>OZ025297.1:183119914-184451580 GCA_964019185.1 Maratus speculifer
AAATATTCTTTTGTTCAGTTTACAAAAGAAATGCTTGTTTCACTTGCAAAAAAAAAAGTTTGTAATGGTTACTAAAAAATTCTGTGGAATACAAATTTACTAAAATATTTTTAGTAACCTCTTGAATTTTTTTTTACAGTGTATGTTAGGACGTGAGTGTATAATAATACTATGCGATAATGTTGCTACATGTTTTCAGGCACGTAAATAATGGCGCCCTTCAGTGAGTGTCAAGAGCCAAGATGCGCCCCTGGTTACTGAAAGGTTGGACAGGCCTGCCCTATTCTATCATAATCATCTTATACTGAAATTCAGTGATTTATATCAGTTTCAATGCATTTGAAATAGTGTATTTCATTAATATACACTGCAAGCGATTTTCCCCCATAGACTATGATGTGATGCAATCTTTTGGGTGTACCTGTAAATAAAATTTTAATCCAACATACATAATATACAATACAGGACATGACTAGGTGACATATAAAAAGGTTTAAAAAATACCCAGATAAATAAACAGATAAATAAGATATATAGATATAAAAAATATCCTGTTCTCAAAAATACTTACATTCTTGGAATGTAAAAAGTTGGTAATTTGAACGTTGTTGTTTCACGCATTTCGATTTCAAAGAAGTTGTACCCATGAAAACAATATTTTTCTCTATTATTGCGCTGACGCCAGCAAAATCAAAATTATATGGATTGCATTCAAAATCGGATGGTAAAAGCAAAAGTCCATTTTCGAAGAAGATCCACTCCACAGCCTTAATCTCCTTATTTTGCTTCAGTGCCAAGTGACGTCAATATCCGTTTCAACACAGCACCTAGCGCTCTCAGCGCCATCTATTATTTGTAATTCGAACTAAAATCCAGAATCGCAGGAAAAAAACTTTTGTCCTTTTAGATGACTCTCGTGCAAGAATTTTTTAAATATCTGTAAAAGTTTGCAAGTTATTGATTTTTAAAATCGTTCAGTCCTTTTCAGGACACCCGGTATAAAATCTCTTCCTTAGGAAGTTCAACGGTGGTCTAAAATAATAACATGTTTCGCCATATCTCAGAAGCAAATTCGGGTAGAAGCAATTCAAGTAGAATTCAAGATTTAAAAAACTACTAAAAAATTGTTAAATACTTTAGTACATTTGTAATTTGTCAGTTATTTAGTCATTTTAGAAGTATTTTGTCGCTAGCATGAACTTTGAACTGAACAATGTAAGATTACATAAATCAGACAAAAATTGTGGGTATTTGATAAAATATTAAGATATTTATTTAAAAATTCGTTTGATTATTTTACAGTATATATTCGTTCAAGATTATTTTACAGAAACTGACCAGCGTAGCGAGTGAAGGCTGCTAGTAAAAATATAAATAAAAGTCATATTAAAAATCACTTGATAACATAATAAACGCGTGTATCATGTTTAATTTCAAAAGACTGCTACGTTTACGATCATCCATTAATACCATTAAATCTTATAATTTGGCGATAGCTTTTTGGTCGAAACAATAATGCATACATAATATGTATATGTATATATAAAAGAGCATTCTTTCAAGAGTTATGCATCGACATTTAAAAAAATTAATAAAAAAAATGCATAATTTTCTGTTTTGAAGCATGTTAATAATAATGTCTATTAATCAAGAAGTTCAAAATCATGTTTTTATAATCTTAAGGTTCTAAATAAATTATTTCGCACACACATGCATTTCAAGAATGTCAAATTAAATTGAACAAAAAATTAACTTACTTCTTTTGGAGGCTTTGCTGATGTAATAAAATCACCCATTAATAGAAAAAGGAACGTTAATTGAAAAGTTTTTCAATATCTTTTAAATTTAGTTAACAAACGCAATGTTTTGATCAAGACTCAAAGAAAAATAATCAGACGATGCCATTTACATGAAAATAAAGTGAAATAATCTCAAACACAAATAAAAAATATTTACTTCACTTAGCACTCATTTTTTTTTTATCCAATTAAAAAAAAAACTGAAAAATATTCATTTTTCCATGATACTCTAGCACGACAATTTATGTAAATTCCATAGAGGAATGAGATAGGTAGAGGTGAAATAAGGCTCAAAAAAGGTTTGCAATATGAATCCATTTATCGCTCAAATTTTAATGTTCCAAACAAAAGGACGTGGAAGGAATTTTGTATTATAATACGAATTGAAAGAAATGAATTACAACTGAAGCATATTTTAAGAAGAAATAGCAAATTTTTAAAATGGTCTTTGTTCTATTATTATTTATTAAAATAAAGGTTCACTTTTAAAATAAAAGAAATTTGAAAATTAGCAATTATTAAATATCTAATTAAAATTAAATTAGATATTGAAAACATTTGTTACGAACTAAAAATCGTATTACTAAAAGATTCCTTCTTTAAATCAGTTTTAAATTTTTTATAACATAGATGAAAAATGTTTATGACTAAATAACTGCATGTAAATAAATATTTAAAATATAATGATGAAAATATTCTTTTAAAATCATGTATGAAAACTTAAGTAATAAATATTAATCTAAAATATAGATTTCTGACTGCAGACGATTTTAAGATATTAACAAAAGAATATTGTATTTTCAAGCAATACGTTAAAATAATTTTCTATATTGATATTTAAAACACATATGATAAAATAATTAATAAATTCTTACTGGTGAAGTGATAGATTAGTTCTTTTTAGAAAACTAGGGGGGCCCCGCCCCCCTGCTCGCTATGCTCGCCAACCCCCCGCGTAATCGTTTCGCGATTCCAAATTATTGGCTACCCCTGCTTGCTGCGCTCGCCAATATCCCATAATATGAATAAGCAGTTGCAGACCTTTCAAATGATGTGTCACACGACTGGTGTTGTAAAGAAATTAAAAATGTGCCCCCCTGGGGGGCAGAGGAAGAGGCGACACAAAAGATATCCATAATATGAATAAGAAGCTGCAGACCTCTCAAATGATGTCACACGACTGGTGTTCTAAAGAAATTAAAAATGTGCCCCCCTGGGGGGGCAGAGTGGGGGTGACGCACAAGACATCCATAAAATGAATAAACAGTTGCAGACCTTTCAAATGATGTGTCACACAATTGGTGTTGTAAAGAAATTACAAATGTGCCCCACTGGGGGCAGAGTGGGGGATGACACACAACACATCCATAATATGAATAAGCAGTTGCAGACCTTTCAAATGATGTGTGACACAACTGGTGTTGTAAAGAAATTAAAAATGTGACCCCCCCTGGGGAGAGCAGAGTGTGGGGGTGACACACAAGACATCCATAATATGAATAAGCAGTTGCAGACCTTTCAAATCTTGTGTAACACGACTGGTGTTGTAAAGAAATTAAAAATGTGTCCCCCCCTGGTGAGCAGAATGGGGGATAACACACAAGACAGCCTTTAAATGAATAAGCAGTTGCAAACCTCTCAAATGATGTATCAAACGACTGACGTTGTAAAGAAATTAAAAATTTGGCGAAATATTACAGTTATCGCCAAGTTGGCGTCACTTTTGACAACTAATTTTGGTCGCCAAATTTGGCGATATATCGCCAAGTTGGCGACAAACTTGGCGATTGTTGGCGATGGTAACCTTTTCTCTCTTTATGGTAACCCATATGGCGATGCATAGACGGAGCCCTTTCCTGATTGGTCTATTGGATTCATGGAAGGAGTGGACAACCCGGATTCGTTAATTCCGGAAATCTTCCACATCAGCATCATTCCAGGAGTCATTCCTTTTAAGGCTAGTTTTTTTTTACTATAGAAGGACAATAGCAAAAAAATACGGGTTTAAACCTGTTTCAATTGATAGGCGTGTGAAAGCACGTGCTTTTGTTTGCACTTATTGTGGCTTAATGTAGGGTTACATTTTTAGCATCACCCCCCAAAGATAATACTTCCCCTCCACCTATCTCATTCCTCCATGTGTAAATTCAAATGATTTTTTTTATTTAAAAATTTCAAAGAAGTATTAAATTTTCTCGAGAATCGTCTGCTCTTTTTTGACAACCAGTGTATGCATCAGATTTTTCAAATAATGGAAAATACGGCGAGACATATAGCGGACCAATTCTCTTAAGATATCTTAATTTCCTTCTTTCGAGTGGGAGGATGCAGGTTTTAATTTTTTTCTTCTTCTATCTTTACAAGAAGAAAGTATTGGATTCGTAAATTTTTTTTAATTCTGATTTTCGACGGATTTACACGTTTTAGGGGCAAGAGATAACAAAAAACATGGTTTTAGAAAATGTCTGTCTGTGAGTCCATCTCTTTGTATGTGAAACAAATTTTGTGGCCGCTCTATCTCAAGAGCTAAAGCACGGAATTTAATAAAAAAAAAATTATTCAGTTAGTTTTTGATATACACTGCTCAAAACAATTAAAGGATATTGCAATTTTAGATGGATTTTGTATCTGGGAAACTTTTTAGCTGATTGATACATGGTCGACAGACATAGTAGTTTATATGAGAATAAATTACACATGTTTGGCAGAAAAAAATGCATTTTATTGCGCATTTGTGTACAAAAGGAAAAAAACACAAGTTGTGCATATGAGAAAAAAAGAATAAGAAAAGGTGTTTTCTTCAAAGAAAATCATTTTCAGTAGGGGGTATGGTTTCCACGGGCGGCCAGCAACGTTGAACACCTTTGAGGCATGGACTCAATGAGGCTATTAATGACGAATTGGGGTATTCTGCCCCATTATTCCAGAAGAGCTCTTTCCAGTTTTTGGCGAATTTGTGGGGGTTGTTGGCGGCCAGAAACTCGTCTTCCTAGAGCGTCCCAATCCCAAACGTGCTCGATTGGATTAATGTCTGGAGAACACGCTGGCCATTCCATTCGAACGATTCCTTCCTCGAAAAGGAAATCCTCCACCAGGTTTGCACGATGTGGCCTGCAATTATCGTCCATTAAAATGAAGTTATCTCCAATTGCTGCAGCGTAAGGGACTACAATAGGTCTGAGGATCTCATCCCTATATCGGCGACCAGTCAGAGCTCCATCTCGAATGATGTAGAGGTTAGTGCGCTCGTCAATGGAGATGCCACCATATACCAACACTCCTTCACCGCCAAATCTGACACTTTCGTGCACGAACGCAGGATTATTCCTACTGCCACGGTCCCTCCAGATGAAAATACGCCTATTATCCGGATGCACAGAAAAACGGGACTCGTCAGAAAACAGAATATTGCTCCATTCATTTCTCCTCCAGTTGACATGCTCGGTTGCCCACTCCCTGCGGTCGCGACGATGCCTTGATGTTAATCTAACACATACCATCGGTCGGCGAGCATACAGACCTACAGTATGGAGCCAGTTTCGGACAGTCTGAGTTGAAATCGTGGTGCCTGTAGCCGAGCGAAGGTGTTATTGGAGAAATGTAGCGTCCATGTTTCGGTGTCTCCGAGCTGTTAACGCTAAATACCGATCTTCATTGGGCGTTGTTGCCCGTCTACGACCTTGCCCTGGTCTTCGGCCTGCACATCCACTCTCCAAAAAACGGTTCCAGATCCTGGAAATGACACATTGTGACACTCCAATGGCTTGCGCTACTTCGGCTTGAGTTTGGCCCCCTTCTAACCTATCACCAATTCTCCAAGCTTCTGAATTTGTCAAATGACTTCGCTGAGACATCGTACTCATCGAAATAAAGCAATCACTGAATGCCGATCATCCTTGTCTTCATTCTCTTTTATCCAGTTGAAAGTCAAATTTCATTCGCTGCCGCTGAAGCGACATTTTTGACGTCGAACTCAAAATTTGCATACTCCACAGTTTGAAAACCAGAAAAATTTGCATTTGTGATTCTCTTCTTCTATTTTCGACAAAAAAAATTTCGTTTATATCTTTATTTTATATAAAACTTCAAATATCCTTTAATTGTTTTGAGCAGTGTAAATTGGCGCTGATTAGCTTTTGCTGTAAATCGCTCAACTGGCGGCACTGCTATGTAGCACTTTTCATTTTTACGCCCTTAAGTTTAGTTAAACTGAAGTTTGATGAAACTCTGTGCATTAATTCTGGAGATAGAGCTATTGCGGAAATCGAAAAAGAAACACTGTAGTGCCACCTGTTGAGTGATTTACACCAAAATATTAAAAACGCTAATTCATATCAAGGACTAACCGAATCTGAAGTTTGATGAAAATTCTTGTATTAGCTCTAAAGATTGAGTGATTGCGCAAATCCTGAAAAATGCTACATAGCAGTGCCACCTGTTGAGCCCTGTTTAGTTCCTAAGGGAGTAAAAAAAAAGAACGAACTTTTAAAAAATTTCTTAAAAAACGGCTTTTGTAGTTATTTTTCAACTGATAACATATTTAGTGTATTTTTTCATAAATAGTAACTAAATTTATAAAAGAAAGTCTGGATTTCGTATTAATCGCAGCACAAAAAAATCTACAGAACCAAAAATCTTGAAAATTGGGATAAAAATACTTCTTATAACATCGAGTGCCGCTAAGAAGGGATTTTCGAAAATTCCACCCCTAAGGAGGTAAAAAAAAAAACGAACTTTTAAAAAATTCCTTAAAAATCGGCTTTATTTTTCAACTGATAACGTATTTTACTGTATTTTTTCATGCTGAATCGAATGGTACTAAGCAAATTCTTTTAAATCCAGGGATATAGGCAACCCCGCAGGTACTACTGAACTGTTCCACGAAAGCATTGGCTTGCTCGGTGTTATCAAGGATTTCTCTAGTACCCTCCTTCAAGAGAAAATTGGAATCAGAGCTAGTCCTTTTTGCCAGACTCCTATAATGCGGTAAATAGTGTCTTTGCCAGTCTTTTCGCAGGTCTCCCCAATAATTACGAGCCTGGTATTTCAAGTGACGTTTAAGTTTGGCAGCATAAGATTTATAAATTTACCAGTATTCTCTCGATAGATTTGTTTTAGCCAGGCGCAGGAATTTTCGTTTCTGCCCAAGGAGTCAAGCACACCGAGAATCCCATCATGGAGGATTATTTGGACGCTGCACAATATGCTTAGCAGAATTATGTTTGACCACGTCGTGAAAGTTCCTATGAAGCTCTTCAACCGCATCCCAATCCGTAGAGATGCGCAAAAAGGGAGATAAGGAATAGGTGATGTTATGGATAATTGGGCAATGGTCTGAATCAAACAAATCAGGGTAAACATAGGTGTCGATATTCCTAAAAATATCAGCAGAGAACGAAAGATCGATCAAGGAAAAAGAGCCGGAATAAGCAGCATAAGTGGGCTGAGAAGTGTTCAGAATGCACACGTCATCTATACATATAATAAAACAGTAGGACCCGGTGTGTCTGTACATTGAAGATAATTGACAAAAATGGAGTCAGGGCGATAAAAGAAAACCAATGAAACACAAAAAAAAAAAAAATTTGAATTTTTTGTCTGTCTGTCTGTCTGTCTGTTTGTTCGAGGTTATCTTCGTAACTACTGAATGGATTTTTATGCGGTTTTCACTAATGAAGAATGCACACTCCCGGGCAGTGTATAGGCTTTGTTTCATCAAAATCGGACAACAGACAAAAAAGTAACAAAAAGAAACAAAAGAAACTATTAGGTGCGCTGCTCACGTTTTTTAGTACATAACGTTTTTTAGTACATATAAAATCCAATAGATGTCACTGTGCGATTTTAAAACGCGCTATCGTTATGTTTTCGCCAGTCTACTTAAGTATGAGAAAGTTTCAAGCTGGCTGTCGTTCCATGTGGTTTAGTCGGTAGAACGTCAGTGCGCCATACTGATGGCCCGGGTTCGATTCCCAGCATGGAATTTTTTTTCACTATGTTGGCATTAACGCCTATAAGCAATTAAAAGAATTTGAAATATTGTATTCAAGGCGAATTTTCTCTCTGGGAAAATTTCCTTGCATTAATATGTCAGTGTAATTTTTTTTTCGATTTAATTTTTTTTTTCGAAACTTTGTTTTTCTTAAAAAATTACAGTAAATATTTGATATTTCCCAACGTTTTTTGAATGATCGACTTGCTTTTTTTTTTTTTTAATGTATGTCTGAACCTTATCTAACTACTTCTTCAAGATTTCTTTAGATAAACCGACCAGCGTAGCGGGCGAAGGCCGCTAGTTATTAATAAGCCAGTTGAAAATCTCTTCAGAACCAGGAGTATTATTCAAGCTTCCCCAAGCAGAATGCTTTTGATTAAAATCGCCAAGAATGAGAAAACGATGGCAGAGATTGTTGGTAAGGCGTTGAAGCCATGATTCTCGTACCCTTCCCTCAGGAGTATAGATGTTAATGACGCCTTTTGAGCCAAATTTTAACTCCAAGAGCTTCAGCACCCTGGGAACCAAAAGAAGTTAAATCAATTATGGCAGAAGGAAACTTGCTATTTACCGCAGTAACAAGACCTCCACCTCTGCTGGCTCTGTCAAGCCTATAAATCACCATATTAGGGCAATGAAAAGAGTCACCCTCCTTCAGGAAGGATTCCTGAAAAATAAAAACATCCGCTTTCGAGAAAGGAAGACATTTTAGCCAATGAAACTTGTTCTTGATAACCCTGGCGTTCCATTGTAACACAGAAAATGACGTAGTACACAAAACCATAATACCCTAACCCCCGCCCCCCCCCCCCCAAAAAAAAAGAACAGGGAAAAAAGTTTAAAAAGAAGCATAAGCACCAATCAAAGAAAAAGGGGTAAGAAAACAACCAGGTGGAGAAAAGACCCAAGGACGGGGAGAGGGACGCTAAGTCTCCTCCAACCCATCCATGTTCAGATCATTTACAGTTCCAGGAGCTTGAGCAAGCTTTTTCCCATTCGACATGATTGGGTTTAGATTAGAAGAGATATTCGGCAAAATCAGTGACTTAGACAATTTCATTTTTTTTTTGGCTTGTTTGTCTCATTTGGGGGAGGAGTAACGGCTTCAGTCGTCGGAGCTGTATTCAGACTAGTACTAGGACCAGCCATTGTGATCGAACTGACTAAGTCCTGCATAGCTTGCAGGAAAATTTGAGTTTGCTGTTGCATTATTTGGAAGATGGCTTCTTGAGTGCGTTGGAAAAAAATTTCCAACGTTTGATCAAGCGCCGTTTTGGTGACATACGTGAGATCACTAGAAGATTTGACAGCGTCATCATAGCTCTTGGATTTAGAAACTTTCGAATAACGCCTTCTCGCTTCCGTGATAGGCAGGTGGTCGTCAGTTTTAAATTTTAAAAAGTCCATTTCACGGGAGCGGGCCGACACTGGAAGTCCGAAGCTAAGTGGGCGGATTGATAGTTGGAGCATTTCATGTCGGTACTGTTGCAAGAAGCAGCAGCATGAGACCCACTGCATTTTCTACACACAACATCGTTTTTGCATTTGGCGGTAGCATGATCAAATCGCCAGCAGTGTAGACACTGCCTAGGCCTATCATAAAAAGGACGAATCTTCTCCATCATATAACACAACTTAATTTGACGAGGAATGACAGTGCCATAAATAGTGACTTAGACAGTTTCAGACAAATGAATAACAGAATTGTCTGTTTTTGTGAAACGACGTACTTCTTTAACCTTAATGGAATTTTCATCTTGAATTTCTTGAGCAAGCTCATCTGATCGAAAGCTCTTATCGATATTATGCAAAACAAAGCGAGATGTAACCGATTCCTGTTGCACGTATGTTTTTATGGGAGTATTTAATAAACTATCAATATTCGCTATGGCCAGCGCACATTGTAAATCATCAGTTTCAACAAGAAGTTTTCCATTTCGTGTAAACCGAAGTTTTAGAGGGGCATTAGGACCCATTTTACCGTCAAATTCTGCTTTAAGTGATTTGGGATTAGTACGAGGGATATGACCCACCTGCGGTTCCAGAAAAATGCAAACTTGAGATAATCCATTTGCAAAAGCAAAACTAATTTGCTCTGAGGTAGAGTGAACTTCATGAACAAAAGTTTCAATATCCGATGCACTCGCATTTATAATATGAAATTCCGAAGACATTACATCAGAAACACACCAACAACTATACAATACAAAACTACACAAAACACAAATTCAAAACAAAACAACTCACCGACCACAAAATACTGCAAACAGTACACCAGAAAAGACAAAATAAACTTAAGCTACGACCTGAAAGTAGCAAAAAAGGGGACATCAAGTCTGACAGCACGGAAACAGGTAACAACCTACTCCCAAGCCTTTAGTTAACAAACGCAATGTTTTGATCAAGACTCAAAGAAATAAAGAATACTGCCCAGTTAAACTGATGGCATTGAGCTCACAGGCTACAAATACTAATTGTACATTAAAGCCTTATATTTTCAAGGGTTAATTCCGTTCGAAAAAAAAATTAAGAAGGGAAAACAGCTCTCCCCTTTCCTCTTTTTTTTATACTTAATCATTGAACCTCCTATACTATCAAAGACATGCTTTATCATATAAAAAATCTATATCCAAAATTCAGAGCAAATTAGATAATTCTTAATAAAAACCCATTTAGCATTTATATAATTTAAAAGGCGTTATCCCCTTCTTTTATACTTAACCATTAAACTTCCAAAACTATTCAGAGATTTGAACGAAATCTGAAAATTCTGCTTGAAAAACCTATTTATATAAATTAAGAGGGGGGGGGGAGGCATTAGAACCCCTGTTGCCCCTATTTATACTTATTCAATGAACACCTAATAGCAGTCACGGAATCGCCTCATCAGAATGATCCTAATCTAAATTTTGAACGAAAACTTAATTCTGCATGAAAATCCCATTTATATCAACTAACGGGGGGGGGGGGGCATTAGAACCCCTGTTCCCCCTATTTATACTTATTCAATGAACACCTAATAACAGCCACGGAATCGCCTCATCAGAATGATCCTAATCTAAATTTTGAACGAAAACTTAATTCTGCATGAAAATCCCATTTATATCAACTAACGGGGGGGGGGGCATTAGAACCCCTGTTCCCCCTATTTATACTTATTTAATGAACACCTAATAACAGTCACGGAATCGCCTCATCAGAATGATCCTAATCTAAATTTTGAACGAAAACTTAATTCTGCATGAAAATCCCATTTATATCAACTAACGGGGGGGGGGGGCATTAGAACCCCTGTTCCCCCTATTTATACTTATTCAATGAACACCTAATAACAGTCACGGAATCGCCTCATCAGAATGATCCTAATCTAAATTTTGAACGAAAACTTAATTCTGCATGAAAATCCCATTTATATCAACTAACGGGGGGGGGGGGCATTAGAACCCCTGTTCCCCCTATTTATACTTATTCAATGAACACCTAATAACAGTCACGGAATCGCCTCATCAGAATGATCCTAATCTAAATTTTGAACGAAAACTTAATTCTGCATGAAAATCCCATTTATATCAAATAACGGGTGGGGGGGATTAGAACCCCTGTTCCCCCTATTTATACTTATTCAATGAACACCTAATAACAGTCACGGAATCGCCTCATCAGAATGATCCTAATCTAAATTTTGAAAACTTAATTCTGCATGAAAATCCCATTTATATCAACTAACGGGGGACATGAGCCCCCCGTTCCCCCTCTTATACATATCGAATGAACTTCAAAAACTAATCAGGGAAGCGCCTTGTCAGGATATACCTACATACAAAATTTTAAGAGGATCGGATATTTTTATCATGAGTTATCGCGTTACGCACATACGCACATACATACAGAACGGGCGGGCACATAAGCTCTCAGGCTATGATAGCCTGTGAGCTAAAAACAAGCTTCTGGGGAGAGAACGGCCACTAATGATAGGACTTAGAAAATTTATTAGCGTCTAGACCTCGCCCCAAACTTTGGCTCTTATCACAAATGCACCCAAGAAATTCCCCATGCTGCCGATAATTTCCCTTTTTTAAACGCAAGATATGGTTTCTTGACGATATGGTTTCTTGATTTCCGTTTTTTGACGATACTACAAATAAACAAACAAACAGGCAGAGAGACAAACAAACAAACCGACAAACAAACATACAGACAGAAAAACAAACAAACAAATAAACAAACAAACCGACAAACAGGCAAACAAACAAACAGACAAGTAAAGAAACAAACTGACAAACTAAAAGAAAAACAGACAAACAAACAAACAAACGTAAAAACAAACAAATCGACAAACAGACAAACTAACTAACAAATAAACCGACAAACAAACAAACTGACAAACAAACAAACAAACTGACAAACGAACAAACAAACAGACAAACCAACAAACAAACAGACAAAAACAAACAAACAAACAAATAGACAGACGAACAAACAAACCGACAAACGAACAAACAAACAGACAGACAAACAAACAGACAAAAGAACAAACAGACATACAAACAAACAAACCGACAAACAGACAGACAGACAAATAAATAAACAAACAGACAGACAGACAAACATCGCTGAATCCCCGAAATTTGCTGTGCAGGAAACACTAAAATGCACGAAACTCGCCAACGCCGCAATCACTAACGTGTGTATGAGCGCTGCGCGCCCATTAAAGCAAAAAAAAACATCGCTGGATCCACGAAACTCGCTGTGCAGGAATCACTAAAATGTACGAAACTCGTCAACACCGCAATCACTCACGCGTGTATGAGCGCTGCGCGCCCATTAAACCAAAAAAACATCACTGGATCCACGAAACTCGCTGTGCAGGAATCACTAAAATGTATGAAACTCGTCAACGCCACAATCACTAACGCGTGTATGAGCGCTGCGCGCCCATTAAAAAAAAAAATCACTGGATCCACGAAACTCGCTGTGCAGGAATCACTAAAATGTACGAAACTCGGCAACGACGCAATCACTCACGCGTGTATGAGCGCTGCGCGCCCATTAAAACAAAACAAAACAAAAAAATCACTGGATCCACGAAACTCGCTGTGCAGGAATCACTAAAATGTACGAAACTCGGCAACGACGCAATCACTCACGCGTGTATGAGTGCTGCGCGCCCATTAAACCAAAAAAAAAAAAAAAAAAAAAAATCACTGGATCCATGAAACTCGCTGTGCAGGAATCACTAAAATGTATGAAACTCATCAACACCGGAATCACTAACGCGTGTATGAGCGCTACGCCCCCATTTAAATCCTTACTAATATTATAAATCGGAAAGTGAGTTTGTTTGTTTGTTTGTTTGTTTGTTTGTTTGTTTGTTCCGCTTTCACGCCGTAACTACTGAACCGATTGCTTTGAAATTTTGCAGACGTAAAGTTAGAAGTCCGGATTAAATAATAGGGTAATTTTTATTTATTTTATTCAAATATTTTCCTTAATAATTCAAAATTTAATTATTTTTCATACAAAATCAATAGGCATTTTTCAGATAAAATTTAACCATTTTCCTTTCCTGTTGCCAAGAAAATAAAAAATTGGAATAATAATTTTTCAGCGGCAACGAATTTTTAATAGAAAACTTCCACGCGAAAAACTATAATAAAATAATTTAAAAGAAAATAAATATGACGTCATGTTTGAAATAAAAATAAAAGGTGTATTTTTTATAATACATTTAACAAGGATATTTGTTTAGTTAATGGGAGTTTTTGTGTAAAATATGGTGACATAAATTAAAAGTAAAAAGAATGAAAAAGAATTATATTTTTAATAAAATGGTTCACTCATGAAAATGTGACGTCATAATTGAAATAAAACAGGTACTTTATTGCAGTCGTTAAAAATACAAGGAGTATGAATATCAGTAGCTAATGGAGCGAGATAAATAATGACGTCATATTTAAAATGAATCAGAAATATTTTTTAATTATACTGATTAATAAGTTATAAGTTACATACAAATGAATATTTTTATTCAAAACTCATAATTATCAATAGAAGAAATTTTTTGTGGGGAAAAGGTGGAAAATAAAATCACTGATTAATATATTTTTGGCTCGATTTTTTAACACTTTCGAACAAAGTTGAAAAGTTATTATGCTTTCGGTTTGTCTGTCTCTCTGGTCGCTTTCCAACTTTCATAAATATACTCCGATTTCCATGAAATTTTTGGACATTATTAACGTTTACCTAGCACGAATACCTATTGAAAATGAAGTTTCTACCATGATTAGTTTATTTACAGGGATAGTCAAAACATTTCCTTATATTACGGCATTATGGGGAAAAATCGTTTTAATTAAATTTAACGATGTTACAGCCTGTAGAACATATTCAAATTTATATGCATTTACAAAGTGCACTAAAATATGCATTTTGTAAAGTATGTAGTGAAAAGGGCACTTACTATTCATTTACAGGGTCAGACAGAAGAATTCTATTGCATAGGAATAAAGAGAGGAACAGTTTCCGACATATTTTAATTATGGTAAACGATTTCATGTATAATCAAATTGATATATGTTGCTGAGGCTTAATGTAAGTTATTTCATGCATAATACGAAATGCATAGCATTTACAGGGACACACAAAAGATTTCAAATATTATATATTCTATCCGAAGTACTGTATATCATGGATGATGACTGTTGCATGGATGAAATGCATTTTGAATTATGATATGTGCTTTTAAGTTTCGCTAAATATATGCATATTAAATGGAGAGTATAAATGGTAATAGTATAAATAGTTAAATTTAGATATACAGGGTTACACAAAAGATCTCGGAAAGGTTACTGAATATGAGCGTAATTTACTTAAAGGTGGTTTTTAAATAAAATATGCATTTTTATTTTGAACTGCATTTAGTAAACTAAGAAATGTTTGTAGTATATATATAAAATGATAAACAGGGTCCAGCAAAGAACTGGATACAAGGTTGTCTTCGGATGATAATTTCTGAAAATGTAATTTAGTTAGTAATAAGAAATATTTTTGTTTGAAATAAATTTTAGAAAGATACTTTCGTGTATTAAAGGCACTTGGAAAACTACAGAGCTGAACAAAAGAATTCAAGAATGTTTCTACCTATTAGTATTAATCGCTGAAAGGAAAATTTTGACCAGCAAACAAATTAGCAACTAGGGATTATCAGAAGTTTTTTTACCATAAATTTGCGATAAAAAGTTAATTACACATGCTTTTCATCATCGAAATTTTTTGCTTGATTGATCAATTATTTCTTCTTTAAATGTTATGTGAACGAAGTCACGGGTAACTGCTAGTAAATAAATAAAACACTGGATTCAAGAAACCATATCTTCCATTTAAAAAAGGAAATTATCGGCAGCATGAGGAATTTCTTGGGTGCATTTGTGATAAGAGCCAAAGTTTGGGGTGGGGTCTAGACGCTAGTAAATTTTCTAAGTCCTATCATTAGCAGCCGTTCTCTCCCCAGACGCTTAAGAAAAATAATCAGAAGATGCCATTTACATGAAAATAAAATTTAAATATGACACTGTGTTTAATTTCCTTTTGTAATGTGAAATAATCTGAAACACAAATAAAAAATATTTACTTCACTTAGCACTCATTTTTTTTTATCCAATTAAAAAAAAATATCTGAAAAATATTAATTTTTTCATGTTACTCTAGCACGACAGTTCATGTAAATTCTATGGAGGAATGAGATAGGTAGAGGTGAAGTAAGGCTAAAAAAAGGTTTGCAATATGAATCCATTTATCACTCAAATTTTAATGTTCCAAACAAAAGGACGTGGAAGGAATTTTGTATTATAATACGAATTGAAAGAAATGAATTACAACTGAAGCATATTTTAAGAAGAAATAGCAAATTTTTAAAATGGTCTTTGTTCTATTATTATTTATTAAAATAAAGGTTCGCTTTTAAAATAAAAGAAATTGGAAAATTAACAATTATTAAAAATCTAATTAAAATTAAATTATATATTGAAAACATTTGTTAAGAACTAAAAATTGTATTACTAAAAGATTCCTTCTTTAATTCAGTTTTAAATACTTTATAACATAGATGAAAAATGTTTATGACTAAATAATTGCATGTAAATAAATATTTAAAATATAATGTTGAAAGCATTCTTTTAGAATCACGTATGAAAACTTAAGTAATAAATATTAATCTAAAATATAGATTTCTGACTGCAGACGATTTTAAGATATTAACAAAAGAATGTTATATTTTCAAGCAAAACATTAAAATAATTTTCCATATTGATATTTAAAACACATATGATAAAATAATTAATAAATTCTTACTGGTGAAGCGATAGATTAGTTATTTTTAAAAAACAATAGCAAAAAAATGCGGGTTTGAACCTGTTTCAATTGATAGGCTTGTCAAAGCACGTGGTTTTGTTTGTACTTAATGTGACTTAATGTAGGGTTACATTTTTAGCATCACCCCCAGAGATAATACTTCCCCTCCACCTATCTCATTCCTCCATGTGTAAATTCAAATGATTTTTTTTTTTTTTTTTTTTTTTTTTTTTTTTTTTTTAATATTACAGAAGTATTAAATTTTCTCGAGAATCGTCTGCTCTTTTTTGACAACCAGTGTATGCATCAGATTTTTCAAATAATGGAAAACACGGCGAGACATGTAGCGGACCAATTCTCTTAACATATCTTAATTTCTTTCTTTTGAGTGGGAGGATGCAGGTTTTAATTTTTATTTTCTTCTATCTTTACAAGAAGAAAGTATTGGATTCGTAAAAATTTTTAATTCCGATTTTCTACGGATTTACACGTTTTAGGGGCAAGAGATAACAAAAAACATGGTTTTTGAAAATGTCTCTGTGAGTCTATCTGTCTGTATGTGAAACAAATTTTGTGGCCGCTCTATCTCAAGAACTAAAGCACGGAATTTAATAAAAAAATTTATCCAGTTAGTCTTTGATATAAATTGGCGCTAATTAGCTTTTGCTGTAAATCGCTCAACAGGCGGCATTGCTATGTAGCATTTTTCAGGATTTGCGCAATAGTTCAATCTTTAGAGCTTAGAGCTAATACACGAATTTTCATCAAACTTCAGATTCGGTTAGTCCTTGATATGAATTGGCATTTTTAATATTTTGATGTAAATCACTCAACAGGTGGCACTACAGTGTTTCTTTTTCGATTACCGCAATAACTTTATCTCCAGAATTAACGCACAGAGTTTCATCAAACTTCAGTTTCAGTTAGTTCTTCACATGAATTGATATTCTATATGTTTAGGGCCCCACCAGTGGCCGCGAGGTTCTGACCTTGAAACTGGTAGATGGTAGGTGCTGGGTTCGAACCCAATCGTAACCGTCGCCCAACTGTTCGGAGTTTTCCGTGGTTTTCTTCGAACCTTGGATTTTCTTGGGTAAATACGGGTTAGGTTCCCTTAGAAAGACCTCCCACGGAGGGCATCACACCCATTAGGGCCTATATCCCAAGCGTAGATAATTGGCCGGCATAAACAAAACAAAACCAATCTTTAACGTTTAGATATAAATCGCTCAATAGGCGGCGCTGTTATGCTACATTTTTTACGATTCCTGCAAAAGCTATATCTCAAGACCTAATGCACGGATTTCCATCGAATTTCAGATTCAATTAGTCATTGACATGAATTGATGATGTTTAAATCAAAAATGATCACAAAATGACAGAGGGGGAAGTGCCAAGTTTAAACTTTGCCCCTGGAGCAATTTTCTCTTCGCAGGGCCCAGATAAAAGCTACTGTTTTTAGAACGTAAATTGTCAAACATTTTATTCATATTCATATACAAGAGTAGGAGCCCTGAACCCGGATCTTCTGGTCAGGCTGTAAAGATTTTCTTCCGAATTCTGATTTTTTTGCTGTTACATTTAATAAACCAGAATCGAAGATGCGCTTCCTAGGAGAGTCGAGCCTCGGTAATTTGTACCGGCTCTATCACTCTCTGTATGGACGAGATTCCTGTGTTTTTTACGATTTTAAGCATAAACAAGTTGGAAATTGCACGTGAAGCGTAGCAAACGAGGTGCGTTCGTACGATAACGAAGTTTTAAAAATATTACTCTTATATCTCAATCTCATAAAATTGTAAATAGTGAATTACAATTAAAACGCTCATCAAGCAATGTTCTCTCTATACCATTATGTAATGGAATACTTTTGTGTGGCCTTGTAAATCAATAACAAATGTTCTTTGCATCACAGATTATGTAAAATGTATATTATAATATGTACTTTATAGTTGCATATAAATTTTATTAAGTTCGAATGAGTGCAACACCATTAAAATGCATTTGAAACATTTTCCCCCATTGACCGTAATGTAACGGAATACTTTTGATTGTCTCTGTAATTGATCTATGCATCCGATTTTCATAAAATTTGAAATAACTCGACAAAATTATTTAATAACTATGTATTTTAAATTTCAAACGTATAAAATACATTTGAAACTTTTTCCCCATTGACTATAATGTAATTGAATACTTTTGATTGCCCCTGTAATTGATCTATGCACCCGATTATCAAAAAATTTGAAATAACTCGACAAAATTATGTAATAACTATGTATTTTAAATTTCAAACGATTAAAATGCATTTGAAACATTTTCCCCCATTGACCGTAATGTAACGGAATACTTTTGATTGTCCCTGTAATTGATCTATGCATCCGATTTTCATAAAATTTGAAGTAACTCGACAAAATTATGTAATAACTATGTATTTTAAATTTCAAACGTATAAAATACATTTGAAACTTTTTCCCCATTGACTATAATGTAATTGAATACTTTTGATTGCCCCTGTAATTGATCTATGCACCCGATTATCAAAAAATTTGAAATAACTCGACAAAATTATGTAATAACTATGTATTTTAAATTTCAAACGATTAAAATGCATTTGAAACTTTTTTCCCCATTGACCGTAATGTAACGGAATACTTTTGATTGCCCCTGTAATTGATCTATGCATCCGATTTTCATAAAATTTGAAATGACTCGACAAAATTATGTAATAATTATGTATTTTAAATTTCAAACGATTCGGTTGGGTAGTTTTTGCGCTGTTATATGCGGACGGACAGACAGACAGACAGACGGACAGACAGACAGACAGACGGACAGACAGACAGACGGACAGACAGACAGACGGACGGACTGAGCGACAACAATAGGTGCTACGTATTTACATAATTACGAACGCACCTAAAAAATAACCTAAGAAAGTATTGCGTTGGTGAGCAAGGAATATTTTTTTAGAACAATCTTATAACATCCGCATCTCTTTCTTAGCTTTCGTTTATAATGTATTACACAGAAATTAAAAATTCGAAATAATAATAATCTGAAATACATTCGAATATCGTAAACAAAAATACTGAAAAGGTAATTCTATATCATTTTCCTGAGACTACGTTCTCATATGTCATATCACATATAAAGATATATAATTATAGGATTTTTTACTTTCTTCTAACTTTACAAGAAGGTATTGGATACGTGAAAAAGGTTCGATTTCCTGTTTTCGACGGATTTATACTTTTTAGGAGTTCTAAACGCGATTTGATTGTTTCTAGTAATGCCTGACTGTGAGTCTGTCTGTATGAGACACAAATTTTGTGGATGCTCTATTTCAAGAATTAATGCACGGAATTTAATAAATTTTAAATTCAGTTTACCTTGATATAAATTTATTTTGATTAGTTTTTGGTATAAATCGTCCGCCAGGTTCTTTCGATATGCTGAGTTTTTCATGATTTCTGCAATAACCCTACCTCAAGAATTAATGCACGGATTTTTGACAAACTTCAGGGTTAATTATATACCTTGATGTAAATTAGTACTAAATAGTTTTTGGTGTTAATCCTTCAGCAGATGGCGATATGCTAGCTACGTTTTTAAAGATTTTCGCAATAGCTCTATCTCAACAAATGCACAAGATTTCCCCAAACTTCATATTCTATTAGACGTTGACATAAGTTGTTTCTGATTAGGGTTTGGTGAAAATCGCTCAATAAATGACGCTGCTACGCTGCTTTATATACAGAATTTTAGCGGTAGTTAAACTTCAAGAATTAATGTACGGGATTTCATAAAATTTCGCATTCTGTTAGACCTTGACATAAATGGTGGTGATTAAGTTTTCGTGTAAATTATATAACAAGTGGCGCTGCTATGCTGCATTTTCACGATAGCTGTATCTTAAGGGCGCTTTTCCATTAGACGATCCGACAGCGATAAATCGTGCACGATTGTGGTTGTCCGATATCGGTGCAAGCAATCTCCCGATACGATACCGTTTTTATCGTCATCGATGATACGATATCGGCCGACTTGTTATTTTGTCGTCAAACAAACAACCAATCATCCTTTAAAATCTTACGACATTTTCACTTTCACTGACGGCGCGGCGTTTACAATTTGTGAAATTAATGATTGAAGTTTGAAAACGGGTCATTCCACGTCAAATCACCCAGATTTTTCCAAAAATGACACCCACCATCACCAATTTCAATAAAATTCAATGAATTTGTAGAATTTTTAATGCTGATTCCAAAAATATCAATTATATTGGAAATGATAAAACGGTTTCTGAGTTATGAGCTTTAAAACAGCTCCCAAGATGGCCGATTTGCCGCCATTTTGAATAGCACATGTGACAACATAAAAGTCCATAACTTTTTTCAGATTTAAGCTAGAGCTTTCAAATTTTTTTTTGTTTTGTTCAGAATAAAGAAAACTTTCATTTAAAAAGATTTTTGTAAAGCTCATTCAATAAAAAATCTGTCAAAAAATGACTTTTTGTCATTTTTTTGCTTAAAAAAATGTCTAATTTCAATGGCTGATTTTCCCCAATGAACCCCCTTC
Organism: Maratus speculifer; assembly: GCA_964019185.1. NCBI lineage: Eukaryota > Metazoa > Arthropoda > Arachnida > Araneae > Salticidae > Maratus > Maratus speculifer. The sequence goes on from OZ025297.1 coordinate 183,140,639, forward strand.
AATTTTCTTCTAATTCCATAATTGGCAGCTCAAAGTGTGTTTTGATGACTGATAAAAAAATTTTAATGGACAGTTCACAGGTTTTTATTTAAAAAAATAAATTCAATTTTACTGACTTTCTCGAGTAACAAAAGACGCTAGATAATGTTGATATATATATATATATATTTTTTTTTTTTTTTTTATTACCAGAAATATCATATTTGTCATATAAAAGTTTGATAAGGTTTTATGTTGCATAAATATATATATTTAATGTGGCATGTGGCTAAAAAAAAGGGGGAATCCCTTAGGAATAAATAAGAATGTCAATAATGAATTCTTGCAAAGACTTATTTTCCTGACAATTTGAAATTTCTTGCAAAGTCTTAGTAAATTACGAGTAAAAAAGAATTCATTGTAGCTTACCTTATTAAGATACATTACTAAATCATAAAATAAGGAAGTTTTATTTCAGGTTTAGCCAGAATTACCAGAATTTACCCAGACTTAACCAAAAAAGCTTGATTAATACATAAACATATTTGATGAGGAGATAGTGATTACCAATGATATTAGCAATATTGTGAATTTTTTCAGAAATAAATTTTTCTCTTTCATGAAAAAAACATGAATTCAGTAATATTAACAAAAATTACAAATTAAAATGTGTATGGAATTGATATGAATTTAAAAAAAGAGTCAAATTTTGTCCCTATATCTGAAATGAATGTTTCATTATTTACATGCGTAAATTATGTGTAGATTTTTGAGAGTTGCGGATTTAAAGGAGTCTACTGTACTTGTTTCATTAACAAAAACTAAATCAAATTTAAAGATAAACCCAGTTTAACAATTTTATCTGGCTGCTTTTAAAATTTAATTTTTCTGTAAGAACTGGTTCTATCAGTATCATGTAAAAGTAGTATATACAAAAAAAAAAAAAAAAACCCTTTAACAACTTAAAATTTTCTGACACATTTTTAAAAGTATAAACATGATACTTGTTGATGTTATGTTTTGCAGAGATTTATAAATGACCTGTATTTTTATTTTTCCTTCAATGAATCAGATCTTGATTTACTTGATTTTGGCAATTATTTTCTCAGTATGACAATTTTTTTCAGTTTCCAATACTAATGCTTTGGAAAATATAGTTCAAAATGCCCTCTTTGACAGCACATTTAAATATATATTAAGCCTTTATAAATGTATATATATAAAATTGATCAATACGGCACATTATATTGTTTCTGAATAACAAAACCTGCCAATTAGATGCATTTGTGAGGAAAAATGTATTTAAAAATGAGTCAGAAAATAGACAGTTTGGATTTGAGTACACCCTTAATACATAATTTTTTTGGCAACCACTATTTAATTTGTTTTTGCTATAAGAGTTAGTCCAATCAAAGACTAGTTAGCATGAAAGTTGTAGATAATATTAAGAAGATTTATAATAAGTTTAATTAAATTTGGTATTTTGAGAATTGACTAAGATATGAAATTTTTTCTTCCTAAAACTGCACTTTTCCCCCTTTGAGCCTATTTTAAATTTTATAGAGAATCTGTAATACATAAATTTTTGTACCTTTTCCTACATGTAAAGAAAACTTTAACCTAATTTAATATACATGATAATTTAGAATTTTTTTTTTTTTTTCATTTTTCACAAAATCCCTTCCTATTTCAACCCCATGATCTGATTCTGCCCATTAATGAATATGATTGAGATTTTTTGCCCCTGGATTTCATGTGTCAGTTTGGGAGGGTTTTGTGCAAAATTATGGAGGTTATGTCCACAAAAAAGTAATAGATATATAGATAGATATTTTTTAACTGGGGGTAATTTTGGGTTCTAGGGGTCATGATCAGCATAGATTTGCAAAATTTTTTCTAAAATTCCAACACAGGGGAGAGTGTAACTGGTAATATTTTTTAAGAAATCTTCCTAATTAACTCATTATAATACTGATAAAAAATTACAAAGTTGTTTTACTTAAAGTTTGTTCTCTTTCTCTTTCAATTTTATTTCCTTTTCATTTTAAGTTTTGCCCTTTGTACTTATTAAAGCATTGGACTCATCATTAAATTCTATTAGTTTCCACAAATATACATTTGGATTATGTGTGACTAGTACATGATGCTTGTTCTCGGTAATGAATCGAAATCAACTCTGATTAATCGCAAACAAATTATATATGATAGAAGAAACTAAGAACAGTTTTGTAATTTACATAAAAAAATGCATTAAGGGCAGACTTTGGTTTTTAATTATCTAATATCATGCAGAGTATAATTTTTACTTAATGTATTTTTTCTTTAAAAGTTTTAATTTTATCATATTTTGTACTATATACAAGTATGATTTTGTTATATTGTTGATATTTGTTATATCTTTGTAGAACAATTTCTATCATTTCTTTTTTACTTGTAAATTACTGAGTCTTTGCAAGAAATTTCAATTTGTCAGGAAAATGTGCCTATCTCTTGCAGGAATTCATTATTGGCATTCTTATTTATTCCTAAGGAATTCCCCTTTTTTTAGCAACATTAAATATATGTATTTATGCAGCATAAAACCTTATCAAACTTTTAGATGTCAATATGTAAGATATTTCTGATAATAAAAGAAATATCAACATTATTTAGCGTTTTTTGTTACTCGAGAAAGTCAGTAAAATTGAATTTATTTTTTTAAATAAAAACCTGTGAACCGCCCATTAAATTTTTTTTTATCAGTCATCAAAACACACTTTGAGCTGCCTATTTATGCAATTAGAAGAAAATTGAAGGGGGTTCATTGGGGGAAATCAGCCATTGAAGTTGGATATTTTTTTAAGTAAAAAAATGACAAAAAATCATTTTTTGACAGATTTTTTACTGAATGAGCTTCACAAAAATCTTTTTAAATTAAAGTTTACTTTATTCTGAACAAAACAAAAGAAATTTGAAAGCTCTAGCTTAAATCTGAAAGAAGTTATGGACTTTTATGTTGTCACATGTACTATTCAAAATGGCAGCAAATCGGCCATCTTGGGAGCTGTTTTAAAAGTCATAACTCACAAACCGTTTGATCACTTTCAATATAATTGATATTTTTGAAATCAGCATTAGAAATTCTACAAATTTACTGAGTTTTATCAAAATTGGTGATGGTGGGTGCCATGGTCTGGGTGATCTGACATGGAATGACCCAAACACAGTACTACAAATTAGCTTTTTTCATTGTTTTTATCATGTATATTGTGTAATTTTTGAAATAATGGCTACAAAGTTATATATTGTGCTTTTTTGAATAAAATAAACATAGTGAATCAAAGTATACAAATCAAAACAAAATGATTCGTGCTGTTTGTTGGTATAAATATTCTAATTTCCAGGTGACGAACGTGAAGCTAAACTGTCTGTAATGAAAAAGAAAGGTAAATAAATATTTTTTGACACTCATTATTCAAGTATTATTATTTAAAAAGTATAAGTGATGTATACATTAGTTAGAATGTTGATTTGTTTTCAAACCAACATAAACTGTTTCTAAATTTTGGTAAACAAACTATTATATTTATAATTGATCAACAGTTTAACCAAGTGCTTGTAAATTCTAAAATTCTCAAAATAGATTATTATTAAGTTTATAGATAAGCTTAATATATGAATTAATTAATAATTCTAAGTTTTAAGTGTTGTAAAAATTGTGCTTTTTTATTTCATTTATTGATTTCTGTGATTAATAACCCAGGATGTTATTTTTTAGGTTAAAATTGCTCGAATATGTTATTTAAAATGGTTTTATTACTTTTCCTTATGCATTTTTGTCGCTATTAATTTTCATTTTAAAACTGTGCCTTTTTAGCTTAGCTTAATGGCCAGTAAATCCAGGTTTTAAACAATTTTTAAAATAAGTAAGTGTATTTATAATTGGAAATTGTGAACAAACTAGTATTTATTAACAAATTACAGCAGTATTTTGATAATTCAAAAGAAAGTAATGAAGTAAATTTGTTCTTACATGCATTAGTGACTGTGGCTATAAAGATTTCAGAGATTTCAAAACAAATTAGTTGCATTTCTTTTTTTTTTTTTTTTCTTCATGTACACACAGTGCTTGTACAACATGCATTAGTGATTGCATTTTTAATTAATTTTGTGTATTTTATGGATTGTTGTGCAGCAATTTTGCTTCAGCCTGGGTGTTTTGTTTTTGCGTTGTTTTCATGTGCTCAAAGTGTTCATACATGCAGTAGTTGGACTGTTTTAACGAGTTTCATTTTAGCATGCGAGAGTTTTAGGCCCTTTTTTTTCTAATATAAACGTTATTGTTTTAATGTATTTGTTTCACAATATTGTCACTGGATTTTTTTAGTTTAGGTATCACTGATTTCTTCCAGATATTGGGAATCTGCATGTTACCGCATAGTTTGCTGCATCTATTAATTTTTGTTGTTTGTTTTCATATGGGCATAGTGCTCATACATTTGTTATTGACTGCGGCTTTGAGAAATTTCATGTATTTTAGAGACCATTGCATAAGTTTGCTGCATCCAGTAATTTGACATGCACTGAGCTCTCATTCCATTAGTGACTGCAGCTTTAACATGTTTCATGCATCCTATTATTTCATTAATAATTTCAAACTTCCATGTTTATATTTTAAAATGTTATTTAGCAGTTGCCACGGAGGTACTACAGTGCATCATAATAGTCTGTATTAAATGCTGTTCAAAATAGATTTTTTTTTTTCTTTCTAAGAGTCAGATGATTTAAATCCAAGCGTGAAAAATTTTGTCTCAGATCACAAACCGAATACGAAAGTATTGTAATAGTTAATAATAATAATAATATGTTATAGAAGTCAATAATCAAAATATAAAAGCATTAGCTTTACAGCTTAGAACATAGCTCATTATTAATAAACTGCATTTATAAACTGGACATCTAAAATGGAAAATCTTAATATATTTTTATAATGTTAGAGTTTACAAGCACTTATTAAACTTGGTTAAGCAAATAATTCTTAACCAAATATTAGCAATAACATTGGTTTAAAAAGAAATAACTTATACTTCTATGCTTTAATAATGAGTTTCATAAAATATAAATTTACCCGCTTTTTTTTCTATAGATGTTTTAATTTCATATTCATTGTCTCGAAATTGAAGTATTTCTTTCTAACATTCTTTTACAAACATGTTTGACCTTTTTTTATCCAGAAAAACAGGCCTTGTTTCTACTGATGAATATAAAAACCTCAAATAACTTTGAATCCATTATTTAAATAAATTGCATAACATACCTAAGAAGAAAACGTGTTTAAGATTCAATTTAATACAAGAAAATAAAATTTTTTAATTAAAATAATGTAAAGTTACTAACGCACTAACAAATAAATATTTTAAAATACTAACAGCTTATAATGGGCGATAAATAATAAAATTTTTTAGTTTCGTCATTTCTAAAATGTAATTGTTTAAATTCTATTTGAGTTGAACCTCATCCAAACCCTAAGAAATATTCCATCAAACCTTAACTCGATCTGAAAAAAAAAAAAAAATTCTGACAATACACACCGACAACCAGAGTTGTATAATATAAAATATAAACGAATGCCGAGAAAATTTTATTAAGTTTCAGAAAATTTTAAGAAAGAAACAATTTCTTATTTATTTATTTATTTTTTATTTATTTATTTATTTTTATTTTTTTCAGTACCGAAAAATAAAAATATTCTCTCAATTTTATGAACAATTTGCTTACTGTTAACGTGAATGCCGTCAAAAAACCTAAAAAAAAATCGCGAATTTTAATAAAGAATCGCATAAAAACATGCATTTCGACAAAGAGATGCATAAAAAACTTGCATCTCAACAAAGAATCGTGTAAAAAAAAGAAAAAAAAAACATTTTGACAAAATACCGCGCGAAAAACATGAATTTCATCCAAAGGCTGAGTAAAAAATGCAAATTTTGTCCAAAGACCACAATAAAAACGTAAATTCAATTTATGAATCGCGTAAAAAATTCGAATTCCATGCATGAATTGCATAAAAAATGCGAATTACATGCATGAATCACGTAAAAAATGCATATTGCATGCATGAATCGCGTAAAAAACGTGAACTACATCCATGAATCGCCCAAAAAAAGCGAATTGCATTAAAAAATGGGAATTACGTTTGAATCGCTCAAAACGGGAATTACGTCCATGAATCGAGTAAAAAAGCGAGAATTACGTTCAAAAATTGTATGAAAAACACGAATTACGTCTATGAATTGTGTAGTAAAACAGGAATTACGTGCAAAAAACGCAAATTTCGTCGGCAGAAAGCTGAAACGCAAATTTGTCTATACGTCTATAAATCGCATAAAAATAGCAAATTACATTTTGCGTTCATGAATTGCATAAAAAACACGAATTACGTTCATGAATCGCTCAAAAAACGCAAATTACGTCCGTAAATCGCATAAAAACGTGAATTACGTTCATAAATCACTCAAAAAATGCGAATTACTTCCATGAAACATGCAAAAAAACGCGAATAACGTTCATAAATTGCAAAAAACGCGAATTACGTCCAAGAATTGTGTAAAAAAAGTGATTTATGTTCATAAATCTCATAAAAACACGAATTATGTCAATAAATTGATCAAAAAACGCGAATTTCGTCGACAGAAAGCTCAAAAAACACAAATTATGTCTATGAATCGCATAAAAATAGCAAACTACGTCCACAAATCATGCAAAATGTGAATTACATTTATTAATCGCATAAAAAATGCAAATTATGTCCATAAATCGCTCTAAAAACGTGAATTACATTCATTAATCGCATAAAAAACGTGAAATTCATAAATCACATAAAAAACACGAATCACGACCATGAATTGCGCAAAAAATGCGAATTACGCCCAACATTAAATTACTTTGCAGAAAGTTTTTGGTTTTATAAAAGTCTGCCGACAAGAAGCTAAAAGTTATCCTGAAACCCAATCTAAACCAAAAAAATTTAATGGAAAGATAAATTTGTCCAAGAAAGACAAAATAATTTCCATTGACATACATTGACCAGAACTGCAAAATTCCAATTGAAATCTATCCTATACAATCCAAAACCAGAAAGAAAAAATAACCCTCCAATAGTTATTCAATCTATCTGCGACAAAATAAAATACATTGAAATGCAACTCAACAAGAACCTGAAAATTACATTTGAAGTCAAACCGAAACCAAATTCAACAACCCCCCCCCCCAAAAAAAAAAAAAAAAAAAAAAAAAAATCTATCCAACCATATCTTTATTCGTGAAAGAAAACTTAATATCTGTAGATACGTCGTGACCAGAAATCTGAAAATTCCAATTAAAGTCTATCTTAAACCTGATCTGAACCCGAAAAAAGAAATTTTATGTAACCATAACCCAGTATCTGTACAGGACAAAATATTTTTCCATTGAAACACAACCTGACCAAAATCTGAAAATTCCATTTGAATTGAACCCGATAAAAAATTCCACCGAACCGTAGCCTGATCTGAAAATGAAAAAAATATTTCTACCGATACACATGGGCAAGAATCTGAAAGTTAGCCTGAAGCCAAATCCGACCCCCCCCCCCCCAAAAAAAAAAAAAAACCAAAAAACAATGGAAACATAAATCTGTCCAAGAAAGACAAAATAATTTCCATCTACATGCACTAACCAGAACTGAAAAATTCCAATTGAAGTCTTCCTAAAATCAGTTGTAACACTACCAAAAAATAAAAAAAATAAAAAAAATTCCAATTGTAACCCAATCTATCTGCAGCAAAATAATATACTTGAAATGCAACTCGACAAGAACATGAAAATTCCATTTGAAGTCAACCCGAAAAAAAAAAAATATATATCCAATCAAATCAAGATTTTAGAAAGAAAACAATTTCTGTCGATATGTACTGACCAGAACATGGACATTCCAATAAAAGTCTTAAACCTGATCCCCCCCCCCCCAAAAAAAAAAAAAAAAAAATCCATGTAACCAAAATCTAGTATTTGTACAGGACAAAATATTTTTTTTCATGAAAACTCAACCTGACCAAAACCTAAAAATTCCATTTGAATTGAACCCAAAACAAAACCGAAAAAAAATTCATCAACACATATTGACCATGAAGCAGAAAAAAAAAAAACCCTTCCAATTAGAACCCAATTTTACCTGCGACAAAATAATATATTTTGAAATGCCAAATGAAAATTCCATTTGAATCTGGTTTAAATTTGTCGGGTTTAGGGTAGATTTCAATTTGAATTTTCAGGTTCTGGTTGGTCCGCATTGACTGAAATTATTCAGAGTGGGTTATGATTTGATGAATTTTTTTTTTTTTTTTTTTTGTGTGTGTGTTCAAATTAGGTTGATTTTAAATAGAACTAAGTTCTTCTGCAGTTATATTTCAACAAAAGTTATTTCTTCTTGTGCAAATCAGGTTATGTTTGAATGGGATTTCTTTCTTGTCAGGTTCAGATCAGATTTAAGATTCAGTTGGAATTTTCAGGATCAGTACATGTCGATAAAAACTTTTGTCTTCCTGAGGTTTGTTTGAGTTCTGAATTTATTCTTAAAAATCTAAAAATGTCTGATCATTTTGTTATGAAAGAGAATGTTATCTTCCATCAATTTTTTGAACTGATTAAACATATCCCATTAATTTTCAGCTGATCAACTTATCCCTTACATATCTCCTATTTTCAAGATATGCTAAGACTTAATATTTTTTACTGCTCAACAATTTGAAACTTTGACACATTTATGGAATCATTTTTAACTGTAAACAGAGTCTGCAGTTAAAAATACCATTGTAATCTTGACTATTGAAACAATTTGGAATTAAATGACTTTTTTTTAAATTAAAGGAATTAGTTATTGAGTTATAAAAGTGATTATAAATTAATTACAAAAATATTAACAAGTTGGAAATTGCACGTGAAGCGTAGCAAATTAGGTGCGTTCGTACGATAACGAAGTTTTAAAAATATTAAATTCATATGTCAATCTCATAAAATTGTAAATAGTGAATTACAATTAAAACGCTCATCAAACAATGTTCTTCCTATACCATTATATAATGGAATACTTTTGTGTGGCCTTGTAAATCAATAACAAATGTTCTTTGCACCACAAATTATGCATGATGTATATTATAATATGTACTTTATAGTTGCATATAAATTTTATTAAGTTCGTATGAGTGTAACACGATTAAAATGCATTTGAAACAATTTTCCCATTGACCGTAATGTAATGGAATACTTTTGATTGTCCCTGTAATTGATCTATGCATCCGATTTTCATAAAATTTGAAATAACTCGACAAAATTATGTAATAATTATGTATTTTAAATTTCAAACGTATAGCATATATTTGAAACTTTTTCCCCATTGACCATAATGTAATTGAATACTTTTGATTGCCCCTGTAATTGATCTATGCACACGATTATCAAAATATTTGAAATAACTCGACAGAATTATGTAATAATTGCGTATTATAAATTTCAAACGATTAAAATGCATTTGAAACTTTTTTCCCCATTGACCGTAATGTAATGGAATACTTTTGATTGCCCCTGTAATTGATCTATGCATCCGATTTTCTTAAAATTTGAAATAACTCGACAAAATTATGTAATAATTATGTATTTTAAATTTCAAACGTATAGAATATATTTGAAACTTTTTCCTAATTGACCATAATGTAATTGAATACTTTTGATTGCCCCTGTAAATGATCTATGCACACGATTATCAAAATATTTGAAATAACTCGACAGAATTATGTAATAATTGCGTATTTTAAATTTCAAACGATTAAAATGCATTTGAAACTTTTTTCCCCATTGACCGTAATGTAATGGAATACTTTTGATTGCCCCTGTAATTGATCTATGCATCCGATTTTCATAAAATTTGAAATGACTCGACAAAATTATGTAATAATTATGTATTTTAAATTTCAAACGATTCGGTTGGGTAGTTTTTGCGTTGTTATATGCGGACAGACGGACGGACGGACAGACGGACGGACTGAACGACCACTATAGGTGCTACGTATTATATAATTACGAACGCACCTAATAAGAGCTGTCATAACACTTATTCCTTGGTAATCCATAAAATTTTTAATTATACAATTATTTTTAGACTGCAAGTGCACTAGAATATCGTACATTGTAATGTTTGTAAAACTGAAACTTTTAAATTATTCATGTTGTGGTTTAAGTTCGAATAAAAGATTTAAAAAGAATGTAATATCTAATAGAGAATAATCATAACTGTACAAGAATAAAAGTTCTTTTTAAATTTTGAATAACTGCAAAGCTATGCTTCCGTCTGCATTAACGCTCATGGCAAAACAAGCATATGTGCTACACCCACAATTTTACACAGGAGCCATAGTGAGATACGTGCTACTGTTCCGCTATCTCGGAGTGAAATGACGGTGAAAATTCACGTTATCGGGAAACGATATTGGTAAAGTGGAAAAGCAGTTTACTAGACAACACGATACCGTGCTAATTTATTGTCCAGTTTTGTCGCTGTCAGATCGTCTAATGGAAAAGTGCCCTAACCCTTCACAGCACGATTTTTTCTACTTTTATGAAAAAAAAATATTTGAGATCTATATATCGGTCTAATACTGGGAAAAAATGAAAAAAAAATTAAATTTCAAAATTTCAGCTAACATTTGATATTTTATAGCGTGTACCCTATATACGCAATTAGGCTTTTTAAATATTGTATTGCTATATTTTGCAATTAAATGGCCTTAAATTGATTAAATTTATCTGCTTAGCACTCTGAAGCTTTCTTTATATTAATATTTTTTAAGTATTCAGTAAAAATAATAAAAGTAAATTTTGTCTTAATATCTTGATCGATTTTTTTGCTTGTTTGTTTCCTTAAAACAAATTCTAATTGTTCCAGCTATAAGACAATGACAAAATAAGTGTTATTTCATTCTGTGGACTATTTTTGATAAGTTACAGCGATCTTATTGACAAATTCATAGCGCATAATGAGATTTTTGTTTTTTCTAGGTATGTATTAGAAATGGCACAAGCGTTAAAAACTAATGTTCGGAATTTAATCAAACTTAATGCCCTGTTACAATTTCAAATAAACACATACTTATTAGATTTAGGTGTATATTGCCATTACCGTCTCAATATTACAATGCAATACCATTACAATATTGAGACGGTAGGTAATGATACTGCCCGACAGGTATTTTTGTGGTCTTTGGATAACAAATTTTTTGACTGAACGATGAATTTTGATATACAGAGAGTCGAATGTATTTATATATTTTTAAGTGTAATCAAAAATTTCTGTGATCGTCTGCAACTTTAGTAATCACAGATTTTGATTATTATAATATATGTTGTAGGATAGAGACCCCTTAGTCTCATATTCAATGGATTTTATGCAACGTTCCTTATTTCTTGAGAAATAAAGGGGGGGGGGGACATTTCTGAATGGTACATTAGTAATAACTCCACTTTGCAATTGCCACAAAACACACTCCAGAGACTGCATTCATCCACACATTGAAAATTGTCTTCATGACCCACGTTTTCTCGTTTCCTATCCATATCACATGCAATTTACTTTTAATCACAATGTTTCTGATGAAAATTCTATAAATTTCTAAAGGATACACTAGTAAGGTTTCACTTTTACAATCACCACATGCATTACCATACAAAAATCTTTCATGCTTGGCTTATGTACTATCAGTGTTTTTTCCCCCTGTGTAATCAATGTCCTCCTCTTTTTTTTTTCTTTGCAAATGAAGCCAATTTCATCACATTGAATACTTGTTTGGGGATGAATTCTTCAGCCTCTACATAATCTTTGAATTTGGACACAAATTTTTAGGCCCTAGACTTATCCAAATTTGCACCTTCGCCATGCCTAGTAACACTGTGTGGTGCGCCTCTTGAAAATTTCAAACCAGCCTCTACTGGGAATAAAATCATCAAAACTAGCATTCATTGAGGCATTTTGTTAATAAGATCATAGTACAATAATCTGGCCTTTTTGCAAATGGTGGCCTCTGAAACAGAATCACCATCTAACTGTTTTTGATTTATCCAAATTAATGATAATTGTTCGACAACTTCAATTGTTTGCGATCTGTCTTTCGTTAGAACATTTACACCTTTTGCTACATTAGCCTTTTCTTATTGCTTTTCTTTTCACTAAAAAGGAATTTATCCTGGATGACAATTTCCCATGCACGCAGCCAATATCAGCAATCTTAATGCCATTCTTGTATTTTGAATAATTTTCTTCATTCTTCTTCAACTTGATCATGTTCCTACTTTCTTTGAAGGGCTATTGGCTACGGAAACTTTCTTTGATCCTATGATGGAGCACTTGCAATCAATAAAAAAGTACAAAAGTATATTGTAAATAAATGAAATTCTTTGTGAGATGCTGCAAAATTTACATAGTGAACCAACTCCAATCTTCCCCATAAATTTTAAGGAAATTTCTTTAAGACAGAATCTGTAAATTCTTTTTTTTAGGACAAACCACTTAATATTTGGCATTCACCTTTTTCAGCAGTTTTTTTTTTTTTTTTTTTTTTTTTTTTTGAACCACAATTGAACTTTATAATAAGATTTTAATTTACATAAAAAAACTGAATTTTCAGTAAAAAATAATAACATTTTTAGAAAGAAATAATAATAAATATATCTCAATTTTACAACTTGGCATGATCAGTATGAATTTTGACAATACACTGTTTATAAAGTGTTTGTTGCAATTTGGTGCAATGACGACTTTCAGCAAGAATGCTAGATGTAATCAATGATATTGTTATAAAAGTAATGTAAAACAGATTTTAAAAATATAATTTTTCGCAATTAATATCAAATTATTTTAGTACTTCATTACAGATTTTTCAAGCTGGAATAAACCAGAACAGATGTAGAGTTTTTAATTCCAGTGTTATAATGAATGATCTTTTAAATGAGAAGTAAAGCATCATTTTAAACTTTTTTTTTTTTCATAAACCAATACTATATTAACCAACATCATGCTAAAATATTTAAAATAACAATAAATGATAAACAGCTTAGAAAAATTGAGAAACTTTAATAAGGCTTGTTAAAGCTCTAATTAAAAATAAATCCATAAATAAAGAGAAAAAATAACTAAAACTAATAATTTTTATTCACAGTTTTTACACAAAATATTTACAGATCTGAAAATTAAAAAATATAGGATTACATATATATTTTTTTAATTATCTAAACAAGAATTTGTATCAACTTTTGCATGCAGATGCAGTAGTTAAAACATCATTAACTACAAAAGGTGCACAATAACCTTTACGAGTTGGAACATTGGAACTAAGTGCTTGTATCCAATCTTCTGTCTCATAATATTTCAATAAAATGTCGAACACTGAAATGAAAATTAGACAAAATTAGAACTGATAAAATTAACAGTACTATAATACTGATTTTTATTATCATTATTATATTCAGGTATACTTTGACTTACATAGTATGTAACAGACGTAAATTTACAGTTATGTAATAAATCTTAAAAAATACATATGAACATATTAGTGCATTTGATATGCATTTGCATATTTTCGATAATTGTTTTATATTAAAAATATGCAGATAAAAACTACAACTATAATATAATTTTATATATTAGATAGAATTATATTTTCATTGGAATTTGTACAATCAAATTTTTAACAAAACAAACACAAATGGGATAAAATGGGGCAAAAATGATCAAAATGAGGCCAAAAAAAAAAAAAAAACTGTTTAAGTATTACAATTTTGTTGGCTGAATTCAGAAGTTTTGATGAAGAGGAACAAATGCCTTATTTTATTCTAGCTTCACCTGTTTGTTTGATGTAGATTATCCATTTAGTTGTTTTATATAGGTTCAAAATTGAAATAAATTAATTCATCAATGTTAAATTTATAAATCCTGTATTCCACAAGACATTTTTTATTTGAAAAGAGTTTTTTCAGTTTGCTTTTATATTTTTTTCATACCTTTAAAGTTTATATCCAAATAAATTTGGATATAAACTGCATGCTGCTTTATTTATAAAATAATACTGTGAAATAATGAATATATTATGTGCATATAATAAATATTTCAGTTTATTATGAAATTTTACAAGAGAAATTAACAAAATTGACTTTCATAGAATTCAAGTAATGCAAAAGTTTATGGAATGCATTACTTACATAAGTTGGGGGACGCTTGTACTTGTGAGATATTAATTTAATATAGTTAGACTACCAGAACTATTTCTTTCATTTATCGAAAAAAAAGGGGGCGGGAGTATTACAGAGGATTCTCTAATTTTCCAACACTCATTGAACTAACATTATTGTCAAAAACTCAAAACAATATAACACAAAACAAAGACATAGAAATGTGCCACTAAACTGCAATGGCATACTTGCAGGACAGCTAAATACTTACTATAAAATAAAAATAAAATAAACTTCAAATTTAAAACCAAACAACTTAATAAGTCTTAATTTTAATGAAATATTTATTTACAGTACTTAATTTTAAAACATTGGACACTGATTTAATTTTTAATGAACAATAATCTCAAATTTAGAAATATTTGCAAACTTTAAATTAGTACACACACACACTTATAATATTTATAATGAAATACATACATAGAGAGAAATAATCATACAATAGCACAAAAAACTCACTTTTTAAAATGTGTAATATAGATTTTAAATTTTGTTTTATCCTGTTGAGCAGCATGAATTCAAAATAGGTGACAGCAGACAGCAGAGTTAACTCAGCAGAAACTTGTTGTTTAAAAACAACTTACTCATCTTACAGAAAACTCTTCACAAAATAAAAATTCAATCAAAATGCAACATATGGGTCATTGCTCAGAATTTTAAAATCTGAGTCTTTTTTTCTTTTCTTCTCATAAAATTTTCAAAAACATTTTACCACTCATGCAGACTCAAGTCCAACTGACTCTTCTCAAACAAACCCTTCTCTATTACATCACATTATTACGTCAGGTGATCAAAGGCTTGTTGGGAATTTCATTGCATTAGGTAAACAGTGAGAGCTCTAAAAACACATTGCAAATTGTCAACAATTATGATGCATATTGATGCATAACAAGATAAAAACAGGACTGCTGCAATTTATCTAACATATCAGTTATGAATCATAGTTCAATGGTTGGTAGATTATCAGGAAAAAGTTTATTAAAAAAAAAAAAAAAAATCTAAATTTAAATGATACTATAAATGCTTGAGAATTTCAATAAAAAAATTAAACTGAAAATAAGGAAGAAAAACCACATCATGTTCAATTATCAAGCAACTTGTTATCAAATAAACCAAATACTTACGAGTGTTCGACACCTTTGCAAAGAACACTGTGTACTTATGACACATAAAGTGCGCAGAATGCTTTGATATTCTTACCAGTAATTTTAAATTGAAAATTTTGTCTTATTTTATCAAGGCATTTCTGCCATTAAATTAGGAAAAAATCTTTTTTTTTTTTTTTTTTTTTTTTTTTGCAACACCTATTACATAGGGGGTACACTTGGATATAAAATTTAAAAAATTTACAATAGTGGGAAAAAAAAAAAAAAAAAAAAAAAGAAACTAGTTAGATGCGCCAATCCCAAAACTTTCTTCTATCTCATACGTACATTTTAATATTTAAAAGAAAAAAAAAAATAGTTACTCATTTTTATGCTTTAATAATTTTAATTCAATACCATACCAACTTTGATTTTCATCTTAAATTTCTGCTTCAACCAATTACTCGGAGTAAAAACGAATTTCCGTCTCTGCACGAGTCGATGGACAGTAGAATGATAGGCAGATTTTTTTTTAATTCAGGGAGGACTTATTTGCCTTGCCAAAAAATAATCATATACAAAAAATTTAGTTCAGTTCTAGAACTAACTTCATACACTTTTAAGTGATGCAATATTGAAAATGGCATAAAATTCGCTATTGCAGCGCCCCTTTCCGACGGATTTTTTTCAGATTCAGGGCGATCCAACTAGAAATAGCCATACACTTACACAAAAAATTTCGTTCAATTCGATGCATAACTTCATGTATTTTTGGTCGGTATAATATTGCACAAAAATCGCGATTGCAGCGCCCCCTTCCGGCGGAATATTTCAAAACTGAAGGAAGACCTGCTTGCCACAGCCAAAAACATTCACAAAAAATTTTGTTCAATTCTATGCATAACTTCATACACTTTTTCATGGCAGAATGGCAACATACACACAGACACATGGACATTTTGTAAAATCATGTTTTTTGGAATCTCTGACCCCTAAAACGTATAAATCCGTCGAAAACCGGAAGTCGAAAAAATTTTGATTACAATACTTTCTTCTATTGAAGATAGAAGAAGGTAAAAAAAGATGCATTTTACAATAAGCTTTTTGTTATTATTGAAAAAGTATATCACACAATGTAAACAGGTGTATCTGAAATGCTTCAACAAATTTAGAGAGATATTAGTTTTCATGAAGACGAACATAAAATGCAATGGAACATGAGGTTGCAAATTATGTTTAAGAGATGAAAATCAAGAAAATGTGTCTGAAAGTGGACAGACTGAGACAAGAAAGGAACACCCCAGAAAATTATTTATTGCACAGAATAGGTACAACACAGCTCGTGATGTCCAGGAAAAACAACAAAATGTTTTCACAATGATACGAAATCGCCCTATCGTCGTTGCCAGTTCTACAATATATGTATGAGCCATACATGTTACAATACATATATTACAATACATGTTGTTGCAAAGTTGTGTTTATTGGTCTGTTTCTAAGAAGATGGAAAATTTACATATGTAGATTCCTGCTCAGAGATTTGCTTGGCTTTCTTCCATGCTTTTGCAGGGTTCCCAGTAAAATATGAATGACAAATTCCCTGACTTTCCATGACCTAATCTCGAAAAATTCCATGACTTTCCCTGACCAAATCTCAAAAAATTCCCTGAACAAGTAGGTATACAATGAAATTTGCTACTTATTTCTAGAATTCTTTGTCAAAACTAGTAATTTTTTTCTGCAATTGTTTTACAAATTCCTAAATTTTCTTTTCCATGATTACTTGATGGATTTCATGATTTTTTTCCAAGATTATTTGATGAATTTGTATCAGTTTACATTTTTTCTTCAAGAATTTTCCATGATTTTTTAGAAAATATTTGTAAATTCCCTGGACTTTCCATGATGCTGGGAACCCTGTTTAGTTATCTCTTTTTTGACTGGATATGCATAAAGTGAAAGGAAATCCAGCTTTGTTCTACTAGCCAGTTCTGCAGAAAAGCAGCATGCAAGATTTTGATATTTTTGTTAATTTTGCAATTTTCACTCTTTAAACGTCATTTGCAACCCCATGTTCCATTGCATTTTTTGTTTGTCTTGATGAGTACTATCATCCTCCTAAATTTATCAAAACATTTCAAATAAACCTGTATATACATTCTTGCATAAACAGGGCTTCTTGCTATCGCTCCCCATTGTGCCAAATCATGACAAAATGCTCTATTTGACAAGTAAAACAAAAATCAGATACACCGAATCACAAGTGCTCAATTTCTGCTCTTTGTGTATGTGTGTGTACCAATATAGTCTAGATTCTTATCTGCATTGCTAAACAATTAATGTTACTTTACATATTTAATTGCACCATGTCATTTACATTGATTTATTTAAAGAGATACTAACTCAACATCAATTTAGTTTATACACTGAAAGAATTATGGGATAGATATTTCTTTATAGCCAGTTAATCAATATCTATGTGTGAGTATCGCACCTGTAAAAACGCAAACAAAACTACTCACATCAAGTGACAAATAGAGAAAATTTTCGAAATGCAGTGTTGAATTAGCTATTTGTATGTAAAGTTTCATTAGTTGATAACATTTTTTCTATTGATTAAGAGTCGAAATCTCATAGCAATTTGTGTGCATATTTTTACAACAGTACATCAAAGATAACTGTTTTCAATTTTTATTCAGACTGCTAAAAGAATGTCTGAAATAATTACATATTTAAGAATAATTTAGAATATACTTATTTTTAAGATTTTCCATAGTGGATAGTCAATTTTCTATTCTAGAAGCTATTAAAAAAATTAGAACATTTTGATAAAAGTGGATAGAATAAGGATTAGAGACATATTTTTCAGTGTTTCAGGCAAAATCTACTTTGCTAACATTTCTTTTCATTTGGCTACTGTTTTTTATTTTTCATGTATCAAATTGCTAATGTTCTTTAAAAGCCAGTGAGAACCCTGCTTAAAACTACATAACATATTTATTAAATCTACAAGACTGATGAACTATCAAAAAAGGAGTGACACACAATTTATACTTCTTTTTAAATCATTGAATTGAATCATCATTAAGTGAATTGTGATCCTGATTTGCTGGACAAAACATTGCCTGTTTTGATACTTATCATTATCCCTGAAAATGTTTTTCCATTTTGTTTGGAAACGCCCAGTTTGTGAAAAAGCAAGAAACAGATAATTTGCCAGACAATGTTCAGAGAGCTGTATTTTTACATCATTAATTTCTATGAAGGTTATCATGCATTCGTTAATTTTTTTAAGTGACACTTTTAAAACAACAAATTTAAAGATTGTTCTGTCTAATTATTCTGAATATCTTTATTATGTAACAGTTAAAAGTATAAGTTGTGTAAGGTTTAAAAAAAAATTTAAAGACATTTTTTTAATTATTCAGTTTGGCCAGTAGTTTGATATTCAGCCAAGCAAAATATTTGGTAAGTTAAGTGGTTTGATATTGTCAGACTGAATAGTTTGATATTCGGCCTAACTGAATATTCAGTAGGTAGGCTAAATACCATATAAAAACCAAATATTCAATGCATCCCTATTCACACATAGAATATCATTAAGAATAATATACTCACATAAGCTACAAAAGACAGATTAAATTGCTAGATTCAAAAATCAACAGGGAAAAAATAATATAGCAAATAAGTTCAAGATAACAAAATATGAAATAAAGATTTAAAGTCGGTCTTGAAGTATACTAAATTAAAAAATGAACAAGTCTAAAAGAATATAGTCGTATTAAAAAACAAATAAATATAAAATCATGTTAAAAATTCTGAGTTTAAGATTTAAGGAAATAAAGAAACAAAAAAATCATAGAAAAATCTTGTATAAATGAAGCTGTTAATTTTGAGTATCAATAATTAATTAGTTTTGAAAATGTCAAATGAGGAACTTTTTTGTTTACTAATATCATAAATTATTATTAAAAAAATCGCTATTAGTGTTTAAAATAAAATAAAAGTTACAATAAGCTCTTCAGTCTTGATGTTGCCTGTAAGAGACGCTAAAGAATACCCTTTAAATTAATTTAAATACTTCTAGAATTGTTAAAATTAATTTTAGACATTTTTAATAAGTGTGTGCATATCATAAACATCAATATATAAATTGATACATCTTTGGAGATGTTTTATAGTCATTTTAAACTGTTTTATGAAGTTCCACATAACATATATCTCAAGACTGAGGAAGATAAACTTTCCTAAATTAAAAAGATCAAAAGAGGGTAGGAGCTATTTCAGGGAGGAAAAAATCAGATGATTGATTATTTACTATTATTACAAAATAATAAATAAGATAGATATTTGTTAAATAGATTAAAAATTTAAAGATTTTAAATTCTAAGTGCTTGGAAATCAACAAGGAAAAGCTAAAAATTTGGAAAAAGGAGAATGATTTAGACGAATGATTAATTATTTATTATGACTACAATGTAATAAGTAGAGCTGAAATTTTTTTAAATAAATTAATTTTAAACATAAAATATTTTGAATATTGGATGTGGGCAAAGGATAAAAAAGAAACTGTAAGTAATGGGGGGGGGGGGATAGCTAAAGACAACAAACAATAAATGGGGTAGATTTGGACAATTATTTATTTAAAGTTATAAATGGTGAAAAAAAGAATTAAATAATCGAAATTTTAGAAGAGAGAGGGAAAATGAGAGAAAAAATTATACAATGCATTTAAAAAAGGAAGTTAAAGAGGCATAAGAAATAAATATATATTAGATATAATGTTTCTTTACTCTAATGTTCACCAAAACAGGAAATACAACTGTTTCATTAAGAAATAAAATTTTAATTAGTTTTAATGTATAGCTGAATTTCAACTACATTTTTCTAAATACAATTTTAGAAATCTACGATATAGATATAAAACATATTTAAAATACCTTGATTGACTGTTAATACAACAGTTCCAGGATTCTGAGAACATCTAACTAAGTATTCAGTGATAGGTAATCTAGCAGTTTGAATACTAAATTGTTTAGCATAATTGAGACTCAAGTCCTGAAAAACAAATTTTATACAAAAATAAAATCAGTATAATGAAAATAATAATTTATAATCATAATAATAATAAAAATGTTAAACATCTATTTATATATCATATATTAGAATATCATGATGCTTCCAAACAAGTTGTTATTTAGAAATTTTATTAAATTCAATTGGGGGGGGAGGGGATTTTTTTTTATTTATCCAGTTGATTTTTAAAATAGAATTTCTTAGTTATTAAGTCATTGTCTGTAAGCTAAAACTGTCAAAAAGATTTTAATATTGAATTTTAAATAATTTTTAATAAATATATATATATATATATTCATTCTCACATAATGTTATTGACAACATTTATTAATAGATTGTTAGTATTTACAGTCAATCATTTATTAAGTCAGTGATGAAATTAGTAGGCATATGAATTTGTATTAGATTTAAATTTATATGGATATATGGATTTTCACAGTAAACAAGTAAGTTAATCCCTTTGATCCCAGTAAGAGCATATAAAAGCACTTTGCTATGACATGGCTTGTTACTGTAGAATATCATACTGTGTTTTTGTGCTTTTTACAATTAAGACAAAATTTAAATAATAATTCATATAAAATCAACCATTCATGTAAATCTTACAGTTTTAATATATATTATTTAAATTACATTATATTCAGTATAAACAGTATTACAAACATTACAAATTAATCTTATTCATTTATTGTTTTATAACTTTAAGTTCAAATCATTAGAATTGATATAAAAAGATAAAAAAAACCCAAAACATATACTTACATTTGAAATCTCAGAAAATATCTTACAAGTAGTATAGCATATTCATTTATTTATCAATAAATATAAAAACTTTGTTAAATCACCATAAAAAGAAAAATTATACAGGACGCGTTTCGAGCTGCAAAATTACCGCTCGTCATCAGCTGGTCCAAACACGTGTCACAATGGACAGAGTGGAAATGAGGACAGAGTCATTTCCACTCTGTCCGTTGTGACACGTGTTTGGACCAGCTGATGACGAGCGGTAATTTTGCAGCTCGAAACGCGTCCTGTATAATTTTTCTTTTTATGGTGATTTAACAAAGTTTTTATATTTATTGATATATATTTATCGCCAGTATTTTCGGTGTTTCTCAATATATTCATTTATTGTTGATCGTTAATCAAAGTATTAGAATGAAGTACATTTTAGAAGCTATCTTTGCATTTAAAGGAACATTTTAACAGTTGTTTTATGTTAATGATATGTGTTTTCTTTTACATTATGTATCAAACTTAAGTGAAAACAATTGGTTTATTTTACATACAGTTTGGCATAACTTTTATTGAAAATTTTGAATATCTGACAAAAGTTTTCAGGTAATATTTATCTTTACTCATGCTTCAGAACTATTGTTTTTCTATCCTCAATCATGCAGCTAATTAATTTATTTAAATCTGAAATTAATTTTATTTTTAAGTGACTTTACATTCAATGATTTTTTTAAATAAATCTGGTATTTTTATCTAAAAATTTTTGTCATCATTTAGCATTTTAAAAATTATAAGAATTATAAAACATATTTAATTTTTTTTATCTGCAAAATTATGGAAAACATTTCAATGGAACGACAAGTCAATATGCAAGTTTTCGATGCTGGCCAGTTACCATCCTAGGCTTTATTGTAAGTATGGAAATGTGGATTTTTTAACAGGTATCTCATTTTTCTTGTTTTCTCATGGGTCTAGGTGGGGGCATGGCTTTCCTGCATGTCTATTTTGTTTATTATTAAGTTATTAAGACATTTTTTACAGTTTGACTTTATTTTATAAAGATTTTAAAATATTTTATATTAAGAGTTGATTTGGTTTATGGTTTTGTTGTTGCTTATCCTTTGATTTTATTGTTTAAAGTTATTTTGCTTATACATTTTATATAAATGGAGTATGCAGGTTTGTCATGCCTTGCAAAACCTGTAAGGATACATTAAAAAAAAATTTTTTTGATACCTGTTGCTCCTCCCACCTTCCGAGGAACAGGGAGTTTGTTTTGTATAGTTTTTTGATGATGTTCTTGTTCTAATGCATTGTTATTGCACCCATTTTTTCATCTTTTTCATCACTATGATATTTTTATATAAAACTATATATATATATATATATTATAAAAATGTTTTCGCATGCCTCAAAAATGTGAATTTCTCCAACTATCAATACATTAGGTATAAGTTAAAAAATTAATAGGCTGCTGCAACCAGTAGCGTAGCTATGTTTTTTGGCGCCCGGGGCCAGCAAGAAATTTTGCGCCCCCACCCCAATATAGATATATAACAATTTCTCTCAATTTGGTACCCCTAGGCCTCGGCGCCCGGGGCGGATGCCCGCCTTAGCTATGCCACTGACTGCAACCTAGTTATTGGGGAATGGGATCTACTGACAGAATGAAAGTTTTTTCCCATATCTAGTTAGAAGTAGCTTTATTCATTTAAAAATATAATAAAAACTAAAGCTTTTACAATTTCTTTTTTAAAATCCCATATAAATTTAGAGGTAGATAAATTTTTAATCAACTCAAAATTCTAAAGGTTCAAGGAAATTTATATTTGTTAAATATGTACTTATAATAATAAATTTAATATTCATAATTTTTCTTCACATGTGCATTGTTTAAGATGAAATTGAAAGCTTTATAAAACATGATTGTAAAGAATTACTTACAAACATTCTTCTTTATTTATCTATTCTTCAAACATATTCAAACATAAAGTCACATAGTCTTAAAAATTTTGAAAAACAGTATAAAGTAAAAATATAATTATGAATGCATATTTAAAAACAAAACACTAAACCTTTTTAACTGTTCCATCTACAATTCCTCCTATTACATAGATTTTCATGGGATCCAAAGATGTTAGAACATTTTCAGAGTCTGGAGACAAATAAATAATATCTTCAGATTGAAATAAATCTTCTGGAGATTTTTCTGTCATTTCAACCTAAATCAATGCAAATAAACAGCTTTAGATGGAAATAAATTTGAAATTTACTAATGATAACTTACTTCTAGAAAAAAATATAGAAAATTTAACCTACAACTATACACCACTGAAAACTACTGTATTTTATAGTGTTAAACAAAAGATAAAATATAATAAGTAAAAACAAAACTTCTTCAAAATCAAAAAATGTATTCAAACAATAACTAATTTTGAGAGTAATAGTTAAAGAATTTCAAAGATAGAACAGATGCTGGCCACATCTGTATTCTACAATTGGAATTTCATATGGACGTGTCAACGACTAAGAGCTCTGTTAAACTAATTATTGCTCTTGAAATTAGTTGCTTCTTTAAAGTGTTTCAACAATATATGGGGGAGGGAATTATACAGTGGCAGTCAAAAGTTTCTGGACAGCAAAAATTTTTCAGTTAATTTGTAAATATTCCCATATGAAGAGGAATCTCAAAGTATACTTATACATTTTATTAACATATTAGTTAGGAACTTACTTATAAAAGAACGTGTAAATATCAATAAATTTAATTGAAAAATTTAAGTATAAAAGAAAACACATGTTCTCAAAAGTTCCCGCCCACTTATCATTCTTTAGTTTTTTTCTATCCATAAAGTATTTTTTGGTTGTGTTTATAAATGAATCAATGTGTATAGCATAGTTTGAACTCAAATTTGAAAAGTTCAACAATTATTGTTCATAAATGAGTGATTACTTGTCGCTAAAAGGCCAATCTTCCTAAAATATTGCAGCTAACTTATCGATCGGTAAAATCGACTGTGAACGATATTTAAAATCTATATAAAGATGGCCATGGCTTTCAGGACTTTCAGAGGTGCGGGAGACTCCAGAAAAGTACTATTCCTGTGGACAGAATTATCAGGAGAAAAACCAATGATAATCTGCATGAAAATTCCGTTGCAATATACTGCAATTTACGGAATGAAAATATTGCTGGAATAAGCTCATCTACCATGTTATGATGCTGACATGATACAGAATTTTATGGAAGAGTCGGTGTTAAAAAAATTTCAGAGGTAAAAAAAATACTGACGTACCCTACTGGCATTTTTCAAGTAATACAAAGTCTGGTCAAGTGAAAACTAGACAAAAGTGCTATTTTTCCATTAATCGAATTCAAAACAGTTTTGGAAGTGATGGCAGACACAACGTCCGATGACCTAACAACAAAAGATATCATTCGACCTATGTTATTCCTGCAATGAAGCATGGCGGAGGACATGTTATGCCGTGGGGAGTATTTTCTCAAAAAGTGTTGGTCCATTATTTGAAATCTACAGCCAAGTGAATGATAAAATGTATAAGGATATCTAGCAAGACCATTTTCTGCCTTATTAGAGAAAAAAAATTTGGTCGCAACTATTTTTCTAAACTTGATAATGACATAAATAATGTATGCAAGCCTCGATAACTAATGGTTTTCCCACAACAAATTTCGTTTTTGAAATGGTCAGCCCAAATGCCCAACATGAATCCAATAGAAAATCTTTGGAAAGAAGTTGGCAAAAGTTTGCAAAACTATAAATATTCCAATTTAGCCGAATTTTCTCCAAAATTGCAAGAAATGTGGAAAAAATGTACCATAGACTATCTTTAACTGTTGATTGTATGAATGTCATGTTGCTGCGCCGCAGTACTTATTATTAAAGCTAATAAAATAGTAATACGATAAAATACTACCAAATATTGTTGATCACTGTAATTTTCTATTATAATACCACTTTTTTACAAACGTGTGAAGGTGGCCGGAAACTTTTGAGAACATGCGTTTTCCTTTATACTTAAAATTTTCAATTAAATTTATTGATATTTACATGTTCTTCTATAAGTAAGTTCCTAACTATTATGTCAATAAAATGTATAAGTATCACTTTGAGATTCCTCTTCACATGGGTATACTTACAAATGAATTGAAACACTTTTGCTGGCCGGAAACTTTTAACCGCCATTGTATATGTGGTCTTAAAAAATATAACAGATATATTCTTGGCAATTTAAGTTTTTGTATTTTATTATTAACTATTAAAATAAAATAAGAAATGGTACATCTAACTCAAAATTTCAATGAAATAACAAGTGATCATAATAACTTAAATAAAAAACAATTAAAAAATACATAGTATATCAAGCATAAGAAATCTGTAGCAAAATTCAACTAAGAAAGCTGCAAATAATGATTAGTAATATTATTCAGAAATAAATAAGTAAATATAAATACCACATATGAAAGAAATCCATCATTTTTTTCTAAACAAATTCTGTACAAATCATCACATTTGTTAAAACTACAGAAATAAAGATGAAGAGGAGTGGGACTCTGCCGATTGGAACCATATAATCTTCTTAGTTGGGTTGATAGTCTAGTTAGTTCCTAAGATAGATGAAAAATTTCATTGTTAAAATAATAATAATAACTTTCTTGAAGATAACAAAACTCTAACTAATACTACTAACTAATCAAAATAATAATAATAATAATAGCTACTAATATTTAGTGCAGATTAGAGATATAAATGTTTTGGAAAATTTGAAGTTGTGGGAAAAAAAAACGGTTTTTTTCCAGTTTTTTTGGGAAAAAACAGAGAAATTGGAAAAATTGATTTTTCATAATTCTTTCTCCCAAATAAATTATATTTTCTTTGATAAAATTAAATAATAATTTTTTTTCTTTTATTTGTATTAAAAGAAAATTAATTTCACATTATATGTCTATATTACAAAATAAAAAGAAACAAAGCCTGCTTTTAAAAGTTTGGATTTTTTGTCCCCCCAGTCTCAGAATTTTCATAGTAACATTCATTCGTTATTTAACACTATTGTTTGTCACATCATGTCTCTGTTTAAATGATTTTTCAGTTACATGTTTAATTATCAATTGACCTAATAAAAAAACCTGAGCCAATATCTCTGCAGTTTGGAATGAAATGAATTATACATCCCATTACATAAATATTGTTTTTAAGTAAAATATACTAGTTTAAAGAAACAAATTATTGCAGTTTTGTCATTATTATGAATATCAGTATTCAAATCTTCCATTGTTTAAAAAATGTATATTTTACAATATTATTTTTTTTTTCTTATAATTATATTTTAATTTTTTTAAGAAATATGTTTAATTTTGGTATAGCGTTCCATTATCAACTCAAGAAAAGTTTTGATTTAGTTTTATAACCTAAATTCAAACAAAACTAAGTTTTAGTTTGGCTTATTCAGGTCTGCAACTAAAAAATAGTATAGGATTGTAGTATTGTATTGACTGTTAGATTTTTACTCACTGATGTACTCACTGTAGATTTTACTCACTGTTTACTTACTATTGTATTGTATTGACTGTTAGATTTTTACTCACTGAAACCAGAAATATATATATATTGTAAGTTTAATTAAACGTAATTTTTTTTCTTTTTATCCTGAAATCTGGTATTCTACTCTTGAGTAAGAAACCGTATTCAATAATGTTTCCATACGCCAATTTTATATTTCTAAGGATGGAACTCAAAAGTTATGAAAACAACACTACAAATAGAAAATGCGAAGAATTTGAGGAATGAACAAAAGCAGTTACACCTTGAGTTAAACTTTTACTGTGCTTCAGACAACACTAAAATTCAAGGTTTAAGCAAGAAGGAAAGTATAATTTGGAACATAATTACTTGTAATAAAATGTGTTTTTTTTTTTTTTTTTTTTTTTTTTTTCATACTTATAATGCAAACTGCTCATGTTTTGCAGCATTACTGTATGTTATGGAGGGAAATGGAGGTCAGTTTTAGATTCAACACCCTGAAAAAACATTCAATTAATCAGCTGCAGTGAAATCATGAAAAATGGAACATAATAGCGCCACCTATAAGGCAACTTACACCAAAAATTAAACATTGATATATATCAGGAACTGACTGAATCTGCAGTTTCGTGAAAAATCGCCCTTTAGTTCTTGAGATTTCTATTGTGATAATCATGAATAATGCAGCATAGCAATGTCATCTGTTGAGTGATTTACACCAAAGTAATCAGCACCAAATTATATCAAGGATTAACTTAATCTGAAGTTTTATGAAAATCCATACATTAATTATTGAGATAGAGCTATTGTGGAAATCATGAATAATGCAGCATAGCAGCACCATGTGTTGAAATATATACAACAATAACTAAACATCGAGTTTATATCAAGGTGCAACTGAATCTAAAGTTTTGTGAAATTAAGTGCATCAGTTCTTGAGATAGAGCGCCCATAAAATTTTTGTCACATACAGACTCACAGAGTGACAGATGTTTTCCAAAAACCACAAAATCATGTTCAGGACCTTCTGAAACATGTAAATCCATCAAAAACTAGAAGTCAAATTTTTCACGAATTTAATACTTACTTCTTGTAAAGATAGAAGGAAGTAATAAATGCATGCTTAACATCTTATGTTAAATTTTGAATTTTACCATTTTCATTAATCAGCATATTATTGAAATAATTTTGCATATGAATTCTTTTTTTACAAGAGAAGTTGCATTTAATTAAATATTAAGATTTTTTTTCATGTAATCCTGTTTTTGTGAAATTGTGAACTTTTTGTATAATACTTGTACAAAATATAAACGGAATTTGTGAATTAGAAATTATTAAATTATTACTATATTTAGATTCCTATTTAGACATTTTTACTAAGGTTATTCATGCATATATATAACTTGATAAGATTCAGCTGCTATATGGCATGATTTTTTTTTTCTTCAATCATTGCATTTGCGAAAGATTCAGTTTGGAGATTAAACTTTTTTCTGAAATGTCAATTTTCAAGAGAAATTTTGTGAAGGGCCTTGTGTTTCAAAGTAAAAAAAAATGTGAAAGATCCTTTCAAGTCTTCTTAAACAGATTTCTGCTGGGCGATCAGATTAACCACATTAAAATGTTCATGTGGGACACTCATCATAAAAATAAAATAAAAAATATGAGAATGTAGCTTTTACAAAATTTTCAATATATTAATTTACAAATGAAATTTCAATTTTTCTGGTTTGGAAAAATAAGCCTTCGGAAAAAAAACTGGGTTTTTTCCCCAAATTTTTCATTTTTCCGAACATTCGCATCTCTAGTGCAGGTGATTTTTTTTTTATAAAAACTTCTGATCTTATTTAAAAGTAAATTAATAAATAATGCCATAATAAGAAGTTAATTGGTCGTTTAAAACTGAAAAGACTTGGAGAGAATCTTACTATGAGAAAAAATATCTAGTCGAAACCTTAAAAAACAATTTTTGTCAACTTACAATACATTTTAACCCTTTCAGGGACAAGGCATTTTTGCTCTAAAAATGTTGAAATAATTAATTCATACTGATAATTATGAACAAATTTATTTGAAAATAATAAAAAGCTTTCTTAAAAATATATTATGAGTTCAAAATTGCACTAAAGAATTACTGGTGTTATTTAGCAGTTTGGGCATTAAAATCAACTGTTTGCAGACTATAAAGACACCTCTTAAAGGGTTAAACACATTATTTTGTTCTTCTACAACCTAGCATTAATCTGAAGCATTTTAACCCAAAACTGACTATAACATAAACTGAACTTAATAGGAAATAGAAAAAAATTAAGGCTATATTTAAAGAGTGTAAGTAATAAAGGAAAAGTATATAACAGGGCTGTTCAACGCGGCGCCTTTTGAAGATTTTCTTGGTGCCTTTTTGAAGGTTTACTGTTACTAGATTTTTTTGAAGTAAAATTCCATAGTAAGGAATATTTTCTGTAAAATCATTAATATTTGCATAACATATATTTTCAAAACCTGTGGAAATGCATTAAAAACAAGAATTCATACTTAGTAAAATTTAATCTTGCATATTTTCACAATTTATTGATATTTTTTATAAAAGTGTAATCATGATGGTCAATTGTGGTAATAAATGGGAATAGCTCTTTTTAATAATAATTAAGTAACAAAAAAATAAACATTTTCCCACATTCTCTCTCTTTTCGAAGAGCATAAGCATTAATGTTCATACTTTTTCTTTTTATTGGTTATTAGCAGTTTTGCACAATGAATAAAGGGCTTAACTTTTTAATTCTTGGCTTTTGAAATTTCAGGAATTTGTTTTTGATTTGCTTAGAAGAATTAATAAGAATGAGTAGTGCAAAGCAATGAGTAGAAAGATGCAAAATGATTTCTATCTATGAAAGCACATTCAGACTATCTCTCTCTCTGGAATCACTCATATGGATTGGTCATGATCATGCCCCTCCCCTTTCTTATGCAACTAAATTCATGCCTTGAAAATAAGTCAAAGCATATTTTCACATCCTAAAATAAACTTAGCAATAGCTCTGATTTCCAAGTTTGTTTATTTAATTGTTATTGTTGTCATTATAGACACAATTGAAATTTCTGGCACCTTACCCTACAAACATTTTTTAGATAGACCTCTCATAGAAAGATGCATATTTTGAGATTTAATACATGCAATTCCAGAACCTCGGGGGTCTTTTGTCTTCTGCTCTAAGATTCATTTGTATTCTCTTAAGATGCATGTGTATACTAATATTACTATTCAATATCACTGCAGCATGTTTTCAGTGGTGTGAATAATGGCGCCCAGCATTGAGTGCCAGGAGCTGAGATGCACCCCTGCTTACTAAAAGGTTAGGCAGGCCTGGTATATAGTAACATTTTAAGAACAAATGTAATTTTTTTTAAAAATAAGTTGAATATGTATTCATTCATCATAAAATACAGCAGACTCTCATTACAACAAATGTCACTTTAATGAATTTTTCAATTTAATAAATATTATTTGTACTGTTAAAAATCCCATTTCATTATAAAAATATTTATTTTAATGAATTTTCATTCTTAATAATTGAATAATCTTCCTTAACTTATGAATATTTTGTGTATAATAACTTTTCACTTTTCTATGATTATTAAAAAAACTGCCAAGTGAGGTGCAGTCTGCCAGATATTATAGACTAAATAGGAATGATTTAAAATGCATAAACTAGTTATTTTTCCTATATATTATTATATCTATTAGCACACTAAAAAAATTAAATTATTAAAAATTATGATATTTATTTATTATAGCTTTAATTTTAAATATTTTCCCCTTTTTAAATAAAGTATTCTGATTAAACATCATAGAATTAATGTTTTGTAGCTAAGAAAAAGAATTCAGTATTCAAAAATGTATTCACATATATAATGCATATTTTTAAAAATATTTCACAGAAAAAATTACTTTATTATCCATTTCTGAAACAAATCCAAGATTAATGCAAACTTTTGGTGCAGATCCTTGGGCTTTCATCAGACGTTCTCTTATTAACATTTTCTTTTCTTTCTTTGTGATTTTAACTTTGTCCTCAGATTCAACTAAGTAATAAACATAAATTTAGTGAAAAATTTTATTACGAAATTTCAGACATAAATGAGTAATTTTGAAAGCAATTTTGAAACATTTACACACATAGAAGCTATCGACTCATATAAAAGATTAATTCTAAGTTGAGTCTAGACAGATAAAAAATACTTTAATGTAAAGTTATTTTTAAAAAGTAAACAAGAAACTTCATAAATCCATATTAAATACATAATTTACACTTTTGGATAAAATTTAAATTTTATAAAAACAGGAGAGTGGTTTGTTAATTATCAGCCAGCTTTGATCATATTGCTATAGAATAGATACATTCACCAAAGAAGGTCACTTTTAAAGAAAAGTAACCTGGATTATCTCTCTTTTTAGAATGAAAGCCTTGAAAAACCCATAGACTTCTCATATAACTGGACTCAGAAATAGCAACCTTTTCTTGAAGCATTCATCATCTTCTCCAACATCACATGATGGTGGGGAGAATGTGTGCCAAACCAGTTTCTCCCGCCACTCCCACCAGCAACCAAGGCCTATTTTGTTTGTGTTACGATTCTTTTATTATGAGAATGAAAACAAAAAATTGCCGAAAATAGAATCCCCCCCACCCCCCTAAAAAAAAAAGACACCCTTTTGGCGATGAAATCTCAAAGATGAATGCTTCAAGGATCAGCTGGTGGAATAAAGGGATTCATTATCTACTCTATTTCGCATTTAACCCCCTGAATTCCAAGCAAATGGGCAAAATTGTAATTTTTTTTTCTCTGCAATTTATTTTAAATGTTAATAAAAGAGGGATTTTCTATCACGATGTAATTTTTTTTGTTATAATATGCTTATAAAGCTTGAAAGTATCAATCATAGTTTAATTTCTTAAAACTGGATTACATTTGTAGAATTAGATTAATTTAAATAAAACTCCAACTGCAGTGAAACCTGCAGCCTAGTGAACAGATATATCTGGTCGTGGCAGTGGGAAGGTTAAGCACAAGTGGAAGCAGGCTGGACCCATAATCTGTTGAAACTAAATTGTAAAGCATACTACTTAAATGTGTAGCAAGGCAAAGTAATAAACACAGTTTGAATAGAAAAAATAGATTTAATGGTAATAAGCTACATATTAGATATCAAAATATAAAGTACTTAAAAACAGAATTTAAAGAAGTTGCCAAATAATAAAATTAACATTTAGAGACAGGTTGCACATGAACACATAGTTCAACAAACCTCACACAGCCATCTTGTTCAGATAAATGCTGGTATCAAACCCACAAACATAGACCCAAGCTCTTCATTATGTGACTGGCATTTTATTAGGCTGAATGAATCTCATTTTTTAAAAGGAAAAAATACCAATAGTAAAACATGCAAATATTTAAGAAATATTTATTGTTATTTTTTAAACAAAATGAAAGAAACAGATATTTAACTTTTTTTTTAAATTCCTCTTATTGCTTTGTAAAATATCCTGTACCAAAAATATTTTCTTATACAAACATATTAATGTATTGGGTGAGTGCAAAAGTTCATGCGGAGTTTGAGAGTAAAAGTCACACAGTGATTAGGCAAACAAAGTTTTTTATTCAATCAATGATATATGATCCATCGTTTTCTACAATCTGCTTCCAATGTTTTGGCAGCATACGAATACACGGATCATAAAATTTGCACGGTTTAGATTCAAAGAACAAAGACACGACGTTTTTTTAAGACATCCAAAGAGTCAAGTTTTTTCCATTTAAATGATTTTACAATGATCAGAACAAATGATAATCAGGTGGTGCAATATCAGAGGAATAAGGTGGAGGAGTTAGGATATTCCATTTCAGGCTGTTCTGTTTGCGCAACGTCTGTTTTGAAATGTGTGGTCTGGCGTCGTCATGATGAAAGACTACACCCTTGATATTTGGCAAAATCGGACATTTCTGTTTGATTTCTCAATTCAGACTGGTTAATTGGTGACAGTAGTTGACTGAATCAATCATTTGGCCTGCGGGGAAAAACTCAAAATAAATTATGCCCTTGAAATCCCACCAATCACAGAGCATCACCTTCATCAGGTGCAAACTGGCTTTGCCATCGCGTTATCATGCTCACATTGCTAGACATTGTTGTAAAGGACCCATTTCTCATCACCTGTCACTAATCGATACAAAAACGTCTCGTTTTTTAACTGCCCGAGTAAAGAAACTTCAGCAGAAATTTGCTCGATTTTGTTCCTCTCGGTCAGCAAATGGGATACCCATATATCGAGCTTCAAATCGAATCTTATATTTTTTAAATGCCGAAAAGGGGTTGATCGGTGAACTGTAAGTGCTGTAGCAACTTCCTCTGTTGAAATTCGCAGAGTATTTTTACCTAAAGTACACACAATATCAATATCAATCTGTGAAGATCGACCGGATTGTGGTCCGTCTTCAAGGTTAATTTCTTCGCAGAGAAATATCGTAAACCATTTCTCCACAGTTTGTTCAGTTGGTGTTTGATCTTGATAAACCTCTTAATTGTTTTTTAAGGCTTCTGCAACACTTATTTCCTTCTGAAACTCGTAAAGCATAACATGCAGTAAATGCACCTTTTCGACACTCATTTTGAAAGTAAATTTTCTTGAAACAGTTTGTATCTACACAAATTATTTTGCTTGAAATGAAAGCTGCAACGTCACCTTTCCAACGATCTATCTTACATAGATGGCAGTATTAATGACAACACTTTACACCGTTTCTAACGACATCTATTACACCTCTGCACGAACTTTTGCACTCGCCCAATAATTGAGCTGAGAGAATGAAATTCTTATGTGTCACTCCTATAGTACATTTGGGATTTTAACCCTTCTAATTTGTTCAGCTGCTGACCTTCTAATTCAGTGCCATGGCCCTCTCATTAGATGCCATGGCCATCACAGTTTGTATTTAAATAATAATAATAATAATAATAAACTGTGACAAATTGTATTTTTGAGGAATAATTATAGATCTTAGTGCCATAGAATTAAGGCTGCTATCGATTCTACTCACTATTTTCTGACACATTTTTTAGGTTCATATGTAATTATATAAATATGTAGCATCTATAATCGTCATTCAGTCTGTTCTTCCATCTGCCTGTCTGTCCATGCACATATAACAACACCCAAACTACCCAACCAAATTGTTTGAAATTTAAAATATACAAATTTTGTTCAGACTTTTCAAAACTTTTGATAATTAAATGCATAATTCAATTACAAGGACATTAAAAAATATTCCGTTACATTACAGCCAATGAGAAAAATAATTTCAAGTGCATTTTAATGATGTTACATTCTTTCGAATATAATAAAATTGATATCCATCTATGAAGTATATACTAAAATATGCACTCTGTACAATCTGTGGTGCAAAGAATACTTTTTATTAATTTATAGGGCCACACAAAAGTATTCCATTACATAATGCTATTGGAAAAAAGATTGTTTGGGGTGTATTTTAATTATATTAAACTATTTCACATTTTATGAAATTGATATACATTGCTGAGGTTTACTAAAGGTTATTTCCTGTTTAATAGAAAGCAGATAGTGTTTAAAGGGACCATCTCTACACCACTCTTATTTTTTTCAATTTTAGTTGCAGATATATTTTAGAATGACACTTTCATTTTTGGAACCATTTCGAAAGTTAAAGTAATTTTATAGTTGTAAAGTGTTATATTTGTTATATTTTTTGAACAGACTGAATGATGAAATAACATACATATTTTTGTGGCAAACCTCAATTATTTTGTGACCCCCCCAAAAAACTCATCACAACCATAAGTTGGGAACCACTGTACTAGAGCAATAGCAGATATTTGTAGTTTGCAATACACAGAACAAACATCAGGTATTGTTAATGGCAACTCTGCTATCCTATAGAAGCAGTGTAGATAATTTAGTGAATATTTTTATTTAAAAAATAACATTTTTTATCATTATTTAATAGCTAAGAATTTATTAAGGTTATTGCATATATATTGTTGCTAACAATACATAAAAAAATTATGAGATAGTGCTAACAGCAATTCTGCTATCACATAGAAGCAGCATTGCTAATTTATTGGATTTTTTTATTCAAAATAGTGCCTAATATTTTTTTTAATTTATTTATTAGCGGAGATTTGATGATTAAATACTATAAAAATTACTATTCTACAATTCGGTTAAATATTCTCAGTAAAAATGCCTGCTAAATTAAAAAACACTATGTAGGACTTGAACTTTTAAGGCATTCATAGATGACTCCACACATTCTTCTAATTACTCAAGATACATTGTTTCCTTGTCAATGCATTGAAACTAAAATTGGCTGGTACTAATGGCAACATTTTAATCACATAGGGGTTGATTTTTTAGATATAAGCAAGAAAAATATTTAAGACCACTTTAAGGTCAGAGTTTAAAACACATAAAAATATTATAGCTGCAGAGTGTATGGATAGTGACTTTTATGCCATGCTCAAAGACAAATTTTCTTTTGACAACTAAAGTATTTTTTCCAAATCAGAAATTATCATTGTTTTTTTTTTATGATATCAAATGAATGTTTTCCAATTAATTTTCTCAGTACAAATTTTATGCAAACCACACATGTACTTGATAGTATCTATAGATAATATATATTTCAATCTTACAAATATATGAATAATCTAAAATTTTCACACTATTAATTGCTGCAGATAACACATATTGAAGGTTATGAAATGAACAATTTAAAATTACAATTCAGATATCAATACTATACCTTTTTCATTGGGATGCAATTGTCTTAATTCAGCTAATTTTTGTTTCCGTCTCATTTTTTGAGTTTTTCTTTTAATTTTCTTGGCTGCAAGAACTTTCTCATGATGCTTTGCTTTTCTCAACTTTTTTTTCTACAGAAATCAAATAATTATATGATATTATGAACTATATTATCATTTATATTAAATTATATAAAGTAATGTTGTTCATTTAACATTAAAATATCCTTAAGAGACAGAAAGTTAATAAACTTAACTGTTTTAATAATGTGAAATATGAAAAAAAATTAAAAACATAAGTAAAGCTAAGAATAAAACAAAATAACCTCAAATAAATTAAATCAAAAGCGTAAATTAAGCTTATATCATTCAGTATTAACATATAATTAAAAAAATATGTATGTAACAACTTTGAAGAAAATATGCTATTCAATATATGTTGATAATACTGTGATAGAAGATATTTAAATGTAAGAATTTGGTATGAAAGGATCTGAATCAGCTGTTAATTTTTATTATAAGTTAATTAAATTAATTTTCTTACCTAATATTTCACCACAGAATTATAATTTAAATCAGAAGCTGACAGGCATATTGCATCTAACAAGGACCTCTTCTACTTTTTATATGATGATCTTTGTTGTAGGTTCCAAATTAGCATTCCTTTGTACTGGTTTACACACATTAATTATTTTGACAACTGATTTTACTTCCATTTGTTATTTTTTTAGACCTAAAATCGGGTCAGTTAATTTTTTTGCAGCATTCTATCAAATGTGCATCAATGAATTTCCTTGTTTATACTGAAATGTACACAGATAAACAACTACACACAGATAGAGTTTTTCATTTGCTTGACAACTAGATTATCTGAACCAGGATCAGGTTAAAACTGATTTTATTTATCATACATTGAGTTGACTTCAAAGGCATGGATTCAGCCTAGTTTTGGGTTGGGTTTTGACTTTTTGGGGTCAGATTCAAATTGATCTAATTTTTAAAATGAAGTTCAGGATATCTTTCATATAAAAATTATTTCAATATCAATGAGTATACACATACCTATGTAATGTATTGGGCAGAGATTATTTGAAGATAATAATTTGACTTAGGGAACTCTTTAAGGATCAAACTCATTTATTTCACTGCTCCATTTTACAGACATCCTTGTGAGTTTGATCAAATATCGCAAAAATCATTATATAAATTTCAGGACTTAAATGACGGTAGGTTAAGAGGCTTCACAAATTTGCAAATTCTAATGGTTTTCATGCAAAAATTTACTAATATTTTGGTATTTTTAATATTTTCCAATAAGGGGGGGGGGAATGTCAAACAAGAGGATAATTTAATTTAATTAGTTCATTAGCCTTTGATTAATGCTGAGGCTTTATGATGAAATAATGCTTAGCCGAGACTTAGGTATATTAATAACCACAGATAAGTAAGTTGTGCTAAGATCAACAATTTTAATCTTCCAAATTGTTTGAATCTGAAGCCTGAGAGTAATAAATGTTGGGTTGGGAAGCAAAGTTAACAGAGGCAAACTAGATTTAAGCATTAGATATAAAAGTTAGAAAAATAAAACTGGTGATTTTAATTTGTTAATATAACTTTAATTTTGAATTTCAAAAGGGTTTTCTTTTTAGCCTTTCAAGTATATTCATCTTTCTACTTAAAAACTAAAATTGAAATATAATTGTGGAGTTTTTTTCATAATTACATTAAAATATATATATGTATTAATTTTGTTGGTTTTTGGGTTCAAATGCGTCAGATTTGGATCAGACTGAAAACAAATTATTATTTTAACACAATCAAACTGATTGTTAAAGCTATCATATGAATTTAATATTTCCAACTGAGTGAAAAAATGCCCAAGCTGGGAATCAAACCCATAAGCTTGATCCTAAGCCAAGGATCTGAGTTTGATTCCTGGCTTGGGCATTTTTTGGCTCAGTTGAAAATATTCAATCCAAATGAAATAGAATTATCGGATATTATTCAACTTGTGAAAGACACAAGTTCATATAAATATGTAATTTACATATAGTACCAATTTGGATCCATTTTCAGAGACATCACGCCACATTTGCCCTTTTCGTGGGGCAAATACTGGCATTTCTCTTACAACAATATCTCAAAAATAGAAAGATAGTGTAAGTTCTCTTTCCCTTTGTTTGTAAAAAGTGAGTGATTTTCTAGCCTGGGAATACAGAAAAGTTTCTTCAATCAACATTAACAAGTTTTTTTAGAAAACAAGTTTTAGAACAAATGTTTTTGATTTTGTAAGTACTTTTTTTGTACAATTTAATAATATTTTTTTCAATGCTGACTTTGCTAGACCCAATTAAGCAATTTTTTTAATGTGATTGAATGATTTCCTATATATTTTTATACATATTAAAGGATTTTTAATAAGTTGAACTTAAAATAACTCAAATATTTTTTTTTTCCCAGTTCTTTCAAATTCCACTTATCAAGAATTCACTAGATGAGGAAAATTTATAATCAAGCATCATAATAAAGAACACAAAAATAAAGGAATTAAACAATAGTAGTATAACAGATTTTAATTAAAAAGTAAATTAGATATTTATGTTAAAAAATAATTAACATCACAAATATACCATAAAAAGTAGCAGATTATAAACTTACAGACATATATTGCTCTTTAGACCCTTTCATAGGTGTTGTTTCTTGTGAGATTGACTGAAAATACTTGCTGTAACAACCTCGTGTATTCTTGCTGCAACAATTAAGAGTACACATTTCAATCAAATTACAATTTTACATACAATCTTGTACATGGCTCAAACTAACAAGAATTGTGGAAGAATTCCTTCTCATAAAGAAGCATTGTAAGAATGTAGATTTGGAATTTTAGAATACAAAAATAAATCCACTTAAAGGTGTAAATTACACAAAGAAAATATCTATATATGTGTATCTATAAATGAAAAATTTAAAACTGTAAAAAAAAAAAAAAAAAAAAAAAAAAAAAAAAAATTCAAAGGGTTTTTGTTTTTTTAAATACTAGGTATTTAAATTACATAATCAATCTCTTAAGCTGTTTTGGAGTCACAAATCAAGGAAATTTTCTGGTCAAATAAAGTTTGAGATTTTTCAAAATTCAAGTAGTCTACATATTATCTGTATGAGAACATACAATCTTAATTTTACTTTTCAACATTCTGCATGCTTATTTTCTGTATTTAACATAATTTAACTCTGTTCCCTCAAAATCATATTCCAATAACATATGTTTAATAGAGAGATCTTTTTTTTTTTTTTTTTTTTCATTTTGTTAATTGTACATGTTCCTTTCAAGCATCAATTCTTGAACATCTTTAGCTTCATTGTTAATTTTTTTATATCCACACCTTCTATAATTGTATAAGAGATAAAAGGCAAGATCATTCTTATTAAACAAAGAAACAGGGTTTCAGTCCCAGTGCAATGCTCTAGGAATTAAAAGGTGCATCTCATCTTTATTACTGTTAGTAAGAGCCAATTAAGCACCCATTAACTATTTACATACCTGTGGAGAATCTGATTATCTCTGATGCAGAACAATACAAAAAATAAAGGCTAAGTTTTTGTATATAGTAAATACTCAGATAAGTTAGTCAATAGTGAAAATTCAAATAAGTTAGTCAATAGTGAAAACTCAGATAAGTTAGTCAATAGTGAATACTGATGATTGAGAAAGAAAAAGCATTAGAAAATTTTTCATATCTTGGCCTAAAAAATTTTATGGCTTTTAATGGATAAATAAAATAGGTTCAAGAAAAGATATACATGAAATCACTTTGTGGAGAATCTGTGAGTATTGATCCTGAAATTATACAAAAATGAAAGAAAACACCTTGCATCTTTAGTACAAAATTACACACCAAATGATATTTTAATGCTGATGAAATAGACCTCTTTTTCTCAGTGCTGCCAGATAAAACTTTAAACATGAAAGGAGAATTATGCATAACCTACCAACATGTTATGATGAAAACAAGAAATCTTGGATGACAAGAGTTATTTTTTTTAATATTCTAAGGAAATCAGATAGAAGAATGTACCTATGAAAGCAGAAGATTATTTTATTTGTTGATTGGTGTATTGCCCATATAAATTTGAATTTAAGTGATGAAAGTGAGTTTTTTCCTGCTAACTGTTAATACTCCAACTGTGTGAAATAGACATGATTCATTTTTCAAGATATCCTACAGATAACTACTGGTTTATTAGGCATTAATCAAAATCGATTTCAGAAGCTTAGAAGATGCTTGTGAAAAGAAAGCTAATGTATTGGAGGCATAGCCTTTGATTTCCTCAAAATGAAATAATTTAAGTTCGGTCACAAACTATTTTGTAATGGCTAGATTTATAATGTTTTCCAAAGATAAAAATAAACACAAAGAGAACGATGATGTCTCTTAAAATGATTAGGCAATTGATGAACTTAATATTTATTTTAGTGAATAGATCAATTATGATAAGAACTTAGTAATTTCAGAAACTGTAGATCCAGCAATTTTAGATTTGATGTCTTCTTCTGATGACAACAACAATGAATGTACATAGACTTTACAGACTGAGCCATTATTCATTGATGTTTAAATAGATTAAAAACATTTTTCTCAAGACACGATTCTCAATAATATCATCTTCAAAGTTTGTATAACATTAAAAATGTTCTTCATGAACTTAGCAACAAAATCAACAATCAACACAGTTTCTATTAAACCCAAATGAGTGAATTTCAAATTTTATATGTTAGTTTCAATCTCATATTTGTGCCTGTAATTTTTAAAACAATAGTTAAGAATCCTTAACACATTTTTTCTATTCTAAATTTCATTTTTATTATTATTATTATTATTATTATTATTTTTTTACTAACTTAATTTTTATATAGCCTTTAGTCCAATAGAAAATATAAAACCCAGGTCTTATCATATATGAGATTTTAACTCTTAATAAAAACAAACCAAGACAACATATTTTCTTAATTGAAATAAGTTTTTTAGTGTGTTTACATTTCCTTTAAATTATAAATAATTTTACCATTTTTTTCTGATTTGATATTTTCCATGTTGTGCATTTTTTTAAACCCACCTTGATGATGAACATAAATTTGGTTCTACTGTATTTGAAATTTTATATGTGTTGAAAAAAGAAAGTTTATAAAAATCAGAATTCCCTGTCCTCCTCCCACTAAAACAATAAAAGATGTCTGTACTCAGATAAGCACCAAACACACTTTCTTTTCTGACAACTCTCAATGCATTAATCTGAATCATATAACACACTTATTTACTTTGATATGTTTTTGCAAATTTAACTCTATAAGAAAG
The DNA here is from genome assembly GCA_964019185.1 of Maratus speculifer. Taxonomy (NCBI): domain Eukaryota; kingdom Metazoa; phylum Arthropoda; class Arachnida; order Araneae; family Salticidae; genus Maratus; species Maratus speculifer. Next base: position 183,181,548 of record OZ025297.1, read on the forward strand.
CACAGAGAACTGGTGACAGATAAATAAAGCAAAAAAAAAAAAAAAAAAAAAAAATTGTTGATATCACTGTAAAAAATATAATAGACACTACTGAGCAATTTTAGTTTGTATAAAAGATTAAATCTGTTGAAGAATCAACTTTAAATTATCTGAATCAACAGCTTTGAGTCTATTAAATTCTTTTTTATGGTTATATCAATAGAGTTTTCCACTTTATCTATAAAAAGATCTTAAAGACAACATTCAATGAGATTTTTAAGACTGTCTTGCATTTCAAAAATTTAATTTTTATTTCTCTGGTTTCATTTAATTCATACATGCAATCAAGCATGCATAAATGTAAAAAAAAATAATGAAGAAATTAGTCTACTCTTAAAAAGATGTCTTATTTGTCTTTTAATTACTACTATTTTATAATTATTGTAAGTTATTTAATATGGTATCCACAGATATGCAAATGAAATCCCCAATAATAATTTAAATTTTAACAATGTTACTCTTTTCTTATGAGTCTTGATCTTCTAAGTGATTATCCTGTATAATTTCCAATCATCTAAATATTCATTTTGGTTGCAAAACAAAAGCATTTTTAATGAAATTCAATTATTTTAAGTGCATAAGATAAAAAATGAAATAAATGTTGAACTAAATCCAAATTAATGTTTTGCATAGTTAATGTATTGTGCATATTGTGTGTTAACGTGCATAGTTAATGTATACACTTGATAGAAATGCAAAAATTTCTTCAGTCATTTAGACCAGCAGTTCTTAATCCATTAACTATGACAACAATTTATGGATAATTTAACTTTTGTACTTTTTCTGCTTTCATGGATTTAAGACTGAAATTACTAATATTCTATAGAATATTTAGGATTCATACAAACTTGAGAAGGAGGAAGAGTGTAGAAAAATTCAAAACAAATATAACAATTTTACCTTATAACCTTACCTTATTACCTTGACTAATAGTTATAACTTTAACTATTTTTCATGTATGTTCACCCTCATGTAACATAGGCATCCACCCTACTCTAGTTTTAATACTTCATTTTGAGAGAAAACATGTTTTATTCCATTAAAATCTAACAGCTAGTAATAAAATTTCACAGATATTGCAATATACTGGTTTCATAAATGTGAATACAAAATTACCAGTGAATTACTTTATGCAGTGACCAATGGCCATATACACAGAGGCCAGTCAAATTCCCCAAACATTTATAATATATCCCATGCACCTACATTTTAAAAGTAAATTTGAAGGGATAAAAACAAGCAACACATGCAAACAAATAATTTCTTTTACACTTTTTTTTCCTTCCTTTAAGAATGGCAGTAAGAACTTTATACACACTAATTTATTTATTAACTTTATACACAGAAAAAGGTTTTTATTTTGCTTTCTTTAACAGCTAATCTCTTTTATGCTATGAGAATTATACAAACATATATTATTAATTGCATAAGATATAAATTACATTCTCCACTCTTGATATACTTCAATTACATCATTGCTCATTACTAAATTTTTTCTTTATGATAATTTAAGGAGTTTTTAAGGAGTATTTTACTTATGTAAGGAGTTCTAAGTACTCAAGGAGTTTGTATGAATCCTGGATGTCAAACACTGTATATATAAACAACAGAAACATGTGAACTAATTAGAATATCTCTTAACCCTTTAATTGTCGCATACGACACATTTATGGGTTGCAAGCTTCACGGCTTTTATTCAGAATTGTTTGATTCCCAGCAGTTTTATAAAATAGTGTAATTTATTTTATTCTGGTATCATTTTTACTTATCATTAAGTAAGAATATTTTTTTTCAAAAAAGTGGTGGCAATAATAAATTTGAATTTTTAAACCGTAATCTTATGCAACCATTAAGTGGTTAACAGCATTTTTAGTTTTTCCATTTATTTTACTCGCAAGATTTCATCGAGATTCAATAAGTGAAAATGTTTACACTGCATGACAGATCTTTACGGTTTTTCTATAAACCACTACAAAATCCTTCAAGATCTTCAAACTGTTTTTTAACAACTGTTGATTTACATAGTTAAAAATATTTATAATGACAAATTTATATTACTTACTCTTCTTCAACAACTCTAGGTCTTGAATGACAAAGCCACACAGGAAGTAACTTGTCACTTTTGACAAGTTCATTCTGAGATACAGACCAATAGTTAGTAACATGATCATTATCTATACAAGGCTCTGAATTGAAATTCATTTCTTTTTCAAAATCAGCTTGCAAATCATCTAAGAGAATATCAGAATAATCTTCGTTCACATCATCCCAATTCAAATATTCAAAAGATATGAATTCTGTATTATCGTTATTTTTCTTTGTCTTTGAAGAATTCTTGTACTTCCTAGGCAAATCTTTTAGTAAATCACAAACAGCATAGAAATCATCAATTGTTTTGCCTTCAGCCAGTATTTCCTGTATCCTATTATCTTGATGTATACTAATCAAAAGATAAAATATACTTTGAGAAAATCATGTTATGATATGCAAATATATAAAACAAAATTTTCTTTTTAATTTAAATTTAAAGTTTTTTTTTCTTTCTTTTTTTAGAACTACAATCTGAGTTTGTATCAAATACTGATGTAAGTTTGCTAAGTTTATACAGCTGTTTTTTAAACAGATTGTATTTCTTCACAAAGAAAATAAAACAACAACAACAAAAAATATATTAATGAGAAAGAAAGTATTTACATTTGACAATGAAAAAACATTAAACAAATAAAAGCCAATATTTTAGGTATTTATTAATTTTTTAGACAAAAAACAACATTTTAAAGTAATGACATAAACGCTAACTTGTAAAAAAAAAAAAAATAAATAAATAAATAAAATAAAATAAAATAATAATAATAATAATAATTATAATAATACATAAATCTACTGTCAATAAAAGATTAGGTGATTTTAAGAGCATAAACTATTCTTACCACAAATATAAAATTTTAAACAAATGGCATCGAACACATCTTATAGGAGTCTCATATTTTTTAGCATATTGTAAATATTCTTGAACAACTTTCCAAACCAGTGGATTTTTACCAGAAAACAAACCAGGATTTTGGAGTAATGCCTCTGAAAATAAAAGAAATCAATATTAATTTATAAAGAATAATGTTGAATGAAGTTGAAGAATATTCATGCATACATGCACTGTGAGAAAAAGTAATAATACTATTATTTAAAGATAATAAACTGTTTCTGAGTTAATTATTTTTAATATTTGATTGTGAATTAACAAATACTGTTTGCCTTTTTCAGATGAAAGTTCATTTAGATATTATGATTGCCTAAAATAAAATCTTCAGATTCTATTTTGATTGTATGGATCTTTAATATTATTTTAAAAGTTAGTTTAATCTAAAATTCTAAAACTAATATTTACTTAAAATTATCCATCCAAAATTTAAAAAAAAAAAAAAAAAATGTTTAAATGCTTTTGAAACACTATCTGAATTTGTCTCAGATATTTATTATTGTTGCATACATATATGGTTGGTATAAAGATAAATCTCACACTGGATTTGAAAATCAAATCAAATAAATACAATGAAATTTCATATGAAAATACAAATTATGATTCACATTGCAAGAAACCAGGGCTGCAGAATATGTCCGATTCGGCGATCTAGGATCGGGGGGAAATTCTAACCAACGGGGGAAATTTTGCAGAAACATATACAATTGATTTCGATTTTAACAATGAATTCCACAATTGCCTGAGATAGAAAATTCACTGCAAACAAAAAAGATCTGTATGGCGACCTTCACAAAATTGATATGTACCATACGTGTTATAAATTTTCCGAAAATTACAAAAAAAAAAAAAAATCATCAATATGAAAATTTAGATATAAAAATACAGTGAAATTTGTCCAAGAATTACGGAAAAAACGCAAATTTCATCACAAAATCACAAAATAACTGGAAATTTTGTGTAAAGAATTCCAAGTTTTGTCAAAAGATCATGAAAAAAGCACACATTTTGTCAAGTCCATTTCTTCAAAAAATCCCAAAAAAACTGCAGATTTAGTAAAAAAAACGCAAAACAACCAATTTCGTCAAAAAAAAATCACGAAATTCCATCAAAACATGGCAAAATAACCACAAATTTCATTATAAGATTGCTAAAAAACAAAAATTCCACCTAAAAATGACGAAAAAGCCCTGCAAATTTTGTCAAAAGATTGCGAAACCACCACAAATTTTGTCAAAAAAATCTCTAAACGATCACACATTTAGTCAAAGCGGGCAAAAAACCCTGTAAATTTCTTTAAAAAATAGCAAATATCGTCAAAAGATTACAAAATAAACGCAAATTCCATTATTGGATCACGAAACGATCGCAAATTTTGTTAAAAAATCATGAAAAAACTGCAAATTATGTCAAATGATCGCTAAAAATATCGAATTTAGTCAAAGGGCCGTGAAAAGAAAAAGTTAATACTGGGAGTGGAATCCCCTCCCCCCTTCCTTGATGTAACCTTTTAGAAAATTTGATGTGAATTTCAGATTTTTTTTTTTTTCACTCAGAATCACTTTTGCCTTATATACTTGCGCATAAGTTGAGAAATAATGGAAAAATTGGTTTTCGATACATATGGTAGTACAGCATTTATCTATAACATACCGTAAAATTTTGGGGAAATTTTTACATGGATTGGGGGAAATGTTGAAAGTAGAAACATCTTCTACACCCTTGCAAGAAACCACAGTAAAACTTAGTAAAAAGAATATGCATGCTATTAAAAATTAAAAAACAGTATAATATTTTTTTTTTTAACCCTTTGTGACTCAAAAACTCAGATTTAAAAAATATTTACTCAGACATTACAATACATCATTGTAAACATATAAAAAATAATTTAAAAAAAATCTAGAATATAAAAGTACAAAATCATTGATTAAAAATATACTTTTTACCTATCTGCAATAAACTGAAAATTACATATTTTTCATAAATATATTCAATTTTCTAAAACGAAATTGTAAAGTATATGAATTTACTATTGTAAAAAAAACTATTTGGGGACATTTCCAACTTTTTTAATTTTACAAAATTTATAAAATTTAAATGACGTGAAAAGGATAAATAAAACTTTGGTATAAAAAATTAACCATACTTTGACAGATCATACAGTATCACTGTCTGTTGAGAATTCTATAAACAATTTAAATTAACTTCTATGTTGGAAGATAACAGCAATAAATAAAATAGTCTTTTAAATAACAGTATAAAAGTAACATTGACTTTCGGATATGCCATTTTTTTTATCATATAGTAGACTAGTCATTCTTGTTAGCCCCACATCAGTGTGGTGACATCACAGCATATTTAATGGAGAGGTAGTGATAGAATTACAGCCACTCCCCTAAAACGGCCAAAATGAAATTTATAAAAAAGCTGATTTTGCTTCCTTCTTTCTTTATGAGATAAATTTGAAATTATTTCCCATTCATACAACAAACAACAGATCAATCATTCTTGTTAGCCCAATGTTAGAGCGCAATGAATCCACAGCATACCCAAATTGGAAGAGGGGGTTAGTGTCAGTTAATCAACAAGTCTGGGTTGGTGTCAAGATGGTAGATATTCAAATAAAATTACTCGCATAAAGTACCAAAATTAGGAAAAAGATCTGAAGGGATGTGGCTCAAGAATTAGCCATTCAACACTCATTATTAATTATTAGATATATGCTAAGTGTCATTAGCCAGTATTATTATTATTATTATTTTTAATTTCCTAGCAGTCAGCAGATTATAAAAATCTTACAACTATGTTTTACAAATATTTTAACGATGTTAAATTAAAGAACTACACATTGTAGAGGCATGAATTTTACAGATGATAGATTTTATTCCAAAAAACGCATTGCAGAAACAATATCCAATATCATGAAACATGCTACAACTGTCCAAAGTCATATTACTATATTCAGTAAAATGTGAGAGAGGCTTCAGTATGATGAATGCAACATATACTATATTGAGATATCGAATCCTATAAGAAAAAGCAATACCGTAAAATACCGTTAATACACCCCCCCCCCCAAACGTGATGAAATATCATAAAATAATTAGAGGAGGGCGCTTGCACAGGATTTTTCCGCAATTGTTTCACAAAATTTGCATTTTTTGCGAGGTATCTGCAAGATTTTTTCGCGATATTTGACGAGATTTGCTGGGTTTTATTGCAATATTTGTTGAAATTTGCAGGGTTTTTTCATGATATTTGACGAATTTGAGTTTTTTTTTATGGGGATAAGTGTTTCTTTCATGATTCTTTGATGAAATGTGCGTTTTTTTTTTTAGATTTTTTTAAAATAGAATTCAAGGCCTTTTTTTAAAAACAAATTTCTCTTTTTTTCTGCATTTTTTCGACAGAATTTATGTTTTTTTTCACGATTTTTTGACCGTTTATTTATAGATACGACATATTTGCTTTTTTTCTAACAATTTTTTTGACAAAATGTGCATTTTTTTGGCGATCCTTTGAGAAATTCACGATTTTTCTGTAATCTTTTGACATAATTTGTGTTTTTTTAGAGATTTTTTGACATAATTCTCGTTTTTACTGCAATCTTTCATCAAAATGTGGGGTTTATGGCGATACTTCGGCGAAATTCATGATTTTTTTTGCGATCCTTTCAAGAGATTTGCAGTTATTTTTCGTGATTCTTTGGCGAAATTAGCTTTTTCTCAGCAATCATTAGATAAAATTTCCTTTCTTTTTCATGATTTTTTGACAAAATTTCCTTTTTTTCAGCGAATTTTTTTTTTTTTTTTGGGGGGGAGGGGGGGGGGCGTTTGATCGGGAAGCACGGATTAACGGGATTTTACGGTAATATAATTTCAGTAAGTATTAAGGAGCCCGACAGATAACAGTGAATTTTAAAACTATATTTGAAGTAGAAGAAAAAAATCAAAGAGTTCAAGATAAATAGAGTTTCTGACATATATTTTGCTGTGCATATTGAATCTTTAGTAATACCCTGAATGGAATATCCTAAATTCCTGAGATAACCGGTACTGAAAATTTTATTTCACAATATTTTAATGAGTCAAATCAGGTTTTGACATTGGGATACAATTATTATTATTATTTTAACACAATCAAACTGATTGGTAAAGTTATCATATGAATTGGATATTTCCAACTGAGTGAAAAAATGCCCAGCCCAGGAATAGAACCCAGTTATCATACGAATTGAATATTTCCAAATGAGAGAAAAAATGCCCAGCTTGGGAATCGAACCCAGTTATCATGCAAATTGAATATTTCCAACTGAGCAAAAAAATTTAATTCACATAACTTTACCAATCAGTTTCATTCTGTTAAAATAATAGTTTATCTACATATTTCTCATTTATATAGAATTTCTTGCCTGTGGTTTATTCTGTTCAGTTGTCGAAATGACAGACAAGATGTTATTACCACAAACGTTATCTGAGCTAAATATGCTCTTTGGTTGTAGGCACAGTTAGCTTAAGCGATGGAACATTGGCCCCGTAAACCAAGGATCTGGGTTTGATTCCAGGGCTGGAAATTTTTTTGTTCAGTTGGAAATATACAATCTGTATGATAACTTTACCAATCAATTTGATTGTGTTAAAATAATTTTTTACTTAGATATTCATCGTTTATAAGGAATTCCTTTACCTGTGGCTGTGATTTATTCTGTTGAGCTGTCTAAATAACAGACCAGATGTTATTACAGTAATGTTACCTGAGCGAAATATGCTCACCAGTTATTGGCCTAGTAGCTTAAACAGTACAGCATTGGTCCCATAAGTCAATGATCTGGGTTCGATTCCCAGCCTGGGCATTTTTTGCTTAGTGGAAATATTCAATTTGTGCAATTATTATTATTATTATTATTTAGTAGTGGTTAAAAGTTATGTTTTTTTTAGAACACATTAAAACAAGTTGGAAATTGCACATGAAGCTTAGCAAATGAGGTGCATTCGTACTTCAATGAAATTTAAAAATATTCATATCTTGCTGTGATAGTGTACAGTACTTCGGATACAGTATAATGGTCGAAATCCTTTATGTGTTCCTGTAAATAGTATCTGCTTTCTATTATACAGGAAGTAACTTGTATTAAACTGCTGCAATGTATATCAATTTCATACAATATGAAATAGTTTAATATAATTAAAACATGCCCCAAACAATATTTTTCCATGTACCATAATGCAGTGGAATACTTTTAATGTATGTAATGCCCTGTAAATCAATTATAATATTCTTTGTATCATAGATTGTACAGAATGTATATTTTTGTATCTACTTCACAGATTCATGTTGATTCTATTATATTCAAAAGCGTGTAACATTAATTAAAAAAAAAAAAAAAAAAAACAAAGTAGTCATAGAAGAGTTTAATAATTAACTTATGAATTCTGATGAATGATATTAACAGTTTATAACTTTGAAACATTCTCAAATAATAAAATAAGGAAACTGCTTCAATAAATATCATCATCTTATCATAAAACTTATTTATTTATTTTAACAATTAAAAAAAAAATATATATATTTAAATTACTAATTTAAATGCATTTATATTCTTCAAAATCTTTAAAAAAAAAAAAAAATTAAAATTTTTTCAATTTGAAACAAATTACTCTGCTTTTCCAGCTGAAATTATATATGTAATGTCATGTGTTTAATGATAATGATATTTATACGTAAAAAAAAATTTCCAGAGAAAAAATGAAACTAAAGGCATAAAAATTATAATTATTGGCTCATTTAATGAAAGTTTTTGTTGCCTATTGCGTATGAGTCAATAATCATACTTCATATGAAAATAACTTCATGATATTTTAGAGAAAAGAACAAAGTTTTGGAGGAAATAGATTAGAGACACAGTTGATGGACAGCAGTAGGAAAATTCAGACCTGGTAGATGTAAGATATTTTCATAGCATAAGAGAAACACAATGACAAATTGAATCTGGCTGCTTTTTGTATTTCTTTTGATAACTTAACTAGCTTAATACTACAGAACTCAGACAGGTTGTCGGCAAAACAAATACATATATAAGCATATTTTTTTTTCTATTTTTTTTAAAGAGGAAAAAGTATTTAAAAAATCTAAAATTTTCTAAGTTTGCATATATTTCCCCCATTACGACACCTCTGAATATGAGTAATAATAAATTTAATGCATGATAAAGGGAAAATAAATTTTTCAAAAGGAATAATTAATTTGGAATTTTTACTAATCTGTTTTAAAATGTATTTTTTTACTAATTAAATAAAAGTTTCTAATAAGCAAAGTAAACACACAAAAATATGTAATCTATAAATTAAAAATGCACATAAATTTAAGGCAGGCACATACCAGCAGACATCACAGCATCAGCACCAGTGTATTCAAAACATTTTGAAATGTCAGCAAATGACAAAATGTTACCATTTGCAATTACAGGTATGTTGAGATTATCTTTAATATGTTTTATTATATCCCAAGATGCTAAACCAGTAGCATGGCCTTTCTGTTCTCTTGTTCTTCCATGTACAGTAACAACAGAGCAGCCAGAATCTTCTAACATTCTAAATAAACATAATGTTAAAATCAGTTTATTATAACAAAATTTTTTTTACTATTTTAGAACAACAAAAAAACATCAAAAAGAAACAAAAATGACTTTTTAGAAAAAAAATGAGAATATATCTCACAAAGAAGGTCTCCATATTGGGCATACTCATGGGTGCAAGTTTGAAATTTTGCCAGGACTGAAAATATTTTGAATCACTCCCCCCCCCCCAACACCACCACTTTTTTTTTTAATTCATGTTTTTTTCCATTAACCTTTGAAAAAATTCGCTTTTTCCCACAATCTTTTGACAGAAATCGAGTCTATCTAGCGATTCTTTAACAAAAATCGCGTCTCTATCGCGATCCTATGACAAAAATAACTCGTTTTTTGCAATCCTTTGACGAAAATTCGTGACTTTCCGCGATACTTTTACAAAAAATCGCGACTTTTTGCGATCTTTTGACAAAAATTCACAAATTTTTCGCGATCCTTAGACAAAAATTCGCGTCTTTTCCACGATCTTTTGACAAAACTCGCGTCTTTTCTTTGCTCTTTTGACAAAAAAACGCGTTTTCTCCGCAATTCTGACAAAAATAACGTTTTTTCCGCTATAATTTCACGAAAATCGCGTATTTTTCGCGATTCTTTGAAAGAGACTGCGTCATTTTCGCGATCCTTCGACAGGAATCGCGTTTATTTTGTTATTCTTTGACGAAAAACGCGTCTTTTTTGCAATCTTTTGACAGAAATAGTGATTTTTCTGCGATCTTTTGACAAAAATCCCGTATTATCAGCAATCTTAAATCGTGTCTTTTTTCGCGATCTGTTGACGAAAGACGTTTTTTCCTCGATCTTTTGACAAAAAGCGCGTCTTTTCCGCGATTCCTCGACCGAGACAGCATCATTTTCGCGATTGTACGACGGAAATGACGTTTTTCTTGAGATACGTCGACAAGAATCGCTTTATTTCGCAATTTTTTTTTTTTTTTTTTTTTTTTTTTTTTTTTTTTTTTACGAAAAACGCGTCTTTTTGCGATCTTTTAAACGAAATAGCGCTGTTTTCTGTCATTTTTTTTTTTGGCAGAAATAACGTTTTTTTTCCGCGATCATTTGACAAAAATCACTTTTATTCATAATCTTTTGACGAAAAATCGTGTCTTTTTCCGCGATCTTTTGGCGAAAAACGCGTCATTTTCGCAAACACTTTTCGTCGTCGGAGATTTTTCCGTCCCGCTTCCGTCCTCGGGAACTTTTAAAAGACGGAATTCCGTCTGTGGACGGAAAACTTGCACCCATGGGCATACTCAAAATCTTAAAAAAAAAAAAAAAAAAAAAAAAAAAAAAAAAACTAATTAAACTACTTATGTATGTAATAAAGGATCAGTCAAAATTTGTAGCAAAATTACAGTAGAAAATATGTAAAAAAATAAAATACTTTCGAATATTTGTAAAATGTGAAGTAACAATATTTTTCATTTCTTACAATAAATCTGTTCAGTAGAATATACCTGGTCTTTGACTTCAATACCCAAAATTTGAGTATCCTGGCCAATATACCTAGATTCGCTATTAGGCATGAAAAATACATTTAGTTTTCTCCTCATTTGTACATTATCAGTTTGATGAAATACACCAGATGTAGCAGCAGCTCATTTAAAATACATTAATGATTGGACATAAATGACCACAAATTTCTTTGTATGACATGCAGCCACAAGTCTTGTGTTTGTTGGGTATGGGTAGGCAGTGGAAAGATGATTTATAGTTAACACTATAATCAACCATGTACCCTGCATTACATTTACAATTAAGAGACCCTAAATTGTCAGAGGCAGTGGGAAGATGATCTATAGTTAACCCTATAATTAACCATGTACTCTGTATTACATTTAGAACTAAGAGACCCTAAATTGTCAGTAGCTGATAATTTACTAAGAATAAGCCATATGGAATAAAACATTAAGCATGTTCAAAAAATGGAAAACAAATAATATAGTAAATTTTAAATTAGAATGCATGTAAATGAAATAAAAATAGATGTAAGTTAAACTGCATGGTATTAAGAAATCTTAACTTTTTATGTTATTACTTTAAATATATATATGAGTGATTCTCAAAATAGGGGACAATTTCAAAAGTGAAATCTTAAAAAAATTACTGTTAGCAAAATCTCTGAAAAAAATAGGTGTTGTTAATATAGTATTAGGTATACTTTACATGTAGTCAGCAGAGCTAAATATTTAAAAATTAACTTAAAAAAATAATTAGTATTTTTTGAGCCATGCTAATGACAAAACAAATTGCATGGAATAAATATATTAAGAAATTTTTATTTTCTTCCTGTTTAAATAATTTTTTCTATATTTATTAGCCTTCCTTTTCAGCAAATGGTTTCTATTTTTACATATATACATATAAGGAGAATAAAAACATTACCAAAGAGCAAACTTTGTTTACATGAGCAACATTCTGACACTAACAATGTAAGAAGCTGTCTTAGTGATTTTCTGACAGATTTAATGCATATTTTAGGGATAATAAATGTAATACCTAAATTTATATGTAAAATTAAACTTTATAAAGGATACAATATAAGCACTGGTTACATTTATGCACATAGGAGTCTTTAGCATGGACAGAAAGACCATGCTTAATGACACTGATATTTGTCCATGCTAATGACAAATTTTAATTTAAATAAGATTATGAGCCATAATATAATCAAAATGCAATTGTCCTTTCTGGGGCTTTTTAAAACACAAAAGTTCTATGCAAATAAGTAAAATAAAAATTTTAACTATAAAATAAACATGAAAATTATTATCCATTCTAATGACATACAATTGATGTACGCCCCCTAATATTCAACTTATATTCTTAAAATACAATACATGCTTCTATTTTCAGGCTGGGATAAAACGACTACTTGTTGCCATGGAGAAACTTTATATTTTCAAACTATTATCGTATGTGAAAATGAAATTTTGATTAACAACCAGCTGTTATAGTATGATCTTGTTTTGAAAATAGAATATGGAGGATAAACTTTAATTCTTTTTTTATATACTATAATTTTATTTTTAAAAAGAAATTTATTGGATAAATCCTCTGCTTGATTAATTTAAAAAAAGAATAACATTTGTTTTATTTTATAAACATGATATTAACTCTTGAAAAATGCTAGTATACACAAGGCACAGCTGCTGTGGACATCCATGCTAATGACATTTTGAAGATTTATTCTGTTATTTTAATGTGTTTTTAACTAAAAAATGAGTAATTCTTGAGTGCAAATAATGAATAATATTAAGACAAACATATCTAAATATAAAAACATGACAGAAAATCTCTCATTTTTTTTTTTTTTTTTTTTTTTTGTATGTCGAAAGACATAAATTGTCCCCTATTTTGAGAATCACCCATATATATCTGTAAATATATATAATTTTTCTTATTATATTTTTTATTTAAATAATTATTAATTAAAAAAATATATATATAATATTAGAGAAAGTAATGAAGTAAATACATACAATAGAAGATCCTTGTTATATAATGTACAACTTATCAGATGTAAACAATGAATTGTGAAGTTAAAATGTATCTGCATTCTACATTGAAAATGAATTTAATGCATTTATTTCATATTTATTTTCATAATTTAGAGCTTTTTAATGAAAAAAAATATATTATTTCAATAAAAATTCTGTTTAAATGAGTAATATAATGAATATTTGGTCCAAACATGTATGATGATTATTAAATTAAATTTAAGAATTTATAAAGTGTTCGATATTACTCAAAATTTTATAACCTACACAAGGAATGTGGTATAAATATCCTCTTCTACTGTACATTGATATTTTTCAGACACATATTACACTGTTTACAAGGTAAGTTTCATGATTTGTGAAATTGGATCTATATAACGTACAACCTCATCTTTTTGGGTCTGCATTATAAAGATATTCTACTGTATATATACAGGGTGTATCTAAACTCTTGGGCAAAACTTTAAGGGGTGATAAGGGTTATTCTCTGCAATAGTGCAAAAAGTGTTTCCCAGCCATATAAATGCTCTAAATTACATTTTATTTTTATTTATTTTTACTTTTATTAGAAGATCTAAAGTCAGTTTATTAGGGGCATGAAGTAAAATTTAAATGTAAACAAATTTAATATTTAACTAGTTGGATGTGCCAATCCCAAAACTTTCTTCTATCTCATACATCCATTTTAATATTAAAAAAAATAGTTACTCTTTTTAATGCTTTAATAATTTTAATTCAATACCTTACCAACTTTGATTTTCATCTTAAATTTCTGCTTCAATATATTAATCGGAGTAAAAACGAATTTCCGTCTCTGCACGAGCCGATGGACAATAGAATGATAAGCATATTTTTTAAAAAAATTCAGGGAGGACCAACTTGCCTTACTAAAAAATAATCATATACAAAATGTTTAGTTCAGTTCTAGAACTAACTTCATACATTTTTATGTGGTGCAATATTGAAAATGGCATAAAATTCGGTATTGCAGCGCCCCCTTCCGGCAGATTTTTTTCAGATTCAGGGCGATCCAACTAGCCATAGCCATACACTTACACAAAAAATTTCGTTCAATTCGATGCATAACTTCATGTACTTTCGGTCGGTACACTATTGAAAATGGCACAAAAGTCGCGATTGCAGCGCCCCCTTCCGACGGATTTTTTTCAGATTCAGGGCGATCCAACTAGCCATAGTTATACACATACATAAAAAATTTGGTTCAATTCGATGCATAACTTCATATACTTTTGGTCGGTACAATATTGAAAATGGCACAAAAATGGCAATTTCAGCGCCCCCTTCCGGCGGATTTTTTTCAAATTCAGGGAGGACCAATTAGCCTTAGTCATACACATGCACAAAAAATTTGGTTTAATTCGATGCATAACTCCATATACTTTTGGTCGGTACAATATTGAATATGGCACAAACATCGCAATTGCAGCGCCCCCTTCCGGCGGAATATTTCAAAACTGAAGGAGGACCTGCTTGCCACAGCCAAAAACATTCACAAAAAATTTGGTTCAATTCTATGCAAAACTTCATATACTTTTTGATGGTAGAATGGCGACATACAGACACACGGACAGACAGACATTTTGTAAAAACATGTTTTTTGGAATCTCTGACCCCTAAAACGTGTAAATCCGTCGAAAACCGGAAGTCGAAAAAAATTTCGATTACAATACTTTCTTCTATTGAAGATAGAAGAAAGTAAAAATATAAGGTATATCATGAAAATATCATTTCCTCATCTTTCCCCGACCCATACTACCATACTTTACTGCCTGATTTTTTCCATCCAAAAATAAAAATAATTAAGAACACCCCAAGCAAAATAAAGTTCCTATTTGGTACTTCACAAAAAATAATAAAAATAATATTTTTTAATATTATTAGACAGTCTACTCAATTATATGTAGTTTCCCCATGTTAGACCATCATTCCCTCACACACTGCTATTATCTCAAATATCCTATCACTAAAGAAGAGCAGCAGTCTAGTATCCTTCACAGAGAGGAAGCTAATTTGACTACTTGTCAGTCCAGCAACATAAACTGATGATGTAAGTTTTTGTTAATTTTCTAGAAATTTTTTTTCAATCAGAAAATTGGGGAGTATTTTTATTAGCAGTCATTCCCTCACACAGAATGCTAAATTTTTGGTAATTTTCAAAATTTTTAATTTTATTATATATTATATATTAAGTGTTCTTTAAGGAATCAGTTTGGTCTTTTCAAAAATTTTGCATTTTTCATGACAATTAGAAGAAACGTCTTATTTCATCATTCCCTCACTTGTCATTCCCTCACATTTATTGTTATGAGGTAATGATAAAGTAATTGGGGAATATGTACTTTTGTTAAAATTTTATAACAATTTCTGCTGCTATTAAAATCTTCAACAATTGACCAATTACTTGCAATTTATCCAATTTTTATGAACATTTACCCATGTAACATTCAAGTAGTACTGTTTGGCCAAATTTGCAGTATTGCAGAGAATAACCCATAATACACATCAAGACAAACAATATTAAATGGAAAACTAAGGATCTGAAGGAAATATGTGCCATTAAAGTTTAGTATCCAAAATTTCAAGTAAACATAAAAAACGGAAAAATTGATAAATTGATTTGCAGTTTTCACTAAAACTATTCTTTATGTCAGTATTTTCATGAAAATAAATTATAAAGATAAATTTCGAAAAATGTCGATAGAGGGCACTTTAGACTTTGGAGTAACGAACAACTATTTTTTGCCGTTGTTTTTTGCATCTTATTAAATGTTTTCGGAAGCTTAGACTTAAACTTAAATTTTGAGCTCAAAATCTGAATAGTTGGAAGTGGTTAAGTAACGTAAACTGAACTGAGTTCAGAGATTCAAATTTCAAATGATTATAAAAAATGGAAAAATTGGTTGATTCGTTTGTGGTTTTTGCTAAAACTACTCTATAAATCAGTATTTTCTTGAAAATAAATTTCATAAAATGCTGATAGAGGGCCCCTTAGACTTTGAAGTAATGAACAACTATTTTTTATGGTTATTTTTTGCATCTCGTTGAATTTTTTTAGAAGCTTAGACATAAACTTAAATTTTGTGTTTAAAATCTAAATCATTGGGGGTGGTTAAGTAGCGCCAAGTGAACTGTGTTCAAGGGAGGGAGGGGGGGGGGGTCAATTTTCATATGATTATAAAAAATGGAAAAATTAGTCGATTCGTTTGCTGTTTTCGCTAAAACTATTCTTTATGTCAGTATTTCCTTGAAAATAAATTTTAAAAATAAATTTCAAAAAATTTCTTTAGTGGCCGCTTTAAACTTAAGAGTAACCAACAACTATTTTTAACCGTAATTTTTTGTATCTAATTAAATGCTTGCAAAAGCTTAGACTTAAATTTTGAGCTCAAATTCTCAATCATTGGAAGGGGTTTAGAAGCACAATTTGAACTGTGTTCAGGAGTTGAAATTTAACCCTCCCCCCACCTTGAACACAGTTCAATTTTGCGCTACTTTATTTGCAAGCTTTGCTACTTTGCAAGCATTTAAAGAGATTTAAAAAAATAACGGTTAAAAATAGCTGTACGTTACTCCAAAGTGTAAGGCGCCATTTATTAGCATTTTTTGAAATTTACCTTTAAAATTTATTTTCAAGAAAATATTGATTTAAAGAATAGTTTTAGCGAAAACCGCAAATGAATCAACCAATTTTTCCGTTTTTTATAATCATTTGAAATTCTAACCTTTGAACATGGTTCAGTTTGTGCTACTTAACCACTCCCAATTATTCAGATTTTGAGCTCGAAATTTAAGTTTAAGTCTAACCTTCCGAAAACTTTTAATGAGATGCAAAAAATAATGACAAAAAATAGTCGTACGTTACTCCAAGTCTAAAGCACCCTCTATCTGCATTTTTTGAAATTTATCTTTATAATTTATTTTCAAGAAAATACTGACATAAAGAATAGTTTTAGTGAAAACTGCAAATCAATCGACCAATTTTTAAGTTTTTAATGGTTATTTGAAATTTTGGACCCTAAACTTTAATGGTGCCTATCTCCTTTGGAAAACGTTTGGGATCCTTAGTTTCCGATTTAATATTGTTTGTCTTGATGTGTACTATCACCCCTTAAAGTTTTGCCCAAGAGTTTAGCTACACTCTATCTACAGTAGACTCACTCAAATCTGCAACCCTAAAATCTGTGAATCTCTGAAATTTGCACATAATTTACAGATGTAAACAATGAAACATTTAGTTTTAATGTAGGGACAAAATTTGACTTTTTTATTTTTATATCAATTCCATATATATTTTAATTTGTAATTTTCATTAATATTATTGAATTCATGTGTTTTCATGAAGGGAGAATAAATTTATTTTGGAATAAATTACGATATTGCTGATATCACTGGTAATCACAATCTTTTTACCAAATATATTTATGTATTAAGCAAACTTTTTTGGTTACTAAGTCTGGATAAACTTGAAATAAAACTTCATTATTTTATGATTTGGATGTGAATTAGTAATGTATATTTATGAAAAAAAATTTCATATGAAAAATGCATCTTATCTTTATAATAAATATTTAATCATACATTGATTATTAATGTGACCTTTGCTTTTAATATTTTAATCATGTTAAAAATTATCTAATTTTTTATTATTTTAAATTATTACTTATTTTAATGTTTTATTATATTGTAAGCCTTCATAATAGTTTCATTTTCATTGTTAATTACATTCAATTTACTGTTTAAAAAATGTAAACAAAGCAATGATCAGAAACCCACAAAATTCTAAAATCCACAAAACCTCTGGTCCCAAGCTGTGTGGATTTGAGGGAGTCTACTGTATTGTAAAGTTAAATTTAAAGCATTGATTGAAGATTTTAATCTGAAGCTTCTATTTATAATTTAAGAATAAAGAGATTTTTTTCTTTACTTAGCATATTGCACAGATTTCCTATAATCACCAGGTAAAATTCTCATTTTGCATGTAATAGGCACAGGAAGCTCAGAAGAAGCTTTTCTTATAATAGAATGTATCAAATCCCAGTCATCTTGCAGAAAAGCACCATAATGCCCTAAAAATAGTAATAAGAAATGCTAAATATTAAATCTTCTGATATATTTATAGCAACAGGCTTACATATAAAAAAAAAGATAGTTATTATGAATTAAGAATTTTTATAAATTTTAATTTATTAATAAATATTTAAAGCTTGACTTGGGCACTTTATGACTGTCTTAACTGCAATTTAAAAACTTTTACTGCAAGAATTTCTCCATCATGTAGAGTTGTCCCAACCCTTCTGAAGAAAGAAAACCTATCAAAACATTATTTAATTTGATAAAACTTTTTTTTAAGTGAAAATAATTATGTGTGTTTTACTGGTACAATAAAAGCAAGAAAAAACTTAAGTACAGTAGACTCCCTCAAATCTGCAAACCAGAAATCTGCAACTCTCTAAAATCCGCACATATTTTATGGATGTAAACAATGAAACTTTCAGTTCAGATTTTGGGACAAAATTTGACTTTTTTAATTTTCTATCAATTCCATATATTTTTTATTTGTAATTTTCTTAATAATACTCTTTTCAAGTTTTTTTCATGAAGGAAGAATAAATTTTTTGGAAAAAATTCAAGATATTGCTGATATTACTGGTAATCACTATCTTCTTACCAAATATATTTATGTATTAATCAAGATTTTTTTGGTTATTAAGCCTGGATAAACTTGAAAAAAAAAATCCTTATTTTATTATTTTAATGTGAAATAGCAATGTACTTTTATGAGACAAGTTTTGTTAAATAATTTTGGAAAAATACATTTAATCTTTATAATGAATACACTATTAATTATTAACTTGAGCTTTGCTATTAGTACTTTAATCATTTTAAAAATATCTAATTTTTTATTATTTTAATTTATTACTTATTTTAATATTATATTAAATTGTAAGCATTCATTATATTTCTGATTGCACTATTAATTGCACTCAAATTACTATTAATGTAAATAAAGCAATGACCAGAAATTTGCAAAATTCTAAAATCCGCAAAACCTCTGGTCCAAAGCTGTGCGGATTTGAGGGAGTCTACTGTATTTGATTTTATTAAGGATAAAGGCAACAAATATGCATTTTAAATGATATAAAATTCCTATTAGCAAGGCTACATGTATTCAGTTTTCATATTTTTTTTTTTTTTTTCCAGGATCATACAGTGTAAAGAAAATATTATAATTATAATGCATGTAAAAGAGTGAATATGAGGATTAATTTTAAGTAGTGCAGACATAATTATGTAATTCTGATGCATCAAAATTTTTTTTAAGAAATATGTATTATGAAATTAATAATTTAAAATAATTACAAGTTGTAACCATAAGTATTTTAGCTTTTAATATACACATACAAAATATCAGCTCACTCCTCTAAGTGGTTTCTGAGTTATGATTAAAAAGTTATCAGTATGACAATTAAAAAGACTATATAATGAAGAAAAATTCATAAAATTTTTTTCATATATATTAGTTGTCTTAGTTATTTATTACAAAAATTAAGTGATTATGAATCAGTTATTTAGTATTTTAACATCACTAATAATACAGTAATCTCTTGTTATGCCACTCATTTGAACATGTCATTTTTTACATTTAAAAAAAATGTAAATACAGTATTATAGTTGAAAAAGTGACAAACAATAAAACTTCAATCAAGTTTCAAGTCACAAAAAACATGTGGAACAATACAAACTAAAATATTAAACAGACACTGCAAGAAATGAAGTAGATGTGTTACATAGATTTGAGAAATAAATAGCAATTCAACAGTTTCAAGCAATTTTATATTTTGACATAATAGACACTACTTAGGGCAAAATGTTATTGTCATTTTTAACTTTATTTTCTTAATCACTGTTAATATTTTTATTTTTGATGAGTTGTGTTGTTCTTTCTACTATTTAAAGTTAAAATATGTTATTCAGTATAATTTATTAAGCAAAAAAAAAAAAAAAAAAAAAAAAAAAAAAAAAAAAAACACATATTTATGTATTTGTTAAATCTATAAATTTAGTTATGCAATCTATATTTTAAAGTAAATAACATTCAACAAATGAAATTCAAAAGATAAAACATATATTTTTCATGAAGCAAAATCCACAAACAAATAGTTCAAAATCCAGTATTGAAATTAAGATTATACCTTTTCGTGCAATAGCTTGAGGGCAACCAAGATTCAAATCTATTGCATCACACTGAGATGAAACTAGCATTCCAGCTTGAACAAAATCTTCTGGATCATTGGAACAAAACTATTAAAATAGTTAGAAAAACAATTCTAAAATGCATTCTAAAAGCTATAAAGTTAATGATAATTTTTCTATAGCAAAGCATTAAATCATTATAGCAAAAAGCAAAAATAAGTAAAATAACTAATATTAACATATTGATCAAATGTATATTTTTCAAAAAATCATATAATGATTAAATATATATATATATATATATATATATATATATATATATATATATTTAAACAAAAATTGTTTTTTAAAGCTTCAACTATGCAAATCTTTAAAATTACAATTCATTCCATCAAGTGGGTATTTGTATAGCAATTTTTAGAAGTTAGCAGCCTGACAGATAGCACATTACTGTTTATCTATAGGTATAAATTAACGGTCGCCACTCGCCATGTGGCGATTAAAGTTGTAAAAGTGGCGATTAAAAATCGGCGATCGATCGCCACCCTAGTCGCCACTCGGCAACTAAAAAATCTTATTAATTTGCTTTGTGAAATACAGCTTTTTTCATGGATATATGCATCTATACTTTGTTTACATCTAATTAGTGAATTGGTTAATTCTTTCTTTCTATCAGATGCAAGCAGATTTAGAAGCTCTGTTGTATTTTCTATATTTTGGCTTTTCACCATGAACTCCTTATTTGGATTATATTTTTAAGAAATAGTTTTTTTTTCCTACAAAATATAGTCCTAAATTTTAATTCCACATGCATTTCAAATAAATTATACCATTTTTATCTCTGGATACAAGGAGATTTTAAGGACATTGCTGTATCTTATATATTTCACTCTTGCCTATGCTCACTAATTGTATCAGTAATAGTTGGCTGGTATAATTTTTTTTTTTTTAATATTTATGATTAAAGTTTATGTGGGTGTCAAAAAAGATTGAAACATTATAGCCAATTACTTTAAAAGTATAGGACAAAATTAGTACTCGCCACCAGGCGAGTAATACTGCAAATTTAGAATCTGACTTCACTGCCACCAAGCAGACTTTCTCCACCCCACCAACACATTGGCACTCTCTGATTGCCTTAATAAGACATCCAGAGTTTTGAAATCTCAGCCAAAGCAAAGAATACTTATATTCATCTGTACACTTGCCAATCATGATGATATTAGATCCTACTTATTTTTAAGTAAAATAAAATATCCAAGAAAGATGTGAAATTATTTTTAAATTTAAAATTTAAAAAATTTAAATCACAATTTCTTTGTTTTATACACTGCATTGATATATATTTAAATAACGTTTATCCCTAATAATTTTATCTGCAGTATTAATTACTAATTCATATTTTTCCATTCAGAGGAATTCCAGTTTTATTTTTAACCAAATATTTGTAACTTTGTTACTCACTAGCCGCTAAATAAATTAAAAAAATCATTTTGACCTATATTTAAAAAGTGGCTATTGACTTTTAAAAAGTGACCACTAATGAAACTGGGTCCATCGGCCACTGGCTACAAATCGAATTTCCCAATTTTCACCTATATGTTTATTTATGATATTTCATGCTTTTGATTAAGATTTAATGTATTGCAAGCTGTCATATTGAAAAAACAGTTAATTCTATCAAGAATTTAGTGCTCATTTTTTGATGAATGATGATTAACTAATATGAGATATACACAATCAAGCAATGACAAAAGTAGGATGGATTGGGGTAGTTCCCAATCAATGCAATTCTAGTGTAATTAACGATCACCCAGCTTGTACTATAATAGTACGCTTAAAAAAACTAAATATTGTTAAATATCCATGAAAATTGTAGTTTAATATACAAAATAAAAAGTTTTCATATCTGTTAGAAATTAATAAAAAATATATAAACAGTAGACTCCTTTAAATCCACAACTATCTAAAATCCACATATAATTTATCCACATTAATCCACATAAGTAAACAATGAAACTTTCAGTTCAGATGTAGGAACAAAATTTGACTTTTTTATTTTATATCAGTCCTATATATATTTTAATCTGTAATATTCATTAAAATGACTGTAATTATGCTTCTTCATGAAATGAGAATAAATTTATTTCAGAAAAAAATTCAAGCTATTACTGATATCACTGGTAATCACAATCTTCTTGTCAAATGTATTTATGCATTGATTGAGCTTTTTTTTTATTATTAAATCTGGCTAAATCTGAAATAAAACTTCCTTATTTTATGATTTAGATGTGAATTAGTAATGCACTTTATCAAGCAATTTTCTCTGAATAATTTCGGAAAAATGCAACTAATTTTTATAATGAATATTTAGCTATACATTATTGATTATTTACTTGACTTTTGCTTTTAATATTTTAATTCTTTAAAAAAGTATATGAATTTTTATTATTTTAGTTTATTACTTTTCTTAATTATTGTAATATTTTACTACATTGTAACCACTCATTATAATCTGAATTGCATTGATAACTACATTGAAATTATTGTTTTAAAAATGTAAACAAAGCAATGACCTGAAATTCACAAAATTCTATCTAAAAATTACTAAGATCCTTAGTGGTACAACATTTGTATTTTTTTTCTTTTGTTATTTTATAACTATATATAGAACAAGCTTTTAAGTTATATTAATATACTTCTTGAATTTTGTATACTGGTTATATAACTATATTGATGTACACCTAGTTTGTTGAGGTGATTCTTGATCAACGGGATAATTTCTGATCAATGATATTTCATAGAATTTATGGATTTTTTTTTTTTGCTTAATAAAGCCATAAATGTACAACAGATATTCCTTACATATGTTTAAATTTATTTTAGACATTATTTATGAAAGTACACATATGTAATATAAATATATATATCTACAATATTTATATTACTTACCCATCATACGTAGTATAGGGTAAGTCTTGCAATCGTTTTGAAAATCAAAAAATTTTTTTTGACGGATTTACACGTTTTAGATAGTGGAGATTCCGAAAAACATATTTTTAGAAAAAAAATTTTGCCGTCCGTCTGTCTGTCTGTCTGTAAACGCTCTATCTCCCGAACAAATTGAGATAGAGACTTGAAATTTTGTATGTAGTTAGTATGTAAGAATGGGACGAACCCTATTTAATATCAGCTACCTCGATTATCCGGAACTATTTTTTTCGGACTCTCGAAAATTTCGTTCTGATGAAAGGTATATAAAAATTTTCGATTTTTTTTTGTTCTAAGGAATGGACGTAAAAGGCAATAAAATAACACACATTTTGCATATAGAACGAAGTCGATCGGATTATTAGTTGCCGAGATATTTGTAATCTTGTTTTCCACATTCTTCGATTTTTCATGACCCTGTATTTCATTCAAATTTCAATTCAGAAGTATATTTTAATTGGAAATGAGACGCTTAATCCGACACAGTTAATTGTTAGTTAATAGAATTATTATTTTTGGAGTTATAAGGATGTTTCTTTTACGCAGTTCGGTATTACTTGAGTAGTTTGGCGTTTTATATAATTTGTCGAAATTGGTACATCAAGCAGTTGTTTAATATAGCATTACTATGTATATTAACAATATTTAAATTTTGTTTATGAATTGCAATGCATTATATAAATAGTTTCACATGTTTTATTTTCATATACATATCCATGATGGGTAAGTATTACGGTGGCCCCCAACGACTAGTTTATTATTATCATCATTCATCAATGAAAAAAAATCTTTGGAGACATTTTAAAATATTTTGACTGAAACCTTACCTATGCAACATTCTAATTAAATAATATTGTTTTAAAGTTCATCAAAAACCCATTAAATATGCATTTTGCTTAAAATCAAAATTGGTTATGTTATAGATTTTATATCAAAATCAAAACAATATTTCAAGCTATTTCTAAATTTTGTTGTAAGCATGAGCAATGGAGATCATAATCCGTACATATTGTACTCAATGGTAATAAATTAAATTGTATTGTACACACTTGAAACTATATAATTATAATAATAAAATTATCTGGTAATTGCAATACCTCACTATAAATTAAAGTTCAACTGAAAACCAGCTATTTTATATCTATTTCACAATAAAAAATAAACTTTTTACCTAATAACAATAAATGGTTTTATTAATTAAGAATATACTAGTAAAAAATAAAGGGTTGAAATAAAACGTAAAAAGTTACAAAAATAGTAGACAATGAGAAAGTGGAAATGAAATTCCAGTACTTACGTATTAATGCCACCGCAGCAGAACATGCACTAATGCGTCAATATAGCAATCTTGTTGTTCGCACGTGAAAAAAAATTATGGCGTCAAAAAATTAGCAAATGGTATATAGCAAAATGGCATATATACTATATTATTGAAAGTTTTGTCGGCACAGATATCATATGTGCTCTGAGGTAATTAACAGACTCTAAATTGGTGTTATTTTGCCTGACAGGTAACCCGACTATTATTTATTTATTTATAAATAAAATGTTTATTTACTTCCATTCTCTTCTTTAATGTTTTATAATTTTTTTTTTTCTATCCTTATTAATTAAACTTTTTTTGGTACTTACGTATTAATGCCACCGCAGCAGAAGTTGTGCTAATGCGCCAATAAAGAGCAATCTTGATGTTCGCACATGCACAAAAAAATGACGTCAAAAATCAGCAAACAAGACAACAAGGAATCTAAAGGATAACTGTGTGTGCGTGCGAACAACAACATTGCTCTTTATTGGTGCATTAACACAACTTCTGCTGTGGTGGCGTTAATACGTAAGTACCAAAATTCCTTGAAAAAGGAGCTGGTAACTTTTGTTGATCAAAATGAGTCAATTGAAAACATAAGAACAAAATATATTTTTTATGGTCCTGCAAATCTACAAGGTTCAAATGCTTTTGTTGTGAACAATACCACTATATATTATGCTTTTAAATGTTATAAAAAGTTCTGCCCAAAAATTTGGATATCATTTCATAACCAATAAAAATAGTAAATTAACTAAGCTTATTTCATTTTTGACAATGCATATATAAATATATAATTAAATTTATAATTAGTAGTCTAAATTCATAAATGTAGCTGTCATTAGAAAAAAAAAATGTCCTGATTGGTAATTGCCCCAGGTGCGATCAATATTTACCCATTGCCAGGGTAATTACTGTTCATTAAAAAATTTTTATTAAATAAACTTTAAATACTATTTTAATCAAAATCTATATCTTATTGAATAGACACAAGGTGAAGCTTTAGCCATGCTAAATTTGGTTAATAATTTGGCAATAATTTTAAAGGTATTTGATGTCTGTGTTTTTTATTGGAAATCACCCCAGTCCACCGTAATCAGTTTTTAAAACTTCATGAAGCAGAAATAAAATTGCATGCTACTTGACAGTTAAACTGTTTAAACTCATGCACAGGCTGAAAATTATAGTCAAATGAATGATTTGCTTATTTTAGTCATATTTACAACTCCTTTAATTTACACAATTTCAAAGCTTTTCTGTCTGCATATACTGCAATTTTATTATAGTCCAATATAAAATTAATAAAGTATATAAAATTTTCAAACAAATCGACATCATACATTTCATGCATATAATTAATGATATAAGAAAAAAATATTACTTGTACTATGAGAGGCTTATCTTCTGGACAGGTAGAAAATGTATCAGAGCGATACAAGGAGTCCTGTATATACTGCTGACTATGAAGCATTGGTGAAAAACACAACTGTGCTTTATATCTCCTACACAACATGCGAAATGCCAATTCACTCATATCAACCATAGGAGCAGCAACATACTGTGGACTTTTTAATACAATATTCCAAAAATCATATCCAGTTAATTTAGTGCTCATTTTCATCTGTTCAGAAAAATAAACAATTTTAAATATTAAAAACTTTGCCACCATTTTAAAGTTCAATACATACACACAATATATATAAAAACATTATAAATAGGGATAAATTACCTACATAGAATGGATTATAACCAGAAGAAAAAAAAATTGCATTAAAAAAATAATTTACATTTTAACAATAAATGTGAGTAGAGAATAAGCAGAGCCAAAATCTCTCCAATATAAACTCCACAATTTTTTATTGTCAGTAAATTTTCTGTAAGGTGGACTCTGTGAAAGATAGAAATCTATCTAACCCAAAAAGATTTTCAAGTCCCTAGAAATCCATAGGGATAGAGAATAATTTGTCTAAGACAAAATATTGTTTATTATGGAATATTTTCTCAGTCCCAATTGATTCCATCTTAGACAGAGTTTACTGCATTTTTAAACCAAAAGTCAATATGATTATCATCTAATGTCTAATAAACTGTGTTAATGAAACAATAAAAATGCTGAAAAAATATACATATTTACCATTAAAGACACAAGTATACAATTTCACAGTTCAATTAATCTCTTAGTTAAAAATCTAAAAGTAACTTAATAATAATTAAATATCAGGGGTTGGCACGGTTGGTTTAAACCAACTGGTTTTTTTTCTTAAAAAAAAAAAAAAAAAAAAAAAAAATGACATTTTTTTATTTTTCTTTATAATTTAAGATTTACAAATTACTGGATACAAATATTTTCTATTTTTAACACTTTATTTCAGCAATAAGCATTAGATATATTGGGTCTAGGTCATTTTTTATGTTTAGGATGAAAATTAGTATGTATTGGTGAACACATTCTATTTTCTAAAAACATGTGAATTGATCAAATATAAAGTAGATTAAAAACATTTTCATTACAAAAAAATGCAGATTATTTAAAGCAATCTATCATAACATGCATAATTATTTTAAATATGGAGCTACATAACTTGATGATCTTTATTAAGATTTTGGTCAAACTGTAAAAGAAATTGGGGAGATTATCTTTAAGAATTAAAATATAAGTTGAATAAGAGAGTATTCAAAAACTGAGTACTTTTTATAGCATTTTAATAATAACAATCTAATCTTTTTCCCCTGTTATTTGCTGAATATAATGATAAAAAATATTGATTTCAAATTGTCCCTCAAAAAACAAAACCCCCAAGAAGAATTTCAAACTAATTTTTTAAAAAATTGTGAAAAAGAATATTATATTCATCAAACTAAATCAAACGTTTATTATTAGTAATCAAAAGATTGTTTATAAAATTTTTCAAAGTATCAATGTTTCACTGTGTAGAGTTGTTTATTCTTTGAACATAAGACTTTTTACAAATAACTGTTTAAATTAAAATATGAATTTTTCCAATTTTCTACATGATTCACTGTAATTATTATTATTATTATTATTTTTTTTTTTTTTCAAATGAAATACTTTTCAAATGACTACTTATAATCCAACAATGTCTATTTTAATCAATAAATATGTATGGATAGGTAATAATAAAGTATGTTTAAAAAAAACATGGTTTAAACCAAAAAAATGGATTTTTGCTTTTTTTTTTTTTTTTTTTTTTTTTGAAAAACCTGGGTTTTTTTTCCAACCCTGTTAAATATACCTACTAAAAACAAAACAATCCAGTTGTTTTATTATTATTACTTAATTTGTTAAATGAAGTTCACATATATTTAATCAACTTCTATGAACAATTAGAACAGCAAAATTAAATTAAAAAAATTGTAGCATTTATTAATTTAACAGATCATTATTAAATAATATTTAATACTATTGTTTCACAGATTACTTTAGTCTAAATTAGTATGATGCACTACAGCACTACACTATCATTTTTGTATTCTGCTTGTTTTTTATTCTTATTATCATCTTTTACCTACAGCTTAACTAACAAAGAATGTAAGTTTGCAATTGAAAATGTAAATTTTACATATATATATATTTTTTGTTTTTGCATCTTTTATCTAAATAATACAACTCCAACCAAAATCTACCCAATAAAACAGCTAAGCGCTCATAATCAAATTGACTTAACTGTCTCATAACTTTATAACTAAGCAATGTGAGATGATACATTATATGCTTTAAAAAAAAAAAAAAAAAAAAAAAAAAATCAAAAATTACCTAACTGACAGTATAAAGCACAATAAAAATTCATTCAGGAGAATGTAAAATATGAAAATGAAGTTTTCATTTTATGTATGCTATAGATTTTATTATTACTACTTAATTTATTCTCTCCAATAACTCTGTAGCTAAGTAACATAGAACATTATATTACATACTAAAACCCTTCCTCAAAAATTACCTAACTGACACTTGTACATTCCATAAAAATCTATTGATCAGAACATGAGTTATAAGTATTCAAATCAGGGTTGGACAGTATTTACCGTCTAATGGTTTTTACCAGTATTTACCATGGTTTTTACCGTCTTTGAAAAAACATGTTTTTACCACCAATGAAAAAAACTTATTAGTTTGACTGTTTTTGTTATTTTTATGAAAATTTATCTAGTAAGGTTTCATTTTCTCAGGGGTAAAACTTTTCTGGGTATTAAATACTATAATTCCATGTAACAATATTCGCTAACTTAGTTTCTAATTAGGTATAAATTTTTGATTCTATATATTCTGAGTGAGTAAAAGAATAGTGTATGAAAA
Source organism: Maratus speculifer (assembly GCA_964019185.1). Lineage (NCBI taxonomy): Eukaryota > Metazoa > Arthropoda > Arachnida > Araneae > Salticidae > Maratus > Maratus speculifer. Next base: position 183,210,519 of record OZ025297.1, read on the forward strand.
TAGTAGTTTTTAATGAACATAAAAAGCCCAGAAAATTTCATTTGTGTTTTCCTCCTACAAAAATTCAAAATTTTAAAGATATTGTGCATTTATCATTACTGAGTCTAAAAATTATCATAACTGTTATAAGAATGCACATTACAATATTTATTACATTTATCTTAATGGTGATTAGTTTACTAATTTTTAATTAAATTAAAACAAAAAAAATATAAGAACACATTTTCCACTCTTAAAAATCCTCATAATTTTGATAAAAACAAAACGCTTACAAATTTTAACTCTCCTGTAATGTAGTCTGTGCAAATATTAGTACATTATACCAATCTATGTCCTTGGAGCCTATTACTATTAGCATTCTGTAACAAAATACAAGTTTTCTGTACACCAAGCCTATTTCTTAATTTACTATGCATATATGAAAAGTTTGAAAAAAAATTGCTCTATGGTTGAAAAACTACAGAGTGAAGACTTACCATTAAATTAGGAATTTATTTCTTTATTATTACTTTTCACCAAATTTTGCCTTTTACATCTTTTGGTTTAAAGAAAATCTTTGAAAACGAGTATAAGTGGAAAAGAGTACAATTGAAATGTAAACTTGCTTTGTGAAACAGTAAACATCTGTAAAGTTATACAGTAGACTCCCTCAAATCCGCACTCCTAAAATCCGCAACTCTCTAAAATCCACACATATTTTACGGATGTAAACAATGAAACATTCAGTTCAGATGTAGGTACAAATTTTGACTTTTTTAATTTTATATCAGTGCCATATGTTTTGTAATTTGTAATTTTTGTTAAGGTTATTGAATTCATGTTTTTTCATGAAGAAAGAATAATTTATTTCTGAAAAAATTAAGATATTGCTGATATCTTGGTAATCACAATCTTACTATACATATTTATGTATTAATCAAGATTTTTTAGTTATTAAATCTGGCTAAATCTGAAATAAAGCTTCATTATTTTATGATCTTGATGTGAATTAATACTGTACCTTTATGAGGCAAGTTTCATTGAATAATTTAGGAAAAATATATTTTATCTTTATAATGAATATTCAATTGTACATTATTGATTACTGATTTGACCTTTGCTTTTGTATCTTTATCATTTTAAAAACTATCTAAATTTTTATTATCTTAGTTTATTATTTATTTTAATATTTAAGCATATTGTAAGCATTCATTAAACTTTTGATTTCATTATTAATTGCATTCAAATTACTTTTTAAAAAATGTAAACAAAGCAATGACCAGAAATACGCAAAATTCTAAAATCCGCAAAACCTCTGGTCCCAAGCTGTGCGGATTTGAGGGAGTCTACTGTATATAGATTTGGAAAATTATAGAAAATCAAAAAATGTATGATTAAAATATATCAGCAGCTTTAGAGAACTGACTTATTGTTTATTTATCTTTTTGTGTTATATATATATATATATATATACACACCAATTACACAATTACATGAATATAGTTTTTTGATTAGTAATAAAATATAGTTTAAGGACTAAGTATTTATAGTATGTTAGGTTTTTACCACTTTTTCCCTAGGTTTTTAATGGTAAAAACCTAGTTTTTATCATGTCCTGGTAAAAACCAGTTTTTACCGGTAAAAAGCCAACCCTGATTCAAATTGAAATTCTCTTTCATAATTGTGTTGACCTAATTGTAGAACTTTCTCCAGTAGTTCAGTTACTAACCAACATAGAAGGATATGCAATATATTAGAACTATCCCTGAAAAATTGCCTAACTGATAATATCAAATCTCACCAAAATCCATTCAGCAGAGCTCAAATTATAAGAGATCAGAATGAAATTCCATTTGCATTAAATTTTATATATATATGTAGGTTGATTACAGGTTATTATTGGATTTTTTTTTTTTTCTCTTTAGCCTGTTGTACCCTTGTGGTATAAACTTTTTCTGACTGATTAAATTAGTAAAAACTTTACCTTATCCTGTCCTTTAAGACTTACACTACTGCAAAATGTCATATTTAGCAATAATAGATTCCATGGTCTAACGACAGACCAATCAGTAAAAGATTTTAAAAATCAGTTTTTACAATTTCAAAGACTATTTTAAATTTGCAGATATTTTGAATACTTCACTAATCTGTATTCAAAACAAACAAACAAACAAAACTGTGGCATAAAAAGTGCAACAAAATGTTTTGCCACCCTCACCCTTTAACCACCTTACATGGAAAAAAGCAACAGAAGATGGAGCCCCCTCCACTTTTTTTTCAGGTAGTGGAGTGAATTTTTAAAAATGTCGCCTTCTTTTTTTACCAACACCTAATCTGTACTAATATTATATAGAAGTAAAGTTTGTTTGTTTCTTTGTATTTGGTAATCTCTGGAACTACTGAATTGATTTCAAAAGTAATGGTTTCAAAATAATGGTGTTCATCCCTGTTCAAATATACGCTATATCTTATATCCATGCCACCATCTAAAAGGGAGTGCAGGAGCAAAAAATGTTCTGAAAGGTTTAGAAATATTTAGTTTGAAATAGAAGTTATTTAAAAGATATAAGAATAATTTCTAAGAACATAACTTAAAAATTTCAAGATTTAAAAGGGATGAAAATGCACAAAAAAAGTGTGTGAAAATACATTCTAATTGGCAATTTCTATACAATTTCAGGAAGTATCAAACCAAATTAAAAATTAATGGAGTCAAAGTGATAATGACAATCCTTGCTCCAACATAAGCTGTATTACTATTACCTGGGTGCTCCAAAAGCAAGAAATGTTCTAAATAGTGTTTTTCTGTTTATAGAAGGGCCTAGAAACATGAAATTTCAAGATAAAGGGATGAAAATGCACAAAAAAGTGTGTGAAAATACATTCTAATTGGCAATTTCTATACAATTTAAGGAAGTATCAAACCAAATTAAAAATTAATGGAGTCAAAATGATAATGAGAATGACAATCCTTGCTCCAACATAAGCTCAGTATTATTATTACCTGAGTGCTCCAAAAGCAAAAAATTTTCTAAATATTGTGTTTTTCTGTTTATAGAAGGGTCTAGAAACACGAAATTTATTTGGTATGGTAGTTACTTATAAGATATAAATTATCTTTAAGATTTTTTTTTTTTTTTTTTTGGGGGGGGGGGGGAGGGGGTGAAAAGCATTCTAAAGAAAGTTCTAAATTGCTATTTCTAGCTTCTAGGCAATCTCAGGCAGTACCAAACCAATTAAAAAAAATAATGGTGTGTAAATGACAGTGACAGCCCTTGCTCCAAGATAGGCTATATTTTATGATAGTTTTAATTATCTCAAAAAGGAGTGCACAAACTAAAAACATTCTAAAAATGTAATTTTTGTGTCACTGAGGAACTAGATTCGTGAAACTAGGCATGGTAATTACTAATTAGATATAAATGATCTCTAAGAACAAGAACATTTCTAAAAAAATAGAAAGGAATGAAAATTGGCAGAAAGTGTTCTGAAAATATTCAGAATTGTATTTTTTACACAATCTCATGAACTACCAAACCAATTTAAAAAAAAAAAAGTAATAGTTGGGAATTGATAGGATAGCCCTTGCTGTAACAAATGTTCTGTTTCATGTTGTTGTCACTAGCACTTGCGGGTTGCAGGAGAGGAAAATATTCTAGATTGTGATTTTTGTAAGGAGTTTCTACAGGAGTTAACAACACTTGAAATTTGGCATGGAAATTACTAAAAGATGTAAATGCTCTTCAAGATTAGTTTTGAAAAAACTCTAAACTTAAAAGAAATGAAAAAGTCCAAAAAACTTTCTAAATTGCAATTTCTAAACAATCTCAAGAAATATTGAACATGATGGCAGTTCCTGCTCCAACACAGACTATTTTTTATGTTGTTGTCATTACCATCTGGAAATTGCAAGAGCAAAAAATGTTCTAAATTGCATTTTTTTGTACAACTGAGGGTCTATCATCTTGAAATTTGGCATAGTAATTACTTAAAAAATGCAAATGCTTTCTAAGAATTGTCGAAAGAAAATTCTAAATTTATAAAAATGGAGTCGTGAACAGCATTCTAAAAATGTTATAAATTACAATTTTTATGTAATCTTTTGAAATACCAAGGTTGAAAAAAGCTAAAATTAAAAAAAGCTACGCCAATGACTTTAATTGGTTTTTGCCGGCCTTTTTTTTTTTTTTTTTTTTTGGCCAAATTTGGCTTTTATACAATGAAGCATTTTGATTACAAACTACACATTTTTATGTGTTTGTTAATTAGTTTTACAGACATTTAAGGGAAGTAGAATCCAATATAACCCAATTTCTGTCGTATCTTCCCATGAGCTGCCATCTTGTTTCCCTATTATTTCTTGCAAATTATTATTATTTTATTTTGAAATTAGTTTTTTACGGGAACATAAAAAAATATTTTTAAGGCTTATGCACACTAAAAAATTGTTTTCACTTTACTTGAATATTTAAAAAAATAAATGAATAAGTAAATCAAACGATTTTTACTATTAAAAATTTGATCTTTCAATCTCTGAATTTCCAAAGTAGATTGTCTTGTTTAATTTAATATCATTTTTGAAATGTATTATTCAATCATTAAATAATCATTTCAGTTGCATTTTGCAGTTTAAGGTTAAATAATAATGCATGAGAAATAATAGGGAAACAAAACGGCTGCTCACAGGAACATACAACATCTAAGCCAAAGAAAATAAGAAAAATGCTGTTTGGTGAAGGTCTTAAACATCTACGTCTGCACTATATTAAATTGTACTGGATTTTTTTTTTTGTTTTTTTTTGTTTTTTTAAAATTATTGTTGTAGTTTCCTACAGATATTGCAACTTTTTTTGAGAAAGCTAGCATAAAAAATTTAAAAATGTCTTGTACTTCAAAAAATTTTAGCCCATTTGACAAAAACAGCTGCTTTTGAGCCTTTTTTCATTTTAGAAAAGTTACCACTGTCTCCTGGATCTTAAAATAGTAGCAATAGATAATCTTGAATATATACAGTAGACTCCCTCAAATCTGCAATCCTAAAATCCACACATAATGTAATCAGAGGTAAAGGGCAAAATTAGCACTAGCCACCGGCCACAGGGCCAGTACATGAGAAAAAGTGGCCAGTTAAAAATTGTCTATCAATGGCCACCTTGTGGCCACTTTTTTACAAGGAGAGAATACAATTTTATATTTCATCAGAGACTACTTTTTTAGGATTCAATATATTTATATGAACATATTTACTTGGGCTGTTGAATTTTAGATAATTACTTATAGAAATTTAACTGCTTAATATTTTTAAATAAAAAAGTGGCCACTGGTTTAAACAAAGTGGCCACTTGAAAAGCTAGTCTTACTGTCCAATGGCCAGTAATAAAATTTCCCAATTTTGCCCTCAAAGGTATAAACAATGAAACTTTCAATATATGTAGAGCTAAAAATTCCAGAATTTTTTAGTTTATAATTTCCTGTGCATTTTACTATGTAATTCAGAATAATATAACTGAAGTTGTGGCTCTTCATAAAAAAAGTATAATTTCTGAAAAAAAAAAAAAAAAATCACAAGATGTTGCTGATATTACTGATAATCAGTGTTCTCGCTGTCGCTCGCCAATGCGCCAAATTGCGACTAAATTCTTCATTTGGCGAGTAAACAAGCGATTAGATTCGCCAAATCGCTAGTGCTCAATTTTTGCTTTTTCTTTTTCGTTTCTCATACATATGCATATGCATTTAATGTATACACATTTTTTATATTTGTAGCGGATAGTTGAAATTAGATTAATAACAATCGCTGTCACTATTATAAAAACTTGGGTTATTTTAGAACATACTGAAAAAAGGAAATACATAATAGGGTTAAAGGTTTTTTGTCTGTGTGCTACACGGCGAATTTATTTTGCTAATACTTTTCTCGTTTGGCGAATGTTTTTTATTTTTAATTAGCCAAATTACTAACGTTGGTCAAATGTCAGCGAGAACACTGCTGATAATCATAATCTTTTTACCAAATGTATTTGTGCATTAATCAAGCCTTTTTGGTTATTAAGTCTAGCTAAACCTTAAATGAAAGAAAATTCTTTATTTCATAATTTTGATGTGAATTAATAGGGTATTTTTAAGAGGAAAGTTTTATTGATAATTCAAGGAAAATGTACCTCATCTTTATTATGCACACTTCTAATTTAACCATATTTTGAATTAACTTACTTTTTATCATTTTAGTTCATTACTTAAATGATATTAATATTTTATTATATTTTGCAAGTATTCACTATAATTTTGATTGCATTATCACTTAAAAAATATATAAACAAAGCAATAACCAGAAAACCACACAACCTCTGGTCCCAAGACGTGCGAATTTGTGGGAGTCTACTGTATTATTACAAAGTATTTAGGTCAACAATTTGAAAAAAAAATACCAAATGTTATGTGCATTTAAATTGTCTGAATTTCATAGTGGTTATTGAATGACATCTACTTGATCATTGTTACAAAAAAGCAAAATTTAAAATTCTATGATTGGAGGCTATCATCCACAAAATTCTGTTGGGTGGAATTATAAAATTTTGTAGATGAATTTCACCACTCTATCCTGAATTACAGATTCCTACAGATTTGAAGTTTTCGATTATGTAATATTCGTATGAAAGATGTTTCTTTGTAATACTTCCAACAGTACATATAAGAATATTTCTTAAAATTTGCAACAGAATAAGCAAATATATATGGGTCATTTTCAAAAAACTTGTACATTTGGGAAATTTTTCACAAATAAATTTTTTTTTAAAAATACAACTTATAAAAATATTAGATGATATTAAAACATTTCTTGTGTATAAAACTGAAAACAGCAGTTCACTTTTTGATTTGGAATGTCAAATAAAAAATAAAGTATGAACTTGCAACAGTAAAATGTTCCCCTCTGTTACCAACAGTCAAAAAATTTTATTTAAAAAAATAAAACACCTAAAACAGTAAATATCACATTTTCTTTAATTACATGATTGCTACCTTCAGAAAATTGTAACTGTTGTTTTGTTATGATTATTTTTATTTTTGTAAAATACAAAGGATTTCCTCTCTGTTACTTTTGGAAAAATCATAAGTTTCATTTAAATGTGCATTCACATTTTTTCAATTAAATTATAAAAAAATATTACATAAATAAAATATTAGTTAAAGTTACACAATTAATTATTCAAAATGATGATTGATAAATTTTTTAGTGAAATAAACCAGCTAAAATTGACGGTAACAGAGACGGAAAAAAGTAACCGAAGGGAACGCTGATTGACAGTGGAGTGATATTTGATGTGGCATACTGTTTTATAAGCTTATATCATGTATTGTATACGATCTTAATGTTTCAAACATATCCAGCAAGAATTTAAGATTTTTACAAAAATTACTATTAGAAAATAGTGGTATTTGGCAGGGCATTCTCTTTTGTAAATTTATATCATGTGCTATGACAAACTCACTGCTTAGTTAAAAAAATCTCATCATATATTAGTCGAGATAGTGGTGCTTAAGCAAGAATTTAAGATTTTTGCAAAAAATACTATTCAAAAATAATGGAATTAGACCAAGCAATTTTTTATATAACTTTTTATTATGTGTTATAAGCTATCATGAAGTTTCAATGTTTCAAACAGATCAATGCAGAATTTAAGATATTTGCAAAAAACTACTATTCGAAAATATTGGTATTTCACATGGCATTGTTTTTATAAATTTTTATCATATGTTATAATCTGTGTTTCAATTTCAAACAGCTCGCCTTAGATTTTCAAATTTTAACAAATTCACGTGCCAATTGAATGACGCTTTAACCCAAGAAATAACAATTTTTACAGAAATTATAATTTTAAAATAGTAGTATTTGACGCGGTGTATCTTTTTTATAAATTCTTTTCTACTTAAATAATGATCTTTTCTTCTTTAATACATTTTTATCATGTGTTATAAGATATATTAAAATTTGAAACAGACCAAGCAAGAATTAAAGGCTTTTACAAAAATTAGCATTCGAAAATAGTGGTATTTCATGCTGCATCATTTTTTCATAAGTAGTATTGATTCATAAATATAAATGACTACAATTAAAGAAGCATTTTGTTTGAGAAAATTAAAGCCTAATGTTTATGGCAACTAACTCATCACAAAAACTACTATTTTATATTTAAAAAGAAAAATGCATATTTTTAATTCTGTTCTAAAAACATGAAACGAGAATGTGCAGCCTTTAAGAACAATGTTCAAACAAACTTGTTTTTTGAGTAGTTTCTTACTCTGTTACATTTTGTTCCATTCTGTTACCATAAGCATAGTAACAGAGGGGAAAAAAACTACAAATAATTTTAACAGCACAAAGCTAATTAAAAACAAGAAAAACTAAGCCTATTTATTTAAGAAGCAGCATTTGATCTTATGGTTAAAATTTTATAAAAGTATAAAAAAAATAAATTTCACATAAATAAGCTGGTAACAGAGGGGAAACTGAATAAAACATCCTTATCTTGTAAATGCTTTACTTCAACACCACGGTGAAAATAACTTAATAATTTAAAACATGGCGGCCTCATCTAAAAATAGACTGTTCGAAGAGCTGCAGAACCTTGTGTTGAACACTTAATAGTAATAATTTATTACAATAAATATGGTAACAGAGTGGAAGTAACAGAAGGGAAAAAATCTGGGGACAACAATAAATTGTTCCATTTTTATAAAAAAAAAACAAGTTTAAAAAAATATATTATATGGTCTTTGCTACAGATAAGACATACAGCAATTGTCACAACTGAAACAATTAACACTTTTGACAATTGATTTATAATTTTGTAGCAGTTGAAAAAGTAAAAAGGGAAGAGGGGACATAGCATTTTAGCTATAGCTGACACATTGAAACCATAACTACACTAATATTATTTTTAATTTCTGATAATATTTAGTCCACATTTACTCTAAACAGAACAGTCAGACAAGTAATGTAAATGCTTAAATTTTATTTTTTAAACTTTATTTTAGTTATTAAAAATTCTTAAAGTTGGAGGACATAGAATGTACAAGTTTTTTGAAAATGACCCATATATATATATTATATCCTATATATATAAAGTTAATAGAACTCTGAATAAATAGGCATAAATAGATTTTATAAAAATAGATGAAAAATTCTTTTATTTTACCAAATCATCTGTTTTGAATTAAAGTGTCAAGAAAGTAAAGATGATATTTTATTTATTTATTTTTGTAAGATATACAGTAGAAATTGGCAAAATCAGTCTTAAAAGACAAATAAGTAAAAGTATCTATTAATATTTAAAAGATAATAAAATTTGGAAAATCATATGCAAAAACTTTATCAGCTTGATATGGATGAGCTTTTGTACAAAAGTCTGGTTCATCTTTTAGGACATGATTTCTTACTAAAATGTTTGTAGTTAATAAGATGCAATTAAGTGAAATATGCAAGATCAAATAAATAAAATAAGTGAATCATTTTTTTAAATATTCTTAATCTCAAATTTTTAATGACTACAAGAACACAAATAAATTTTTATGTTAATTAATGATTACATCAGACAAATATTAACAATAATAAAAATGAAAACACTTGTTATAATTTGTTTTTTCAATTCAAAAAAAGAAAAAGTTTTTCAGTTCAAAAAGTCAATAATACACTATTTAAAATCTGTTACAAAATGTTTATGGGGATGACCCATTTCGAACAGAATCTCTCTGAAATATTTCAGCATACTGCCGAATGAACTCCGTAATGTTCTTCAACATAACCTTACAACTCCAAGAAGGACTATAATTATATGCATTAACAGAACTTGAATATGGTTTTGTGAAATTGAAAAAGTGGTAAATAGATCTAAATGTAAAAGAAGGTTTTCCAAAAGGGAAATTTTGAGGCACATCCATCTGAAGTAAGAAATGAAAGTCATTTTGTTCTAAAACAACAGCTGCCGATGAAGCTAGATCTCTGTCATACTCAAGATAGCTCCCCTCAAAAAGATCCAAAAACAAACGAAGAAATTCTTTTCTCTTAACAAAACTATTTGCAATTGTATCAACCCTTTTTTTCAAAGATTCTTGAACAAATGGAACATAGTCCATGAGACACCCATCTGTAGCCAAAGCAGGTATACGAAATGACAATGGTGAGCCAAGAGCAACTTCTATTTTTGGTGGAAGACACAATTTAGGAATTATTTTAGTACCTTCAGGGTCATTAAAAGTCACTAAGAGCAATGCAGTGTCATTATCACTGTCACTTCTGAATATTGGAGGGAGACCTTTAAACGACACTCCTAAACGAATCAGAAAATTAATAGGGCCTTTTTCATCAGCAATATACACTTCTATATCATCTTCCTTCAAATTGGTTTGTTGCATCAATGTAGAATATTCAAACTGAACACGAGAATATCTCTCTAAATGAGCAACTTGATTGCGCCTGAAAAGTTGTAATAATTCTTGAAGAATCAAGAAAAACGAATCAGATTTTGAAGGATCATATTCAAGGTAAGAGTTTACTTCTGGAATATACACAGCAAATGATTCCCCAAATATAAAATCTGGAAAACAGTTCGGATCAGTCGCTTGAAACATAACAAACCACTCTACGCAATGTCCACCATATGGTATAACAATATTGAATCGATCGCAGTGCACACCGCCCAAGTATGATGGGATAGAGGGCATTGGATTTAAGATTTTAATGGGTCCAGGACACAGTCCAATTTTACCACGTTTAATAATTTCTTCCAGTTGTGTTCGTATGTGCGGAGCAAAGCACGTCAGAGTCATTTTTAAAATATAAATTAAATAACACTGGTAATTACTAACCTATTCTGGTGAAACTTATTTACTTGCACAGAAAAAACTTTGTTGATATTTCGCCAGCGTTGTTGAATGGTCGGTTGGTTGGTGTGTAATACCATGGAATACGATACGAAACTCAAAAAAAAAAAATATTATATTTCTTAATTCTTCATGTATTTCATTGAATTATCATTCAATGATAAAATTAAAAATGAATAAATGTGAGACAGAAAAATGATTAAATTATTGAATTATCCGGTTTCATTTTTTCATGTACGGTGAGCTTGAGCTCACTCCATAATACTTTCATCTTTCATTTGTAGCAAATTAACAGTATGTAACCAACGATCCAACCAATCGTATCAGCTTGCAAAATATAAACAGAGTATTTTAAAAAATATATTTTTCTCTTAGTAATGAATTAATTGCAGCATTTATTCTTTATAAACTTTCAGTGTAATAATTATTGCTTGGTACTTATTGAAAATTGATATTTGATAAGTTACTGAACTGTTATATCTCTCTTTTTCTTTTCTTTTTATTGGCATGGTGAATTTTATTTTCTATTGTCCTGTTTCATAAATGAATGTAATCATTACACAAGTTTGGTTTTTGTGTAAGAAAAATATATTTCAGAAATCGGCATTTAAATAACCGAGTTATTTTCTAGACAAACTACGTATCGAATTTTGTTATTTTTAACTTTAAGTATGCAAATTTTGTACACTCTTACTTTAAACACTAGTATTTCTGTATAGTAATATTTGCCTTATTTCATGGATAATTCTGCGATTAAGCACAAATATTACTAGGTGCGAATGCAGTTTACTCTCCTTCTTGGCGCGATTTTCAAAAATTGCCAAATTAGCGCGTTCTTGCGTCGTGTCTCCCGGAGCAACTTGCTCTAAGAGACACTACGCAAAAACACACTTTCCAAGATAGCGGCAATCAAAATAAACAAAAAGCACATAAAATACAAATCTAAAGTAAAAAAAAAAAAAAAAAAAAAAAAAAAAAAAAAAAAAAAAAAGGAGAATTTTTACTTACCCGGAGCCGCTGTTTTGCTCCGGATTGACTGGTCAATCATATACTTTATCCCGCAAACTTTCAACAGCATAAAGTATCCATTTGAATACTTTACTTCCTCATTCAAACAATCAACAACATTCTTTCTGAAATCAACAACTTCCATAGTAGTTACTGGACGGTATCTAACTAAATATAAAAAAAGGAAAATGCAAAAAAATAAACTCACTCGTTGAATGCAAGACGCAACTCCCAGGAAGCAATTTCTCTCAGTTCTCCTCCTTTGTCCAATGAGAAAGATGCGTCAAAAAGGAGCATCCAATCAGGAAACGGCTTAGAAATCAGTAGAATCCGTAAACCGGAGCACTCCTTAGGGTTGCCATATTGAAGATCCGAGAAGAGAAAATGAAAATGCAGGGTTGCCATATTGAAACATTTATCGCTAGCAAAAAAAGTCGCCTTGGTGAAGGAGAGTAAACTGCACTACTGGTTTTAACGTAAAAACAGAATAAATTATGCTGTATGCAATCAAACTTTGATAGGGTAGATGGCCCGGTTTTGGCCACTTTAAGAGAAAAGTTGAAATAAACATTTTATTGTTCCTGATTGAATTAAGCATATTAAATCATAATAACACTATTATTTAGTAAATTTAATTGGCTTTCTGTTCATTATATTAACTTTTTACAGAATATTTTAGATTGTGAGCTATAACTTATTAAATAATTTTGTCCAATTTGTACCAGTTTTGGTCACCCTGCACCAGTTTTGGCCACTCTAATATGATACAATTTAACAAATGTTTCAATCAGGGCTGGCATGATTTAAATCGACTGATTAAAAAAAAAAATCATTTGATTTAAATCAATTTTCCTTTATTTTAAATCTTGGAAATTAGTTAGCAGAGAAATAAGAAGTAGGTATAAATAAGTAGCTGGTCTTTTTTTTTTTGGTATTGTCAGGATTGTTATCAGAAAGAATGTGACAGGTGCAGGTTAAGTCCAGGTGTCCCCCTCCTAATCCTTTAATTCTTTGTTCTTCTGTAAAAAACTTTAGACGATGAGGCAAAACACAAAAACACTTAATAATAATTCATATTCTGTTTGCCAATATTGGCAACTAAATGATTTGAATCTTTTTTTGTTTCACAAGTTAATAATTAAACAAATTCATTAATGTTCACCAAAAAATCGGATACTATGTGCAAGGAACAAGTTTTAAAACTTGCCATATTACACTGTCAAATTTCAATCAAAGCTTATGAATTTTTAAAAACATTCCGAAACCAAAATAACTAGTTTGTTTATTGTAGTTACAAATCGCAGACGAATGACGTGTACATAGCAATACATTGTTGTTTTAATTTAAAACTTAAAACATTTACTTTTTATATAATGTTTTACAAATTAATTTTAACTTTGGTCTTATTATTAATAATATGCTATATATATATATATATATATTTTTTTAAATTAAGACATTAGATAAAGATAGAATTACAAAATTTAAAGAAAGATATGAACTAACTTTTAATGGCAGTCATTTTGCTGGAATTTTATTAAATCCCTCTATTTTAAATCGAAATGAAATTTCATTTAGTATAGAGGAAAATAATGAATGTTGGGCATTCATTAAAGAAAATTGTCCAAATCTTCTCACCACTGTAGCACATTTTCAAGGAAAAAATTGCCCATTCCAAAAATTACCATTGCTTGATAAAAAAATTTCAGATATTATGACATATTATGATTGATGAAAGTCCTTTTATGTAATGGCAGGTAAAGAGAAGATCAGCAAAATTGAAATTAAATTTATTTACCAAATAATAACAGCTGTGGCTGTGGCTTCATTTGCTGGAGTAGAATGACAATTTTCTTCTTTTGGATTAGTTCATTCAAGCCTTCGTAATAAATTAGGAGTGGAAATCTTCCAAATTAGTGTTTTTGTTCAAACAATTAAGTCCTTGATTTATTTCTATTTGCTTAAAAGATATTGAATTAATTGTGATTTTTATCCTTAATAAATAGCTTGCATTAAATGAATATTTAATTTGCTTTTAAAATTTTACCATTTTCTATTCATTTACATTTTATTTAAGTTTATTTCTTGTTTAATGTGCACAATTCAATTACAAAATAATAGAATGGCTTTAGATTAAAGCCTAGATGTTTAATTTTTAGTACCAATCAGTAACTAGAATATATAGCATTTTCTTAACTACATAAATATTTCTTATATTATTTTTTATAAATTATAAATATTAGTTATTCTTTTTTAGTTACATATTATAAGAAACTGCTCCATGTATTGTAAAAATATAAAAACACAATAATTAAAAATAAAATTCTAAAAAAATCAAATAAATCAGGTTTAAATTTAAAAAAAATCTGATTTAAATCAAATAAATCTGATTCTTTTTTTGATTTTTTTTTTTTTTAAATCATGATTTTTTTCCAACTTTGGTTTTAATTGTTATTATAAATAAAATAAAGTATTTTTATGTAACATTTATTTCATCTCACATATATTTATCTGCTATATGCAGCATTCGAAATCCTTGGTGGTCAGCTGGTCCGAGACCAGTGATAATTCAATCGGACCACTAATTTGAAAAATTTAGTGGTCCGCAGGACCAGAGCATTTTTTTTTTAAGCCTTGAGAAAACCGCAACCGACAGCACATAAGATTTTTTTTAATTATCAGCGATGCCGAGGACGATGTATAACGCGTAAATTACTGAAAAAAACGGTGATGGGACGCAAAAAATAGCTCTTACGCGTCCCACGGGATGCGTGATTTTGTTATAAATCGGGGGAAAAACGGCAAATTTCACTAAAAAATCGAGAAATAACGAGTAATTCCGGCAAAATTTGTCAACAATTCTCAAAAAATAGCAAATTTCATTCCAAAACCCGAAAAAAGGCAGATTTCTTCAAAAGATCGTGAAAAACGGCAAATTTCGCCCAAAATAGCGATAAAATGGCAAATTTTGTCAAAAAAATCATGAAAAACAGCAGATTTTTTTGTTTATTTCGGAAAAATGACAGATTTCTTCAAAAAACTGCAAAAAAAGGCAGATTTCTATTTAAAAAAATTACGTAAAAACAACAAATTTTGTCTGAAAATTAACGTAAAACGGCAAAATTTGTTAAAAAAATCTCGAAAAACAACAGATTTCCTCAAAAAAATCGACAAATTTTGTTAAAAAGTCGTTAAATAACGACTACTTTCCGGCAAATATCGCCAAAAAATTCAAGAAAAAATGGCTAATTTCATCCTGAAACCCGAAAAAAACGGCAGATTTCTTCAAAAGATCGCGAAAAAAATTTTCGTCGGAAATTTCGTCCAAAAATCGCGATAAAACGGCAAATTTTGTAAAAAAAATATCACGAAAAACGGTATATTTCATCAATAAATCCCGGAAAACAAAAGATTTCGCCACAATGACGTGAAAAACGGAAATTTCGACAAAAAAGCATTCACACAAAAATAATAAATAGATCTGTGAATGCCGGGAGAGAATTTTTCTGTTTAAAAAACTAATTTTCCTGCTTCAAAATTGTTGCTGCTCCAATAACTGATTTTCCTGCTTCCCAATCGGTTTTTTGTTGCTCCAAATCTTTCTGAGTGAATGTGACTCCTGAAAGCACCATTTCATTAAGCAAAGTACCCATTTACTCAACAAAGATATCCCTTTTTTCAGTAAAAATGTCTTTTTCAATAAACCTGTCTTGCCCCATTTTAAAAGAAATGCAAACAATAGTGATACTTGTTATCTTCTACAATTAAATAAGCATTATTTTATAATTAAACTAGCGGACCCGACAGACGTTGTCCTGTCATCGACAGACGTTGTCCTTCCTGGCACCGACTACAGAAAATCAAATAAATGTACTTAAATATAGTAATATGCACGATAAACACTACGCTCTTAATTTAATTTCTTATTTAATTTCTTATTACAATTATGTAAGGAAATTATTTTTCCCTCTTCAGTATTTTTTGAAGTCGGTTCAATTTTTGATAGAAAAATTTATTTTTCTCTTTTTTGTTAAAAGTTAACAATTTTCTGAAGTCAGTCAATCAAAATTATAATACAGGCTATATTATTGTAAAGCATACACGTTTGACAGGAGCGGGGTTCGAACACGCGATCTCTTTCTTCGAGAAGAGAGCTTATATCTGGAGCCTTAGACCACTCGGGCATTCCATCCGCACTCTATTCATCGAAATTATTCAACACTTTTAATTAGCCAAAAATCTCTAACTATTAGTTTTTGCCTAGTTACTAAAAAAGTACTGAATCAATTTCGACGTAATGTGAATCTAAACCATTCTCGAATCCATTGGAACACACACACAAAATTTCATTAAAATCGTTCCAGTCGTTTAGGAGGAGTTCAGTGACATACACACGCACAGAAGATTTATACATATTAAGATAAGCATTGAAAATTTCAGGTTTTTGCGCCAAAGACATCGCCAAATTATGAAAATGTGAATTATCTCACAAACTACTGGATTTAAACGAATTTGCTTAGTACCATTCGATTCAGAATGAAAAAATACACTAAAATATGTTATCAGTTGCAAAATAAATAGAAAAGCCGATTTTTGAGGATTTTTTTTTAAGTTCGTTCTTTTTTCTACTCATCTTAGGGGTGGAATTTTCGAAAATCCCTTTTTAGCGGTACTCGATGTTATAAGAAGTATTTTTACCCCAATTTTCAAGATTTTTGGTTCGGTAGATTTTTTTGTGCTGTGATTAATAAGAAATCCTGACTTTCTTTTATATATACAGATTTGTATCTTGCATATTTATTCTTTAAAAAGTAAGAAAATTTCTCTTACATTAATATATAAATACTTTTATAAATACATCCAAAGTTATTCAGACAATGCCATTAAATAAACCAATGAAACCAGTATTTTTACAATCATAATGTTTGGTTTCAATTATTTATTATTATTAAAACAATAAGCGTTTTATTTTTCTTGTAGAAAAACAAGTTCAATTTTTGCGTAAAAAAAAATATGACTTATTGTTAGTGGGGACCCGCTTTTGTCGAAAAGGGACCCAGAATTTTAGTAGTCCTCGGTCCCAGGGACCCAGGATTTTTCAAGTCCAACTGCATCACTGACACTAGCTACAATTCCACCCGTCTGGCTACAATCTGGAGAAAAATAAAAAAAAAAATTGCATTAAACCTTACAGTCAGTTGAAATAAGTAATGGCAAATAAAATATGTAATTAATATTTGATAGTTTTTTTTTACGTACTGTTTATTTAATTTTTAGCAAATTATAATTTTACATTTTATTATGCTGAAAATTTTGGATAAATGCAAAGTAAGACTGGTTTATTTTCCAGGGAAGGAGGGGGGAGAGGCCACTCTAAGTGTTAAAATTATTTAATAGAATTTTATGTAGCAGACCAGTGATGATGTCTGCGGACCAGTAAATTCTCATGCTTACTGGTCCTTGGGACCAGTGACTTTTTTTAAGGAATTCTAACGCTGATATGTATATAAAAAATGAAAAATTCTTTATGAATTGATAAAAAAATCAGATGAAGCATACTTAAATTGATTTTAGCTGAAAATTTCAATTAAAAAAACAAAATTAAAACTGAATTTTTTTAAAATTTGGTTAGTAAAATATATATATATATATACATTATGAATATACTAACAACATTAATCAAATTAATCTGAATCATTCTTAAGATTAAATCAGTCCATGCACATAAAAGAATATACAGTAGACTCCCTCAAATCTGCACATAATTTATGGATGTAAACAATGAAACATCCAGTTCAGATATCGAGGGAAAATTTGATTTTTTTAGTTTTATATCAATTCTATATATATTTTAATTTATAAATTTTGTTCATAATATTGCATTCAAGTTTTTTCATGAAGAAAAAATACATTTATTTCTGAAAAAATGCAAGATATTGCTGTTATCATTGGTAAACACAATCTTCTAAACAAATATATTTATATATTAATCAAGTTTTTTTTTTATATTAAGTCTGATTAAACTGAAATAATTCCTTATTTTATGATTTTGATATGAAGTAATAATGTACCTTTATGAGGCAAAATTCAGTGAATAGTTTAGGAAAAATACATTTCATCTTTATAATGAATATTTAATCTTACATTATTGATCATTAGCTTGAACTTCTTTTAACATTTTAATCAATTTAAAAATTATTAAAATTTTTATTATTTTAGTTTATTACTTGTTTTAATATTTTATTATATTATAAGCATTCATTATAGTTTTGATTTCATTATTAATTGCATTCAAATTACTGTTTAAAATATGTAAACAAAGCCATGACCAGAAATCTGCAAAACCTCCGGTCCCAAGATGTGCGGATTTGAGGGAGTCTACTGTATTCCTTATCACTTGAGTCTAGTTCTTCCAGTTGAAATTTTTTAACATAAATGATGGGTGAGCATTCAAAATGGAATTGTTTTTCATATTTGTCACACTCGATTCATTTAGACGATACGCCACTACTATCTTCATGAGAACAACTTGTTTTTTGGTCAAAACTGGATCATCTACCTTATGTTTTAGTTTATTTATCATACCTAAACATCAACATATCACTTCCCAATAGGTTTTATCAGTACTAAATTATTTTCTATCAGTACTAAATTTTCTTATTTTGGCAATATTATTCTTTAATAATTAGTACAGTGTTCTTTCTAAAGTGAATTAATAATTGTACAGAGAATTTTTTTATAGAACATTCATTAATTCTGCTTTTTTTTAAAATTGAAAGTCTATATACAGTAGACTCCCTCAAATCCGCACACCAGAAATGTGCAACTCTCTAAAATCTGCACATATTTTATGGATGTAAACAATGAAACTTTTAGTTTGGATATTGGGAAAAAATTTTATTTTTTTAGATTTGTATCAGTTCCATATAATTTTTTATGGAATCTATAATGATATATGGAATTTACTCTATTCATGTTTTTTTTTTTCATGAAGGAAGAATAAATTTTTTTGGAGAAAATTCAAGATATTGCTGATATCACTGGTAATCACAATCTTCTTACCAAATATATTTATGCATTCATTTAAGATTTTTTGGTTATTAACGCTGGCTAAACTTGAAAAAAAAAATCCTAATTTTATGATTTTGATGTGAATTAGTAATGTACTTTTATGAGGCGAGTTTTGTGGAATAATTTTGGAAAAATATATTTAATATTTATAATGAATATTTAATCAAACACTATTGATTATTAACTTGACCTTTGCTATTAGTACTTTAATCATTTTAAAAATTATCTAAATTTTTATTATTTTAGCTTATTAAATATTTTAATGTTTTATAATATTGTAAGTGTTCACTATGAATCTGATTGCACTCAAATTACTGTTTGAAAAATGTAAACAAACCAATGACCAGAAATCTGCAAAATTCTAAAATCAGCACAACCCCTGGTCCCAAGCTGTGTGGATTTGAGGGAGTCTACTGTATATAAAAGAAAGTCTGGATTTCGTATTAATCACAGCACAAAAAAATCTACCGAACACTAAATTTTGAAAATCGGGGTAAAAATAATTCTTATAACATCAAGTGCCGCTAAGAAGGGATTTTCGAAAATTCCACCCCTAAGAGAGTAAAAAAAAGAATGAATTTTTAAAAAATTATTTTAAAAATGGCTTTTGTAGTTATTTTTCAACTGATAACATATTTTAGTGTATTTTTTCATGCTGAATCGAATGGTTCTAAGCAAATTCTTTTAAATCCAGTAGTTTGTGAGATACTTCACATTTTCCTAATGTAGCGATGTCTTTGGCGCAAAAACCTGAAATTTTCAATCCTTATCTATATATATAAAGAAAGTCTGGATTTCGTATTAATCACAGCACAAAAAAATCTACCTAACCAAAAATCTTGAAAATTGAGTGAAAAATACTTCTTATAACATTGAGTGCCACTAAGAAGGGATTTTTGAAAATTTCACCCCTATGGGAGTAAAAAAAAAGAACGAACTTTAAAAAAAATTCTTTAAAAATCAGCTTTTGTAGTTATTTTTAAACTGATAACATATTTTAGTGTATTTTTTCATGCTGAATCGAATGGTACTAAGCAAATTCTTTTAAATCCAGTAGTTCGTGAGATACTTCACATTTTTCTAACTTGGCGATGTCTTCGGCGCAAAAACCTGAAATTTTCAATCCTTATCTATATATATAAAAGAAAGTCTGGATTTCGTATTAATCACAGCACAAAAAAATCTACCTAACCAAAAATCTTGAAAATTGGGGTAAAAATACTTCTTATATCGAGTGCCGCTAAGAAGGGATTTTTGAAAATTTCACCGCTATGGGAGTAAAAAAAAAGAACAAACTTTTAAAAAAATTCTTTAAAAATCAGCTTTTGTAGTTATTTTTCAACTGATAACACATTTTAGTGTATTTTTTCAGGCTGAATCGAATGGTACTAAGCAAATTCTTTTAAATCCAGTAGTTCATTTTGCAGTCACTCTGAGACGGCATTTGCTCGTCCTTGTGTTCTTGGAAGGAGGACGTGTTACTCCCGCCTCCTATAGTTACCGCGTTCTTTATTCTGTGCGTGCGTCATTGCCATGTCTTCGGCCGAGAGGCCGGCTATCAGCGTTCGCGCCGAGATTCTTCACGGAGACGTTATCTCCGGGAGATGTTTACTCGGAGCATTTATTGAGGATTATCCACACCTCTCTAATCATCGATTGTTGGATGTCATTAATGAGGTGCTTCATAATATCGACCAAGAGATTAATTCTGTCCGCACCCATCCGGAATTTGCACTAGACGGCTCGACTGTTAATCATGGGGTAAGAGCAGATTGTCTTTTTTATATTCAGTTTACTGAATATCTTTCTAAGCCTGATGATCTTAATTTTGTTGATAAGGTTTTGTTTAACTACTCTAGATTCTTTAACGATAATCAAACTGAAAAACTTTACGGTTTCAAGAATCTCAGCTATTCGATTGTTAATTCCCGGCCTAATAAAAGAAAAAATTCCGAATCAGAAATTACTATCCCAATTAAAAATAGATTTAGTATCCTTAATAATGAAATTACTGATAATACTGACAATCCCAGTAACGATATTCATATGGCTGCAAGCAGCGAGTCTGAGGACAAAATAGACTTTCATCCATTTTATGTGGAATTTGATAACATCTCCCATATAACTATTACTAATGAAATTGTTAATTTAGATACCGAAAATAAACCTATCATAAAACTATCTGGCGAACTTCTAAAAATAACCCCTAAAAATGAAAACCACTTCAGAATTATCCAGAGATATCTTACTACTAAAAATCTTAAATTTACTACCCTCAACCCTAAAGATCAAAGACCCAAAAAAGTTTGTATTAGAGGAATCCCCCCTCATACCGACCCCCAAATTATAATAAGTGAACTTGGTAAACTTAACTATAAAGCCACTAGGGCTGCTATGCTGAAAAATAAAGTTACCGGTAAAGGTATGCCTCTTTATATGGTCAATATTCTCCCCCGTAAAGACTTTGAAAAAATTTATGACATACAGGAACTCTGCAATATTAGTGTAAAAATAGAACACTTCAGGAATTCTAATAATCCCAAGCAATGTTACCGTTGCCAGAAATTTGGCCATGCCAGCAGTGGCGTAGCTATGTTTTTTGGCGCCCGGGGCCATCAAGAAATTTTGCGCCCCCACCCCAATATAGATATATAACAATTTCTCTCAATTTGGCGCCCCTAGGCCTCGGCGCCCGGGGCGGACGCCCCCCTTGCCACCCCTTAGCTATGCCACTGCATGCCAGTGAGATATGTAATTTAACTCCTCAATGTGTTAAATGCGCCGGCACCCATCTTAGTCGTGATTGCGAGCATAAGGGCAGGATTACCCCTACTTGTGCTAATTGCTGTTATGTGAGTCTACTCACATAACTAGTGCTAAATTAAATCAAAGCACTTATTCTAATACTTCCTAATATGGAGCAAAGTAAAATTGCAACAGCAGAAGCAAAGACCCTAAAGTGTGTAAAAGAGAAAATAATGTTTCAATTTGTAACTAAGCAGTAGGTGTAAAAATTAGACAGAATGATGACAAGTGAATTAATTTAAAACTCAACTTTTATTTAAAATCTTTTTCATATTTAAAAATAACGATGTCTAAAAATATCATTCAAATAAATAACTTATCAATATAATTCTATAACTAAAAACAATAATTGGCTTAACAAATAAATAATTAAAAACCTCCCTCCAGTGCTCATTTCAGAATAATTAACTTTAAATAAAGAAAGTACTTGAAAGACGTAAGTTGAAGAAAAAGTAAACAAAGTTAAAAATCATCTTCACCGTATTTACTGCATTCCCTTTCAGACCTCATAATGTATTAAAAACAAACGGACGACCATCATATTAACTCCTTATCACTAGCAAAAGCATAACTACACGAGCTCCCGACAAGATAAACAGACACAGCAAATCAATCATCTATCCACCTCCAAGCAAACACCACCGTCTCTTATTTATACTCCCTCGCAGATCAGCCGGACTGGACCGCACCTTAGACCGGAAGTGGGAAACTCCCACCTTCTCCAATGCACGTGCCGAGATCATTAGCATAGGCGCGTGCCGATCTCAAAGCAAGCTCCGCGGAGAAAAACATCAGTCACGCCGCCTGTCGATGATTCACGCTACCGTGCAGTCTAAACAAATTTACGGCGAACTCTGCGTGGAAAACATCAACAATGAGATCCGATAGGAACGAAATACGATGGTTTAAAATAAATATTTCTCCGTCTGCAAATTAAATAAAAGAAACAGCTGCATCGATGGAAAAGGTAAGTAATAAATAAAAACTTAGTGGATATTGTATTTGATTAAATAAAAAATATATATTGAATACAATTGATAAGAAAAATATGGGTATGTGGCTAACAAATGCCCCCCCTCTTATCAATTGTTAAAAATACCAAAAAGGTAAAGTCCAAAATAAAATTTACCAAAAGAAAACCAGCAAAAATGAAATTAACGACTACTCAAAAACTATACGAACTTAACTACTTAAATAATGAGCACCAGAGTGATTGTACAATCCACATAAATCTATATACTGTAAAACAAAAATTTCTACATCATTCAACAAAATAACTAGTAAAAGAATTTTAAACATTCATTCAAGAACTACAATTCGCAAAAGTGAATTCATTTAAATATACAATTCAATAACAATCTTAGAACTTCAAAATTTAAAACAATTTAACATTTCAATTCATGAAAAATAACATCAAACCTTCAAAATCAAATTTCCTCAAAAAATTTTACATTAAACATTTTAAAACCTTCAATACAATTCAGCTTTGCCTCATGGCATTAAATCTTTCAAAAATTTCAGCAACAAATCAAAAATATCAAGAACAGCATATCAGTTCATTTTCAAAAGAAATATCAAATTCAAAAGCAAATTAGGATAATTAAATTACATTTAAATTCAAAAGAAGTTTCAATAATTTCAGAAATAGAATATTCTTCCACATGTCCGTACGACATTATGTGAGCTGTAATACAACAAGAGAAAACTATTGCAAATATAACTTATACATTTTAATCTTCCACATGTCTGCAAGACATTTCGTGAGTTTACAATGTTACAAAGTACCTACATAAAAGTTAGTTACACAATACAGTACATGACATATTCAAACATTCAACCTTACATACAACCTTACGTGGCGCCACGATTTCATCAATTCATTCACTCACATAGAGACAAGGAACTTTTAACAATAGAAAACTATTTAAATTTCAAAATATTCAAATTTTAATTTAAACTGTTATACTTAAAGTAAACCACTTTAAATGTAAAGAATTCCCATTTCTAATACAAAAACCTCTTCACCTGGGCGCCCGGGACACCCAAGCAAAAAAAATTTCAAAAAATCAAATTCAAAATTTCCTTATACATTTTCAAATGAACTTTAACTTTATGCTAAGCAAGAAAAACTTTTAAAAGAAATATATATAGGTTGCAACCCAACAAAAGATAACAATAAAAATATATAACAAAAGGTCATTTGCAAGGTAGAAGGGAGTTAAGTGGCAGTTCCATATATTAACATAATAAAATAGGACTTACAGAATTAAAAAAATAACCTGCCCGCGATAGGACCCTCCTGTGGCAATGGTCAACTCGAAAATCCACCCCCAGATGACACTCTGACAGATTACATTGGCACCCCTGCGAGCCGCTTCCTGGGGCCGTTCGGACATCCAGAAATGGACATCGAGAAGTATCACCACATTCAGGTGGGATTTTAAATATCTACCAAGCAAAAACCATAAAAAAAAATATCTTAAATATTTCAATACAAATTTCCACATAAATTTAACTTCAACAAATATACATTTGATACTAATACTGATACAAAAACATAATACAATAATAAACTTCATTAATTATACAAAAATACATTTTTCAAAATTACTTAAATATATATTCAATAAACTTTGTTAATTCAAATTTTGTGAGCGGCTTAGTGAAGACATCAGCAAGGTTATCCTTGCTACGGACAAAAAGTAAGTCAAAAGTATTTTTATCAACTAAATCTCTGACAAAAAACAGCTTAACATCAATATGACGACTCCTATGGTTTTCTATGGGCGACTTTACAAAATCTATAGTAGCTCTATTATCCACATACAAAACAGATTTAACCCTTTCCCCAGTGACAATTTTCTTACTGTAACACTCATCTAAAATTCTGTCAAACCAAAGAAGTTCCTTCGTGGCCTCAGTCATGGCTATAAACTCAGCTTCCATTGTAGACAAACTTACACTTTTCTCCTTAAATGTTCGCCAAGAGATGGGAGAGTTGCCTAGAAAAACAATTTGACCGCCCAACGAAGTTCTATCATCTCGGTTTGCAGCGAAGTCTGCGTCAGAAAAAGTTATCAGCTGGGGTTTTTCACAAGACAACTTAAGGGTCATTTTAACTGTATGTTTTACATATCCCAATAACCTGAGCAAGCCATACCAATGTGTCATCCCTGGATCTGATTGAAACTGACTAAGTATATTTACTGCATATGAAATATCTGGACGGGTTCTATTTGCAATAAAAGACAAACAACCGAGAATACTTCTATATGGTAATTGAGACATTTCTCTACGTTCATCCTCAGATTTAGGACAATCGGACTTAGAATAGACAGAACCTTTACTCATTGGTAGGGAAGAAATGGGAAACCTGTACGATTCAAACCTTTTACAAACATCCTCAATGTAGGATTGTTGGTGAATTCGCAGGCCCTCCTCACTTTCTTCAAACTCTACACCTAGCAATTTCTTAGTCTTTCCCAAGACTTTTAAATCAAAATACTTGCTCAAAAGTTCTAAAGCTCTATCTATAATCCTTTTATGTTTCCCAAATAAAACAATGTCGTCAACATATAATAATAAAACTAAATCTGAATCTAAAATGTACACGCAATTACTCCATTCTAATTTTACAAAACCTATTTCTAAAAGTACTCTATTTATCTCAAAGAACCAAACCCGACCAGACTGATGCAACCCATATATAGCCTTATCCAACTTACAAAATAAATTTTCCTTACCAACTTCAACAAAACCTGGGGGTTGTGACATAAAAATATTCTCTGTCAGAGGGGCATAGAGATAAGCACATTTAACATCACACTGGGTGTGTAGCCAATCTTTGAGGGACACAAGTAATGAAAAGAAAAAGCGGATGACACTAAAATTAACAACCGGGCTGAATGTTTCTTCATACGATTCTCCCCTGATTTGCTTAAAGCCTTGGGCTACCAACCGGGCTTTATACCTGGCTATGTTACCTTTGTCATCTCTTTTTACTGTGTACACCCATCTGCAACCTACAGGATTAACCCCTGAGGGCAATTCTTCTAAATGCCATACACCCCTTTCGTGCATGATGTCAATTTCTTCCCTCATTGCCTTATGCCATTCATTACGTTGGTCAGATTTTAAAGTTTGATTATAGGTTTTAGGAATAATCAGATCATATAGTCAGGATTTAGTTTGGCAAATGTCTGCACTTGGGTCAACAATGTTGGGGTCAGAAACTATTCCTTCATAAGTGTTACTTCCTGTAAAATCAAACAAATTGGGCTTAAAAATTATGTCATTTTTCCTACAATAATTCTCTACCTCCCTATTAGACCTTAAACGTTCAGAACCGTTATCTACATCAAAATAGTAAATGTCGTTTCGAGAACGACCAGTCTTTCTAGGTACAATTTTTCTTTTCCAGTGAGTATCGCGTAAAGTGGTGTGAGGTATATTAGGGGAATCACTACTAGTGTGAACTTCCTGACCTGCACTCTCTGTACCAGAAGATGATTCGAGGGAGTCATTGGAGCTGTCAGTGGTGGCTCTGACCTCCTCAACAACGTCTTCTTCCTCGATATCACTCCCAGCAACAGGAACCCACTGATACTCCCCTGGTATGTCGCCCAGCACAGCTCCTTTAAGCGCGTCTCTGTAACTGGTGTGTTCATCGAATGATACATTTATGGTTTCTACGATTCTGTCGTTTCCAGGTAAATACACCCTGTATCCCTTAGTTCGAAAAGCGTAACCAACTAGGAATCCTTTTATAGCCTTAGGATCTAATTTAAACCGTTTTTGACGAGGGATTCCAACATACGCCACACAACCAAAAGGTTTCAGGTGTCTAACAGAGGGTTTGGTACCGCCAAATAATTCAAATGGAGTTTTTGTTTGATTTTTATGACAGACGCGGTTCCATGTGTAGGTAAAATGAAGAACAGCCTCTGGCCAAAATTTTAAATCCATACCACTTTCTTCTAACATGGTTCTAGCCCCATTTACTACAGTTTGATTATAACGTTCAACAGTACCGTTTTGTTCCGGAGTAAAGGTATTGGTCAACTCATGATTAATTCCTCTTTCAACACAAAATTCCTCAAACTTATTATTTTCATATTCTCCCCCATTGTCGGACCTAATGGCTTTCACTTGTCTGCCCAAAAACCTTTCAGACCTTATAATGTGTTGCCTTAAAATTTCAAAAACTTCCGACTTTTCTCTCATGGGGTATAATGAAACTTTACGCGAGAAATCATCAATTATAGAGACAAAATACCTCTCTCCTTTTCTACCCTCAACCTGACTTGGACCCCAGACATCAGTATACAAAAGCTCTAAAGGAAATTTTGATCTTATGTAATTTCTAGATTTAAAAGATGTTCTCCTGAATTTATTAATTTTACAAGACTCGCATTTAAATTCCCCTTCCTTTAAATTTGGTAAACCCCTAGCTCCTGCATTTCTACATGTATGTGCTATCAAATAAGGACTGACATGGGCCAGTCTCCTATGCCAAACATACATGTCGTCACGTTTATCAGCAGAAGATGCTTCAAAACTGACTTTCTTACTAATTTTACTAGGAACTTTGGGGTACAAATAGTAAACGCCATTTTTAAGTGTGGCTTTAAAAAGGGGTTGTCCGTTGCATGATATCTTCACCTCGCCATTCCCACCAGAAAAACATGCCCCATTTACATCCAATCGAGGCCCCGATATTAAATTACGTCTTAATTTAGGAGAAAACATAACATCTTTAAATACTAAAATTCTTTGCCCAAATTTCAATTTAATGGTTCCACATCCAACAATAGGAAAAGTTACACCCTCTATGGCTACTGCCATATGTTCATCATTTAATGGTGTATAATCAATAAAAAGATCTCGATCTTTACAAAAATGATGGGAAGCTGCTGTGTCAAAGACCCAGTCAGCTTCTCCATCGACCAAGTTAGCCTGAGACAGGAAAAAGGATGTAAAAGACTTACGTTCAGGACTGAACGATGAAGAGGACTTATAGTCAGGACTTCTTGCACGAGTGTCTCTAGATCTGCCTCCTTTACTTCTATCATCAGATCTACAGGAACCAAACTTTTGATGTCGAACTGGGGATTTGGAACGTCTGAGTGGAAACCTCTTATCTACAGGGCTAGAAGATCTGACAGGTGAAGAGCCTCGGCACGACGAAAACTGGGCTGATGGGGACTTGTCCCTGCTATATGAAGGCATATTTTGCAAAAATAGATGACACTGACTCTTGATGTGATTTGGCTTTTTACAAAAATGACACACTATTTTCCTTCTTGATTTCTTCTGATACTGGATTGACTGTACTTCTGGATACACTTTTCTATGATCATGTTCTCGAACTTGGATTCTAGTTTCCTCCGCGACAAGTGCTGTCACTACATCTTTAAAAATAAACTCATCGTCTTTCCATCTAAGTATTGTCTGTACTATAGAATCAAATTTAGGAGGTAAAAACCTCAATAATTGAAAAGTGACGTACGTATCATCAAAATTTTCATTAATGGATTTTAACTGATTTGCTACTCTTAGTAATCGAGACGCATACAAATTTATGCTCTCACCATTGGCCATTTTACATTCACACAGCTCGGTAAAGACCTGTATGTGTCTACTTCTAGTATCAGGGTAGAAATGAGTGCGTAAACAGCACCAGGCAGAAACAGGATCATCACAATTTTCTATTATTTTTCGAAAATCAGGCTCGACATTTAAATATATCATTGAAAGAGCCAATTTCTGACGAACTTTAAATTCTTTTACCTCTTTATCAGTGACACATCCAGTACTTGTTGTACTTTTCTCACTTAGAGCACAGCTACTTTCATTGAGCACAGGAGGTTTCTCAATTTCTGCCACTATGTCCCAAACATTTCTTTCCATTAACAAATATTTCATATCGGACTGCCAATTAGCATAATTACTAGAATTTAATTTCTGAATTTGATTTTGCATCATTTTGATAAAATTAAATATAAAAACCTAAAAATTTAAAAAAAATTGGGCCAGCCAAAATTTTTATGTAATTAAAAACGTATTTTATTAAAAATTTTCAAAAAAAATTTATCTTTTATAATATAAATTACTTCAAAAACAAAATCTGTCATCATTTTAAAAACTAACGCCCCCCCCTAATAAAACTATCTCTTAATTCTTATTGGGCTGTAGTTAAAAACACCTTACTGCATTAAAGGCATTGCCAAAAATTAAATTACATGGGTCTCT
Source organism: Maratus speculifer (assembly GCA_964019185.1). Classification (NCBI taxonomy): domain Eukaryota; kingdom Metazoa; phylum Arthropoda; class Arachnida; order Araneae; family Salticidae; genus Maratus; species Maratus speculifer. The sequence goes on from OZ025297.1 coordinate 183,239,514, forward strand.
GGTGCCCATAACCAAAAATGTTATGTGAGTCTACTCACATAACTAGTGCTAAATTAAATCAAAGCACTTATTCTAATACTTCCTAATATGGAGCAAAGTAAAATTGCAACAGCAGAAGCAAAGACCCTAAAGTGTGTAAAAGAGAAAATAATGTTTCAATTTGTAATTAAGCAGTAGGTGTAAAAATTAGACAGAATGATGACAAGTGAATTAATTTAAAACTCAACTTTTATTTAAAATCTTTTTCATATTTAAAAATAACGATGTCTAAAAATATCATTCAAATAAATAACTTATCAATATAATTCTATAACTAAAAACAATAATTGGCTTAACAAATAAATAATTAAAAACCTCCCTCCAGTGCTCATTTCAGAATAATTAACTTTAAATAAAGAAAGTACTTGAAAGACGTAAGTTGAAGAAAAAGTAAACAAAGTTAAAAATCATCTTCACCGTATTTACTGCATTCCCTTTCAGACCTCATAATGTATTAAAAACAAACGGACGACCATCATATTAACTCCTTATCACTAGCAAAAGCATAACTACACGAGCTCCCGACAAGATAAACAGACACAGCAAATCAATCATCTATCCACCTCCAAGCAAACACCACCGTCTCTTATTTATACTCCCTCGCAGATCAGCCGGACTGGACCGCACCTTAGACCGGAAGTGGGAAACTCCCACCTTCTCCAATGCACGTGCCGAGATCATTAGCATAGGCGCGTGCCGATCTCAAAGCAAGCTCCGCGGAGAAAAACATCAGTCACGCCACCTGTCGATGATTCACGCTACCGTGCAGTCTAAACAAATTTACGGCGAACTCTGCGTGGAAAACATCAACAATGAGATCCGATAGGAACGAAATACGATGGTTTAAAATAAATATTTCTCCGTCTGCAAATTAAATAAAAGAAACAGCTGCATCGATGGAAAAGGTAAGTAATAAATAAAAACTTAGTGGATATTGTATTTGATTCAATAAAAAATATATATTGAATACAATTGATAAGAAAAATATGGGTATGTGGCTAACAATTGCAAGGGGCAACATCCTGCCTCCTACAGGGGATGCCCTAAAAACCCTAAAAATGCAAATAAAATATCCCAGAGAAATAATGTCAATCCTAACCTAAACCAGATTAAACAAAAACCCCAAAAAACTAATGATTTTTCTGATATCTTTAATGCTCTTAAATCGTATAATTACACCAAAAAACCCGCCGTAACTAATAACGAAAATACTAATGCTAACCTTGATACTAACGTCAATCATGAGATTACGCAGGATGCTCCCAGTACGGACTTTCCCCCACTTGGTAATCCTTCTAACAATAGTAACAATAATCCTCTCCCTACCTCTCCTATTCAATCTGAACTGTCAAATTCTTTTTGTGATATATTCTCTGCTATAACTGATGTTAAAGAAATGTTCCACTTAACTACCCTTCTTAAATGTATTACTAATATGACCAAAAGATTCAAAGAATGTAAAGATCCCTTTGGGAAAGTGTTTATTATTATTGAAGAACTTTCGTCTTTTGCAAAGGAGTTTAACCTAACTGACAATGAATAATTCTAACAATAGTTACTCTTCTCTACTTATCCTCACCTGGAATTGCAACGGGTTGCAATCCAGGATTAACGAACTCAGATCTTTTATTTCTACTAATCCTAACTTTGACATTCTTCTTATCCAGGAAACACACAGAATCACTCACAGCATTAACATTCCAGGCTACAAACATTACCACACATCGCGGGCCGACTCCGAAAGGCATGGCGGCACCGCGGTTTACATCAAACACTACATTCCTCACTACACAATACAACACACACCCCTTCCTGGCGTTGATTACACTAGTATAATAGTTAATTTACCCAATTACAAAATTAATTTTACATCCTTATACGCCAGGCATGTCAGGCCTTATCCGGTGAATGACATTACACACATTGTTTCTCAACACAGCCATGCTTTCATTGCAGGTGACTTTAATGCTCAAAGTAGACGGTGGAATTGCCGTACTACTTCCTGCAATGGAAGCGCTTTACACAATTTAATTAGCAACAATAATCTTAACTTACATGCACCCAACACACCCACACACATTCCTGGATATCACAGACACCACCCCTCTATAATTGACTTAGCTATCTCTAAAAACCTACCTTTTCCTATCACTACTAATGTAATTAATGACCTTAGCTCAGACCATCTTCCTGTATCTTTTAAAATTGACCTAATTAACCCTCTCTCTCCTCCCCCGTCCTTTGCAATTGACTGGAAGAAATTTAAAACTACTCTTGCTAACTCCAATATTGTGTGTCCTGATTTAATTTCTAATGATGATATTGATACTGCTGTAAATAACCTTGATAATACTATTAATAATGCTCTTAAATCCTCTACCTATTCTACTTTTAAAAATAATAACTCTTATTTCATGCCTAACTATATTTGTAATTACTGTAAACAGCGCAATAGCCTCCGGCGACTTTATCAGTCCACCCGGGACCCCACCCTTAAAACTTCTATCAATAGATTAAATAATAAAATTAAGTCCCTTATTCAAAAAGATAAAAATCAAAATTGGTCTAAATTTCTTGAAAGCCTTACTTGCGAGGATAATTCTCTTTGGCGTATTAAAAAGAAACTGAACAATAACTTTACCCCCATCCCCCCCCTTAATTGTCAATAATATCACTGCTTATACTGACGAGGAGAAGGCAGAATGTCTTGCCAACTCTTATGAGACCCAGTTCTCACCTAATCCCTTCCTCGCAAGTCAAGCACATCTTAATCTTGTCAATGATACTGTCAATCAATACCTCTCCACCCCACCCACCCCTCTCCCTAGCATTCAACCCTTTGTAATAGACAATATCATTCAGAAACTTAAAAATAGAAAATCCCCGGGGTACGATGGCATCTCTAACTATGCTCTCAAACAACTACCTATTAATTGCATCCATTATATAACTGATCTTACTAATGCTATCCTTAAAAACTGTTACTTTCCTAAACCCTGGAAAACCTCTATTATAGCTCCTATTCCTAAACCTTGTACTAACCTTAACGATCCTACTAACTATCGCCCAATTAGTCTACTCTCTTCTTTAAGTAAAGTAATAGAACGTGTCATTAGATTGTATCTCCATGATTTTACACATGCTAACAACATCTTAATGCCGGAGCAATTCGGCTTCAGAGCCAAGCACTCCACCCAACATCAACTTCTGTGCGTTGTGGAATTCTTAACGGAAAACTTCAACGCAAAGAAACCCACTGCCGCTGTCTTATTGGACATCGCCAAGGCATTCGATAAAGTCTGGCACGAGGGCCTCATATACAAATTAATTCGGCTTAATTTCCCGTCCGGACTTATACATTTGATACACTCATACCTTGGCGATCGTAACTTCTACGTCCGCATCAACAACACATTATCTACACTACACATTATACTCTGTGGGATTATCCAAGGATCAATCCTTGGCCCCTTTCTTTTTAACTTATATTTCAACGACATTCCACGTACACTTCTCACATTCCTTGCACTTTACGCGGATGATACTGCAATTTGCGGCACTGCATGGAATACTCTTACACTTTACAAATATCTACAAGAACACATTAACCTTTTCATGGAATGGTGCAATCTATGGCGCATTAAAATCAACGAATCTAAAACCAATGCTATTTACTTCTCTTGCTCTTTTCAATATCCCAATAGACTAACAATTAACAATACCACCCTTGAGTGGAAAAATGATGCTAAGTACCTTGGGGTTATCATTGACAAAAGACTTACTTTCAAAAAACATATGATCAATACCCGGGGTAAAGTCGCTGGTATTTCTAAATCCCTCTCCCCCCTTCTCCGCAGTCGTAATCTTTCTATTCACAATAAGCTTCTTATCTATAATGCATGCATTCTTTCCGTTTTAACCTACGCTTGTCCCATCTGGGGTTTCCTGTGTAAGACTTCTATGAACTCCCTGGCAAGTTGCCATAATAAACAGCTTAGAATAATACGTAATGGTTCCAGGTTCCTAAGCAATAAAACTATTCGAAAAGATCTTAAAACTTCATCCCTGCAAAAAAGAATAAAATACCTGTCAACAAACTTTTTCAATAATATTAACCTAATCCCCAATGAGATAATCTATGAACTCCCGGACTACGATGCTTGCAGTCCTAACAATAGAAAACGCCCCAGGTATTCAACCATTGTTGAAGAGTGAATCAGCTGAGATTCTTATTAGTATCTCCATCTAATATTTTTTCCTTTCTTTTTTGCCCTTTTTAACAACTTCGTTAATTAGAAATATTCAAAAAAAAAAAAAAAAAAAAAAAAAAAAAATACTTAAAAAATTTTGTTATAGCCATTAATGCTATCATATTTTAATGCTATACAAAAAAAAAAAAAAAAAAAAAAAAAATATACCTAGTATAGTTTTTGCTATACTGTAAGAGTAAACAAAAAAAAAAAAAAAAAAAAAAATGTATGGCAATGAATTGGGCTTTTGTTTTTGGGTAACCTTTGCTTTTCCTCCTTTCGTCTCGCATGTGAACTGTTGTTTTTTGAACATAGAACAATTATCTTTAGACTTACTTAAATTTATTTTTAATAGTATTTTATTATTTAACTTTAAATGTTAACTTTTATCTATTTTTTTATTTCATCTCATTATTTTTAAATTTGTTAGTCTTATTATTTATCTTATTTTTAAATTCACTTCTTTTTAAATTCCTCTGCCAGCGAGCGTAGCTCACAGGAGTCTCCGAACGGTAGTGCCGGCCAGGTGCCCGGATCACATATGCCGATAATACGGGGAACCAGTGCGGCTGCGTTAGCTGCGCCCTTTAAGTTTACAGTATCCATTTAACTTAGACTTAATTTTAATTTTTAATTTTAACTTTTGCTTTTCTATCCATTTTTATTTTTCATATGTAGACTTGATCTACAGCTATACAATATTCAGGCTTATTTTAAGATGTGCTCTACAATTACTCCTAGCCAGGGCGTGGAGTTGCTTCGCAACTGGGAAGCCCCTGAAGTTGCCTAATCATGTTCATGTTCATCCAGTAGTTCATGAGATACTTCACATTTTCCTAATTTGGCGGTGTGTTCGGTGCAAAAACCTGGATTTCGTATTAATCACAGCAGAAAAAAATCTACCAAACCAAAAATCTTGAAAATTGGGGGGAAAATACTTCTTATAACATCGAGTGCCGCTAAGAAGGGATTTTTGAAAATTCCACCCCTAAAAGGGGTATAAAAAGAACGAACTTTTAAAAAATTTCTTAAAAATCGGCTTTTGTAGTTATTTTTCAAATGATAACATATTTTAGTGTATTTTTTCATGCTGAATCGAATGGTATTAAGCAAATTCTTTTAAATCCAGTAGTTCGTGAGATACTTTACATTTTCCTAATTTGGCGATTTCTTTGTCGCAAAAACCTGAAATTTTCTATTCTCATCTATATATATATATAAAATTTCACCCTTAGGAAGTTCAACGGTGGTCTAAAATAATAACATGTTTCGCCATATCTCAGAAGCAAATTCGGGTAGAAGCAATTCAAGTAGAATTCAAGATTAAAAAAACTACTAAAAAATTGTTAAATACTTTAGTACATTTGTAATTTGTCAGATAATTAGTCACTTTAGAGGTATTTTGTCGCTAGCATGAACTTTGAACTGAACAATGTAAGATTACATAAATCAGACAAAAATTGTGGGTATTTGATAAAATATTAAGATGTTTATTTAAATATATTTCGTTTGATTCAAGATTATTTTACAGAAACTGACCAGCGTAGCGGGCGAAGGCTGCTAGTATTACTATATAAAACAAAATTAAACTGATTTTGCTTTATCCATTTTCAAATGTTCTTAAATTTATTTAATTGATAAAATTTCCACTATAATGAATCATGTAGCCAAAAGTGGTACATAATGTTGTACCCTTTTTGACAAGCCCATGGCCAAAACTGGTACATATAGCAAATTTAATGCACCAGTTTTGGCCATCCCCCTTTAAGTTATTAAAATAATTAATTTAAATGTGAAATTGCAATAGAGAGAAAGCTTACCTGAAAAAACCTTGTAGTAATTTGTTTCAAAACAAATAAAGTCCAATAAGTGCCTAATATTAAAAGATTCTGAAAACTTGTTAGCTTAGCAAAAATCTTAGTATGTGTTTGCACATACTACAGTTTTACACTTTTTTTTTTTTTTTTTTTTTTTGGCAACTCATATTTTGTCAAAAAATAAACAAATGGGATTGTAAACGATAAAAGAGTGTTTGCTTAAGGTGTAAGAATTCATATAATTTGTTAATATCAGTTCACAGCTTAAATATTGGACAAATAAATCCAGTGTGGCCAAAACTGGTGCAGTGGCCAAAACCGGGGCTTCTACCCTATAGTAAAGAAGTTAAAAAAAAATATTCACCTGCAAACATATATATGTATTTTGTCATTCTGAGAAAAATAGGGGTGTCTTCCAAAAGCTTTTTGTACCCATTTTCTCAATATTTTACATCTTATTAGAAGATATTCAAATTTCTTTTTAATGAAAATTGTAAACAACAATGAAGATAACAAGTTGCAACAACTGTATCCAAAAAATAATAAACTGACAAGTGCAAGTATTATTTGCGCTCAGAGTGTTCCATACAAAATTTAAGCAATTTGAAAGAGTTAACTGTATTATTTAAAGAAAATCATTGCTGAAAGAATAATAAGACTTTGTAAAAAACTATTCAAAATAAGGTTGGTTATAGCTGTATATTCTAGAAAAGTATGAATGGATATGAAACTTAAATAATATCAAATACTGCTATTCTGTATAACTTTTCTATTTTTTTAAATCTTATCTATTTACAAGGAACTTAATGCGGTACTGAGAATAAAAGGTAGTGCATATTTAAACTTCATTTGACATTTCAAAAAACTAAATTCAGCATAGTAATAAATCTTTTCTTTTTCCAGATTAGCCAACATAAAACCCTTGTTTTAATGTCTAAAGGAGGCATTGTGCAGCTTGTATAAAAAGAATCTCCCTAAATCGCTTTGGTCCATGACGTTTTTTTACGGATAGTTTTTTAATTAACTTTTAAGTACACAAGAGTCATATTAAGAGACCCACTCAATGCAAACTAGTTGCAAACCCCATAGCATTTATGAAAGATTCATGTGCATAAGGAATTTTTTTGAAAAATAGACATTTTAATATCAATAATTTCATAACATAGTAACTGCTACATCCAAAATAAGGAATGTTTTGCATTAAATAAGGCAAATAATACTTTTAAAAAAAATCCTGGAACTAAAATGGATAATTTTTTTTTCTTATGCATACGAACTCTGATTTATGTGATTAATTCTAATTAAATTAGTATGTTTGCAACAGTAGGAAGTTTATCGTTTTTATACTGCTACTAAGCGTTCCATTACACGAATATATTATTAAAATTGTTATCTAGGCTTTAAAAGCTGGTAGTATGCAGAATACATCGCTCCAGTCATTATTTATGTCCAAACTGTCCATGTCTTTGAGGGTTTATATCTTTTCTATTTGAGTCATTCCAAAAATAAAGGTCTCTTTTGAGAAATTTTTTTTTCAAAAAATTTTCCATTTAAAAATAGAATAAAAATATCGGTACTTACATATTAACGCCACCGCAGCAGAAGTTGTGCTAATGTGCCACACGCACGCAGTTATCTTTTGGTTGCCTTGTTGTTTGCTGATTTTTGACAAGATTTTTTAGTGCTTTTTTTTTCTCTTTTTGATGCCCCTTTTTATTTGCATGTGCGAACAAGATTGCTTTTTATTGCCGCGTTAATGTACCTTCTGCTGCAGTGGCGTTAATACATAAGTACCGAAATTTCTTTGAGAAGGGTATAAACATATTCAAGAGTGAAATTGAATATCAGCAGCACACTTTTTTTTAAATATTTATCACTACACTTAGAAATACAGACACATTGGCTGAAAGATGTTCCCTGTGTTACCATATTTTAAATAATCTTCTCATTTTTTCTTATTAAAGTAAAGAATTACTTTTACAATATTTAACACTTTGATATAAATGCTTTTTTTCATTGCCATATAGTTTTTTGTTTATATATATATATACATATATATATATATATTCATGATATAGGCATATTATGTCCCCTGTGTTACCATTTTTTGTATTCTCCCTGTATAAAACTTTATATAACTTGGTAAAAATTACTCTAATATAATAAAATTATACTAAATTTATTTATACAATGCATATTATAAAACTGATTCATAAGAAAGTTTTTTCTCTTTTGTTCTGATAAAGGAAATGTCAGTAACTGATTCAGATTCAGTTAGGTGGGGAGGCCTACCATATGGCTTGAGCTCAACAAGCCCCACCTAACATTTATTATTATTAAAAAAAAAAAAAAGTTTCACAAATGGTTGCCCAATTTTTTCTGGGCGAACCTAAGGGGACATCCTAATTTAACATAAAAAATTTAACAATCTTAAAAGTGTACTTATATATTAATTAAAATTGTATTTCTGATATAGACCAACAAATGCATTTAAAAATAGGATATTCTGTTGCATTTCATTTTTAAACTTGGGTTCTTTGACCCTTAACAACATGATTGCCAACATCATGGTAACACGGGAGACAAAATGAAATAAATTATCACCCATGTATTACTATTTTCATAGAAACAATGCAAAGTTAGATGGAATATTTTCTTTTAACTAAGACTTACAATTTAAATGCCAATAAACTAAAAAATTAATAATTAATCAAAATAAATCAATAGCAACGTAGGGGACACATGTTAAAACACACCCACCTTCAAAAATCATCTTTGCTTAGATAATATTCTTCAAAATTTAACAAAGAGGAAAATAACTACCTAGGATGAATGCTAACTCTAAAAGTACACGAATGACTACTGATAACAACATTTAGGTTGCAAATTTTTATTTTAATGTTAAGAAAAAGGTGGCAGTAACTCAGGGGACATGTGAATTTTTCTTATAAAATGAAAAAAAAAATATTTACAAAGAATATTTAAAGTATGTAGGGATAATATAAAGAGTACAAAGGCATGAAAAACATCCTGAAAGATAATTTAAATGATACATATAGTAAAAAAAATAGGGCTTAAAAATCAGAAATTGTTGCTGGGACATGGCTTTTTATAGGACACAATTATTAAAAAAGTTATTTGAATAACAATAAATGGAATTCATTTCAAATTTAAAAATTGCATTAAAGAAAAATATCTTTAAAATATATTTTCTGATATTTAAATTTAATTTTGAAAGAAAATTTTAGAAAATATAACAATACAAAGTGTCGGACATCAAAAGGGTTTATTTTTGGAATGGCCCATTTACTGAAATTTTTTTCAAAAATCATTATCAACAATGCTTTTATACTTCTGCTATGATAGGTATCTCCTATGACCCTCAACACCTTTGCTCAATCCCAGAAATCAAAATTTGTGCTTTTCTCAAAAACTATGTGATCTAGAGTAATCACTATAGTTTTCCTGCAAGGTTTAAAGTAGCATCTATTGCCTCTATTTTTTAATAATTTTAGTTTCAGTAGATTCGGAATTAGATGGGGGGAACATATTTTTGCACTATATCTTCAACAACATCTCTCTGAAAATGCAATACCTGAAATTAAAAGCAGTGGTGTAGCTACACTTTTTGGCGCCCAGGGCAAAAAGAAATTTTGCCCCCCCCCCCCCCCTTCAATCTCTAAATAAAAAAATAACCACTTTAACTCCTAGTGCAAGCCCATACGACTTTTTTTCCATCTTGAAAAAAAATAAAGTGGTTATTTTTTTATTTAAAGATGAAAAAAAAGTTGTATGGGCTTGCACTAGGAGGGAAAGGCAACTTCACTGTACCTTGTCCATGTAACCTGTTTCATTAGCTCTTCCTTGGAGAATTGACTCTCGTCATCATGATTTTCAAGGTAATCGTATATACTTTGCATTACTCTGTCGATTGCCTCGGCAAATGGCTTCATTAGCTCTTCCTTGCAGAATTGACTCTCGTCATCATGATTTTCAAGGTAATCGTATATACTTTGCATTACTCTGTCGATTGCCTCGGCAAATGGTCCACGTTTCTTCTGTTATTGGACCTTCGGCCTCCCATAAATATATTTAAAACATTTGATGTGGTATTGAGCATCTGTTGTGATCAAATCATTCACTGGTTCGATGCGCTGAATTATAGCCTGCCCATAATCATCATTCCGAGCTCTTGCTGCTTTCAGAATTGTACTTTTGAATCCCATGTGTCACACACTGTATACAGTATTGCGTTCGCTTGGTGGATTTTTTGCTTGTGTTGCAATGAACTCTTCTGAAATGCACAGTCCATATATAAAACAATTAGTTCGCAAATTAAACTGAGGAGTTGGTGATCTTAAAATTTGAGAAGTGCTAGCACTTTGTTTCTGAATCTTCTTCACATAAGCAGTAATCATCCGTTCATTTACGTATGCATTTCTACACTTAATATGCACATCTACTGAGGTTGTCTCCTTTAGGAAAACTGCCTTTCCATCCTTTCTTTCTGTACTTGCCTTGATTAACGCTGCAATATTTCGACTAACTTTCACTGACGGCCCCTCTTCTAAAGGAGAGTCACAAATAAAACAGCGACATCGCGCAAAATCACTTTAGATGTTCACTATATTCACGACGACACAAACAGTGAATTACAAAATTATAAGTAAGCAGTTGCATATGGAAACTGAGAGGAATGTGTCCTGATAAGACAGTAATCTGTACAGTGATCTGTGCGACGCATATTTCTAACAGAGGCGAGACTGCTGGGGAAGGGGAAGGGAGTTACTATTCCACTGGACTAAACATGGGATGCGGGGTGTGGGCGCTTGACCAACGTTATTTCACACTTGCACCCCCTTCAATCAAGGGGGAAAGTGCAGATGGGATCAGTTAAAGCCTGTTTTAGTTATTTTATTTACATTATTTAAAAGTCAAATTAAGAAATTATTACTATTATTTTGTAACAGCAAATGAAGATTTTGATCACAAATAATGCTCATTTTTTTTTTTTTTGTTTGTTTGTTTTGAAAGAAACAATGAATATCAGATTAATAAAATATAGTCAATAATAATATATTTAGTATTATTAAGTGGGGGAAATTTGCGTAAAATGGTTGTTTTTCATGTTTCATCGATGTACGGTGCTGTAATTCACGTTTTTCAAATTTTTTGCTTTTCACACCCATTTTCGCGGCTCTCTCACGGCACTGCCCCCTCTACAATGCCTATTCACTGAGCAGACGACAAGCGTGAAACGTCATGATGTGGAGGCGAAATCACTAACCCTACTGGTTCCACAATCGCCACGAAGCTCAGAACACGACCGTTGTCAGGGAAACCGCCTACACTATGTCACAAGCGAGAAGGCATTGTAGAGGAGGCAGTGCTCACGGCTAAACCATTGATCAGAGAAAAAAACTTTAAATCCATAAAATGTAGGAAATTTTGTGCTCTTTAATTTATGTATGGATGACTTTTATGTAAAATGCATAATTTTGAAGCTATTTAGAAAAAACGAAAAAAAGTCACGTTTTTTGCCAAAAAAAACGTGTTTCCGGGGAGAAATTTTGTTGGATAATGCCAGATTCGTGTTCAGCGACCCAAAAAACATAAAGGGAACCAAAAATCAAAACTACACCAAAACTTGCATTTATTTTTAACCAAATGCCTGGACTAATTCTCCAATGCAGTTTTGAAAAAAAATCTTCACGAAAATATGGCCTGTACTATTATATTTACATACTTAGAGTTTCAGGATAATTCCTGATGAATTATTCAAGATATTTAACAAACTGTCTAAAATCGCAAGTGGCAGGTCACCTTTGGCCATATAGTGCATAACATGTAGACGATTGTCTTAATTAACCCCTTTGGGATGAGCATTGTTTACAGAATTTTTGATATTTTATGACCAGTTTTCAAAACAGAAATTTTTACTTAACTGAATCAGGAAAATGCTCATATTAAAAAAGGCAAAATTTTCAGAAAAATATTACTGGTGAGAATAATCAAGGATTCTGAGTACGTTTTGCGGCCTGTATAAAGGTAGCTCATCCCCAAGAGATTAAACGCTGTTGAATGCTAAAAATATAATTTAAAAGCATTTAATCAATTAAATCAAGGATTGTGAACGTCTTCTCTTTGGGGTTTCTCTCCTTTATTTACATTTAAAAGTATGTTTTCAAAAACAGATTTATTTTACCACAATTATCGAACATTACCAGCGCATTCTTTTCTCAGGTCTTTCTTCTATGGGCTAAATTTCAATGGGAATAGATTAATTCAATTTAAATTTTATTTTATTTTTTTAGTTTTTAATACCATTTTCCAGTGCAGAGAACATGTTTTATTATCTTGGTTTCAATGGGTAAAATTTCAACTGTGTTTTTCTCATTCAACTTGTTTTATAATTATCTTACAACTTTTAGTTCTATTTTCCATCATTAGGGGGCATTTTTATCCGAAGTTTCATGGACCTGATTTTTTTTCTTTCATTATGGAATTTATTTATTTCAAATCACATTACCATTCCCTTCAGATTTTCCACTGCGTGTGCAGCATGCCTGCAATACGAGAAGTATAAATCGGAGACCCGTGATGGAAATTGCTTTAGAAAAAGACCAATTTTAATGTATTTTTTTAGTAGTTAGAGATGTGTACGTAGCAGGTCCAGTCTACGCTGCCAAAGACAATGGGGATATATTTTCAGAAATCATTTTGAGAACTTCGTTATTATTTTTTTAATTTTTAATATGAATAGAAGTTTTAATCATTCGCGGTTCGTTTGGAAAAATTTATGGGAGGCTCAGTTACTGTACAAATGAACAATGTTATTTTGATACCAGAGATGTGTGTACAAGTCACCAATAGGTCTTTTGATTTATGAACTGGAGGTTAGGCAGTTAGAAACCCCCATCAGTGATTAACAATTATAGATCTTTCATTTCCTCCCACCTTCATTGAATTTCTTCAAAACATACGCATAACACACTCAAAATGAAAGGTCAACACTTTTTACATATTGTGTGTGAAATAATTTCAGTTTAAACCTCCTCTCAATTTGGCACCCTTTGTTAAATCATTTTACGCCTCAAGTCAGGTGCATAACTATCTTAGGTACTAAATGAGTTCAGTCACCTCTAGAAACATTTACAGAAGCTTTTTCTTTCATTATTTGGATATAATAAAATATTTTACTAAAAAAAAAAAAAAAAAAAAATTCTCATACAAAAAAGAAAAAAAAAATTAAAAAATCAACAAATTAATTTTTTGTAAAAATATCTGAAATAATTTCCTTTTTAAACATCACTCTATTTGGTGCCCCTAGGCCTCGGCGCCCACCCCCCTTAGCTATGCCACTGATTAAAAGAAATATTACCTCTGATAAAAAAGTTTGGTGGATAAATTCAGAACGGCCAATCTGCTAACACTGGGGAAACAAAACGCTGCCCCTGCATAGAGGCAAGTGTTGACCATCTTCCCCCACCGTTGTTCAGTTGAACATCGTTTATGTTCTGTCTAAGACTTGCTTTACAAAGTGCTTGTTCAGTGCGTTGGTTCTTTGCTGAGAACAGAAAAATGAATGAACAAAAGATCAGTTTAAAGTTTGATTTTAAGCTTTGCAAGACATAAAAAAAAATTCATGAGGGGGTGATGCAAATTGAACATCCATTATACTCGCCAGATCTCAATCTTCCAGACTTCTTCCTATTTCTACGACTTAAACTTTCTTTGAAAGAGATTTGACCATATTGCTGACATCCAACGAAACGTGACGAAGCTTTTGAACTCCATCCCAAAAGAAGACTTCTTGCGAATTTCCCAGGTCATGTATAGCAGATCTCAGTGGTGCATAGTTATGGGAGGTGACTATTTCTAAGGATGGTAGGTAACTTTCATTAATATTTCATCAATTCTAATGTTTCAGGACTATTCACCAAACTTTATTGTCAGAGGTTGTATCTTTTGGAGTTCAGCATAATGAAAGCTTTCACAAGGTACCCCACACGATATACAAAGAAAATATTTTTTCTTCAAGTACTTCAATTAGCCCCCCCCTACCCCCCCCTCCTAAATATATTTGTAAATGTTTAATAATCGGTAAATATGCGGGTCAATAGTCTTTATTACTTCCCCCAATTTGAGCTTTCCCTGTTTCACAGTTTATGAGTAAGATGGCTGTGACAGACAGACAGACCTAAAGAGAAGTGATCTTATAATGGTTCTGTTTTTAATTATAAGTACAGAACTCTAAAAAATTTTTAAAAAATTCATTCTTTTTAAATTGTTTATTTATTTATTTATTTTGCATGTTATTTTTACAAAACAATGTACTTAAGTCTCTTTGGATTAATTCAGACAAGGGGAAACATAATTTTGATTGATCTTTATCCTCATGATGAATTTTCTTGTCATTCAAGTTTTTAGTGTGTTCCACAAGTATTATTATGATATAAATGTATTTCACACCACTCCTAAGTCTTTCATTTTTCATTAAATTTGGATTCTTAAAATTATAATAAATTTAGATATTTACAAAACATTTTATAAATGTTTCATTTTACAGTAAATGCTTAAATTACAATGGAATCTCAGCAAGCATCCACATCTTTTGAAGGACCAACCCCATTATTCCCAGCTTATTCATCAGATTCCCAGAATCAGAAAGGTAATAATTTTATTATATTCAATAATGGCAAATATTATGTCAGAGGGTTTTTAATTCAATTTTTCCTGTGTACATATATCTCTTCCAACATTTGTAAATGATAAAAAGTAAAACTGTTTGAGGGTGAGAGGAAATTAAAAAAATCACTGGTAGATAAATTTATTTCAACAAGCTGTTTGAATTAATAAGAGGAAGAAGTTATTAAAATATGACAAAATAGTATAGAAGACTCCCTCAAATCCACAAACTCTAAAATAATCTCACATAATTCACTGATGTAAACAATGAAACTTTCAAATCAGATGTAGGGTCAAAATTTGACTTTTTTATTTTTATATCAATTCTATATATATATATATATATACTAATCTGTAATTTTCATTAATAATACTGAATTCATGTTTTTTCATGAAGGAAGAATAAGTTTACTTCTGAAAAAAATCAAGGTATTGCTGATATCACTGGCAATCACAATCTTTGCCCAAAGTGTATTTATGCATTAATCAAGCTTTTTTTATTATAAAGTCTGATTAAACCTGAAATAAAACTTCCTTATTTTATGATTTTGATGTGAATTAGTAGTGCACTTTTATGGCTTTATGGGGCAAATTTCATTTGAATAATTTAGGGAAAATGCATCTCATCTTTATAATGAATATTTAACTATATATTATTGATTATATACTTCACATGTGCTTTTAATATTTCAATCATTGTAATTATCAAAACTTTTATTATTTTAGTTTATTACTTAATTATTTAATGTTTTAATATATTGTAAGCATCATTATAATTTTGATTGCATTATTAATTACATTCAAATGTAAACAAACTATGACCAGAAATCCACAAAATTCTAAAATCTGCACAACCTCTGGTCGCAAGCTGTGCGGATTTGAGGGAGTCTACTGTATTGAAAGAGATAAATTGATACAAAATTAGAATAGTGAAAAATTGTAGTTGGGGGTCTACAAATGCAATCACCAGGTTGCCATTGGTGGCTATAATATTTTAACTGACAATTAGAAACATCACCATTGTCTAATATAGTGATGATCCACTTTATTATCCCTTCAATTAATGACTATGAAACTGATAAAGCTAACCCTAGAGATAGGTGGTATTTTGAATAAAAAATGTTGAGACATACTCATGGACATACCAGTAGCTAAGAAACAAAAATTATAAAAACGCTTATTTTAGAGAAATATGTCAGAAAAAGTGTTTGAAAGATTCTTATCAAAGTGTACCTTAAGGCCCCTGTCCCTGCCCACATAGACACTCATGAGCTAATGCTATTCCTATGGGAAGGCATTTTTCTAAAAACTCTTTTGCATTTTGAAATTTTTAAATAATTTTTTTTTGCATTGGATAGCTGAGGTCCCTCTTAAGATCGCTCTTCGACCAACGGTGTAGTCATAAAAAAACCAGAGGATACACGCTCTAAGCAGAGGGTATAAGCTTAATGCAGAGGGTGTACCCTAGAGTGTGTATACTATAGCTTTCTCGAGAAACAGAGGGTACACGGTCTTCCTTCAAAAATTCCAGAAGATATACAGTGTATACCCTCCACAACATCCCTGTCCTCGACTACTTTTTCGATTTTGGTCGACGGTATTTTTTAAAAAGTTACTTTCACTACCAAAATCGATTTTGGCAAAATTTATAAAAGTATAAATAAAAATAAAATAATTGCAATTTTCATTAAATCGCGCATGAATGTTTCTATCACCAATCCATAATTTGTTTTGCTCTATTCAGATAAGAAAATATTCATTAACAGGGTTGGTGAGTTTTTGCCGAAGGTGGAAAAAACTTGGTAAAAACTGTCCCAGCAAAAATAGGTTTTTGCCAAAAAGGTGGCAAAAATAGGCTGTGCATTTAATTATTTTCCCCAGAAAGAGAGAAAATATTTCATGAAAGAAAAAATAAACTGCATACTTAATTAAAAAATCAATATTATTTTAAATTTATTTTAAGTTTAAATATAACTATGCACTTTATGAAAGAATACTAACTTTTATAACAAGATTATAAATGAAAAAAACACAAATTTTATATAAATAAATAGAAACTTCATTTATTCATGTTAATACAATTATTAATAATTCATATAATAGAACTGTTTAGACAGTAAAGCATTTATGTTTATAGTTTATATATGTTAGAAATTCAAATACACAGTTATAGTAACTTAAATTTAATTTAATATAAAATTATATTTAAAGCAGAAAACTATTAATTTTCAAATTTTTCAGCAATATCTTCCTCACAACGTAAATTTTGGTGTTTTAGCATCGCATAGCAGTAAACAAGTTTTGAAAGAGTATCTGTTGATAGCTTATTACGAATCTTAGTTTGCACAAATGAAAAATTTGAAAAAAATATTTCAATAGCAGCACTACTTGCTGGACATATTTGAAGGTGTGCTACTAATGAACAGAAGTTTTTTGAAATCGCACAAGCTTATTCAATACTTCTCCACCAATTGCATGCACTGCCACTATTAATCACTTCTTCTGCAAAATATGAGCTAGGAAAGGGTTTTTCTTTTAGCTCGAAATTAATAATATAAGATATAAAAATGGGATTGATTTTAGATAACCATGCTTTATAGCTTTCTTTTTGTTCTAAATTTAGAAGTTCACCTCTGTACTTTGGATGTAACAAATATGCTACAAGATGACATGGCAAAATCGCTTGTTCAAATCTCTTTTTTAGTTTTGTTTAGTTTAGTTTAGTCTTTTTTAGTTTAGTCTTAGTTAGTCTTTTTTAGTTTAGACATAGTTTTGTGAATTTTAAATTATCAGTGTTTTCAGGTTCTACCTTTCACATATAGAGAAGCTAAGTAATATATTTTTTGGTGAGTTCAATTGTTTATTAACAGTTACATTTTATTTTTAAATGACTAAATTTGTGAAAAGTTCAATTTGAATGTGAAATGTCTATTTGAGAGACAAATAATTTTATGAAGGGTCCTGTTTGAGGTTAAAGAATTTTGTGAAGGGTCCTGTTTTAAGATAAATTATTTTATGAAGGGTCCTTTAAAGGACCTAAAATTTTCCTAAACATATCCCTGACTTAAGATTTAAAAAAATATATTAGGTATGTAATTTTTTATTTTGTTCTTAAATTCCTAAGTAAGACTGAATCCCACCTATTTTTTAAAGATTTGAAATATTTAATATCAATTAATTAGCAAATTAAATTAAAATATTATGTAGTACACTGTTATTGCTTATACCATTATTATCCTTATTAACATACAGATTTTATTGCAAATTAAAGTCAAATAGTTTTTTTCCATTTTTGCCAGTTTTTTCCATTTTTCTCCTGTTTTTTTTCCAGTTTTTGCCACTGTCCTGGCAAAAATACCTTTTTGCCGGCAAAAATGCCAACCCTGTTCATTAACCATCTGCTAAAAGATGTTTTTTGTATTTAAATATTTGCCTTGCATGGTAAAAATTAACTCATTTGTTGTCATTAAAAGAGTGCTCTAACTGTTAAATAATAAAATAAGTTTGAAAATTCAAAAGAGTATTATGATAAATGTTTCCCTAACATAAATGTCTGTGAATTTTTCTGCTGCTTGTATAAATTTTCTATTTTTAACAATTTAGATTTTTTTTTCTCATTTTTCGTTCAAGAAAATCTGGTTTGTAATGGTACCATGACTGAAAATGTAAATATGTTTTGATAATTGTTGCTTTTGGTACTCAAATATACCTGAAAATGTTTGTATAAATCTTTTTATTTTCAAAACAATTAAAAAAAGCAATAAATGAATGTAAGACAGTAATATAAAGTTTTTAAAATATTTTATTAATTTTCCATTTTACAGTTAATAGTGGAATTACATTGGGATCCCAACAAGCATCCACGTCTTCTAAAGCACCAACTTCATTATTCCCAGCTTATTCATCAGATGCCCATAGTCAGGGAGGTTAGTATTTTGTTATGATTTAGATGTAATTAGCATCATGATAACTGATAATAAATATACTCATGTCTTGTATATTCATGTCTTTTTTTTTTTTAAGTGAGGGGGGGGGGGTATTGTGGAAGAGTTTTATCTGGTTTTCGAATGTTAAAATACCTATATCAAGATTATTTTTCATAGAAAAGATACAAATCTATTGGCTCTTGGAAATCAGGATTGAGAATATAAAATGATATTAAACAACTTTTGTTAAGAATATACCCTGTGTTCTTGCCCCTGTAAACATGATTTTCTTGACTGACATTTACTGTGAGAAATGTCCCTTAGTACATATGTCAAGTCATTCCATCTAAACATT
Organism: Maratus speculifer; assembly: GCA_964019185.1. Taxonomy (NCBI): domain Eukaryota; kingdom Metazoa; phylum Arthropoda; class Arachnida; order Araneae; family Salticidae; genus Maratus; species Maratus speculifer. Next base: position 183,258,589 of record OZ025297.1, read on the forward strand.
ACTCATTATTCATTTCATTCATATGAGATTTAATTACAGCACATAAATATCAATAGTTATTTTTATTTACAGTTCAATATAATTTAAAGTCCACATACCTTTTATAATAGAAGTCTTATTTTAGTTATTGTCCATAAATTGTATAGTTAAATTTTATTTTTATATTAATTCATATTTCCCGGCAGACTTGTTTTTCACACACCTATCAAAATGTAAACACCGGCATCTGGCATAGTTTTCCATATCGTCATGAGAAGGCATAGTGATGAGAATAGATGACGTCATCGCTTACACGATTTGACGTAACGATCTCTTTAACCATTCATTCTTCAGTGATTGGTGGGTGTGTCTCACGGTAGGGAGAAACTTGATGTTCAATCCGTTCGAGAAGTATTTATACTCCTGTCTAGCTGGTGAAAGATAGCTTCGTATTTTTCTTCTTTCGTATCTTCTCAGTTTCGTACTTAGTTTTTAGTCTTGTGTTCTGTTTGTTTTTACTGGAAGCCAGATATGCATCAGTGAAGTTAGTCATTTACTAAAATGGAGCATTAATTCTGTTATGGTGTTTATCCCGGTTTACACTTCGTCTAAGCTGATAATGTGATTGAGCAATATAGGACTTTTTATTCCAACAAGTGCTTAAGAGCCATAAAGATGACCGCTGCTAGTGTGAGTTCATCGACCCTGTGATGATGGATTGTCAGCGATGTTGCGATGTGTCCAGGAGAAGGAATCCAGTGGAAGGACTTTGGCTTTTTCTTTTTGAGTAAATTTCTACTATTGCCTGTATGGAATTGCCGTACTTTCCTGGTTGTGATTGTAGGCCTTTTGAGACTCGATTTTTGGATGTGTATGCTTTTGAACATTTCGAATTGAATCTTTTTTCCCCCTCCGTTCTTGCAAGCTCCGGTGCCCTTGATAAGACTAATGTTTGTTATTAAAGGACTTACGAAGTGTTTTATATATATTTATATTCCACCAGATAAGTTCAATTTTGTTTATTGCTTATTCTGATTTCTATTTTCAATATATATATTTAAATATTTGATCTATAGAATTACTTAAAGGAAATGCATTTTTGTTTTAAAGATGACTTGGTTAAAGATGATATATATTACTTTGTTTAACTTTATGTTTTTATATATTCTGTTTATTTTTATTTTATGAACTAATAAATGTTAATTGTTGAGTTTTAATTTTGCATGTCATTATTTCATTTAGTTTGAGTTTATGTATGACTAAATGTTCAGCTAAACATTTAATTGGGCATTTCATTAGAATTTACTTAATTAATTTAATTGAAATAAATTTAATTACTTTGGGGTTGCATAAAATCAGCTTAATACGCTTTCACTATTTTGATGTGACTCTGCTAAATATCTAATACATATGCTTATATGGTTTTTAGTATCTCATAATTAGCATATTTTGTTTTATTACAATACTCTTATTATTTTTTAACACAATCATACTGATTGGTATAAATATCATACAGACTGAAAAATTTCCAACTAAATGAAAAAGAATCCTGATCCGGAATCAAAACCTTTGGCTTATGTTAAGCTACTTGTAATGACAATCAGCCAATTCAATTCATACAGACAACTTTATATAAACACAGAAAACTTTGAAAAATTACAGAATGTTTTTCTCTGGATGATTTATATGTTGGTAAAAAAATAGCATAATCTCGAGCTAGCGTCTAGAAAAAAGTAATGAAAATTTTGTTTTCTTGAGGATTTATTACTGCTTGGTGACACAATGAAATTAAAAAAGTTATACAGGATACATAAAAAACTCTCTTTAACCTAAAAATGCTTATGAACAGAGTGAGCTACAGCCATGTAAATGAGGTAATGGTATAGTAACTGTGGCTGTACCTGACCTATTGCAAATTACAGCAATGTCCCTAGTGGCGAAATTTTGAAGATAAGCATTACAAATCAAAAACAAAAAGAAATAGAACATAATTTCCAGTTAGAATGTTTTAGACCATTGGTTAATTAGTACAAAACTATATTTGGTTCACACAGATAAGATGAATCATTGTGTGTATACCCAAGAATGTCTTAAATCGATTGTGTTGGTTCCATAATGTCCATAATGTTGAAACAGTGTCTCATGCAATCAAATAATGTTAGATAAAAAAATCTGAGTTACCTTCAGCATTATTCAATGCCCAATTGCACCAATCAACTCGACGATCATTATTTCATGGCAAAAGTGCTTGCTGCTGAGTGACACAATAGAAAAGCGCATGTTAACTATGCAGTATTTGCCATAGGTGGATCTATATTAAGCCACAAATCTTACTGATATCTCTTGTACAGTTGTGTAGATTTATTAGTGCATTTGCCGAAATATTATCTAGCGCTGTACACATACCTGCACTCACTTGTCTGCTAGAATGCAAATGACTTCTAGTGCTTTTTGTCTGCTTGATCCCAGAGTCGTATAGTATAGACGCACGCGTGTACGCCGTGTGCAGGAAATTTTATGAAGTTTGCAGAAAATTTTAAGAAAGAAACAATTTTTATTTTATTTATTTATTTATTTTTTAGTACCAAAAAATAAAAATATTCCCTCAGATTTATGAACAAATTATTTACTGTTAACGCGAATGTCTTCAAAAAACCTCGAAAAAATCACGAATTTTAATAAAGAATCGCATAAAAACATGCATTTCGACAAAGAATTGCGTAAAAAATGTGCATCTCGACAAAAAATCTTGGAAAAAAAAAACCAACATTTCGACAAAATACCACGCGAAAAACATGAATTTTGTCCAATGGCTGAGTAAAAAATGTGAATTTCGTCCAAAGACCGCGTTAAAAACGTAAATTCTATCCTTGAATCGCGTAAAAAATATGAATTTCGTGCATGAATCGCGTAAAAAACGCGAATTACATGCATAAAACGAGTAAAAAATATGAACTACATACATGAATCGCTCAAAAAACGTGAATTGCGTCCATGAATCGGGTAAAAAATGCAAATTACGTCCACAAATCGCTCAAAATGTGAATTACGTCCATGAATCGTGTAAAAAAGCAAGAATTACGTTCATAAATTGTATGAAAAATGCGAATTATGTCTATGAATCGTGTAGTAAAACGCAAATTATGTCTATAAATCGCATAAAAATAGCAAACTGCGTTCATAAATCGCATAATAAATGCAAATTGCGTTCATGAATTGCATAAAAAATGCAAATTACATTCATGAATCGCTCAAAAAAACGCAAATTACGTCCATGAATTGCGTAAAAACACGAATTATGTCCATAAATCACTCAAAAAATGTGAATTACATCCATGAATCGTGCAAAAAACGTGAATAACATTAATAAATTGCAAAAAAAGTGAATTACGTCCACAAATCACTCAAAATGTGAATTACTTCCATAATTGTGTAAAAAAGCAAGAATTACATTCATAAATTGTATGAAAAACGCAAATTATGTCTATGAATCGTGTAGTAAAACGCAAATTACGTCTATAAATCGCATAAAAAAAGCAAACTGTTAGGGGAATTACCTTAATGGTAATTCCCTATACTATAGAAATGAATAGATATGCAGAGTTTATACGCTAGTGGGCGTATAAGCTGAATTGTCTGCCCTGTAATAACTTGTCATTAAAGAATAAGAGAATATTGAATGTCAAATGGATGTATATTGAGAAATAAAAATTAAACAAGTTTCAATAACAAATAACAACCTTTATTAAAATCATAGTTAATATCAAACAGACAGATATGAATGTAAAATCATTTGGTAAAGAAATAAATATAGATATAAGTTCTTATATTGAATTCAAAGTTATATCATTCACTTTACATATAATGAACCAGAGCACCAGATAGAATAAAAAGGAATCTGTTTTTATATTGTAAAGAAAAAAATTATGTTTTTACTTTAAATAAAAACATAGTTTTTGTGAAAAATACCTTATCTTTAAGTTTATTTAGATCATAATTCCCAGCTCATCTCAAACATATACTTTCATAATAATTTCTAATCACTGATGTTTAAAAAAAGAAATAGCAGAAACTTTAAATTTAATTCCTAATCATCTATCTCCCCTTCCTACTACAACAAAATCAAGTCAACTTCTTTCAAATAATAAAGGCTCCCAAGGAACTCAAGCTGCCACTCAAGAGTACCTTCCAAAAATGTCTCACCTGCCACATGAAACATTCCCCATTAATCTTTCTCTGCCACAAAAATATTTATATGGAGGGTGGAGCAGAAAAATAAACAATGAACCAGCTTAACTACAGCAACACCCCAACGGAGATCTCATGCGAATCCAGCTGCAGGTCCTCCCAGGGAAAAACGATTGTCAAAACAATCCTCAAGTCATTACTAGCACGTAACTTTCACCACCTATCGTAATGCATGTAAAACAAAATACCACTGTGTTAAGCTTAAACTCATTGTCAAAAAAAAAAATGAAGCTGACAAGATAAATTCTCAATAATTATAACAGACGAAGTCTGAATTTAAAAGATATGTTTAAGAAGGAGAGATTAAAAGAGATATTGTTCTTAAAGGATTAAATTAAAAAATTTAAATAAAAACTCATCTGACTCCTGTCGTAGGTAGCCGGCACCTTGCTGTTTACAATGATACATTCATTGATACATCCTTTCAATATGTCAGTTCCTTTTCCACCAGTAACATATTTATCTTAAATACGTAACTCCAAAATTTATAAAGCTGGACTTCATAACTTCACATTCACTTTAAAAAGGAAACAACTTTACTGGCACAACTAATGTTTCAGCTCCGGACTTCAAACATAACGACACTGTTCGAGACAAGGTGAACACTCACCGGCAAAACAACAGAGTTTAAATATCCCATTCTCCTCAGTGACAATGCCCCCTCACGTGACATCCGCTTCCTGGTTCAATGCCACTTCCGGTATCTCGAATGTTCCCGGGAAAGACGATCCAATAGCAGTCAGCCACGGGGAAAACTACGTATGTTCATGGGCGCTACGCCCTCTATCGCTAGGTCCAATAACTCTTTAGAAAAACATCGTAAGTAATCTAAGAAGGATGGAAGATATTTGCCGGGTGAAACGAAAATGTCGATGCCGTAGGAATGTAAATTATTAACGAGTAGTGAAAGGTAAGTTGATGAAATATAAGAAGCTGTTAATTATGCCGAAGTATAAAAGAAAGACAAAGGGTATTGTATTTATTATTAGTTGAAATTTAAACACAGGAAAAATAAAAATAATAAATGTTTAAATTGAAACTTTGTTTTTATTATACTTTAATTATTTAAAAGCAAATAAAAAATAAATAGAATTTATTTTAAATGTAACTTTACTTTGAACTATTGTAAATAAATATGGTAATATGTTAAATAGAAGAAAGGTTGAGTGGAATGACAAGAACTTAGGGAAAACATGTCTATTTCCTATCACAAACTGCGTTCATAAATCACATAATAAATTCAAATTGCGTTCATGAATCACATAAAAAATGTGAATTACGTTCATGAATCGCTCAAAAAATGCAAATTATGTCCATGAATCGCATAAAAACATGAATTACGCCCATAAATCACTCAAAAAACATGAATTATGTCCATGAATTGTGCAAAAAATGCAAATAACGTTAATAAATTGCAAAAAAAATGCGAATTACATCCAAGAATCGTGTAAAAAAAGCGAATTACGTTCATAAATCGCACAAAAATGCGAATTACGTCAAAAAATCGATCAAAAAACATGAATTTCGTCAGCAGAAATCTTAAAAAAATGCAAATTACGTCCTTGAAACGCATAAAATAGCAAATTACGTCCATAAGTCGCATAAAATGTGTTGGGAGACACAAATGTATCTCCCAGGGGTTAAGTAAAAATAGCAGAGTTACTTAATGCAGTAATGAAGCGTTAACTGGCTTAAATCCCATTTAAAAATAAATCTGAAATAACTGAGTCAAATTAAATGATAACAACTATTTAAGACAAACACATTTTTATTAGAAACTAGAAACAAATAAAATTTAAAGCAACATAACAATAACAAGAACACATACCTTATAACTTTCATGACGTTTATCAAGATATTATTATTTCACCAAAAACATAAATAACTTAAAGTCAAAAATAATATTTCAATACATAAATGTCCGATGCTGATTGTCCAAAGGGAAAACTTCAATCTCATCTAAACTTCTACTTTACTCGATGTAAAGTTAAAAAAAAAAGATTCATACAACTGTGAGGAATCAAGTCATAAACACCAAAGTTCAAAAGGGAGTCCAGGAAACAAACAGACTGAAACATCAACAGGAACCAAACCATTCCATTAAAGAAAAATGTCCGCCCATGCACAATGCCTCAACGTCAACTGAAACAATTCCAAAGAACAGCTGATGTCCGATAAAGTAAACCTCCTATGGGGAAAACCAATCGCTAAAGCTTCAAAACACGGACTGTAGCTTCAATCCGTCATATTGCTTCCTCGGGTTTAACTTTATCATCTCATATTAAAAGCTGCTCCACAATATTTCAATATACAACTGTTGACATTTAGCACTGATAAAAACATGACAACACTACGTTAACGGCACGACGAACATAAAACCTCTAGGTAAAAATACTGCTTAACACGATCATGACTGTCAGAGGAAAATAGGTGAAAGAACACTGAACATCAAATCCTCGTCTCATATGTAGGTCAAGGCCGGACAAGAAACAGGTCTTCTACACATTTGTCACACTACATCCTCTACAGGTTACGTCAGCTTGCTTCTGGAAAGTACCGAAATGGTAGAATAGAGTTGTATATACAAATCTTTCCCGTACACAGCTGCCGCCATCTTGTGGCGTAAAAAGAAACTATGTAGAGACTGAACCAGAAAGATCATGAAACGATGTAAACATGGATGACGTTCAACGTGAAATAAAAGGAAAGTATTGCCGGTGGAAAAAGATATTTTAGGGGATGATTAAAGAAATTAATATCTACTATTATAAAATAAAGGAGGAATAAATATCTGTAATAAAGGTAAGTGAGTTTAAAGATTAATCCATAAGGTAGGTAAGGTAAATATGTGTACAGTGGCAAGTATATGGGAGTGCATATTCCTAACAAAATGAGAATTACATTAATCGCATAAAAAACACGAATTACGTCCATAAATTGCTCTAAAATCGCATAAAAAACACGAATCACGACCATGAATTGCACAAAAAATGCAAATTACACCCAACATTAAATTAATTTGCAGAAAGTTTTTGATCCAATATTATGTGCACAGAAAGTTTTTGGTTTTATACAAGTCTGTTTGAGCCATCACATTATATTTGTGATGGTAGCTGCACTTGAATGTGACTCAGCTAGAAAATGAATGGCATACTCCCGTGTAGCAGCCGTTGTGTTTGTATATGCTGTAAATAAGCACCATGTCATAATATTTGAAATTATTGAAGCTCATCATTCTCAGGCAGCTCCAAATATCTATTTCTAAATTCCAAGAAATTTTTTTTTTAATATATTGCTATAAGAAATGCACATTTGTTAGAATCTCATTCATTTAGGATCATTCAGAATTCCACTTACTTTGTCACTCTGAAAAAAAGCACATATTTTGGTCTCATTACTAGGTAACGATTAAAATTTCATAACACAGAAAATAAAAGTTTTAAAGTAAAATCACTCGCACATTCAGAACAAAATTAGTCAGCCAACAATAAGCTTATGCTATGAAATTATGCTGTTTGCATAAAGCAAGCACAATCTGCAATTGTGCACTGCTACATTTCCAAAACGTAAATATGCTGATGCAGAGTAGAATCATCATGTATCAGTTTCAGACATTTTTGGGTATTATCTTATTCATGTGAATAAAATATCGTTTCATACTAATTAATTGATGCTCTAAAACTTTTTAATTAACAATTTGTTCTTTCCCTTTTCCTTTTCGATTTACAATGGGTATCTTCAAAATTTCACTCTAGGGGCGCCATGTCATTTACATTATGTTGGGCTAGTCTACTATACCATTACCTCACTCGCATAGCTATAGTTCTCTCCATTTGCAAATATTTTTAGGTTAAAGGAACTTCCCTATGCACCCTATGTGCACTATACTTTTTAAGGAAAAACTTTTCGCATTCTTCATATCAAACTAACTAAAGTAAGTTTTAATTAAATAAATGAGGACATGAGTTTCAAAACTCACCTTATACAGAAAATTCAATTTTTGGAAACTGAGAAAAATCTTTGACTGCATCTATTGGTTTTTATTGTAAACTAAGATATTTCATTGTTAGAAATACACAATAAAGCTAGTTTCATTTTTTTCCCCCTTCAGATTGTAATTTTTTTTTCTTTTTTATTTAGGTTTACCAACAGAATGTATTAACAGAAAGAAATTCGATTTTTAAAATTTTAGATAAGACAAGTTTTGAAACTTACATCTTTTATAACTTTCGATTTGTTATTTGCATTTACTGCTATCCCTTAACATTCGCAATGGTTAAGTTTCTGAAAATATCTGTGAATGTTGAGGCTATCTTCCCATGCATGAAACAGGGTTTAGGTTTTATTTTATTTATTTATTTATTTTTGTAAATGGAAATGAGCAACTGGAGTTCAAAAAAATATATTTATTAATCATTATATATTAAAAGTACATGCTTTAAATAAATTTGAATAATTATAAACATATAACATATTGCACAAAAATCATTTACTAGTGTAGGGTGAAAAAAATTAGAGGTGTACATTTATTTAACAGAACAGATCTTTTGTTTATGAATTTTCATGTAAGGAAAAGTTGTGACCTCATTTTGCATTTTAAATTTAAAACTCCTCACCAGTGAAGAATCACATTCTATTGCTTTTTCAACAAATTGCTGTCGGTGTTTTAAAATTCCCCAGCAATTTTTGTAGGAAATATTTCATCTGCAATAAAAATTTGAAATTTTAGGAAATTGAAAAAAAATCTGCATAAAAAATAGAGAAAATTAAGGATCTAATATTTTCCCTCAACACAAGGGCTGAAATTCTTCCAATTTAGGCCGTACAGAATGTAGTAGGATATACAGTAGGTAAGTGTCCAGTGTCAAGACCATAGAATTTATAAAACAAAGTGAATTTACTTTATAAAAAATATCCTTTATAAAACAAAAGTTCAGTCTTTGTAAATTTTGAAATGTTTTGCAATTTTTATTTTGCTAATAATCAAAAATTGTAAATGTTAAATTCACAAATTTTAAGGGATTTTTGTATTTGTGTATATAATGAACAATGGTTTAGACCAAAATTTAAATGGATTAAAATTGATTCAACCAAAAATCAAAACCTTATTCTAAGCACTGTCAATTTGATTTTGATGGTGTTAGTCTAAGAGAAAACAAAAAAATAATATTGTTGTGAAGAAACCAATGACATATTGTATATCTAAGCCTGTAAAGAGAACTTTCTTAATTGAAATGTAATTTTAAAAATACATTTAAAACTAATCCAGGCAGTGGCACTGTGTACCATTAAATAACTTCAGTAACACATAACTTATTTATGTAATCTGATATAAGTACATATTGTGTCAGCTGACAAGCAAAATAAGAAAAATAATAAAAATAGTTATTATAATAACAAGCTGTTTCATTGTTTAGATCTAAATTCATTAAGTACAGTGCATTTAAACACTCATTTAACTTGCAATTTCCAAATGTATTAAAATTGCCCTCATTGGTGAAGAAAGGTACTGCTCACCAAATTGTGTGAAGTATTTGTCTTTTCATGCCAAATACTCAAATTTCAAGACTTTCTGCTGGAATTCTATCGCTAAATTTGACTGATCTATTATTAAATAGATAAGTAGTTACAATAGCAATCTTTTCAAAATAATCTGAGCATATGCTTTAAGGAGACCTTCCTTGTTAATAAATTTTGTTGACAGTTATTGTTCCAGGTTGTTTTATCAAAAGAATATTGGCAATTTAGGCCAAAGGTTCTAGGTTTGATTCCTGGCCTAAAAATTTTTTCACTCAGTTGAAAATTATTCAACTTGCAACATTTTATTGTCTTTAAAAAACACTTTGACTTCAGCAAAAATGAAGAATTCAGTCATGTTTAAATTCTAGATGCTATGAATATCTTGACTTTATCTTTGTTTGCAGAGCAATTTCTATTTGGTTTAAGATAAAAAAAAAAAAAAAAAAAAAAAAAAAAAAAAAATTCTGTTGAATGATGCATGAGTTATTCTGTTTACAATAAATGAACTTATGTTACTTTTAATCAGGAGAATGTGAAGAGAAAATTTTTCAATTCTGTACCCTACACCCTATTTTTTCTTTTTGATAGATGTTTCAAAATCGACAAAGTGCAAAAACAGAAATAGATTTTTTGAATGCATATTGAATTGTTAATTTTAATCCAAAAATCCAAAGAATTCAATAACATTAAAAAGAATATCACTTATTTTATGGCAAAAAAATCTTGGAAAATACTGTGGAAAAAGTACCTAATGGTAAAGTATAACATTTTGCAATCCTTTTGGATTCCAAGAAGGAAAACATATGTTATTTTTAGAGTGTATTTTTTATCACAAGCATAGAAAGAAATTTTCACACTCAGAAAAGAGGTTAACATAAGTGACTTAGTAAAGACATAAAACAAGTTTTAAAAAGGAAGAAGTCCTTAGTCAGATAGTTGTTTTCGGGTTAGTCTAGGAGACGATGCATTAACTTTAAAACAAACTTTGAAATTACAAAAACTGTACATACTTTCATTTAAAAAAAAGAAAAGAAATTCTCGACGTGTATATATGCAATTTTTCTGCACCCAAGGCAGCTGTTTCCTTTACATCACCCTTTTGCACGGCCCTGCCATCATATTGATAATGAAAAATGAATTAGTATGGTTAAAAATTATAGATACATTTTTAAAGACATGTAAATGTGTTTTAAATGACAGATTGTGAATTAACATCTATGTTTTTGCTTCAATTATCGCAAAAATCATATTTTGTTAATTGTTCCATTTTATGAATAAATGTGAGTTACATAAGAAAAATTACTGGCTGTAATAAGTTTAAATGGTAAAAATCAATCCAATAGTTAAAATTTTATTTTTCTGCTACCTCTTTTGTAAGAATTTTTGAAAATTGCTCTTTACTTCATTACATATTTATCTACAACATTATTTAGAAGTTCATTTATTATGTATACTATAGATAAAAAAGAATGGCTATACAACAGCAGTTTTTCTGAGTCTGCTTTCAATGAAGCCTATTCTCAACTCACGTAAGTGAAGTTTCATTAATATTATTGAATTGTATTGCTATGTATTTCCTGTTAGTCATTGTAAGAATACCAATAATAGAGTTGTTACTCTCACCTAGGAGAAAGAATAACAATTGAGAGTTTGATTTAAAAAAAAAAAAAAAAAATAATAATAATCCTTACAAAGCCTGCAATATTGATGGATTATGAGCTGCAGCATTTAAACATTTCAAAATTAAACACTGGTGATATTGGTGTCAAAGCATCAAGAATGTTGTATGGTATTGCATAAAAGGGTGGCATTAAAAAAATTATATAATCCACTTACAACTTAGATTTTACTGATTTTATGTGGTTAAGATTTTATAAAAAATGCTATTTTGAATGCCATTAGTGGAAACACTGGTGGACAGGGTTAGAAATCAGCAGTTGTTAATTGTCAAATGCAACTAATCATGACTACAAAACTATGCCTTATCTTTAAATTTGATGGCTGTCTTTCTTTCATATTAACTTTTGTTTAAAAAACACTTTCATTCACATAAGTTCCCCTCACTGCAACTGTTTTTGATAATTGATCGAGCAATGGCATGTGTCTTGTCAATAAATCATTTCTAAGTTCACATGATTTTAACCAAAGAACCTGATTTTAAAAACTAAATATCTTGGTTTAAATTTTTCAAAATATTTCTTGTAAAATTGCCTGAAATAAATATTGGATGATAAAATTCTATTTTCATGGTTTATTTATTTATTCATTTATTTATTTTTACATGCAAATTTTTTTTATTGTGCAATGTTTTTTTTTTCTTTATATGTCCCTCATTATTTTTCTAGAATCCAAATACTGTAGTTTGATCAGATTTTACAGTTTTATAAAAAGCCAGTTTTTATTTTATTTTAGTTATTAACTCCTTCGCGACGGAGCGCGCATCTGAGGACAGAGCGGGGAAATGTGATTTCACATTCTGGGCCGAAGGATTTTGTGAAGTTAAGCCTAACTCTTGTAAAGTGTTCTTTAAAAAACTATAAAAAAAAATCGTTTTTCTATGTAACCTTTTGAAATACACATGCATGAAATAAGTTGTTATTATATATATTGACGCAAAGAATTGGAGTACAGTAAAACCTCCCTAACGGACACTCCCGAATAGCAGACACCTCTATTTAACGGACAGTTTTCAAATCCCCACTCCCAAAACTTTAATTTTTGTATATTTAACCTCTGAATAACGGACATTCCGAATAGCGGACAGTAATTTTGGAAAAAAAGAATGAAAAACTATTTTTTAACGAGGAAAAAAAATTAAAAATCCTCTAAATTTATCAGGGCAAAGTATCAAAAATTTTGTAATCTTAGTAAATGCGGGGATGAGCTGGAGAAAATTCCCTCTCCCCCTACATTTATAAGTGATCACAACTCCCCTCCCCCTCCCTCGGATGATTTGATATTGTATATGGTTTTAAGAAACAGAAAAATACAGTAAACAGTTATACTTTTTTTTAGAAAAAGTTGATTCAAAAAGATTAAAACTACTGACGGAGTGAAAACTTCACATTGAAAAAGAAATTAAATGTAATCGCAAGTAAAAGCAAACTTTTGTAACAAATTTTTTAGTAACAATGTAACAAACAAAGGATAAAGGGTGCACACAATTTTATTTCAGTTTTATTGCTTCAAAAATTATTTTAATTTCTGGTTAATCATATAATAGAGGTTTTAGGACATTTTAAAATCGACTAATGAAACATTAAGCATTCATTAGCAATTTTTCTATCTTTGAGGTTTTCCCAATAGCGGACACCTCCGAATAGCGGACAATTTCTGCGCTCCCTAGGTGTCCGTTATTTAGAGGTTTTACTGTATTTCCGCTGATATTTTAGTAGAAAAATGACTTTTTGAATGTATAAAATCTATATTTTAACAACATTTTCAAGTTAAAAAATATTATAATGTGATTACAAAACCCTTATGTGTCTTTACTATAGCAACACATGAAACATTTTACTCAAGTAAAGAATAATTTTGTTAAAAAAATAATAGGCTTGTTTCTAAATTATTTTTAACACATTCTTAAACAAAATAAAAGTTTTTTAAAAAAACTGATTTATTCACAAATAAATATAATCAAATAAAACTTTCAAAACAACTTGTGCATGCTATTTTTTAATATTAATTATGCAAACATAGTTTTAAAAAGCTTAAATTAATTTTGATTTTTGAAAATTCAAAAATAACACTTAAATCTATTATTAATCATAAAATATGTTTTAAATAAAAGTATTCAATAATAATAAGTAATATAGAATTATACTTTATAATAAACATTTCTAAAAAGTTATTAAATGTTAAAATATTTCTGAACATAAAAGAACAATACATAGTAATGCATAATAAAAGAAATACCAAATAAAAGGTATTTGATAATAATGAGTAAACTTGAATAACTTAAAATGTATTCATCAAATAATATGTTGAAATTAATATATATATATATAGGTAATTAAATATATCAAACAAATGTATTCAATTCTTACTATTATGGAGCAAAACTATTAATTTGAAATATGCATGTTATTGTATGAGTTTATTTATCAGAATAGTCAGAGTTAAATTATTACATTACAATCACTAACTTTTTACTTTTTGAAGATAAAATATTTTTTTAAATCTCCGTCATTTTATTCTTTATCAAAAATCTGTGCTTTTTTTTTGGGGGGGGGGGGGCATTTTAATGAGTATGAAAATATAATATATGGATATATATAACATGATTTAAAATGAATTAATTTGAAACAATAAATAAAATTATTGAAGATAAAAATCAAAAATTAAAACTAAAGTAAAAAACAAAACAAAAAAATTGAGTTTTGCTTTCCCGAAATTATTCTAAATATTAAAGAAAACAATATCCCAGAATTGGTAACTTGTTTTTCTTTTTCTTTTCTTATTTTTTCTTTATTATTTACTGAGCAAATTAATTTGCCGCAACAAAATAAAATTATACATTGGTCACATCCTTTCATTTTAAATAGCGGGTCTCAAAGTCCAGAAATCGAGCAATTTATATACAAATGAACAATTTCCAACACAGATTAGGAAAAAAAACTTTAGAAAATATCTATTTAGTCGACCTTCAACTAAGCAAATTTTCAATCCTGATAAAATTAGAAAGAAAAGAGAAATAGAACAACACAATCAAAAGTCTTAGTCATAAGCGTCCAGAATGCATGATGTTTATAAGCTCATCAACTTTTTCTCTCCTTCCTCCCTTCCATCCTTCCAAGTACTGCAGAAAATGTTGTGATAAATAAAAAATAAAGTTTTACCAGACGTGTTTAAGATTTAAGATCGAAAAGGGAGAAAGTTTCAGAAATTACAGTCAGAATCGTAAATAGATGATAAAATAATCACATTTTCTTTTCAAAGCAATAACTTTTTAAAAAATTAAATTAACATGAATTTTTAAAAAAATCATTGATTCCATTTGCTTTCCAGGTTAAAAGGAAATGTTTTCTTCCTTAATATAAAGTCAAATACAATTAAGATGAATTTTTTATACGTTATACTTTTATACATAAAACGTTCCAACTGCTCATGATCTGAGTGCCAACAGTGCTGTCGCTCGTGATCTGAGTGCCAACAGTGCTGTCGCGCGGGATGTGAGTGCCAACGGTGCCGCCACATATACCGGTCGCTTGTCCCGAAGGGGTTAACACAGACATAAAGTGCTTAATTTTAATATGTACAGCTCTCCTTCCTTGTCCTTAACACATCAAAATAGAAATATTATTACTGTAAAATGGTTGTGAAAAGAAATGATTTAACACAATATAATATGATATAACATAAAATTTCAACCACAAAATATAATTTGACACCTAGAAAAAAAAATTGCAGGTGTCATTTGACAACTTTCTTACAAGGAGAGGGTCTGAGGTTGGTGTCATGGAGCCAGAGTACTTTTCCTTAACTGTTGCTGCTAAGGAACTTATTTGGATAATTAACATAATAAAAGATGGTAAAGATCTAAAAATCTTTCCATTTAATTTTTCAGAGTTATATCTATATTATAAAGGCCAAACGTATCTGTGCATAACGCATACATCATTTTGAAAATGGCAACACTTTCTCCCCCTACAATTTCGCTGTTGCAATTTTCGCTACTTCAAATTTTATACTTCTAACATCACACATTTTTAATTTTTACACCATCGTATAAAGAAAAAAATATACTTTTAAATGCAATTTGTTTCAATTTGTTTTTGAGATATAATTTTTTTATAGTTTTTAGTACAGTGAAAGCCTGATCTATCATTCCTGCATTAATTATTTTATTTCTACGGTCCCTTCACAAATTATATTTAAATAATGTTAACCAAACCTGCAAGCATCGTTCTTCAAAAAAAAATTTTCCCCATTTATCACAGCAAAATTTTTTTCCTCACAGAAAGGAAATTGAAAGTCATGAGAATCCTTATGACATACAAACTAAAATTACTTCTTTTATCCTAAATAACTCATTTGTGCTGTTTATGTTGATGATGGCGACAATAATGCAGATGAAAGTGGTTGTATATAGAAGAGGATACAATTATGTTTCCTCTGATCAAGCTGTTGTGTCCTAAATAGAAGAGAAATGTGTGATAATGTAAATAATAAAAAAGAATATTGCCCAGTTAAACTGATGGCATTGAGCTCACAGGCTATGCATACTAATTGTACATTACAGCCTTATATTTTCGTTAATTCCGTTCGAAAAAAAATTAAGAAGGGGAAACAGCTCTCCCCTTTCTCCTTTTTTATACTTAATCATTGAACCTCCTAAACTATCAAGTATATGCTTTATCATATTAAAAAATCTATATCCAAAATTCAGAGCAAATCGGATAATTCTTAATAAAAACCCATTTAGCATTTATATAATTTAAGAGGAGTTATTCCCCTCTTTTATACTTAACCATTAAACTTCCAAAACTATTCAGAGATTTGAACGAAATCTGACAATTCTGATTGAAAAATCCATTTATACAAGTTAAGGGGAGGGGCATGAGAACCCCCGTTACCCCTGTTTATACTTATTCAATGAACACCTAATAACAGCCACGGACTCGCCTCATCAGAATGATCCTATATCTAAATTTTGAACAAAAACTGTTAATTCTGCATAAAAATCCCATTTATATCAATTAAGGGGTGGAGCATGAGCCCCCCGTTCCCCCTGTTTATACTTATTCAATGAACACCTAATAACAGCCACGGTATTGCCTCATCAGAATGATCCTATATCTAAATTTTGAACGAAAACTGTTAATTTTGCATGAAAATCCCGTTTATATCAATTAAGGGGTGGGGCATGAGCCCCCCGTTCCCCCTGTTTATACTTATTCAATGAACACCTAATAACAGTCACAGAATCGCCTCATCAGAATGATCCTACATCTAAATTTTGAACGAAAACTGTTAATTCTGCATGAAAATCTCCTTTATATCAATTAAGGGGAGGGGCATGAGCCCCCCGTTCCCCCTCTTATACATATCGAATGAACTCCAAAAACTAATCAGGGAAGCCCCTTATCAGGATATACCTATATACAAAATTTCAAGTGGATCCGATATTTTTATCATGAGTTATCGCGTTATGCACGAACGTACATACAGAACGGACGGGCACATAAGCTCTCAGGCTATGATAGCCTGTGAGCTAAAAAGTAAAATAATGGCGAATAAGCAGAGGATAATATTCGTGCCGATGAAGCTGAGTCCCCAGTGTGAACTCTGTCTGACGCAATTATGGTATTTGAAACTGTATGAACTTTTTTAGATGCATATGAAATTGGAGATAATGATCAGAAAAATGTTGTATATCTTTTTTGATAATGAACAAAAAACAAAACAAAATTATTTATTTTAAAGATAAATATCAATTTTCTATAACTTCAATTTATTTTGTTTATAGTTTAATAAGCTATAGATTCAGATTTATCAGTATAATGTATACATTGCATGCATTAGTAATGCACAAACATTGTATTTTTTGCATTTTAAAGGTAATCCGCATCCATCGTTTTTCCTCATTTAACTTTTTTTCTCCGCACTTCTTGAAAAACAATGAATCGGGGTTCTGCTGTACCAATTTTGTAATTGTGGCAACAGAACCATTCCATTTTCTCTTAAAATTGAAAAAATTTAAATTAAAATGTACATACTATTACAAAATTATCATCTGTTATAAAATCAGGCGAATTTCGGTTTTACTTCGTTTTTATTTATCAATTAAGAGGGTTTTTTTAGTTTAGATAGCATAGCATTTAAATGTTTTTGAGATAGCTTTTATTATAGCAGAATTGAGAGAATAATGAAGTTTACGTATCTTCATTCATTCTATTCTCTGATAAAATTGAAAAACATTTTTTTAAATCTCCGTGTTTTATTTTTTTTGTATAGGGTTTAGTGGTGCAAAATCTCATTAGTGACATACTGCAGCAAAATATTTTAGGCAGAAAATTATTTATAGATTACTGTAAATAATTTTAGATTACTGTGCAGATTCTTTATCTGTATTATAATGCAGATAAAAAATCTGTAGATTCTGATAATGTTTTCTTATCGAATGATTTAAAAATAAAAAAAAATATTTAAATAAGAAAGGGAACTTACACATCTGCATATTGAGAAGATAAAATATTTTAAATAGTGAAAAAAAACTGCAGAATTTATACTTCAAACCGTAAAAGGCATTAAACTTTCTTATTTAAAAAATGTATGCTATTTGAGAGGAAAATATACATTTTAATAGAATACTTTATTATAATTTAGGATGCACCGAAAAGTGATTTTGACCGAATACCGAATATTTGGCTCGGCGAATACTAATTGTCGGGCCAAATACCGAATATTCAGCCTTCCAAATACGTTATATTTCAAATTGTTAAAGGCTTTAAAATGTTACTTTTTAAAACAATTTTACATAATATTTAATAAAAGAAACTTACATTTTGAGCATTAGTACTTTTGAGCATTAGTACATTTTGAGCATTAGTACTGAAAAAAATCTGCCTTGAGTTATTTAAGAAGCACAAATATAAGGCATTTTTAATTAATAAAATTTTTAATTTCGTGGTTTCTTCTATGAATTAAAACAAACATTTTAAAATCAAAGAAAAATAATGAAAAAATGGTTGTAGAAAACTTTACACTAACATAATTGTCCTTTTTAAATAACTCAAGGCAGGTTTTTTTTTTTTTTTTCAGTATAAAGTACAAATACTTTCAACTAGGGATGCACCGAATAGTGATTTTGGCCGAATGCCGAATATTCGGCCGACAGCTGAACCGAATACCGAATATTCCGCTAGCCGAATAGTAATTGTTGGGCCGAATACTGAATATTTGGCCAGCTGAATAGTAACTATTCGGCCGAATACCAAATATTCGGCTTTCCAAATACTTTTTATATTTCAAAGTTTAAAGGTATTAAAATGTTACTTTTTAAAACAATTTTACATAATATTTAATAAGAGAAACTTATATTTTGATAAACAAGAGCTTTTTATAAGAACATTCAGTATTGAAAAAAAATCTGCCTTTTTTATTTAATAAGCATAATTATCAGACTTTTTCAATTAATAAAATTTTAAATTTCATGATTTCTTTTATGAATTGAAACAAACATTTTGAAATCAAAAAGAAATACTGAAAAAATAGTTGAAGAAAAACTGCACAGTCTCATATTTGTTCTTTTTAAATAACTCAAAGCAGATTTTTTTCAATATAAAGTGCAAATATATTTGGTAACATGGCCGAATAGGCCGAATACTGAATAGATACCGAATATTCGGTGCATCCCTACTTTCAACTTAATTCTGAATAGAGAAATGTCTAGCTCATAGTTATTTTCTTATGAACAGTGGCATTTTCCACCTTTCCCAACATATCATGTTTTCAGAAATGTGAATTGAAAATATGATATCTTATTTGTTAATGCAACAAATGAAAGCACAAGTTTGACCTAGAGTGAGATGAAATAAATGTACTTAATGGACTCAATAAGTTGATTATGATTATGGTTTTATGAACAAAAATTGTCTGGCTTGATAGCTATTAATAATCCCATTTTTTTTTTTTTTTTCTTGTTTAAGTATTTTTATTTGGTAAAAGCAAGAAACAGATTATTTATTAAACAAAATTTAGGAATTTGCATTAGCACATCATTTATTCTTAAAGAAAATCCTAATAAATCACCATTTTAACCCTTCTCATAGTTACTCTTCTTAAGTTATGCTTTACAAACAGCAAATAAATAATATAAAAACATTATCTTTTATTTAAATATGATTTTCTTTCTAATTATTTTAAATATATTTACAAATTGACAGTTAAAAGTATAAATTGTCAAAAGATTTTAAAAGGTTTTATTAAGTAATGGATTTGGCTGAATACTTTGATATTCTGCTGGCCGTATAGTTTCATATTCGATATACTGAATAGATAACGAATATTCGGTGCATCCCTAATTATAATATACATTAAGGTGGTTCAAAAAAACTTTTTTCGAGATAAACATCAAGACACCCCTTACTTTTTTTACATTTATCAATATCTCCCTTCTAAAATTACAGCTGTTTACATCTATAGGAAAATGGTGCTCAACGATGCTTCATTTTGACACTTTTTGGTAAATTTACACAATTTTATAGTTTTCGAATACTAGGAATATATGTTTCAACTGCATAATTTTTAATCAAATGCTGACTTTTATAAGCTTTCATAATTCCTAGTAGATAATATAAAGTTTAGTTTAAGTATTTGTCAACAGTTTTTCTGCCTAATGCATCTGGCAACATTGCAACACTTCTGGCACAATAAGTCACCATTTTGTAAGCAGGGAATGTTGAAAGTTCTACAAACTGATTCTAATAAAGGGAAAAGAAAATTCTGATTTTCTTATAGATCAATGAAATAGGTGCAAAATGTATTTGGCTAATAAAGATAAAAAATTTATAAAAAAAAGAGAGAGAGAGAATGCTTAAAAAAAAAAAAAAAAAAAAAAAAAAAAAAAAAAAAGAATGACAAAAAGAAAATTTGTGAAAAACACAACTGCTCCCATCCGATGTCATTTATGTTTTAGATTGTAACATGACATCTGATCATGAAGCTCTTGTGTTTGATTCTTCCAATTGTAACAGCTCTGGGGCATGATCTTCATGCACTTCCCTAACAAAAAGCATTATAGAACAATAAAAAAAAACTTGTTGAGATTTAAAAAAAAAAAAGCTAGACAAGAATATACTGAGTCAGCAATTTATGATTTCAAACCAGGTTGTTCTTTAGTCCTCCTTTGAAACAGCAAAAATTTATCTGAATGTTTTAAATTAGGAAAAATTGCTAGGTTGCCAATACTTGTTTAGGGATCTGGTATTGAAAAGCTCCTTGGTGTGCCCAAGTTGAGTGGCAGTTGAACATTAGAAAATATAGTGAAACGTTTTTAAAGAAGCATTGTATACCCTCTGTTTCTCAATAAAGCACTCAATATAAGTACACACCCTGTGCCTTGAGTGTATGTCCTCTGTTATTTTTACGACTACATCCCTGATTTTCAACTTTATACACATGTTGGGTGTAGCGATAAACATTAAAGGTTGTTTTGTTTTGATACTATGAGTGTAAACACTAGTTATGTAAAAGGAGAATTGATTCGTTTGAAAAAACAAATTGGTTGTGAATTATTGTGGCTAGCTTGCAGACACCATGTCATGGACTTAATCTTGGAAAAGGTTTTTAACTTGTGCCTTGGACTGTTCAGTTCTTCAGAAATCCCACTTCAACAGATTTAAGAATGCTTGGCAGAGAATTGAACAATCAAATTTTTTGGGGATAGAATTGAAAGAATCCGCTAAAGATTTTGAAGATTCAACCATTGCTTCTCTTTTATCTATAGCTAAATCTATGAATATTAGAGATAATTACAAAGAGATGACTAAGTTAATGCTTGCTACTTTGGGAAATCTACCTGAAAAAATCCACTGTAGCGCACCGTGTCATTCATCATGCTCGGTGAATGACTAATCTTCTATACACTTTCAAAATTTTCTCTTCTGATATCAATCAGAAGTTTTCCGTCTAACTAAGAGGGAAGAAATGCAACTTCAATGATTTGTGAAATTCGGTGCTCTTCTTTACAGTAAAGCATGAATAATAGCTCCACTTGTAGCTGAAGTTTCTGCAGTTGTCTTGCAATTATGGAAAAATAAGAGAAAATATGAGATAATTAATTCTGAGATTGGACTAGGAGCAAGGAAAGTCCTAGAAAATCACATGTTGTACCTTGAATGAATTGATTGGTCAGATTCTTGTGTGTTCAAAATCTTGTGTGATTGTGTTATTTTTAGATACAATACCAACAAAAGAAAAAGCCAAAATTATTGAAAATCATGAACAATCTGGAATGTTCATGAAATGTAAGGGGACAATCAAACTTACTGGACGATGATGCAGGCCTTGGAGATTTTGTAACAAAAAGAACTGTTGAACTCTTTTCTCGTTTGAACACTAATGATTTTTTCTACAATTTTCACCTGAAGAATGGATGGACAATATCAATTATAAAAATGGCAAAAAATGTGTAAAAGAGCTAAAAGTGGTGACTGATATCACTGAGATAGGTGTACAGCTCATTCAAGAATTCAACAAATTTTTAACAAATGATGAGGATGATAAGCGGTTTCTTTTGCAATTCGTTGAAATAAATAAAACTGTCTCATCTAAGATCTAATCTAAGGCAGCAAAAAATAAAATAACAATAATAAAATAAAATAAATAAATTGTTGATATTTTTTCAAAAATATAAAAATAAAAAACTGACAGTGATAACTATTTCGCTAGACCTTACTATTAATGTAAACATACAAATAAAAGATACACGTAAAAAAATGATTTTTACCTCAATTTTAAGTCAATTTAATTGAAAATGCCTAAATATCTGCAAAAATCAAAAGTTGACACTTCATTGAGCACCATCTTTTATTTGCAATGAGAGATTAAAACTTTGCCAGAATAATAGTATGGGTAGGCATAAAAAAATGAGGAGGTGTCCTGATCTGTACGAGAAAATTCATCTCTTTCCATGGGTTTTGGAACCACCCTAATATACATTTTAATGGAATATTTTATTATGATTGATTGGAAATGGCGCATATCTTGTGCTCATTCCTTTTAATCATACACTAGTTTCAGGATTTCTGTTATGAAAATTTTAAAATACCTTTTTTTCATGAAAATTATTCTAAGATTGCTATCAAAGATTACTTGATGCGAATTACAAAGATTGGAACATACCTTTTCAAACCATTTGAGAAAACACCAAAGACTATTTGAAAATCTAAAAAATCTTTAAAAGAGCTTGTAGTTGAAAATTTAATATTTTGTAAAATTTTGCTTTGAAAATATTTTTATTTATACCACACTTATATCAAAAATTATAAAAAATAAAAAATCTGAAAAAATTCTTAGTTATTTGGTTGAATTTTCATTTCTAAAATTAAAATGTACCAAAACATAAAATAACATTTTTGCTTAATAAAGATGCAAAAATAATATAATAAAAAAATATTGTTATTTTCAAATATTTATCTTATGAAATGATGCTTTGCAAATCCAAACAAAGCATGACTTTTTATAATTGTATATTAATTTCTTATTTTCTTTATAGAAATGTTCAGAATGTTGAAACATCTTTGGAAAGTATTGAGGAAATACCAAGAGAAAAAAAAGTAATTAAAAAAGAAAAGAAAAAGAAATCACAAAAGAAAAGAAAATATGAAAAGTATTCAGACTCGTCTTCTTTTACAGTTCCTGAAAGGTATATTTAGATGATTTTATGATATAGGCTACTAATTACAATGTATGGCTGCCCCCCTCCCCCCCCAAAAAAGAGTGGACACCCTATACATTTTATTCCCAATTGTCTCGAAAAGAAATACTTATAAAATTTTAAACTGAAAATTTTGTCATGCAAATTTTTCAATATGAACACCTAATTTTGACATCATATTTGGTTATATTTATTTAATTATTTTTTAAGTAGTGTGGAGGGGGATAAACTTTATTCTGTGATGGCAAATGATAAGTAATTTGCTTAAATAGTTTAAGAATTATAGAGGTTTGAATTTCCTAATGTCAAATTCATTTGTATTGTTGTTTCACAGATTATGATGGAGATAGTTTTTTGAATATAACTCAAGAACTATGTGTGGTTTTGGTAATTTTGAGAATTCTAAATATCTATTTTTCATAAAAAATACTTAGGTTGTATTTTTTTTTTTTTTTTTTTTTTTTTAATATTTGTTTTAAATTAGTTCTTTTAATTAAAATGAATTGTACATCGGTAGTGAACATGTTTGACTTCATATTTCTCAATGAAGATATTAAGAGGAGGAGAATTAAGCAGCTAATAATAAATTTAATAATAAAATTATAGTTGTGGTTACCCATGTACCAGAAAAGGATCAAATTATTTTGTCATTATATTAATTAACTATGTGAGTCTTGTTCAATGTTTATGAGCATTTATATAAAGATAGCACTCATATTTTTTTAAATGTTAAGATATACGCACTAATTTAGCCACTTAAAGATATTTATCTAATTATTAATAAAATATTAATGAATTTTAAAAGACATATATTTTTTTTTAACCTAATCCTAACCATCATGTATCGGAATAAACATTCAAAGTTTCAAAATACATTTTTTGGAAAAAATGAAAAATAAAAAAAAGCTACCTTCCTCTATGTTCCAGTATTGGACATAGTAAATTTTTTATCCCTTTAAGACCTAATCTACACAATTGTATAAATGATCCTAAATAAAAAGAAAAAACATTTTCCCCCTTTTCTGCGATTTTAAGTCAAGTTTGCATCCACAGAATTGTATGGATCCTCCTTTGGTTACATAACATGACATCATGTTTTTATGTTATTATTTTTTTTAATCAAATATAATCCTATTAATTAACGAAACCGGCAAAATATTTTTGTTTCTACCAAAAATCTTTCGGTCTTAAAGGATTATATGATTTTTGTTATAAAAGCCTATACCAATAAAAAATTACATCTATCTTGACTCTAAAAATTTTCATTATATCACACATACAAATATATCCTAGACTCAGTGTGTCTCATGTTGATTGCTGAAATAAAAAAGTTAAAAGTAAAAATTATTTCTATCAATAATTAAAAAAAAATAAATTACAAAAAAGAGAAAATATTTTAGATTTGAAAAAAAAAAAAAAAAAAAAAAAAAAATCTGTTGATTACCTTTTGGTTTGAACTGTGCCAACTCTGATATTTTGTGTAAAATATGTATATTTAAAATTTTTATGATATTGTGATTTGTGTATTTGAAATTTTGATCTTGCTTTGTACTGAACACATGAATCTTTAAACAAGCTTAAGAACAAATTGTGCTAAAAATATAGATGAATCATTTGTAATATTTTTCATAATCATTATAATAACATCCAATTTCTCTTTTTATAATTTGCCTAAATTAACCATTGTTTGAAAAAAAAATCTTATTGTTATTCACATTATATCATGTTTTATTTCATGTTATTAATAATATTTATTTTTACAGTGATTCAATTTTTTTTCAATTGAAAAAGAAGACTTTTATTGAAGAAACTGGGTTATCTTTTGAAAGAGCATTTCTTAAGGACTCTACTCCTGATCCTGAAAATTTAATGTTTGAATCTTTTGAAAGGACTAAAATTGCTCGCTATCATTCTAGCTTAAAGACTCCAGTTGGCATTTCTTCAGATGAATCAGTTTTGTTATCTTTGTTCCTTCCCTCAAGAAAGGAAAAGGCTCCTTCCCGCTACTTCAGCAAAAATGTTTTGAAAATTTTAAACTCTACTCCAACTGAGAAAATTTGTAGTGTTAAAGAACCTCTTACAAATACATCTTTATGTTACATTCCAATATCATTGCCATCTGACAAATTTATTCAATCCCAGAAACTCAACCCAGCTCCTGATTTTATCAATGTGTCATCCAGCTGGAAAATTGA
The DNA here is from genome assembly GCA_964019185.1 of Maratus speculifer. Lineage (NCBI taxonomy): Eukaryota > Metazoa > Arthropoda > Arachnida > Araneae > Salticidae > Maratus > Maratus speculifer. Next base: position 183,283,912 of record OZ025297.1, read on the forward strand.
AGTACCTAAAAATGAAAAAGTAACTGAAGAAAAAAGTTCTGTTGAATTGGTAAATACCGAATTAAGAGATCAGATAATCTATTTCAATAAAAAACTTTCTGAAGAGCCTACCAATGTTGAAATGTGGATTGACTTCTTAGACTTTCAAGACAAAATATTTGCTTCACAAACAGCAGGAAAAGATTTTATGTGCTCTGATCAGAATCTAGTTGAAAAAAAGATTTCAATTTTAGATAAAGCTTTAAAGTATAACCCTAAAGATGTGATGTTGAATGTGCTCAAGTTGAAAATTAGTCAAAATTTGTACGGCCCTGAAAAACTTAGTTCAATGTGGGAAAATTTGATTTTCTTTAACCCTAATAATTCTTATGTATGGCAAGAATATCTTCTGTACTGCTTGTCTAATTTGACAATATTTAATGTTAATAATATTCTGAGACTATATAGTAAATGTTTAAAAACATTATCTAGCATATCTGAAGGGGAAACTCAATCCCATGAACCTAGTCCTGACATTGTTCTTAATATGTTAGGTAAGAATATTATTCATTTGATGTTATTGTGTCTTATTATATATTATCTAATCCTTGAAAGTCATATAAATTATTGTCATATAGAATAAATCATTTGTGGTGTTCTGAAACATTTATCTATTAATTAGATATACTTTTTTTGTCTGTTAGTAAATATGCCTCACTGGTCAATTAAATATGTAAATCAGTAATATATATATATATATATTTAAAAGCTTGTAATTTGGTAGTTTTATTTGTCATTGCTTTTATTTTGATAATTTTAATTTAGAACATTAGGATATGATATTTTTAAATTTTACTATTTTATTAACTTGTATGCTGTATGCGATTACTTTGTAAAATATTATTTTTCATTTTTAAATTTTCATTTTCTAAAAAAAAAAAAAAAAAAAAAAAAAAAAAAAAAAAAAAACCTATTTTAATTTGTCAAAATCTAATAATTCTAGGTGCATAAATTTTGGTTGAGATCTACCTTCATGCTCAAATTTAGTAGCTCTGGATGCAGCTGTTTACTTACGAAACAAAAGACAATTACACAGAATTTATTGAATGTATATATGTAACAATAAATATTTTTTTACTAGAAGAAAATATTAGATTTAATAAAATTTTCAAATTTCAGTTTTCAATGGATTTACACATTTTTAGGAGCCAGAAAACCCCAAAACATGTTTTTATAAAATGTCTGTCTGCGAGTCTGTTGTTCTGTGTCTGTATGTGACAAAACTTTGTGGTGCTCTACCTCATGAAGTAATGCATGGAATTTCACAAAACTTTAAATTCAGTTAGACCTTGATATAAACTGGAACTGATTAGTTTTTGGTGTGTATCGCCCAACACATAATGCTGCTAAGCTACCTTTTTTATGATTTCTGCAATAGCTATATCTCAAGAAGTAACAGACCATTTTTATAACTTCAGATTCTATTAGTTTTTGATATAGTATGGTGCTGAGTACCTTTTGCTATAAATCCTGCAACAGGTGGTGCTACTATGCAATATTATTCATGATCATCACAATAGCTCTATCTTAAGAACTAATGCACAAATTTTCATCAAAGTTGAGATTCAGTTAATCCCTAATATAAATTAGTATTCTTTAGTTTTTGGAGTAGATCACTTAAAAAGTGGTGCTTAAAAAAAAAAAAAAAAAAAAAAAAAATTGCAATGATTTTGTCTCAAAAACTAACACACAGAATTTGATTAAAATTTAGATTCTATTGGATGTTGACATAAATTGTTGTCTATTAGATTTTGTGTAAATCATGTAACCAGTGCTATGCTTCATTTTTGTGGAAGTATGAACATGAATATAATAGAAGAAAGTTTTGGTATTGCCACATTTGACTAGTTCTATTTATTTTGTTGCTGTTGATTTGTTCCTTCAATACACATAAACTTCCTTGTGTCAAAATCATCGCAACAATGTTGCAGAAAGGCATTATGTGAAACAAATTATATTTTTTGAGAATGTGTAGAAAATCCATTCAACAATGCAAAGATTGTTGTGAAGATGTTTCATTTCAGCAGAATAATGTTGATATGGTCTTCAATGTTTTGCCAGATTTCTGCTTTTCCTCCACCAATCCTGAAATTTTTGTTTTTCCCTCCTTCTTTAAAGAAGCTCACAAAATTAAACAAAACTGGAATTCTTACTTTTCTTTCCTTTTCTTTTCTGTCTTTTTTTTTTTTTTTTTTTTTTTTTTTTTTATGACCTATTCTTTTTATTTCAATTGTTTTATTTGGTACTCTGAAGTACTTATGAATAAGATGTACAATAATCTAAAGTATCCTTCTGTTTAGACCTCAAAAATTTGATCCCCTCCCCAATCCCATTGCTTGCTTAGCACAAAGTTTTAAATATTTAATTTTTTTTTTCAGTTAAAAAAAAAAAAAATCTGCTTTATTTATTTTTTTAAGTACCAATAAAGAATGATCAATTACATGTTTTATGTCCCCTCCCATATATACAGCTGAAAATTTTGCATCCTTCTTTTGATTTCCAACACATAAATTAAATAAAAAATTTTAATTCTTTAGTTTTTTAAAACTTTATTTATTTTTATACTTTTTAGAAATAATAAGTTCATAGTTCAGCTATTAATTGCATATTTTGTCTCCCTCCCAAGCAGATCCTTGAGAACTTTGCTTAATCTACTTTTAATTCCTGACATAAAAAATTAAAAAAAAAAAAAAAATAAATAAAAAGTCTTTAATTTGTAAAATTTGTGTTGTTTTATTTGGTATTTTACTGAAACAATACATAAATAGTTCAATGATCAATTGCATATTTTAAGCACCATCCTCCAACCACCAACACACCTAAAAATTTTGCTCCGTACTTTTGATTCCTACACACTAAATCATTGGTTAATTACTCAATTTGTTCTCCTACCACACACACACACCTGAGAATTTTGCATGCTACTTTTGACTCCCAACATACAAATAATAATAAAATAATAATCAGATTTTTTTTTTTTGCAGAAACAATACATAAATAGTTTAGTGATCAATTGCATATTTTATGCCCCATCCTCTACCCACCTCCTACTTTTGACTCCAACACACACACACACAGAATTTTTTTTATTATTATTATTTATTTTTTTTTTAGAAATAATAAATAAATAATTCATTATTTAAACTATCTCCTGAAATATTGAAATTATTTCCCTCCAGATCATACAAGTTTTAAAATCTTTAAAGTTCTTGTTCGATTTGTATTATTTGCAACTTTGAAATAACAATAAATAATGTAAATATTATTTAATATATATATATATATATATATATATATATATATATATATATATATATATATATATATATATGCTTTCATTTAACTCTTTGAATCCCATAATAGCTGAAACCTCCCAATGCCCTGAGTCCCATAATAGCCAAGTCTAGCTGGAAAGATTTCCGTTCCCCTGTAAGTTTTGGGTCTAAGACAGGTTGTGTGGTTCTTTGATGGATGTGATTAACATATCCGGACAGCACAATAAGAAGGCAAATTTTTGGAATTTTACAACTAAATTCTCTTTGCTATCTCTGTGTATTTCAAAAATTGTTTCTTTCTCATTTGGTCTTTGTTAATGGAAAATAAAGGATACATTAAGTCATTATACAGAAAGTTCTTGAAAATGCAAACTAAGCAAGACATATTCAATTGAAAATACTGATTACTTATTTAATTAATTAGAAAGAGAAAAATAATAACGTAATGTAAAATATTTAATTTTTGTACATTTCTGTATTGATGTATCTTTTAAAAAATCTTTATTTTTCTATATATTCATGTTCATAAAATTTAATTTATTTTTCATTGATGGTTATTAATCATTTTATGGAAAATATTATTTACTTCCATTTATTTCCCAACTTCACTTTGTTATCGCATATCAATCCATATTCACATTTATTATTATAATAATTCGAACATGATTATATCATTTTAATAAGTTTAAAGTTCTTAAATAAATCAGAGTTGTTATTAAGTCATCAATTTTAAAGTCTTGAATGTGTTTGTAATTTAAATTACATTGGTAAAACACAATTTAAACCTAATGGAAAGTTAAACACAATTTTTATAACATATGAAGAATACATAAATAAATTTGGCACGCGAAAAAAAAGAGGAGGGATACAGTATGTACATCTACTGAAAATTATTAAACTCTTTATTATTCTATTTTACTTTTTCAATACCACCCCCCCCCCCCCAAAAAAAAAAAAAAAAAATTCAATTTGAATTTGTTTTTAAATTTATTAATGAAATAATAAAAATGAAGTATAAAGAAATTCAGATATGCTGTATAATTATCTAAATTTGCTTTCTACAATAGGCGAAATGTAAATGATGACTTTTCATTTTCTTTTCTAAATAGTATCAATAATTTTTTGAGAACAGTGAGATTATAAAATGAACAAAAAAAAAAAAAAAAAAAAAAAAAAAAAAAAACTTACATTATGGAAATTGTTATTGTACAGCGCTCAAAATGATATGACTTAATGAAAATTTAATAGAAGTCATTTTATCCTATTTCAATAAAAGGAAAAAACAGTTAACAAACTAAATTTTTATTATTTTTTTACTTCAAAATTATGTGTATTGTTAATTTGCAAAGGAATAAATTACAATATTTTCACTGTACGCTTTTAAAATTTAAACTAAATGCTTTTTTTCTATAACTGAATCTAATTTGAACTTAAAATAGTAGAATATTAATTCTCTGCATACATGATATAATTCTATATCAATCAACATAAGTTTGTTTATAATTTTAAAAGATATTTTTAAAACAATTCACTATAAACCCTAGTTCATCTTTGAAGTTTAAAAAATTCATGTTTTTCAACCTCTTTATCTGAATAAAGATCTGGGGATTAACAGACAAGGAGCGTAACTGTTAGTTGAAAACTGACGAAAGGGACAAAGCAGTAGATTGTCATTTTTGCCATTGTGGAAGCAAAGAGGGGGAAAGAAACAGCACGAGACGTCGGCTATATTTCTGAGATTCAGAGGTTTCTCATTTTTTTGGAGCTTGGGATTTAAAGAGTTAAAATTCACAAGATGCATTACCAAATTTAGCAATGTTTTAGCAAATTGGCCAAAATTTGGCACTATTTTGGTAATTTTGCCATTAGTACTTTTCAACAAATACTCATTGTCGAAGCCATTACAGATTTCTCCATAGGAAATCTACTTATAATCTAGTAACCATTAACTTTAAATAGTGTTTTGCAATGTCTTTCGAAAAAAAAAAAAAAAGGTGTTCGGTGGCATGCCTCCCTTTGGTGATGAATTTTTAAAAAAAATTTGAAACATGTGATTTTCTAATTTTAGTTATACTACAGGTCCTTGAAATTTATGAGTGCACATTATATGCCAAGTTTTAAAATGATAGATTTAAAAATAAGAAAAAGATTAATAAATAACAGTTATGATAATTTTATTTGTATTAATTGATCCAATTAGGATTTAGTAAGTAAATGGATATTTTTTCATATTATGAATAAAAAGTGCTTGTGTTTGAAAATAATATTCTTCTTATCATTTGTCACTTCATACTATTCTTTGAAAGCCTGCAAAAATTCAAGGCATGAATGACTTCAAAAGATAAGAGCATTATACTTACATTTGAGGTTTCTTCGTGAAGAAAGAGGTGCGTGATATACATTCAGTGTACCTAGAAGTAGAAAAATACAGTCTCAAATCATGGGCTTGATTTATACACCGAATTTTAGGGTAGCTTTTTAATCAACTTTTAAAGACAAGAGGAATATTGAGCGATTCACTCATTGCAAACAAATTGCAAATCCCATATTTATGTGATTAATTCTAATTAAATTTGTCTGTTTTTAACAATCTGACATTTATTGATTTTATGCTGCTACTGGGCCTTATATTACACTTTTAATGTATCATTAAAAGTTGTTATCTGTGTTTTAAAAGTCAATGGTCTATAGAAGTACACTGCTGCTGTCATTATGTATGTCCAAACCATGCTTGTTTTTTTTCAGGTGAATATCTTGGTTAACTCTGATACCAATGATGTTTTTCAAAATTCATTATCAACAATGTTTTTATATTTTTGCTACGATAAGTACCTATAGTGCTCCTCAACACCTTTGCTGGATGCCTGCAAATCAAAATTTGTGTGTAACAAGAAAATGCATTTTTCTCAAAAATTATGTGACCATGGTTAATTGCTAAAGTTTTCCTGTAAGGTTAAACGTTAAACTTAACAACTTCTAACTTTATTTTTTTCCATAGTTTTAATTTCTGTAGATTTGGAAATAGAGGGGATAAAGATTAAAGTTCAATATTAAAATCATTTTATTAGAAATGTATTTAATATCTTACTTAAAATTTAAATGTGTATACGAATGAAAATATTAGGGAATTTCCCAAATTTCCTAATATTTATCCTTTGTGATGTAAAATGTATGTGTTTGTGAGAAATGGGCTTTTTGTACATTTAGAATGCTTTTATGTTTTAGGTAACTTTATATTAAAAAAGTTTTAGAGTATTTTTGAAATGTTTTTAAATATTTTAGATATTTCTGTCTTTTTTATTATATTTTTTATAAACTTTATAATGATTTGAAACAATTTTGATGTTATCTTGCTGAAGAAAACTAGGTCAGTTATCTTACAGTTCACATTCAAACATTCTAAGAAATCTTTTTGTTTTCTTTTGGAACATTTTGGGAAGTATAGTTTAGAAAAATTTAGATTGATAACATCTGATTAGGGAATCGCCCCAGTGTTAGTTGTAGATTTGGACAAGTGTGGTATCAGAAGAAAGATCTCACCATGTATGTTAAAAAGTGCAATGAAACTACTCGTCCGAATCCAACCGTTTTTGAGATATCAGCACTTGAAGTGTGAATGAATAAATAAATAAATTGATAGGCAGGTATATAAATTATTCGCAAGTGAAGCAAGTCTAAGAAAAAAATTCTATTTTACACACTATGTATACATACAACACAGTTTATACATTTTGTCACACGACACATTTGCCATAAAATTTGCATAAAAGAAAGTGCTGGAAATAACAAAAACAGATGGGAAAGCTTTCTGAATGCAGCCATACAAAAAAACTTTGTAGAATGCAAAGCGTCTGTCTAAAAAAGGGGAAATAACTGGTAATGTGTAGGTGTAAAGGATTTTGCTCTTATATCGGGAAAAGGTATTGGCAGAAGGATTAAAAACAATGCAAAGAAATTTTTAACTTGCAAACAATTTTTATACCTGCCTGTCAATTTATTTAATTATTCATTCACACTTCAAGTGCTGATATCTTGAAAATGGTTAGTTTCAGACTGGTAGTTCCATTGCACTTACATTGCACGTACATGACAAGATTTTTTTTTTTTTTTTTTTTTTTTTTTTTTTTTTTTTTTTTTTATACCACACTTGTCCAAATCCACAACTTACACCTGGGAAGGTTCCCTAGTGAGATCTAATTTTAAATAAAATTAATTTCCCCAATAGTATGTATCTATGTATATTTTGCATTTTTCTTATATCTGTAGTCATTTTTACATCAAAATAAATTTATTATTTTCAGAAATTTGTAAGCAGTTATGTTACATTCTCAACAGCTGTGGATACTCAGAGAAGGCCATTGCTATTTATCAGGCCCTTATAGAATTCAATTTATTTTGTGAACCTGATGTGGAAAGATTGCCACTTGATGAAAAAATAGTTTGCTTTGAACCATTTTGGGATAGTGGCGCACCAAGAATTGGAGAAAAAGATGCTATAGGGTGGGCTGATACAGTTCAGCAAAAAAAGATTTCATTTGATTATATATCCACAGACTCAGGTATCTAATTTATTTATTTTATTTTTATCTTTTAATTTTTAAAAAAATCCAATTTCACCTATGTTTTTTTTGTTTTTTTTTCATTATATTCAAAACATAAATTTTTATGTGTAGTAAAATTATTAACATGATAAAATTAGCTTACTCCAGGGCACATTGTGCTTTGAAAATCTGAAGAATTACTGACATGATGTGCTTTTTAAACTAGTCACATTATTAAAATACCTCTTTTGAACATCAGATATATAAAAAGTGTTATATTTTAAAGGAAATGAATAACTTGTGGATCAATAGTTAGTCATAATTTCATCATGTAATAAATAAAATTGTTTGATGGCAGTTGCTGAAGTCAATGAGACTTAAGTATAATATACCTAATATCCCTTCCTCGCCCCCTATACATTTGACAACTTTCAAGGATTAAGCTTTTTTTCTCTAGGATACGAGAAAAAAATTCTGACTAATCTACACCTTTAAATAAAGAAATTAAGTTTTTAAAGTAATTATTTTGCTAATTTTTAGAGGGGAGGGAGTTAAATTTCCAATAATTATTAAAATTATTATTATCTTTATTATTATTTAATACAAGAGGCATTTTTGTATTAACTAAATGTCATTAAAAAAATGTGCAGTTCTTTATTATCAACAAATATTTCTCATTTCAGGCAGAAAATATTTGTAATTGTCTTTTAAGATGACATAAACATATATTTAAAAATAATAATGCATACATGAATACATACATGGTAATTAACTGCTGGCATGCAGCTAATATTAATGTAGTATAATTTGTGTTTTTTATTGCAATATGTTAAAATGTATTATTTACAGAAAAAATTTGGAATTTAATAAACTTTAATAGATTTATTTATTTATTTATTTATTTATCTTTTGTTTTTCTAAAAATTTCTTAACTGTTATTAAGGAAGTCTTTCTTACATAGAATAATTACATCTCTTTGTATTCTTACAAAATAATTATTGTATCTCTTTGTATTCTTACAGATTTAAATAACCTAGAGGATGAAATATTGAATAAGAAATTGTCTCTTTCTGAAACGTGGCTAGAATTTGAAAAACTAAGAGAGATTCATCATTGGTTACCCTGGAAACCAAATCCAGCATATGATCAGACATGTGATGATATTGATGATCCAGACAGGACTGTACCCTTTGATGATGTATCTAAATTTTTATTTTCTGTACAAAATGAAGAAAATAAGTTTTTGCTTATTATTCAATTTATTACATTTCTTGGACTTGATCTACATTCCCTTGATTGTTTTTATTACAGGAATAGAACATTCCATAACCCTTACAGTATGGACTGTTTTGAAAAAATATCACTTGAACTGAGCAATAGTCAACTGATCCATAACTTTGCAAATCCATTTCCTTCTAAAATACTCCAACTTGATGAAGAAAAATATCATTTTATCAATAATATTTTGACATTAATTTTGAATAAATTTTCGCCGAAGTATAAAATGTTAAGCATGTATATAAATGTGAAAATTAAGCAGTACTTTACATTGTGTTTAAATAACAGAAGAAATAAAAACATTTCAGATTTAAAGAAGTATGTTAAAGGAGTACTCAAGAAAAATGAAAATAGAAATTGTTTACTGTTATGGTGTGAGTATATTTATATTGAATGGTTGAGTGATAAATTAAGTGCCTTAAAAACCTTTCAGACACTGCTTCTGTCTAGTACCTATGCTGTATCAGCTGAAAATATGCCATTATGTGAATTATGGTACTTTGTTCAATTTTTCATTGAACTTCATTTAACATCTCAAAACTTTCCTGATAAGGTTTTATCTCCAAATGATATTATATGGATACTTATTCATGTTGCTAATAAAGAAAAGTATGTTCCTCATTCTAATGAAGAAATAAAACCCACCATGCTACTGAAAGCTACTTCAGCTTTTAAAAGAACTTTAGAAAACGAGCTTCATTCATTAAAGTCCTTACAAAGTTCATTATGTTATTGCATAGATCCTTATAGTTATTCAATAATCAACTGTGCAAAATGTTATGCTTTTTTTCAGTATTTCACTCAAGGCATTGAAGCTGCCATGCAAGTTTATGAATATGTAATTTCATTTATCAGTTCAAATGTAACCAGGCACATAGAAAGGTAAGCAAGTCATTTATTCCAGAATAAAAATTATTTGCTTTTCTGATCTACAAATTATTTTCATATATATATATATATATATATATATATATATATATTTTATTTCATATGATTTATTTGATTCCTGCTTTTTGTTATTTTACAAAATCTTATTTACTTTCTTTACAATGTATTTTTATTATTCTTAAAAAAAACATATTCTTCTCCTATAATCTGTTGTTTAAAACTATATTATAGCTTCTTAAATTCAGTCCTTCTCCATTCTTGCATGAATTTTAATATTTATATATTTAATTAATATCATAATATAAAAAATAAGTAATGTAATATTTTGATTCATCATATTTACTGTTGTCTTTCATTGAACAGGCTTGTGGTAGTAACCATTAATATATCTCAAATCAGTATTGAATAAGTTTATATTTTTAAACAAACATCTTTCCAAATTAACCTAATGTCTGGTGCCTGCTGTCTTCAGCAACATACATCTTCAATTTTGCATGATTTTATATTTTATAAGAAAATACATCCAGACAAACATAGAGATTAGAAGTCCCTATTGCTTTTGGCATCATGCACAAGCATTGCTTTTGGCATCATATGCTATGCACACTCTGGTTTGTTTTGATTTTACATGAATTTAAAGGGTTTTTTCCCTATTGCTTTTGGCATCATACACAAAGTATGCTATGCACACTCTGGTTTGTTTTGATTTTACATGAATTTAAAGGTTTTTTTTTTTTTTTTTACAAAGATGTAGCAACTCTAGATCTATATGAGAGCTTAACTTCACCCCAATAATTGCCTTTAACCCTCTCATAATATGTTTCACATCTATCTTGATACTGAAAACAAAAATGATATCTTTAATTTTTAAATGGTAACTTTGTTAGATTACGTTATAAGGAAGTTATTGCGTCACAAAGTAGCCTCATCAACTGTCTATATTTTGATTATGCTGCATATCTTAAAAAATATTGTTGGTCAAAAATTATATTCCTCTACAATCTAACTGACATAATAACAACAAAGAATATCTACTTGTGTTAGGTGGTTCTCATGTATTTTATTCTTCAGCACAAAATATATCTAGTTTTGAAGACAACAACACAGGAGTAGATGCAGTCTTGCATCAGCTAAAGAGAATAAGTTGGAGCTTGAAGAAGTGGCCGATTGATGATATGGCACACCATATTAGAAGGTGGCACTGCTGTTTGATTTCCTGCCATCGTGAGCAGGACTTTAAATTAAAAATATAAAAGCTAAACTATGTTACAAATTAACTCTGTTTTTTGGTAGTATTTAAATATGCTATTCTAAGAAAATAGCAGAATCAACCTTCTTTTTCAGCATTATATTTATGTGTTAAAGTACACTATGCACTCCATATCACAAAACCAACTTAATGCTGGATATCTATTTTTTTTTTTTTTTTTTCTGGGTATGAGGTGTGATGCAGTTGCACCTGTTATTTTTCCTGAGGATGACTCTGTATCTATGTAGAAGATTATTGGAATGCTTTTCCTCATAGAATTATTATTAAATTAGTTTAAAAAATTCTAAATTCAACCTGCAGGTATTTAATTTACAAAAATTCACATTATTTCATGTACAATATATGTATTATATGCCTACATTTTACAAGCTTTAGTAATTTGTTTTATTTCTATTCAGGTATATTTCAGAACAAATGCATGTAGCTCAAGCACAGATTCTTAATTTTCACACATGGAGTACAACAACTTCACTTAAACCTTTACAAATGTTTTTATGTGATTCTATCAGAAAATATCCCCAAAATGCGCAACTTTTATATTTATTAGTCAAATTAAGAAGTGCCTCATCTGCAATTAGTCCAACTAGAAGGTATTTTGAAATTCTGCATTTATCAATAATAATTTGTTTTTCTGTTGATTAAAAAATGTTTAAAGTATTCAGTCTACTAATGTATTATCATTTATGCTGTAGGTTTTTTACTCAAATATTGAAAAATAATCATAAAAGTCATCCAGTGACATGGCTTTTCACATTAATTGCTGAATTTGTGCTGTATTTTTCAATACTCCTTCAAAATGAAGTAAAAGAAGAAGCTTTCAGTAAGAATTTTATTTATTTTTCAATGTAACAGTTAAAAGTATACATTTATACTTTCAAAGGTTAATCCAGTCAAAATGTGGGGCCTATTTAGAGCCCCTTCATTCATTTTATAAAAAAAGACCCCTTTACAAAAATCCATTTAATAAAACATACCTCTTACAAAATTTCTCTTAATAAAATATGCTCTTCCCAAAATTCCTTATAATAAATCTAGCCTTTATTTACATTATGTTGGGCTTCAAAATATGTAATTTTAGAAACAAAACAAGTTCACCAGAAAAATTAACTTTAGCAGACTTAAAAAAGTTACTATTAATAAATATTTTGTTTAAATTTGAGCAATGAGATTTCATGTTTCATTACAAAATAGTATTTTTCACTAAAACGAATTTTCACTTTTATTTTTCAGAAAATTGGCCCCAAGAAATACTTTGCATCAATTCTCAATTTATATTTTATTATATTCAATTTATTGTTGGAAAACTACTTTTATAAGAACATAAGTCTTTTAAGTTTCAGAAAATGTCTTCCCCCCCCCCCCTTCTAAAGGAAAGCATGAAACAAAATCTGACAATTTATAAATGTTCTCTCGACGTATTTAAAAATTTTTTTTACACTTATTAAATATAGCAATTCTTGTCACATGACAGAAAGGTACTTTTTATAACGATATATATATATATATATATATATATATATATATATATATATATATATATATATATATATATATATATATATATATATATATATAAAGTGCTTTTTAAATCAGTACCAGAAAATCTCATTGCCAAATGAACTATTTTCCCTTGCCTTCCTCCCCTCATCCCTAATGAAAGCTTATACATTTTATCAGCCCTTGATTGGTGCTTTTTAAAATCATAAGCACAAAATATAATCAGGGACATTTTATTGGAGAATTTTACATTAGCATAGGTGAAAATTAGACAATTATTATATAATATGTTAAATAATTTAATAATTATTTAATATAAGTTTTTTGCTTCATTCTTTTCAGATGAAATCACTCAAACAAATCTATGATACTAGGAGCATACAACATTGAGGAAAAGAGTTTAAAATGTGCCGTTTTTGATAAAATACTAATAAAAGTCCACTTTCTAAAAATTTTAAATATGTATCTTTTATGCAAAAAACTATAAACTTCTACCATGTTCCTAATAGTGTGTAATTTTTATTTTTCTATATTTTCATTAGTTTAATGAAAATGTGAGCTTTGAAAGATGTGGGAGGGATTTTTTTTAAAAAAATAGGAAAAAAGTGTTTTGAAAATAATTCTTTAAAGGATTAATATTGTTATTTTTTAATGAATTACCCTAAGAAAAAAAAAAGAAAAGCACATTAATGGAGTTTTTGTACTTTGTTTGAAAATCAATTCTGTCTTCAAAAGACACAAAAGAAGAGACATTTTGTGATCAGATCTTCTATGCAAAGCCATCTTTGGAATATGGTCAGAAAGCTTTGTAATGATCTTTTGAAGATATTTACATACAGTGGATTTCAGTAACCATTGCAGACACACAGAAAAACTCTTTTCTTTTATTAGTATAGATTTATTTATTTATGTAGTAAAATAGATCTTTAAGAAGAACAACAAATTAGATTGAGCCTCATATATTATCAATCTATACTCCTTAAGATTCATTAGAAAAACTCTATAAAATGAAAAAAGCAGAAAAATGTATAGCACTGGTAGTTTCACTAGAGATTATACAAAAGTTGCTGCCACAGATCTCAAATGTCCATTTTTGAAAATGTATATTTCTTATTTAGTGCCCACATTTTATCAAAGCAACTGCAATGAGCCAGGTTATTTGTACTACAAAGCAGAAAAACCAAACAGATAATCTTAGCAGAAGTAGCATCCATAGCTAAAATCTTTAAGCCAACCAAGTAATTTGTATTATACTTGTTAGCCTATTTTACCTCACTTTTATCGTGATAGTAAATTATAAATGACAGTAACCAAGCTCTGGACTTGCAGATAACTTTTTAAAGATTAAATAGCTGCTTACAATTATTTTCTTTGAATAAAGAGCAGAAGAAGTTGTTTAATTACTATAGTTTCTTGTACTATAAGAATAAATAAATATAATATACCATGCATAGATTATCAGGCTTAGATGTAAGTAAACAATAAATTCAAAATTACTTGACCTCAAAGTAGACTATACAGTTTGTTGCAATGAATTTGATATGCTGTAAATTCAGAACAAATTGTTTCAAAAGTTTATCACATTCCTAATTAATTATCTATGGATATGTTATAGACCAGCTGAAGTGGTTTATCTCCTACTTAAATATTCATTAACTTATTTATCTTTGAAATCTTTTCAAAACAATTTTATTTATTCAACTTGATTTTCAGAAGCCCATATCTCAAAAGGGATATTTTTGAGATTAAATTAATGTTCATAGCACTGAGAAAAAAAACCCTTAATTTGTAAAAACTTTGTTATATTTTACACCTCTTTAGCAAGTTATTTAGATATAATAAATCAGATTATCATAAGGTATAAATGAATATCATACCATCAATACCAGATTATCATAAGGTATAAATGAAACAAGGATCGAAAAACACTTTGTGAGAAATTCACAACTATATCTACATAGAAATTTATTCTAAAAATGTCTCTTGAAGACTACGGCACTGTGGTAGTGAAAGAAAGTATATGAAATAAGTGGGTCATTCCATGCCTATTGACCTAGAGATTTCTGGCCAAGTGCAAAATGTTCTGATATCTTCAAGTTTATCTTGAACAAATAAAGCTAGACTAGTGGAACAAATGTCTGTAAAGTAAAATGAACATGAGCTATCACATGAAAGTAGATATAAAGTCAATTAATACAGGGTTCCTATGCTACTGGAAAACCTGGAAATGTCAGTAAAAATTACAGATACTCAAAAAGTCAGGAAAAATTACAATTTTTTCTAAAACCTGGAAAAGTCAGAGAATTTCTTTTATGTGCATGCTGTCATGTGATAGGATTCTCCTGAGTTCTAAAGTCTGTCTGCAAAAAAAATTCAAATTTTGCACTTACCAATGGCAGCCCCCCCCCATCCCCCCTTGAGCCCAATAAAGGGTCTGAAAAACGATATTAGATGCCCGCATGGAAAAAGGATTGGACTTAAACTCGAGACCGGCGCGGCCCTCATCGGGCCACGTCATTTTTAAGTCCCGGGACTGAGTCAAGTCTTTACACTTTCAGAACCTGGGCAGGTCGAGTCTTACTTTTTCCTGTAGAGTGGGATCGAGCCACACTTTTCTTTTCAGGGTGGGCGTGGATTTCGTTCTTCCTTGAAATAAACGCTCGATCTAAGATCGAACCACACCATAAGGGAGGAGAAGCAATGGTGGATCTGAAGGGAGGGGGCGAAAGGGCAATCATCCCCCCCCCCTTGGGCTAATAAAAGTTTCCAAAAAAGACATGCATCTTCACAGGAGATGAATTGAAGCCTAACTCGAGTCCAGCATGGCCCGCCCCGGGACATGCTTTTTTAATTTCCCGAGGCTCGGGCTGGGTCAGGTCTTCTTGCTCGTGATCATTATTTTGCTACAGATTTGGGTCAGCTACAATGGCGGGTCTGAGGGGCGATCGTCTTCATTTCTTGGGCTAATAAAAGTTTCCCAAAAATACATCATCCTTGCAAGAAATGAGTTAGATCCTAACTAGAATCCGGCGCCCTCTCCCGGGCCGCGCTTTTTTAAGTTTGCGAGGCTCGGGCTGTGTCTGGTCTTACCGCATTCAGAACTCGGCCATCATTTATTTGATACTATCATGATTATTATTTTTCTGCAGATTTGGATTGGGCCTGACTTATTTTTCTTCCAGATCGAGTCTGGCCTGGAGTCATTCTTCTTAGATGTCTGCGTTTTTTTCTGAAATCTGAAAATTTTATCTATTTATAAATGGAAAAATAGAAAAAACTTTTTTCCTTTTAAAAATTAGTACTTATTCCTTTACAAATCAATGTCTTGCTGTTTTGATAAAAATGAAAGTGAAGCATGATTTTTTCTCTATTTTAATAGTTGAATGCTATTTAGAAAAAAAAAAAAAAAAAAAAAAACAGTCATATCTACATAAGTAGGTTTATGTTCAAGCATTCCCGAAGATCCGGCGCCTAAGAAAATAGGCGGGAATAATGAATTTGTGTTTAGTTCGATTTTTGTTTGTGGCAGATATTATTTTGCAATTGGATCGTTTATTATTATTATTATTTAAACATCTAACACGAAAATAATATTTTCTTTTGATTTTATTTTGCGGTTACAAAATAATTTAAATTTCTAGTGTATGCAACGTATACAAGTCGTAATCGCTTTTCATATGGAAATAACTGTAGTAATTATAATTTCTTTTGGGATCTCTGCTGAAGCCGTAGCGGTAAGTAAACATATTTACCATGTTCTTGTGATCGAATACTGTTTCCTTTGTTCCTAAAAAAGTGTTGAACTTTAAAAATTTTAATTTGAGGTTAGTTTCTGGGTCATGCTATAACGGAGGCTTGTTATGAAGAATGAAATGGTTATAGTTAAAAATGTGCATTTTATACAGAAAATTTAAAAATGTTGTTTGATTTGACAGATAATAGACAGTATTTTCTACAGGTTTCATGCATTTATTCATGAAACACACTTCATTAACATGTCCATTGTTCATAATATTTTCTTACTAAAACAGAGACAAAATTTGAAAATCCTTTTATGCGTAAAGTATATTTTTATTTTACACCAAACTGTTCTTTTGATAATATTAAATGTAATTTTTCGTTTAACAGCCTTTTTTTTATATAAAAAATAGCTTTAAAATTATAATTATTTTTGGAACACTTTTTATAAGTATTATGCAATTTTTTCTACTGTATAATTTCATTATCGGGCTTTTGCTCTTGATGCCGCAAAATGTTTCTGCCTCAGGTGGGACCAGGCTGTATAATAAGAGCCCGAATTTATCTCTAGTTCACACTAACCAAAATTTCCCTGGTCGGGGTTCGGCTTGGAATGAAATTTAAATTTCTGTCCGTGTCCGACCCAGCCTAGACGTATGCATATGACCTGGCCTTGCTGAGTCGGCGAAATGGTTCTGAATTTTCTAACGGGCCAGCAAAATTAGAATAATTTTTCCAACAGGCCGTGCCAATAAACAAACTAAACGGGCCGGACTGGCAAAAAAATTGAAGGGCCATATGGGCCGATCCCATAAAAAAAAAAAATTGCAAGCCCGCTGGCCCTTTATAAAGATTTAAGCAGGAACATTAAAATCTATACTAATAAAAGAACAAAACGCTCTGTCTCTGTGTGTGTGTGTGTCTGCGATGGCTAGCAAAATCTACAGCATGCACGAAGCTCAAAATTTTTTTGAGAGTAGCCCCAAATCTCTCCTGATGCACCTGAGCTTCAGAATTTCGAAATTCCAATTATTAACTGAGTAATTAATTAAAATCGAGAGGTCACTCTCATAAAGAATCATCTTTTTTCCAATTTTTTCTCTTTCGTTTTTTTACGGTTGGTTGGTTCTTTAAAAATTTTCGCAGAAGTGATAAAAAAGCTGAGACAAAATTAAAGAAACCCATGGAGGAATGAGTAAGCCTCAAAAAATGTTTGCAATATGAAACCATTTATCGCTCAAATTTTAATGTGCCAAACAAAAGGACATGGAAGGGATTTTGTATTTTAAGATGAATTGAAAGTAATGAATTACAATTGAAGCATATTTTAAGAGGAAATAGCAAATTTTTAAAATGGTCTTTGTTTTGTTATTATTTATTAAAATAAATGTTTGCTTTTAAAAGGAAGGAAATTGGAAAATTAGCAATAATTAAGTATCAAATTAAAATTAAATGAGATATTGAAAACATTTGATACGAACTAAAAATTTTATAACAAAAAGTTTCCTTCATTAATGTAATTTTAAATGTTTATAACGTAGATGAAAAATGTTTATGACTTAATAATTGCATATACCGAGTGTCCTGAAAAGGACTGAACGATTTTAAAAATCAATAACTTGCAAACTTTTACAGATATTTAAAAAATTCTTGCACCAGAGTCATCTAAAAGGTCAAAAGTTTTTTTCTTGCGATTATGGATTTTAGTTCGAATTACAAACAATAGATGGCGCTGAGAGCGCTAAGTGCTGTGTTGAGATGGATATTGACGTCACTTGATACTGAAATAAAATGAGGAGGTTAAGGCTGTGGAGTGGGTCTCGTTTGACAATGCAATCTTGCTCTTAGGGCCCAATTTTGAACTTTTGTTTATTTGTTTTTATTGAACAACATACATTTGGCCTGTGTACTCGACATGAAGCCCGATTTTGGACTCAGTTGGTATGATTTCAATGAAATGTGTTGTTGTCATGGAAATAATAAATCCTTTTATATAATAGCAGCGATTGAAACTGGGCATGAATTTAACGAGCAGCATACGAGTTTTGCAGACAATTTTACATTTCAGAAAGCTGTATTTTAAAGGAGAAAAATACTTTTTATCATCTAATTTAAAGAATACAGTAAAACCTCCAAATAACGGAAACCTCGGGAGTGTGGAAACTGTCCGCTATTCGGAGGTGTCCGCTATTGGGAAAATCCTCGGTGATTCAAAAATTGCTAAGAAATGCTTAAAGTTTCATTAATTGACTTTTATATGTCCTAAAATTCTAATGTATGATTAATCAGAAATTAAAATTATTTTTTAAGCAATAAAATTGAAATAAAATTGTACATTGCTTTATACACTGTTTATTACATTCTTACGAAAAAAATGTATTTAAAAAGTTTCCTTTAACATTTAAAAATTACTTTTTTTTTTTTTCTCAATGTGAAGTTTTAACCATGTCAATAATTTTGATTTTCCTGAATCATCTTAAAGAAAAAAAAAAGTGTCACTGTTGACTGTATTTTGCCACTTCTGAAAAGCATAAAATCTCAAATCTTCTGGAGGAGAATGGAGGGGCATTGCGATATTCCAGGAGGTAATGTCCCTCGACCATCCCCTGAATTTAATACTGGACGTGGGAGGGAAGGCTGGGTGGGACCCGGCCCACTCTCTAGATTTATCTGTGATCACAAAATTTCGACACGTTGCCCTGACAAATTTAGAGGTTTTTTACATTTTTTTTCTTCGTTAAAAAACAATTTTTTATACTCTATCGCAAAAATTACTGTCCGCTATTCGGAGGTTAAACATACAAAAATTTAGGTTTTATGGAATAGTTTTGAGTGTGTGTGTAAATGAATCACGAATTATGCATAGTTTGTTTACAATACCCAACACGACATAATAAATTTTATTACCATATATCACTTACAGACCAATTCAGTTATTTCAACGCAAGTTAAAGTTCGGAAAGACAGACAGGCAGACGACTAACTAAATAGAAATCAAACACTTTCAACTATGTTGGAAAGCGTTAAAAACACATGTTAAGTTGAAATTTGACATTTAGCAATTTATTTAAATATACGGAAGCATATTTGAACTCTTTTATATAGCCCTGTAAGTTTACCTACTATTTTTAAATACACGCTAATATTTAGCTAAAATCTATTTAAAACCGAAACATGCTTTAAACTAATGAAATCACACTTCCAGAGATTACCATCCAGAGCCGGCTATTGATCCAATTTCTGAGTGCGTCTGTATATCATTTCATTTCTATACTTTAAACATATCGTAATGTACTTAAAGCTGTTCAACGTAAAAAATGCATAATTCGTTTACAAACCATTTTTAATATATTTACTTACACACTTAGCAAGGAGTGCAAATTCTTTTGTGTAGCCCGGTGTATGATTTGCACTAATTATATACACAGTGTAACACGCAAAAATTTAGTGAAACTTAAAAAAATTGCTATCAAAACTAAAAACTTCAAGCAATTATCGTTAGCGTATAACATTTTTGATGCAGCATATTTTCCGAAATCTTTTGTGTGTCCCTGTAAATGCTTCATATTTTCTATTACACAGTAAGTAACTCGTAGTAAACCGAAGCAACTTATAACAATTTTATTATATATGTAACAAAATTAAAATATGCCGCAAAGTATGTTCCTTTCTATATCGTTATGTTACATAATTATTTTGTGTGGCCCTGTAAATGAATAATAACTATTCTTTGTGCAGCATATTCTACATCATTTGTATTTTAATTTAATTCATAAATTCATATTAATTTCATTATGTTCGGATGGGTGTAATATCATCAAAAAGCACTTGAAACGTTTTCCTCCGTCGGCCATAATGTAAGGAATACTTTTGACTGTCCCTGTATTGGAAATAAACATCCGATTTTCATGAAATTTGAAGTAACTGGACAAAATTCTTCAACATATATATATTCAAAATTTCAAACGATTCGACAGAGTAATTTTTGCACTGTTATATGCGGACAGACAGATGGACGGACGGACCAGAGACGAGTATAGGTGATACACATTTATATAATTACTAGCGTATTTAAAAAACAGTTAAATTCAAAAGCGCATGCCGAAATTGAAAACTCATTTTCAGCAATTATTACTTAAAGACAGTACAGTAACCGATTTCTTTTTGTGTGCCCCTGTAAATGAACGTTAAATGCTATAAATACCAAATACCCTATTCTATCATAATCATCTTATAGTGAAATTCAATGATTTATATCAGTTTCAATACATTTGAAATAGTGTATTTTATTAATATACACTGCAAACGATTTTCCCCTATAGACTATGATGTAATGCAATCTTTTGGGTGTACCTGTAAATAAACTGTTAATCCCACATACTTAATATACAATACAGAACATGATTAGGTGACATAAAAAAGGTTTAAAAGATACCCAGATAAATAAATGGATAAATAAGATATCCTGTTCTCAAAACATTCTTGGAATGTAAAAAAAATAAAAAATAAATTAAAAAAATAATGAATAAATAAATAAAAAAAAATAAATAAATGTCAGTAATTCGAACGTTGTTGTTTCACGCATTTTGATTTCAAAGGAGTCGTACTCATGAAAACAATATTTTTCTATGTTATTGTGCTGACGCCAGCAATATCAAGATTATATGGATTGCATTCAAAATCAGACGGTAAAAGCAAAAGTTCATTTTCGAATAAGATCCACTCCACAGCCTTAACCTCCTTATTTTGCTTCAGTGCCAAGTGACGTCAATATCCGTCTCAACACAGCACCTAGCGCTCTCAGCGCCATCTATTGTTTGTAATTCGAACTAAAATCCAGAATTGCAGGAAAAAAACTTTTGACCTTTTAGATGGATCTCATGCAAGAATTTTTTTAATATTTGTAAAAGTTTGCAAGTTATTGATTTTTTAAATCGTTCAGTCCTTTTCAGGACACCCGGTAAATAAATATTTAATATATAATGATGAAAACATTCTTTTAAAAACTTAAACTGTATGAAAACTTAAGTAATAAATATTAATCTAAAATATAGATTTCTGACTGCAGACGATTTTAATGTATTAACAAAAGAATGTTATATTTTCAAGCAAAACGTTAAAATAATTTTCTATATTGATATTTAAAACACATATGATAAAATAATTAATAAATTTTTACCGGTGAAGTGATAGATTAGTTCTTTTTAAGAAACAAAAGCAGAAAAATACGAATTAAACCTGTTTCATTTGATAGGCGTGTCAAAGCACATGCTTTTGTTAGTACTTAATTGGACTTAATGTAGGGTTACATTTTTAGCAGTTTTTTTCCCCCAAAGACCTTTAAAATTCATAGACTGGCAAAATGTCAGTTTAACTTAGGATTTTTGAACACAGCTGTTACATCAGATCGTTGGTACTTCGTACATTAGAATGTATGTGTGGTTAGCTATATTGCAGTAAACATATGTATAAGTATATATGAGGCCTTTTTTAGCAGTTTTTTAAATCATTGATTAAATTTGAATGCAATTTATTTAAGTTAAAATTTTATTAAGATTTACTTTGTTTTTAAAACAAAAATGAAATGGCTGTTTGACGTACAGTTGTTCGAATCAACAGACGATTCATACACAGTAATAAATTATCAAATAGCAAAATAAATTATGTATCAAAAATAGTCACTAAAAGAATAGTAGCAAAACATAATGTTTAGGCGTAACATAACCCGATCCCAACCAGAAAAAATCAGACCATACTCCGATCCAAGCAAGACAAAAATTCCGTAAGAATAAACTCAACTCGAACCTAAAAATTTCATTTGAAAAAAAAAACTATGGATTTGATATCTGATCCGAATCAAATCGGAATCCCACAAAAATATTCAAATGAAGCATACCACAATCCGATCAAGGAAAAATAATGTTCGTGCATATGCAACCCGACCCGAACCTAAAAATTATCTTTGAAAAAGCCCGAAAAATGACCAGAATGAAACCTGAAATCGATAAAAATATTCCAAAGAACTATAACCTGATAAGAGAAAGACAAAATAATTTCCGTGAACATAAACCTGACTCGAACCTAAAAAATTCCATTTGAAAAAAAACCTGAAATTTTATGCAAACTACATCTGAATCCGACAAAATATTCGAAAGAATCATAACCAGATTCAAATGAGAGAAAATAATTTCCGTGGACATGAACCCGATCCGAACCTAAAATTCCATTTGAAAAAAATACCTGATATTTGAATCGAACCAAATATGAACATGACAAAGATATTCCACAGAACCATACCCGGATCCGAACAAGACAAAAAATTTCCATGAACTTGAACCCAATCCGAACCTAAAAAACTAAACTAAATCTGAATCTGACTAAAATATTGCAGAGAAGCATATCCTTATTCGAACAATGCAGAATAATTTCCGTTGAAGCACAACCCAACCTGAACCTAAAAATTCCATTAAAAAACCGAAATCTGAATTGAACGACATCTGAACGAAAAAAATATTCCAAAGACCCTAAACCGGATCCGAGAAAGACATAATAATTTCCCTGGACATGAATCCGACCAGAACCTTAAAAATCAACTTGAAAAAATACCTGAAATCTGAATCGAACCAAATCTGAATCCGACGAAAATATTCCAAATAACTATAATCAGATACGAACAAGACAATATAATTTCCATGGACATAAACCCAATCCAAACCAAAAAATTTGTAAAAAAAACAAAAAAAAAATCTGGAAATTTGAACCAAATCTAATCTGAACCTAACAAAAATATTTCAGTGAAGTATAACCTCATTGGAACTAGGTAAAATAATTTCCATGGAAGTAGAACCCAAGATCGAACCTAAAAATTCCATTTGAAGGAAAAAAAAAAAACCCCACGAAATCTGAATTGAACCGAATCTAACTGAACAAAAATATTCCAAACAACCATAACCGTATCCAAAAAAGACAAAATAATTTCCATGGACATGAATCCAATCCGAACTTAAAATTCGAATGTTTTACAAAACATAATGCGCTCCGTAGTGGTGGAAAATGAAACTAAGTACTTAGTGCGAGATGGTTAAATATTTCGTTTATAGTTAGTGTTAAATTAGAACTTGGTTACGGTTAAACAGAGCCGTAAATCCCGGGGGGTGTTTGGGGGGTGCAACACTCCCCCTAGGAGAAATCAGTCGGAAAATTCCCAGATCTATCGGAAAAAGTATGTTTAGTCGGGAAAAAATGGTATTAACCAGTAAAATCTTATAAACTGGAAAATCATTCGGAAAATTTCCCGTTCCATCGGAAAAGGCGTGTTTAGTTGGAAAAAATAGCATTACGTATTATCCTACAAAAACTTACAAATTGGAAAAAGGAAAAATCAGTCGAAAAAATTCTTGTTTGATCGGAAAAAATGTTCTTAACTTATAAAAACTTATAAACTGGAAAATCATTCGGAAATTTTCCCGTTCCATCCGAAAAAACATGTTTAGTCGGAAAAAATAGTATTACATATTATCCTATAAAAACTTACATATTGGAAAAAGGAAAAATCAGTCGGAATTCTTGTTTAATCGGAAAAAATGGTATTAACCTATAAAAACTTATAAATTGGAAAAACAAAAGTATCATTCGGAAAATTTCCCGTTCCATCGGAAAAGGCATGTTTAGTCGGAAAAAATAGTATTATCCTATAAAAATTTATAAATTGGAAAAACGAATAAGTCAATCGGAAAAATTCTTGTTCGATCGTAAAAAAATTGTATTAGCCTATAAAAACTTATAAATTAGAAAAACGAAAATATCATTCAGAAAATTTTCCGTTTCAATCCGGAAAGGCATGTTTAGTCGGAAAAAATAGTATTATGTATTAACCTATAAAAACTTGTAAATTTTTAAATCGGAAAAACTCTTATTCGATCTGAAAAAATGGCATTTACCTATAAAAAAATTATAAATTGGAAAAACAAAAATATCAATCGGAAGTTTTCTGTTCCACCAGTAAAGGCATCTTTAGTCAGAAAAAATAGTATTATGTATCAACCTATAAAGATTTAGAAATTGGAAAAACGGAAAAGTCAGTCGGAAAATTTTTTGTTCAATCGGAAAAAAGTAAATTTAGCCGAAAAAAAAGGGTAAATCTATAAATATTTATGAATTGGAGAAATATTTTTGTAGCTTTTAATTAAATAAGAAAAACAAGTTAGATCGAAGAAAACCTGTGAAATTTTATTCTCAATCAGATTTATTTCCGCTTGCAGTTTCTGATAAGAAGAATAAGAAAAAAAAAAACAATTTAGGATGAAGAAAACAAATGTATTCTTAGCCGGAACTATTATTAATTAATTTAACTAATTGCTAATTTACTATTTACTTTAATTTACTAATTAATTAATATAACTTATTAATATATAGGATTTTATTTTTCTGATAAAACTATTCAGAAAAAATTTGATTTGTCAAATATTGTGTTCTTGGAAACTTCGATATGACGAAAAAAAAAATATTCTTGTACATTTTCTAGTAATGTTAAAGTTATACTGATAATTATAACAGTGATATTTGAGTAAAACCTTGATATACCGATTTCTTTTTTCTTTTTTTTTTTTCTGCGTCTTTTGACTTGGATATATCGAAATCTACTTGTATTTTTTTACTGTTGGAAAGTTTTTAGTTTAATCTTGAAATTTTAAGATATACTGATCCAAGTGAAGAAACTTCTATTTCTTTAATCTAAACTTTAAATTTAATTAGAAATATGTATCACGGAATTTAGGTGGCATACGATGAAAATTAATTTATAGAAATACAAATATTTGTTATTTTTTCATATCAAAATCTGGATATTTTTCATTCTATTCAAATTTTACCTTTAATTGAAAATAATTATAGTCTCATTTTTTCCTACTATCTAAATTTGTGTTTTCTTTTTATTTTATTAAAAAAATAATAATAATAAATGCAAAATTGTTTATGCTTACTTTTTTATGTAATTTTTGATTGATTTAAAAGATTGTTTAAGAAATTTATATGATACAGGATGAAAATTGAAAATACCCAAATGCTTTGAATTTTCATCTCGAAATAATCTGGATATTTTACAGTCTATACGAGTTTACTTCTCTCAGAAGTAATACTTTCGTTAGCTTTTTCCTCAGTCAATTGTATTAATTTTTTTAAATATTTTTATTATTACTACTACATTTTGTTTAGTCAGAAAAATGAGTTGTAACACCAAATTGTTACGCTGCTTTTAAGTTTGTCGTTAGAAAGAATTAAAACTTATATTAAGAAATCCCGCATTTTTGAAAATTTTTTGTCTCTGAAATATTCCCCAAGCAAACAGATTTCAATTTTACATAGAAAAAAAAAAAAAAACCGCTAAAGAGATTTTAACTAAATGCTAAAAAATAGAAAGATAAAACATTGTTTTCTCTTCAACGTAAAGCTTGGGCACCTAAATGACTGCACGTTGCACCTCCCGCCCTATGTGTCAGTTACAAAACCAACTGCGCCTGCGTTAACTCTTTGTTTAAACCATTAGTATTCTGGCTCATAGTACGAAATCATTCAATTAAACAGTGTTGATGGGAGAATATTTTGGTATATAGTTACTAGTTCAATATTTTTTTTATCAGTTATGCCCCACCTAATGTAAGAGACAAAAAGTGCAATGTGGGTTATGTAATTATATTTTCGATAGTGATTACAGGAACACACTTAATAAACAAAAGCATGCTGATAAAATTCCAGCCCATATACATATACCGTTTTGCATTATTGGAGCTCTAAAAAATCCTTTTGAAGTAAGCTAGCTATTTTATTACAGAAAATTTTAGATATGTAAAATGTGTAAATAACTGAATTGTTTTCATATTTAAAAATGAATTATTTTATTTTATTTATTTATTATTTTTATTTATTTATTTATTTATTTTTTGAGGGGGCAGATAAATAATTTAATAACTTGTAAAAATGTACTGTTATTCGATATATATAAAATTTTTTAACAGTTAGTATCGCAATTCCCTAACTATTTGCTAGTTTTGTTACAAACTGGAGATGACAAGCTAGTTGTTATTTAAATTTCATAAAAGTATTATCATTTTTAACTACATTTTTTTTCTTTCAATATATTTGCTTTTTTTTTTTGCCAACCATTTTACAATTTGCAATTGCAAGTCAATGTATTTAGTATTATACACGAAGTTAAAATTGTATTATAGATCTTTTTATATTTTATCAATTTTATTTCATTAATATTTAAGAGTAATGTAGTATTTTAATAAATTTTTGCCTACATGGCTTTTCATTTTTATTATCTCAAGGTTCAACAACTAAGAAAGTTCATTTATTTTTTGAAGTTCAAATGTCAATGTATGTAAAATATTCTATATTTTTAAAACTTTGTTACAGTACAAGTATAATAATTTTGTCTCCCTGCATAACAATATTTTGATTATTATTTTATGGATAGATGTTTTTTTGTGTGTGTGTGTATAGATAAGAATCAAAATTTAATCATTTGAAACTTGAAAATAATTTTAGCCTTGGGGGAGGATAAAACAGCGCAACTTTTGACTGTTTAAAGTTAATTGATGATTAAATGGATCTTTAAACCTCTTTTGCAATTTGAAATTTTAAAAAGGCATTTCAACTTTACTGGTACATATTTGTGCCTGTGTGTGTGGAGTGTAGATGAAAAAGGAACCAGAATTTTACTTTTGGCTTATGCATTTCGTTTATTTGTTTGATATTTTGCACATGTGTTCTCAAGGAGTCAAAAAAACTATGTACAATTGCCTTATTTATTAAAAAATTTGAGCATAATTTGAAAACCCTTTGAATTCGCTCCTGAAAATTTACTTACTCTGCTTTAATAATTTATTTGTTATTTATCTATATATTGCATCTAATATATTTATATGATGTATCTAATTATATAGTTTATCTAATGCCAGGCAACAACGGGCGGGTCAGCTAGTAGAGATAGCTATAAATATATAAAATAGTTTGTCCTGACAGACTGATAATCAACGCACACCCCAAACTACTGAATCTAGAACCATGAAAATTGGAGAGAAAGTACTTCTTATGATGTAAGCATGCACTAAGATGGAAATTTTGAAATTACCCCCCTTAAGAGGGACAAGCGGGGGGAGGTCAAAAATTCTGGAACAAATTGCCATATCTCAGCAAACATTTAAGGTAGGAGCGTAAAATTCCAGAAAATAAATCTACTAAAAAAAATATTAAACACATAATCCAGTGATTTTAGAAATCTCACCATAAGGGGGTTAAAAGGGGGGAGTCGAAAAATTTAGAACATTTGGTACATCTCAACAGCCTTTTCAAATAAGAACGTGAAACAGCAGAAAAGAAAATTTTTAAAAACTAATTAAATACGTGTTTGAGCGATATTTTAAAATTTCCACCCCCTAGGAGCAGGGCTGGGTTTTTGCTGGCAGAAAACGGTTTCTGCCGTGCCAGTGGCAGAAAGTGGTTATAACCGGCAGAAACTGGCAACAACTCATTTCATGACATAATCTGAGACTTTTATAGTCGTATTAAATTGCTTATATACATTTTATTCAGGATAAATAACAAATTAATAAAATATTGTGAATAGTTTTAATTAAAAAATAAATAAATTTGTATTAGAATTAGATAGTTTTGAATCTTTTATGGAAAATCTGCCATATTGTTTGCATATAACTGAAAATCATGAAAATGATATTAATGGCATAGCAGTTAAAATTGTAAATAAATATCATGATTTATATGAAATAACTATCAATATTATAAAATAATTGCACAAGATATTTCATAAAATTCTTTTACTGTTATTTTTGTGCTACAATTATTTACTTATATATTTTCACAAGAATCATTTCTCTTTGTATGTAGTAGTAAATAATGTAATACTACATACATACATATATAATTTGCAATGTATTATTTATTTAAAATTACTCAAAGTGGTTGTTAAAATATCATGGAATCTTTTATAAATTTCTATTTCTTAAACTTTTAAATAGAAATTCAACTTTAAACAATAATATCATTAGTTAAAATTGTACAGCATCACATTATCATTATGAAGATTTCTGTTTTTCAAATAACAGAATTATCATATCAGAGTTTCCCCTAGGTGTAAAAAAGGACAGGGCGCTACTGTTCTGAAAAGGGCACTTTTTACATTTTTCAGGGCACTTTCTACATTTTTCAGGGCACATTTTTATTTTTAAGGGCCCTTTTATAGAGTTGAATCTAGAATCTAGCGTTTCAAGAAGTTGTGAAAAAACAGAAATTTCATCAAAAAATTGAAAAAAAAAAATTTAATTTTTGTTAAAAGATTACAAAAATCAGCAGATTTTGTTAAAAGATCGCAAATAACGGCATATTTTGCTAAGAAATCGCTAAAAAACGGCAAATTTTATTAAAAGATCGCAAAAACAGCAGTTTTTGTTAAAAGATCGCAAAAAACGGCATATTTCGCAAAAAAACGACAAATCTCGAGAAAATATCGCGAAAAAACGGAACTTTTCACATAATTTTCCGTTTTATTGCGATTTTTGGACGAAAATTGCCGTTTTTTTCGCAAATCTTGTGACGAAATCTGCCGTTTTATCGCTATTCTTTGACGAAAGTTGCCGTTTTTTGCGACTCATTTGACAAAATTTTCCGTTTTATCGCTATTTTTGAAGAAATTTGTCGTTTTTCTATGATTTTTTGAGAAAATCTGCCGTTTTGTGAAAATTTGTGACGAAATTAGCCATTTTTTTTGCGAATCTTGCCGGAAATTACTCGTTATTTCGCGATTTTTAACGAAACTTGCCGTTTTTCAGCGATTTTTTGACGAAATTACCCGTCTCACTAGACGCGTATCAGGCTATTTTTTGCGTTCTGTCGCAGATTTTTTGCGTAATTTATGCGCTATAGCGCGTTCGAATCATCGCTGGAGGGCTGCATTTTTTCAAATGTGGGGCAAGAAGGGCACTATTTTTTTTTGAATGAATGGCAAGAGGGGTGCTATTTTTTAAACTAAAGGGCAGGAAGGGCAGAGCGCCCCCCTGAAACCCTCTGGGGGGAACTCTGATCATATAAACAAAGTATATTTATATGATCCTTTTAAATCTTTTTTCTACTTTGAATAACATTCATAATCTTTATTTTTATTTTTTAACTAAATTCTTTATATATTAAATACATGTGTAAATTATGAATCATTGCTTAAAGTTCTTATTAATATTATTTCTTAGTTTCTGCCAGATTTTGCCGCTTACTGGCAGAAACTGGTTTCTGCCATGCCGATTTTAATCGGTTATTACCACTGGTTTTAACCACCCCGGCAGAAACTTGCCAGCCCTGCCAAGGAGTTTAAATGGGGGTTGAAAAATTCCATACTTTTTTGGACATATCATAGGAAAGCCCTCAAATCACTCTTTCATATAATAAATCTTTCTCCCTCTCCCCCCTGCCCCCCTCTTATCCTCTATTGGGGACAATTTTTGATCTTTTTTGAAATTGTAACGTTTTATCATTTTAGACCGGATTTTTTTTTTTTTTTTTTTCGGGGCCCTCTGATAAATATTACTTATAATATATGAAAATTTTATAGTTAAGGGAAGGGTCTATTCTGGGAGGGAGGACAATTTCCTAAGTTTGGGATACATCTCTCTTGTGATATATCGTTGGATTCCTATTTTGCCCTCACAGGCAACCACTTTTCTAATTTTAGCTGATACCTTTCATGTGATATATTGCTGGAAAGTCCTTTGACTGATTATTCGTATTATGCACAACTCGTGTCCCTCTCGGGTGGAACGGTTATTGTATTCCATCAGGAGATCGCCTAATAATGGGGAAAATATATTATATAAGACTAATAATAACATAAGATTATTTGATTATCTCGATACGCTAAGTCATAATTATCTTGCGAATTATGATACATATATATATAATATATATATGTATATTAGTCTTCATGTTGGCCATAGTACTCGGAAATTTTCCTTCTTGGAGTCGGAAATTTTTGAGCCGACACCCCCCTATGCAATTAGGGTGGTTTACGCCCTTGCGGTTAGGTAACAGTTAGGTTGCAATTACGTTCTGGTGAGCCTTATTTTATATTTAATTTTCGGTTAGGTAACAGTTAGGTCATGCTTAAGTTACAGTTA
Organism: Maratus speculifer; assembly: GCA_964019185.1. NCBI lineage: Eukaryota > Metazoa > Arthropoda > Arachnida > Araneae > Salticidae > Maratus > Maratus speculifer. The sequence continues at coordinate 183,314,621 of OZ025297.1, forward strand.
GGTTAAGGTTTAGTTGCGGTTAGGTTGTGGTTAGATTATGGGTAGGTTATGATAAGGTGACGGCCAGGTTACATTTATGGTGTATTTAAATTATTGTTAAGATACAGCTAGGTTACAGACAAGTTATGATTACAATACAATTAGATTACGGTTAGGATTTTGTTCACAGAATGAACATTACGCATGTTTGATAAAAAATATACACCTATTTTTGTAAAATGGCTCTGAAATTATAATGCTATATACTAACCTTTTATTAATCTAATTTAGCTAATCATCAAGAATCGATTTCATTCACGGTATAGTCAGATTTAAGAGTGATATAAGTAGTTTGAAATTCAAAATATTTCACTTGGGATATCTATGTGAAAAAAGTATTTAGTTAAGTCACTTAATAGTAGCGTTGCAAAGGTTAGAAAAAACCTGGTTTAAACCCGGGAATAAACCGGGGTTTTAGGAATAAACCTGGAAAAAACCCGGGATTTTTTGGAATAATTCGGTTTTTGGGGAATAAACCTGGGAACAAACCTGGTCTATTGGAAATAAATCCGAGAATAAACCGACTTTTTGCAACTCTACTTAACAGTAAGTTTAAGGATAAATATCAACACATTAACACGAAAATCACGCAATCGTTGGACACATGTTCCCTCCTGCGTTTCTTATTGCTGTCATTTTGGGTATTTTTGCAGCTAAATATTAGTTTTTTTAAACCGATTTTTGACACAGTCAGGGGGCACGTATTTAATGTAATGTACACTGTAAACAATTTGACCCTTTTGCTGCATCATCACTCCCCCGCTTTTATAGAATATCTCTCTTTTGACCTATGAGAATACTCCATAATAGGCTGAACTAATCATTTTCTATAAAAGCGATGGAGTGACAATGCAGAAAAAGGATAAAATTTTTAACAGTGTATTTACACATATTTCGAGTTAAAGATAAAATCATAAAAATTTCAAGTTCGTTTAACTTTATTATTACGGACCCAGGCAACGCCGGGCGGGTCAGCTAGTATGAGCTATTTTCAATTATATGGGTTTAATGAGAGTAAGTATAAATGTGTGTCACCAGTCGATACTAGTTTGGCAACATCTATACAGAAATGTAACTTTTACAGTGTAGAGATAAGCATCCGAGAATTATATTGTGTGTAACCCAGGTTTAATATTTATTTTAGCAGGCTCGTACCGTCCCGAGATCAGGCTTGCATTGTTTTTCTACATATAGATGAGCCGGGCTGGAACTAGACTTAATTGCTCCCATGATGTGTAGGACAGACAATATGAAGCGCTATGCAAAAGGGGAGGCGAAGGATGCAGTCGGCCCAGGCGCGAAAATTTAGGGGGCACCAAATTTATGCTACCAACGTAAATTTTGGCCTGTTACAAGAAAAAGTTGGGTCGGGGGGGGGGACATTTTGCTTTGCTCCGGGCGCAGTTTTCTCTTTGCACGTCAAATGATTGCGGATTTTTCTACCTTCTCATGCTGTCGCTTCCAGAAATTCTATTCAAAACGATAATTTTCATAGTATTTTCTAAAGCTGCTTATCAAAAAATGGTTAACGCCATAGTTTCTAAATACAAACACCTGCTAATCCTGCTAATATGATCCACAACATAAACATTAGTTAACCCGACCAGCACCAAAAAAAACGAAGTCAACCAGACCCAAACCTGAACAGCAGCAAAAAAAGGAAGTCAACCGGACCCAAACCCGACTCACAGCAAAAACTAGAAGTCAACCGGATCCAAACCCGACTCACAGCAAAAACTAGAAGTCAACCGGACCCAGACCAACCCGCAGCAAAAAATAAAAGCAACATGACCCGCAGTGAAAAAATTAGCCTCGACCCACGCATTAAAGTCGAGTCTCCAAATTTCTAAAATCCTCCCTTGAGGGCTCTCCAGATCCGCCCTTGGCACTTACAAATAGAATTTTCAATAAATTCACATTTTTAGCATAAAGATCTTTTAGCTATACAAATTTGTTGAATATTTAAATAAAAAAATTATAAAATAAGCACAAAAAAAAAAAAAAAAAAAAAAAAAAAGAGGTGCAAAAAGAAAAGTTGTAGCTGAAATTAAAAGACAAGAAATTTAAATTTACACATCAAACTGCTTCTGAAATAACACAAATAAAATAAACACTCTAAAAAAATTTGCATACTTAATATATTCAATTATGTGACTAAAAAGTTACTTTGAATTCACCTGAATTGTTTTTTAACCATTTGATGGCTATGCAGCACTATCGTGCTTCCAGATTTCAAGTCCAAACAAGCTAAGCTGTGCTATGGCCCTGTCATTGCAGTGCGTGTCTGTATCTCTGCGCTTGAGCAAATATTTTGCCGCTCTTGCTTTTTCGTAACAAAACTATGTCTTTTAAAGCATAAATAGCGTTTTTAATTAGTTTTCATTTCAAAATCTGGAAGCGCAATAGCGCTGCATAGCCGTCAAATGGTAGATTTTTTTTTTCATTGTTTTTAATTTGCTATTATATTTGTTATATTTTAAAAATATCAAATGATATAGATTTTTCTCTTCAAATGTGTAGGTTATTTTCATTTTCAGGGGTAAGCTTACATTTTATTGTTATTAATCTATCAGTATATTCTCTTTTGTTGTATAAATTCAATCATTAAGATGTAGAATTGGAATTTGAATTTCTAATAATGTTGTGAATTGTAAGAAATGTGACCTGAAAAAGTTAGGGAATTTTGCTATTTAAATTGAGTATGAACCCTGTTATACTAAATTTAGAAATTGTAACCTTTATCATGAAAAATAGCAGAGATAGCAACAAAATGTATAATGTAAAAATATAATGTCTCTTTGATTTAGTATGAAATGATGTCTTACATAAAAAATAATTTTATTGTAATTTTTGAAAATATCAAAGCAGTTAGTGGCATATTTTAATCAGTGATTGGTTATTAAAAAACTCTTTTTTCTGCAAAGAATAAATTTTAAACATCTGAGTCAATATGTAAATAACTATTATAAATCTTTGGTATGTCAAATCTTTAGTTTTTAAAGACTGATTCAAAATAATAAATACTAAAATCCTGACCATTGAAAAATTATGTATTACGCAATCTAAAACACAGCTTTTCGATTTTAGCCTTGTACAAATAAGCTCTTTTTTTACCTTTTTTTTTCATATCAGTAGTCAAAACATACTTGTAGGACTATAACTAAATAACTGATTGACAAACACTGACTTAAATTATGTTGTAATGGTTTAATTTTTAAATTTCTGCAGTGCAATGTACATATGTTTTTGCATTTTTTTGCATTTTTGTATAATATTTAAATTTTTCAGAGGAATTTGTTTCAAATCTTGGTTTAAATTGGAGGATCCGTTCATTATATGAAAAAATGCTACAGTCTGATGCTTGTGTGCACATTTCACTTCTGTGGAGATCTTATTTAAAGTTTGAAGTAAGATGTAGTTTATTTTTATTTCTAATTTATTTTCACCGAAAACAGAAGTTAATTTGTAATACTTTATTTTAAAGTTGCATAAATTTTTTTTATTATTTAATTCAGAGCTGTCTAAAGTGAAGCCCACAGGCACGACTGCATCTTTTGAAGGCTTCATAATATCATTTTGAATTATTCCTGTTACTAGGAGTTTTTTAAAATAAAAAACCACTTAAAAAGTGCTTCTTTGAAAATATTAATATTCTGTATTTTTATTATAAAGAGTGTTAAATTTTTGGCTCCTTCCTCTACAAAACATTTTGATAAGTCTCTCTCTTAGAAAAATGTAATTCTAAATTTACTACGATTTTACAATTACTTAAAAAAAAAAAAAAAAAAAAAAAAAAAAAAAAAAAAAAAAATTCTTTCTGCATTTCTGACTAAAAAAAAAGAGGCCAAACTGGCACCCCTGCTCTCTACTATAGTGAGATAATATTATTCTATGTTTCCAGACATGTTAATAATGGCACCCTTTAATGTTTATCACTAGGTGAGGTGTGCCTGCACTTACTTTCAGAGGGTTGGACAACCCTGGTGTAACTCATATATATATATATATATATATATATATATATTTATTTATTTATTTAAAAAAAAAAAAAAGATAAATTTTTGATAGTTTTTATTTGCAATGCAAAATGTTTTTATGTATTCTGTTTTATACCTAATAAATAACTTATCTTAAATTAAAAAAAAAAAAAAAAGAAAAAATATTGATTTAAATATTTAAGCAAATTTTTATAGAAAATTCAAAATCAGCCAATACAGCTCAATAATTTATTTGTCAGAATTTCAAAAGATTTAGGAGTGTAATAATGTTATGATTTTTCTTATTATAAAGATGTTGTTAATTAAGGCAGTATTTAAAGAAATATTTGTTCAGGCTCAACAACTCAAAATTTTCTGACAGATTTTCAGATTCATTTTTAAAAGTAAAATCATGTAACTTGTTGACATGATTTTTTTAAAGAGATTTATAGTAATTTGTATTTTTATTTTTCATTCAATTCATTAGAACTTGATTTACAAACAACTACTTTCTCAGTACTGTTTTTTGCAATATTGCTTTGGGAAGCTTGGTTCAAAATGTCTACTTTGGCAGCATTTTTTAAAAATATATTCTGCCTTTATCAAAAATTTGACTAATATGGCACATTACATAGTTTCTCAATAAGAAAATCTGCCAATTGGATGCATTTGAGAGCAAAAATAAACTTAGAAATGAATCAGAAAATGAGCAATTTGGATTTAAGTACATCCTTAAGTGTGTTAAATAGGGATGTACCGAATATTCGGTATCTGTTTGGTATTCGGCCTATTCGGCCATGTTACTGAATATCAAACTATTCAGTTAAGCCGAATATTCGGTTTGGCCGAATATCAAATTATTCGGCCGAATGCAATACTTAATAAAGCCTTTTAAAACACATTTTAAAAAACTTTTCACAATTTCTACTTTTGACGTGACAACGTCTTGTAAATTGGTTTGCCGGGAGACACTTCAAGAAACTGCGTTACGTTACGTTACGCTCCGCTCACGATACGCGCTCACTTTTCTCTTAACTTTTTCTGGTCACTTGTGGGACCATTTTCTGAACGTGAATGTGAATTCGCTGCAAGGAAGGGGCGGTGCTTAATAGGAATTTTAGATAGTATCAAACTAAGACGAAATACGTTATGTATTAGTTATTAGTATAAAGTACAAAGAAAATAAGTGTAGTCTATTTCGTAATTCGGTGGTATATTATGGAAAACTAATGATATGTGATTAGTGAAAGCCATTTTACTTTAGTTATATTCTGCTCATTGAAAAATTCTTTAATATGCTGCTTACAAAATTCAACATTTGACATCAATAAACATGAAGTAAAATGTGTTTAACAAACACAGTGTATTGCAAGTTATTGTATGTATATTTGTATATAAATACGTATGTATGTGTAAAGGTAAAAATAAAATTTTGTTAATATGAAATTCAGTGCGAGATTCTTTGTATAAATTAATGTTTTAAATATAATTCTTTGTATAAATAAATGTTTTAAATTGTTACTATTATTTCATCCTTCTTCCTACTATATGAATGAATATTCACATTAAAATTATTTTACAACTCAAAGTCGTTGTCACGTAAAACTTTCGCCCGTATACCGACTTTACAGGCAACCAATTTTTTAACTGTCAATTTATTAATATATTTAAAATAATTAGAAATAAAATCATATTTAAATAATATAGAATGTTTTTACATTATTTATTTGCTGTTTGTAAAGTTTAACTTAAGAAAATTAACCATGAGAAGGATTAAAATTATGATTTATTAGGATTCTCCTTAGAAATAAATGATGCGAGTGCAGATGCAAGTTCCTAAATTCTATTTAGTAAATAATCTATTTCTTGCTTTTCCCAAAAGTCCTTAAACAAGAAAGGAAACTTTTGAGATTAGTAATAGCTATCAAGGCAGACAATTTTTTGTTTATGAGACCATAATTATAATCAACTTATTGAATCATAAATGCATTGTATTTCATCTCACTCTAGGTCAAACTTGTGTTTTCGTTTATTGCATTAACAATAAATAAGATACCATAATTATATTTTCAACTCACATGCTTTGATTTCTGTAAAATATAATAAGATGGGAAGGATGGAAAATGCCACTATTCATAAGAAAAGAAGTATGAGCTAGACATTCCTTTATTCAGAATTAAGTTGAAAGTATTTATACTTTATATTGAAAAAAAAAAAAAAATCTGCTTTGAGTTATTTAAAAAGAACAAATATGAGACTGTACAGTTTTTCTTCAACTATTTTTTCATTATTTCTCTTTGATTTCAAAATGTTTGTTTCAATTCGTAGAAGAAATGAAATTTGAAATTTTACTAATTGAAAAAGTCTCATAATTATGCTTCTTAAATAAAAAAGGCAGATTTTTTTGAATTCTGAATGTTCTTATAAAAAGCTCTTGTTTATCAAAATATAAGTTTCTCTTATTAAAATATTATGTAAAATTGTTTTAAAAAGTAACATTTTAATACCTTTAAACTTTGAAATATAAAAAGTATTTAGAAAGCCGAATATTCAGTATTCGGCCCAACAATTACTATTCGGCTAGCCGAATATTCAGTATTCGGTCAAAATCACTATTCGGTGCATCCCTAGTGTTAAATTTACCTCATTTTTGAAAGCTTTGTTTTTTATAAAAAATACTTTTGTTTATTTAAAGATTAATAAAATATGTGAAAAAATATTTAAAATTGTGAAATTGTTGTGAAAGTTTTATTAAATACTAGCGGACCCGACAGACATTGTCCTGGCACTAACTCCAAAAAATCAAATAAATGTACATAAATATAATAATATGCATGATAAATACTACATTCTTAATTTAATTTCTTATTACAAGTATGTAAGGAAATTATTTTTCATTTTGCAGTAGTGTTTGAAGTCGATTCAATTTTTGATAGAAAAGTTTATTTTTCTCTTTTTAGTTAAAAGTTAAGGATCTTCTGAAGTCGGTTAATTAAAATTATAATACGGGAAAAATTATTGTAAATCATACTCATATATCAGGAGTGGGATTCGAACACACTATCTCTTTCTTCGAGAACCAGAGCTTAAATCTGGCGCTTTAGACCACTCAGCCATACTGTCCGCACTCTATTCAGCAAACTTATTCAACACTTTTAATTAGCGAAAAATCATTAACTTTATTAGTTTTTGCCTAATTACTAAAAAAGTACTGAATCAATTTTGATGAAATGTGAATCTAAACCGTTCTAGAATCCACTGGAACACATACAAAATATTTCATTAAAATTGGTCCTGTCATTTAGGAGGAGTTCAGTGACATACACACGCACAGAAGAGTTATATGTATAAAGATATTCTGAGACAATTTCTTTTTTCCTTCATAATATCTGTTTAAATAGCTAATAGTGTCTTCATTAAACAAGTCTCTGTGAATGTTGTTTTAGGTATTAACTCCTAATGAAGTCCTTTGAATGCCAAGTGTTGCTAAAACATATCTTGTATAAATTTTCATTTTAGTTACTTCTCTTCTGTGACTTTTATTATTCTCTTAATGTATATTTATTCATAAAAATTATAAATGATTTGCTCTTTTTAGGTGCGTTCGTAATTATACAATACGTAGCACCTATAGTGGTCGATCAGTCCGTCCGTCTGTCCGCATATAACAACGTAAAAACTACCCAACTGAATCGTTTGAAATTTAAAATACATAATTATTACATAATTTTGTCGAGTCATTTCAAATTTTATGAAAATCGGATGCATAGATAAATTACAGGAGCAATCAAAAGAATTCCATTACATTACGGTCAATGGGGAAAAAAGTTTCAAATGCATTTTAATCGTTTGAAATTTAAAATACGCAATTATTACATAATTCTGTCGAGTTATTTCAAATTTTTTTATAATTGTGTGCATAGATCAATTACAGGGGCAATCAAAAGTATTCCATTACATTACGGTCAATGGGGAAAAAGTTTCAAATGCATTTTAATCGTTTGAAATTTAAAATACGCAATTATTACATAATTCTGTCGAGTTATTTCAAATTTTTTTATAATCGTGTGCATAGATCAATTACAGGGGCAATCAAAAGTATTCAGTTACATTATGGTCAATGGGGAAAAAATTTCAAATATATTCTATACGTTTGAAATTTAAAATACATAATTATTACATAATTTTGTCGAGTTATTTCAAATTTTATGAAAATCGAATGCATAGATCAATTACAGGGACAATCAAAAGTATTCCGTTACATTACGGTCAATGGGAAAAATGTTTCAAATGCATTTTAATCGTGTTACACTCATGCGAACTTTATAAAATTTATATGCAGCTATAAAGTACATATTATAATATACATCTTGCATAATTTGTGGTGCAAAGAACATTTGTTATTGATTTACAAGGCCACACAAAAGTATTCCATTACATAATGGTATAGGGAGAACATTGTTTGATGAGCGTTTTAATTGTAATTCACTATTTACAATTTTATGAGATTGATATATGAAAGTAATATTTTTAAAACTTCGTTATCGTATGAACGCACCTAATTTGCTACGCTTCACGTGCAATTTCCAACTTGTTGTAAATTATGAGGGAATATCCTTAGAACACCTAATGAAATTGAATCAATTTAAAAGTAAGGTAAGTGAGTGACTCTCATGTTTTCCATGTCTGATTATTTTGGTATCCATAATCGTTTCCTCTGTTTTTGGTAACTAAGTTTTTTTCCAGTTTCTTTTTTCCACCACTTTTTTTCAAAAAAATGATTGCTGTGCAGTTACTGAAAGAATTGCCTGCTGCTTATGAAATTATTACTTTGAATTATTTGGCTATTGTTCCATTTCAGTTTTTATTACATTTTTTTTTCCATTGTAGCTAAGGAATTGGGTTTTTTGTTTTTAGTAGAAAATATTACAAAATGATTCCTCACCAGAAAAAAAAGGGAGGGGTCAAACACCAAATGAAACAGCTGCTTTTGTTCAATATCTTTTAGAAAATGAAAAGGGACAAATGAAGAATAAACACTAAATGCTGTATCTGATAAAGTTGAAATTTATCTGGCTCTTGCTAGTACAAAGATAAAAATGTATATAAATAAGAAAAATCCTGGTAAATATTTGAAACAAAATGTCTTGTGTCCAATTGTTTATACCAAGATATTCATGAAAGCTGTGAATGCTTTGAGTGCATGACTATTATTTGTAGGTAACAAAATTTTACAGCAAATAAAAATAATAATAATAAATAAATAAAAATGCATCAAAATACAAGATGTATGCTTGAAACTGATAATTGACAGTTATGATAACAGTTGCCTTTATAGAAATTTTACATGCTTTAGATGTAAGTACTGCAAATCGAATTCATATTTATTCTTTACAATTTAATTCTTGGTGTTTGAATTTTTGCATTGAAACTATGACACAAAATAAGTTTTGTGAAATGATTTTTGAGATTTGATTTGAAAGCAAATTGATCTTGTTGGTTAAAAGCAGATAAATTGTACATGGATTTTTCCCTAAGAGGGGTAAACAGAAGAACATAGGGAGACAAGGATCTTTTCTTTTAAGTTACTAAAACATAATTTATTTTACTGTAATTTTTACCATTAAATATTGCATTCTTTTTTCTGAATTTTTCGTACTTCATTCGATTCAAATAGGTCTAGATTATATAGGAGGTCTTCTGAAGCAAATTATCTAGGTAGCATATCAGTTTCAATATTAGTGGAGACTTTTGATATTTAATTTCATACTCAAACATACTAAGTTTAAGGAATTACCAAAAAAGATGCCACTAAAGAAGAATGAAAAAATGACATCAGCTGAACCTTCAGAGTAAAGATAAGGATAGAGAACAAACTCCATTGTTCATTCAGCCAGAGCTTGAATCTAATGTGTTTTTGGTCTTCATTAGCAAAAGGATATCCTTTTTTAGTGATGATTTCCTTATTGACAACTTTCAGATTTCATTCTCAGTCAACTCAAGATCCGGAGAGAGATTCCAAGGAGCTTTTGCTGGGAGAAAAACCAGTTTGGTATGTCTCTCTACCTTTTGTCACATGACGGAGGGCTTGAGGTATGCTTCAGGAAAGGGCCTATATGGAGGGACAGAGATGTATGTTTCAAGAAAAAGTTAGAAAATTGGAGTCTACTTACATGAGTAGTCTGTGGCTGAACTACTATTGTAAAATAATGTATAAGAGAAAAGGGAATAAATGGTATAAAATAAGAACTAAAAGAACTTTTTCAGTAAAGATTGCATTATATGTTTTAATTTCTGAACCCATATACACCAAATAAAAAATGTTAGGGATTAAAAAGGCAATAAAACTATTTAAAACATGGATGCTGAGAATTCCTACTAAGCTAATAATGCTGCTTATTAATGTTTTAAGGATTTCATATATAACTGGCTATTCCTTATATTTACTCTATATGTTTGTATGAATGGGTTAAATTATTTTCATATTTTTGGGGAGTTAGCGTATGTTTACTTGTGTGTAAATTTAGATTTAGGTGATTAACAGTACAAATGCAAAATGAGCTGCAAATAATATTTGTTAGTTTTGTTATTTGTACTACTAATGAAATAACTTATTTGCAGTTTTTATTTATTCTTTAATTACATGCTGTTTCATCTAGGCCAGGTCATTTTTAGGATGCCACAACCTGCCCCTTTTGAAATAGGCAAAATGCATCCTGCTTCTTATAAAATAATGAAATTCATCTGTAACTATAGTCAGAGATATTTTGTAGAAATCTTCCAAATTCCACATTATTTCTAAATCTATGTATTCTATGTATCCTTGCAAAAATGATAGAATTTTGTTTTTCTAGTAAAAAATTTAAGTATGCTATTTGATTGTATTTTTCAAATTGTAATTCATAAAATTACTAAAATTAATAACACTTTATTTGTCATATCAAGAAACTATTGTTTTTCCCTTATGTAACTACTCAACATATTACTAATATATTTCCTCATAAAATTGTGCTTTTTTTTCTTTTTCTTTTTAACTAGCATCCTGCTTTTTTTTTCCTTCTAAAATTAATACTAAATTATTAATTATCATTTATTTTAGTAATTAAAGGATAATATTGTATATTATGTCCCTAATTACAGAACTAATTGTTTAATATTTATTAATTGTAAATAATATTAAACAATTTTAAATTAATTATTTATTAATGTAAAATTGTTCATTAATAATTGATAATAAATATAAATATTGCTAGTAATTAATGAAACTACCAATTAGCAGTTTTTATTATCTACTAGCTGACCCGCCAGGCATTGCCCGGGTTCGTAATAATAATGTTAAACGAACTTGAAATTTTTATAATTATATCTTTAACTCGAAATATGTGTAAATAAACTATTAAAAATTCAATCCTTTTGCTGCATCGTCACTCCACCACTTATATAGAAAATGATTACTTCAGCTTATTATGGAGCATTCTCATAGGTCAAAAGAGAGATATTATATAAAAGCGGGGAGTGATGATGCAGCAAAAGGGTCAAATTTTTTTACAGTGTACATTATATTAAATACGTACCCCCTGACTGTGTCAAAAATTGGTTTAAAAAAAACTAATATTTAGCTCCAAAAATACCCAAAATGACTGCAATGGGAAACGCAGGAGGGAATATGTGTCCAACGATTGCGTGATTTTCATGTTAAAGTGTTGATATTTATCCTTAAAATTACTGTTAAGTGACTTAACTAAATACTTTTTTCACATAGATATCCCAAGTGAAATATTTTGAATTTCAAACTAATTATATCACTCTTAAATCCGACTATACCGTGAATGAAATCGATTCTCGATGATTAGCTAAAAGGTTAGTATATAGTATTATAATTTCAGAGCCATTTTACAAAAATAGGTGAATATTTTTTATCAAACATGCGTAATGTTCATTCTGTGAATAAAATCCTAACCATAACTTAATTGTATTGTAATCATAACTTGTCTGTAACCTAGCTGTATCTTAACAGTAACCTAACTGTAACTTAAATAAACCATAAATGTAACCTGGCCGTCACCTTATCATAACCTACTCATAATCTAACCACAACCTAACTGCAACTTAACCTTAACCTAACTGTAACTTAACCATGACCTAACTGTAACCCTACCGGAAATTAAATATAACATAAGGCTCACCGGAACGTAATTGCAACCTAACTGTTACCTAACCGTAACCAAGTTATAATTTAACTCTAACTATAAATGAAATAGCTTAACCATCTCGCGCTAAGTACTTAGTTTCACTTTCCACCGCTACAGAGCGCATTATGTTTTGTAGAACATCCGAATTTTAGGTTCGGATTGGATTCATGTTCATGGAAATTATTTTGTCTACTTCGGATACGGTTATGGTTGTCTGGAATATTTTTTTTCAGTTTAGATTCGGTTCAATTCAGATTTCGTGGATTTTTTTTTTTCCTTCAAATGGGATTTTTAAGTTCGGGTCAGGTTGTACTTCCATGGAAATTATTTTACCTAGTTCCAATGAGGTTATACTTCACTGAAATATTTTTGTTAGGTTCAGATTAGGTGTGGTTCAAATTTCGGGAATTTTTTTTTTTTTTTTTTTCTAATTTTTTGGTTTGGATTGGGTTTATGTCCATGGAAATTATATTGTCTTGTTCGTATCTGGTTATAGTTATTTGGAATATTTTCGTCGGATTCAGATTTGATTCGATTCAGATTTCAGGTATTTTTTCAAATTGATTTTTAAGGTTCTGGTCGGATTCATGTCCAGGGAAATTATTTTGTTTTGCACGGATCCGGTTTTGAGTCTTTGGAATATTTTTTTCGGGTTCTGATGTCATTCAATTCAGATTTCGAGTTTTTAATGGAATTTTTAGGTTCAGGTTGGGTTGCGCATCAACGGAAATTATTCTGCATTGTTAGAATAAGGATATGCTTCTCTGGAATATTTTTGTCAGATTCAGATTTAGTTCAGTTTTTTAGGTTCGGATTGGGTTCATGTTCATGGAAAATATTTTCTCTTATTCGAATCCGGTTATAGTTCTTTCAAATATTTTGATCGGATTCAGATGTAGTTTGCATAAAATTTCAGGTCCTTTTTCAAATGGAATTTTTTAGGTTTGAGTCAGGTTTATGCTCACGGAAATTATTTTGTCTTGCCTTTATCGGTTATAGTTCTTTGGAATATTTTTATTGATTTCAGTTTTCGTTCTGATCTTTTTTCAGGCTTTTTCAAAGAAAAATTTTAGGTTCGAGTCGGGTTGCATACACACTAACATTATTTTTCCTTGATCAGATTGGGGTATGCTTCATTTGAATATTTTTGTGGGATTCAGATTTGATTCGGGTCAGATATCAAATCCATAGTTTTTTTTTCAAATGGAATTTTTAGGTTCGGGTCGGGTTTATGCTCATGAAATTTTTGTCTTGCTTGGATCTGAGTATGGTCTGTTTTTTTTTCTGGTTGGGATCGGGTTATGTGTTAATACGCCTAAAATTTATATTTTGCTACTATTCTTTTAGTGACTATTTTTGATATATAATTTATTTTGCTATTTGATAATTTATTATTGTGTATGAATCGTCTGCCGATTCGAACAATTGTACGTCAAACAGCCATTTCATTTTTGTTTTAAAAACAAATTAAAGTCTTAATAAAATTTTAACTTAAATAAAATGCATTCAAATTTAATCAATGATTTAAAAAAACTGCTAAAAAAGCCTCATATATACATATATTTACTGCAACATAGCTAACCACGCATAGATTCTAATGTACGAAGTACCAACGATCTGACGTAACAGCTGTATTCAAAAATCCTAAGTTAAACTGACATATTGCCAGTCTATGAATTTTAAAGGTCTTTGGGAAAAAAACCAGTCACTTTTGAAGTGTCAAAATCACAAATTGGTTTCTTTCATGGAGTAAAAAGAAATTAATAGAGTGGAAGTATTATCTCTGGAGGTGATGTTAAAAATGTAACCCTACATTAAGTCCAATTAAGTACCAACAAAAGCACGTGATTTGACACTCTATCAATGGAAACAGGTTTAAACCCATATTTTTTTGCTCTTGATTCTTAAAAAGAACTAATCTATCGCTTCACCGGTAAAAATTTATTAATTATTTTATCATATGTGTTTTAAATATCAATATAGAAAATTATTTTAACCTTTTGCTTGAAAATATAACATTCTTTTGTTGATACATAAAAATCGTCTATAGTCAGAAATCTATATTTTATATTAATATTTATTACTTAAGTTTTCATACATGATTTTAAAAGAATGTTTTCATCATTATATTTTAAATATTTATTTACATGCAATTATTAAGTCATAAATATTTTTCATCTACGTTATAAAGTATTTAAAATTACATTAATGAAGGAAACTTTTAGTTATACAATTTTTAGTTCGTATCAAATATTTTCAATATCTTATTTAATTTTAATTTGATATTTAATTATTGCTAATTTTCCAATTTCCTTCATTTTAAAAACGAACATTTATTTTAATAAATAATAATAGAACAAAGACCATTTTAAAAATTTGCTATTTCCTCTTTAAATATGCTTCAATTGTAATTCATTTCTTTCAATTCGTCTTATAATACAAAATCCCTTCCACGTCTTTTTATTTGGCACATTAAAATTTGAACGATAAATGGTTTCATATTGCAAACTTTTTTTGAGGCTTACTTCACCTCCACTTATCTCATTCCTCCATGGATTTCTTTAATTCTGTCTCAGCTTTCTTATTACTTCTGCGAAAATTTTTACACAACCAACCAACCGTGAACAAATGAAAGAGAAAAAAAAATGGGAAAAAGATGATTTTTTATGAGAGTGACCTCTTGATTTTAATTAATTACTCAGTTAATAATTGGAATTTTGAAATTCTGAAGCTCAGGTGCATCAGGAGAGATTTGAGGCTACTCTCAAAAAAATTTTGAGCTTCGGACGTGCTGTACATTTTGCTAGCCATTGCAGACACACACACACAGAGCGTTTTGTTCTTTTATTAGTATAGATGTAATTACAAACTAATAATTATAATTTTATTAAATAAACAGTGTAAAAACATAGATTATGTTTGGTACTAAACATTTAATTGTTTTGTAAACCTAAAACTGTTGGTAGCTATTCAGTACTTGAATTCTGGGTAAAAAATCACAAAAATCTGATTTAAGTAGTTAAAAAAAAAATCATGATATTTTTTATGTCCTAGTTTTTCTGATAAACTAATCTAAGATGAAGCAAAAATCTGTATTGGTAAAAATGATGGTCGTTAACGGAAAAATCAAGCTGCTAGCTTTTATTTTCAGTTTATCTCAGATTGCAAAGTTCTGTTGCCAATAAAAGTATTTAATTTTTTCTATATATTCAATAAGAACCAGTAAAGTTTTTCAAAGTGTATTCTTCTAGCTAAATTTGAAGAACAGTGATTTAAACAGATGAATGTGTTTATGTTTGGTTTCATTTAGATGTATTTTTAGTTAGTTATTAAGTAATGCAAACAATTGTAGCAATGCTAATAATTATTTTTTCAAACCTCATATTTTATTGTGCATTATGCATTTGAGATGCATTGAAGTTTTCACTGTTTCTGTTTTGTTGATTGTATTTATTTTATTATTTTTATTTATTTTTAGGTTATGACTCAGAACATGGAAAAGGCAAAAAGTGTATTTCACAGAAGCTTACAAAACTGTGGATGGTCAAAAGTAATTTTTTCTCAATTTTTCAGTTCTTACTACATGCCTGTTATGTTTATTTATTTATGAAAGTTTAGTAAGTTTTATAATGTTGTGCATAAAATCTTTTTTGAAAGTTTTGATTTTTGGTCATTATGGTAAAATTAATATCCATGTGTTATTTAACCCTTTAAGTGTGTATTTCCGTCATGTAAAATTTTTTATTGAAAGGCTGATTTAACACAAGATTGACATTAATGTTAATTTTTGAATTGTATAAGGTAAACAGCTATATAGTTATCAAATACAAATCTTCATCCAATACTTTTCACAGTTATCATTTTATGAATCATTAAACATAAATAAAAAAAAATATGCAGAATGCTTAAAGGGTTAATATGGTATCTAATATAATTCTGCTAATTTAAAAGTCATTGAGAATTTAAACACTGTAGTAAAATAAATTCTGTAAACTTAAATCATTCAGCCATTATGAAAGGATTGTATACCAAATATTGTTAATGATAAATGTATAAAAGATGTAAAAACTGTAATCTGTTGAAAGTCATTGAAAGAGAAAATACAATTAAATATTCTTACCAGAGTTTTTTAAAGCAACACTAGAAATGAAACAGAAGTAACAAATTTTAATAAACAAAATCTTTATTCTATCTTCTTTATTAATGCATTGTGCCATTAGAAAGCTTAAAGTATGTACTGTATTTCCCAGGAATAACGCTGCAGCATTCAACTGGATTTTTCTAATTTGAGATCAAAATGCAGCCTGTAACTAGTTATGATTTGTAAATAATACCAAATTTACTGCCGATCTTTGTTTTTAAAAAATTAAAAATCTGCTTTAAAAAAAAAAAAAAAAAAAAAATGATTTTATGCTATACACTTGTAAATAGAAAAAAAAAAACATTGTCTCACATAACAGAAACATATTGGCATGCTTACAAACAATGCAATTTTCATAAGCAAAAAAATTGCTCTTTAATCACTTTTATATTTCATCAAATTACAATGGCTCTCCAAGTTTACCTCACAGCATCTTGCATGCCATATAAAGAATAATTCCTCCCATTTTCACCTTTTTTTCTTTTGCTATGGTCATTAAATATTTTACTCTATGTTCATAATTCTTTTTAGCATTAAAATAATATACATACCTCATGTTTGGCAACAGTTTGACTAATCGTAAACAAAGTTGAGCTCAAGCATTTAACATCTGAAGGATCGCTTATTTGATAATGATGCAAATGATTTCATAGATACTGATTAAAGTTTTTCACCTGAAATTTTAAAACTATCCAACAGTGGTACCAAAAATTAAGAAAATTTTGATTGATTTTCAATTGTATAAAATTAATTATTTAGGGCTGTATTTTAACATGTGTGATGTGCCCAGTGTTCTCGCTGACATTTGATCAGCGTTATTAATTTGGCTAATTAAAAATAAAAAACATTCACCAAATGATAAAAGTATTAGCAAAATAGATTTTTCCGTGTAGCACTATAAAAATTATCTTTAATGCTTTAAAGTACCCTCTTTATTTTCAATATGTTCTAAAATAACATAAGTTTTTATAACTGTGACAACAATTGTTATTAATCTAATTTCAACTATCTGCTACAAATATATTAAATATATATATACAGTGAAATCTCCAAATAAGGGACGAAAGTTGCAGTCCCATAGATGTCCCTTATTTGGAGGTTTCACTGTATATATATGCATATGTATGAAGAACAAAAAAGAAAAGAAAGAAATAGCAAAAATTGAGCTCTAGCATTTTTCTGTATTTTGAATAGTTAAGCTGTTTTTATAACTGTGACAACAATTGTTATTAATCTAATTTCAACTATCTGCTACAAATATATTAAATATATATATATATAGTGAAATCTCCAAAAAAGGGACACCTCTATTTAAGGGACGAAAGTTGCAGTCCCATAGATGTCCCTTATTTGGAGGTTTCACTATCTAAGAAACTCCGAATAAGGGACACCTCTATTTAAGGGACAAAAGTTGCGGTCCCATAGGTGTCCTTATTTAGAGGTTTCACTGTATGTATATGCATATGTATGAAGAACAAAAAAGAAAAGAAAGAAATAGCAAAAATTGAGCACTAGCATTTTTCTGTATTTTGAATAGTTAAGCTGTTTTTGAAAAATGCAATTGAAAAAAATGAAAAATTTCAAAATACCAAAAATTAGCATTTTTCTGTATTTTGAATAGTTAAGCTGTTTTTGAAAAATGCCCCCCCCCCCCCCCCCCCATAAAAAGAGCCATTTCTGCATTCCATTTTTCATTGCTTTGAAATCACTGTAAAGTTTTGGAAACACTGGGAGCAGTTTCTGAGCATCATTTTGTGATCTCCTTTATATTTTTTAATCAGTATTGTGGATGATTAATGAAAAAAAAAAAATATATATATAAGCCTCAGGTGCATTAGGACCAACTTGGACAATCCTCATCTAAATTTTCAGCCCTCTACAATTCTACATGCACTAACTTAATCCTAACCATTGCATACACGCAGACAAACATTTTCTTTTGTTATGTAGATTATCCTTTTTGATATTCAAATACATTAGATTTTAAAAAATTATAAAAATGACCTAAAGAAATTAATATTTTTTAAATTGCAATAATTTGACCATAGGCAAATGTAGCATAAACTATATTTATTCTATATGTATTAAAATATGTTTAAATTTTACAATTTTATTTATTTATATATTATTGTTATTATTTTTGTATTTATAAAGCATTACAACAATTCATGTAAATAGTTTATTATAAAATTTCTTTTAAGTTAAAAATGCACTGTAAGTTTCAACTTATTGTAATGCTTCTGAAGAAATTAAAAAAATCATGATCTTTCACTTTAGTGTTCATGAATCTGTTGAAAAATGGTTCATAATCCTGCTAAATTCTTTATTTTGTTAATTTTGATGAAGTTCTTTAAATTTTACTCTTAAAAAAAAGTTATTATTGATTTCCTTGTCTGCTATTAAAGTTTGTATTTTTTATATATATTATTTTATTTCTGTAGGAATTATTAATGGATGCTGTTCAATATTTTCCTGATGAGCTGAATGAAGTTTTAGCTTTTATGACTGAAAAGCAGATTCGCATTCACACTCCATTGGAAGAAATTGCTCTTTTGATGGAACATACAGTCACTATTCCTTGAATAAATTGTTTTTTAAACTTTTTAAAAAAGTGGTGATGATTTAATCTTTAAATATTTTGTGCTTTATTATCCAATTAGTAACACAATGAAATATCTATAGAAAGAGAGGAATGAAAAAAAAATTGTATTTTAAAGTTCCGGAGAGAAATTGAAATTTTTGGACATTGAAAACCCATAATCTCATATTTTTGGGGGAGGAGGATCTCATTGTTCTGGGGAGGAATGTCCCCCAGACCACCTCATGAATTCTATACTGGAGGTCGAGCTTCACAAAGACCTTTTATATTTTCTCGATTTTGTTTTAGGATTTTTATTGCTAGGAGGATTTTACTTTTGAAATGAAGTCTGAAAATATAAAAATCCCCCCTTCTGAAAAAAAAAAATCCTACTGACAAAATCTAAAAGTAAAAAAAAGTTTTTTGTAAAGATTGAGCTCAACTATCCAATGCAAAAAAAAAAAAAAAAAAAAAAAAAAAAAAATGAAATGCAAACGAGATATAAAAAAAAAAATCTTCCACTGG
Organism: Maratus speculifer; assembly: GCA_964019185.1. NCBI lineage: Eukaryota > Metazoa > Arthropoda > Arachnida > Araneae > Salticidae > Maratus > Maratus speculifer. Next base: position 183,334,073 of record OZ025297.1, read on the forward strand.
GTTTAATTAGAGTGTATTTGCATGAGGGAAATAGCCCCTTAATTTTAAACAGTGTTAGTAATTAAATGCAGTTTTTAATTATTTTAATAAATGTAAATATATGTTCTATTTAATATAGTTTTCCATAATTGCTGTAAATTTTTTACGTACATAATTTTATTGGATATTACTAACTAATGAAATTAGTAATTTTCAGTTTACATAATTTTTGAAATTTTTAACTAATAATTATAATTTTAGAATTATGGCATAAAAACATTTTATATTTGTAATTAGAGATGTAATTATTGAGATAGAGCTTGGTGGAATATAATGGAATATAAAAAGTGAGCAACATTAAAAGGCACCAAATATATTAAATTGGCAGCAGACTGGTTTTGGTAGCATATAGCGTACCGTCATCAGTGCTGAGGGAGGTAGAAATTTGCTGATATATATAGGAGGAACGGGGGGATTGAAGGTGGCCAATAGGGTGGCAGAGGGCTGCAAGTAATGGCCAATAGTGTGTTCTCCAATTGGAATCATTAAATTTATAGATTTTTTTTTTGTCTTTTTTTAACATTTGGAAAAGGTATTAGGTTTTAAATTTTGAGCTTAAATACATAAAATTTATCCTCTCTCCTCTGCAATTTAAAATAAAAATCACACCGAAACAAAAAAAAAAAAATCACACAGAAAATTCTTTACAAAAATGTGACATTAATGCACTTACAAATTTTTAACTTATTTCAGTAAAATTTTCCATTTTTTCAAGTTTTTCCATAATTTGTGTAACATTTTTTTTATTTTCAGAATTTTTGGATATTTTTCGCATTTTGTGGGTCGAGCAGATCAACATTATAATATGAAACAAAACTGAAATAAATTTTTAAAAAAGATGAAACTAAGGAAGGAATAATAATAATATTCACTATTTTAGTAAATGATTATGTAATAAAATTAATTTCATAGGAACCTCAAATCATATCGATTTTCGCACATACATTACATTTTCCAACGAAAATGGTGCTTTTCCTTGTTTACTAGCAATGCTATGCTTTTCGAGCAAACCCTGGTTTCTATGGCAATGGCTGTAATTCGACTCTTGTAGAACAAACAGCACTGCCAAGTTAAAGTGAAATGAACTATAGAAGCAACTGCACAAAAATTACAATTGGGAAAAAAATGCAAGACAAGTTGATTATATTTAATAACTAAGATTAAAAAAAATTTAAACTGTATACAATAAAAATTTTAAACATTTATCCAACAAAGTGATAGTTTCAGTTTGTTGTCAATAACTTTTTTCCGGCAGTCTGTGAACCTTCATACTTCCTGCATACAGATAAAATTTTGTTACTCAAGAAAATTCAATATTTATATCCAATTTATATTTAAATATTTATTTATTGGAAAATTGATTGCAGGAAAAATGTATGTATAAAATTTAACTTTATGTGATTAACTATTAACGACAATTTTCATTGTTTACATTCCGACATCTTGTGCAGATAACAGACATTTACAGGTTATACATCGGGGGAATTCACAGAGTTGACTATTCATAGAACATATTTTAGAGTAGATGCATCCTTTCTTGTTAAGACAGGGAAAGAACTTTGATCAGGTGCTTTAAAGGAAGTTTGACTTATCTCTATGATGTCACTAAATTAATTGCTTTTTTGTGTTACTTTAAGCATGTATACCATAAACAATACTTCCCCAACTCTTAGTAATAATAACTTATACACACACATAAATAAAGCAATTATATATTGTTTATTTCAGTTTGGCAAACTTTCCTAGTTAATAAGATAATAGTTTGATATTTGTATAGTTTCCTGTTGACCATTTTTGATAAAATATAGCACCAATCAATCTAATTTAATGACAATAATAGTTAAACAAGACATTCATTGTTGTCAATTATTTTACTGCATGTCAAAGGCAATGTACATGTTTTGCTTTTCTGTATTTTGTGTACAAATCAAATCAATATAAATAAAAAAAATATATAGTTTTTGTAATAAATGATATAAATTACCACAAACTTCTCTTTATAGAAAATCATAAATTAGACTATTGCTAATGATTCATCAATTTTGAATGAAGGAGTTTCTTGCATTATTTCACTTTTTATTCTGAGTTAATATCTCTTTGTAAATTTTCATTTTTCCTAATCATCTCAGAGTGAGAAAATATAGTTCACTATATAAGGTGATTACACACCAGTAATTGACCAGTGAAGATGGCATCAAACAAAAATTATTTTATGGAAATGTTAATTTTAGTTGGTATACACTTATGCACCCACCCTTACTTCATTCAAAATTTATTTTAGTTCAGTAGTGTCAAATAGGGATGCATAAAATAAATTATAGAATTTAAAGTTTACAGGTGCAAGTGGTTGCCAAAATAAATAAAATTATTGCAATACATCAGAATTTTCAAGTTATCTGCCTGGGTGGATACACATTTGTCACAATGGTCTATGTTTTTAGATTAAAAACAGGACATTTTAGAGATAAATAGATTTTTATCAAGTAAAACAGAATTTGTATTTATTTAAACATTTTTAAAAACAAAAATGCAACAATAACATGTTTGTTTACATTCCAAATGATTAAAAATTTTTTGAAAGTTCTAAAAGGTGAATACATCTTATTTGTTATTTTGTACATATTAATCTATCCTGGCATTCCTATTCATTATTCGATACATCTGGGTATAGTCTTGTTTGTTAGATGTTTTTTAATAAATCATTGTTTCCTTTTACAAAATGCTATAATTAATATGTACATCCTATTTTTATCACTACTATGAGAATGAAAATAAAATTTTCTTCTGCTTTTGTATTGGTTCATAAGAAGGCATTTAAAAAACTTATTAAAAAAAATTAAACACATTGCATTATTTTTTCATTATGTATTTAAGTGTCTTTCTTTGGTATTATAAGTGAAAACTTATGAAGGTCTATTTTTTATGTTACAAAAATATTTAGAAAAGTGATTCTTTATTAAAAGCAAATTTTAGAATAGCTTAAACATTAATGGTTTAAGATATTGCAAATAACTTCCCCATTTAGTTTATCTTGACAATCTCAAATAATCATTTTTTTTTCCTTTTTCATGTCTAATTTGATAGAACATCTAAATAGCTACTTTGCTTGATGGCCCTAACTTTATCAATTACATTTTTTCTTTTTAATATTAGATTGGCGGCATCTTAAAATATCAAAACATAATAAACGGAAAATCTTTGCAAGGCTATTCAATCAGGCAATATGTAAATATTTTTCCTTACTAAATTGAAAGGTTCTATCATATTTGAAACATTCAAACCTAGGATTTCAAGAATTTTTTCAAGATTATAGTATTTTACAGCAAAATATGAAAATAATTAAATTTTGGCTATTCATCCCAGACTTACAAAGTCCAGAATGAACTGTGTTGATATTTTTCTGATTTGTTATTTGTGTTATTAATGAATGAAATTGCTTACGCTAAAACCACAATAATTCAGATTATTTGGTACCATGCCCATCTGCATTACCAAAAATGCAAATTGTTGGCAGAATGAGAAAAAAAGAAATAAAATGAAACGTACTTACAGAAAATCACCTTTATTTATTAAACATATTGAAAATTTACAGACAGTAAAAATGTTTACTTTGTAATTATAAAGTTTGTAATCTTCTGCCGTACCAGTTTTGTATAACTTTTGCAAGTCGCACAGTCAGGCATTCGCTTGAGCATAAGTAGTTTGTTGGTAGAAATCTCCACTTGACATTCAAAATGAACCATTAATTGTTCTAAATGAGACATTGCTTTATTATGGCTAATAACTTTAAGTTGATCATCATTGATCATGATTTTTCGTCTCTTATCATTTTCATTTTCTTCAATTGTGTACCAAGAGATTATTTTGCAAGCGAGGCATAACCTTCATTATTTTCTGCTTTCAATAAATTGCCAATATCAATATTTGAGCAACCATCTTTAACATGCTTACAAAATCTTCTGGTGGAATTTCTCTTTCATTCTCATTTATTCCTCCTGTTTCAAGCTTATTATATGAGAAATCACAATTTGCAGGACATAAATCCTTCCGCGAACTTCCAAGATTCAGCTACCATATAGATTATATATCTATAGGGACTATTTTACCTTGCTTTCTTGCAATGCTTTAAGTGAAAGTTTATTGTACAGTGAGCTTTTAGTGACATTTTAAGAAGGATTAAATAAAAGTTGCGAAAATTGGAATTTCCGAACTTAAAGTGATACATTGTTATTTCTTTGAATTATAACACCAAAGAGTTCAAATGAGAAAGTTAAACTATTTTTCTGATTCAAAATGCAAGGATGAAATAAAATAATATTGTGAAAATTTGCTAATAGCTTTTCAAGCTTGAAAAAAATATCAACCAGACCAATCCAGATTATCCGGATTAACAGGGTCTGAATTACCAGGGGTTCGACTGTATTTGCAATTTTTGTTATTTCTATAATTACTAATTGTAATGTTATTCATTATAAAAATGTAGGTTATGCTCTTTAACATAATCTATTTAGGTGTTGAATTATTTAGAAATCTGCAATAATTTAGAATTAAATATTTAGGTACAGGGGAAAAAAGTCGAGAAAATCCAATTTTAATAATATTAAAAAATCTGATTTTTTACACTCTTAATTAAAATTTATCTGGTCTAGGCTTTTAATAACTCTGTTACAGGCAGATTTATGTCTAAATAAATTACTATTTTATTTTCTTTGTAAAAATTGTAATTGCATTATTTCTTATAGTAACCACACATTGATCACAATCAATATATCAATGTACTGCCTTGCCATGCCTTGTAATAGCTACAGGATTTAATACCCTCATTGTTTCAATCAACTCAGTCTCATATGTAAGAGTAAGTGGTTGATTTACAATCTCGTTATTAATTAGGTCACAGGGTGGTCTGATATTTGTCCCATAAACAAGCTGAGCACAGTACGGGTAGGCATTATTTAACATATTAGGATAAAAAACACCGTTACTATGCTGGAACCTAGTATTGCATTAATATGTTACCGAAAAGTCCCTGTTAATTAAGTAACATATGGTTTTAAATGGCAGCATCTTCATTCATTTGCCTTAATCAAGAAATCAATTTTGCACCTCTAAAATAGAACAATATTCACTAAAAATGTCCCGAACCATTTCTTTTGAGACGAACACACCTAATTGGCCCTATCTTCCTCTCTAGTCATAGGCAACTCTGTTAGGCATGTGGTGCTTAAAAATTGTTTTGCATTTCATCAATCCCTTATGCAAAAAAAAAGATAACCTGCTAAAAAAAAAAAAACTATTTTTAACCAAAGACCATGTTGCAAATAAAAAAAGGAAAATTTGATAGGATCAAAAATTATATTGATATCAAAAAACAAACATTTTCTCCCCCTAGAGATATTTTACAATATCATGTGCCGGTCCCCCCGCTCCCCTAAAATGATAACGTTATATTTGCATAGCCCCAAAGTGAACATGCTAGATTATTAGATCTAAATATTTCCCTTTTGTACACTTACATTGAAAATGCATTTTAAATTGATTTTTGCAATATATTTGCCATTTGTGTTACCAATGAGGGAAGCATTGATTTCTAATTCCCCCGTCCCCCGACTCACACACACCAAGAAAAAGCAGTGAAACTCGGGTTCAGAATCATTAAATTTATAAAAAGTACATTTTTGCAATATTTAAGTAAAATGCATTTATTTATAATTCTATGCCTTAAAAATTAATTCTTAATTTTAGATAAAAAATCTATTTAAAAAAACTGAACATTATTTTACTGCATTCAAATAAAATGCATGAATTTATAATTTTTTAATTGATTAAATCGTCCCAAATGTGTACATTAGAACAGGGGCGTACAAAGAAAAAACTGCGCCCGGGGCAAAGTGTCAGTTTGGTGCCCCCTCCACCAATTTTTTCTTGTGAAAAGCCAAAAATGACGTTGGTAGTTTAAATATGGCACCCTCTAAATTCCCCCTGGAAGTAATGAAAGAGGTAGTATTAAATGATTTTCAATAGGGAAAGATTCTATGTTGATGTTGCAAGGGTGATAGAAGGATTTACTCGTTTTTGAATATTTTAAAGGGTTATTACTACATGCTCATGGAATTTTTTTAGAGATGAGGAAAAGAGGGGGGGGGGAGATTTTGACACTATAAATTTTGTTTTTCGGCCAAATACTTTTATTATTTTTATTTTGTAATTGCGTTAAAAGATTTTATTTCGCTGAAAAAAAAGAAAGAACGATAGAAAAAAAAGAAAGAAAGAAAATAGTCTCCTATAATTTGTGAAATAACTTAATTTTTTTTATAGTTGTAATTAATTTGAAGAATTGCATTCAATTAAAAGTATGTAAATATTTTTGTGCTTGTGAAGTTAACTTTGAATATGTGTTGATAGATGTGGCCGCTATCAAGGCGTGGATCAATTTTTCCTTTATAATATTTTATAATGTAGCCGAAAAGTGTTTATGAATTCGGTTTGTCTATCCTTGTTCTAAATATGTTTCAATTGCCATGAAATTGATATATATATACATATATATATATATCCATTATTAGAATTTAGTATGGCATGTTCAGCTTTGAGAAGCTGAACATGCTTTTCAAAGCTGAGTGTAGGTTTTTTTTTTTTGGCTCATTTGCAGGACCAATTTTATGACACAAGCTTTATTCATTTTTGTTCATAAAAATATAAAATTGACAGATATTGTTATTCAAAAATTATGTGATCTGAAGACTTTTTTATTTTTTGGTAAATGCAAAAGATCTTTCAGAAAATATGGTCAAAGTTGGTGTTTTGAACCAAATTTCCGATCGAAAAGGCAAAAATTACTGAAAGATAAGTGAAAACTGGTTGTTTCATGATTCAAAATTGTTTACAATCGAAAAACTGATCTATTTATTAAAAATTAGAAAACATCTTTTGATTTCAAATTATTTTCATAGTCAGCCTTGCCAATGTTGCGCCTTTATATTTAAAAATGAATAAGCAAATGTATCAGAAATTGTTGTGTTTACTGATGAGCAATGGACTTGAAAACTGCCTTAATGATACTCCTATCTTAAGAACTAATGCACGGAATTATATCCAAATTCACAATCTGTGAGATCTTGACATAAGTTGATGCTGATTAGGTTTTCATGTAAATCATATACCAGGTGGCACTGCTATGTTGTATTTTTCGCAATAACTCTATCTCAAAGACTAATGTGCTGAATTTAATGAAACTTCATATTTTGTTTCATTTTCATATAAGTAGATCTTTATTAAGTTTTGGTGTATACAATGCGACATGTGTTGCTTTTAGGGAATTTTTGTTGCAGACTCTAAGAAGGTGGATTCAGAAATTCAATTAGTAGTTATTTGAAAGATATGATGCTTACATCTCCTTTTAAAATGTACGCAATTCCATGAACTTACATATCTTTGGAATCCTTATGATATTAAATCAATAAATAGTCATTTAATTTTGGCATTGTAATTGCAGAGCTGCCACAGGTGACTGTTTTTTAATTCTAACTGGCACCAATTTCCCAAAACAAAAATTCTTAACTTTGACAATTTTTGAAAAAAAATTTTATGAGAAAAATACTGGTGTGAACAGAACATAAAAATAATTACTTGTGGCAACCTTGTAATAGCAATTTTTGAAGTACAATATCTACTGTGAAAGAACAATATGTACTATGAAGAAAGTTTTGGGAGTAACATATATCCGACTTACTTTTTTTCTCAAATTTTGAAAAAGCACGATTATAGATGCATTCAGAAATGGCTATAACGGAGTGTAAGGACTTGCAAAAAAATTGAAAATATGCAAAATATTTAATTAAAATCTAAAAAATATCATTCAATGAAGTGATTAAAAAAAATTTCTTCAAGGGGGGTCATGGCTATTAAAGTTCTTGTTGAATGCATGTTTTCTCTATCTGTTACAATGCAAAGATGTCCCCTTTGATTTCAGATTCTGAAATTGCTACAATATATATTTAATTTCATTTTGATAAAAAAAAAAAAAAGAATTTCTTTCTTGTGCTGCCTATCTATTAATTGATGACAATTCCTAAATGAATTTTCGAAATTAAATACAATAATCATAGACTGGGAAGTGGCAGAACAGACAATCACCTCATAAAATTCATGGCTAAAATTCCAGAATTATTTAAAACTCGATTCACATATTAAAACACAATTGGTCTATCAAGTCATATCTTGATAGAAAACATCTGAAAACTGGATTTTAGCAGTTGACTCGAAGGTTTACTATTGTGTTTTCTACCTTCCAATCCTCCATATTTTGATACTTTTGAATACAAGAAAACACAATGATAAACCTATGAGTCAACCACTAAAATTTGGTTTTCAAGTGTTTTCCACCAAGATATGATTTGGTATGATTATATTTTAATATGAGAATCGAGTTTTAACTAATTATGGAATTTCAGGCTGTGAACTCAATAAGGTGATTGTCTGAGCTATAGCCTCCCGGTCTCTATGAGACTGTATGTGTGCAATGAGTGAAAAAATATTGGAGCTCCTTAGAATGTAGGACTGCAAAGTGTATACTTGACGAGGGTGCACCAGCCCTTGGGCCGATGGGCTGGCAGGTGAGTCCGAGCCTGGGTGTACATCCTTTATTTGTGTCAATAATTATAATCAATTCCTTTCTTATAACAATCATTTGTAATTGCTATTACCTTGAAAATCAGCTGAAATTAAAAAATTGACACTATTATCTGAAAAACCTCATGGTTTTACAGGAAAAAAAGAAACATGGTTGATTGCTTTCAAGCAGAATAACAAAACATGGCACTTGTAATTGCTATTACCTTGAAAATCAGCTGAAATTAAAAAATTGACACTATTACCTGAAAAACCTGATGGTTTTATAGGAAAAAAAGAAACATAGTTGATTGCTTTCAAGCAGAATAACAAAACATGGCACTTGTATCTACTTTCAAGTGAAAGTGACTTCATAAATGTGCTGAGCACAGCTCAACATGATCAGAGTTCATGATGAAAATCAGCATAAGAATTACTAACATTATTTTCATATGAATAATGGTTATGGCCTGTACATAATAGAAGACTGAATAATTCAAAATTTTAGGCTAATGCTGTTGGCTAAAAACAGAAGAAAATATTTTCTATAATTATAATTAATGTAATTATATTATATAATATATTATATAATATAATTATATAATTTTATTATGTTAGACCTTTAAACAAAGCAAAATAAATAATAAACAATTCAATTTTTAAAGACCACAAACGAATATTGAAACAAAAGCAAATTCATTTTTCACATCACTTTTGATTGACACCATATCAACAAGTCGTCGCTGTTAATACCAGGCATGCAAGTACAGTAGAACCCCGATAATCCGGATCGGGTTTTTCGCTTTTTTTTCAAGTTTGAGAAGGGATTGGCTAATTTCTTTAATATTAACTTGTTGCATTGTCGTATTCTGAATAATAAAACAAAAACTTTTTCGCCAATCGCTTCTCAAAGTTGAAAAAAAAGTGAAAAAACCGATCCAGATTATCAGGGTTCTACTGTATTACAATTTTTTTTTTAAACAGCTTTCTCATACTAGAATTAAAACAAGTTTGAAAAATCATGCGTTAAGCATAGATTATGAAACACCTTCCAACACTTCCTGAAATCTTTAACAAAATATCATTATGTAGGGTATTCATATCATTAAATTTCAAATTTAGTTTGTCTATGATATAGATTAATGTTGTTTAGTTTTTAAATGTCCCTGCAGGTGGCACTGCTGTGCTGCACTTTTTATGATTTTGCAATAATGAAGACTCCCTCAAATTTGCAATCCTAAAATCTACACATAATTTATGGATGTAAACAATGAAGCATTCAGTTCAGATATACGGACAAAATTTGCCTTTTTAATTTTTACATGAATTCCATATGTATTTTAATTTATAATTTTTATTAATATTACTGAACTCATGTTTTTTCATAAAGGAAGAATAAATTTATTTCTCAAAAAAAAATTCAAGATATTGCTGATATCACTGGTAATCATAATCTCCACACCAAATATAGTTATGTATTAATCAAGTTTTTTCGTTATTAAATCTGGCTAAACCTGAAGTAAAATTTCCTTATTTTATGATTTTGATGTGAATCAGTAGTGTAATTTTAAGAAGCAAGTTTCATTGAATAATTTAGGAAAAATACATTTCATCTTTATTCTGAATATTTAATCACACATTATTGATTATTAACTAGACCTTTGCTTGTAATATTTTAATCATTTTAAAAATTATCTAAATTTTTATTATTTTAGTTTATTGCATAGTTTAATATTTTATTATATTGTAAGCATTTAATATAATCTTGATTACATTCAAATTACTGTTTAAAAAATGTAAACAAAGCAATGACCAGAAATCCGCACAACCCAAGGGCGGATCTGGAGAGTCCTCAAGGAAGGGAGGGGCGATTTTAGAAATTTAGAAACTCCAGTCTGATGTACGGGTCGGAGTTAATTTTTTTAATGCGGGTCGTGTTTCATCCACTTTTTTGTTGTGGGTCGGGTTTGGGTCCGGTTAGCTTCCATTTTTTGCTCCTGGTCAGGTTAATTTCTACTTGGGTCGTGTTTGAGTCTGGTTGGCTTCAATTCTTTGCTGTGGTCGAGTTAGTTTCTGATTTTTTGCTTTTGGGTTGGGTTTGGGTCCAGTTGACTACTGTATTTTGTTGTTGGCTGGGTTGACTTTTACATTTTAGCTGTGCTTAGTGCATTTGGGGCAGTTTAGGATTTGGTTTTTACTTTTGCGGGAAGGGTTCGGGTTGACCCGAATTGATTGGGGAGTCCTTTGGTAAAATTTTCATTCTTTTTCGCAATTTTTGGACGAAATAAACGTCTGCTTCATGATCCTTTGAAGAAATTAGTGTTTTCTGCGCGATCATTTCACAAAATTTGATGTCCGGTTCACTTCTTTTTTTTGCTGGTGGTCGGGTTAATTTTTACATTTTGTTGTGGCTTGTGGGTCATGTTTGGATCCGGTTAATTTCTACTGTTTGCTGCAGGTCAAGTTAATTTCTGATTTTTTTTTCTTCGAGTCAGGTCTGGGTCCGGTTAACAACTATAGTTTGCTATTGGTCGCGTTGACTTTTACTTTTTAGATGCGCTTAGTGCATTGAGGCAGATTGTCATACATTTTGGATTTGAATCAGATTCGGTTTTTACTCTTGCGAGAATTGTTGACCCAGTTTTGATCGTGATTCTTTGATGAAATTCGCATTTTTCCGCAATCCTTTAACAAAATTAGCTTTTATCCGTGAACGTGATCCTTCGAAGAAATTTAGATCAGAAATGTACCGAAAGTTTATCTGCACGGGTCGCGGTCGGGCCAATAATGTTTATCATACTATCTAGATCAGAGACGTATATTTAGCTTTTATTCCGGGCCAAGCCATGACCTGGAAATTTTGTCCAATGCAAAGTTCTAGGGAAAATGAAATCGAGACCAGGCTCAATCTGGAAGAAAAAAAAGCCTGTCCCCACCTGAAATCTCAAAAAAAAAAAAAAAAAAAAAAGCAAGATTAGGGCACGATCCAATTCAAAATGAGAGAAAAACTTACCCAGCCCAAATCTCGTGGACTTCACTGGCGCGACCCGTGCCAGGTCATGACGGGCTCGAGCTTCATCCAAAGTTATTTCTCGTGAGGATGCATGTCACTTTGCAAATCCATTATTAGCCCAAGGGAGGACTCTTTGCCTCCTCCTCTCTCTCCTTAAAACTGCCACAGTATACGGGCTGTGTCGATCCTAGATGGAGCATTTAGCCTTTATACCGGATGGAGCATGAGCTTGAAAATTTTGGCCCCGGCATACCTCTAGTAGGAAGGAAGTCTACGCCAGATCTGACCTGGAAAAAACAGAGTGGATCAATCCAGCTCTGCAGAAAAAAATAAGACCCGACCTGACCCAGTTCTGAAAGTGCGAAGATCGGACCCAGTCTCAGTATAATAAATTAAAGTTGGCGCGACCCGGTCTCGAGTTTGAGACCAACAACTTTTCTGTGCGGGCATCTAGTGTCCCCCTACAGATCCTTCATTGGGCTCAAGGGAGATGTGGCAGTCCCAAAACTTTCTTCTGTCTCATACATGTTAATACTTCCTGAAAAACACAGCACAATAGCGCCACCTGTTAGTTGCTTTTTCTGAATTCTAATCAGCAATAATTTATGTTAACTTCTAACTGAATCTGAAGTCTGATGAAAATCCATCCACTAGTTTATGTGATAGACCTATTGCAAAATCTTTAAATAATCTGCATGATAGCACCACCTGTTGGGTGACATACACCAAAAACTAACAGGGTTAACTTTCATCAGCTACTAACTGAATCTAAAGTTTAGTGAAAATCCGTGCATTAGTTCTTGAAATATAGCTACAGTAGACTCCCTTAAATCTGCACAGCATGGGACCAGAGGTTGTGCCAATGGCGGATCTAAGGGGCAATCGCCCCATCAAACCCCCCCCCCCTTCAAATTTTCAGCAATTGGCAATAATAAGAAGTTAGGCTAAATACCAAATTTTTATTAAAATATATTAAGTTTTAAGAATATTATAGATACCCATCAAAAAGCTCACTGTTTGACTCACTGAAAAAAAAAAAAAAAAAAAAATCCTTATCATGACATGTTTGTTTATTAGATGCAGCAACTCGGACATCATGAAAATCCGATAAATGATTCATTGATAATGTTTTGCTACGCAAATGAGAAACAGTTTAGTTTAAACCAAAAATACTTCATAAGGAAAATGGAAGGAAAAGAGTATCTTAAAACAAACAATTATTTTTTACACAATATACTTCATTTTTCATTAACATCTTATTTTAAAGAGTGAAACATGGAGGAATTTAGATAAACACATGCCGTTCTCGTGGAAATTTCACATTGAAAATGCAATCTGTATCAGTTATTTACATGAGAACACACATTTGCTAATATTAATATAATGGAAGACATTTTTAAAAATATCTAGTTTGCACTTCAATAATTTGTTTTTGTTTTATTTATTTACTAGCTGACCCGCCCGGCGTTGCACGGGTCCGTATTAACAATATTAAACAAACTTGAAATTTGTATGATTTTATCATTAACTCGTTACATGCCGAAATGCATTGTCTGAAATACGTAGCCACTGACTGTGTGAAAAATCGGTTTTAAAAACAACAACTAATATTAAGCTCTAAAAATACTCAAAATGAGCAATGAGAAACGCGGGAGGGAATATGTATCCAACGATTACGTGATTTTCGTGTTAAAAAGTTGATATTTACCCGTAAAAATCACTGTTAAGTCACTTAACTAATTATTATTTTCAGATACAAATCCCAAGTGAAATATTTTGAATTTCAAGCTAATTATATAACTCTTAAATCCGACTATACCATGAATGAAATCAATACTCGATGGTAGCTAAAATATTGGTATATAGTATTATAATTTCAGAGCTATTTAACAAAAGTAAGTGTTATTTTTAATCAAATGTTGTGTAATGTTCAATCTGTGTATAAATTCCTAACCTTAAACTTTTGTACCGTAACCAGAACCTGTCTGTTACCTAACAGCGACTTAACAATACCCTACTGTAAATTAAATATAACATAAATGTAACCTAGCCTTCACTTTATTGTAACATATCCTTATTCTAACCATAACATAAATGCAATTTAACTTTAACCTGACTTTAACCTAAATAATATAATAGAAAAAAACCATTTTAAAAAAGTACTACCATATTTTCGGGTGTATAGCCCGCACCCTGTGTATAACCCGCACCCCTAAATCGAGCAGTGCAGTGAAAAAAGTTCGTGTATAACCCGCGGAGATGCATCGGTGTATAGTCCGCGGGCTATACACCATTTACGAACGTATATTTCGACCAGGGTTCGAAATTAGAAGCCATTAGTCATAATTTTTAACACAAATTCACCAAATTTTTTCGTGATGCATAATATCTACATTAATTGGGCTAAAAAATTAAGATTATCAGTACCGTAATTTTCGGAAGAAACGCCGCGGCGTTTACGTGTTTTAAGATAAAATTTCAAGCGATGCGGAGTTTATGCATATTTTTTTTTCAAAGAAGCGTGGTATTTTTTAAGCAAATTTCCGAAAATTAAAAAAAAATCTGTGATAAATTCAAAATTTCGGACATAAAAGGCATACGCATCTTAGGTCATTGGTTCCCAAAAGGATCGAATCCCCGGAAACGATCCGAAATGCACCAACTCCGAAAAGGAACGGTTCCTCGGACTCTATCTGAAATGAAACGAATCCGGAAAATTCGATTCCTAGAACTCGTTCTGAAATGAAACGACTCTGTAAAAGAACGATTCTTCGGAATAGTTTCGAAAAAGACTGACTGCTCTGAATCGTTCCGAAATGACATAAATCACGCCCTTTTTTAATTCTTTGCAACAGGGTAAGGTACCAACTCCGAAAAGGAACGATTCCTCGGACTCTATCTGAAATGAAACGACTCCGGAAAAGTTCGATTCCTTGAACTCCTTCCGAAATGAATAACTCTGTAAAGGAGCGATTCCTCGGAATCGTATCGAAAAAGAACGACTGCTCTGAATCGTTCCGAAATGATATAAATCACGCACTTTTTTTTGTTCTTTGCAACAGGGTCGGTAGATTATTTTTTCGAAAAATAAACTAAAAATGATCTTAAATTCAGAATTGTCGAGATTGGAAGGGTTCCGGATTTTGGATTTTGTACTCTACAAACACAATGGCTATTATACATCTATCAGTGCAATACTTGGCGATAGTTGCGACAGTTCTTCCAAATCCAGAAATAACTATATTTAAGCAGTAAAAAAAAGCCTTTACAAACATGGGAGAACTCTCTAAATTTCGCGGCATAGTGAAAAAAATTTACAAATTTCGATGTTTTTTTCAAATTTTTTAAGGTTTAAAAATTGTAAAAAAAATATCACAATTTCCAATTTTAAAAAAAAATCTTTGTATAACCCGCACCGTGTATAAGCCGCAGTGGCTTTTTGGGAGGTTTTTTTCTTGTATAAGCCGCGGACTATACACCCGAAAATACGGTATTTCTTCTTAAAATATGCTTCAGCTGTAATTCATTTTATTAATACAAAATTCCTTCCTCGTGCTTTTGTTTGAAACATTAAAATTTCAGCGATAAATGGTTTAATATTGCAAACCTTTTTTTCAGTTTACTTCGTCTCCACCTATCCTTTTCTCCATGGTGTAAAGCAGCTGTGATAAAAGAAAATCCTCATTTAAGCTGACAGTTTGCCAGTCTATGAATTTTAAAGGTCTGTCTCAGCTTTTTTAATTATTTCTGCGAAAAGTTTATGCAACCAATCAACCATAAGAAAATGAAAGGGAAAAAAACAAAAAAAAGGCGACTTTTTATGTGAGCTTTGGAATTTAAGTAATTACTCAGTTAATAAATAGAATTTTGAAATTCTGAGCTTCAGGTGCATCAGGAGAGATATTGGGCTACTCTCATAAAAATTTTGAGCCTTGTACGTCCCATAGATTTTGCTAGCCATCGCAGACACACACAGCCACAGCGTTTTGTTCTTTTATTAATATAGATTTTTGCATTAGCTAGTGGAGGTCGTTCTTTACAAAACCACTTCTTAATATTTTTACTTCCTTTGCAGTTTCTTTTTTTTATACTAGGGTTATGTTTATTTTCGAAACTGGTTCCAAAAGTAAAAGTATCCAAATAATAAAAAAAATCTTGTAAATTAAATCGAAAAATCCTATATAGAAATTCCCTTTTTTTCCCTATGATTCTTTACAGAAATACACGTTTTTCCATGGTCCTCCGATGGAATGTGAGTTTTTTTCACAATCTTTTGATGTATTTCATATTTTTACTGCGATCCATAAAGAAAAGTTACATTTTTTAGCGATCCTTTGATGAAATACACATTTTTTTCTAACAGTCCTTTGACAAAATTTGCATTTCTCTACGGTCTTTATAAAATTCGTGTCCCCCCCCCTTTTTCTGTGACTTTTGATGAAGCTAATTATTTTTTACCGCGACCCTTTAATAAAACTTTCATTTCTTCCCATCATGCTTTGATAAAATTCTTGCTTTTGCTGCAATCTTTGATGAAGCTAGCTATTTTTTCTGCAAATAGATTTTATTTTTTATTTTTTATGATGCTTTTTCTTTTGACCCGCTAGACTGGTCACTAAAACCTGTTAGGTCAAAGGTTACATTATTTTGAAGCGGAGGTCAGGTAGCTATTATAGATCTATATAGAGCTATTATAGATTAGTGCAATACTTGGCGATAGTTATGACAGTTCTTCCAAGCCCAGAAATACAGTATAGGATGCGTTATCCAGAATGCTTGGGACCCAGGGCATTCTGGATAAGGGTTTTTTCCGTAATTCGGAGCACTTTAGCGTAAGTATAAGATGTGCACGAAATAATTTCATAAATAGTGAAATAAATAGGTGAATATGAATACTAATACATGTAAATACCTTAGTTTATTGATTAATTTACACAAAATAAAAAAATAATTACAATAAATGAAAAAAATATACATCTACATATGAAATTTAATTTTGAGATTTTGAAACAGAATCTTTTGATTGGGATTTAGCAAACATTTCTAAGATAGTCTTTTGCTTATAGCGCGTCTCTTACCCTAATTGTTCTTGTATTTTGTACAGAGACAGGATTTTATGCTCGTGGAAGTAGCTCCTCTGTAGCATGCCTGAAATTAATTGTTTGGTATAAAATATTAATTTTTCATTTGATACCTTATTTACTGCTTCATTCTGCTGGTTGTTCTTCTCATCATCATCATCACTTTCATCAGATATATTGCTTGTCATCATTTCATAAATCTCACTGTCAGTCATGTAATTAGTGACAGGAATGTTTTCATCGGCTTCTAAACAATTTAGCAATTTAACTTCTACACAATTAAAGCCTTTGGCATATGCCAACAGATCAGCAATAATTTGCTTCTCTTTCGAAATCTTGAAGCCTTCAAACTTTGGCTCATTTTCGTCATTGAAAAATAATGGAGAGGGCTACATGACACATGCAGGGCCATAACTATAAACTTGGGGGCCCCGGGGCAAAACCTCCGGGAGGGCCTCCCAGGGAGGGCAAATTGAAACTTTGTCCCGGGCATAGTTTTTTTCCTTGCACACCGTTGTTTAAATGTACATAGCATGATAAGCCCAAAAATGACTAAAAAATGTAGAATTGGGCAACTCTACTCGGCAGGCACTTGGCGGAGACGCCATTTTTGCCGATCCCACTAAAGTTAGCATAGGGAAGAAAATACGGACTTCTGGTTGGTTGAATACTTTAAAGAGAATTTTATTTAGGTTCATTTTTGAGTACATGTAATTTAATCATGCGTTTCTGTTTAAAAACGTTTTGAAAGATGGATTGTGATAATTTTTTTTTTGATTTTATGTATTTATTAATAGACTAGTTGACCCATCCGGCATTGCCCGGGACACGTTATGATAACCAAACAATTAACACTTTAGATCTACAATTAGTCAAAATTAAGCATAGGATATGAATTATTCGTTAAATAATATTTTAAAGAAATGCATAAAAAATGAGTAAATGCTTTAAAAAAGGCCTTTGGACCTCAATAAAAACATCAGGGTGTAGGTCCTGAAATAAGAGTCCAAAATTCAATTTTAAATTTATGCATTGAGAAGGTTTGATAATAAGTGGGTGAAATATGCATGGAGAACAAAAATTTCAAGGTGCCTCAGGCTTTTAAATGAAATGTAAGGACATGGAAATAACTAAGTGAAAAAATAGTTCCAAAAATGAAGATTGGATTAAGAGAGGGCAGTTTAATAGCAATTTATGGTACAAAATCTTCAAGGGGCAATGAACTTATTTCGCATGTAGTTGGGTATAAAATATTTTTTGTAGTTATTAAAGTAATGGGAGGACGCTAAACAATGTGAAAGAAAATTGCAAGCAATCCGAATCGTTTTTAAAGAAATTGCACAACGGCCCCAAGAATGCGATTAATATTCAAAATTGGTGGTAGCTAGACTATGGCGGTTTCTTGGTAGCTGATGGATTTAAGAAGTTGTTTAAAAAAAGGAGTTAATTGAACCATTTCAGAGGGATTTATAATAAGGGCCCAAAAAGGACAACTGACAGTTAAAAAGAGGACCCTAACAGGAAAACATGTTAAAATATCTTAGTACTTAACTCTTTAGATCTACAATTAGTCAAAATTAATCATAGGGTATGAATTATTCATTTTAATAATATTTTATCGAAATGCACAAATTGATTCGGAAAATGTTTAAAAAAAGGGTCCTAGCCGCGGATGAAAATTTGAGAATCTTGTCCCTGAAAGAAGAGTCCAAGATTCAAATAAAAAAATTTTGCACTGAGAAGGGGATAAATTTAAAGAGTGAATTATGTTTGCCTCACAAAATGTTCGGGGGCCCTAGACTGATCCCTATGATTCCACAGGAAGCCGAAGTGTCTTATATGGAATGTCAAAACATTAAAATATCTAAATGAATAAAGAATCCTAAAAATGAAGTTCGGATTAAAAGGAAACAATTTATTAACAATTTATTATTACAAAAACTTCAACGGGCCCCAAGGGGCCAGGAATTTATTTTGCATGTAGTTGGGTATAAAGATATTTTTTGTAGTTATTAAAATGATGGAAAGACGCTATAACTATGTTAAATAAAATTGAAAGCAATTTGGTTCATGCTTAAAGAAGCTGCATCAAGGGCCTCAAGAAAGCAATTGACAAACAAAATTAATGGTAACTGAAGTCTGAGAAATTCTTTTGTCGTTCATGTAATAGGTAGAGAGAGGACATAAAAAATTGATAGGAAAAAAAAGCTAGTGAATTGGACCATTTTTAAGGGAGCTATAATATAGGGCCCTGTAGGGACCAACTGACAGTTAAAACCAGGGCCCTAATATGAAACCATATTAAAATATTTTAGTACATAGCGCTTTAGATCTTTAATTAGTCAAAATTAAGCATATAGTAGGAACTATTCTTTGGAATGATATAATTTTTTAAATGCACCAATTGATTGGGCAAATGTTTAAAAAGGGGCCCTAGGGTCCGAATAAAAACATCAGGTTTTCTGGATTGGTCCTGAAAGAAGAGTCCCAGGCAACTTTAAAATTTTGCACTAAGAAGATCAGAAATATAGGAAGTGAAATATGTTTATTTCACAAAATGTTGAGGGGCCCTAGGCTGGACCCTATGATTCCACAGGGGAACACAGTATCTTGTATAAAATATCAAAACATTAAAATATCTAAATGAATAAAGAGTCCTAAAAATGAAGATCAGATTAAAAGGAAGCAATTTATTGACAATTTATTATTACAAAAACTTCAAGGGGGCCTGTACTGAGCCCCAAAGGGCCAGGAAATTATTTCGCATGTAGTTGGGTATAAAAATATTTGTGTAGTTATTAAAATAATGGAAAGACGCTGAAACTATGATGAATAAAATTGAAAGCAATTTGGATCATTTTTAAAGAAGCAGCACCAAGAAAGCGATTAATATTCATAAATAGTGGTAGCTGAAGTCTAAAAAAAATTTTTGTTGTTCATGTCGTAGTTGGATGACCTAAAAAGTTGTTAAAAAAAAGCTAGTGAATCCGACCATTTTTAAGGGAACTATGATAGAGGGCCCCATAGGGGCCAACTGACAAATACAATCAGGGCCCTAACATGAAAACATGTTAAAATGTTTTAGTACATAACGCTTTAGACCTTTAATTAGTCAATTTTAAGCATAGAGTATGAATTACTTGCAAGAATAATATTTTTTTTAAATGCACCAATTGTTTGGGTAAGCGTTAAAAAAGGGCCCCAGGGCTCGAATAAAAATATCAGGGTGTTGGTCCTGACATAAAAGTCCAAGACTCAGCTTTAAAAATTTGCACTAAGAAGGTGAGAAATTTAGGGAGTGAAAAATGTTTAGCGCACAAAAAGATCAAGGGGCCCTGGGTCGGCCCTATGATTATCTAGGGGGCCCCAGTGTCTTATATGGAATGTAAAAATTTGAAAATATCTAAATGGAACAGGTATCCCAAAAATGAAGATCGAAATTAATGGAAGCAATTTATTAACAATTTACTATCACAAAGCTAAAAGGGGCCCTAAAACGGGCCCCAAGAGTCCAAGGTCATAACTGAAGAGTAAAAAGGCGAAAATATCTAAAAGGAGAAAGGTACCTCAAAACGGAAAAGATTAGATAAAAAGGAGTCAAGCTATTAACAATTTGGCGCATAAAAATTGTAAGGGGCCCAGGGCCCTGGCCCTTAAAATATTAAAAGTCTGAGCCTCAGGTGCATCAGGACCTGTCTTGGACTATCTTCACCTAAAATTTCAGACTTCTATGTGCGGTAGATTTTGCTAACCATCGCAGTCACACACACATACGCAGACATACACAAACAGAGCGTTTTGTATATTAGTATAGATAAGAAGAAAGATTTTCTAGAATGTTTTAGATGCTTTTTATGTTATTCAGTCGATTAGAAGTCCATATTTTTTTCCTTATACTAGCTTCGATGGGATCAGCAAACATGCTGGCGCGACATGACACATTCGACTCGACATTTCGCTGTCTGCTGTAGAACTCTTTTTGCATGCGAAGCGTATAAGGAGTGTATTGATGACAGACAAGCAAAAACATCTATTCTAGCACTTCGATTCTTTTTTTTTATTACTAACTTTTAGGCATGTGCTGGGCATTTTATAGGAACTTAGACTAGAAACTAAAATCAATAGTTTTTTTAACCATCAGTTTTGGGCCCCTCAGGCTTGGGGGCCCCGGGGCACTGCTCCGGCGGTAGTTACGGCCCTGGACACATGGCAGCATCTTTGATTGTGAAGCTTCTCTGGAAATTTTTTATTCCAATTCCTTTGTTGCAGTCTGTGAGCATTTTTGTAAAGAAGTCATTTTTGTAGTGAGTTTTTAAAGATCTCAGAATCCCTTGATCCAATGGTTGGATAAGTGATGTACAATTTGGAGGCAAAAACACTGCAAACACATTATCCATTTCTAAGAATTCTGCTTCAGGATTTGGCTCTTTATTTGTGATCTTTTGAAGAATTTGCCATTTATCGCGATTTTTTTAATGAAAATTGCTGTTTTTCGCGATCTTTTCTTGAAATTTGCCGTTTTTTGCGATTCTTTTGTCAAAATTTGCCGCTTTATCACGATTTTTTTTACTATATTTGTTATTGTTTTGCAATCTTTTTGGGGAAATGTGCCTCCTTTGGTGATTTTGTAACGAAATTACCCATTTTCTCGCGAATCTTTTGACAAAATTTGCCGAAAATTAGTCGTTATTTCTTGATTTTTAACGAATTTTGCCGTTTTTCAAGGATCTTTTGACGAAATCTGCTGTTTTTCGAAATTTTTTGACAAAATTTGCCGTTATTTTTTCGTGATATTTTGAAGAAATTTGCCTTTAATCGCGATCTTTTGTTGAAATTTGCCATTTTTCGCGAATCTTTTGACAAAATTTGCCGTTTTATCGCGATTTTTTGGACTATATTTGATATTTTTGGGGGAAATCTGTTTTTTTTTGGGGATTTTGTGATGAAATTACCCATTTTCCTGCGAATCTTTTGACAAAAATTGCCGAAAATTAATCGTTATTTCGTGATTTTTAACGAACTTTGCCTTTTTTTGCAATCCTTTGACGAAATTATGCATCTCAGGGACGCGTAAGAGCTATTTTTTTTTACATCCGTCGCCGATTTTTTGTATAATTTACGTGCTATAGCGCGTCCGCGGGATCGCTGAAATAAAGTTACCGATTTGCATTCCAGTTTTCGGAGCGTTCCGGATACTGGATCCTATACTGTAACTGTATTTAAGCAGTGAAAAAAAAAGCCTTCACAAACATGGGAAAACTCTAAATTTCGTGGCATGGCGAAAAAAATTTACAAATTAGATGATTTTTTCAAATTTTTTGAGGTTTAAAAATTGTAAAAAAAAAAATCCCGATTTCCAATTAAAAAAAAAAAAAATCTTTGTATAACCCACACCGTGTATAAGCCGCAATGGCTTTTTCGAAGGTTTTTTTTTTTTTTTTTTTTTTAAATTTTTGTATAAGTTGCACTATACACTTGAAAATACATTATATCAATTTCATGAAAAGTGCAATATTTAATGCAATATAATTAAAATGTGTCCCAAATAATGCTTCCCATTATACCATAATGCAATGGAATAATTTTGTAGTCTTGTGAATTAATAACAAATAGTCTTTATACCACATATTGTACAGAATGTATATTTTAGTATATATGCTTCCTAGATGCACATAAACTTTATTACGTTCGAAAGAATGTAACATCATTAAAATGCACATGAAATTATTTTTTCCTTTTGACTATGTAACAGTATATGTTTATGTATGTATATGTCTTTTGATTGCCACTGTAATTAGATTATACAACCAATTTTCATGAAACTGGAAACGACTTGACAAAATTATGCAACAATTACTATTTTAAATTTCAAACTATTTGTTTGAGTAGTGTTTGCCCTGTTATATGCAGACAGACTGAATGCTATAGGTGCTAAGTATTTACATAATTACGAAGTATCTAAAAAAACACCTCATAGGGTTAACTTTAGATAGCTAGTGCCTTTGTATGACTGAAATAAGCAAACAGTTCTATAAAGAATCTGTCTAGACTTTTCTCACAGGGTCCTAGTTCTGTGAAAATATGTTTTTTTTCCCCCTTATAATTTGTTAAATTCTAATCATAATTTTGTGAACTTAAAATTATTCTTATATATTATTTATATTCAGTTTCTGTCTTTCATACATAAAAATTTAAATATAAGCTTTTATTTTTAAATGATTGTAATTTTTTTAAAGGCTCCATTTTAAGGTAGAAGAATTCTGTGTAAGGTCTACTTGAAAAAAAAAAAGAACTTTTTGAAGAGACCTGTTTTAATATAAAAAAAAAAAAAAATAAATAAATAAAAAAATATGAAGGATCTTTTAAGGGACCTAAAATTCACCATATCCTTACAATTATCAATACCTAAGCTATCAAACTCAACATTCAATGCATAATAGAAAAGAAATTTATTCTATGAATTTACAGTTACTTTACAATAAACATATTTTAAACATCTTGTAATCATAAAAACTTTGTTAACTATTATATTTGTTTAACTGCTGAATTAAATTGTTGTATTATACAGTATAAAAACAAATCAATATAAATAATTATATGGTAACAATAAACTCAAATACGCTTAGAAAAATTATTTTTTTCATGTCTCAGTGCTTCCATAACCATTACAGGATCTTGCTTGCCAGTATGTTCTTGAACAGAAGCCTCATGTACCCTCATGAAAGGATTGAAAGTTTTCTCATCAGAAATTGTTGAAGGTACAGTTGGTTCCTTAAGTTCTTTTTTAAGTTTCGCCCACTCTAATTTATCAAGAATAACTTTATTAGATGGCTCAACATGGGCTGCAAACAGTAAATTATTAGCAGTGTACTCATGACCACAATAAACTTGAGTTTCATCAGGTAAACTTCCCAAAATTTTTACTAATGCTTGATACATTTGTTCAGGAGTGCCCTCAAAGAACTTTCCGCAACCTGCAGAAAATAAAGTGTCACCAGTAAATACGGCTGGTGGACCGCCATTTTTCTTATCTTCAACAAAATAACATACATGGCCTTTAGTATGACAAGGTGTAAGCAAACATGTTACGTGCAAAAACCCAACGTTTATAACATCTAAATGTTTCAATTGTTTGGTGAGAGCTGCTGTGTTGACATCTCCACCATATACAGTTATATCGCTCTTAAGTTGAACAAGTTCTGCATTTCCACCTGCATGATCCCAATGATGATGAGTCGTAAAAACTGAGATTAATTTAACTCCTTCATCATTTACAGCTTTCAAAACCTTTCGAGGTTCTACAGGATCAACTACAGCGGCCTGATTAGAAGATTCATCAATAATTAAATACATGTAATTATCATCTAATGCTGGTATTATTTTAACTTTCATTTTCAGTTAACACAAGATAGAGAATGTGTTTCTACTTTTACAATATATTAATCCCAGCGATTATCTAAGCAATAAATGCGAATTATTTTTTATTTTACTAATTTTCAGATCGAACCAGTGGAAGAGAGATAATCCGAAAAAATAATCTATTTTATTACTTTCATTTAGCAGACGAAGCCGTTCACCGTGTACGCATCACCTGAATAAATAGACCAATCAAATGTAACAGTGATTATTTTTCAAGAATAACAGCGATTTAGTTATTTGATTTAACCTTCAACTACAACATTTTACATATAACATATATATCTGCAATAAATAATCATTGAAAAAAAGTGATTAGAACATTAAATTTAAAATTCTTTGATAAATTTTGAAAAATGTAAATTTCTAATCCATCAAGTTTAACTCTTGGGTTTTTCTTTATGATGGCACTATCAATTTGGCAACAACGCATGTATTGCGTCAACTTTATTATTTACTGTATAGTTAGTTTATGTTAGGAGGAACATGTAAATTAGAAAATTTCTTTTTCTCTTTACTTTTATCAGTAAACGTATTCTACTAATAAAAATTTTTTGAACTCATGGAGCATATATTTCATGAAAAGGTTAGGTATTATTCAAAGTTTTCACATTTTGCTGAATAATTATGATATTCGTTTTTACATCTTTAACGTAATTCTGGAAAATTTTGAAACTTACTTTTAAATATTTGTAAATTAGAATGAAGATTAATGAAATTTATGTCAATTTAAATTAATCATTTTTTACTTTATTATTTGATTTTGATGTTGTCATTGATGAATGTAACAATAAAAGTTTTAAAGATATGATACTTTTATTTTAAAATTGCTACTAATTTTGAAAAATCTAAAAGCTTTAAATGTTTAAATTAATATTTTATCATCGTAGTGTTAACTTATGTATGTATTTTTATATCTTCATTTAATTAAGATAATGTGTATTAATTTATTGTTCTATGAATTAACTTATAATAAGTAGTTAGTAGTTACAATTAGTATGAGTTGAGAACAATCAGGCTTATTTAAGTGCTGACTGTGCTAACTCAACCCTGGGAGAAAATAAGATCTTTTTTATGCTGTGTTGTTTGTTTTGGCATGTGGACTATTCTAAATATAAAACTCCTTTTTAAGATTTTTTTTTTTTTCCAAAAAAGTTTCATTCCTAAAGATGAAGTAAAAAAAAAATCTTTAAGAGAATTAAAAAATAAAAATTCAAGAATAGAAATTTAATATTAGCTGCATATTTTAAAGAAATGTCAATTATAATGCTTAGAGACATTGAATATGTAGAAACATTGAATAAAAAGTGTGTGCTGTGCTACCATGTCTTCAACAATCTCTCCATTTTGTCTTATGAAAGTAAAGTATTTTACAATGTTAACATTTTGATATAGATATTTCTCATTCCAACACAATTTTTTATTTATGTATATATATTGTCTCGTAAACGACTCATAGTATTTTCTGTGTTTTTTTTATTTTTTTTTTATTTTTAGTGTTTTCACAATATAAATCATTATATACATAATTAAGTAAAAAATATAGTAGAGTCACCCGGGGTAATTCCTGGTCAAAAAACATCAACATTCAATTATTACAAAATCTATCTAAGCTAGAGTTACCAATTTTGGCATGGAGTAAGCACACTTCCGAAAGCGATTTCCGAAAATACGATGCGAATTTCCAAATAAAAAAATTCATTCAGAATCACCCCTGGAATGACCCCAGTATATTTTTTTTTCAATAAATCATTTTATTAAAATAGAAGGTACTTAGGTATTAACGCCACCGCAGCAGAACATGCACTAATGCTCCAATAAAGAGCAATCTTGTTGTTCGCCCATGCACAAAAATAATGGCGTCAAAAATGACTGAAAAATGCACTAAAACACTAAAAAATGGCGTGAAAAATCAGCAAAAAACAAGGCAACAAGGAATCCGAAAGATAACTGCGGTGGCGTTAATATGTAAGTACCAAATAGAATGACTGTATATTAATCATAATCTAATAAATTTGTAAGGATAATGTTATTTTATATGTTGTCTATGAAAGCTTGTTGGCAAAAGGATGATGCAATGATACACAAGGAATTTCCAGTGATGCTGTCAAAACAGAGTTCCTTTAAAGGGGTCCAAGACACAAATATCTTCGTTTTTTTCTGATTAAAATAGTGTTTGAATCATATCTACCTGAATTAGAACGATATATATTCTTTTTCAAATGTTTGGTTGTTTTGAAAATCTAGCGATCAAGCCAGAGTTGCTATGGAAATGAATTATTTTTAAGTGTAAACAAACTCATTTTAACATGTTTTTCTTCAAATTAATTTATACTATTTATTAAATTTTAAATAGATTTATAGTCTATTCTCAAATTCAATTTTTTAAAACTTTTATATCCTTTGCAGTGAAGTGAAATGAAGAGTTATATTGTGTATATTTTGATTTTCGCTAGTGTTTGATTCTGGGCCTCCATGGCTGAGTGGTCAAAGCTCCACTCTGCTAATTGCTTTTGAACGTAGGAGGTTGTGGGTTCGAATCCCACTGGCTCCATTGCATTCACTCTTTGTGTGGAGCTCCTGTTGTATTTCTCTTGTTGTGTAAAATTTCCTTGTGCTATCTTGTCCCTGTATATTAATGTTGACTTACAAGCTGGCTTCATGTCGAGCACACAAGTCAGGTATATGTTGTTCAATGTTTGATTCTTTGTTTTGATACGTAAAAGTTATTTCCTTAGGTATTTTTAAGTTTTTTTAGAAAGTTTGGAGAGATTTGATTAAACTGATCATTAAATATGCCTAGAAAGTGAAAATGTAATCAAGTGAAATATCTTCGATAACTGTGCTGAAAAAAAATTGAAAGACGATATATTCGAAAGGCATTGTTCAAATCTACGGAGTGGTTCAAATAGTACCAAAGGAAAGTAGAAATTCCTAAAATTAAACTTAATCAGAGATTTAAGATTAAAGAAGGTTTAAGTTACTCACCTCCTGATATGTTTTTAAATGTATGAAAATAGCTTATGAATAGTTTAAACATGTTTGTAACTTTAAATTAATAAGTTTTTCTCCATGATACTTTTTTCGCCATTTCTCATGTTTAAATTCTTACCAATCAAGAACCAATTAAGATAAAAGGTTCAAACTTTTGGTACATGTCTTTTTTAAAGATTTTATTTCAATTTTTATTCGGCAAATTTTAAAATATTTACATCTAAAAATATAATTTTTCAATAAAAATGTCGTAATTTTTATTTAAGGCTGAATCCATGTCGATTCAGGCAGGGGGGTTACCTTCATAGTCTCAGAAGTTCTTTGATTGAACATATGTTAAAATTCAGAAAAAAATAAAATTCCCGTAATTTTTGGTTTTCTCCAAAAAAATTTCTGGACTGAGATACAGGGTGCCAAAGATGGCATCCCCAGCACCTTTTCCCGTTTGCAATTTTCGAAAAAAAGTTTAAAGTGCTCTATCTCTGAAACTATGCAATATATTTCATTGCAGTTTATTTTATTTTAAAGATAATATTGTTCTGTTTAAAAAGATATATTCCATTTTGAAATATGTATTTAATTATTTTTACAGCAGCCTTCTAAAAAAAAATTTTTTTAATCAAAAATAATTTTTTTCTCAAAAATGCCAATCTCAAAAATTTTGATTTTTTTTACTGTTAGTCAATACCATTGAGTACTACCTTCACTGTAAAGGAGAACTTCCACTTTTGAGTTTAACGAGTTTTAGAATCATTTCAAGAATTTAGAGAATTTTACATGATCTTCATGTCAAAAGTTTTAGTAAAAGTCTCTCAATTTTTGTTTATTTGTATCATATGTAGCCTATTACATATCATAAAGAAGTTAGAAATCACATGTCAAACATGGTAAATGAGGTGCATTCATACTATGACTATTTTTATAAATATTTAGATCTTGGTGCAATAAGTATTACACTCTTGTGAAAATAGGCATGAATACAAAATTTATTATGTTTCTATGTATTAAATTCAGTAATACGGAAGTAATATGAATCCATCTTAAAAAGAATGTAATCACCAGGGCAATCTAGAATCATTACCTATCATGGGATATGTTTGAATTAATTATGCGTGATAGGATTTAACAGGATGAATAAAATATTTATGAGTGTCTTTTTTTTTCAAAGTTTTAATTTGACTTTCATAACATTTGACAACCTTTTTCACAACATTTGTTGCCTTTTTTTTTCTTCTTCTTCTTCTTCTTCTTCTTTTCTGAAGGTAGCATTTTTCTGTTTGAAATGATATATTCAATTTTGAAAAAAATTATTCATATTTTCTGATGCAGCCTTTTGATTATTTTTTTAATTAAAAGACATCAAAAATGCCAATCCTAAATTTATTTATTTATTTTTTTGCTGCTGATTAATACCATTGACTACTTACTGCCTTCCTTATTTTGGAAAACTTCCACTTTTGATTTTGACGAGTTATCGAAACACATGTAAAATTTTGCCATATATTTTGCCAGTTCCTGTATGACAATCACACACTGGTCTCAGGAAATCAAAATCTTAGTCTTATTTGACATGGGATTTTATTTCTTAATAAGTATAAGAAACTGACAACTTTAAAAATAGCTTACAAAAGAAAAAAAACATACACTAAAGTTTACAAAATATATGTATAAGTTTCAAAACATATCACTTCCAGTGTATTCTGCTTAGAACTGAAATTAAAAATTCATAGACTTTATAATTTATTGAACAGTATCTGTATCTTCCTTTGATATTTAGTGATGCCTTCCTGTTTAACTAATAGGGACTGGGGCTTCCATAATCCTTAAAACATTGTGAATAGGAAGTGAACACTGGTGGTGGTGTTGCTGTCTTGCAGGTGGAAATCTATACCCAACAGCTGATCCAAGTGGGAGCATAAAGTTAACGACAATTTCATAAACAACTGATATCATTTACCTTTGCAATGCACCACTCACAGTAATATACACAGGCAACAAAAATTCATTTTTATAAATTGTGAATCTGAATATTTTGCAATTGTTTCAGAGATCTTAGTTGGACAAATGAAATTTCTTCTTGCTTGCTGTTCAAAGTTTGTGCAATATAGGTACTATGATATTAATAGATGAATATACCCATCACTATGATATTAATAGATGATTGTTCATTCTATTAAATTCTATTGTACATAATTAAATATCCCATGATAGGTAATGATTCTAGGTTGACCTGGTGATTACGTTCTTTTAAAGATGAATTCATATTACTTCCATATTACTGAATTTAATATATAGAAACATAATAAATTTTGTATTCATGCCAGTTTTCACAAGAGTGTAATACTTATTGCACCAAGATCTAAATATTTATAAAAATAGTCATAGTATGAATGCACCTCATTTACCATATTTGACGTGTGATTTCTAACTTGTTTAGGATATGTAATAGGCTACATATGATACAAATAAACAAAAATTGAGAGACTTTTATTGGAACTTTTGACAGGCAGTTCCTGTAAAATTCTCTAAATTCTTGAAACGATTCTAAAACTTGTTAAACTTAAAAGTGGAAGTTCTCCTTTACAGTGAAGGTAGTACTCAATGGTATTGACTAACAGTAAAAAAATCAAAATTTTTGAGATTGGCATTTTTGAGAAAAAAATTATTTTTGATTAAAAAAAATTTTTTTTAGAAGGCTGCAATAAAAATAATTAAATACATATTTCAAAATAGAGTATACCTTTTTAAGCAGAAAAATATTATCTTTAAAATAAAATAAACTGCAACGAGATATCTTGCATCGCTTCAGAGATAGAGCACTTTAAACTTTTTTTCAAAAATCACAAATGGGAAAAGGTGCTTGGGATGCCATCTTTGGCACCCTGTATCTCGGTCCAGAAATTTTTTTGGGGAAAACCAAAAATTACGGGAATTTTATTTTTTCCTGAATTTTAACATATGTTCAATCAAAGAACTTCTGAGACTATGAAGGTAAGATTTTTTCTTTGGCTGCCTGAATTGACATGGAGTATGCCTTAAATTTTTTATTATTTTTTTTTTTAATTAATGTTTTAAAAAATGCTGAATAAAAATGAAAGTTTACATATTTATGTTAAAGTATATGAAAAAAGGGTATTTATCTATTAATGCCATCGCAACAGAAGTTGCGTTAATGCACCAATAAAGAGCAATTTGTGAAAAAGAGCAATGCATCAATAAAGAGCAATATGCCTATAAATAGCAAGATTGCTCTTTATAGGCATATTAGCGCAACTTCTGCTGCAGTGGCGTTAATATGTAAGTACTGAAAAAACTTTGAAATTCAACAAATAATGTTTTGATTTTAACAATTGTAAATTATCCCACTTTTAAAAAAATAATAATTATTTTTTTAAGTTTAAAAAGTTCTGTGATGTGATTTTGTTTGTTATAAGATTGATCATCATAAAGAAATTCAAAGTTCTAACTCGATTATTTTTTTTTTTTTTTTTTTTTTTTTTTTTTGTGTGTGTGTGTGTGTGTGTGTGTGTGTGTGTGTGTGCGTCCGTCCGTCCTGGACCCCTTTAAAAGATTTTCCAAAAATATAAAAATCAAATAAACTTAAGTTTATTATTATAACAAGCCCCAGGCAAGTCAGCTAGTATCATTATAAAATACACTTTTAGTTTTTTTAATATGCAAATTATTTTTTATCTAAAATTCTATTTAATTTTATTATAAAACACCAAGTTTCTATATGAAGCAAAAATTGCCAGAATACTATGACAAGGAAAAAATTAGCATTTTGGTGCAAAAAAGAAATCTCTATGCATCTGTCAGATCTGTTCCTTTTCTCCTTATGAGTTTTATCAAGTAAACAAATAAGTAGCATTCTGTGACTAAATTTGTTATAAAAAATATTCAATATATCTATTAAATGTACTTTTTTATCATCAGATAATATATATAACAAACGTATTTATAAATTTTGTAATTTTTTTTTACAGCAAGAAGGATCTTTATGTGCTCAACATTGTTTAAATGCCCTACTTCAAGCCCATTACTTTACAGCAGTTGAATTAGCTACAATAGGTCATCAGATTGATGAAGAGGAACGACGTAGAATGGCTGAAGGTGGCATACATTCTGAAGATTATCAAAAGTTTTTACAAGTATTTTGATTTACTACTTTAATTGTTGCACTATATCTGAAAAATGAATTAAAGTTGCAGTGTGATAAGATTTTGTTTATTTTATGTATAAGGGTACAAAAAATAGCAATCTCGGGGAACCTAACAAGTTGTTGTGGCCGTCACCGATGCCTCGGGGTTGTTATAATCAGGGTTGGGATTTCTTCCAAGACAGTGGAAATCCAGAAGAAAAGTCATTGGTCTATAGATAATTAAAGAATTTTTCAACAATGTGTACAATTTCATTATTGATTTTGGTGATTGTTCCATCTGCTCTCTGCAGTGTAGAAATTCCTTTTCTCCCAACTTGTAACTTGTGCTTAGCTGATTTTGAACTCTTGTTATTTTCTAAAACTTTCTTGACAAGATTACAGTTAAGTTTTCTGATATTTTTTGTGACACGTTTTCTTACCGTTTTGTTTAATTCGGCATATTTAACTTTTGGTATAGGATAATTTTTCTTAATTTTAAATTCTCTGTTTTTCCATCGATCTTTTTTATTCTTCTCTTATTTTCTTTGCCTGTCTTACTTGTTCATTGACAGCTATCTTCTTTGCAATTTCTTATAGAATATTGGTTAGTTTCTTGTTCACTATTGTAACATCTTGCTTTTTTTTTCTAAAGTTGATTGAACTTGGCTCATACTCATCAGGGGAACATGGGATTCCTGGGAAAATCAGGGGATAAAATTTTGGATGTAAAAATCAGGAGATAATAAAAAAATTAGTGATGGGATGAATATTTGGCCACTATTCGGTCTATTCGGCCCTTTTGCCGAATATTCGGTTGGCCGAATATTGAAGGCTCGTTGACCGAATACTTCGGCTGAATACCTGTAGCCGAATATTTAAAGATATCTAGCCGAATATTGCTAAAATCTTGCCGAATAGTGAAAGATATCTTACCAAATAAATTTAGGATTTAAAGAATTTAATTTCTTACAATTTTTTTTTTTTCTCTAATCCAAATTTGTCTACTTCATTCATGAAGTCTTTCTCATTCTTAGTTACAAAATATAGAGTTATTCAGATACTTAAAAATATACAGCCTTTCTGTATTTCCTATAAAATTTAGTGATATTTTAGAAGTTGCTGCCCAAGTTGAAGATTTAATTGTATGGGAAATGTCTTCATTAGAGAATGATAATTACAATTCAAGATATAAAAACACTTAAAAAAAAAAAAAAAAAAAAAAAAACACTGCCTTATTCTAAAACACTTGAATATTTATTAATGTCTGCAAATTCCATGCACTTATAAAAAAAAAAGCTCTTATGAAATTCATAGCTTATTTTCTATAAAGTAAGAAATGAAAAAACTCATTCTCTAGGTGTATTAACAAAAATTCATTTTCAAAATTAAATATGAAATATCTATATTCCAAATACAATGATACACCTGAAAACAGAACTGGTGTCAAACTAGATACGCATGAGATGACACAATTTCTTTTATGAAGATAGTTTTACAAATATTTAAACATAAATTCTAAATACTGAACAAAATATTTTTTTTATTCTATAGTTTTCACTTTTAAATAATTATTTGCATAATTACTGACTTAAATATGTAACATGTATATATTTTTAATTTACATCTTCCTTCATTCATGTTGTTATCAATTTCTGTTTATCCTTTTAATGCTTGTTGAATAAGTGGAATATTGAAGTTGAATATTGTATGCGCCAATTCTAATGTCAAAGATTTTGTTACCATACGCATTCTACTTTAAGCATAACCTTTTGCTTTAACATAATTTGTAATTTAAAGCTTGGCATTGATTTCAGAGCAGGCTCATTCTTATGAATTTGCTTATCATTAGGGACACAAACTCTAAATGATCAAATTTACTTCATTAAAGGTTATTTCAGAAAATATCTACTCGTGAGTTCTAAGAGAGGGAGATTAAGAATATTATTAATTTTGGATGCAAGAAAGGGTAAAAGTATCATTTGATAGTAAAAGTGAAGCACATTCTTCATATTTTAATAGAAATATCTTCCCATCTTGACTTACTGAAAATCATTTGGATGTACATTAGGATAAAAAAATATAATGTAATTTCATTTTTTTTTTTTTTTTTTTTTTTTTTGTGTGTGTTAAAATAAGTTTTTCAAATTTAAAAATACATTTAAAAGCACATTTAACAGTAATAATTATTAATAAGCTCCTATTTTTTAAATTATATATAATCAAAATTTATTTTCTTCATTAGAAAAAAAGTTGGTATTCGGCCGAATATTCAGCTATTCGGCCAAATCATTATTCGTCCCATCCCTACAAAAGATTCCCCAAATCTTGGAAAAACCTGTCAAAATGACTGTCTACTCTGGGAAATTGGGGGCAATTGGTGATGTTCGCTAGAGATGAGTTCGGGCTCATTTTTCAGGGCCTGAGCCCAATGATTTTAAGTCCGAGCCTGAAAGTTTTTTTGTCACCAGAGCCCGAACCCGATACCAAAAATATACAAAATAAAATTGTATGGTATTTAAAAATTGTTTCAAAAGTGATATCTGATTTTTGAAAACTTCTTACATTGATATAATTTTTAAATGAAAATTTAAATTCAATCCTATCAAAATCCGTATAAAATAAAAATATACTTCATATTTAAAAGGATTCTCAAATTTTTTCCCCCTTTTTTAACAAGCAAATTTGATGGACATGTTTGTGTCTAATGAATCAATGCATGAAATTTGCAGTAATTACTATTGTAAGTAGGGATGGGATGAATAGTGATTTGGCCGAATACCGAATATTCGGCCAAATTTTAGGCCGAATACCGAATATTAACTTTTTTTTTCCAGTAAAGAAAATAAATTTTGATTATATATAATTTAAAAAATAGGAGCTCATTAATAATTATTACTCTTAAATGTGCTTTTAAATGTATTTTTAAATTTGTAAAATTTATTTTAACACAGAAAAATTTTGAAATTGCATTATATATTTTTTTATCCTAATGTACATCAAATTAAATTTCAGTAAGTCAGGATGGGAAGATATTTCCATTAAAGTATGAAGAATGCACTTCATTTTTATTATCAAATGATACTTTTTCCCTTTCTTGCATCCAAAATCAATAATATTCTTTCTCTCTCTCTCTCAGAACTAATGAGGAGATATTTTCTGAAATAGTTCTTTAATGAAGTAAATTTGATCATTTAGAGTTTGTGTCTCTAATGATAAGCAAATTCGTAAGAAAGAGACTGCTCTGAAATCAGTTACCAAGCTTTAAATTGCAAATTATGTTAAAGCAAAAGGTTATGCTTAAAGTAGAATGCATATGTTAACAAAAACTTCGACACTTGAATCGGTGCATATAATATTCAACTTCAATAATCCACTTATTCAACAAGCATTAAAAGGATAAATAGAAATTGATAACAACATGAATGACGGAAGATGTAAATTAAAAATATATACAT
This sequence comes from Maratus speculifer, assembly GCA_964019185.1. Classification (NCBI taxonomy): domain Eukaryota; kingdom Metazoa; phylum Arthropoda; class Arachnida; order Araneae; family Salticidae; genus Maratus; species Maratus speculifer. The sequence goes on from OZ025297.1 coordinate 183,368,819, forward strand.
AATAATGTTACATATTACAGTCAGTAATTATGCAAATAATTATTTAAAAGTGAAAACTATAGAATAAAAAAATATTTTGTATTTAGAATTTATGTTTAAATATTTATAAGACTATCGTCATAAAGCCAGCTGTCATCTAATGTCTATCTAGTTTGACATCAGTTCCGTTTTCAGATATACCATTGTATTTGGAATACTGATATTTGATATTTAATTTTGAAAATGAATCTTTGTTAATACACCTAGTGAATGAATTTTCTCTTTTCTTACTTTATAGAAAATAAGTTAAGAATTTCATAAGAACCTTTTTTATATGTGCATGGAGTTTGCAGACATTAATAAATATTCGAGTATTTTAGAATAATGCAGTATTTTTCTTTTTTTCTATAAGTGTTTTTATATCTTGAATTGTAATATATCATTCTCTAATGAAGACATTTCCTGTACAATTAAATCTGCAACTTGGGCAGCATTTCATTTAAAATATCACTAACTTTTATAGAAAATACAGAAAGACTGTATATTTTTTAATATCTAATTAACTGTATATTTTGTAGGTAAGAATGAGAAGGACTTCATAAATGAAGTATCCAATTTGGATTAGAAAAAAAAAATTGCAAGAAATGAAATTCTTGAAATTCTAAATTCATTTAGCAAAATATCTTTCACTATTCGGCGAAATTTTAGCAATATTCGGCAAGATATCTCTAAATATTCGGCTACAGGTATTCGGCCGAAGTATTCAGTCAACAAGCCTTCAATATTCGGCCAGCCGAATATTCGTCCCATCCCTAATTGTAAGATGGCGAATCGAACAATTTTCTGTAAAAAGTGCACATATTTCATTATAAACGATTCTTTTCTCATAACAATCTTCCGTGATTGAGAGGTACCTGAAAACCAATGTGAATTTTAAAAAATTGACATTGTTATTTCAAAAGTCAGATACTTTTAGGAAAAGAGGAAACACTGATCGATTGCTTTCTGTTCGAGTATAATGTTCCCATTATGCGTTTTTCGAAGGGCACCACGCCTTTCCTGCCCTTATTTAATTACTGATGCGCCCTGCTGCTCTTTTGTATATAACACATGCCCTGTCCCATTTTATAAGTGAAAAATGCACCCTGTCCATTTCTCAAAACATGTACTTTGCACCTTGTAATTTCTTGGAAAAATATCTTATTTTCCTTCCCTTCATGGAAAAAAAAAAAAACATGTACATGCTTGAAAAACAAGTCATTCAAAGTGTTGTAATTACTTGTTCACGATAGGTGATTATAATCGGACAATTAAACTCTTCCCACTCTACGCATAGCCGAAACTGGTGCCCCAATTCATTATTTATTCAAGATTTCAACATTCCCCACTGCATTCTGTTCAGTATTTCCAGATTCCAGCACACCATGATTACTTGTTCTCGACAGGTGACGATAATTGGACAATCGGACTTTCCCCATGCAAAACTAGAAAAGGTGCAGGAACCCCAATTCTTTGTGTATTCAAGGTACCAACATTTCCCTACTACATTCCATTACTTTCTGTTCTGTATTCCCAGATTCCAAAGCGTCATTTCCATTTACAGTTTTAAAATCCCCCCCCCCTCTCCTCTACAAAGTGCAGAGATAAAGACCATAAACACATGACTCATGTAAACCAAACAAAAAGATTCACATGCTTTCTCATAGCTCATAGACTGTCTTTTATTTATTTTTTTCTTTTATTGCTTTAGGTTGTTGCAATCTGAAATGAATGAAATAAAATAACCAGAGTTAGAAAACTTTTCTTTCAAAATACGTCTGGTAGAGGTCTGCACGAGTCGAAATTTTCAGCCCGAGCCTGGCCCAATCCACAGAAAAAAAAATTCAGCCCAGCCCGAACGAAAAAAATACTAGCCCGGTCCATAGAGAAAATTTAGTGGCCCGACTCGGTCTGGTGTAATAGCAAAAAATAAGACCTAAGCTCAGCCCGGTACTGAAAAAAAATTAAAATTTCATCCCAAACCCAGCTTGGTCCGAGTAAATTTCTGCAGAGCATTAATCTTTACCCTTACGGAAGAATTCAGACCAAAAGAGCTTAGTCTTTTTTTTTTTTTTTCAAAGTTTATTATCTCCATTTATGCAGAAGTACCATAGGCTGCAATATTTATGCTTTTAATGAACTTTTGTTTGTGGTACGTAAATGTCTCAATTATCATTAGTATTATTAATCCATATTCCATGTAATGGAGACAAAAATCTAAAAAATGGTACATGATAAAAGGTACATCTTCTAAAACAGAATTGCATTGGAAAGAAGAAAATACTTTCCTTTTTTAACAGGTATAAATGTTTAATGTATTTTTTTCTCATGTATTATTTTATTCATTTTGCATAGATGAATAGTTTAAAAGAAATTTCCAGTTTTCAGTTTAAAAGAAAATTCTGTCATAGATAGTTTTTTTTTTATGTGTTTAACTTTGTTTTATAAGCCTAAAAATCTCTAAAAAGAATAAATTCTGATGTTTAATAGTAGAATAATGACAACTTAAAATTATATACCTTTTTTGCAAAAATTTTTGGAGCAAACCAAGTCTTACTGATTTTTGAACAGACTTGGCCATGTTGAGAAAAGGATTTTCATAAGGGATGATTCAACCGGATTGGATTTTTCGCTATCTTCCAATGAAATTTACGTCGTTTCCCGATCTGACAAAATTTGCACTTTATGGCGGCCTTTTAAAGAAATTTATGGATTTCTTTTGTGAATTTTTTGTTCGTTTTTTCACGAAACTAGCTATTTTTTTTACACAATTCACCGGTTTTCGTTTTTTTTCGCTATCTTTTGACGAACTTCTGCGTTTCTTTTTTTTTCTTCTTCTTCTTTCCGATCTTTCTGGCAGAATTTTCTGTTTTTCAGTTTGTAAATAAAGTTGCTTTTTTTTCTGATCTTTTGACGAAATTCGCATTTTTTTTTGCGATCTTTACCCGAACATAGTATTTTTCACAATTCTTTGTCAAATATGACATGTTTTTCGCGATTTTTGGACGAAATTCGCATGTTTTTCAAGAGCTTTTGACAATATCCACGTGTTTTAAGCTATCTTTTGACAAAGTAATCTACATATTTTTCACGTTTTTTTTCATCTTTTGACGAAATTTGCGATGCGTAAAAAGTTAAAAATGGAATTTTTCTTTGTTTCTCGAATTGACAAAATTTTTTATTTTGGTATTAAGTACATTTTGGCGCAAATTTATGAAAAAACACTTTTTCGGTGCAGATATGCATAGCACTTGAGACCTGGGAGCAGAGATGTTCTTTTGCTTGTAGAACTGTTACTTCTTTATGAAAAAAAAGTGCCCTTTTTACTAAATGCGCCCTGCCCTTTTTCAAAAGAAATGTGAACACTAGTTCGATTAAAATGGTAATAATATTTACTTACAAAGGAAAGTGACTTCGAAAAGAATCCTCAGCATGAGCAGAATTCATGATGATAAATAGCACGGAGTAAGAGACAGGACTGGGTAACTTAATACGCATGATTCATCGAAAACGCAAAATGATTTTTTAATAAATTATGAGAGTGCCACTGTAGATCGTAGTCTGTCTATTGATGCTTTTGCAATATTTTTCAATGGGAAAAGTAATCATTTTTAAAAAAATTTAATGAAAAATCTGAATTTTTAGAAAATTGTACCGATAGAAATCTGATTAATTGAAATTTTCTTTACAAGATACATATTTTTTTTAAAGGTACTTGGCATTTCAATTGCTTTTTCAAGACTTTTAACATACAAGATCATTCTGGCAAAAAATCAAAAGGCAGGTCATTTGAAAACATTGAATATTATTATGTTTAATTAAAGTTTTCGGTACTTACGTATTAATGCCACTGCAGCAGAAGTTGTGCTAATGCTGCAATAAAGAGCAATCTCGTTGTTCTCATGCGCACAAAAAATGGCGTCAAAAATAAGAAACAATAAGCACAAAAAATTGCACTAAAATAGCATTGAAATAAACAACAACAACAACAAAAAGCACGAACAACAAGATTGTTCTTTATTGGCACATTAGCGCAACTTCTGCTGCGGTGGCATTAATACGTAAGTGCCAAATTTTCTAACTATTTTTCATTATTATAAAGTAAAATAAATGCTTCTGTTTTATCTCAGTTAGTTTTCCCAGTTTTCTCCATAACCAATTAGCATGCATGTATTTAAAAGATGTTTGTTTACTTAAAATATGCTATTTATTTTCAAAGTGCTTTTATAAATTTAATGAAGTTTCATAAATTGTTATGAATAAAAGATTTAAAGTGTAGCAATTAATTTTTTCCTAAGATAAATTATGCAGTACATTTATTAAAGTAAATTAAGTGTAATTGTAACTCTTGCCTGCAACATGCAGTGACGTGACAAGTTGGAAAAAATGTAAACTATGATTGTTGCCACAGCTGGTTTAGAAACTCTGCAATGCTGGATTTGAAAATAGTTAACTGTAGCTTTGACTTGGTAAGTGAGTGTGTCCAGTTAAACTGGTTTTAGTTTTTGCTTAATTTTTGTGTCTGACTGTAACTGTGATTACTCAGTTGACTTTAACCTTAACTGTTTAATTTATTTTTTATTAGTATTTAAAGAGCAAACTGTTGGTGAGATGGTGTGGCACTGGCATGGCAGTTGTGATGGCAGCATCAATAGCTTGTTTGATGATGAATAAAAATATTTTGCTTTTGCCAGAGATAGATGGAAATACAGTAGACTCCCTCAAATCCGCACTCCTAAAATCCGCAACTCTCTAAAATCCGCACATATTTTACAGATGTAAACAATGAAACATTCAGTTCAGATGTAGGTGCAAAATTTGACTTTTAGTTTTTTTATCAATTCTATATATTTTTCAATTTATAATATTTTGTTAAGGTTATTCAATTCATATTTTTCCATGAAGAAAGATTAATTTATTTCTGAAAAAATAAAGATATTGCTGATATCATTGGTAATCACAATCTTACCAAATATATTTATGTATTAATCAAGCTTTTTTAGTTATTAAGTTTGGCTAAACCTGAAATAAAGCTTCATTATTTTATGGTCTTGATGTAAATTAATAATGTACCGTTATGAGGTAAGGATCATTGAATAATTTAGGAAAAACACATTTCATCTTTATAATGAATATTTAATTGTACATTATTGATTATTAATTTGACCTTTACTTTTAGTATTTTTATCATTTTAAAAAATATCTAAATTTTTATTATTTTAGTTTATTACTTATTTTAATATTTCAGCGTATTGTAAGTACTCATTATACTTTTGTTTTCATTATTAATTATATTCAAATTACTTTTTAAGAAATGTAAACAAAGCAATGACCAGAAATCCGCAAAATTCTAAAATCTGCAAAACCTCTGGTCCCAAGCTGTGCGGATTTGAGGGAGTCTACTGTACTTGTTTTTATGAAATTATTTTGTTTGTGTGCCTTAGAGGCAGATATGAGTTGTGTTCATTTTAGTTCACTTTTAACAATGTTTTATGAAATAGTTTTATTAACACTAGTTTTAAATAAAAGTTTAGTTTGAGAAAACTTTGAATATTTGTTTGCTGTTGCCATATTTCCCCAACATAGAAATGATCCACGGCCTAAAAAACATTGCAGATTATTGCAATATCAAGAAATAGGCTTATGATATTTAGAAATTAAAAGTATGAATTTAAATTTTCTGGAGTAAATTTTAATCTCACGTATAGTTTTTATAACCTTTGAATAATTTAATAATTCATAACTTTTGATATCTAATAATGCTGAATAATTAAAGCAAATTTTTTATCTTAATTTTCGGGAGGAAATAGTGTAAATTATGTGTCCAGAAACTGGAACTAATTTTTGCAAAAGTCGTAAGGTGTGATTTTTATATAATCTTAGTTATAAGAGGCAGGGTTGGCAAGTTTCTTCCGCAGTGGAAAAAAACGGCCGGAAGAAATAGGTTTCTTCCAAGTGGAAGAAATGGAAGAAACTGTTTTTCTTCTAGAATTTACCATATACTTTCAATTTTGTAAAATATAATAAATATCTTCTTCCTATAATCTTTTATAAATTAATCCCATTTCACCAAAACAAATTTAATTAAATATATATGCTAAATTAATAATTACATCAGTTTTTTAGCCAAGATCACACACAACCTTGTCTAAAGATCTTCAACCATTGGCTAAATGAAATTTTTTTAAATCCAAAATTAAAATACACAAAATTAATTAAATGTTTCATTTCAATTTAACCAATATATTTTTTTAATTATTTAAATTTCTGAAACTAGTAGTAAATACATGGTTCGTACGCTCTGGAAAAAATAGAAAAAGTGCTGGAAAAAAAAGTCCTCATTTTCAAGGAATGAAAAGTGCTGGAAAAAGAGAGATTCATTTTCAAGGAATGAAAAGTGCTGGAAAAATTAGAAATAATAAATATTAGTCCTTAAATTTTTAAATTTCTAAAAGTAAAAAACAAAACTTTTATACACTTTATTTTAAAACAATTTATTTCTATTGTATATTTGCTTTCCCAATGATTGAGTCACTTGCAGCCAAAAATTTCCTTCTCTGCTCCTAACAACCCTGTTGGCATCTTTCCTTGGCTGTAAAAATCGGATGCATGCGGAAACCGTCGGGGGAAAAAAATAGAACGCAGATTGTGACCCGACGAAATTGTTACTATGCACGCGCTGTTCCGTCTAAGCTGTCGGTAATGCATTTTTTCTATAATAGCCAGGAGTGTGATTTTTCACCAATGTGCTTCTCCTGCCAGATGAGAGGAGAGGGGCAGATGCTTACACCACTGTTTACTATACATTAGCAGCTGGGAAGTTCGACACGGGATAACGAATCAGAATGCATTAGCTTCGGAATAACTTCACTTACTTAATGGGAAGATATGTTTGCTTTTCCGCGCGCACTGGAGACTTTTTGCTGAGTCGATGTAATTGGTTCTCGTTAGTCGTGCTTTCCGGATTTTTGACGTCAACAATTTTGCGGTTTTTACAAGTCTCCGTTAGTTTTTGTTTCGCACGTGTCTTTGTTTAATGTGATCTATTCTGTGATTTTACAATATGATTTTTACGATCGGTTTTATTTTAATTTCTTTCATCAGTCATATAATCAGTAAAGAAATATGGCAGGAAAGTGCGTTTTCAACGATTTATGAATTAAAAAACCGGAATATAAACTGTGGCTCAAAAGGGACATGAAAGATCTGCATTCTGCACGATGCACATTATGTCATAAAAGTCTTGTCATTTCTTCAATGGGTGAAAGTGCTCTCAAAAGCCACGCAAAAAATTCTAGAAAACATAAGGATTTAGTGGCATTTAAAATTGCAGCGGCAAAGAGAACTGAGGCGCATTTTAAAGATAAATCGGAAGACATTCCTAAACCATCGACTTCTAATCCTCAGACTTCTAATTCTCAAGCTTCTGATCCTCAACCATGGACGATCGAGTCTCTCGTTTCGAATCGTGATATCCTTGACGCAGAAATTTTGTGGACATTACATACTATTAAACATCATTTTTCGTATAAATCAAACGAAGACATTGAAAAAATATTTTGACGTATGTTTAGCGATAGTGGCATTGCTCAAAAATTTACATGCGAAGAAAACTGCATATTATGCCGTATTTGGGATTTCTCCCTATTCTTCAGCTTAATTTAATCGGAGATTTAAATCAAAAGAAATTCGTACTTTTATTTGATGAAACTCTAAATATACCTAAACAAGAAAAACAAATGAACATACATGTCCGATTTTGGTGTAAGAACAAAGTTAGCACTGCTTACTTTAATTCTGCCTTTCTTGGTCATAGTTCATCATCTGATATTTTTGATGCTTTTATGTCTGCAATCGTAAAATTAAAATTTTCCAAAGCAATTCAGATATCAATGGACGGACCAAATGTAAATTTGAAGTTTCACAGCATGCTACAAGATTATTTTTCCAAAGAATTTGACAAAAAATGATAAACATCGGTACCTGTGGGCTACATAAGGTGCACAATTCATTCAAATCTGGCTGCATTGCAAGTTCGTGGGGAATAGATGACTTTTTGACTGCTTTGTATTATTTATTTAAAAACTCACCCGCTCGCAGGGAAGATTTTTTACCGAATCGGATGGAGTATTGCCAAAAAAAAATTTTCAACACCGATGGCTTGATAATGTTCCAGCCTGCGATGCTGCATTAAATCTTCTACCAGCCATAAAAAATTATGTTACAAATGTAGAGAAGAAAAACAGTAAGCCTGATTGCAAATCTTATAATTGTGTTAAAAATTATATACATGATAATCTTCTTTCAGTAAAATTAAAAAATTTCCACTCTATCGTCAAAGTTTTACTACCTTTTTTGAAAATTTATCAGACTGATCAACCCATGTTACCATTTCTGTCAAAGGATTTGAAGATAATATTAAACAGCCTTTTGCAGCATTTTATGTTACCTAAAGTTTTAAGTACCGCAACAACTGTGCAGAAGCTGCTACATTTAGATATTAATGATGCAAAGAACCACAAAGCAGTTGAATCTATAGATCTTGGATTCTCTGCTGAAAAAGAAGTGCATACTTTATATTCTGCAAAATGTATCACAGATCGTCAAATATTTGATTTCAAGATGGAATGTAAGCAATTCCTAATTAAAACCACCTCAAAGCTCCTTGACAAATCACCTATTGGATATAGCATTGTAAGAAATTGATCTTGCTTAGATCCAAGAAATATGGTTGCTAATAAAAAGAATTGCTTAAATAAGATGCGTAACATTTTAAATTCTCTGATTGAATCAAAACTTGTAGAAGAAAAGGTATGTGAGAATATTTTGGTGGAATTTGACAATTATTTAGATGTTGTTGTTTTAAAGATTTCTGATTTTGCTGAATTCTCACTAGAGAATTCAAGAATTGATGAATTATTTTTTGAAACAATGAATAATAGCAAATTTCAAAATTTGTGGAAAGTTGTTGAAATGCTATTACTTCTTAGTCATGGACAGGCTACTGTTGAAAGAGGGTTCAGTATTAATTAAAAAAATTGAAATTGAAAACATGAAGGAACAGTCTTATATTTCCCAGAGACTTATATGTGATTACCTAAATGAATGCGGCAATATTCATGATGTAAAAATATCGAATTCAATGCGCACTTATGTTTCCAATGCCAGACAACAATATATGAGCTGCTTGCAAAACCAAAAATCGACATGTACAAAGAAAAAAAAGAAACCTCTGAAGATGTAAGGGAATTGATGGTTAAAAAAAGATGTCTGGAAAATGAAATCAAATGTCTAATTAAGTCTGCAGATGAATTTGCAGAAAAAGCAGAAGAAAACAATGACCTTCAATCCCTTTGCAAATCCAATAATTTAAGGAGATCTGCTAAAGAAAAAGAAGAAAAGATGCAGGATGTTATTAATACTTTAAAAGATTTACAAAGCATTTAACTCAAATTGACTTTGGACTTATATTTTACTAAGTTTTATTAGCCAAGGAAAATTGGCTAAATTGGCTAAATAGGGAAAAAAAATTTCCCTTTAGACTTTACATTTAATCTTAATTTACTTTTTAATTAATATTTTTTATCCTTTAGACTTTACATTTTAATCTAAATTTACATTTAATCTTAATTTACTTTTTAATTAATATTTTTTATCCTTTAGACTTTACATTTTAATCTAAATTTACATTTAATCTTAATTTACTTTTTAATATTTTTTATCCTTTTTCTCTTTTTATATTTCATAAATAAAACTTCATTAGATGAAAATTTAGAAAGTATCTTTATTAAGGAATAATTAAATACACAGGTAACATGGTGACTATTTCTTTGTGATATATTATTCTACAGCCATTTTAATGCATGTATTAAAACAGTCCTTGAAAAGTGCTTGAATTTTATTTGTTCTTAAGTGTATGAACCATGAAATAGTAGGGATTCTTTATCAATGGTAGATTAAAACACATTTAAATAAAAGCTTTTTAATTTACATCAATTTTATTAATGTGAGTAATATACAATAATTACTGTGATAATATAAGCTTAATATTAATTTTTTAATGTTACTGTATTAAACAGAGATTAATCAAAAATATAGTTTCATTTTTGGCCCAAAATTTGAGTTTTGCAAAAACATGGCTGAAAATTCAGCTTGACTGAAACTCTCAATATTCCAAAATTCTTGTTTCTTCCTTCAGAAATTTTCAACATTGATTTCAACTGCATCGGTTCTAATAAGTGTATTGCAATGAACTCTGTTGTTTATAATTATCAGTCATGAATTAGCAATCATCTTATCAAACGTTTTTAGTTTAAATTGCATTAATGTTTCAAATATATTTTTTGAGAAATTTCTGGAATAATAAATAATCATTTACAAAAATCATTATAGAAGAAAAATGATGTGTATACTTAAAACTAAAATATTTTTTAATTAAATTAAATTCATATAATTAGAAAATCTTCTTGTGTCATTGATGAATTAATTATGTTTTATTGTATATGAAAATAAAGTTTTTGGGTAATTAACAATTATGCATAATTAATAAACACTCTACATATAATTAATTTGCATTTATGTATGTATTAATTACTTTAAAACATACAATTTAATTACTTAAATTTTTTTATGTTTTTATTTTTGGCTGAAATTATGAATTTTCTGAAAATTGGTTTTGGCCTTAGAAACCTGTATCAGTCAATCCTAGTATTAAAAAAAAAATCATTAAAATTCTTTTTTTTCTTAATACAACGCAGCATAGTAAAATGGTTTTTAGCAGTAGGATGCTGCAATCAGTTTCTGAATAATATATTCTGAATCAGGTTCTAAATTTGATAAATACAAAAAATGAAGATTTTTTTTCAAGTCAGGATAGTTTAAAAGCATTTTGACATACCCATAGATATTTTTAGAACACTAATCTTTTAAAATCAGCATTGAGATAGTCATGCTAGATGTTAGTATAAATAATTACAAATTTATATATTGTGTTGCACAGTTTAAAATAAGGCATTTTTATATAAAAATAATGCATTATTCTAAATAAACAATTTGTAGGGTTATTTTCCTCTTTTTTACATAAATAGCTTAATTATTAAAAAAAAAAAAAATCCTACCTTTAAAGTCTGCTAAACCTGAAGTTTGTAAAAATAACTTATCTTTGAAAAAAAAAAATTAATAAATTAATTTTCCAATTTAAATTTCATGTAATTATACTTTAATTCTTTTATATAAATAATATACTTTAACTTTGAGCATTTGCTTTGGTTTCTGGTGGTTTCTTCCATTTCTTCCAGTTTTTTCCACCGTCCTGGAAGAAATAGGTTTCTTCCGGCAGAAATCCAACCCTAATAGGAGGAGTGTTGAATTTAGAACTTTTTTTTTCTCCGGAAAGGATTTATGTGGATCTGGGGAGGGGGGGAGGGGATTGCATTTTTTTTACCATGGAAAATGCAAAATCTCAAACATTCAGGGGGGGGGGGGGGATCTCATTGCTCAACACTGATAACTTTTATTTACTTTGAAAAAGAAAGTGTTGGAATCTTGCAAAAATTTGAATTCGTTTTCGATGGATTTATATGTTTTAGAAGATTCTGAACAAGAATGGAAAGTGTTTAGAAAATATCTGTCTAGTTAAATGGGACACAAATTTTCTACACACTCTATATCACGAATTAACACACAGAGTTTAATAAATTTTTAATTAAATGATATCTTGATACAAGTTGATGCTGATTATGTTTTCATTTATTTATTTATTTTGTAAATCGCTCAAGAGGTAGTATTGCTAAACCGCATTTTCCGCAATAGCTATATCTCACTAACTAATACACCTAATTTTATCAAATTTCATATTCGGACATAGATGTGGATTTTGTTTTAGTACAAATCGCCAAAAATTTGTTCGAAAATTGTGCTATGGCACAATTTTCCCTATTTTCCATGCATTATTTCTTAAGATACAGTTATTTTGGAAATCGGGAAAAATGTGGCAAAGTAGCGTTATCTGTAGGACAACTTACACCAAAATTTAATCAGAATCTATTTATCGCAAGGTCTAATATAATATTAAGTTTTATGAAACTCTGCGTGTAACTATCACAGAAATCTCGAAAAAATGCGGCATAGCATCGCTACCTTTTTGGCTATTTAAATCAAAACACAATCAGAATTTATGTATGTCAGGGTTTAGTAGATAATGAAATTTGATAAAATTTTGAACATTAGTTCTTGAGGTAAAACTAACTCGGAAATAGAGATAATTGTGTCTTAGCAGTGTCACATGTTCAGCAATTTGCACCAAACTATAAACAGCATCTATGTATGTCAAAGTTTAACCGAAAATGAAGTTTGGTGAAATTTGGTGCATTAATTTGTGAGATCGCTATCACAGAAATTAGGGAAAATGTGGCTTAGCAGTGCTACCTGTTGGGCAAATTTCAACAAAAATTAATCAACATCAATTTATATCAATATATAACTGAATCAAAAATTTTATTAAACTCTGTGTGTTAGTTTTTAATATACAGTGAGCAGAAAATTTGTGTGACATTCATCTAGACAGACATTTTCCAAAAACTTTCAAATCTTATTCAAAACCTTTTAAAAGTATAAATCTATCGAAAATAAATTCATATTTTTTTACGATCCCAATATTTTTTTCTTCTTAAAACAGAGGGAGGGTGGGGAGTGCTAACAATGGTGAGTAATGAGATCCCCCCCCCCCCCCTCATTACCGAGCGATTTGAGTTTTTGTATTTTCAATGGTGAAAAAAAGCCTCACGGAACTCTATAATGCACCCCCTCCCCCCCCCCCCTCCGCCCATTTATATAAAAATAACTCCTTATGACTTTTGCAAAAATTTGTTTCTGGAAAAAGTCCTATAATTTACACTACTTTACCCCAAAAATAATTAAGATAAAAATATGTTTCAATTCTACATGTATTAATTGCACATGTATCAAAAGTTAGGTATTAATTTATTCAAAGATTATGAAAACTATACCCAAAATTAAAATTTACTCCAGAAAATTTGATTAAAACTTTAAATTTTTAAAAATCATGGTTCTACTTCTTCACGATATTCAATGTCATTACAACAATCTCTTTAATCCGCGATATTCAATGTTTTTAAATGGCCTGACTTTAGTTTTTGTCAGATGGATCTCATATTTTAAATGTCTTTAAAAAACCATCGAAATGCTAAGTACCTTTAAAAAAATATGTATCTTACAAAGAAAACTTTAATTAATCAGATTTCAATTTGTACGACTTTCTAAAAATTCAGACTTTTCATTTTAAAAAAATTAAAAATGAATTTCTTCCCCATTCAAAAGCATTGTAGAAGGATTGACTGACAGCCTCCCATCTATGGTGACGCCCTCATATGTTTAAAATAAGAGCATGGCAAAATTTTAACATTACTTCCCCGTCCTTTGTCGATACAAATAGATCTAATAATCACTAAAGTTATTTTCATAAGAAAAACGACTGATTCATGCACAATCGAATATTAAATAATTTGCAAACCTCCAGTTAATTATTGTCTACTAAAAACAGAAAAAAATATTACTTTTTCCTGTTATATAACTAAATAATAAATGATCCCATTAAAAAATATTTTCTGCTAACGAAAAGTCAACTAAAAGCAAATTCATTGTTGTGTTTGTTTAAATTGGCGCCATATAAGTAAATCGACGCCGGAAACTCTGTAGACATAAATCTGTAATTAACAGAAATTTTCATGTGAAACAGCAATGAAATGCTAAAATAAATAAACAAGCATTCAGCCCCTCTGTCATTTTGATAAAAAAGAATTACAATGATTTGAAAAGGTATAACTACACAATTTTAAGTGGAAGAGGTTCTTTCAATGTTTTCTACACATGAATAAATAAATGTTTCCAACTTCAGAAATAATGAGCCTAGAATAAAAATAGAGCCCAATCTTGTGTCAGGCTCGGGTTGAGCCCGACTCATCTCTAATGTTTGTGTGCTTTATGGTATTGCATCTTGTTAAGCAGCATTTAATTTTCAGATCCAAATAATAATTATTAATTTTAATTCTCAAATTTTAATATTTAACTAGCGAGCTACGCCAGCTAGCTGGGCCACTTTTTCCAAACGAACCTCGGTATTAAGCAGTATATAATAAGCAAAAAAATTCATTTAATAAGCAAGTCTTGGTGTTCGAATCCTCAAGCACAAAAAAAAGTAAATTAAAGAGCTATGGTCCCGTTAAAAATATGTGATTTCGCACAGTGGGCCACGTGCACTTGAAAAAAAAAAGATTGTGGATCGGCGCTATGGTCGCTTCGCGCCCATAGTCCCGTTAAAAATATTTGGTTTTGCACGGTGGGTACTACGCGCCCATAAGACATTTTTTCGTTCATCAGAAGCAGATTTTTATGCAGATTCTGAATATGTAATCAGTTTTTTTCTACTTTAAAAACTGTCTGCATGATGGTTTAAGAAATAAACGTGCAAAAAAAAAGTTTCGATAGTCCTGTTTTATTTCAAAGTTCAATATTTTAGCGAAAACTACGGTAAATATTCTACGGCAAGTCAAAAAAATTGATGCGGGAAAAAACACAATTAGCACCGGTAGAAATGGAGGTTTTTGGCTGTTTCTTCTTTTAGCCAAAGGGCAAAAATTCATTCCTTCACCGCAAGGTGGCGCAGTGTTCTGCTTCGGAGCTCCGTTTGGGAATTGAGATATTTTTCATTCCGATTCCCAAGGGGTTTTTAATTCATAACTTTTTAAATTTTGGTCCTACGGTCTCGAAAATGCCCGAAATGACTTCCCCGGAATTTTTCCAATCGAAAGACACCTCTCGTGACTTCCAACTCGCCCGCGTTGCGAACTGTAATCGGCTTCAAGCAGACAGACAGACAGAGGCACACGGATTTTATTAGTATAGATTTTAAACTATTTTACTTTAATATTTATAATTTTAATATTTAATCGTTAATTTGTCTAATAAAAATAGTTTAACTTGATTTTAAAAATAATTTTATTTCACCTAATAACAACATTCCGACATAACTTTGGATTGAAAATAAAAATTTAATTTAGTAAGAGAATGTAAAAAAATAATTTCTTGTCATACAAATACAATCTCATAGTTAAATCACATCTTGGAGGGGGGGGAAAAAATATTTATAAAGCAAACAAAAATTAAAAAAATTGTAGATAAATATTAAACTCTTAAAAATAAAAAAACTAAATTAAAATTGTAATAGTACTCATTTTATTTATATTGAACAAAATTTTAAGAGCATTTAACCGAAGTTCTAGTTTTGTAACTTTAAAATTTCACTGGGCATAAATAAAATGAAAATTTTTATTTTTATCTTTCTTTCATAAAATTTTAATTTCATTTTATCAATTCTTAGGAGATAAGTGTACGTCCACATGAAATATAATTGCATTGTAAATAAAATTTGTTTCTTTAAAATGTAATTAAAATGTAAAAATATATGATACATTTGCTATTTTATTTTTAATTTATTACTTTAAATTCTTGATTCTTTGCATGATTATTTGTTACTTTTTGACAACTTTTTGAGTATTTAACTATTTGGCAACATTTGCATTTCCCCCCCCCCCCCCCCCTTGATCATTAGACAAAATTAGTAATTTTTTCTGCTTTCTTTTGGCGAAATTTGCAGTTTCTGCGCCCGGATGATGAAAATCGCCATTTATTTTCACGTGATTTGATAAAAGTTCAAAATATTTTCCCATGGTCCTTTGAAAAGATCCGTGATTTTTTTCCCGACAAATTATCAAAATTTGTGATTTTTTGTATCTATTATCTTTTTTTGAATTTCTCAATTTTCTGCGACCAATTGACAAATTTTTTTTTCACTCATGACGACATGTTGAAATTTGTGAGATATGTTTTTTCAAAACTGATTAATGGAATTCGTTATTTGGTTCAGACACCTTTTGACGAAATTCGTAGTTCTTTTTCATTATATTGACTGATGAAATTTTCAATTTCGCCAAAGGATTACTACAAACGCAAATTTCATTAAGGACTACATGAAAAATGGCATATTTCATCATAAGATTACAAAAAACGGCAAATTTTGGCAAAAGATCACAAAAATCGCAAAAAAATTAAATTTCCTCAAAAGAACGTAAGGAAGAAGAAAAAAAAAAAATCCAGCATAATTTTAGAATAGATTACCCACCTTTCTTCCTCTGTTGTAATCAGAAAATTTGCTGTGAATTTCAGAATTTTTTTATTTAACTTTATAATTCACTGTATTTTTTTTATTTTATGTATTTTAGCAACCTTCTAGCAATGTAGATGACAGTGGCTACTTTTCAGTACAAGTAATTGCATCTGCTCTAAAAGTCTGGGGTCTTGAACTTATTCCATATAATAGCCAGAATCCATTAGCTCAGAGTGCAAGAAATAATCCTACGTGAGTGTAAAATTATAATTTTAGTTTATATGTAATTAATGAAAATTTCAATATTTAGACAGGAATGCCAGCAAAATTTTGCAAATTTTAGTTTTATTCCCATCTACAGCTGTGGGAAGGGGGGGGGGATAAAAATTAATCATATTCATTGATTTTATAACTGTCATCTCTAATAATTAAAAGCATTTCCATTCTATTTTACAAAAAATGGAAACATCTATTTATTGAGAAAAAAAATGCTTTATTTGTTTAAAAAATAATAATTTAACTTTCTAATTTTCAGTTGTAAAATTTTTATTTTTAAGGACTGTATTTGTTCTGATTGACATTATGTCAACTAATTTTTGACTTATTTCAACAAGAATATCATACTAATCATAATTATCTTCAAATTTTTTGGAATGATGGTCATTTATATTTTTTAATTCGTGATATAAGCTCTAAAGGTTGTGTTTTTCACCTGACAAGCTTTAAAAACTGGTTTAAATGATCAAAAATTGTCAGAAATCTATAACTCTTTAACAACAATTTATATGTATATTAAATAAATTGTAAAAAATTAAAAAGCAATTTATAATGTGTCAACCCTTTCACTTTAAATGTTTTTAATTATTTCAAATTTTTAATTATTAAATGTAACAAAATGACTTATGAAATTTCTAGTTAATATGTCTTATTTGTAAGATTTTTGTTGTTAAATCTGACACTTGCTCATTTTAAATGGTGTGAGAAATGTCCCAATTGTCAACAAAATGCAGAATTCTGATATTTGTAAATACCAATAATATTGTATGTCACTAGAATTGTTCTGACATTTTTAAGTAAAAGAAAAATGTACAATTCTCGTAACAACATTTTAAGGTAGATTTTGTAAGAAATACTACCTATTAAATGAAATTTGTTTTAACTACTTAACTGAGATTCAGAACACAGTATGCCTCAATTAGATTTCTGTAAGATTTTTTTTTTTATTATATAAACTTAAATCAATTTAAGATAAATTGAGAAAATGTGTTTATTATTTGTGCAAGGGAAGATCTTGATGATTAATATGTTGTGGAAGCTTTAAGTTGAAAATGTAAGAAAATTAAATTTTGTGGCTAATAATTTGTATTCTTATAATCCAGTTGAAATGTAAATTTTAATAAGTCATTAAATTAACAATCTTTTTAATGGTTGTATTAAGACACAACATATACTTTTTTTTTTCTTTTGCAATATTTAGTGTTATGGTAAGGCACAACATGCTAGAGATCTGCACGGGCTGGGTTCAGGCCGATTTTCATTAACAGCATTCGGGCCTTACTTCTGGTAGCTCGGGCCTTAATTTTTTTCCTGGAGTATCGGTCCGCGCCTAACATATTTTTTCTATACAAAACCGAGACTGATTTCACTCTTCCTAGTCTTCGCGAACCAAACTAATCAGTTCCTGTTGAATCATCCCGCATGAAAATCTTTTCCTTGACGTGACCAAGTCTGTTCATAAATCAGTAAAATTTGGCCTGATCCGATAATTTTTGCAAAAAAGGCATATATTTTTAAGTTGTCATTCTACTATTAAACATTAGAATTTATTCTTTTTAAAAAGTTATAGATTACTAGGCTTTTTAAAATAGAATTAAACATATGAAAAACAAAAAAAAACCCACTCTGTTATGACGAAATTTTCTTTTAAATTGAAAATTGCAAATTTCTTTTAAACTGTTCATTCATGCAAAATGCATACATCAATACACGAGAAAGAAATATATTAAACATTTACATCTGCTAAGAAGGGAACATTTTTTCTTTCTGTGCGATTCCGTCTTAGAAGATTTTATTTTTACCATATACCATTTTTTATATTTTTATGTCTCTATTACATGGAATATGGATTAATAATACTAATGATAACTGAAACATTTACATACAACAAACAAAGGTTCATTAAAATCATAAATATCGCAGCTTACTGCACTTCTGCATAAATGGAGATTATAAATATGAAAGGAAAAAAAAGACTCATTGGTCTCAAGTAAGTTGGTCTGAACTCTTCCACACGAATAAAGATCAATGTTCTATAGAAATTCACTTAGTTCGGGCCAAATTTTTAACTTTTTTCCTTGCCAGGCAGGCCAACATTTTTTTTCGTTCAGGCCTGGAAATTTCGACCCGTGCAGACTCTACAACATACTACTTATTTGAAGCCATGCTTGTCTAGTGGATCATTATAGTTAAATTATTCACATTGGTGCACTGCAATTTAATTGATTTTTGGTTTTTGTAATTCTGGTTTATTTTTATATATGGGTGTGGATAATGTGAGCAGTTAATGATGTATTTGTATGTTATAATTGATGGAATGTATGTATTGTAACTGTTATTAATTGATGCGGTTAAGTATTTGCGACTTAGATTTTATTCTTATACCTATGATTGGTTTAAAATTTTGGCAAGAAAATATACTTTGATGCTTTTATGAGCATAACAAACTTTTATCTTTTTGTGTAAATATGTTGTTTTTCAAATTATGTTAAAGTTCTCAACCAATTATATTTTAGGTGGAGACTTTAGCATTACTTTAGAAAAAGAAAATAAAAGCGAGAAAATTGTTTGAATAATTTAATTTTGTAAATTTCCGAGTGATGACAGTGCAACACTTATTTATATAACATTAAAAAGCTTTATTTATAAATTTATTTTAATTTAAAATTTCACAAATTAGGTATCTCAGTGAGCTGTTGTTTTAATCAGATTTAACTGACAAGGATAAAATAAATTAATTTTAATTTTATTTTTGTTGTTTAGTTTCTAAAATATGTATATTTAAGAAAATGTTTATATTTAACAAAATAAATTATGATTCAACTATTCAGCCAAATCACTTTTCATTAAATCTTTTAATGAGAATCACCTGGTAAAAGAAAGAGACTGAGGCCAAAGTAAAATTATGAGAGACTTTGAAGAAGAAAGATCAAATAGCATTGATTTGCATGTAATGTGGTTTGATTTAATCTAGTTATGTTCAAGTGTATATACATGTATTAAAAATGCAATATCAATAATGATTATTAATCAAAAGTTATTTAAATTGAAAAAAGAATGAAAAGTACTGGCTTAAACTGAAAGAAATGTTTTTTCCAACCCTGTTTTAACTCTATATATAATGGCATCTTTGTATAAAAATAAAAATATGTTTCCATTCTTTATTTTAAATATTTTTACACCTGACAACTTAAAATTTAAATTATTTTTCTTTCAGAGAACAAAAAGCTTATATATGCAATTTCCATGACCACTGGCTCACTGTCAGGAAAATAGGTACTCAGTGGTTCAATCTGAATTCTTTGCTTACGGGTCCTGAACTTATTTCTGATACATTTTTAGCATTATACTTAAGACAGCTTCAAGAAGAAGGTAAAAAATGTCTAGTTCTGGCTGAACATTTTTTTTCAACTTTTTTAATGTTAATTTTATTTGTTTAATTTTAATTTATTTTTTTCTACGATAAAGTTTAAGCATTTATGAATGAGATATTTTAGTTTTAATAGTTTAATTAAAAATTCTTTGTCATAAGTCATCGAGTAATGGAATTAGTTTTAATGTGTTTAACTGTTAGAAAATTTTCTATGTCTTTATTTTTTGTGTGTGTGTGTATGTGCTACTGTTAATCAGTTATTTAAGGATGTAGCTCCCTACTTTTTTAATATCTATAAAGTGCTGTTTTTATACTCTATGCAAAATATACTATT
Source organism: Maratus speculifer (assembly GCA_964019185.1). NCBI lineage: Eukaryota > Metazoa > Arthropoda > Arachnida > Araneae > Salticidae > Maratus > Maratus speculifer. The sequence continues at coordinate 183,389,003 of OZ025297.1, forward strand.
TCCCCCCAGAAATATGTATGAATAGGTATAAAAAAGTTAAAAAGTAAGATATTTATTTTAGGCTAAAAAAATGACTTTATTTTAATACTTAGCAGTACACAATATATAGATAACAATGTAATATAACATAACATTTACATTATTGATAGTTTTTATTTCTGTGCTAAGTGTAGAATGTAAAAAATTTTTTAGCATCCGATGCTATTTCTTTCAGACAAGCTAAAAATGTTGTCATCAGCCCTGAATTTTCTAGTCAACCGATTTTGATAATTATTTTTTAAAATGAAAGCTATTTATTTGTAGTTGTGCCCATTTTAATTATTTTTTAATTTATTTCCATTTTTATATTTTATTTTTAATTTTAAAAGCTTTTTCATGACATTTCTTCAAAATGGTGGCAACACACTTTAGCTTTTCTCTCGATAATAAAAATTTATTTTCTAAAATGATTGCGTATAATTATGCACTAATTGAGTTAAAAAATATATATATTTACTGAGAAATAATATTCATTATGTAAATAAAATGACAGAAAATAATTTATGATAAAAATTAATGTCTAAATCAAAATAAGAGAAATTTCAAATGAGGAAAATTATGTCATTCAGCAACCAGATAAAAGGGAATTACAATATTATTATGGAGGCCTTTTTCATAAACAGTAACTTTTAAAGAACATTTGAAGTGAAAATGACATCACTATTTAAAACATTGTATTTTTACTCATAACGATATTAGGTACTACTCTGTTATCCCGTCGACCAATTTCGCCAAATTATACAAATCGCCACATTAATAGCCAAACTATAAATATTGACATAATTTTTATTTTAAATAATGAAAAAATAAATAATTAGTAGAATATTAATAAAAATATTAATAAAAATCACTTAATGACATTTTAAACACACGAATCGTATTTAATGTCATTGAATGTGACATTCACGATCACAGCCATTGTTCACAATCATCCATTATTGGCATTTAATCTTATAGTTTGGCGATAATTTTTTGGTCGATGGGATAACCTAGTAGTACCCGATATTATTATTTTTTCTTTTTTTTTTAATAAAGCTATTTTTCTGTGAGTGCATATAAAATAAAATTTCTGGATTTCGCCGGCACTCATATTACACATGGTTCATACGCTCTGGAAAAAATAGAAAAAGTGCTGGAAAAAAAAGTATTCATTTTCAAGGAATGAAAAGTGCTGGAGAGAGAAAGATTCATCTTCAAGGAAGGAAAAGTACTGGAAAATTTTTTAAAAATCAATATTAGTGCTTAAATTTTAAAAGTTATAAAAAAAAACCTTCATACATTTTATTTTTAAAAAGTTTACTACAATCGTATATTTTCTTTCCCAATGGAACTTTGAATTGAATCGCCTGCTGCCAAAGACTTCCTTCTCTCCTCTTAACAACCCTTTTGGCATCTTTTTTTGGCTGTAAAAATCGGATGCATGCAGAAACCGGCGCAGCGGGAAAAAAAAACAGAACGCAGATTGCGGCATAATATTTAAAAGCATGATTTTTCGCCAATGTGCTCCTACTACCAGATGAGAGGAGAGAGCAGATGCTTACGTCATTTTTTACTACACATTAGCAGCTGGGAAGTGCGACTCAGGACAGCAAATCAGAATGCATTAGCTTTGGAATAACTTCGCTTTTTCAACGGGAAGATATCTTTGTTTTTCCGCGAGGCATTGGGGTCTTTTTGCTGAGTCGATGTAATTGGTTGCTCGTTAGTCGTGCTTTCCATATATTTGACGTGAACAATTTTGCGCTTTTTACAAGTCTCTTTTAGTTTTTGTTTCGAACGTGTCTTTGTTTTAATGTGATCTATTCTGGATTTTACAATATGATTTTTAAGATCGATTTTATTTTTTAATTTCTTTCATCAGTCATATATTCAGTAAAGAAATATGGTAGGAAAGTACGTTTTCAATGATTTATGGATTGAAAAACCGGAATATAAACTGTGGCAAAAGATACCGGAAGTTATTAATACATTAAAAAATTTGCGAAGAATTTAACTCAATTTGACTTTGGACTTATATTTTACTAAGTTTTATTAGCTAAGAACAATTTTTTTCCTTTTGATCAGGGTTGATTCTCGTCCAAAAATTTAAGGCATCCTCTTCCAAAAATTTGAAATTGGGTTATCAGTTGCGCATAGTTGCCAACTTGTAAAATTTTGCGCGCGGAAAAAACAATCGCTAAAAAATGCAAATTTCATGAAAGGATCGCCGAAAAAGCACACATTTCGTCAATGTTTCGTGGAAAAACAAGATTTCGTCAGTGTTTTTGTCAACAAACTTTATCAAAAGATAGCTGAAAAACCCGAATTTCCTGTGTGGATCACGGAAAAAAAACTACAATTTCACGCAAATAAAACGCGATTTCGTTAAAGATAGCTTACAAATATTTTATCAAAAGATCATTGAAAAAAAAAAATGAGGATTTCATCAAAAGATCACAGAAAAAATGGCAATTTTGTCAAAAGATCGCGGGGATAAAATGCCGTTTTTGAGAAAAGATCGCGTAAAAAATGCAAATTTTGTCTAAAGATCGTCGAAAAAACGCCGATTTCATAAAAAAAAAAAAACACGGAAAAACGCTCATTTCCTCTGAAGATCGTGGATACCCCTCCCTGCCGCCGATTTCCGAAAATGAATGTGAATATCCGAAAAAAACAAATTTCACCCAGAATCACCTCTGCTTTTGATTTTACATTTTAATCAAAATTTACATTTAATCTTCATTTACTTTTTAATTAGTATTTTAATCCTTTTTCTCTTTTTATATTACATCTAAAACTTCATTAGATGAAAATTTAGAAAGTATCTTTACTAACGAATAATTAAACACACAGGTAACATGATGACTATTTATTTTATGATATATTATTCTAGAGTCATTTTTATGTGTGTTTTAAAATAGCCCTTGAAAAGTGCTTGAAAAGTCCTTGAAAAGTGCTTGAATTTTATTTGGTCTCAAGTGTATGAACCATGTTACAATTTTAACTGTAGATGTGCGAATATATGAATGCAAAATTGTAACTGGCAAATTTGACATTTACTTTGTAAATATATTTATTATATATTGATTCAATAATGTAATTACTTTTGCTTTTTTTAAACCAAATCGATCGGGTCTTTTAAACATTTCATTCGTCGACTTCAACGGGATTCTATTCATTTTATTGTTAAATTGCTTTTCCTTTTACTCAGAGTCTATAAAAAAGCATTTAAACTAAAGAAAAAAATCCGTTTTTGATGAATCTAGTCAATGGAGAAGTAGCACGTCAAATTGTATCTCTTTATTGTTCCGCAATTCCAATGTCTCAGAGAAAAATTGCTATTCAATTGGGTATTTCACGCCGTTCTGTTTGCTATTATATTGATAAACACAAGAAAAATGAAGTTAGTTCATTGCAATCTAAACGGGGTCGCCCTTCTAAAAAACTTCTATCGATTTTTTTTTTTTTTCTAATCGGAGGCGAAACTGAATTCTGCAATGGTAGAATCTACATTCATCTTGTTTTTTTTTTTTTTTTTTTTTCAGTCTACAATAAAATATTGAATAAATACAAAAAATTTTAGGTTTCAATACTAAGCCTTTAATCAATACTAATGAAAGAAAGTTTCACTCTCTGTGTATTTTGGGGTGGAGGGGGGGGCGGCAGCAGCTAAGAACAATGGCTAAAAAAAATCTGCCACACATAAGAGCCTTAAAAAATATGGATAAGGATAGTTAAAGACAAATCATAATGCATCTGAAGTTCAGATTTTTATTTCTTTTTTAATAATTAACTGAACATTAATTAAAAATTACAATGAACACATCAAAAATATGCTTTTTTCCCTCAAAATGGTCTGCAGCAGCAATTCCGTAGCAGGCTCACAGAAATGATTTAAAAAGTAAAAAACTTTTTTTTCCTCAAGTCTTTCAAAACGCTCATTGATTGAATCATTTGTAATACAGAAAAATAAATTGCATCTATGTACTTTAAGAATATTACCCAATTATGTAAGTGAAAAAAGAAATCCACCTTTTTTCCTATTTTCCATTTTCATGCCTGATCATGTCAAAATCTAAACTTGTCAAACAGCCTACCATCTTTCTAGAGGTAGTTGATCCAACATAAAATGCCTATGTTGAGACAGAAACTATCACCATTAATTTACTAACATTAATTTTGAAATCAGTTGGTATTTCTTAATATTCATAAAAACATCAAGAGAGTTTTTAAAGGTTTTTTAGTATGTTGCTGTTCGGCAACTGTTAGTTGTAGTAGCATTGTCATAAAACGTAGCCTGTGTAGGATCAAAAACTCTGCATTGATTCACAACCATTACTTTTATAATCTGTTTATTATTGTTGTTTATTATTGAATAAAAATTATAATTTAGGACATTTTAAAAATATTTTTTGCTCCTTCTCTTAGCCCTTTTAAAATTTCAAATTTAATTTTGACTCCTCTTAGAGGCCATTTATATTTATAAGTAACTACTATGCCATATTTAATCTGGCTTGGAATTTCCTTTTGGCAGTTCTTACAAAGCACTTGCATCTATTAAGTAATTGCCATGCCAGATTTCAAAATGTGATAGGCCAATTAGTTGTACAACAAACAATATTTATAACATTTTTTGTTCTGGCACATCCCAGATGATAGTGATAAGAGCATAAAATATAGCATAATGTATAATATATTGGAGTAGAGATTTTTACCATCAATTTGCAACCATTACTTGTGTAACTGCTTTGATATTTCCTAAGTTTTCATAGAAAGTACAATTAGAACATTTTAAAAACACTTTTTGAGTATTTTCGCACCTTTTTAAATTTTGAATATTTTTCAAAACATTTTTTATGAGAATTTATTTTTTATAATTACCATGCCATATTTCAAGTTGCTAGCCCCTGTACTATCATAGTTTAGAATGTTTTTTGCTCCTGCAACCTTCAGCTAATGGTGAGACTGACATGAAATAGAGTCTATGTTGGGCAAGGGCTGTCACCATCATTTTTTAAACATTATTTTTTAATTGTTTTGATAGATTACGTAAAAAATGTAAATTTGACATTTTGACACCATTATTTTTTAAATTGATTCAGTATTCCTGAGATTGTATTAGAAAATTAGAATCCCCATTTAGAACATATTTTGAAACACTTTTTGCACATTTTCAACCTTTTTAAATTTCTAATTTTTTTTTTTAAATGTGCTTAGAGATCATTTATATCTTATTAGTAATTACCATTTTAAGATTCATATTTCTGGACCCTTTAGTAATAACACAAAAATATTGTTGCATTTTTAAAGTGTTTTTTTAGCTCACAGGCTATCATAGATAGCCTGTGAGCTTATGTGCCCGTCCGTTCTGTATGTATGTACGTAACGCGATAACTCATGATAAAAATATCCGATCCACTTGAAATTTTGTATGTAGGTATATCCTGACAAGGCGCTTCCCTGATTAGTTTTTGGAGTTCATTCGATATGTATAAGAGGGGGAACGGGGGGCTCATGCCCCCCGTTAGTTGATATAGATGGGATTTTCATGCAGAATTAAGTTTTCAAAATTTAGAATAGGATCATTCTGATGAGGCGATTCCGTGACTGTTATTAGGTGTTCATTGATTAAGTATAAATAGGGGGAACAGGGGTTCTAATGCCCCCCCCCCCCCGTTAGTTGATATAAATGGGATTTTCATGCAGAATTAAGTTTTCAAAATTTAGATTAGGATCATTCTGATGAGGCGATTCCGTGACTGTTATTAGGTGTTCATTGAATAAGTATAAATAGGGGGAACAGGGGTTCTAATGCTCCCCCCCCCCCCCCCCCCCCCCCCCGTTAGTTGATATAAATGGGATTTTCATGCAGAATCAAGTTTTCGTTCAAAATTTAGATTGGGATCATTCTGATGAGGCGATTCAGTGACTGTTATTAGTTGTTCATTGAATAAGTATAAATAGGGGGAACAGGGGTTCTAATGCCCCCCCCCCCCCCCCGTTAGTTGATATAAATGGGATTTTAATGCAGAATTAAGTTTTCGTTCAAAATTTAGATTAGGATCATTCTGATGAGGCGATTCCGTGACTGTTATTAGGTGTTCATTGAATAAGTATAAATAGGGGGAACAGGGGTTCCAATGCCCCCCCCCCCCCCCCCCGTTAGTTGATATAAATGGGATTTTCATGCAGAATTAAGTTTTCGTTCAAAATTTAGATTAGGATCATTCTGATGAGGCGATTCCGTGACTGTTATTAGGTGGTCATTGAATAAGTATAAATAGGGGGAACAGGGGCTCTAATGCCCCCCCCCCCCCCCCGTTAGTTGATATAAATGGGATTTTCATGCAGAATTAATTTTCGTTCAAAATTTAGATTAGGATCATTCTGATGAGGCGATTCCATGACTCTTATTAGGTGTTCATTGAATAAGTATAAATAAGGGGAACAGGAGTTCTAATGTCCCCCCCCCTTAATTTATATAAATGGGTTTTTCAAGCAGAATTTTCAGATTTCGTTCAAATCTCTGAATAGTTTTGGAAGTTTAATGGTTAAGTATAAAAGAGGGGGATAACTCTTTTTAAATTATATAAATGCTAAATGGGTTTTTATTAAGAATTATCTAATTTACTCTGAATTTTGGATATAGATTTTTTATATGATAAAGCATGTCTTTGATAGTATAGGAGGTTCAATGATTAAGTATAAAAAAAGAGAAAAGGGGAGAGCTGTTTCCCCTTCTTAATTTTTTTTTTCGAACGGAATTAACCCTTGAAAATATAAAGCTTTAATGTGCAATTAGTATTTGTAGCCTGTGAGCTCAATGCCTTCAGTTTAACTGGGCAGTATTCTTTTTTATTTATTCTGCATTCCCCTTTGGAATAGTGGCATAGACATAAGATACAGCCTATGTTTGAGCAGGAACTAACACCATTATTACTTTCTTCTTATTACTTTCTTCTATCTTCACAAGAAAAAAGTATTGGATTCGTAAAAATTTTCTAAATCCAGTTTTTGTCGGATTTACATGTTTTAGGGGTCAGAGAACATGAAAAACATGTATTTAATGTCTGTCTGTATGTGTGTGACAAAAATTTTGTGGGCACTTTATCTCAAGAACTAATGCACAGAATTCCCCAAAACTTTAGATTCTGTTAGACCTTGATTTAAACTAGATCTGATTAGTTTTTGGCGTATGTCATTCAACAGGTGGCACTGCTATGCTGCATTATTCGAAATTTCCACACTAGCCATATCTCAAGAACTATTGCACGGATTCTCATAAAACTTTAGATTTAGTTAATACTTAATATAACATGTTGCTGATTATGTTTTGGTACAAATCGCTCAACAGATGGCACTGCCATGGTGCATTATTCATAATTATCACAATAGCTCTATCTTAAAAATTAATAAACGACATTTTATAAAACTTCAGATTCAGTTAATCCCTGATATAGATTAATGTTGTTTAGTTTTTGATGTAAATTTCCCTACAGATGGCACTGCTATGCTACATTTTTCACAATTTCGCAATAAATGTATCTAAAAAACTAGTGCATGGATTTTCATCAAATTTCAGATTTAGTTAATACCTGATTAAAAAAAAAAAAAATACTATCTTGATTAGTTTTTGTGTACAAAAATCAACATGTGGCATTATGTAGATTATTTTAAGATTTTGCAATAGCTCTAGCTCAAAAACTAATGCATAGATTTTCATCAAACTTCGGATTTAGTTATAAGTTAACATAAGTTGTTGCTGACTAGATTTTGGTTTAAACCACCTAACCGATGGCTCTGCTATGCTATATTTTTTAGGAAGTATTAACATGCATAATATAGAAGAAAGTTTTGGGATTGCCACATCTGACTAGTTTTGATACCATTGCTTTTAAAATCGTTTTGGTAGTTCCAAAGATTAACTTCTACGAAGAAAAAACAAACTTTGCATCTTATTAATATTTTTTATAAATACAGTATAGGATCTGTTATCCAGAATGCGTGGGACCCAGGGCATTCTGGATAAGGGGGTTTTCCGTCATTCGGAACACTTTACCGTAAGTATAAGAAATGCACAAAATAATTTCATAAATAGTGAAATAAATAGGTAAATATGAATACTAATACATGTAAATACCTTAATTTATTGATTAATTTACACAAAATGAAAAAATAATTATAATAAATGAAAAAATATATATATAATATGAAATTTAATTTTGAGATTTTGAAACAACCTTTTGATTCTGATTTAGCAAACATTTCTATGATAGTCTTTTCTTATAGCACGTCTCTTGTACTAATGTTGTACAGAGACATGATTTTCTGCTCCTGGAAGTAGCTTCTCTGTTATATGCCTGAAATTAATTGTTCAATTTAAAATATTAATTTTTTATTTGATACCTTTTCAACTGCTTCATTCTGCTGGTTGTCCTTCTCACCATCACTTTCATCAGATATATTGTTTGGCATCATTTCACAAATCTCACTGTCAGTCATGTGATTAGTGACAGGAATGTTTTCATCGGCTTCTAAACAATCTTCCACTGCTTCTTGATTAAGCAATTTAGCTTCTGCACAATTAAAGCCTTTGGCATATGCCAACAGATCATCAATAATTTGCTTCTCTTTCGAAATTTTGAAGCTTTCAAACTAAGGCTCATTTTCGTCATCAAAAAATAATGCAGATGGCCACAGATTGTACCATCCATGGATAAGTGTATCCTTATCCACAACCTGCCATGCTTTAGCAGCACTCCACAAAGCATCTGTGATTGTGAAGCTTTTCTGGAAATTTTTTGTCACAATTCCTTTGATGCACTCTGTGAGCATTTTTTTTTTTTTTTTTTTAAGAAGTTATTTTTGTAGTGAGTTTTTAAAGATCTCAGAATCCCTTGATCCAATGGTTGGATAAGGGATGTACAATTTGGAGGCAAAAACACCACAAACACATTATCCATTTCTCAGAATTCTGCTTCAGGATGGGCTGTTTTTTTTTTTTTTTTTTTTCCCAAGATATTTTGAAGAAATATCACACTTTTATCACGATTTTTTGACGAAAATTGTCATTTTCCACGAACTTATGTTAAAATTTGCCATTTTTCGCAAATCTTTTGTCAAAATTTGCCGTTTTATCGCGATTTTTTAGCCTATATATATATTTGCAATCTTTTGGGGGAAAATCTGCCTTTTTTGGAGATTTTGTGACAAAATTACCCATTTTCTCGTGAATCTTTTGGCTAAATTTGCCGAAAATTAGTCGTTATTTCTTGATTTTTAAAGAATTTTGGCGTTTTTCCATGATTTTTTGACAAAATCTGCCCCCTTTTTTTTTTTTGGTCAAAATTTGCTTTTTTTTTTGTGATTTTTTGTTGAAATTTGCCTTTAATCGCGATATTTTGGTGAAAGTTGTTTTTCACGATCTTTTGTTGAAATTTACCGTTTTTCACGAATTTTTTGTCAAAATTTGCCGTTTTATCGTGATTTTTTGGACTACATTTGTTATTTTTTCGTGATCTTTTGGGGGAAATCTGTCTTTTTTGGGGATTTTGTGACGAAATTACCCATTTTCTCGTGAATCTTTTGACAAACTTTGCCGAAAATTAGTCGTTTGTTTCATGATTTTTAACTAAATTTGCCTTTTATTGCAATCCTTTGAAGAAATTATGCATCCAAAGGGACACGTAAGAGTTATTTTTTTGTATCCCGTCGGTGATTTTTTGCATAATTTATGCGCTATAGCATGTTTGCAGCATTGCTGGAAAAAAAAAAGAAAATTTACCAATTTGCATTCTGATTTTCGGAGCATTCCGGATACTGGGACGCCGGATAACGGATCCTATACTGTATATAATTTTTTTAGGAATGTTTTGTAGAAAATATAACACGACCTTAAATTTAGTAAATTTCAATTTTTAATTGCTTAAAAGACGCAGAGAAAACAAAGTGAAAAAATGTTTAAACATGGAATCAAACCAGTGTCATAATTATATGCACCAATGCTTTGCCACTAGGCTACTTGGACAAAGCCAAGCCTTGCACTTGACACTCTTATTTGAAAATTATTATATTTAAAGTGTGTGAGGTTTTCTATCAAAAATTTACAAAAAAAAAAAAAAAAAAAAAAAAAAAAATCATGTACATTTATTCAACTTCATCAATGTTGTATTTTCCTTTCGTTTCGCATTTGACCCAGAGTTGTGGCTCGCAAATAATATTTCATTGTGTGCTGCGATTTCTAGCCTTGCCAACAAACAAGAGTGAGAAGTGCTAGGCTTAATTGTCTAGATAGCTTAAGGCACAACACTAGGCACAGAAAAAGACCCGGGTGATAATGTAAAGTCTATGGGGTTGCTCTTTTCAAACATCTCGTTTAAATTTTAATATTTTTACATGTTTTTTTTTTTGTTTTTTTTTTGTTGTTTTTTTTTTGTTTTTTTTTATCTTAGGATAGTGTGTAGCTGGGACGATCTACAATCGGCCTAGTTTTTACTTTTTCGATTTTTCTTATGTATTTTTTATATTATGATAGTTTCAATTACAGAACCGATTTTGAAAGTTAAAGTAATTTTAAAAAAAAAAAATCTGAAACCAAAACTGAAAAAGTAAAAACTAGGCCGGTTGTAGATCGCCTTCAGCTATTCTATGCAAAAAAATCATGTAAAAATATTTAAATTTGAGCGAGATATTTGAAAAGAACAACCCCATAGACTTAGCATTATCATCTGGGTCTTTTTCTGTGCCTAGCGTGGGGCCTTAATGGCAAATCATTGGCACGTATAGTCAATGAGCCTGGTTTGATTCCAGACTTGGACACTTTTTCATTCTGTTGGCTTTATGTCTTTTGAAATAATTAAAATTTGGAAATTATTTTGTAACAATGATTGATATAGTCTCGAAAAAGTGTTTATACATTTGTAATCTTCATATGTTTTTGATCTTGAAATTTCTGACTTATTGACTTTTACATCAGTTTTTATTTTTGACTATTTGTTATATGCAATAAACATTGGATTTATTATTATTATTTTTTAGTTAATTTACATCTTTATTTCACTGCTTTATAGGATATTCCATATTTATAGTAGATGGTAAATTACCTGAATGTAATGCTGACAAGATATTGCGTGATCATCCAGCTGTACAGATTGAAAAACCTAAATTAATATCAGAAGTAAAAGGAGTAGTAAATTACTCTCAGGAAGATGAAGAAAAAGCACTTAATGATGCTTTAAGGATAACATTAGATGAGTCCCAACAAATAGAGGAAGAGTGCATGCAAGTAGCTTTAAAAATGAGCTTAAGTGGTAAGATATGAAAAATTTTGTAATTAGTTAAACATTGACTATGTAAAAGATAATTTTGAATATTTCATTCTTTACCTATTAACTTGTGTTTTAATATCAGATTTGGGCAATAGATCCCAGCTTGTAATTTTCTCAAGTTTCATACTGTGACATATAGATTACACTTATGATTCAATTTTTTAATTTTTCTATCTATATTATATGCTATTCAATTTCTCCATGTTATGGTTTTGTGTTACATATTGCTGCAATAAGAAAATACTAAATTGATTTATTATCAATGTATTTAGCACTTCTTTTCATACATGATAGATATGATGATTTTCTGTGGTTAGAAATACTGTTTTTCTTCTTAACCCTGGAAAAAGCTACATTGATCATTTCACACATAAAAAATGTTATGGCAGTTTAGACAAACAGTGAAGATTAGTTTGGTCATACTATGGTCAAATGGTTTTTAAAGTTCTTAATATGCTATAAGCAGAAAACTTTGAACATTATTTCAACCATGGAATTGGTAAAGATTTAACAGAATTGCTAATGCTTATTATATATAGTCTCAAAATAATGCTGCATGTTGTGATGTCAAAAAGCCGATATTCAAAGTTGGCAAGATATTTTCTACCCTTGGTAAATATCGGCATTTATCGTCTTGGGAAATACTTTGTTGTGAGAAAAACTGATTATTATAAACATAAATTCTAAATAACTTTTTAAAAATGTCAAAATTTAGTTCTAAGTAAATAGTTTAAAAGGTAGAAAAAGAAAAGGGAAGATCTACAAAAATGGATAATAGGGTGCATTTATGTAAATATTTACAGACCGCACAGATTTCCAAATATTTACTAATCTTAATCATATTCATAGTCTTCCACTTCCATATTGGATTTTGGCGTCATATAACAAAATACTAATTTAGAGGCTGTTTGTAAACCTAGCCTATTTCTTATCTTGTTTCGGATGAATGAAAAATTTGTAAAAATACTTGCTGATGCTTCCAGAGATGCTGATGATGCAGGACATTCCTAAAAATATTCCATTAATTGGAGAAATTCTGCATTTATTCCAGTTTTACTTAAATGGTTCCACCATAGTACAAGCAGTCATATTGTTTGTAACAGGGCTGCAGAGTCGGTGGGGAAAATGACCGACTTCGACTCTGACTCCAGAAATTTTAATGATTTCGACTCCGACTCTGGGCTGGCTAATATACTAGTGTTGCTGTTGGTTAAAATTATGATGGAACATAAAAAAAAGTCAAAAATTACACTATTTCGGTGTTAATTTAGATCTTAGAGATTTGAAAGAAAAATGGGAAAAGTATTCTCAGTTTTACTAATTTTTAAATTTTGTGTACCACAAACCAGAAAAATGCAATTATCAAAATGTGAAGAAGAAAACAAAACAAAAATTTTTAATCTTATTATTTAAATTATTCTATTTTGAATCTGTCAACTTGAAAAGGGAAAATCTTTACAATTTGGATATTAATTCGTCTCCACCAAAACAGAAAAATTTTGATGGAAAGAAAAAAAAAAAAAAAAGAGAGAATTTTACAATTTTGTAAATAATTCGAAAACTACTAGAGTTTTTATTAAAAACAGTTTTCATCTACTGTGTACGCCGGGCAGTATATTGGGTCGCCTGCTATGATACAAAATAACAATAATAATTATTTTCTGGAATTAAAATTACATATAATTGGTTTAATTTCACTTCAAACTGTCTAACAAATTAAACTGGAGTCGGAGTCAGAGTTTTCCTGTTTTTTACTAACTCCATCTCCGACTCTTTTGCTCAAAAATGGGCCTCCCGACTCACTCTGCAGCCCTGGTTTGTAATGTCTTCGGAGAAAATGTCTTTCGAAAAAGTACATCTTTTGTCTTGAACTGCATTGTGTACTGAAAATATTTTAGATTTAAAGTCTGCAAACATTAGCAGATTCCTCCTGATCTTGTGATTAATGGGTGTTTTAAAGAAAAATTGAATCGATCCTTCTTCAAAGACTGATTTTTCAAGCATTCCATTATAGACTAGACAAAAATCAGGCAATATCAAAAAATGTAAACAAATATGGACTTCTGGATTCTGGTACTGATGATGTAAAACAACATTTTGTGTAAATAACCAAACCAAAACTATTAAATTGAGAAAAAAAAAAATTGTCTTTAAAAAGTCTGCCTAAAAAGTAATAAAATTTTTATTCAAATTTAATACAAATTATTTATTGCTTCTCTTGATGATACTGATATTTTTAAGTTTAATAACCTTATTCTGTTCTAAAATATTGAGTTAAGAAATTCATTATTATTAAGAAATATGAGCAAATTTTATGTTGTATGCAATAAGTCTTATTTATTTTTATTCTTTTCTTACAAAATAATTTTAAACCTAAGGGAAATTCATAAAAACTATGTAGTTCTAACTTTAATTTTAAACGTCAGATTCAGAAAGCCAGAATATTTCTTACATTCTTCTTCATTTGGAGGTATTTCCCAGTGGGATGGGAAAAACAAGTTTTAGACAGGAAAAAGGCCAACCTTGCTGATAATGGAACCAATCGCTCTTAAATATATTTTTACAAAGTTAATTAAATACAAAGGATTATGTACAAAATATTTACAGTCGGAGAGAATTATGTATGCCAGCAGTTCTTAATCTATGGGTCGCGACCCACTGGTAGGTCTTGAGGTCCACTGGTGGCAGTTGTTTTGGTGGGTAGCGGAGCAATCGAGATTTGTCATCAAAATATATCTTTTATTTCATCTGTTTAAAAAGATATGATAGTTTCAACAGGAAATAATATTTCAGGGAAAAATTCTTAATTCCCTTTTAGATTAATATAGATACGAACAGAATATCCAAAAACTTTTAAATCACCTTTGAAGTGCTTTATGAAATTCAGCACTTCGTGCTTATGAAAACATGCTTTTTATAATTTGCTGCTTTTAAAAGACAAGTACTGAGACAAAGTGTGAGTTAATACATGTTTTGCATGTTGAAAAACACCAATACCAGAAATCTCATTGATTGTAAAGTTATGTTTTCATAATTAAACGTATTTTAAGCTTTCTTTGTAGTTTGTGCATTACATACACACAGAGAGATTACCAATTCTTGTTTTTGTTGATAATATATGAAAATAGCATTTTTCATAGGATAGGATGCCGAGTGTAAGAGATCGTAAAAAAATAGCTATACTGATATCTTGGGTGGGTCAGAATTTTTTTTTTTTAATTGAAAGGTGGGTCGTTAAAATTTTCTTCACTGAAAAGGGGGTCGTGTACCGAGAAAGTTTGGGAACTGCTGATGTATGCTATTGCTATTATTTTAGAAACACAATTCTTCCATTAAACTACCACTAACTTTCATAAATAAAACAAATATTACCTTGGATGCATTTTCACATCCTATACATGACAGAACATCACCACAGATATATATAAACATAGAAAATACTAAATTAAACACAAAATATTTCACAACAGATGAAAAGATGATTTGATATAATATTAGGCACAAAATTTAAATATAAAAGAAAATATCATTTCAATAGTTTAGTCACTTCAAGTATATGTAATGTAGCGTAACATGTGTCAAAGGGGGGGGGAGGAATTTGGGGGAAAAGTGTGATTCCATTTATGGGCAACCCTAATACAGATAGACTATCTGCATTATTTAACTGCGCACCAGGGCAATGTGAGATAGTTGTTATATCTTTGTAAAGATAATGCCTATCTTTATAATTTTGCTGAATGAGGTGCAAATTTTAGCAAATATGTCAATATGTTATGATCGGTTATTAACTCAATTACAGCACCCAGCATATAAACTTCAAATATCTTTATTGACGATACCATAGCATAAGCTTCATGTTTGATGGTTGACCAATTTTGTTGTGTCATTGTGAACTCTTGGCTGACAAAACTAATTGGCTGCAGCAAATTTTCTTTCTGATCTCTTTGCGACAAACAGGTCACTACTTTATAAGAATTGGTATTGCACTGAATAGTATAAGACTTTTTAGGATATGGCATATAAAGATAACTTCTCACAACAAGTGTTTCAAAGTTTGAAAAGTTTTTTCTGCAATTTCAGACCATGATCTCTGGAATTTTTTTTTTTCATTAAGTCAGTTAAAGATTTGGCGATTTCAGCCTAATTAGAATTCAGTACTTACGAGGTGAAAACGGAAGCATTATAAGTTCACTCCCATGCCTGTCTGTCCATCTGTCACAGCCATTTTACTTGTAAAATTTAAAACATGGAAAGTTCATATTGGAGGGAGTAATAAAGCATGTTGATCTACATATTTACAGATTATTAAACATTTACAAATATATTTAGGAGTTGGGTAGGAGGCTAATCAAGTTACTTGAAGAAAAAAACTTTTCTTTGTATATTGTGTGAGGTATCTTGTGAAAGCTTTTGTTAGACTGAACTCAAAAATAAATTTCTTTTAACTTTAGGTATGATATTTTCTGAAATATTGTCAAAAATGTGGTGCAAAAGTATGTGTGCCCCCCCATCTTTTATCTACTTCCAAATCTACCGGAACTAAAATTATGGAAAAATTAAAGCTAGTAGGTGTTAAGTTAAATCTTGAAGAAAACCTTTATTAATTACCCCTTTTTGAGAAAAGTGCATTTTTTCAAAGAATAAAGATTCACCTCTTGAGTTGAGATTCTAATCTCAGTACCAATGAGTTAAAATTTCATATATTCATGTCTTTTAAAAACATTTGGAATAATATTTAGTTTTATCAAATAAAATTATCTTTTTCATTTTATATGATGTCATTCTTGCTCAATGATGCAATTTGCTAATTGTGTTTCAAACTGAACATCAGCAGAATGAAAAAGTATCAAAATGCAACAACTCTATAAATGAAATAGCTTTTTTAAACAAGGTGTCATTTTCTGTTTACAATTTTTTTTAAATATTTTAATTGCAATGAGGAAATGACATAAAAGAATAAATAAATAAAAATAAATAAACCCAATTATTTCTCTGCAACAGTAGAAATAATTAGTTTGCCACCATTTTGAAGAAATTTATAAAAAGTTTTTTTTAAATTAAATTTTAAGAATAAAAATTGGAATTTTTAAAATGCAGCAGGCATGAAAGCACTAAAGCAAGTATATTTACAGATGAACAGATGTCATTTAAAAATATTATTAGTAAAATTGATCCAATATGAATCTTAGGTCTGATGATTAAAAAATAGCCATTTTTTAAATTATATAGATTTAAACAATCACAATGTTATCTCTGTAAGAATATTGAAAGCCAACATCTTAAGGTGTTAGAGTTGATGAGTATTTTTTATTTTAAATACTTGCCGAGAATTTGTCACTATGATGTCCAGTGCATTTTTTGTGTAGATGCAAATATTTTAGACGCTATCATGTTCATAAAAGTGTAATTTTTGCAGGGAAGAACTTTGCTCTGACAATATATATATAATTTCATCATATAATAAAGATAGTGTCATTAATTTTAATAATTTTTGAATTGCAAAGTGAAAAACACAAATAACATGCTTTAATTTTTTACTAAAGAAATAAAATTTTATCATTTTTGCAAGGTCATAGTCTCACAGATTTATACTGTGGAATTTGGAAATGTTTTACAATAAATCTTGTGCCTACTACTACATGTAAATTTCATTATTTTTAAAAAGGATGTTTTCTGCTAGTTTAAAAAAGGACAGGTTGAGGCACCTTAAAAAAATTTCCTAGAGAAAACAGTAGCTTATTACAAAATCAATAACAATTGCAAATACATATATAATTTCATTGGTTAGTTGCACAAGTAATAAAACTAATGATTATTTTTTGCTGCTCATTTTGTATTCGTACTGTTAATAGTCTAAATCTAAACTTATACATACGTATGCACATTCTAACCCCCCCCCCCCCCTTAAAAAAAATATGTATATATATATATATATGAAAATGTTTAAACCCATTCAAACATACATACAGAATAAATATAAGGAATAACCTGTTATATCTGAAATCCTCAAATCATTAAAAAGCAGTATTATTAGTAGCACTCAGTGCAACCTCTCAGCATTCAATGTTTCTATACAGGGTTCCTAGCATCATGGAAAATCAGGAAAAATCTGGAAAGTCATGGAATTTCAAAGTAGTCAGGGAAAGTCATGGAAATTTCAAAATATATAGGAAAAGTCAGGGATTTTACAAATATTTTCTAAAAAGTATTGGAAAAGTCTTAGAGAAAAAATTAAAAATGATGCGAAAGTCATTAAATAATCTCGGCGAAAAAAATCACAAGGGGAAAAATAATCAGAAATTTGAAGAATAATTGCAGAAAAAACATTAGTTTTCACAAAGGATTGTGAAAATAAGTTGAAAATTTCATTGTAATCCCATTTGGTTAAAGAAATTTCTGAGATTTGGTCAGGGAATTTTTTGAAATTTGGTGATGGAAAATCAGGAAATTTGCGCTTTATGTTTTGCTGGGAACCCTGTCTATAGTTTCACTGCCTTTTAAATTCCTAACAATGTTTATTTGATATATAAGTTCATTAAAAAGAATATTGCCCAGTTAAACTGATGGCATTGAGCTCACAGGCTACACATACTGATAGTACATTACAGCTTTATATTTTCAAGGGTTAATTGCATTCGAAAAAAAAAAATTAATAAGGGGAAACAGCTCTCCCCTTTTTTTTTTCATATTTGATCATTGAACCTCCTAAACTATCAAGGACATGCTTTATCATATAAAAAATCTATATCCAAAATTCAGAGCAAATTGGATAATTCTTAATAAAAACCCATTTAGCATTTATATAATTTAAGAAGAGTTATCCCCCTCTTTTATACTTAACCATTAAACTTCCAAAACAATTCAGAGATTTGAACCAAATCTGAGAATTCTGCTTGAAAAACTCATTTATATAAATTAAGGGGAGGGGCATTTGAACTTCTGTTCCCCCTGTTTATATTTATTCAATGAACACCTAATAACAGTCACAGAATCGCCCCATCAGAATGATCCTATATCTAAATTTTGAACGAAAACTTAATTCTGCATGAAAAACCCATTTATATCAATTAAGGGGAGGGGCATGAGCCCCCCGTTCCCCCTCTTATATATATCGAATGAACTCTAAAAACTAATCAGGGAAAGTGCCTTATCAGGATATACCTATATACAAAATTTCAAGTGGATCGGATATTTTTATCATGAGTTATCGTGTTACGTACGAACATACATACAGAACGGGCGGGCACATAAGCTCTCAGGCTATGATAGCCTGTGAACTAAAAATTAAATAATAATAATAATAATAAGCTTTACAGAAGAATCTTTTGTTGTTCTTAACATTTTTTTTCCTCTTATACATTCTTTTACCATAGCAATTCAGTCAATGTCATTCTTTCATGTTTCTTAAGCTCCATTGTTTGCTATAAATTATTGCAAAAGTAGAATGAGAAAATACGATTCTGGCTGTTTTATTCTTTTACTTGCAAGAATTTTTTTTATACTTCTTATTCTTACTTTACATAAAAGAATGATTAATTTGATTTCTAGAAGGAAATTGTGAAATTGAGAGCTAGATTTAAACATTTTGAAATAAAATCTTTTTATGTTATGTTAGATAAAAACTAGGCTTTTTACAAATTTACTGTGCTTAAACTTTTTACAATTGTCAGGAATTAAGTTTAACAAGTAAGAAAAATCATGCATTAAGCATAGATTATGAAGCACTTTCCAACACTTAATGAAATCTTTAACAAAACTTTGTTATCTAGGGAAATAATAGTGTATAGCCAAATGTACCCAAATATGTATTCCAGTACTTTTGAACAGCCCTGTATTTCATATGTCAGTTGATATAATGGGAAAATTTAGTTTAGCAAGAAAATACCCAGTAGCTTGAAATTTCTTTTTCAGCAATTCATACTATTTGATGGAAACGTACTTGAATACTTTTGTTCAGTCCTGTAGTTTACATTATACCTTTATTACACGTCAGCATTTGGCTAAAATTTATTGTAAACTAAAACACTTTTAAACAACTGAAATGACATTCTTATAAATCATCATTCATAAGCATCCATGTACCGAATTCTTTGCGTGGCCCTGTATATCCTTTTATCTATATTCTGCAAACATTTCTCAGTAAATTGAGTGAAGCTCAGTGTAAAAATGCATAGCTTATTTAAGAACTATGCTTAAATAATTTACGCTCGTATTCAGTAACGTTGGTGAGCTCTTTTGAGTAGCCCTGTATATCAACTATAACATTTATACACACCATATAATGTGCATATATTTAGCGAATTATAAATGCACATATCATAATTAAAATGCATTTCATCCCTCCATCAGCCATCATCGGACACATATATGGTACTTTGGAAAGAATATACTATTTGAAATCTTTTGTATGGCCCTGTAAATGCTATGTACTTCATATTATGCAAGACAGTAGCGTATAATTTATATTAAGCTTCAGTGACATATATCAATTTTATTATACATGAAAAAGCTTAATATATTTAAAGTATGTCACACACAATTCCCCCTTTTACCATTATCTAATGGAATTGTTTTGTTTGGCCCTGTAAATGAATAATAGCTACATTTTCACCTTATATTTTATAGAATGCATATTTTAATATGTTTGACAGAGTATAACATCTTTAAAATTCCTTTGAAACGATTTTTCCCCATAGGCCATAATGTAATGGGAAACTTTTGATTCACCCTGTAGATAAACTAATCATGGTAGAAACTTCATTTTCAATAGGACTTGTGCTAGGGTAAACGTCAATAACGTCCTAAAATTTCATGGCAATCCGAGTATAACGATTTTTCCCCATGGACCGTAATGTAATGGAAAACTTTTGATTCGCTCTGTAGATAAACTAATCATGGTAGAAACTGTTGGGAGACACAAATGTATTTCCCAGGGGTTAAGTAAAAATTAGCAGAGTTAATTAAAGCAGTAATGCAGCGTTGACTGGCTTAAACCCCATTTATGAACCGAGTCAAATTAAATGATGATAACTATTTAAGACAAACACATATTTATTTAAAAATATTAAAAACAAATAAATTAATCACAGATTATCTTAAATTCATGTTTAGAACAAACATAACAAAAACAAGAACACATATCTTACAGCTTGCATGACATTTAATAAAGAAAAATATTACTGTTTTACTTTTACCAAAAATATATAAATAGTTTAAAGTCAAAATCAATATTTCAATAAATAAATGTCCTTTGCTGATTGTCCAAAAGAAAAACTTTTCAACTTGACCCAAACTCATACAGTCCTTGGTAAACGATTAAAAAAATTACAGCCGTGACGAACCAAAACAAAAGGCACTATAGTTAAAGCAAAATGTCCAGGGATCAAACAAGTTGTAGAACATCAACCGGAACCAAATCATTCCGTTTCGAAAGTGATCGTCCACATACATCGTCTAAATGTCAGCTCTATAACACCGAAAGAACAGCCGATGTCAAGTTAACTTCCTTAGGGAAACGCAGCTCAAAAACTTTAAAAACACGAACTACCGTTCATTCCATCATATCGCTTTATTACTTTCCCGAGTTTAACTTTATTCACATCGTATTAAAAACTGCTCCATTGTATTTCAGTATTTGACAAACCAACGAAGTGTTGCCAGATTGGGGATTTTGTCCCCATTTTGGGGAAGTAAGTTGTAGGGAAAAGTTTGAGAACCATCAACCTTTTTGGGGGAAAACTGGGGGATTCTTTTTTATTTCCCTCAAACTTCACTGGATCTGTCTCGAACTTCATTTTGATTCAGAAAAACGAAAATATAGAAATTGGAAATATCAATAATTATCCTCATGATCGTGCAAATGTTATCAAGAAAGTAATCGATTAAAATGACAATGTTAATTCACTTAGTTAAGCATTAACATATTTCCCAACTCTTTTTTTTAACTAAATGTCACTTTGAATATTGTATGTTTTTTTGTATCTTCATCAAAACAAATTGATATGCAAGTAGGTAGATTTTTGATTTAGATAATCTGATAAATATAAATAAACATAATCCATTTACAAACATCAAATGCTAAAGTTTCAAAAACTATATTAAGTAAATTGAAGATTTTACGATAATCAATTGTATGTAAGTTTAAAAGTTTATTTTTTGTAAATAGGGAATGCTTTCAAAAAAGGACTTGATTTAGAAGAAATTTTTGAGCTTAAATCTATTAACAGTTTTAAAGAAGTAAATTAAAAATTGAAAATTTATTTTTTTTGTATAGGAAATGAGTTGCGGACTTTTTCGGGGGGAAACTCTGATTTGGGAAAATATTTTCATCTTAAAGTCGTTAAATGTTTTTTATGATGGTAAATAGAAAATTTAAAATTTACTCTTTTTCTATAGAATTTGAGTTGGGGACTTTTTCGGAAAAAAACACCGATTTGGGGAAATTTTCAGTAATTTTGGGAAATTTGACTTTCGACTATCTGGCAACACTGAACCAACATAGATAAAAGAAGACAACACTACGTAAACGACATCATAAATAAAAGAAAAATAACTTCTAGGAAAAACACTTCTTTATACAAACAGCCATCTGAGGAAATAGGTGAAATAACACTGAACGACAAAACCCTCGTCTCATATATAGGTCAAGGCTAGTCAAGAAACAGTCTTCTACGCATTCTTCACAGTACGCCCCCTACCGGTTACGTCAGCTTGCTTCTGGAATGTACCGAAACGGTAGAGTAGAGTTGTATACACATCTTCCCCGTACACAGCTGCCGCCATCTCGTGGCGTAAAAAGAAACTACATGGAAATCGGACTGGAAAGACTGTGAAACGATGTAAACATGAATGACATTCAACGTGAAATGAAAAGAAAATACTGCCGGTGAAAAAGATATTTTAGGAGATGATTAATGAAATTAATATCAACTATTATAAAATAAAAAGAGGAATATGTTTAATAAAGGTAAGTGAGTTTAAATATTAATCCATGAGGCAGGTAAAGTAAAAATATGTGTACAGTGGCAAGTACATAGGAGTGCATATTCCTAACAGAAACTTCATTTTCAATAGGGTTCGTGCTAGGGTAAATGTCAATAATGTCCTAAAATTTCATGGCAATCCGAGTATATTAATGATTTTTCCCCATAGGCCGTAATGTAATGGGAAACTTTTGATTCTCTCTGTAGATAAATTAATCATGGTAGATACTTCATTTTCATTAGGGTTTGTGCTAGGGTAAATTTCAATAACGTTCTAAAATTTCATGGCAATACGAGTATATTAAGGATTTTTCTCCATAGGCCGTAATGTAATGGGAAACCTTTGATTCTCTCTGCAGATAAACTAATCATGGTAGATACTTCATTTTCAATAGGGTTCGTGCTAGGGTAAACCTCAATAACGTATAAACATTTCATAGCAATCCAAGTATATTTACGGGAGTTAGAGCGTGGACAAATGGACATCCGGCCAGACAGCCAGACAAACCGAATGCATAAGCACTTTTCAACTTTGTTGGAAAGTGCTAAAAACCATTATTTAAAACTTTTTCTTTTCTTTTCCATTTCTTTTTCTGTTAGTATGTATAAATCAAAATACATGTAGAAACTTTTCAAATTATATTAATCTTTGATTTTTAATACTTTTTTATGTCATGTTAAACATTTAAAAAATTTATAATCATTCATGATTTTAATCAATGCTTTTTTTAAAATCAGTTGGTTAAAAGCATGATTTAATTGCTGATGTAAATCAAATTATTAAAATTATTGACACCCTATTTTATTGATTTATTATGTACACTTTTAGAATATGAGAGAGCTTCAAATCAGAGTAACAATGTGCCAAGTACAAGTAGAGACAGACTGCAATCACAACCACCTGTTTCATCCCCTGAAAGAGGTAAATATTATGTTGTCCATAGGCTTTGTGATTTTATCACATGTTTTAATGCAGTTACAGTTTTGATATAATTTTACCTTTATTTTAGTTTTGTAGTTTGGTAATAAGTTATTATAATTTCAATAACTTTTGTAGTCTCGCAGAAAAAAAAAAAGTTTGTTTATACTTGACCAAGGGATGTTGTTATTTTTGTGTATGAAGTAAAATGAATTTTATTTGTAGTATCGAAAGATATTTTATTATGTTAAAAAATATTCTACTAATTTAAAACACAATGTAGAAACTGTGTGATTTAGGAAACATAAAAAATCAATAAGAAAGAACAATATAATTTTTATTTACAAACATTTGGTCTGTCTACCACATTAGATGTATTTGCATATTTCCGAAGCAGATTCGAGTAAGAAATAATTTTTAGCTTGTAAAGTTTGTTTTGAAAGATATATACTTAAATTTATTTATGTTAACATGAACTTAATTATTTCTGTTAAATTAAAATTATGTATTTATATATTTATGCAACTTTGAAGAGCATAATAAGCATTAAAAAAATGTAAAATAAAAAATGTATGTTGTTTTAACAATTGGAATGAGGCCTGAAGATAAATTAGAAAACATCAGTTCATGAATTAAATCTGATAAAAAGATAGTGATAAATGTAAGGAAGATTCCAATCCAATTAGCAATCTTGCAACTTCCATTAACGAGATTGCAAAGCACAAGTTAGCATTGAAAAATGGTTTCTTAATGTTAGAAAATGGATGATAAATTCATTCTTCTAAAATTAGTTTTTTCATTCCTTTAACCTTTAACAAATGTCTCATAATGTCTCTCTGTATATAATTACTGTTATTATTATAAGTTGTAGTTACAATTGTTATAGTTTATTATTTTATCTTTAGAAATGACTGAACAAGAAATGTTAGAAGCTGCAATCCGAATGTCAATGGAATCATCATGACACAACCATAATTCTAGTCTCACCTCATTATTGTGCTTTTTATATATTTGATATGTTATGAAATGAACTCATTAAATTTTTAATCATTCAGACATCTTTTATTTACTTTGTCTTATTCTTAGGTGTTACTGTTAATTAATGTGTTTGGCACCTGACTTTAGTTGTTAGTCTAATTTTGAAATGATCTCGTAGCCGGTGAATCCCTATAAATTTTTATATTTATTTATTCTTCATTTGCATGCAAATTGAGTTACATGTATTTTTTTTTTTTTCTCTTCACTGTAAATATGTTGTAAAAATTTTAACAAGTCTTGTAATTAATAAACTTTTGGAGCTTATTTCTCTGTTTCTACATTATAGAAGAATCATTTTTTAGAACAATTTGAACACTGTTACTAACTATAATTTGTATACTTCCTTGTTAGAAACTCTTTAAAACTTTAAAAATCTGTCTATAATTATATATTTTTATAACTTGTTAAACTAAGAATGTGACTTTAGGTGTTTTTGCACATTTTTATATTTTTAATTGACTTGTAATTCTACTTAAATGATATTGACCATTGTTGCCAAAATCTGGTATCCTAAATTTTGATAATTTAAAAATTTCTCATTGCTTATTTATCATTGTTACATTTGTAAACTAACATAAATGCATCAGTATTTAATTTTCATATAATTTAAATTTTGATATGCTGCACATTCAAATAAAAAAATATATAATTAATCAAATATTAATCATCATCTTCATTGCATTGTGAATGTATTTTGATTGGGGTGTTGAAAAATACTTTCATAAGATCCTTTCATGAATGCTTATATTATTTTTATAACTATTTCAGTTTTTAAAACAAGCACTGGATGTAATTTAAAGAATCTTCTAACTTAAAAGAGCACCAAAAGAAACAATGTGTAAAAATTATTGTAAATATCTATTTATTATTTTAAAAAATATCTACAAATCTTCCTTTTTAAACTGTTCTTGTAAATAACACAAATAAAAGAATTAATTAAACAAATAGCTCAAACAAAAACATGAGTTTATTAGCTTTTAGAATATCAAAGCTACTTTTTTTTTTTAAGAATGTGATAATTATTGATATTTTGTTAAATAATTGAATAAATCAAAATAGTTAATATAATCAATAATCAAAATGAAATTTAAAAATCACTGATTAATGTTAACTTCCATAATGTAATTTAAATGTTTGAAGAAATGTTAAATTTTAATGAAATAACATTGTAACCAAATATTTCCTTATAATATAGTTCACTCCCTGTAATTCGAACTTCAAGAGGATGGTGGTGGTAGAGAATTAGTCAAAACACATTATTTTAGTTTTTTTTTTTTTTTTTTTTTTTTTTTTTTTTTTTTTTCCCTCTTATCTAAGTCAATAAAATGTTTAGGAGTAAATAATCATATTTTTTAGCAATATAGAACTTCCTCATTATACCTCATGTAACTTGTATAATTTTTTTATAATACCATATAGTTCTCGGATTTGGACATTGCAAAAAGGTTTCCCGATTTTGCTTTTAAAGCAGAGGAGTTTCTTTGATGCTACTTTATTTCAATTTTATTGCTTCTCACCTATTTTTTAATTTTTTAAAACTATGTTGAATGTTTCAATGTCTTGTAGAGTGAGAAGGAGAAAGTGATGGTAAAAAAACTTGGTTTGTTTTGGAAAAGTCTTTAGAAAACATGCTTTAAACAACATAAATGTGGTTTTCAGTGAATATTAAATATGACTTATATGAATTAGAAATAATGTTTTTTTTTTTTTAAATGTTATCAAAATAATTTCTTGTAGTTTAAAGTAGGAATAACTTGATATCTCCACTTTCTCTCATGTCCCATAACAGAAGAAAGTAGACCTTTTTCTTTATTTCTGTAAAATTTACCTGTGAAATGACGGAAACACTACAAAATGCACATTCAAATGTATATTTTCCAAAATATCCAACTTGTATTTTCAATTTTTATACATATAGTTTCGATCATAATAATTAAGAAAGTAATGATGACGACTGTCAAAATTTGGTTCTTAAAAAATGCAGATGAGTCTTAATCATCTTGTTATGGGAAAATATAATTTCCTATTTTTGATTTTGTAAGATATTTTACATTGTACAGATTATTTTTCTTGGAAACTTGCTTGATAAATAAGCATATATTCTTTTTAGAATTATATTGTAGTTCAATCCATGAGCCTTGATTATTTTTATGGGTTTCTAGAAAGACTTGTTTGGTTTTTGTATCAGAAATTTTCATAGTCAGTTTCTGTTTCTCTTTAGTCAGACAGACCATTTTCTCTTTCTGGATTCTTCCATTTTCAATCTTTTTACATCGGTCTCTTGCATTAAAATTTCTCCGGATTTGATCTGCACCCTCTTCTCTCTCTCTTTTAAGTTTTCCCATACCTAGCACCATGTTTGCTAATGGTGTGGGAGAGACAGACAGGCAACAGGATTGCCCTTTTCAAATCTTTGGTTCTCATTATCTGTGGGATGATACATGTTGCATGGCATTTCTATTGGAAGAATAAAGACCAATTTTCTGAATCTGTTTACATCATTTATTGCTTTTATTCTCACAATTACAGATGAAATGGAAAGTTCACTTTTGAGATAGTTTTCTACTTACTTTCTCAAAACCAAGTCTTTAATACCGCACATTTTCCATTAGTGAAATGTGGTCATATGGTGATTGAAAAGCAGAGTGAAATCGCATCATTATCCATGGCAAGTCTAACAGAATTATATGTTAATGATATCTGTGGCTATCATATATTAACAATACCATCTTGGAATGATCCAGGATTGGTATAAATTATGTTCTTTGTTGACAAAAAAGGCAATAAGGGACTTCCATCAGCAGATATGTAAAATAATACTGTATATATGATCAGGCCCATAGCTAAGGGGGTGCTATGGGCGGCTCAGCCCCCCCTAAAATATTTTGAGACCCCCCTGGAAAATATTCCAAGGTCACTCAATGAATTTCTGTTCCGAAAATTCAAATGAAATTCTGCTCAAAAATCTAATTTAGTTTTGAGGACCTTTCATAGTTTTGCAGAATTACTAAATTGTATCTAAAATCAGTATTTCAACATTCCCTCATCCTATTTGTACATGTGAAACTAACATGGTATTTAATTTTTCACAAGTTACACTCTCAAAATTTTCATCATCCTATACTTTTCTTAGCATAAAATGAAGTTATTACAACAGTTTGATAAGAAACATACTATCTACAGTGTGAATATGCATTAATTTATCTTTCTGCGTCAGAGAGAGAGAGAGAGAGAAAAAAAAATTATGAGCCCCCCCTACACTCTCTTGAGCCCCCCCTCCCCCCCCCCCCCCCTATGGTTCACTTCTAGCTACGGCCCTGTATATGGTCAACATTCAACAGAGTTCAAATAAGCCATTCAACTTGTCTTCTGTACAAAAATCTTGTTTGATTTGAGATAAGTAGACAATCCAATTTCATCTAAATTATTAATTCTATCTAGCTCACTCTGTACACCATTGCTAAAGAATATATTTCTATACACTTTTTTTTTTTTTTTTTTTTTAAGTAATTGCTGTTTCTTCACATATATCAATAAATCTGATTTTCATTAAAAGATGTGGCTTTCTTTTCTTAGTTCTTTTTCTTATACAGTAGACTCCCTCAAATCCGCAACTCTCCAAAATCCACACATAATTTATGGATGTAAACAATGAAACATTATGTTCAGATATAGGGACAAAATTTGACTTTTTTTTTAGTTTTATATCAATCTCATATATATTTAAATTTGTAACCTTTTGTTAATATTACTGAATTCATGAAGGAAGAATAAATTTATTTCTGGAAAATTTTAAGATATTGCTGATATCATTGGTAATTACAATCTTCTTCCCAAATAAATTTATATATTAATCAAGCTTTTTTGGTTATGTCTGGCTAAATCTGTAATAAAACTTTCTCATTTTATGACTTTGTTGTGAATTAGTTATGTACTTTTAAGAGGCAAGTTTCATTGAATAATTTAAGAAAAATACATTTCACCTTTATAATAATGAATATTTAATCATAGATTATTGATTATTAACTTGCTTTTAATATTTTAATCATTTAAAAAATTATCTAAATTTTATTATTTTATTTTATTATTTATTTTAATATATTGTACACTTTCATTATAGCTTAGATTTCATTATTAATTACATTCAAATTATTGTTTAAAAATTTTAAAGCAATGACCAGAAATCTGCAAAATTCTAAAATGGATGGTCCTAAGCCTCTGGCCCCAAGCTGTGGGGGGAGGGGGGGGGGGTTTGGCAGAGTCTACTGCATTTTCAAACCCTCTCTCTCTTTCAATTCTTGGCTTTCCATTGGTAATGAAATTTCTGTGCTATTGTGGAATAATGTGGCTAAATGTGGAATAAATTGATGCTCTCTTGAATTTCTGATGTAGCCAACTAAAGATCATTTTATGTGTACTTTGGATAACTTCTTTTCATATAATTTAAAGGCATATTTAAACTGGAAATCAAAATAAAAATTGCAACTTCTTTTAATGAATAGCCATTAAATGCATTCAAATGAAAAAAAAAAAGTTAAATATATCTTAATGTTTAAAATTACATTCATACATAATTTTTTTTAATTATACTAGGGGGGCCCCGCCCCCCTGCTCGCTATGCTCGCCAACCCCCGCGTAATCGCTTCGCGATTCCAAATTATTGACTACCCCTGCTTGCTGCGCTCGCCATTTCCCCATGGTATGAATAAGCAGTTGCAGACCTTTCAAATGATGTGTCACACGACTGGTGTTGTAAATAAATTAAAAATGTGCCCCCCTGGGGGGGCAGAGTGGGAGGCGACACTAAAGACATCCATAATATGAATAAGCAGCTGCAGACCTCTCAAATGATATGTCACACAACTGGTGTTGTAAAGAAATTAAAAATGTGCCCCCCCCTGGGGGGCAGAGTGGGGGTGACACACAAGACAACCATAAAATGAATAAACAGTTGCAGACCTTACAAAGGATGTGTCACACAATTGGTGTTGTAAAGAAATTACAAAATGCGCCCCCTCTGAGGGCAGAGGGGGTTTACACACAAGATATCCATAATATGAATAAGCAGTTGCAGACCTCTCAAATGATGTGTCACACAATTGGTGTTGTAAAGAAATTAAAAATGTGCCCCCCTGGGGGGCAGAGTGGGGGATGACACACAACACATCCATAATATGAATAAGCAGTTGCAGACCTTTCAAATGATGTGTCACACAACTTGTGTTGTAAAGAAATTAAAAATGTGACCCCCCCTGGGGAGAGCAGAGTGTGGGAGTGACACACAAGACATCCATAATATGAATAAGCAGTTGCAGACCTTTCAAATCTTGTGTAACACGACTGGTGTTGCAAATAAATTAAAAATGCGTCCCCCCTGGGGAGCAGAATGGGGGATAACACACAAGACATCCATTATATGAATAAGCAGTTGCAAACCTTTCAAATGATGTATTAAACGACTGGTGTTGTAAAGAGATTAAAAATTTGGCGAAATGTTACAGTTATCGCCAAGTTGGCGTCACTTTTGACAACTAATTTTGGTCGCCAAATTTGGCGATATATCGCCAAGTTGGCGACAAACTTGGCGATTGTTGGCGA
Source organism: Maratus speculifer (assembly GCA_964019185.1). Lineage (NCBI taxonomy): Eukaryota > Metazoa > Arthropoda > Arachnida > Araneae > Salticidae > Maratus > Maratus speculifer. Next base: position 183,418,885 of record OZ025297.1, read on the forward strand.
TGGTAACCTTTCCTCTCTTTATGGTAACCCATACGGCGATGCATAGATGGAGCCCTTTCCTGATTGGTCTATTCGACTCATGGAAGGAGTGGACAACCCGGATTCGTTAGTTCCGGAAATCTTCCACATCAGCATCATTCCAGGAGTCATTCCTTTTAAGGCTAGTTTTTTTTTACTATAGAAGGATTAATTAAAATTATATTCTTATAAATGCTAAAAATATGCTAAAAATAACTTTTCAGCTATTTGTGTTACAGTTGTAAATTTATAATTAAAATAAAAATTGTAATCCATTTTTTAATTAAGCATATCTACATTTTAAAATTATGATTCAACATTGAGCTAAACCTGATCCCATTTTCCCTCACCCCAGGAGGGAAAAATATTGTTTGCATTAATTTGTTTTCTCTCTATTGAAATATAGTAAAATATTTTCCTTTTTCTTCTTTACTATCAAAAAAAGGATCTGAAGGATAATTTATCACCACCATATGTTTACAACCTGTTGCAGATATATGTAAACAAGAAAATTTACAAGCGTAAACTTGTTACCAGTTGTCAAATCTTAACCCTTTATGCATCCTGCAAAATTTTCCATTCATGTTTGATTCATAATATAGTAGCTATGAAAAATATTGACATGAGAACTTTTATTTGGTAACCTTACCTATTTATTTCTCTCTTTCACTTCAAAAAATTAGCTTAATTAGCTTTAATATTGATTTTGTGTTAAAACAGCCTTTGATTCAAAAATTTATGCACAGAAAAAGCCAGTTAGGATGCTTTAAGTGTTAATAGATTTATTTTGTCACAAACTCAAAATAAGTTTTTATTGGAAAAAGTGGTAAAATATGCATTACAATCACTTTCTCCTACATGACACTAAGTTTTCCTTAAAATAGTTATTATTTCTAACTATATTTGTGTTATATTATCTATCAAGACTGTAAGTAATTTACGTATGTGCTCTTAACATGTCAAGACTGTTTTAAGATCCTCATTCTGATTATATATATATATATATATATTTTCTTTTTCCATTTATAGTGTAACATGCATGTAACATTTTGTGACCAAAAGTGAAGCTTTAGTAGGAAATAGAAAAATTATCAATAGTCAGATATATATTTTTTAAAAAGAGAGGAAATTGTTGAATTGAAAAGATAAAAATAATTACAGATTAAAAAATAATAATAAAATCTAGCAATTTTTTTTGGTCTTGTAAAAACTTGCTATCTTTTTGTAGCTCTATATAAATATTGACTCTAACTTTGCTTGAGTTATAAATCAAGTATTTCTACAGTCTACCATCTATAATTTCTTCCAGTGTGAAAAGAAATAGTAAAACACTGAATTTAAATTATTTATTTAATTCTAAATTAGATGTTTTATTATTTCTTTTCATATTTGTTTGTTTTTTAAAATATGTTTACATTTACACATTAAATTTAGGTATAAGAATTAATTTAAAATAAAGCAAAAATGCATGGTTCTACTTATAAGTTTATATATATTCTTTTCATTCATTTTCTTTTCCTTTTAATCTTTGCCAGTTTTTGAATTAGTTAAAATTCATGTTTTACCATTTATAATGTTATTTTATGAATGTTTTTCAAAACAACAATCAAATAAGTTTTATTTTTATTATTTAAAATATTTGTATTAATCGCAATACTTTAATAAAAGTTTTAAAACATACATTACTTTGGTTCTTTTAATGCTGTTTCTACTATAATTTGTAATTTTTTATAAATCATTAAATTTGGTTGAAATCTCTGCATGCAAATAAACAAAAAGTACGTAAAAGTTTTCAATTAAACTTATATATTTCTCTGAATATACATGCTAGTCTTACAAATTTATTGTACACTATCCACATAATCATGCACTGTACTGATGGATGATTACATTAATTTTATTTTACAGGGTGCATTGATATGTTAATTTTCTTGTTTCATTTCTCTCATTATCAAATATTTGTTGAGATTGTACCAGGGCTCACATGGTTTAAACCATCTTGTTTTTTTTTTGTTTTTTTCCGAAAAAAATCTAATGACATTTTCTTATTTTTCTTTATAATTTATGTGTTTCAGATTATTGAATACTAGCTGATCCGCCCGGCGTCACTCAGAACCATTGATGTTTTCAAACAAATTGCAAATATTTAAAATCTTCATTTTAAATATTTCAGTGTTTTCTAAATACTAAAATAGAAAAAAGAAGTTTTATTTTATGAGGAGAATATTTTCAATTTTAGAATATTTTAAATTTTATCTGAGTGAACTCAGGTATGTATTTCTGTTAAGAAAACCATGCTTTGGAAGGATATAGAAATATTATCGTTAATTATCTCTGTTTTAAACCACAATAACTGAATTATTTTAAAATTTCTTTCTTCAATGAGACTTATTCCATGCTAAATATTCTAATCACATGCGCAACATGCAATGCATATATGAACAAACCCTAAGAAAATATCAAAAAAGTAATTACCTAATTACTACAGTAGAAGATCTATATAATGCAAAACTAAAAACATGATGTGTTGCGTTATATGGAATTTTGCGTTATATCGATCATTTAAGATGCATTTAAATTGACCCTCTAAAAATTGCAAAATGTATGTGGTATACATCACACACTGCCAGTAACACTTTAAAATAATGTTTAAATACAAAAATATGTAGTTTAATAATTTATTCAAAGAAAAAAATGCAATTTAATAATTTATTATTCAAAGAAAATAATGCAACTTAACAATTTATTTCGCAGGGGAAAGAACTGTTTTATATTATAAATTAACACTATTAAATTTGTTAACTAAACATCTCATCAATTTTAGTTTGTTTTAGCATTTGTCTTTTTTTTTTAAAATAGTCTTTCCTGCACTCTGTGAAAAATTAAGATTTCTTGCTCTGTAACATAATCCTGTGTTTCTAAGAATTTTAAATAGGAATCCCCCATAGAAATTCCTTCAGCCATGGAAACTTTGGGAACTTCCTCCTCATCTGATTCTGTTTCAGAGTTGCTTTCTTCTGTGTTTAGGACTGAAGAAATTATTTCACTGTCAGTTACTTGATTCACAATTTGAGACTGGTCATCAGTTTCCAAAAATTCCACAATAGCCTCTTCGTTCAATTCATCCAATTGAGTGGTTTGTGCATAATTCATAAGTTCAGCAGCTTTAATTTTCGCTAAGGAAGGTTTAAAACCACCAAATTCATCATCATTATCTGTTTAAAAAAAAAAAGGGGATTCTGGCCATAAATTAGGCTATGCACTTACTAAAGTTTCCTGCGTTACCGAGTCCCAGGCATCCCTCAATATGTACACACAATCCCTAATATTGAACTGTTTTTTAAATTCTTTGATATATCTTATCATATCATATCATATTAGGGCGGATATTAGAATTTAAGAGTTTTTTAAGAAAAGAACTTTTGTAGTTGCATTTCATGCTATTTATGATACCCTGATCTTGAGGCTGAATTAGGGATGTAGTATTGGGCGGCAAAAATTTTGTTATGACATTAGGAGCAGCAAGTTCTGGGTGGGCACGACAGTTATCAAATAATAGCAAAATTTTGCTATCTTTAGGCAGGCCAACTTTTGAGCAGTGCTCCCGAGCTTCCTTCACAAAATTGTTGTTGAACCATTCTGCACACAATTCCTTTGTGATCCACGCCTTCTTGTTGCTTCTATAGATAACAGGAAGTAGACCACTTTTTTTTAACCCGTTTAGAGGATGAGGATTTTTACTTTTTCCTATAACTAACAGTCTACACTTATGTGTACCTGCAGCATTGCTGCAAAGAACTACTGTTAACCTTCTTTAGTCAGGGTTCGCACGGGCCTTAAAAGTCCTTATAAACTCCTTGTATTTCGTTAGTCCTTAATAAGGATCCTTAAAGTCCTTATTTTTTATTGAAAGTCCTTATTTTTTATCGTGAGCTTAATATTAACGCGATCCGTAAAACATTTTTAAAAAGTAGCCAAACATTCCAGGGGCGATTCTCGTAAGAAAATTTAAGGCCTCCTCTTCCGAAAATTTGAAATTGGGTTATCAGTTCCGCATAGTTGCCAACTTGTACGGTTTAGCGCGCGGAAAAATGCAAATTTAGTGAAAGGATCGCTGAAAAAGCACACGTTTCGTCAGTATTTCGTGGGAAAACGACGATTTCTTCGATGTTTTAATCAACGAACTTTGTCAAAAGATCGCTGAAAAACGCGAATTTTCTGTGCGGATCACGGACAAAACGGCAATTTCACCAAATATCGCAGATAAAACGCTAATTTCTCCTGAAGACCGCGGGAAAACGTCGATTTCGTCTAAATATTGTAGATATAACGCCGATTTCGGTAAAAGATCGCGGGATAAAACGCCGTTTTCGATAAAAGATCGCTTAAAAATATTTTGTCAAAAGATGATTGAAAAAAAAACCCGCCTATTTCATCAAAAGATCACGGAAAAAACGCCGATTTCATCAAAGATTGCGGGGATAAAACGCCGTTTTTGGGAAAAGATCGCGTAAAAATGCAAATTTTGCCTAAAGATTGTCGAAAAAAACGCAGATTTCATAAAAATAAACACGGGAGAACGCCGATTTCGTCAAAAGATCGCGGAAAAACCGCCGATTTTGTCAAAAGATCACGGAAAAACCGCCGATTTCGACAAAAGATCGCAATAAATCGCCGATTTTGCTAATTATCGCCGATTTCGTCTGAAGATCGTGGATAAACCCCACTTTCCGGGGGGGGGGGGGGTAATTCGCGAAATCCTTCCCTCCCCCAATTTGAGAAAAGATCACGTAAAAATGCAAATTTTGCCTAAAGATTGTCGAAAAAAACGCAGATTTCATAAAAATAAACACGGGAGAACGCCGCTTTCGTCAAAAGATCGCGGAAAAACCGCCGATTTCGACAAAAGATCGCAATAAATCGCCGATTTTGCTAATTATCGCCGATTTCGTCTGAAGATCGTGGATAAACCCCACTTTCAGGAGGGGGGAACTCGTGAAATCCTCCCCCCCCCCCAATTTGAGAAAAGATCGCGTAAAAGTGCAAATTTTGTCTAAAGATTGTCGAAAAAATGCAGATTTCATAAAAATAAAAACGGGAGAACGCCGATTTCGTCAAAAGATCGCGGAAAAACCGCCGATTACGTCAAAAGATCGCGGAAAAACCACCGATTTCGACCAAAGATCGCAATAAATCGCCGATATCGTCTGAAGATCGCGGATAAACCCCACTTTCCGGGGGGGGGGGGACTCGCGAAATCCCCCCCCCCCCGCACCATCGATTTCCGAAAAAAAAATCACCCAGAATCACCCCTGAAATGCCCAAAATCTGCGAAATATGGAAGCTGAAAAAAAAAAAAAAAAAAAAAAAAAAAAAAAATCAAGTTTCTTTGTTATAATTCCCTTATTTCTGATTGGACATTAAAGCTGCCTCTTTTGTTTCCCGATTGCGACATAGGAACCTCGTCCTCGTATCCACAAACACCAATCGTAATCAGTATTCACCATCAAAATTTCCTTTTCTTTGAAATAAAGGAATGAATAACAAAGAAAAGATATTTTGCCAAATAATTGCGCCAAACTGTTCTATAATCCACTGATCTGTGTTTGATCATAGTCTTATTATTTCACTGGATATGTGTAGTATGGTTAACAGCAACAGTCTTCATCTGCAGGAAATAAAAGGAAATTAATTGAAGATGACTTAGGTTTTAAAAAGAAAAAAATATGGCTTCTTGAAAAAGAAGTATCGGAGTTAAAATATAAGGCCAATGAATTAACTGATAAAGCTGAATCAACGAAAGATATTCAACTATTTATAAAATTGAACAATTGTAGCAAATCTGCAAAAGAAAAAAGGAAGAATTTCCTCCCTGACCAAAGAAATAGATGCTAAAAAACAGTTGCTAGCCAACTAATGTTATATATTTTGTTATATAATTGTATAATTATGTTTTAAGTAAAATTTCAATCTATTTCGATTAAAATTTAATGTAAGTAATTATATGTACTGTTCTTTTTTAACTTTAGAAAGTCCTTATTTTTCTTTTAACGAAGCCCTTACAGAGTCCTTATTTTTCATTTAGCAAACTCTGTATGAACCCTGTTTAGTCATCTTTAACCATTGAAGGGTCAAGTTCTTGCTCACACACAAAAGTTTTATGTGGTAAATTGCACCAAAATAGGGCTGTTTCATCCATATTATAAATTAGTTCAGGCAAAAATTTTTCATCATCCACAATTTTTTTAAATTCTATAACAAGCTGATCAGCAGACACCTTATCGCCACTTGCTTTTAGGTACCGTATACCGTGCCGATTTTTTAATTTCGTCAACCAACCGATTGAATAATCACATGGAACTTCAATATTAAGTTCTTTATAAAACTCCTTTGCTTTCATACACAGAATCGGTCCGGTAATTGGAATGTTTTCTGATCGCCTTTGGCGAAACCATTCGAACAAAACAGCATCTAAATCGGTCGATTGTGCACCTTTCATTCGTTTCCTATCAGCAATGCCTTTCTTGCTGTTGGTATTTGAATAATAATCCAATATTTTTTCCCGGATGTCGTAAACTGTTCGATTACCAATACCATATGTATTTGCAATGTATTTTGCGGTTGATCCCTTGTCCAATTCTTTCAATATTTCTACTTTTTGCAAAATTGTCAAAATCTTACGTTTTTTGTTTGCTTTCGATGACTCGCTGACTTTATCCATAATTTGTTTTTTTTACAAAACAACTTAAAAAAAAAATAAAAAATAAAAAAAATATATATATCTTCCGATTTAAAAGAAATAAAACGTAATAAATGTGTTGTTAAAAAAGAAAAAATGTGGGCGAGAGCTATAACCGGGCTAATAACATTAAACATCAAAATAAACTGGCATTGCCATTTTATCGCAAGTAATTATGATTTCTTGCCGCTAAAATTTCTGTTGTTCATTGTGTTTTCGCTAGTTCCGTGACTTGCTAACTCCGTTTTTACTTTCCCCATGGTTTACAAGCTAATTTTTCTATAGGGCAGTTGCAATCAGCTGATTTACTTTTCATCCACCAATCAAATGCTGGCGATTCACTTCCTGCCACACCCATAATCCTCTCAGCTACCAATCACAACGATTGTTTGACCTCCAATGGTAGATTTGTGAAGTCTTAAGAAACTGCCCTATGGACGTTTGGTGTATTTACCTTACTATCGCGATGCTAACTTTTCATTTTCAAAATTATTTCACATTAATGATGGCAATTTTTTATTTAAAAACGGGAGAAAATGATAAAATTATATGCTGAAATTTAATCCGCTAGAGGGCGTCATTGTTTCAATACAGAATGTAGGAGTTTCTTAACTGTGAATTTCACTGTTTACATCCAAGAAGCAGTGCGGTTTATGGAGAATTGCATTACATTGATCTTCTACTGTATAATTTTATTTTGGATGGTGCCATGGATGGATTTTGAAGATCGATTGTAAATTAATTGGGGAAAACAAAAGCATCAAAACAGGAAAAATTAACAAATGCGTGTGCAATTTGTTGCTAGCATTAAGCCGTGAAATTCAGTCGTTAAACCCCATATTTACCACCTGCTCTCATTGGCTGGCTTCTTCGTGGCCGCGCATTGGTGGCTAGCTACAAATAGCCTCTAACCTGGTTGCTTCGTGGCTGTGGAAAGCTGCAAATATCCTCTGACCCAGTAAGTTTTAATTAAAAAACGTTTAAATTGAAATTTTAAAATCCGGCTGCAAAGTCCACTATCCAATATTAGCATCCATACGTGACAAAAATTTCAGACACCTGGGTGTTATAATTTCGGCGTTATCCATGTCAGGCAGACAGACATCTCTTATTTTATAAATATAGATTACTGTGAAGTAATTCCTTTATTGCTGATTCATTAATTTTATGGATTTTGCCTTTCTTACATGCAATTCAAAAATACGTAAGACCATGAACATGATGAATACAAAAATCTATAATATAGACAAAAATGACAAAAAATCAATGCCAAACACATAAAAATTCAAAAAATTGTTAAAAATCACATTGAAAATCGCTGAAATTCGAAAATCGTAGCAGACAAAATTTAGTAAATTAGGCTGAAAATTTGAAACAATTTTCTTTTTATTAATGTGAAAAAAATAGTCCCAAAATGCGAAAAAATACTAAAAATCACATTAAAAAATTCGTTTAAAATTCAAAAATCGTTGTGCAAATTCCGTATAAACTTTATTGAAAAGAGAAAAGAATTACTACATTGGGTTAAAACAATGAAACTGTATTACTTTCACTAATGTGGGAAAATCGCCTCGAAACATAAAAAGAACGCTGAAAATCATTTAAAAAATTAAATACAAAAAATTTAATCAAAAAATCCAAAATCGGATTTCGAGGTGCAAAACTTCATGAATGGACGTACTTTCTCCCCAAATTTTTTAATTCTACGTGCAGTGGTCTCTTCAGAACAGTGCTGACACACTCACAAACTTGTCTCTTTATTATTATAGTTTTATTTATTTGTTTTTTTTAATTAAATATAATGAACTAAAAAAATTAATAAATATCTGTACAGCAAAACAACTTAAATAATTAAAAAAAGGAATATAAAACTAATTAAACAATTTATTAATAAATAAACAACAATAGCTGAGTTACCATGTGAGGCATAAAATCGTCATTCTGTTGCAATCGCGGCAATGTGGTGTGTATATCAACACATGTGATATACACACAACACTGTGTGTATATCACATCTCTGCCAATGTTCTGGAAAGTAACAAATTACAACACATTTTGACACTGGAAATACATTTTCTTATTAAAAAAAATAACAGCCAATGCCTGTTGGCACAGATGTCAAATACGCATCGGGTTTGGTGCTATTTTTTATGATGCCAATTTGATAAAAACCTAGTTTTCGAATATCAAAAACATTTATATTTTTACATTAGTTTTGGTACTTTTCAGTTAGCTGGGTGCCTGTCTTATACATACATTCATATATATGTATGTGTATGTATATATAAATATATGCCCACAGGTATGCATAGGTATACACATGTACGTATAACACTGGTGCCTGGGTAACTGAAAAGTACCTTATTTTCTTTCATTTTAAAAAGGAAATAATCATAAATTTAAAAAAAAGTTTAATTAACAACTATGGAATAAAACAGTTTAACATTTTATTACTAACAGAATAAATACTGCAAACATACTCGTAAAAAATCTAACAGCCAATGGCAGTTGAGGCACAGATGTCAGAAAGAGTTTCATATCCTGTTTTGGTTGGCGTGATTAATGAAAGAATTGAAGATGGCGACAAAAAAGCAATTTTAGCAATATATCAGATTTCTGAAGAAGGCGGAAAAATATGATTTTTCAATAGTTTATAAACATATATTTATTTAATAAACAATATACATTAAAACATATATACATTAAAAAAATATGATATTTATACAGTGAAATCTCCAAATGAGGGACACCTATGGGACCGGAACTTTTGTCCCTTAAATAGAGGTGTCCCTTATTCGGAATTTTTATTATTATTTTTAATTAATCGTCCAAAAGGATATAAAAACAACAAAACATTAAAGGTGAAGTTTAAATGTATTTTAAGTGTATAAATTACTTTAATAAGCCACAAAAAGAATAGAGAATTAATTAAAATTTTCAGTTAATTACTAAGTCATGAATTAATGTATAGAATTATTGATTTGTATTTTATATGCAAACTGTGTACATGCAAAAAGTATAAAAACATTTAAAAGAATTTTACTTCAATTAATCAATCAAAACTGATTGTTTTGCAAATTTCAATATTTCACTATAAACTTTTCAAGTGTTCATTTACCATACTTATAAAATTTAGTTCTTCATTATCAACAGTATTTAAAATATATATATATATATATATTCAATTGCTTTACGTATTTCAAGGCACAAATTTCTCAATTGCTTATATCAGCAAGCGGAAAACATTTTGGATTTACAAAAACACATTTACAAATTCATTTTTTAACGGAAATGTATAAAATTGGAATGCCTAACTATGAAAGCGACATGGAATCGAACTGTAATTTCAAGTTTTACATAAATAATGGATTTGAATAAATTATATCTATTGAGTTATAAGCGCTTTTGATCACATAAAAAAAAAACGTTTTTTTACCTTTTTTGAGTAAGTTATTCTTCTTTCGAGAAGAAATTCAGATTAACATTGGCAATATTTTCTAAAAAATCTATTTCATTTGAAAAAAAGAAAAAAATACAGTTTGATTACATAATTTCTGAACAATAATGCCTGCTAATTTCAGACATTTTAGAATAAAAATAAATTAAAACTTATGTCATAAAAGTTGGCCTTTTGGATTTGAGAACAAGACTTAAAGTATCTGAAAAATTCTTTATTTCACAATTTTCTTTTATTTTCCATTTTCAGAATCATCCTCACATTTTTCAGCATTGCTTTTAATGGGGATAAACTTAAACGCTTTGAAGTCAAATCAGAATTTCAGATAAATAAATGCTTGTGAATTGTGTCGCATGCCTATGAATCAATGTGACTGTCTGTCTGTTTGATAAGTTCACAAAAAATTGTATTTTCAATTTCATCAGATTACTTCATTATATGAAATGCAAAAACTAGCCCCTTTAATCTCATTTTCAAGTGTACCTTAAATAGAGTGTCCCTTATTCAGAAGTAAATACATTACATGTCCTATACCAAGGGACTGGGACCAGAAGTTTTGTCCCTTAAATAGAGGTGTCCCTTATTTGGAGGTTTCACTGTATAAATATTTGACACAGATGTCATATATGCACCATATTGGCATGATTTTATCTGACGTCAATTTGTGGAAACCTTGTATCCGAATACTAGTTACATAAATACTTTTTACATATATACTTTAAAAATTTTTCTATTTTAAAAAGGAAAGACACAGATGCCATATACGCACCACACTGGCACGAATTTTTCTGATGCCAATTTGGCGAAAATTAGTTTTCAACTACCAGTTACATATGTATACTTTAGTAATTTTCTAATATTTTAAAAATGAAATAATAATAAGAAAAAAAGGTACTACTAGGTTATCCCGTCGACAGAAAAACTATCGCCAAAGAATAAGATTAAATGCCAATAATGGATGATATGTGAATGCCACATTCCATGACATTAAATACGATACGTGTGTTTAAAACATCATTAAGTTATTTTTATTTCGACTTTTTATTTGAATTTCTAAGTATTATTGTACTAATTATTTGTTTTTTCGTTGTTTAAAATAAAAATTAAGTCAATAGGTATAATTTGGCTATTAGTTTGGCAATTTGTATAATCTGACAATATTGGTCGAGGGGATAACCAACGGGTCGACTAATATCGCCAACGGTAAAAATCGCATTAAAAATCACTAAATATTAAAAAATCGCAGGAGTCAAATTTTCTCTTATTGGAAAAACATTGTAATTGGGAATATTCCATGAATAATAATTAAAAAAAATAGATACTAAACCCAAAAGTCTCGAAAAATCACATTAAAAGTCATTTAAATTCAAAAATTGCACCAGACAAAATTTCGTACATTAGGAGGATAAATGTTTGAAATAATTTTCTTTTTATCAATGTTAAAAAATAGCCGCAAAATGTGAAATAACACTAAAAATCGCATTAAAAAATCATTAAACATTTAAAAATCGATGTAGGAATTCCGAATAAGCTTTGTTGAAAAGAGAAAAAAAAATGTTATATTGGGTTAAAAAAATGAAACCGTATTTCTTTCACTAACCGGATAAAACTGCAAAAAAAACGCTAAAAATCACTTTAAAAAATTATTTTAAAAAAAATCTAATCAGAAAATCGGGCTTCGAGGTGCAAAACTACATGTATAAAAGTACCTTCCCTCGAAAATTTTTAACTCTGCGTACAGCAGTCTCTTCAGAACAGCGCTGGCGCACAAACATACTTGTCTCTTTATTATTATAGATAAATAATTCCTACTTTTAGCACTTTATTTCAGCAATAAGCATTAGATATAGTAGGTTTGGGTCTTTTTTTATGTATAGGATTAAAGTCGGTATGTGTTTGTGAATATATCTATTTCTTTAAAGAAAAACCTTCAAGCATGTGAATTGATCAAATATAAAACAGATTAAAAATATTCATACTCAGTATAAAATATATATATATTTTTTTAATGCAATTAATAACATAACACAATTATCTTTAGAGTGCTAGTTATAGCACTTTAATAATAGTGATCTTATATTTTCATCCCTGTTATCTGCTGAATCTAATGACTAAAAATGTTAACTCCAAATTGTCAATAAAAAAAAAAAAAAAAAAAAAAAAAAAAAAAAAACCAAGAAGTATTTGAAATTTATTCTTTGAATAACTGTTAAAAAGATTATTATATTTATTGAACTATATCTAAAGTTTATTATTTAGTAATCAAAAGATTGTTTATAAAGATTTAGAGTATCAATGTTTCACTGTGTAGAGCAGTTTATTCTTTGAACATAAGACTGTTTGCTAATACTGTTTAAATTAAAATATGAATTTTTTCAATTTTTTACATAAATTCACTGTAATATTTAAATTATTTTTAAATGAAGTTACACTACTTACACTTCAACAATGTCTATTTTTATCAATTAATAATATATATGTAAAAAAGAAATGGCTGTTAAAAAGGGGGGGGGGGTAAAAAAAAGCTATTTTTTGCCAATCCTGGATTGAATATATTCCATACATTCTTAAAGAATCAGAAGAATCCAACAAGCATATCTTTACATATATTTGTCATAATTTACAAAATGTGTGAAGTCAAAAGTTTCTAGTTGATTTTTGGCTATATAGTGTACATGTTTCTCTTTAGTACAAATGTTGTTAGATCGTAACAGAAATTCAGCTAATTCTTTATGTAATACACATCATCATCATCATTATCACTTTTCAATATATGTATGCAATCTTATGTGTTTAAAAAAAAAAAAAAAAAAAAAAAAAAGTCTCTATAATAGCCTAAGCCATGTGACTCATCATCAGTTAAAGGGCTAACTGCTTCATTTTATATATGCCAGGTGGACATTTTTAATCAAAAGTATTTTTTTAATAAAACTGCACAAAGTTACTGTATTCCCCTGCATCAGACAGTATGCCCAAAACAAATCTAGGTACACCAGCATGCCAAAAAAAAAAAAAAAAACCCTCATATTTACCATCATGTTGGAAAATGCAATATTTGGCTACTGGAAGAAGGGCAGCTGATTAAATTTTGGTTTTTCTAAGAACATTTTTTATTTACAAAAATAACATCAGTTCTTATTTTTCTCTGTCTCTCTAAATATATGCATTAATTTATATTTAAGTGATTAATAGGCTTTATTTATCTTATACAAAATTTTTATGTATGACATTTCTACACCAGGATGTCAACATTAAATTAAATTATCTTTTTTTTTTCTTTTTTTTTTAAGGCAAGCACATATTTCTCTCTTTGTGTATTTAAATAATTATTATATTTTGCTTATTTTATGTATAGTAAGAACATTTCTTTTTATGTATAATTAATCTATTTCTACATTTTAAATATCAGATGGATGCTAGAAAAAGAGCTTTGAGTGAAATGGTATGAGACACATTAAATATGTTTTTATTCTCTTTGGGGGAAAAAGGTAAACTAATCAATCAGAAAAGTAGAGACAAACTCTATATTGCACTTTTCCTCCCCAACAGAAGTCGGTATTACTAAATACAGCTAATGAACCACATTGCTTTCCATTTTTGAAGTTCCTTGCTTTTTTCTGGCTTGTCAGGAAAGATGAGGGACTAATATCTAAAAATCTTCTCTTCCTCAAATTTTATGACATACCAGCTAATTAGGAGGAATACAGTACATTTTTAGAAAGATCTTTTTAAAAATTCTAGTGTTTGAAAGAGAGTTAGTTATATTCAAATATGTATATGCAATAACTTCAGTTGAAAGCCCAATATCTTATTCTATTAAAGCAAACAAACATAAGAGATCCGATCATTGTGAGTCATAAATTATTGAACCCTTGAGGTAATCATTCATAATTCAACTTCTTCAGTGCAGAGTTGAGCAAAATATATCAAGAAAACATTTTTGATACAAAATACTTTTACAATTTTAAAGATCCAAAATACATGTACAGCTCATATTCAAAATATTAGAATAATTACCTTTTTTTTAGAAATTGAAAATATCGTTTGGTAATTTAATGTCTTTTAATGAAAATATGCAAACGATATTTTTATTAAAAACTTATTGTTGATTAAACTTACTTGTTATCTTAAATTTAATATCATTTTTGAAAAGATTAATTGCAAAAAAAATTATTTTGAAAAGTCAAAATATTAGAATATTTATTCAAGTGGTTCAAAATATTAGAATATTTCACATTAATTCTCCTTTAATTATTACCAATTCTTAACTGGTGGCATCATTGATTAAATTCAGACTATTTTATTTAAAATCTGTATTCTTTTTTGCAGTTTGTTTCTTTTTCGTCTTAAAATGGGCCGTGTGAGTGATATTCCTGAATCTACTAAACTTCGTATGGTTGATTTGTATCGGCACGGTAAAAATCAATGTTTTATAGCGAATTATTTACATTGTTCACAATCGAGCGTTAGTAAAATACTAACACAATATTCAAAAATTTGAAAATTTCAAAATAATTGCCGAAATGGTGGCCGAAAACCAAAAACATCTGCTAGAGATGACAGGAAACTGAAGCGTATATTTAAGAAAAACCGTTTTAAAAGTGTGCGATTCTTGCACCGAAAATGGAAAGAAGAAGGAGTTGAAGTTTCTACATCGACAACATTAAGACGTCTCCATAAATTTAAATTTGAATCTCGTGTACCGAAAACAAAACCTCTCATGACTGCAAGACAAAAGCGTATAAGATTGAATTGGTGTAAATCAAGACGCTTATGGAGCAATGAAGATTGGAAAAATATATTATTTAGTGATGAAAGTATGTTTTGTGTTTCATATGGTAATCAAGGTATTCGAGTTTGGAGAATGAAGCAAGAAGCATTTGATAAAGAATGCCTTAAACGTTCCGTAAAATTTGCTGCTAGTGTCATGGTTTGGGGTTGTATGAGTGCAGAAGGACCTGGAAAGTTATGCATCGTCTACGAAAAGGTTAACTCTCTGATATATCAAGAAATTTTAGAATATTACATGATTCCATCATCAGAAGATTTATTTGAAGATGATTTCATCTTTCAACAAGATTTAGCGTCCCCGCATACCTCAGTGTCAACTAAGAATTGGTTCCGCCAACGCAACATTAAGGTACTTCCTTGGCCACCAAATTCACCAGATCTTAATCCCATCGAAAACTTATGGTGTATAATGAAGAAAAAACTTCAAGAAAACCATCCTTCAAGTAAAACTGAATTAGTGGCACGTATAAAGTCTATTTGGGCTAATATTGATAGAAATGTTTGTAAACACCTTGTATATAGTATGCAAGATTGATTGTACGCTGTTATGAAAGCTAAAGGGGATGCTACAAAATATTAACTACCATTTAATTCATATTCATAAGGTAATATTGTTGCATAAAATAAAATATTCTAATATTTTGAACCAATCTAAATTTTATTCTAATATTCTGGTGTGTTTAAGGAAGCTGTATACCTAATTTATTGTGCTGTATTTTATATTTTATAAATGTTAAAATCTTATCTAAACATTCCAGATTTAATTTATAAGAAATTTAATTGCATTTACTTAGTATAAAAAATAAATAAATGACAAATAATTTTTTCTTATTACTTTTTCTCAATTATTCTAATATTTTGAATATGAGCTGTATTTTGAAAATATATTTAAAATATATAAATGTATGCATTAAATTGCACCACACAAAATCCAAAGCTTATTTGCAAAAGTGATAAAATTTTTAGCAATCATAAATTTTCAAATAAAGATGCTAAATCAGTTAAAACTATAATGAAAGATAACAAAAGCAAAACTGAAAGATTGCAGCAACATTATGTTTAAAAGAGTAGAAAATGTAAAAGAGTAATATGTAATGAATAAATTTTATTTATTAAATGTTGTTATTTACTAGCAATAAACATTATGACAAACTGAACTTGCTAAATTGCATCAATTAATTCTGGATCTGATAAGGAATCTCTTTCAGGAGGCATAGGATAGCAACACTTGCATGTAGTGTTTGAAATCAAAATTAAGACAGTATTGATTTTCTAAAAAATCATAAAACATTTGGTGCAGTTCTATCCAATAAATGCAGAGTATATACATAAAAAAAAAAAAAAAAAAAAAAAAAAAAAAACTTCTGTAGGACAATGTACATGAAAATATAATCCATACCAACTGAATATGATGAAATTTTGTATTTGTAAAGGTCATATATTTTATTTCAACTTTTGAAGATTTTTGTACACTATGTATGCTTTCTGCAATGCTTTCTAACAGCAAAAATTTAGATATTTCATGGAAACTTTTTTTTTTTGAGATAAGATCAATAATGGCAAGTCAACCTGATCAATAGATTTTTTAACTTAGCCAAGTTACATGTAATTTTCCAATAGAAACGCATCCAAGTATCAACCAAATTTTTTTAAGATTTAATATTTAGTTAAAAAAAATTAACTTTATTCTTTTACGATTTGCATTGGGTGATTAATTTTAATTTTGAACTTGGCTTCGCTGGCACCGACTTAAAAAAATCAAATTAATGTACATAAATATAATAATATGCATGGTATATACTACGCTCTTAATTTAATTTCTTTATACTATTATGTAAAAAAATTATTTTTCACTTTGCAGTAGTTTTTGAAGTCGGTTCAATTTTTGGTAGAAAAGATTTTTTTCTCTTTTTAGTTAAAAGTTAACGATTTTTTGAAATCGGTTAGTAAAAATTAAAATATGGGAAAAATCATTGTAAATTATACACGAATGTCAGGAGTGGGGTTCGAACCCATGTTCTCTTTCAAGAACCAAAAATCAAATCTGTTGTCTTACACCGCTCAGCCACCCTGATTGCACTCCATTCGGCGAGTTTATTCATCGCCCATGTTACTTTTAGTTTGCGAGAAATCACTAATTTTATTACTTTTTTCTTAATTATTAAAGAAGTACTGAACCAATTTCGATGAAATGAAAGTGATACCAATTTGAGAGCAACCTCTTTCATTTAACACAAAAACCAAATTAATCGGTTGGATAGATTCGGAGTAATCGTTTAACATACATAAAAAGAATACA
The DNA here is from genome assembly GCA_964019185.1 of Maratus speculifer. NCBI lineage: Eukaryota > Metazoa > Arthropoda > Arachnida > Araneae > Salticidae > Maratus > Maratus speculifer. Next base: position 183,436,189 of record OZ025297.1, read on the forward strand.
TATATGTGGAATTGATAACCTCATTTTCCTTTTTTGAAGTCTGTTAATAAAACTTATAATATGGAATAAAGTATTGTAAATTACACACGTATGTAAGGAAAGGGGTTCAAACCCACGCTTTCTTTCAAGAACCAGAAATTAAATCTGGCGACTTACACCGCTCGGCCATCTTATCTGCACTCGATTCAGTCAGATTATTTAAGGCTGCTGTTACTTTTCATTTGCGAGAAATCACTAATTTTATTAGTTTTTGCCTAATTACTAAAAAAGTACAGAGCCGATTTCGATGAAATGGAACTGGTACCAATAAAAGAGTAACCTCTTTCATTTAACACAAAAACCAAATTAATCGGTTGGATAGTTTTGGAGTAATTGATGAACATATATAAAAAAAATGCATTTGCCTCGAATTGATAACCTCCTCCTTCTCCTTTTTTGAAGTTGGTTAAAAATTATGATATGGAAAAGTTTATTGTGCACACATATGTCAGGAATGGAGTTCGAACTCATGCTTTCTTTCGAGAACCAGAATTTAAATGAGGCGCCTTAGACCACTTGGCAATCTTGACTGCATTCCATTCAATGAACTTATTCAACGTCCATGTTACTTTTAATTTGCGAGAAATCACTAATTTTATTAGTGTTTGCCTAATTACTAAAAAAGTACTTAACCAATTTCAATGAAATGGAAGTGGCACCAATTCGAGAGTAACCTCTTTCATTTAACAGAAATTCTAATTTAATCGGTTGGATATTTTCAATATAATCGGTAAACATACATAAAAAAAAATATATACGCATCAAATTGATGATAACCTTCCCGCCCTTTTTTAAGTCGGCTAAAAAAAATTTTTAATAAGGAAAAAAATACTGTATATTATACACGTATGTTAGGAGTGGGGTTTGAACTCACAATCTTTTTCAAGAACCGGAGCTTAAATCGGGAGCCTTAGACCACTCGGCTATCCTAAATGTAATTGATTCGGCAAATTTATTCAACTTGATGTTACTTTTCATAAGTCTTTTTATTTTAGTACTCTTTCACTGATAAAGTATTCAGTTGATAAAAGATCTCTGACACTCTGTGCCAACGGTTAAATACAAAATAGTCTTAATAGCATAATTAGTATTTAATTTGTAAAATACATATGTAAAAAATTTAATAGTGGGAGTTTGAACCCACTCTCTCTTTCTAGAACCAGAGCTTAAATCAGGCGCTTTAGACTGCTCGGCCATCCTGACTGCACTCCATTTGGCGAACATATTCACTGTGCAAGTCACTATTAATTTTCAGGAATCACTAATTTTTGCTTATTTACTAAAAAAGTACTGAACCAATTTCGATGAAACAGAAGCGGTACCAATTCGAGAGCAAGCTCTTTCATTTTAACACTGAAACCAAATTAATCGTTTGGATAATTTTGGAGTAATCAGTGAACATACATAAAAAAAAAAAAATACATATGTGTTGAATTGACAAACTTATCTCCTTTTTTGAAGTCTGTTAATAATACGGCAAAGATTATTGTAAATTATACACATATGTCAGGAGTGGGGTTCGAACACACTATCTCTTTCGAGAACCAGAGCTTAAATCTGGCACCTTAGACTGCTCGGCCATTCTGTCTGCACTGCATTCAGTGAACTTATTCAACACTTTTAATTAGCAAAAAATCACTAATTTTATTAGTTTTTGCCTAATTACTAAAAAAGTACTGAACCAATTTCGATGAAACGGAAGTGGTACCAATTTGAGAGCAAGCTCTTTCATTTAACATCAAAATCAAATTAATCGGTTGGATAGTTTCAGAGTAATCAGTGAACATACATTTAAAAAAAAAAAAATATGCGTTGAATTGATAACCTCCTCTTCTTTTTGAAAATCGGTTAAAAATCAAGTTTTTTTTTTTTTTTTTTTTTTTTTTAAGAAAATTGTTGAACTTCATGTTTCGAATCTGCAAAATTTTTAAACAAGTAAATAAACAATACTTGTTCATTTAATAGCACAATATTTAATGCATGTTTTTTACATTAAAGTGTATCCGGATATAAAATAAAGTATTTTCATTTTAAATAACAAGAGTGAAATGCGATCAAGAACACTTGGCAATTTATCTCTTACACTCGATAAATGAAAAAAAAAAAAAGACTTAAAATTGATTAATTTATTTGTAATTAAATTTTATACATAATCTAAATATTAATAAACATTGTATTATCTGCAAAAATACTCTCGTGTGTATAACTTTTATAATTTCAGCACATCAGGTATCGAGTTTAAAAGAATATTAAAAAATTCTATCGTTAAATATATTAACAAATTTTTATGCTTCATTGTTCATTACATTAAAAAATAAATAAATAAATTGAGCATATTTTAATCAGTGACATTTGATAATATATATTCTCTATATTTTTCCTACTTTATAATTAAAAACCCAATCACATAATAACTTATTTTTCACTTTTGGAAAATGAGAAAAATGAATTCTATGACAGAATTTTTCTATACAATTTCAAAAACTACAGTAATTAGATGGTCAACTTTTTTTTTTACAAATAATATTTAAAAAAAAAACTGTTTTCCTTTAAATAACTATATAAAAAAATAAAATAATCTCAAATAATAGTTATTAAAATGTTCTATATTTCCAACAAATAAACACTACAAACTAATGAAATCATGAAGTTTGCACTTGCATAGTTATTTCATAGATATAAAAAACAATATATTACCCACAAAGAAGAGTGTTAGCCATCCTACTACAGTTCAACCCTGTCCACTAGATGGTGTTTGACCTTGATTGACATTACCTACCTTTTAACCCATAGGTTCCCAACGGGGGCGGTACCACCCCCCAGTGGGCGCTTAAGACTTCCAGGGAGCGGTAGCGTGTCTAGAGAAAAATGGGGGATGTTAGGAGAGTCAAGGGGGGCGGTGAAGGCATATCTACCTATTTAGGAATTAATATAGAGAAAATAGTTGATTATCCAGTTCATAACAAAAACTTCAACTGCACCTTTAAAGGGAAATCTATACAGACAAGTGTATATTTGAGGGGGGGGGGGGGTTGCATTTATTTTACTATTGTCAAAAAATTGCCTTGAACACGAAAGAGGGCTAAAATCGCAGATAATTTTTTATATATATATATATTAGGCTAAAAACATTTTTGTTGCAATTCTTTCATGAATGTCAAAATAACACAGCGAAACACAAAAAATCACAAACGACTCGCATTAAAAATCATTATGAATAAAAAAATGTGAAGTACAAAATTCACGATAATTGGCTGGATAAAAGCTTTAAACAGAATTCTTTTTAATTAACCTGTATTTTGAAAAATTCTAAAGTATGACAACACATGCCTTAACAGAGATTTTTAAATGATTCTGTAATTTGAATTAGTTCAAGAAATTAGTTTATTCTTTGTGAAAGTGATAAAAATCCTTATATTTATAAATTTGTTCAAATGTAAATTTATTTAAACTTACAAGGGCACCACCAAACATGGTGCACACAGATTTTGATGATTTTAAAGTATGTTGTAGAGGTCATACCACTAATTATTCAGCTGAAAGGATTCTTTCAAATGGGCCTTAGTTTTTGAGAAATTGGGGGTCAAAGTTCAGCCTATATTTCAAATACTTATTAGTACGAGCGCCGCATGTGAATTCGTGGCGTCGTGGTAACGTACGAGTCTGCAAGTCGAAAGGTTGCGGGTTTGAATCAGTCCTCAGCTTTTTACTTATTTTTATGTTTTTTTACACTTCGCAAATTATAGGCAGAATTGAAAATTCTACAGCTTTGAATCTTTTGATATTTTCTGAAGAGGACAGTTTACTTTGTCAAAATTTTTTTTATTATTATTTTTTCAAAATATGGTGAACTGACTGCACTTCAGGGTTCAACTAAAAATACATTTTGCAACAAATAAATAAAAATTTGTATTTAATTAAAATTTTGAAAAGGTATAAGAAAATTTCAATATTTTAAAATCTCCACTACTTTAAATATTAATATTTTTAGATTAATCAGTCACTTTTTGTCTTTTCAAATGTGTATTACACAATATTGTGCTTGGATTTTTAGATAATTTAATACTGCATTTAATATAATTTATATTACTAAAATACTTAATTCGTGATAAATATGTTTAAAAATATATTAAAAGTAAAAAAAAAAAAAAAAAAAAAAAGGTTTAATTATCATTTTTGTGCGAAAATAAGACCAATAAAAAGAAATCTTCATTTATTCTGATAATTACGGAGGAAAGCAGACGATTAAAAAAAGTATTTTTATATGTATTATAAATTTTATCTTAAATTTTTACTGCATTAATATTTTATTATTTTTTTTGAAGATACGCATTACTTGAATAATCTAATCCTAAAGACGTTTAAAAAATTGCACCCGAAAATTTTTTTGTATTATTTATACATATACAAAAAAAGGCAACTTTTCATTTAGAATGCTATAAAAAAAAACGATAGGAAAAAAAATCATTATTTCAGGATTGTGCTTAAAATAAAAAACGCGAATAATAATTAATAAAAAAAAAAGTTCTAGGCATAAACTAGTTTTGTAGTTTTGTCAATAGAAATATTCGTTTAAAAATTGCAGAAAAAAAATAGATTTTCATGAAAAAATTTAAAAATGTAAATGTAATTTATTAAGAAAATATCAAAAGCTGTAGCAATTTTGTAATAAAAATACTTAAAATTTGTAACGTGTAAAAATACAAAAATAAATAAATAAATAAAAGCCGATGACTGATTCGAACCCGCTACCTTTCGACTTGTAGGATCATACGTTACCACGACGCCACGGATTCACATGCGGCGCTCGTATTAATAAGTATTTGAACTGTACGCTGAACTTTGACCCCCAATTTCTCAAAAACCAAGGCCCATTTGAAAGAATCCTTTCAGCTGAATAATTAGTGGTATGACTCCTACAACATACTTAGAAATCATCAAAATCTGTGTGCACCATGTTTGGTAGTGCCCTTGTTAGATAGAAAAAATTCGTATTTCAAAATATCTTAATCGAAGAAGAAATGCCGTCAGTACATTATTGAGTATTTGAAATATGGATCTACGCACTCTCCTACAAACCAATTGTTACCTATGTGCTTAATTTGCCAAAACGTTTTTTTTAAATGAAACCATGAAGCCTCGTAGGCTGTAAGAGCATTTGAATAAATGCGTACTGATAAAAAAGACAGAGATATGTCTTATTTTTCAAACACTGGAAAAGAAAATCTTAAAACAGTCAACTATGTACATCAAACCTTTTTCAGTCGTCTTGTAAAGATGAAAATGACGCATTACAAGCCTCATATTATGTTGTTAATCACAAAAGTATGAAAACCGCACACAATCGGCGAGAAATTAATCTTGCTGGTATTCAGAGAGATAATATGAACTGTTCTTTATCATAAGAAACCGTCGGATAACATCAGAAAAAATCCTGAGTAATAATTCAGTACAAAGAGGAATAGATGGCTAAAGGCATTGAAATATCATTATGTTATTACTTAGAAACTTGCAAATTTTCCATTCAACTCGATGTATTAGCATTACCAAATAAGAAAAACTCATAAAAGAAGAAAAGAAATACCAAAAGCTTTATTTGCTAAAAATTTGGAAAATGATTCAAAGAGATAATCGGTAATTAATACCACGAAGTTGGTCCAAGAGAAATAAATTAGTTTTCACAGTATTTTCTCACTTGCTACTGATGTTGCTACAGCAACGACGGGACATCAGAAAAGATTCATTAACACATTTCAAAAAAGCAGTTCTAAATGTACTCTTTGTATATTCTGTTACACATTATCAGCATTTGGTTTCAAATATTTGGAATGAACACCCATATTCGTACATCATTACATTATTAGAACAGTCAATAAGAATAGAAGCAATTCATTAACTGACAGGATATTTAGCCACATTTATAGTGAAAATCATTTCACAACAAAGTGAAACAATTGTTTCACTTTATTGTGCAGATGTCATTATCAATTTGTGCAGTGTTGAATTCAAGGGGGTGGTCCAGAGAGGGACATCCCCCCCCCCCCGGAAAAGTTTAGATTTTGCGTTTTCTATCGTCAAAAAGTGTAACCCCCCGGGACTCTATTGTGTCCCCTCCCCGGAACCACAGAGTCGCTCCCGGAGAAAGTGTCAGAATTCAACATTGAATTTGCGTCAAACTTGCAAATGTTTATATTCAATTGCTGGCTCATACAGTTCATTGTTTTTGTAAAGTATTTGTCTGAATCGTTTTTCGATATATTTGATTCTGTATTACACTTAACTGAAAACAGAAATGTAAAACTATGGGAAAACCTGATTACATTAAAAAATGACATCGATTATTTGACAGACATGCTTAGGATCTTTAATTAAATTAATTTAAATATTCTAAATATTTATAATAATACATAAGATGATTGCAAAGTAATGAGTTGAATTTAATTAAAACAAAAAAAACCTGATAGCTGTTTCTGTGGGTAAACTTCTTTTGTTCAAACAAAATCTAAGTAGAGGAAATCGCTGCCACTTTGCCACATTATTCGCAGTCTGCGAAAACAGAAATATTTACTTACTTACTGTCGACACTTGGATGTTCTTCATGAAGTTTTCTCAGAGCTATTTTAAGATTTTTATACATGAATATACAAAGTTTGTGTTTAGATCTTTCCGCAAATGATACACCAGTATCCCCATATTTGGAGGAGAAAATCATGGAACTTGCAGCAAACGAGAATTAAAAGTAAAATTCAGAATTGGATACCAAGAGTTATAACTTTAAAAGCCAATACAGCTCTCTAACCTGGATTGTAAGCGAGAGTACATAAAATTTTAATTGCTTTTTCTTCATGAGATTAGGCTGAGAGTGGGTTCCGTGCAATAGCTGATTTTTTGCCTAAGAAAAGGAACAAATATCTTTGAACCTGACAATTTGTCACTGATGTTAAAAAAAAAAATTGGAATCTAACATGAACAAATTGTTAAAACTTCATTTATCAGTGTCAACCATTTCATTATTTTTTTTTTTTAATTCTTATTGGTTTTGTGCTTATTTTTCAATTTTTAATAAACAGTTTTTTACTACATTTGATGATCGTTTTAATTAACTTCTAGTTTATGATTTTTAATTGATAATTAGACAAATAAACTATAGATAATATGCAACAATATTTTAACATTATGTACAATTAACTATTATGGGAGAGGGGCCGTTGGCATTTTTTTCTCTTGTAAAGGGGGCGGTGCTCCAGAAAAGGTTGGGAATCTATGTTTTAACCTCTCCCATTTAAGATTAAACACTTACTTTATATGCTACTTATCTGGGACCCTTTTTCATTCCCAAAGAATCTAAACAGTGTGTATGCACTCTGTGTTATGTAATTAATATCCATTTTATTTTATTTATTTGGTTTTTTGTTTTGGAAGGGGGGGGGGGAAGTGGTGGTTTATAAACTGCTCGATGGAGAATGCTGATTTAAGGCTATCTTTATGCCAAATTTGATATATCTAAAAACAACTGTTCATTCACAAACCAAGAGACAGTCATACATACAAACTTGCTTAGTATTTTATTATACAGAGAGATAATTTTTCACATATGTCACAAATTTAAATAAGGAAAAAAATTAATTTAATGAACCCAGTCCTATGATGTCAAAGTCATTCAATTTTTGGTGGTTGAAGATCAAGACTTCATTAAAAATTATTCAAAAAGTGTGTTTCCGATGACTTGCTGATTGTTACTATGTCAACTTTGTTTTCCTGTATGTCCCCCCCCCCCCCTATTAAATGCTTAAATGTTGCTTGCATGTAAAACGAGATACTACAAAATAGATTCAAGAGCTATCAAATATGAAATAATTTTGCATTAACAAAATTGATATTGATGATATAAGAAAAAGAGGTCAAGCAAATTTAAGGTAAACATATTGAATAAAATTTAATCTATGTACAGATGATAAATACAAATGTTGAGTAAAAAATTTACAGAGTTAAATAAATCCAGCCATTGGATCATCAGGTCTTTGTCGTTTAATGAAATAAGCCTCCATTTCTTCTTCAGTTGGAGCTTTAACTTCACACATACTGTTGTAGGGTCTTTTCCTTTCATCCATTGCTAACAACCTATCTGCCTCTTTTTGACTGGCTTCCTCTTTTTTCAAAGCCTATAACAAGCAAAATATATCAATTGAGCTACAATTCACTGAATAGTAAGTTAATCAAGTTATCAGTTTAGAATTGAAAAATTAGAGATTAGAAAAATCAGTAAGACTAAAATGAAGGTCACAAAAACAAACATGCACAGAAACCCCACTTATACAAACTAATAATATTTTACTAAAAATAATTATTTTATTAATGTTTTTGGTCAAGTAATTCTTCCTACTAAAAGGGGTGAAAGGCATGAATTTCAAGTGTATGTAACATATCAATTTTAAATTAAATTTAAAATTTTGTTTTAAATGAAATGAATGCAATATAAACAATGGCAGTGGGAGCAATATTTGGCAATATATCACCAGAGCCCAATTAACATAAAAGTTTTTTTTTTTTTTTTTTAATCTTTCAAAGATTTTTCTCAATAATATATCAATTATAGTGACAATTTTGACACAATTTGTATTTTAAATTTTTTAATGGAATATACCAAGACATTGCAATATATAATTGTCTTATAGGCAAATACTGATTAGGATAAACTAGTAAATCTGCAGATCAGGAGCCTCAAAGTCAGCTTTGCACACATATATATATATTTTTAAACACACTTTGGGTAATATTCAACTTCTTGGAACTTTAATTTAAAATTTTCATAGTACTTAATTATTTATAAGAATAAAATAAGAATTAGAAGTTTTCAACCTTCAAAAGCGGTAAATTAAAAATTTAGTTATGTTAGGATATTCTGAAATTTTTGTTTTTTTATTATAACATAGCAGATTTCTTCAGGGGGGCGGAGCCTCCCTGAATCCCCCCCCCCCCCCATAGCCTCACTAAATTTAAATTTGCCACTTTCTAATAATTGTGCTAATGGTTATTGTATATCTTGCATTTCCTTATACATTTTGATTTATAAGGATAAGTAACAGTTTGGACAAACATTTTTCATTATCCTCATACTTCTACATATCTGCCAACCACAAACATCTAAATCTAATGTATCAGGAACTTTTGTAAGTGTAAACTTAGTAATCTAGAGTTTTACAATTTTGTTTCCGAAAAAAAAAAATGTTTTGATTGCATTTTGTAGCAGTTATAGCGGGACAGACAAACATACAGAAGAACAGACTAACAGATGAAAAACAATAAATTCCGTGTCTTCAAAGTAAGCCTTCACTGAAGTTTTGGCAATGGCATTATTTTTCATGAGTTATTGATATCCATGTTTCTTATATTTTTAACGACTACTATAAAATACCTGTTTTTGTTCAATTATGACGTCAAATTTTACCAATTGAAATATTTGTTAAAAATATAATTATTTTCTATTTCTTTTGCTTCTAATTTTTTCTATTTCTTTTGCTTCTAATTATGCCCCATTTTTGTCAGAAAAATTCTTATTATCGAAACAAATTTCCGTGTTTAATATTTAACAAAGTACTATTTTTATTTTTATTTTAATTCTGACATCATATTTATTTTTTCTTAGTTTGGTTTTTCGAATGGAAATTGCTCAATTAAAATTTATTGCCGTTAAAAAATTATTCCAGATTTTTTTTTTTTTTTTTTTTTTTGGCAACAATAAAGGAAATTGGTTAAATTTTATCTAAAAAATCGCTCTTGATTCTGTATTTAAAAAAAAGGAAATTTTGAATTATTAAGGAAAATATTTGAATAAAATTAATAAAACATAGCCTATATTCTTTTCTGGGCTATGTTATATTTATCCGCAAAGATAAAAAGACATTAATTAATTCATAAGTTTGACGTTGACTTCATTTAAATTTCCATCCATGCTTTCAAATTTATAGCATTGAAATATAATAAGGATTAGGATGAATGGTTGCTTAGCAACCATTAAGAGAAAATAAAGAAAATGAAATAAATACATTTTAAATAAGTAAACCTCTGAACCAAATTAGTTTATATTATTGGAACACATTTATAAAAAATCTCCAAAATTTACAATAATAACTTTAAAAATCTGACAAATGCATAGACAAAATTTCAAAACAATATGAATAATTTAACTGGTAAATTTCAGTATCCATTTATCATTGAATTTCATTAATGAAATGTGTCATTTTCTCTCAAGGAAAAAAAAAACTGAAAATCATTGGATTTGCCATAGAAAAGCATTATTGTGCAAAATAAAATATTCTATATTTTCCGAACGAATAAATTAAATCTAACAAAAAAACCATACAGATTAATCCCAGTGCCTCACTAACATACCCACTTAATTTCAAGCCAATAGGATGTTTTTTGCGTTAGTTATCGCGAAACAGACAGACGGACAGAAACCAAAAAATTTCATGTCTCCAAAGTAAGCCTTCACTAACATTTCGGCAATAAATGCCAACATGGTGCAATGTTAGTACTTGTGCTTTATTTATAGTTAACATCAGTAACTTGTCATCCACATCCTGACATGCTCCCGATCACATGCATATCTGCCGGACATGAAAACCAGAAAAACAAAATGAATGAGACCAGGAATCTTAAAGCATTGAAAATAAAGGTAAGGTAAATGAAATAAGTACTGCTATAGTATAATAAAGTATTATAAACAAAAATAAATAGTTGAAGAAATTTAATAAAAAGATAAAGACTACGTATTGAATGGAAAAGTCAGTGTATTTAATAAAGGTAAATAAAAGATAGATATAATTAGGTAAAAGTAAATAAAGATGGATAAGATATACAAATGGAAATATAGACGAAAATAGGCAAGAACAAGCACGACAATTTCCTATCTAATTTCTATGTAAATCTCAAACCGAACTTGTTTCAAACCATGATACCTCAAATCGGGTCAACCCAGGTCCTCAAACCCTATCTTATGCCCTAAGTCCCCTAAGCCTATGGCACTATAGAGCAGGTGTGCTGCACATACACTGCAGAACCCTTCCGTTCAAACAAATCTCTAATTTATATGCAACTCTCGAACTGAACATACTTCGAACCAGATCCTCACTGCCTACGGCACTGTATGGCAGACATGCAGCACAAACACTGCAAGTTTCAAATAGATCAAGCAAGAATTTAAGATTTTTACAAAAATTACTATTTGAAAGTAGTGGTAGTTCAGGCGGCATCATTTTTCATAAATATTTATCATGTGTTATAGTGTATATGAAAGTTTCAAACAGATTGCCATTTCCTAATTTTTAAAATTTGTATTCTGTTAGTGACAAATTCCACCACCAGGGAGCACACTCCATTCTTAACAAAACTGTATTTGAACGAAACCCCGTTAAACAACCTAACCATAGATATATTAGTTGAGGGACTGGCTCTTTGAAGCAAGAATTTAATATTTTTGCAGAAATTACTATTCAAAAATAGTGGTATTTTGATGTGGCATCATTTTTCATACATATTTATCACCTGTTATAATGCAGCTGAAAGTTTCAAACTGATCGCCTTCTAAGATTGCCCAATTTTAACAAATTTGCATTCTGTTAGTCCCAAATTCACCACTAGGGAGAGTACACTATTCTTAACAAAACTGTATTTGAACAAAACTCCATTAAACAACCTATCTGTAGATATATGAGTCAAAAAGGTTGCACATTAAGCTATAATTTAAGATTCTTGCAGAAATTACTATTTGAAAATAGTGATTTAGACAAGGCAATTTTTTATACCGTTTTTTATCATGCGTTACAAGCTATCATAAAGTTTTAGACAGATCAAGCCAGAATTTAAGATTTTTACAAAAATTATTGTTCGAAAATACTGGTATTTTATGTGGCATTGTTTTTATAAACTTTTATCATATATTATAAGCTGTTTTTCACTTTCAAACAGATAGCCTTAGATTTTTTAATTTTAACAAATTTACATTATTAATTTAAAGGATAAAACCTTTCTTCTTTTCTAAGCCTTTCTTCCTTCTTTTTAAAAAATCATTTTTTTATGAAACCAAAAATTACTGGTCGAAATTCATAAAATTTGCATTTTGTTATTCAGCGTGAAAAAGATGGTTCTAAATGTATAACTTCAAAATCTATAAATAATGTATTTTTAAAAATTTTATATTGTTCTCAAGAATTCTAGTTTAAAAATTATCAGAAGTTTGCTTTTAAAACAAGAGTTTGAAAGAAAAAAAATAAAAATATTCTTAAACAAAATAAAAATTTACATCAGACGCAAAAAAAAAAAAAAAAAAAAAAAAATCTAAACTCAAAAATTGAAATGTAAAAAGAAAATTTGGTCTCATATCAAAATTCTCAGTCAATTTTTAACCTTAAAGGGCAGGTGTATCGATCACCTGACATTGAAATCAAAAAAAGAAAGAAAAGAAATTTTAATGATTTAGATAAAAATTTATAATTCCCACTTTAATTGAGATATGAGCATGATTTTTTTGAAAATATGAAGGATGTCCAGCCGTGAAAATTTCAAGTTTCTGCAATATATAGGAAAAAAGTTGCGAGCCCTCTCTAAAATCTTCTAGTAAGTGATGGCATGTGGTACGAAAACTCCTGATAGCACTACCAAACACTCGTTTGCTGATGAAAATAAAGGAATTTTTAACTGATTTTTAAGGATTTATCGAGTTTTTATGGAGCAGTAAAAATTATTTTTTTTTAATTCAGAAAGCTTATTTAATTTGTCACTCTGTATTGTTATTTGCGAATTTGTGGCGTTTCTAGAACAGAAGGGAACGCTCTTGAAAGAAAGCACCAGTACATAAGTTTGCTTAAATCCACACTTGCTTTTAATTCTACTTGGATAAAATACTGCGATTTTGAGAAGAATTAAGCTTAAAATGGCTAAAAATGAGGTTTTTAAATTAACTTCTTTGCTAATTAACACTGGATTTTTTTTAGACCTTAAACACCGAGTGTCTGAAAATTCTTTTTTATACCTTTCACAAATCTCTGCTTCCCCTGCGGAGAAAGTTTATCCAGTCAGAACTGTTTGCACATCAATGACAAACAGACACATACAAACATTAATTGTGCTATTTTTGTGTTTCTTTGTAGTAGCAAGATGATTATAAAATATTGTAGTCTATGATAGAAAATATTCAAATTTCAAACACATTGAGTCGTTTTACAGAAGTTGTAGATAGTAACACATTCAAATTTCTTGTTTGTGCATGTAAAAAAGTATAAAATATGATGATTATTTAAAAAATCTATTGTATATATGTAATTATGGATTACACAAATGAACACACAAATTTCATAGCAACTGGTCAATATTGGCAAAAAGTAGAGTACAAGAGAGAGAGAGAGTCTATTTTTTGGTTTGTAATAAAATTTGTAAGGAACACTAAACAAACTAGTCCTTTCTAACAATTATCAAAATGCTTGACAATTATGTCATTACAAGTATTAAAAAATGCTCTGGTGAGCAACAAAAAAAGTTAATATGTTTTTAAGCATGAAAAAGTGTTTGACAAGTGTTTCTAATTGAGCATGAGAAAGAACAAGGGGTCCCTTCTTTGCTGCAGCTCACTGTCAATACCAAATTTGAAAAAATCATATTTGCACTTTTCCCATATAAAAAAAATTAGTCACAATTATGATAAAAATGTGGATACTACTTGGTTATCTCGTCAACAAAAAAATTATCGCCAAACTATAAAATTAAATGCCAATAGTGGATGATTGAGAATGTCACATTCAATGTCATTAAATAAATACACGTGTTTAAAACGTCATAAAGTGATATTTATTTCGACTTTTTATTTGTGTTTTTATTAATATTCTACTAATTATTATTATTATTTTTTGTTATTTAAAATAAAAATAATGTCAATATATATAATTTGGCTATTAGTTTGGCGATTTGTATAATTTGACGAAATTGGTCGATGGGATAAACAAGTAGTACCAAAATGGGTAGTGCAAAGATGTAGCCAGAAAAAATGCAGCGTGATTAAACATGAATGTAAGGCGAAATAGTACCAGAAATCTTAGTTCCTGCAGCATATCTTACTAATTGCAGTGCCATCAAGCATGCCCGCAGCATAGAACTGCACAGAAAACTGATTTGTAGTGCAGCTGCACTGCAGAGTCAAAGTGCAGTTCATATGTAAAGCAGGATTGAAAATTTTGCTAAAAAGAAAGATGGGAAGTTTTATGCAAATTTCTTTTATATGGAAAAAGCACAAATGTGATTTTTTCAAATTTGGCATTGACAGTGAGCTGTAGCAAAGAAGAGACTCCTAGTTCTTTTTCATGCTCAGTTAGAAGCACTTGTCAAACACTTTTTCATACTTAAAAACATATTAACCTTTTTTGTTGCTCACCAGAGCATTTTTTAGTACTTGTCATTTAAATTTTTTGATAAAAACTGAAGATTTTTTTTATGTCTTGAAAAACAAAATATTTGCTGCTATCAAAATTTTATTCTTGTATTAGAATAATTAAGAAAGTTGTTGCATCGCCATATAAAATGCATGATGTCTGAAAAATAAACCAAGGAGTTGAATGAAAAAAAATTCAGTGCGCTCACAACTTTATAAAAAAAAACTGAAATTAAATGTTTTGCAATAAAAACAAATAACCATGTTTATCGCGTGATTTATTTAATTTGAATAAATTTTGTTATATACATAAAAAAAAATTATATTTATTTAAACTTGGTGGCAATGAATTAAAAAAACTACAACAGCAACAACAAGAATCAATTTTCAACTAGAGCTTTAAGACACAAATTCGATTTTCTCAGCGATCGTCAAACATATGAAGATTTAAAAAAAAAGCTATTTTAAGTTTTTCCAAAAGGATTAAAATAAACCAAATATGAAGTAAATCCATCCATAGGATCGTTAGCTATCACTTATTGAATTTTATGTCTTCATTTTTTCATTACAAGTTAAATAAAAAACTACAGTAAACTACAATAATGTTTTTAATGCTATCATTTTATTTGTCTCGTCAAGTTCTATCTTTTGAAAAAAAAAAAAAAAAAAACAATCATTGTCGTACGGCAATTGGTTCATCAGAAATTTCAAAAAGACGTTTGCATTTTCCATTTCTTAAACATATTATACCAAATGCTACCGTATTTTCTATGATATATCTTATACTATAATGCGAGCAAAAATTGTGTGTGTGTGTGTCTGTGTGTGAAAATTTTATCTCAAAAATGGCTCTAACGATTTTTGCGAAAATTTAACTTTTACCATTTTCGGGGACGGGAAGACCATTGGGCTAGGTCACATGTTCGACAAAATTCGATTATTGGGTCATTTTGGGTCAGAATGGGTCAGAATCAAGCTATTTATATCTAGAGAACGGCTGAATCGATTTTAAGGAAATTTTGTATCTAATCGTTTTTTTGGCACGAGAAAACAATTGAGCTGGGTCACATGTTCAAAAAATTTTGATTAGTGGGTCATTTTTGGGTCAAGCCATTTTTATTTAAAAAACGGTTCTAACGATTTCAACCAAATTTTATATTTTATCGTTTTGGATTACAAGAAGACCATTGAGTTAGGTAACATGTTTGAGAAAATTCGGTTAGTGGGTCATTTTTGGGGTCATTGTGGGTCATGCTATTTTTATCTAGAGATTTTCTCACGCAATTTTGACTAAAAATTGCATTCTATGGTTTTCGGGCACGAGAAAAACATTGGGCTAGGTTACATGTTCAAAAAAAAATTTTAATGGGTCATTAAGGGTCTGGGTCAAGCTATTTATATTTAAAGAACCGCAGAATCAATTTCATCGAAATTTTGCCTGTAATAGTTTTTTGACATGAGAAAGCTAATGGGCTAAGTCACACAATCGAGAGATTTCGATTATAAGAGTCATTTGTGGGTCATGATGGGTCATAATGGGTCATGGTCAAGCTATAGCTAAAGAACAGGTGGATTGATTTTAACAAAATTTTGTATACAACATTTTTTTGGCACGAGAAAACTATTGGGCTAGGTTTCAGTTCGAGAAATTTCGATTACTGGGTCATAAAAGGTCTGGGTCAAGCTATTTATATATAAAGTACGACAGTATCAAATTTAATGAAATTTTCTGTGTAAGTTTTTTGACACGAGAAAATTAATGGGCTATCTCACATGTGTGAGAGATTTCGATTATAAGAGTCATTTATGGGTCATGATGGGTCATAACGGGTCATGCCAAGCTATATCTAAAGAACATGTGGATCAGTTTTAACAAAATTTTGCATACAAAATTTTTTGGCATGAGAAAATCATTGGGCTAGGTCACATGATCGAGAAATTTTGATTAATGAGTCATTTTGGGTCATAAAGTGTCTGGGTCAAGTTATTTATATTTAAAGAATGGCAGGATCAAGTTTAACGAAATTTTGAGTGTAACAATATTTATACACGAGAAAACTAATGGACTAAGTCACATGTTCGAGAGATTTCGATTATAAGGGTCATTTGTGGGTCATGATGGGTCATGGTCAAGCTATATCTAAAGAACGGGTTAATCGATTTTAACAAAATTTTGTATACAGCATATTTTTGGCACAAGAAAATCATTGGGCTATGTCACATGTTCGAGAAATTTCGATCAGTGGGTCACTTTTGGGTTATTCTAATTTTATCTAGACAATGTCTCGCGTAAATTTGACTAAATTTTATATTCTATCGTTTTCGGACACAAGAAAATCATTGGGTTAGGTCAGATGTTTGAGAAAACTCGATTAATGAGTCATTTTGGGTCATAATGGGTCAAGGTCAAACTATTTATACCTAAAAATTGGCTCAATCGATTTTATCTAAATTTTGTATTTAACATTTTTCGGCACGCAAAAATTAATGAACTAAGTCACATTTTCGAGAGATTTCGATATAAGGGTCATTTGTGGGTCATGCTAATTTTATCTAGAAAATAGTTCTCACCATTTTGAGTATATTTTCTATTATATCGTTTTCGGGCAAAAGAAAACCATTGAGATAGGACACATGCACGAAACAATTCAATTAGTGGGTCGTTTTAGGTCTTAATGGGTTCGGGTCATTCTAATTATATATAACAACGACTCAGTCAATTTTACCTAAATTTTGCAACGGAACGTCTTTTGTCACGAGAAGACTATTGAGCTGTGTTGCATATTAAACAAAATTATAAATAGTGGGTCATATCGCTTCATTGCTGAATGCTGTCAAGCTAATTTTACTTAAGAAATGGCTTAAACGATTTTGATTCATTTTATACTCTACTGTTTTTGATTACCTGAAGACCATTGAGCTAAGTCACATGTTTCATCACATGTGATTAGTGGATCATTTGGGTAATAAGGGTCAGGATCACGAGACTATGGCAAAAGCCAATAAGTTGGCGATATTTGACAAAATGCTAGCGAAATTTGGCCGAAAAATGGACTATCAAGGTTACGAAACCAAAACACATATTTGGCGCCAAATGAAAGAATGTGTCCAAATTTGGTTATATCTGGCAAAAAATATTGTCTTTCAGAATGTGAAGAAATTTCTTATGCATTCTTAATAGCCTTCGAGATGCATAGTTAAACTAATCAGAGTCGAGCTAAAAAAGTGATTTGGATTGAATGTCCTTTCGTTGTAAATTTTAAAATAAAGTAAAATTTATGAACATGTGCATACAAACATAGTTTTCTTATTGATTGTTTTTGTAAATAACACTATTATTAATAACATGTTTTACAGTAATAATGCTATATCGAGTTGAACACAAAGTCAATTTTGACTGAGCTGAGCTCGGTCACACCTGCTAGTATTTATTATTAGAAAATAAAAGAGCAGAAACATTAAATAACCTTTGCAGATACATATTGTAATTTCTGATGCATGACTTTTTTATCTTGAGGATAAAATAAACCTTAAAAATGGGATGAGTATCATATAATAGAATTACAGTTTTTTTTAATGCACCCCTTTGATATTTCTCATGTCTGTTGATGTATGCTTCAGTTAGAACTTAAAAATATAAAATAATAATTAGTTAACCTTGTATAATTTATATTGTATGAATAATTATATTTAATTTTACACAATGAATATTTTTATAGATTAATTTAACTAATTAAATGTTTATGTGTTACTGAAATTCTAGCATAAATAATTTTATTTTTTAGGTAATGTCATTATTTTACTTTCAAGTTTTACTTAAAGATAAATGTGTTAATGGATGCACCTTATACCCATAGAAATTAATAATTAGAAACTCATTTTAAATAAAAGGGGGAAAAAAACTAACCTTCTTCATTTTTTTCTCTTTTTCAACCTCTGAATCATCATCACTACTGGAAGAATGCTTCTTCTTCTTCTTGTTCTTCTTGTGTTTTTTATCCTTCTTCTTTTTCTTCTAAAAGTTAAAATGATCATAATTTAGTTATTATTGTGTTTTTTTCCCCACTATAGCTTATGGCATTCATTAAAATTTACACATATTATAATTGCAGAACTAAGCACCAATAGACTTTCATAATACTTAAGAATGTTAACTTAAATAATTATATACTTGAGGCAGGGTTAGAAATGTGCAATTGTTAGTCGCTAAATGCAACATAATTATTGCATTTGGCAACCACAAAATTATACTTACAAGGAAGGTTTCCATGCTGGGCCTACTCAGAATTTTTTGAAATACTAATTAAACTACTTATCTATGTAATAAAGGATCAGTAAAAATTAGCGGCTGAATTACAGAGATTAGTCTGTAAAAAAAATAAAATACTTTCGAATATTTGGCGTGAAAGGATGAAAACGTCACTCGATTTGGCGAGCACCACATTTCCTCGCCAAAAGCAAACGATTTTAATATAACTGAAAAATCTTTATCATTAAGATTTTAAAATGCATGTAAATTGTATTTAATAATTTAAATTTAAACAATTAAGGAGTTTTATACATTTATGTTCTTTTTGCATTTCATATTTATGTTGTTTGCTGCTGCAGTTATTTAATTTTATCAATGTAGAAATATTTTCATATATAAAAAATGTTTTTCTATATTTAAGCGTATACCAAAATAAAGACCAGATGAAGAATTCTGCAGCAATACATTTCAATATCGGAGAAGTTTTTGCCTTCATAGCAACAAAGATGAATCGACAGCGTTCATTTAAACTTAATTTTGAGATTAAAACGATTTTATTTTTTTAAAAAATTCATAATATATCATTGTTAACTTTGAGTATATAGGAGGACCTCAGAAGCCAAGGGGTACAAGTGACAAAATTTAGATTTCGAGTAAATTGAGTTCAAAGTTAAACATCAATTGTAATTGAATGAATTGAGAATCGCCACACAAAAGGTTTCCATTATCTAATGGTAAAGAGGAAATTGTTTGCGACATATTTTAATTATATTACAATTTTCATGTATAATAAAATTAATATATGTCACTGAGGTTTAATATAAGCTATTTTGTGCATAATACGAAGTACACAGTATTTACAAAAACACACACACACAAAAAAAAAAAAAAAAAAAAAAAAAAAAAAAAAAAAATCAAATAGTATATTCTATCTGAAGTACTGTATATGACGATGATGTTGATGGATGGACGAAACGCCTTTTTAATTATGATTTGTGCTTTTAAGTTTCACTAAATTTATATGTATTATATGGTATGTATAAATGCTATAGTTAATATACAGGGCAACACAAACAATCTCGTAAAGATTATTGAACATGAGAGTAATTTACTTAAAGATTGCTTTTAAATAAGTTATGTATTTTTATGCTGAACTGCATTCAGTTTACTAAGAAATGCTTTTAAAATATAGATAAAATGATATACAGGGTCATGCACAAAATTTTACATATTGTCATATATGGATGATAATTTCTGGAAATGTCATTTCAGTAGTCATAAGAGTGTTTTAGTTTGAACTAAATTTTAGCTAAATACTGGCGTATAATAAAGATTCAAGGTAAAGTACAGGAGGAACAAAAATATAGAAATATGTTTCCATTTATTAGTATAAACTGCTGAAAGAGAAATTTCAGACTGTTACGTGTTTTCTTGCTAAACTAAATTCTTCTATTATACAGTATATATCAACCAACAAATAAAACAGATCGCTGTTCGAAAGTATTAGAATACATATTTGACTAAGGCTAGTAATACTTTATTACCTTAAATAGCGAAGATTTTTAAAGATTTCAGGGAGTGTTGGAAAGTGTTTCATAATCTATGGTTAACGCATAATTTTTCTTACTTGTTAACAGTTAAAATGCATTTATTTAATGTGTAAAAAAGGAAATGGCCTTGTATGTCGTTGGTCGTGCTTCTGCTATATAGACGTCAATGTATACAACTGCACTTATACCCCTTGGCCTCTACTCGTTTCACAGTTTTTGGAAAGAGGTTAAGTAACTTACCCCTAAAACGCAGTACATAATTAAAAAATCACTCGTAACTTTTTACCTACAAATAAATAGACTTATTTAGAGATGGCCTGTGCACTTAACTCATTTTTTTCAATTTTGTCACTTATACCCCTTGGCTTCTGGGCTCCTCATATATATATATACAGGGTGTCCGAAAAGTCTGGAAACGGTCGAATAACTCGAGAAATACGTAAGAGACTGAAAAACGAAAATATACGTGTTAAATATTTTTAAATAAGCTACTCAGTGATACCAAATTTGACCTTCGCAACCGAACCCCTGGGAGTCAGACAGGGTCCAACTTTGAAATCTTAAATTATAACCCCCATTTTTTATTGCAGATTCGGATTCTACGGACAAAAATACGTAACATTTGTATCTGATGTTTATTTCGAATCCTTGTTTATCACGATGTAATTGACCATATTAAATTGATACATATTTCGATTTTATCTACCAGGTTTTGCCTGATTGGCCAGAATTTTTTATGTCAAATTCCTCGTCTTTTGCAGGAATAGCGTTTCTTGAAAATCACCCATGGCGATTATCTTGATAATGCTACGCTGTTAAAATTTTGATCCATTTGTTGTAGCGTCACTCCACAGCTTTTATAGAATATCTATTTCATGACTAATGAGAATGCTCCATAACACAGTAAAGTAACCGTTTTCTATAAAAGCGATGGAGTGACGATACAGCAAATAATTAAAAAAACATACACCCACATCAGTCGTATTTAGAAACCATTTACTAGATAAAATAAAAATCCAAATAGAAAACTAAATTAATATATTTCAATGAATTTTTGTAGAGAAAAATATAAAACAACCTATACACTGTAAAAAATTTAACTCATTTGCTACAGCGTCACTCCACCGCTTTTATAAAAAACGGTTACTTTACTGTGTTATGGAGCATTCTCATTGGTCATAAAAGAGACATTCTATAAAAGCTGTGGAATGATGCTGAAGCAAATGGGTCAAATTTTTAACAGTGTAGCATTATCGAAATAATCGCCACGGGTAATTTTCAAGAAACCACTATTCCTGCAAAAGACGAGGACTTTGACGTCAAAATTCTGGCCAATCAGGCAAAACCTGGTTGGGAAAACCGAAATATGTATCGATTTAATATGCTCAATTACACCGTGATAAACAAGAATTCGAAATAAACATCAAATACAAAAGTTACATATTTTTGTCTGTAGAATCTGAATCTGCAATAAAAAATGGGGGTTATAATTTAAGATTTCAAAGATGGACTTCCTCTGACCCCCAGGGGGTCGGTTGCGAAGGTCAAATTTGATATCACGTAGCTTATTTAAAAATATTTAACACGTATATTTTCGTTTTTCAATCTCTTATGTATTCCTTGAGTTATTCGACCGTTTCCAGACTTTTCGAACACCCTGTATATATATATGTATAGGTTAAACTACAGTTAAAACATACTAAAACTGACAAAATTAAAGTCATTTAAATAATTATTTTAAATACAAATTCAACATGAAACATTTTTATCTTAAAAAGTGTTTGACATAAAAAAGTTATTTTTTGAAGTTTCATTATTTTTTTACGAACGTTTTAAAGGGATTTCGCCAAAATTTTTTTTATAAAAATATATATTCACACTATAAGAATACTCTGTAATTTTTTCAGAATTTTCTGAGTCTGCCCGCATGGAGACCTTCCTTGTTAGTCCTCAAATTTGACTCCTAGCTTTTTTTCACTTTAATTTTTTTTTTAAACAAATGCTCTTATTCCGTCTTTAGCGTTGGTTTTTCTCCTGCCGTACATGCTTGAAGAATCCTGTTTCCATAAAACATTGGACAGTAGCATGCATTTAAAACAAATCTTGCATTTGTCAATTATCTTGACACCAATTTTACTTTAAGAGCCCTTATTTTGAAATTCAGACAAAAAAGTGATGTTTTGATAGTTGTATTCTTTAACTGCCTTGATATATTTTTTTTTATGTTGAAGTAAATCATATTTAATGATTAATCTGCAATTTTGAAGCCCTGGAAAAATTTTCGCTTCCCTATAGGAAATATCAATGGTCACGTTTGTGAATGCCATTTTTATGAAAAATGAAATCCCAATATTTTTGGAGTGATATATCTCTGGCAAGCAACAACATCCCAAAATTCTTTTGGCATAAACTTATAGTATAACACTACCTGCTTATTAAAATTTATTTGTTTCCATGGGGCATTGTTATTTTACATTGTTAGGTTGCCACAAAGTACAGTCAAAATGACGTTTTTGTCCATTTTCCGTTCTTAATATCTTATTTATGCTATAATACCCCAAAGTTTTACTTATAGAATATGAAAGTGCACAACTAGGACAAGCTAAACAATGTAGTACTGCACAGAGATATTGTTGCTGTTAGTAGCTATAACCTGTTAAATATTCAAAATTTCCAAAATCTACAATATTTAAAGTAGTTTATTTCAAAAAAGCGCCTCAGTTTAATGAAAAAAAAAAAAAAAAAAAAAAAAAAATGTGTCACGCAATAGTTGAACATATGTACTAAAACATGGAAATGAAAAAGAAGTGGGTCCTTGTGATATTTTTTAGTAAAAAAATGACAACATTTATAAGAAAAGCAATGTTTATCATCACATTTTTTCCCTAACAGAAAATGAAACATCCCGTTTCTCTTTCGAAAGAGGCAACAAAAAAGGGATATTTCATTTACTCATAGGGAAAAATCATAAAAAGATGAAAGAGAATTTGGATGTTTAATTTTTTCTTAGGGGAAAAATGTGATCATGAACATTGCTTTTCTTATAATTTTTGTCATTTTTTGACGTGACAACGTCTTGTAAATTGGTTTGCCGGGAGACACTTCAAGAAACTGCGTTACGTTACGTTACGCTCCGCTCACGATACGCGCTCACTTTTCTCTTAACTTTTTCCGGTCACTTGTGGGACCATTTTCTGAACGTGAATGTGAATTCGCTGCAAGGAAGGGGCGGTGCTTAATAGGAATTTTAGATAGTATCAAACTAAGACGAAATACGTTATGTATTAGTTATTAGTATAAAGTACAAAGAAAATAAGTGTAGTTTATTTCGTAATTCGGTGGTATATTATGGAAAACTAATGATATGTGATTAGTGAAAGCCATTTTACTTTAGTTATATTCTGCTCATTGAAAAATTCTTTAATATGCTGTTTACAAAATTCAACATTTGACATCAATAAACATGAAGTAAAATGTGTTTAACAAACACAGTGTATTGCAAGTTATTGTATGTATATTTGTATATAAATACGTATGTATGTGTAAAGGTAAAAATAAAATTTTGTTAATATGAAATTCAGTGCGAGATTCTTTGTATAAATTAATGTTTTAAATATAATTCTTTGTATAAATAAATGTTTTAAATTGTTACTATTATTTCATCCTTCTTCCTACTATACGAATGAATATTCATATTAAAATTATTTTACAACTCAAAGTCGTTGTCACGTAAAACTTTTGCCCGTATACCGACTTTACAGGCAACCAATTTTTTTTGTCTAAAATTATCCTGAGACCCTACTTCTTTTAATTTTCCATGTTTTTGTACATATGTTCAACCATTGCGTGACATATTTTTTTTTTATTCAACTGTGGCACTTTTTTGAAATAAACTACTTTAAATGTTGCAGAATTTGGAAATTTTGAATATTTAACAGGTTATAGCTACTAACAGCAACAATATCTCCGTGCAGTCAGTGTTCTCACTGGCATTTGACCAACGTTAGTAATTTGGCTAATTGAAACTAAAACACATTCGCCAAATGAAAAAATTATTAGCAAAATAGATTCGCCGTGTAGCACACACACAAAATAATCATAAATTTTTTAATGTATCCCCTTTTATTCAATATGTTCTAAAATAACGTACGTCTTTATAACTGCGACAACGATTGTTATTAATCTAATTTCAAGAATCCGTTACAAATATATTAAAAATATGTATTTATTAAATATATGTATGTATGCATGTGTATGAAAAACGAAAACGAAAAGAAAGAAAAAGCAAAAGTTGAGCACTAGCAATTTGGCGAATCTAATCGCTTGTTTATTCGCCAAATGAAGAATTTAGTCGTGATTTGGCGCAATGGCGAGCGACAGCGAGAATCCTGCGTGCAGTACTATATTATTTAGCTTGTCCTAGTAGTGCACTTTCATATTCTATAACAAAAACGTCATTTTGACTGCACTTTGTGGCAACATAACAATGTAAAATAACAATGCCACATGGAAACAAATAAATTTTAATAAGCAGGTAGTGTTATACTATAAGTTTATGCCAAAAGAATTTTGGGATGTTGTTGTTTGTCAAAGATATACCACTCCATTAATATTGAGATTTCATTTTTCAAAAAAATGGCATTCACAAACATGAATTTTGATATTTTCTATAGGTAAGAGAAAAAATTTTCAGGGCTACAAAATTGCACACTATTTATTAAATAAGATATACTTCAACATATAATAAAATCAAGCAAATCAAAAAATATGGGTCTACGTCATTTAGCCGACAAGACATTTAGCATACAGATGATAGTCGACAGTACGTTTAGACGATAAGTACATTTAGCCGACACGCACATTTAGTTGACAGGACAACTAGCAGACAGGGACAAATAGCCGACAAGACAAATGGTCAACAAAGACAAATAGCCGACAGGTCAATTAGTCGATAGGACATTTAGACAACAAGCTGATAAGACGATTAGTTGACAGGACATTTAATCACCAGGACAATTAGTCGACAGGACCTACAGTATGATAACCTTTGATAACTCTTTCATAACAGGCATCTCCCATTAGGTTACAGTTAATTTGCGGGGTTTTTTTCAGTTTGGAGAGTTTGGTTACAGTTGCAATTAGATTACTCTTAGGTTAGACTTGAATTACTGTTAAATTAAGTTGAGTTACCGATAGGTAGTAATTAGGTTACAGATAATATATAGTTAGGTCATGGTAAGGTTAAGGTTAGGTTACAAATGGGTTACAGTTAGGTAACAGTAAGCTTTTAATTAGGTCATGGTTATATCACAGTTAGATTGCAATTAGATTATGGTTAGATTGCAGTTAAGTAATGGCTATGTTACGTTTTGGTTATATTTAGGTCAAGATTACGTCGCAGTCAGATTACTTTTAGGTAACAATTAGATTAGGGTTAGGTTAACATTACATTACTGTTAGTTTATGGTTAGGTTACGTATAGGTAACGGTTTGATTACAATTAAGTTTAGATTAGGTTATAATTAGGTTACGGTTTGGTTAAAGTTAGGTCAGAGGTAAGTTTTGTTTAGGTAACAATTGGGTTACTTTTAGGTTACAATTACACTAAGGTTAGGTTATGGATAAGTTACAGTCAGCTCACAAGTAGTTAAATTACGGTTAAGTTATAGTTAGATTATAATTAGGTTACAGTTAAATTATGGTTAGGTTATCGCCAGGTTATAGTTAGGTTCGTATTATGTTAAATTATTCTTGTTAGATTTAGATTATTATAATGTCACATTTAGTATATGGTTAAGTTATAATTAGATTATAATAAGGTAATCGTTATTTTATAACAATAACAAATTATCCGTAACAAATAGGTTATGGATCGATAACCTATAACGATAATGTATCCGTAACAAATAGGTTACAGATAAATTATCGTTATGTTATGTTTATTTCACAAATAGGTTATGGTTAGGTTATTGTTTCGTTATGTTTATTTTACAAATAAGTTACGGTTAGGTTATCATTAAGGTATGTTTATTTTACAAATAGGTTAAGGTTAGGTTAAGAATACGTTACAGTTAGATTAGTGTTATGTTAGATTTAGGTTATTGTTACATTATGGTTAGGTTATAATTAGTTTACGATTAAGTTACAGTTAGATTATAATTACGTCGCAGTTAGATTACTTTTATGTTACCATTATATTATGCTTATCTTACAGATAAATCGCAAGGAACAAGGCTTAGATAACATGTTAAAATTAAGTTACGGTCATGTTACCGTTATGTTACTTACGTTTATCTTAAAGGTAGTTTACAGTTGAGTCGCAAATTGGTTACATATATGTTACTGTCAAATTATATTTAAGTGATTATCTTGTTATAGTTAGGTTACAATTATGTTACGGTTAGATAACCGTTAGGTAACATGTTACAGCTAGGTTACGATTAGGTTGCAGTTAGGTTGCATTTATCGTGCAATCAGATTACGGTTATTTATTTTCGGGTCTGTCATTTAGCTGACAAAACATTTAGCATACCGAAAATAGTCGACAGGACGTTTAGCTGACTTGCACATTTAGCTTACAGAACAATTAGCCGACAAGACAATCAACCAACAGAGATAATTAGTTGACAGGACAATTAGCCGAATGGACAATTAGTCGACATGGATACTTAGCCGATAGGACATTTAGTCTACAAGTCAATTGACTAACAGAATAATTAGTTGACAGGTCATTTAGTCAACTGAACATTTAGTAGACAAGTTAATTAGCCAATAGGATATATACCCGACAGGACACTTAGTCGGCATGTCAATCAGCTGCCAGGACATTTCGGGACAGGTTAATTAGTTGACAAATGAATTAGCATACGGGACAGTTAACCGGCACATATATTTTGCCGAAAGAATTTAAAAGACGCGTTGACATTTGGTCAACAACTCATCACCATCATTAATAAGCCTTTTCAATGTTTTAGCGACTTTGTTTATGATATAGCTTGTTTGTAATATACCTCTTAAAATACTTTTTATTTTATTTTAATCACACCTATTCTGTAGAGCTCTTCAATAAAACCTAATGCCTCACCTTCGTTATATTCTTCTTTTCATTCGAATTTAATTATTTATTTGCATGGCAGCGACACAAGTCACTACGTCATCAAATTAAGATTTGAAATGATTGTGTAACACAAGATTATTAGGTGTAGATGAAGGTCTACCTTGACATATGCAGCAGCGAACGCAAACATATCATTTTGGCGTCACTATCACGTCATCAAGTTATGAAATTAAGTTGGTGCCAAATTAAAGGCAAAATAAAATATTTTAGGAATAGTTTGTTCTGAATGTGCATTTTCAGGTAGAAACTTCCAGTAAACTAGAATTTACAAAAAGTCAGAATGTACATTTGAAACACAATAAACATAATATTTTTAAAAACATTGTCATAATATTACTTCGCCATCGACTTTAAAGATGAAATAATGGTTTAGAATAACTTATTAAACACAGTATGTGCAAGAATGACTGATTCGGCAAAACTTGGTACTAAGCGAGAACAACGGGGCACCACATTACTATTTTGAGGTTATTATCATGACTTATATTATCACGGTTATTACTAGATGAAATAATGATACACGGCAAGATCATTAGGTGTCGATGAAGGTTCTCCTTGACATTTCTTGAATCGATATGAAAAACAAAGGCCGCCAACTCGTCATTTTAGCATCATTATTACATCATCGAGTTACGAGATGAAATTGTTGCCAAATTAAAGATAAAATAAAGTATTTTAACAATATTTTGGCATGTCTGCCCATTTCCTAGTATAAACCTTATTTCAGAGTAAAATTTATAACTAAAAAAGATGTCATAATGCACAATTTAAACTTAATATATGTAAAACAAGTAAGAAAAATCATGCGTGAAGCATAGATTATGAAATACTTTCCAACATTTTCTGAAATCTTTAACAAAACTTTGTTATTTAGGGAAATAAGAAGATACTGTCCATAGCCAAACATGTATTCTAATACTTTTGAACAGCCCTGTATTTAATCCGACGGTTAATATATATATACTATATAATGGGAAAATTTAGTTTAAATGCCTAACTGAGTAAAATTTTTCTTTCAGCATTTTATTCTAATCGATGGAAAATACTTCAATACTTTTGTTCAGTCCTGTAATTTACCTAGTACCTTTATTACAAGCCAGTATTTTGTTAAAATTTAGTTCAAACAAACACACTCTTAAAACAACTTAAATCATATTTTCAGAAATTATCATCTATGGGTGACCATGTAGCTTATTCTTTGCATGACCTTGTATATCATTTCATTTATATTCTACAAACATTTCTTAGTAAACTGAAAATAGCTCAACGTAAAAATGCATCACTTATTAAAAAACCACCTTTAAGCTAATTACTCTCATATTCAGTAAACTTTATGAGCTCTTTTGTGTAATCCTATATGTCAACTATAACATTTATATGCACCATATAATTAGCAGAATATTTAGTAAAACTTTAAAACGCATATCATAATTGAAAATGCATTTCAACCATCCATCAGCTATCACCGATAACATACGGTACTTCGGATAAGAATATAAGATTTCAAATATTTTGTGTGTCCCTGTAAGTGTTATGCACTTCATATTTTATGTTAAATATTAAGTCTCTTCGGCTTACATCAATTTTATGATACTTGAAATAGTTTAACATTATTAAAATATGTTGCAAACAATTCCCCCCTTTATTATTGTATAATGGAATTTTTGGATGGCCCTGTAAATGAATAATAACTATTATTTTGACTGCATATTTTATAGAATGTGTATTTTAGCGCATTTTTTAAATCCATGTAAATCTGAATAAGTTTGACGGGGTGTAACACCTTTAAAATTCATTTTAAAAGATTTTTTTCCATTGACCGTATATCGGAAAATTGACTATCCCTGTAAATAAACTAACCATAGAAGAAACTGCATTTTCAATAGGGTTCGTGCTAGGGTAAACATCAATAACATATAAAAATTTCATAGCAACCCGAGAATATTTACGGGAGTTAGAGCGCGGCCAGACAAACAGAATGCATAAACACTTTTCAACTTTGTTGGAAAGTGTTAAAAAAGAAGTTATGATTCTTCCGGAACAGCAGTACTTTCTAATTTTACTTTCTTCAACCAAATACATGGTAACTTATTTGATATAAACGTCATTCTTTGTAAAAATGGCCAGACTTACGGAATTTTGAAGGCTATAAATAAAGTCTATTTAGAGCCCATTATTGCCATTGATAAATCGGTCCCAAAGTTAACCATTTTAGGCCTATTTTTTTAAACATATATAATATATAGCTATTTAATGCTGTTTGAGGTTCTTATAGGAATGCTATTTATTGCATTTGCAACATATCTTTTTTTTTTTTTTTTTTTTTTTTTTTACTTTTATGAATTATTAATGGTAATCTCACAACTTTTATTTTGCATTTCTTATTTTTTTGTGTATTTTTTTCTATCAAACTTCAAAATTAAACTTACCTGGAGTTGGGGTCTCTACTGCTTTCGGCAGCGTAACCCATGGGGCTACTTCTACTCCGTTCTCGAAACAAACGAACTTTGAGTTATTGTGACTTTTAATCGACACAAATTAAAATAAAAAGTTTTCAGGAACATCATTTACATTATTATAGAAGTCGATTTTTTCCTTACAATTTGAGTTTAATCATGTAACTAGCAAAATTTACAGAAATGCTTTTACTTTTTAAAAGTTATAATAAAATAAAATAAAATAAATATTGTTGCGAGAAATGAAAATGAATATTCTCTGATGAAAACAAAATCAAATAATTTCACTGTCTTAAAAGTATAATTGACTCTTATTTATTAACACAAAGTTGCTGATAAAAGTATGTTTACTATAAATGTAGATTTATTACTACACTGAATTTTAATTTTTTTTTTTTTTTGTCTTACTTCTAATCATTGACTTAAGTTTCATGTTATAAATACATATCACTGTGCATTTGTATGTGTATTTTACTGCTTAAAAATTACTTTTTGAAGTTCTAAATGTACAATTTGCTTTAAAGATTTTTTATTACTTCAGACAACTGTAATAATAAAGCCAGCAATATTAGAAGGAATTCGATAATAAAAATTTCTCTGTGTTTTAAGAACACAAAAATAGCATTACTTCAAATTCATTTTTTTTTTTTTTTTTTTTTTTTTTTTTCCAGAATATACATTTATTCAATATTCACCGGATGTTTTTCGTATAAAATTCTCTTCTAATTCATTTCAAATTACTGATTCTGTAAAGACTTTTACATTTAGGTTTTATGATATTCTTACATACAGCTTGATACCTTATTGTAACATTAACAAGTATATTATTTTTCCTGCATACACGCATATAAATAAAATTATAACAGAAAATTCTTGGGGATCACTTTGCTTAAATTGTTGAATATACTTTTTGAAGAAATAAGTTTTAAAATATTTTAGCACGCATTTTCATGCGTATATCACTGACAAATATTAATAAAACACATAAGCTCCTTTAGTGTAGTAAAACTCCGAAATTTTATAAAGTTCATAGTATCAGAACTCAGTAAGTTTGGTCGTAAACGACTGGAATTTTTAAAATACAGCTTACACAAACACCTTGACAAACTTGAGAAATACAGCTTAATTAACGAGAAGCCTAATTAACATGACTTTAAACAAAGAATGAAAAGTTTGAAATGGAAAAAAGCTAAAATTTATTATTAATGACCATAAATAGCGCTCAACAATAGCAGTATATATAAAATCAATGTTTAGTTGATAAGCAAATTATACGGGAAGAGCATCAAAAAAGTTCCTATTGAAATCGGATTATAATTAGGAAAACTGGGATTTTTGGTGAAAGGAGAGAGGAGAGGAGAATGTAATTGGTGTAGAACTGGAAAAGTACAACATAATAAAAGAGTAAAACAAATAAATAGGTTCACTGAATATTATTCACATTAATTGTATAGTATACTTTTATTTAAAAGAATAATTCTGCGTGAAATACCCATTTAGTTAAATTGAAGGGTGATCCCATCTTTCCCTGTTTCCCTCTTTTATACTTAACTAATGAACCTTGAAAACTAATCAGGAAAGCTCCTTATTAGAATAAACATGTATACCAAATTTGAAGTAAATCGAATAATCCTGCATAAAAATGCAATTTAGATAAATTAAGAGGAGAGGGAGGTTAGCTTCCCATTTCCATTAGTTCCCATTCATTAGTTAAGCATAAATGCTTAACTAATGAATCTCCAAATCTAATAAAGAAACAGCATTATCATAATAAACTGGTAAAACAAATATGAAGCATATCAGATAATTCTGTGTTTAAAAAAAAAAAAAAAAAAAAAAAAAAAAAAAACATTTACATAAAATTAAGGGTGTATTAGTCTATCGCCCCACTTCATACGTAACCAATAAATCCCTAAAATTAATAAGGAAAGCATCTTACCAGAACGAACTTACATACAAATTTTGAAGCAAATCCGATAATTCTGCACGAAAACCCCATTTATCGAAATACCCCCTCCCCGTTCCTCCTTTATTCTTAATCAATGAACCTCCAAAACTAACCAGGGAAGAATCTTATTAGAATGAAGCTATATACAAATTTTGAAAAAATTAGACGATTCTGCATGAAAACCCTCTTATCTAATTTAAGGAAAGGCATTGTTCCACCCTTTATACGTAACCAATGAACCCGTAAAACTAATCAGGAAAGCATTGTATCAGAATGAAACTACGTACAAAATTTGAAACTAATCGGATAATTCCGCATGGAAACCCTTTTATCTAAATAAGTCCCCACTCCTGTATCCCTCCACCTTTATACTTAACAAATGAACTGTTTCATAATTTTATTTTATGTTTAATATAAGGAATTATGCAAATTTCATGTTTTTACTTAAAAAAATGAATCTGAAAATATGTCAAAAAATTTCGAGTTGTTGAGCGTGAAAAAATATATTTTTTAATATTAATATTGTATAATATTGCCTTAACATGAATCTGATAAAACTAGCTTTTGCAAAAAAATGGCATTAAAAACTCCTCAAAAGAGGTCAGATAAAATTATTAAACAAGGTTTGTCTCTATACTTGTTTCTATATTTATCTTAAATACACATATAGAAAATTGTCAATAAAGATGTTTTTCTGGCAATATATACATATATGTATATACATATATGTATATTATGTGATGAAACAGTTTTGCATCTAATTAACAATTTTCTCGCTAAGTTTTAGTGCTGATATAAATACTGATTTTACTAGAACTTTTGGATAACTATAAGTTTTAAAAAATGGTTGATTATCTCTAAACAATAGCAACATTTTTGTCCCGAAATTACATAATAGGTGTCTAATATTTAGGGGAATGCACCTAAAAATATCGATTTTGAGGGCACTTGTAGGTTTGATCAAAACCCAAAATATGGTAGATCAAACCTCTATGGACAATTTTACATTGATGGCACCATTTTTGTCCCGAAATTTTATTAAAAGGGAGGGTAACTTTCAGGAGTCATCATCTAAAAATATAGCTTTTAGGGGAACTTTTAGATTTGTGTAAACACTAAAAATGGTTGATCAAATCTGTACAGACAATTTTACATAAGAATGTCATAAACGCAACCTAACTGTAACCTAATCATAACCTAGCTGTAACTTGTTACCTAACTATTACCTAACCGTAACATAACTGTAACCTAACTATAACAAAATAATCTCTTAACTATAACCTAACTGCAAAGTAATTGTAACCTATTTTCCAATTTAACCATATATTAATTTAAGATAAACATAACATAGCGGTAACGGAACCGTAACCTTATTGTAACATACTATCTGACTTTTGCACCATTCGGTTTAAATGTAAGAAAAGTGTAACACAATGGTAACCTAAAAGTAACTTAAGTGTGACGTAAGCAAAATCTACCTGTAACTTAATCTTATCTAATTATAACTTAACGATAGCATACCATAACCTAATTATAACGTAACCCTATCCTAACAAAATAAACGACAGCCTAACCGTAACCTATTTGTAAAATAAATATAACATAACAATAACTGTAACCTAATTATATCTTAATTATTACTTAATGTGGCGTAACAATAATCTAAATCTAACCTAAATGTAAACTAATCCGAACCTTACTATAACCTGGCGAGAGCCAGGTATCCCTAAAACTCTTGCATACTTTATTTGAAAACATGGTTTAAAACTCCCATGAATCTGTCAATCAAATCTAAGCTGACTTCACTTTAACCAATGACTGATAAAACTGATCTTAAAGCCACATTTCTAAAATTATATGGATCCTCATTGAAAGATTTTAATGTTGAAAAGGCTTTTAATTAATGGTACTACAGTGTAATGCATGGTTAAGATACCTGATTTTAAAAACTATGTATCATGATTTATTTTATATTCATATTTTTCATTAAAAAAAAACATTTTCCACAATCTACACATTGTAGTTTAATCAGGTTTTACAGTTTAATAGAAAGCCAGTTTTTATTTTGATTTAGTAATTAAGGCATTGATATACACTGGTGTCCAAAAGTTAAGCATAATTGGTAATTAAGTAATTATTTTTAAGTAATGAAAGAAATATGAATCGAAATGAGCTGAAACTCCAGGTGTGTAAACAAAATAGTACACGTCACATATTTTCGCGAAGAGTTTTCCCCGAAATCGAACAGGGGACCATCAACAAATTGAAAAAGAACGAAGATCTTTTGGATAACCCTGTCAAAACTAATGTAGCAAAAGCATTCAAACTGCACAATATGATTAATTGGCTTATTGTAATGTACTGTGTTAATTTTTACAAGGATAGCATGTATACTCGTAGAGAAATTAAGGTTTTTATAAAAACAGTCCTAAGTTTTTTGCTTATAATTTGCAGAGTTCTTAATATAAAATAATGTTCTTTTTTGAAAAAATGACAAACATCATTGTACACAATATCCTGTCATCAGAATTAAAAAATAATAAAAATTGTATGACAAATGAGCAGGTTTACTAAATAATTTTTTACTGCACATGCATGAATGCTATTAAAATTTCATTTGCATATTATGTTAGTTAAATGTATAGAGCAACTTTTGTGAAAGTCTCAAGAACATAGCTTAAAAATTCTGAAAATTATCGTTGATAGAATGAGATCAAAATCCTTTATTCCCTAAAAGAAACAAAAAGATGAGGGGCTGTATCCATATTTCATTGTTTAGTGCCTACACAATATTGCACGTACAACTATATTTAGGTAAAACCCCTGATTTTTTTGCTTCCTTTAGGAAGAACGGATTTTGAGTTGATTCTATAGGCGACCATTTTCAGAATTTTCAAGCTATGTTTTTGAAACTTTTACAGAAGTTGCTCTATACATTTAGCTAACACAATATGCAAATGACATTTTGATATCGTTGACGCATGCGCAATGAAAAATTATTTACTACACATACTCATTTTTCATACAATTTTTATTATTTTTAAATTCTGATGACAGGGTATTGTGTACAATGATGTTTGTCATATTTTCAGAAAAGAACATTATTTTATAATAAGAACTCTGCAAATTATAAGCAAAAAACTTGGAAAAATTTAGGACTGTTTTTATAAAAACCTTAATTTCTCAATGAGTGTACATGCTATCCTTATAAAAATAAACACAGTACATTACAATAAGCCAATTAATCATAATGTGCAGTTTGAACACTTTTGCTATATTAGTTTTGACAGGGTTATCCAAAAGATCTTCGTTCTTTTTCAATTTGTTGACGGTCCCCTGTTTGATTTCGGGGAAAACTCTTCGGGAAAATATATGACGCGTACTATTTTGTTTACACACCTGTAGTTTCACCACATTTCGATTTATATTTCTTTCATTACTTAAAAATAATTACTTAATTACCAATTATGCTTAACTTTTGGATACCAGTGTAGAGTTTAATATATACAGCCCCCCCCCCCCCCCCCTGCCTTAACATATAAAAATAGAAACAATATTATTGATAACATGGTTGCAAAAAGAAATGAGAAAATACCATGCAATGTAAAATTGCAACCATGAAATGCTGTTTGGCACCTAGAAAAAAAAATTGTAGGCATATTTTGACACCTTTCTTAAAAATCCTAATTTCTAACCCTGACTTGAGGTAATACAATCAAATTTATTAATAGAGAGAAACTTCAATAATTCAATTGTTAGATAATGTAAAATTCTAAATGGAAAGATTTTTTTTTTCTTTTTTTTTTAATGATTTAACAAGTATATTTCTTAAGGAAAACAAATATTGACAAGGACCTGTGCAAAAATAATGTTATCACTTTATGGGAGAGGCGAGACTGGCACTTGATATTGTTAGATATCTCTAGGGAGTGGAGAAGGGTGGCTTTTGATAACATTATCATTTTAGGTCCAATCAAACTTTTTTGTGTGTGTATGTGTAACTTTTCCATTATACCTAAATAACCTGTTACATTTTATTTATTATTATTTTTGTATATGTTTATGAAAATACAAAGCTATTATTAAAGCCATTAAATGTTTATAAAATCATTTTATTCAAAAATTTGCAATAACCCAACATTTGACGTTCCTGTTCTTCTGCCATGTGTGCATATAATGCACTGTTTACAAAATCAGGAACATAATATGGTGGAAATGATATTTGCATTTACCAGTAAAGAAAGAGAAATAATGTTATTTGCTGTTTTTCTGATAAGTTCCGCTTTTACCCTTCTTTGACAGAGGGCAATTGCAAAAAGACAATATTATTGTTGAATGCATTAAAGAATAATAAGCTACTAATAAATATGAGGGCTATCTCTCCAAAAACTCAGAAGAGCAATTCAAAACAAGCGCAGAGGAATGTTGAGCTCTAAGATCTTGCTGATTCACGACAACGCCCGGCCCCACACGGCAAATGTCACTCGTGAAGTTCTTGAATCTTTTAAGTGGGAGTTGTTTCTTCATCCGCCGTACAGTCCCGACCTGGCACCGAGCGACTTCCACCTATTCCCAGCAATGAAGAAGCGGCTGGCTATGCAGCGTTTTGATGACGACGCACAGCTGCAAGAAGAGGTAACGAATTGGTTGAAGGCGCAGGCGGCCGAATTTTCCGATGAAGGAATTTCCAAGCTCGTACATCACTACGATAAATGCCTTAATTTGAATGGTGACTATGTAGAAAAGTAGTATTTGAGTGTGGCTTTCATCTGTATATAATAAAATTTGTTTCCTATACTTTGTTTATTTTTTATTCCAAAATGTAATCTACTTTCTGGATAGCCATCGTATATTTAAATAGTAACTAACACTTTTAGATGTTATTTGATATGAATTTGTTTCATGTATTTATATTTTATTGATTTCTTGAATCCATAATTATGTGACTAATAAATGTACAATAATATGTGTAAATTACAGCCAAGGTATAGAATGTTAGGATAAAAATAATTTCAGACACTGATAATGATATAATCAAGTAGGGGGTCCAAAAATGGCAAAATATTGATAACATAAGTATCGTCACAAACTCGATATTATTTTAATAAAATCCTTGATATCCTCGATACCCTTTTTAATAAAAATCCTTGTTTATAAAATTCCAAAAAAAGTCAATATTAATTCAATTATTTTATACAAAAATTTAACATTAAATGTAGAACTGAATGGAATATCTTAGTATTTATCCCTTCTCCTGCTTAAACAATGTAGAAAATAAATTGTTTTGTTTTCTTTAATTTGTTATGTAAATTATATTTTTGTTTAATATATAATTTTTTTTATCCTACTTCATTCACATGAACACATTTCAAAATTAATGGAGGATACCATCATCAGGGTTTGATTTATGTGTGATTGCATCCCAATTTGTGATGTAATTAATCCAAATATAATGATTAATCTAAAATGTTTCACAAATGCAGTAATACCAGTTGTTAAACAAAAACTCCCTATTTGAGCATAAAAAAATCTATATTATTCTTATGAATTCAAAAAATAAATTATATTGAATTATATTGAAACCTTACAGCTAATATTTAACAACAATATAGTCGTTATACAGCAAAAACTAATAACAAAAGTTTTAATTAAATTTTATTACTCTGTTTATTACCCCAGGGAGCAATATAAATGGAAGAGAAAATTATTACTTAAGTTTAATTTGCAATATGACTCTAATCTTCGGAGAATCCATTTTAAAGTTTTAGTTATACAAGAGCCTACTATAGCAATAGCATATATCTATCATCTGAAATTTTTTTATCAAAACAAACTTGACCAGAGCAGAAACAACTTCTTAAAAATTAAGAAGGAAATGTAAATCAATTTATTTATATTTGGTTAACTTATTTCTTCTCAAGATGCAAAAGAAAAGCTTGTTGAATCTGTATTCCAAAATTTTAACTTAGAAGATAATTGTTATATAAGAAAACATAAAAAAGCTATCTTAAAGTTTTAGTATCCCAACAATAATACTTCCAGCATATATATATATATATATATATATATATATATATATGTGTGTGTATATATATATTTAAGTCAATTTTATCATGTCAGAAATTTATTATGAATATTTATTTAATTTAATTATTTAACTACCCTGTTTCCAATATGGGGAATATTCTAAAAAACAGGCACTGATCAGCAATGTGATGGTGCTTTTACAGAGTATTTCCTCACCATCTGATCCAAAGCATTTACCCTAAATTTTATTGAATTGTAAAACTGAATTACACCTGGAGTTTTTTTCAAATGATTAAAATTTAATCAATGAATGGACAATGCTTAGTAAAATTATATTCTTTTTTTCTTTTGCCTTGATATGATGTGCAAATTATTTCATCATATTTCATCAGATCAGAAGGCAAAAGTTCGTTGTGCACACTTTTGAAATAAGAAGGAATTTCACTATTTATTGTTCTAACATAACTCAATCAATTTATTCTGAGATATTTCGCAAGTTTCAGTGATGTGAAGAAACTACCTGTAAGTATATTTCTACCAGTATTTTTGTAAGTTTCAACTAAACAATGTACTACATTCTTTCCTCAACTTTAATCATTTGGTCTTATTTCACCTTTCCTTAAATAAGGAAATCTGATCATTACATATTTTTTTCTGTACCTGCACTGCAAGCCAAAATTTAATTCAGAATTTTTTGGACCTGTTTAGCATAAATTGTGAAAAGTGACACATTGGTTTTGTAAGAAACAACTGTTCATCGATTATAATATTTTCATTTGATTTACAATAAAGCATATTGCTCTCAATAAAAGTAGTACATACCTCAGATATGACAGCAAATTTATCATTCTGTAAATGCAAAGACTTTCTTGATTTATTATCACAACACAGATTTTTTATAATTTCAAAAACCTGTCTTTTACTCATTGTCCAATAAAAAAAACTTTGCATTCTACATTTTACACTAGAAACTAAAAATAGCAAACTTATAGTTGCTAATGCTCCCTAAACGTACAACAAAGATATGAATGCCTCGAGTTCTTCTAATAAGCTATTCAATGAGTCATCTAGAAGTTTATGTTTTGCCTAAATGTCAGTATGCTCCTTAAAGATGCACAATTTTTTAAATTTTATTATTAGTCTCCATGTACTAAGTGATTTATTAGAGCAAACATGAGGCTTATGTAGGATGTTGGGCCTAAGTTTTTTTGCAAGATATTTTGAAAAGCTTGTTTACCAGAACTATTTGAAGAATTTTATATTTTAAACAGAAATCCATCTCTAGTAATTTCTACACAATCAGTTGTTTGATTGGTTGTTTGATTGGTTTTTTTTCCCCACATTTTTTAAAACCTTATCTATATCCTACTATGGCATTTTTAGATATATCAGAACTGGAAATTGCATGAGCAATTGCATTTTCAGTGTCACTTAAGCTGAATGATGAAACTACAGGGGTTGGACAAAAACATAGAAACACCTTAAAAAAAAAAAAAAAAAAATTCCTTGCCTAGTATTGTGTATGGTACCTGTTGTTATTCAAAACAGCTAGCAGTCTTCTCGAAATGGATAAATATAGTTTCTGTATGTTTGCCAAGGGAATATTGTACCATTATTCCTGTAAAACGGTGGCAAGTTCAGATAATGATGTTGGCGGTGGATAGCGAGAACACACTTTCTGCTCCAATGTAGACCACAAAGGTTCGATAGTATTCAAGTCTGATGACTTTGGTGGCCTGGGGAGATGCGAAAATTCATCCTTGTGCTCAGAAAACCAGTCCTGGACAATGTGAGCTGTGTGAACGGGGACGTTGTCGTCTTGGAAGATACCATCATCATTGGGGAATAAAGCTTGTACCATTGGATGTACTTGATCCTCCAAAATGTTCACGTAAGTCTAAGCAGCAATACGCCCTTACAGAGTTTTCATGGGGCCAGAAGAGAAGCACGATATGGCTGCCCAAACCATCACCGAACCCCCGCCACGTTTCACTCTTGGCAACAAGCAGTCTGTATTATAGGCTTGAGATGGCGTTCTCCAGACGTAAACTCGGCCAAAAGTGGGGAACAATGTGAAAGAAGACTCATCAGACCACATTACGCTCTTCCACTGCTCTTAGTCCAGGCTTTATGACTTAAACACCACTTTTTCCTGTTACAGACATTAGCATTACTGATGGATGGCTTTTCAATTGCAACATGGCCAGAAATTCCCTATTTATGAGGCTCCCTTCTAATTGTTTTGGTACTCACATGATTTGGTAACATGACATTCATTTCAGCAGTAACTTTTGCAGCTGTGGTCTGCTTTTTTTTCGTGATAATCCTCCTTAATGATCGTCTGTCACGATCTCAGCACACACTTTCGTCTGCGCTGTGATTTAGCGGATGATGTTTTTTCCGCATTTCAAATATGCGGAATAAATCTTCGACACAGTACCTGTTGAAACACTAAAAATCTCGGCTACCTTGCTTACGGAAGCACCCACCATATGCGCACCAACAATTTGTCCACGTTCGAAGTCTGTTAACTCTGACATAATGCAATGATAATCTCACATAACAGTGCTCCAACAATGACTGAAGGGTGCAGTGATTTTACGAAGTTGTATAGGTGGCGTCAGTAGGCAAAAACTCCAGTGCCATCAACATAGTTCATTATAATCAATCTTTCTTTTCAAACATGCATTTCAAAAGATGTTTCCATATTTTTGTCCAACCCCTGTATATAATCACATGTGAGAATAAACTTAGAATCTGTATCACCTGCTTCTTTTTCTATAAATTCATTATTGATTTCAGACTCAGAATTGGAATCAGACAGCTCTTGCAACAATTTTACAATTTCATCATTAAAATAAGATAAAAATTCTGAAATAGAATATAGTAATGAATTATACAAAAACTAAAGATAATTCTTAAAAAAGTTTGAAATGAAGACTACTGACCTTAAACCAAGACTTTAATTCTCAAGTAAATTTACCATATGATATCTTATGATAAAATTATTTGAGTTTAATACATAGTTTAAAAACCTACTGTATGCATTTTTAAATAGTTAGCACATGCAGAATTTGTTTCATTTATTTTTGTCATTATTTATGATTTATAATAATAATCATAATTTTTTCTAATGATTATACAGGGTTCCTACAGAATTCTAATTAAAAAAAAAAAAATTAAAAACTCTGACTTTTCCAGGTTTTTTCTGACCTTTTTCAAAAAATTCCCCAACCTTTCTCAGTAAAAATTCAGCTTATATATTGTTGTGAAACCCACCCCAATGGAAAATTTTAATCTAAATAAATAAATGTTTAAAAAAAAAAAAAAATACTGTGACTGTATGACTTTCCAATTTTTAATTTTTTTCATATGATGCTATACTGTTACATACTTTTTATGTGCAAATTTTGGATTGGATTAATAATTAATTTAGACTTTCTTAATTTACCACCATAATAGAAATTCTGATGGAAAGTAGTACATCAATAAATCCCTCACTTTTCCCTAACCACTTCAAATATCAAAACATTTCTCTGACTTTTCCCTGACCCATTGGAACCCCGTTGTAGCAAACTTTATAGCCATAATATGGAACATAATGAAGGAGACATAATACCTAGATACAAATGCAGTTAAGTGTCTGTTAATATTTAATTTTTGCTGATATTTTATGTTTAACAAAAATTAAAGACACTGTATATACACATTTTCATGTTAC
Organism: Maratus speculifer; assembly: GCA_964019185.1. Lineage (NCBI taxonomy): Eukaryota > Metazoa > Arthropoda > Arachnida > Araneae > Salticidae > Maratus > Maratus speculifer. Next base: position 183,477,718 of record OZ025297.1, read on the forward strand.
TTAAAAAAAAAAAAAAAAAAAAAAAAAAAAAGAAAGAAAAAAAGAAGAGAAAAAGAAAAGAAAAGAAAAATATTTTATATTTAATACTTACAGGAGATGATTTTGATTTCTGAGATTCAGCTTCACTGACAGTTGTTACTGTAGATTCTTCATTTTTCTCCAAAGCTTTCTCTAATAAATTTATTGTAGATGCCTAGAATGTAAATTTACATTCAATCTTGTAAATGTAACTACATCAATATCATTGCAAACAAATTGGGATTTTTTTTTTAACATAGTGATAAAATGTGATAATATATAACAAATTAACACTTTGTGATAATACATTCTTTCTAATTGCTAAAACTTTTTTTTTTTTTTTTTTTTTTTTTTTTTTTTTTTTTAGCAATTAGAAAAAAAATGATAATTTTAGTAATTTTTCATTTATTTCTTAGCAAGAAATTAAGAAAATGATATACAGTATATAATAACTAAATTTGCTTATTTAAATAATCTTATTATACATAAAGCTCAGGGGGAAAAAAAAACATAAGCACAAAAATGCAAAGAAATTTTATGACATTTTAATCAAACAAAGTTATTAGCATCGAACAAATTAGAGATTAATGAGTGCAAATGAATTTAAATGATTTTGATTATAATACACTGTGTTTGACATCAGTTTAATTATGGGAAGTTATAATAATAAATAATTTCTGACAGTAAACTTTTGAGGAACTATATATCTTAAATTTATACAAAAAACCATATCAGTATTTTTAATACATAAATGAAAAAGTGTTATTTACATTTGAAATTTAAGAAACAGATATTACCTTGAACCAAAAAGTATTATGAACCTCATTATTTTAAAGATATCTTCAATAACATTTCATCAAAAATAATCACAATTTTTTAAAACTTGGTAAGATTTTTATTTTTTCCCCTCAACAGTTTGCTGTTTTTAATTATTATCAAATAAATTCAAATATAAGAACAATTGATCATATCTAAAAATATTTAAATTTTACAAACTTTCATGTTTTTTAGACTGTTTTCCAAGAAGATCATTAAAGTGGGAATCGGCATGAAAGTGGGAATCGAGAAAAAAGGTGAAAATTTTTTCCATTTTATACAACAACGTCAAACTCTTATAATTTCAGTGTCATTTTAACAGAGAATAAAATTAATGTAACTGCACATATGATTATTATTATTATTTATTTATTTATTTAACTTAGAAAGTTTTAATAATGCTAAAGGAATAAAACCAAATATATCTGATCAACTTACGTGGGGTACAGGCATTAATTTTCCAAAACAAATATTACTCTGAATAGTTCAGTTGTTAAGTTCCCCCTCTCCTTAAAAAAAAAAAAAAAAAAAAATATTCCTGTTAAGTTGATCTTTTCTTCTAATACATCTCAAAAAAGATATCACAAAAATTATCCATAAGTGTTGTATAAATAATACAAAATATTCTATTCCAAAAAGAAACTTCCTTTCACTTTGAATTGTCAAAGTCTAAAAAAGATTTCATTCTTGAAAGACATTCAGAACAATTTCCTTTACAATAATTTATATGTAGAAGCTCACTTTACAGTTTATGCCCCTTTTGCACAACAATTCAAGAACTCTAAGAGTTTGAGTAGATAAAATGTCTAATTATTAAATTACCCCCTCCTCCCCCCTATTAGCCTTCCAAAATTTCTTTTGCATTTTTTGCACCAATCCAAAGAATGACCAAAATAGCTTTTAAAAAGGTGGAATTCCTCCTTTAGGAGGAACTCTTTCATGCCTGTTAGTTTAACATTTTAATTTTGAATAGCCAGCAATATTAAACTAATAAAAACTTCTTAGACAATGTGTTTTGTACAATAGTATTATTTCATTCATGATTTTTAGTTTTATTTTTTCTAATTTTGATGCTAAAATAACATAAAGTAAGCTAAAGCTAGCTGATAATGTAAGACCTCTTCAAAAATATTACCATAATCTTTTTGCGTCAGGTTTTTAAGATTTACTGAAATTTAAAGAATATGTTACAAACTGAAATTTAACAAATATAGTATTTTGACTACTATTAATATGAAAATAGGCTATGGATTATTTTTTATGCCATTTAGGAAATGTTATATTACAACAGAATTAGCCTCTTCAGTAACAATTTTCTATGGTAAGAAAAAATAACTTTTTTTAAACGTTTATTTTATATTAATAAAAATTTAAAAAGAAAAAAAAAAACAATAAAAATTCACCAAATAAATAAATAATATGAACATTTGTGGCTAATAAGCATTAATGGTAATTTAGGAGTGAAATGATTTCTTATCAAATAAAAAACTAAAAGCAAATTTCTTTCTTACATTTCTATAAAATATTAAAACAATGTATTTAATATGCCTGATATTATTTTTATCAAATATTGATGATTTCTTCAAATAATCCAACAACACTGAGTGCTGAAAAATTACTTCATACTTTTTTTATACATTGGAACTTGTTTAAGATATGCCCATTTGCATTTCTTCCATTATGCAATTCTGCTTAAGATATGAATTATCTCCAGTATTTTGAAAAGAAACATGTGTAAAATTACCTGGATAAAATATAATCCTACTTAAGATACAAAACATCCTCAGTCATTTAATTTATATCTTAAATGGTGTATCTCTAATTGTACATCTAATAATATCAAAACACCAATTTTTTGTTTTATTTTTTATTATTGACAGTAATTATAAAAAACTAGACATCTACATATGTGGCCAAAAGCAAGAAGAGGTTAACAAACATAACAACATTCCTTTTTATTTTTAAAATTAATTTATTAATTAAAATAAGTAACCCTTATTTTTTAATTTAAAGAATGAAACACAAGCCTCAGCAGATGTATATACTTCAGGCAAGCTTGTCAATTAAAAAAAAATATTTTATTACTAAATACTGAAACATAAAAGGAGGGATAGCAAAAATGACTGTAAAGACAAAATAATCAATGCAAAGACATGCCCTATTATCATGTCTTAACATTGTGCCAGACCCAAAATGCTAAAGAAAGAATAATAAAAAACATAAAATTTATTTTCTCTATGGCTGTAACTTTTTAGAAGTTAATCAATTTTATTCATGCCAAATGACACAATAATCATTGAAAATATATACAATAGAATCCTGTTACAACAAACTCCAATTTAGCAAATATTTCAGTTTGATGTATATTATTTTGATATTAGAAAAACAAAAATCCTATACTTTACCATTATAAATATATTTTAATGAATTTCAGACCAACAAATTTATTAAAGTCTAAAGAATGCTAATTGCAATTTAACAAATGCTGATTTCACATGAAAAACAATCTTTCTTTAAAAAAAAAATTAGAATATAAACAGAATTTTTATTATATATATATATATATATATATATATATATATATAAAGATCCAAATACTGGTTACCACTTTTGTTTTCAATCTAGATCCTATAGTTTTCAAAATTAGTAAAAGTGACAGTAGGGTACTTTGACATGTTTTACACCTGTATAGAAAAACAGAAATCAGTCTAAAAGCCGTTTTCTGTTTATAAAAAGCTAAATTCTGAAAGTCTGCAAATTTTGAAAATGAGATCTAAATACTGGATACCTGAGTTTTTACCAAAAGAATCACACAAATATTGCTATTGTCAGTTATTATGCTGAAGAACATTGTTTTTATAAATTTTATTAATTAATAACATTTCTTCTGTCCAAAAAAAAAAAAAAAAAGTAATTTTTAATAAGCCAGCTTTTTTTCCAAATTTATAAAAATTCTCTTGCAATTTTCTTTCCATTATGTTTCTAGTATTGATTTTTAACGCAAAAACAAAAAATTCTTACTGCTTGAAAATAAAATTATTTTATCTGAAAAAAAATCAAAACATAATAATCACTCTCAGCATCAATTCAGTTAATATGGATCCACATATCGCATTCATAAGATTGAATCCAGATCCACTTCCCCTACTCTTGTTAGTAGAGAAAGCATCCTTGCAGAAGACACAAATTGCATCATCTTCCCCTGTGAGATATCTTATTTTTTCACTTTTTTAAAATCTAATTTCAGCCTCTTCCACCAGTCTTTTCTTAAGTTTTGCTCCATCATTTTGCTTTTTTCTTTCAACTTTATTGCAGACAATTTTGGAGTGTCTAACAATACTCTTTTGTGAAGTATCTGATAATCAGTATTGCTCCTATAGACTTGTGGCCACGGTTGCTTTTGTGAAATGGGACTGGAACTATTTCTTGAGAACACTGATAGAGTGAAATTTCCTGCCTGGCCTTCTATGTTCTTGTTACTCCACGACATTAATTTAGATCCTTTTACTTTCTTATGTAGTTGTTGTAAGTTTAATTTCTTTCACTAGTAAACTTTATTTTTATTCTTTGAAATATATTTTAATACACTTACTTTTATCTAAACCTATTTTTCCTTAATATCCAATCTTATTCCCCTTGTTTCTTAACCTCCTAGCCAGTTCTGAAGAGAAAAACATAGACAATTCCTTTCCCCAAATACGGCTTTTGATGTCATGTGGTAAGTGAAAGAACTCTGATGGGTGACAACAAGTGGCTTTTTCTATTTGTCGTCATCTAGGTGTTCCTCTTCCATGACAGTTCATCCCCAACAGGAGTTACCCAACCCGAATTTTTTGTATCCGGAGGTGACATAATTATGTTGGGGGGAGGGAATTGCATAATGAGAAGCTAGAATATATATGCTGAGACCTTTCACGTGTTCTTTGGCTTCGCTTCGTTTTTAGTTATCTGTTTAATGATTAATGGATCTGTTTAGTGATTATCAATGTCTTGAGATGCTAAATGGGATTTTGATCTCCACTTCATTCGTGTTTTTCCCTTTGTGAGATAGGTGTGTATGACCTACATTTTAACAGCATTTATTGAGTGTTTAACGTCAACATTCCAAAGTTGCAAGTATGTGTTCATCTTCTGCTGGTCAACATGTATTAGCAAGGATGTTATATGTTAAGTCAGTGAGATGCTTTTCTTTTCCTGATAAAGGATTTAAAGTGCCGTAATTTTTGGCATATAATCTGCTGAAATTTATTTTTAAATAAAATTCACCAAAGATAACCAATTTCTACTGGTACTTATAATCATACAATAAAAATGTAAACAGCCCACACAAATTGTCTGTAATTGATTGTTCATGGAGTTGCTCATGATTGGTTCGGATACGACATAAAAGTACCAATAGTTAGTAATAATAGTGGTTTCCAATTTTTATGTTATATTTTCTTACATTTTAGCAACATGTTTCTATGAAAAGCAAATGTTTCTCAATTCATCTCATTCAAAAATTGCAATCTCAATCCTTTAGCTGAAATAAAGAACTATGAAATAATAGTTTTATGCAGCAAAATTTATCCTGCCACGCAAATTATAAACACTACCAAACGCTATTAAAAGTTATATTATACTGCAACTACGATACAATAATGATTAATTCGATTAAATATCGATCATCGTAATCAGTAAAACTGATGTAGATCGCAAATTCATTTCATAACTTGCAGAGATACACAAATCATAATGAGAAAACATATTATTTAATACTGCAGAATTTAAATTGAATATTATTAAAAAGAAGGAAGATGTTGAAAATGATTTAAAAACATCAATTGTTATAGAAATATTTGTATTCACAAGACATTCAACATTTTAAATATAAGATCCAATGAAAAAAATATTTGTATTTTTTAAATTGCAATTATTATATAATTATCATTTTAATTATTTTATTACATTTATCATTTGAATACAACTAAATAAATAGGGTGGTTTATTATTACTACTTTTGAAAGTTGAAAACAATGAATAATCCTCCCACAGTCTGGTGTATAATCCGCAGATTATATGCCAGTGCGGATTATCTGCCAAAATTATTTTTTAAAGGCAAAAAATTGCGGCTGCGGATTATAGGCCGGAAATTACGGTAGCTCATAGCACGCCCTCAATATCTGTTTAATTAAAAGGTTTTTATTTTTGCTCTGATAGTTTAAGCTTGTTCTTTCATATACTTTTTACTATCTTTATATTTAAAGCTCTGTTTTGGCCAGTGATATATTTTATTTATTTTTTATGACATTTGTTAAATCTCTTTAACTGTCAGTTATGTTTGTTTTGGGTAATAATGTAATAGATTCCCATTAAGATTTGAATGATGATTGTTATACAAATTGTCAATTGAATTATTTACAATATCACAAACAAACAAACAAAAGACAAACAAAGTTATTTGAGAAAGTTAAATGCATTTACAAAAGAGGACTTAATCTTTATAAAAATGAAGTTGGCGCTTTTCTAGTTTAATTAAACATATAGGTAATGTGGCTTTCTGTTGTGCTTAATCTTATTTAAAAAGTTAACGTTGCTTTTCCCTTTTTAAATGCAAATATAATTTTGACTGTTTAGCATATTTAAAGCTCATATACGTTTAATGATAATATTTATGTTTAAAGCAAATAATTTAATAAAGTTACTGTTTTGATATAAAGTTAATGATGATGAAGTTTACAGTTTATTAAGTTTGTCATTTAAAGCAAATCTTATTTCATAAAAACTTTTCATATTATATTTGAATGTATTGCTTCAATCTATTCAACTTTTAAATTTGATATGTTTATGTTAAGTTCAAGAGCTCGTCATTACTTTTTCAGACATAGTTAGATTGAACTGTAAACATTGTGCACATTATAAAAATCTGGATTTAGTTTTTTATATTTTATTTTTACTTTATGTTATGTTTAAGTTTTCAATAAAGTAAAAATAAAATACTAAATCCAGATTTTTATAATATGCACAATGGAAGGGTGTTTAAGTTTTCAATAAAAGCTTTGTTTCTTTTAATTTGGTTTAAGTCATTAGTTTGAAAACGCACATTTTGAATTTTCCTTTTCAGCTTAAGAGTTAACTTATTTTTTTTACAAGTAATAACTTTTAACACTTTTAATTTTTCACTGGCTTATTTAAACTACTTTGCTAACCATGATTAATGTTTTTGATCCTATCACATGTGACCAAATATATGAATTTATTTTTCTCCCTTTCAAGCAGAGCAAACCCAGAGAAATCAAAATACCAACTAGCTGGTATTTAGACCACTCCAGATAGTCAGTATTTGGATCACTACTATGTTTAAGCTAAAACTGGTATTATACATTCATATAGTAAAATACAAATAACATGCATGTGGCAAATGAGAGCTAAATATGTCTAGAAAATAAGTTAATAATTAATTCATGCCAATAACAAAGTTTTTTTTTTTCATTTTTGAATGATTAACACATTCAGTAGAACCTCGTTAATACGCGAATCAGGGGTCCGATAAAAATTCGTGTATTAAACGGTTTTGCGTATTAACCGAAGGTCGCAAATTTTCGTCAAGTGGTCTATCTAATGACAATCTATGCAAAAAAAAAAGAAAAAAAAAACACATTTTTTTTTGTCAATTTTTAGCATATTTAAGACATAAAATGATTATATTAATCGTTATGTGCTTAGCAGGAACGTTTGAAAGCTAAAAATTCAAATAATCGTTATTTTCTCAAGTAAAAATCCTATGTCTTTTCAAATTTAGATTTATTATGTATGACACATAAAACTGAATAGGACGAACACAAAAATTTCTGCTAACCATATTAACTAAAACTAATGTTAACAAAATTGAAATCTTTGTTAGCTATACAGAACAGATAGATGCGATAATAAATAGTATTGATAATAAGCCAATTAAAAAAAAAACTTATTGAAATTGATAATGTCAAAAAAATTTTTTTTTGGAAATGTAGCTGTCAATTTTGGACTGTTTGACATGTGGTTGCGCCACCACCATAATGTTTTCTGCCTCTTTTAGGTAGGGCTAAAGTTTGCTTGTTGAGGGTCCTTGATCCAGTAACGACACATATTGTCTTAGGAATGACTCTGTAATTTTGGAGAATGAGGATGGAGCCGGAAACGCAGGTTCTTCTTCCTCCTCATCCGGTTTGTTAGTCGCAGTTACATCAGTGATGATATCATCCAGACTTCCTTCTAAGTTCTGAGATAACCATATCTTTGTCGATATTAATGAACGTGTCTAAATCGACAAAATTTTCCCTTACAGTTTCTTGTGCTGCCAGCCAATCTTCTTCAACATTAGGGTGCGAGGTTGACTTTGTGTAAATGGTGTCCTCGCTACTTCTGAAATCCGCTTTGTGAAAGCAATTTGTAATTGTTGTTGGTGTGACAGTCTCCCCAACTACAGTAAGCATGTGCATAGCATCAAGGACTGTAATTGGACGACACTCATAGCAAGAAGAATTGCTGCCGTGTGTTCCATTTGGTGAAGGTATCGCCATATGACGCGAGTCTTGTAATTTACTTTGACGCTGTTAATTATTCTTTAGCCCATTGGCTGCTTGACACTAGTCGAATTTGAAGGTAGAAATTCTACTTGGACATTATTCAGGTCTTCGTTATCTTTTGGATGCGCAGGGCAATTGTTCACAAGCAATAACACATGGTGCGATTCTTTTCTCATACGCCTATCAAAATTATGAAACCATGTTGTAAAAATGTTGCCTGTCATTCATGCTCTACACTGGCTTTAGCACAGGCAGGAAAAATTCTTGACATTTTTAAAGCATTGCACTAAGGTACTAAGGTAATTTGAAGGTACATTGCGTGATTTTCCTATGACCAGCAGCTTTAATTTTTCTGATCCATCAGAGTTGACACCGAGCAGAATAGTAAGTTGTCTTTGCTCAGTTTGTCTCCATGACATGTTTCTCCTTTCATGACCATTGTTTTATTGGGTGTCAGTTTGTAAAAAAAGCCCAAATTCACCCACATTTTAAATAAAATGACTTGAGTAGTTTTTTGCAAGCTTCGAAGCACATTAACTTTCGGACAGTGAACATCTTCAAAGTTGACTGCAGCTGACTCACCGCACACTTGCTTCAATTTTATGCCGTACCTAGTTTTAAATCTATCCAGCCATCCATTTGAGGCATTGGAATCTAAAAATGTCATTTTTTGCTGCGATTTCAGAAGCTTTTTGTTGTATTAATAAGCCGTTTATTGGGATATTCATAGAGCGTACTTGAACAAATCACTCGTGAGGGGCTTTTTCCATGTCCTCAAACTTGGCTGGTTTTATTTTCTTGTTCCTTGTTCCTCCAACCACAACTTGGTTAACGATAGCATTCCTATTTTTTAACAAAATCCTTAAAATTGACTCAGTTATGCCTTTTTCTTTGGCAAATGCAGACTTATTTGAGACAACTTGGGTATTGTGTTGATTTATAATTTGTAACTTCTCAGTGATGGAAAGAGCCTTTCGTTTAATGTGTATTGCTCCATCTGCCATAGTTTAGATTAGATTATAAAATCATAGATGGATATCGTAGACTAGATAATACTGGGAGTGACAAGTGATTCCCTTCTTTTAAAAATGTCATAGCACTAATGAAACAGCGATTTGAAAGACTCACGTGATTAATCTGTGATTGTAGCTCGTGCTTCATCTATCGGTTCTATCACTCTAATTTATGGGAGGGGAGGGAGTCATATCATTTCTTAATTATGGGAAAAGGCTTCTTTAATTTTTGTTTTTTATAAAAACTAACTGACTTGTGCAGCCCGGGCTTGCGATGAATGAACCTTACATGAACTTCAAATTTGTATGATTTTGTAAAGTTAATTCTTTTTTTTTTTGGTCTACATTTATATTTTTAAATGATAAAAATCAAAAGAGAAGTATTGAATTGAAGGTACATTCTGCTTTGCGTAATATAATTTTTTAAGCCTATACGTACAGAAAGCGAACAAAACGACAACAAACACTCGGGTTTTTACTGATTTAAAAAAAGTTTTGTAGCAATTATTTTTTAATGTACCTATTCTTAATTAGCGTGTCATGATAGGCCGAAATGCATAAGTTAAAAACCTCTAAATGCTTATTTTTTACAAATTTTAATTTTCATTAAAATTTTACACTGTTTTTTTTTATATACTATTCAAATAAAAACAGATGTTTTTCAAAACAGATATAATGTTTTTAACTTTCGCACAATGCTAGCCGCTTATGAGATTTCACTGGAAGAATTTTGATTGGGCAGTCTAATGCTAGCCTTGGATTGGGGTACAAATCTAGTCAGCGTTTGGTTTTTGGGGGAAAATACTCGATGGGTTTAAATAATTGTTGTATAAAAAATAAGTTAAATAATTGTTCAAATAATTTTTGTATAAAATGCTTGGGAAAATACTTCATTTTAAAACTTATATGTTTAGAACTAAACTCATTCGCGTAGGAAATGTAGGTTTTTCTTTCTAGGGACTGATAAAATTTAGCATATTAAACGGGTTCATGTATTAACCAATCACGTATTAAAGAAGGTTTTTTATATGCGTAAGATAGGAGTATTTCAAGGGACCAAAGAAAATTTGCGTATTAAGTGGGGCACGTATTAACGGGGTTTAACTGTATTTCAAAAACTTTTGATGCTTCAGATTATGTCCTTTTGCAACTTTTGCATTTGCTGTTTGTAAATGAGATTGACTTCAGCAACATATTTCTCAAAACTTCCTTCTTTCAATTAAAGTCACAAACTCTACCTATTGCCATTAAGCTGTGCTGTGCTACACTCAATTTTTAGAACAACTAGCAGTCGGTATTTAGACTTTCTCTTCTATTATTTTCACTACCACATGATTTTGGAATTTTCAAAGTATATTGTAGCAGTTTTTTTTTTTTAATTTATTTTTTTATTTTATTTATTTATTTATTTATTTTTTTTTTTTTTTGAGAAATGGGTGAAATTATTTTAATATGCATGGTTAAAAAAACTTCCTTTAAATTTACAATATTCATTTTTATATTTGGCTATAAATAGTTGTAAATATTGGCAAATTTCTAATCTGCAACAATTCCAATTGAAAGTTAGATTCCCTTTTTCTCAGTGGAGAACAAAATAATAGCAAAAAAAAATCCTGAAAAAATATATCTAGCATAAAAGCAGTAAGTAGCAGGGTTGCCAATTTGATCTTCCTTTCTATTCAGAATATCTAAATTCACACTGGAGATTCCAAACGAAGAATTTTCCCTTTATGTAGTTACAAAATGTCAGTCTCTAAACAGAACAAAGATGTACATACATTTTAATGACTGAATTAAAATATTATTTAAACTGATTATGAAACACTAGACACACTTGAATACATTTTTAAAAAAATGAATTAAATTAAAAATATACATAAAAACATTTAATTAAAACAAAAACATACAAAGTAGCTATTTTGCTATGTATCACACAGCCTTATCAGTATTATAGCAATACAGTAGACAAACCCAAATCCGCAAAGCTTGGGACCAGGGGTTGTGCGGATTTTAGAATTTTCCAGATTTCTGGTCATTGATTTGTTTACATTTTTTAAACATTAATTTCATTGGGAGTTAAGCCTTATAATGAATGCATATAATAAATTCAAACATTAAAATAATTAAGTAAAATATTTAAATAAATAAATAGTTAAAAAGCAAGTAATTATTACAAAAAAGTTAAGTAAAATAAAGTAGATAATTAAGATACAATACTATATAAATAATGATAAGAAAAAATCAATCTTTTTTTTTTTTTTTATAAAGAAAAATATTTGCCTTTGTTAATAAACAAAAAAAGTGTGATTAATTTTAAAATGTTCATTTTATACAACAAAAATTATTCTACCCCTCGAATTACAAACACTACCAAATGGTAATTGAAAGTTACATTACGCTGGGGCTAAAAAACGATAATGATTATTTTGATTAAATATTGATCATTCTAATTAGTAAACCGGATGTAGATCCCAAATTCGTTTCATAACTAGCAGGGATAAGAAAATAGTAATAGAACAATAAAATAATAATTTAATATAGCAAAAATTACCCTGCCATGCAAATTACAAACACTACAAAATGACCACTGAAAGTTATATTACACTGCAACTATGATATGATAATGATTATTTCGATTAAATATCGACCATCATACTGTTGTCTAGTGTTAAACAAGCTTTAACCCTTTTGGCCTCATTGCCTCATTAAAGTCTTTTCATTATATCAATAACATCTTTTATTTTATTTTTATAATCATTTAATTTTATTCTTAATATTTTAAAATAAAACTTACCTTTTCTTAGCCAGGTGCAATTCCTTTAATCTATTTAAAGTTTCATCTGTTTAAACTTAATTGTCAACTGCTGGCTATAATAGACTTCTGAAAAACGACACTACCATTGTAAATAAACTTTATCTTATAGTGTAGTATGCCGATACGTTCATAGATGGCGTCGCGATCGCGTCACTTCCATCATCCCTTTCCTTGCATTGGACTGATCCAAGATCGTTCTGGAAAGAGGGCGTTTCACAGCACGTGCCTATTCATTCAGAGTATAAATACTGGGGAAATTTCTTTCAACTTCGCTTGTTTTTAAAAACGGTTTTTAAACCTCTCAAGAAATGGGAAGCTTTTCTGTTTTCCTTGTTTTTAAAATAGATCCTTTCACCTAGTTCGTTTTTCTAAATGCTGCATTGATAAATATAGATTTTTATCCTAAATTAAGTTATGATAGTTTTTAGCTCACAGGCTATCATAGCCTGAGAGCTTATGTGCCCGTCCGTTCTGTATGTATGTGCGTATGTGCGTAACGCGATAACTCATGATAAAAATATCGGATCCACTTGAAATTTTGTATGTAGGTATATCCTGACAAGGCGCTTCCCTGATTAGTTTTTGGAGTTCATTCGATATGTATAAGAGGGGGAACGGGGGGCTCATGCCCCCCGTTAGTTGATATAAATGGGATTATCATGCAGAATTAAGTTTTCGTTCAAAATTTAGATTAGGATCATTCTGATGAGGCGATTCCGTGACTGTTATTAGGTGTTCATTGAATAAGTATAAATAGGGGGACAGGGGTTCTAATGCCCCCCCCCCTCCCTTAATTTATAGAAATGGGATTTTCATGCAGAATTAAGTTTTCGTTCAAAATTTAGATTAGGATCATTCTGATGAGGCGATTCTGTGACCGTTATTAGGTGTTCATTGAATAAGTATAAATAGGGGGAACAGGGGTTCTAATGCCCCCCCCCCCGTTAGTTGATATAAATGGGATTTTCATGCAGAATTAAGTTTTCGTTCAAAATTTAGATTAGGATCATTCAGATGAGGCGATTCAGTGACTGTTATTAGGTGTTCATTGTATAAGTATAAATAGGGGGAACAGGGGTTCTAATGCCCCCCCCCTTAATTTATATAAATGGGTTTTTCAAGCAGAATTTTCAGATTTCGTTCAAATCTCTGAATAGTTTTGGAAGTTTAATGGTTAAGTATAAAAGAGGGGGATAACTCCTTTTAAATTATATAAATGCTAAATGGGTTTTTATTAAGAATTATCTAATTTGCTCTGAATTTTGGATATAGATTTTTTATATGATAAAGCATGTCTTTGATAGTATAGGAGGTTCAATGATTAAGTATAAAAAAAGAGGAAAGAAGAGAGCTGTTTCCCTTTCTTAATTTTTTAACGGAATTAACCCTTGAAAATATAAGGCTTTAATGTACAATTAGTATTTGTAGCCTGTGAGCTCAATGCCATCAGTTTAACTGGGCAGTATTCTTTATTCAACTCTTAAAGGCATATTTTAAGCAAAAGTAATTTTACATAGTACTGGACATTTTTTGAAGATGTGTTTGAATTGTAAAAGATTTATCTCCTGGCTGATATGAATTATTACTGTCAACATCATTTTTGTTTTAATGAAGTAATAAAATTCTGGATTGTTTTTAAAACTGCATCTTCATTGTTTTAACATAATTTGAACCACTTGTTGCACTGCTACATTCTTGATGCTGCTAAACCTTTTAATGGCTTCTCATAGGCATAAATTTGCATTTCCACAAGCGCATGTTTGTCTACTCTGCTAATGTGTTAAGTTGTATAAATTAATGTAGTTTACGTAACTACATTTTCAACACGTATGTCTAAGAAACATATTATTTAACACTGCAGAATTTAAATTGAAAGACATTAATAAAAAAGGGAGAAGTTGAAAATGATTTAAAAACAGATATTGTTATAGAATTATTTATATTGTGTTAGCTGCTGACTTCAGCGTCATCTTTAATTTCATTATTTACATCTGAAAAAAATTTGCGGACTTCTGGTGGTCGCAGATTTTAGGGACATGGATTTAAGGGAGTTTACTGTAACAGAACTTTGAACACACCTTTGGACTCAATTGAAGGTTTAAGTTATTCTTTTAAACACATGAAATATTCATTTGGAATTGAACCTAATTCATTCAATGTGTAAGGAAAAATTGACTAGGGAACTAATTTTCCATGAATAGTCTATAATAATAAATACTGCAATTATTTTTCAAAATTAACAAATTTTTGAAAGATTTATTTTGAAACATTTGCTGACAAATTCAATTTTTTTAAAATAAAAATTACATAAATGGTATCTATCAGGGGGAATTTTTTAGTTGTAAGGTATATAAGATGAAATTCCTTTATAGCAACAAATAAAAACTTCAAATATAATGAATTTATTAATTATTTTTTAACCAAAAGGTTCACAGTAATATACTGTACATTTATTCTTTATTGACATGTTCACAGAAAGTTTATGTAACTTGAATAATATTATATAATTTCATTCAATAATATTCAATTTTTTAAAAATCTACTACAGTACGTGTCAAAAGTTTAAGCACAACAGAAAATTTCAAAATAAAATTTTATTAATGGGTGAAAGTTACTTCCCTTTTCACATAGCCTACAAATTGTAGTTTTAAAAAGATAGTTAACCATGCTATAAAATTTATCTTAAATAATAAAATTTATCAAAACAACAAAAATGAGTGTCAAAAGTTTAAGCACAGTAGTTTTTTAGTCTTTAGCAGTACAAGAATAAAAAAAATTAATACTTGATTATTGCTCCTTTCTGCTGAATTACTTTAAATAAACGGTCTTCCATCGTTAAAATGAGGTTCTGTATTGTTTCTTGTTCATTTTTAAACCAAGCATTCTCAATAGCATCTTTCAAATCTTTAACTGAAGAATACTGCTTTCTATGCTTTCTGAATGCTACAGATGTCTGACCATTGAAAGAAATAGCCCCCCATACCATTACAGAACTGCCATTATGTTATCGGTTAAATACACTCTTAGGTTCTTTACGGAGATCATGCCAATAGTACTTAAAACTCATCAGGGCCATCGAGGTTCCATTTTTTTTTTCATCACTGAATATGACATTCAGCCACTTTTCACCAAATGACATATGCTCTTTGGCCCATTGTAATCTAGCTTCTTTATGGTGTCGTTTGAGACACTGTAATCGAACCATTTTACGGTATTTGGCGTATTTGAATTCCAAAACTCTTCTATAAAAAGTTTTTTTTATATTTGTTCTCCAACTGCATATTTTATTTCCGAAAGGGAGTAATTAGCAGTTGAAACCAAATTTCTGATGCGGCTATCTTCACTCATACTAGTCACTCGCGGCCTTCCTGAACGAAATTTTCGTTTAAAATCATTATCACAAGCCAAAATTTGATGAATACCTTGTTTTTACCTTTTTAATGCACTTGCAATTTCAGAAACAGAATTACATTTTGCTCTCATACTCCAAATTTTTATCATCTCCTCCTCTGAAAATTCTTTTGACTTGGGCATTTATTACTAACTCAAAAAACAACAACGGACTGCTTCTTATACACCCAGAAATTGTTTGTGTGCGCAACTGTTTCCGTCAGACTGTAAAGGTTGCATAAAAACAATTTTGTGCTTAAACTTTTGACACAGTCATTTTTCTTCTATTCTTAAACTCCATGGTTTGAAATAAAATTTAAAAGTTAATTTAAATGAATATGGTGTAAAAATAGATATTATTAACATATACAAGACAGATATTGAAATTAAAGGTAATATTTAAAGCTTTATTTTAAATTTGCTATTGTGCTTAAACTTTTGACACGCACTATATATTGAAATCCCAGTAGCAGAAACTGTCCAGCACAGCAATAGTCGCTGCAGATTATTTTAAACATTGCAGTTTTATCCACAAACTTAAGAAGCTGAAATTTACTTTAAGTCCCTAAATTTGTGATATTTGTTTCACAATTTTATTATAATTTCTTTATAAAGGGAAATTTTGCTTATTTTATGGGATATTGTTGTTATAATAGGCTTAGTCTAGCAGTTTGGGTTGCAGATAAATTTTATAAGAAGCAAAGAAAATTCTGCTTCTGGGATTGAAATTTCACATTAATAATTTTTTCAGAATAATGAACTTAATCAATGATCCCTACAAGTTTCTTGTAACAAGAATTCACTATAATTAAAACATTTTCATTCTTTTGCTATCAACTACTACTTTTCTCAAAATATGAAGAAAACTATTTCCACTTAATTTATTTTGATAGAACAGTCCTAGCTCACAGATATTGAAATTAAATTATTTACCTCTTGCAGGGCTTCTTTACCAGCATTTCCAGTACAATATGAATTCTTGATGAAAGAATTACAACACTTATATCCCCATCTGAAATCCTTCCAATATGATCCCCAGACAGTCTGTAATGAACAATAACATTTCAGTTATGATAAAGTATATTTAACTAATTCAAAAGATGTTTTTGTTTTGATTCCTATATTAAAAGTGAAATGTTAAAAATCTCTCTCACAAATTAAAAAGCAATAAAGTAACCGAAAATAAAAATTATTTTATAGCTCAATGCTAAATATCTAAATCCACTAGAATTCAAATTAATACTTATAAATCTTAGAGTCAGTTAAATTAAAATCTTTCTTAATTAAAGTAAAAATATCAAAGATTTAAATTACACTTACTGTGTGGTTATTAATGAACACATCTTCTTCATATTTAGACCTGACAACTGCTTTCTCATTGCCTTTAATGACCTGGCCTTGTCTTGAATACTCCACATAATCTTCCTATAAACAATTCATAATTAATAGATTAAAGTTATTTTCACAACATTAAATTTGACTTTTTATTAATAACAAAAAATTCTGTCAGACCTTTTTTTATTTCTTACACAAGCTATTACTTCAGAATTTTTAAATCCAAAAATTAGTTACAGAAAAATATTTTATTTTAATGACAGATTTAGTTAAGTTTACTTCTAAATTAATGCAGGTCAATTAATTTAGATATATAATTATTATAAATAAAATAGAAAATAATATTAAATAGAGATAGAGAATAATTAAAACACAGGATAATATTACAAGATTTTCTACTATTGAAATAACAGTATTTTAGCACTGTTTATTTAATACAATAGAACCTGGCTAAATTAAATTAGACAAATAACTTTTTTAAAATTTCCTGAAAATAACATTTATTTTTTAATAGACTATAAAAGAGCCTTGAAGAATCTTAATACAGTATAGGATCCGTTATTCGGTGTCCTGATAGCCGGAACGCTCCAAAAACCGGAATGCAAATTTTTTTTTTTTTTTTTTTTTTCAGTGATGCCGCGGATGCGCTATAGTGCGTGAATTCTGCAAAAAATAGGCGATGGGGCACAAAAAATAGCTCTTATGCGTCCTCTGGGAGGCGTAATTTCGTCAAAGGATCGCAAAAAAATGACAAATTTCGTTAAAAATCACGAAATAACGACTATTTTCCGGCAAATTTTGTCAAAAGATTCACGAGAAAATGGGTAATTTTATTCCAAATTTCCAGAAAAAGACAGATTTCCCCCAAAAGATCGCGAAAAAATAACAAATATAGTCCAAAAATCGAGATAAAATGGCAAATTTTGACAAAAGATCCGTGAAAAACGGCAAATTTCAACTAAAGATGGCAAAAAACGGCAAATTTCAACAAAAGATGGCAAAAAACAGCAACTTTCAACAAAAGATGGCGAAAACAGCAACTTTCGTCAAAAAATCGCGATTAAAGGCAAATTTCTTCAAAAGATTACGAAAAAACAGCAAATTTTGTCAAAAAATCCCGATAAACAGCAGATTTCGTCAAAAGATCATGGAAAAACGACAAATTTCGTTAAAAATCACGAAATAACGACTAATATTCGGCAAATTTTGTCAAAAGATTCGCGAGAAAATGAGTAATTTTGTAACAAAATCCTCAAAGAAGGCAGATTACCCCCAAAAGATTGCAAAAAATTAACAGATACAATCCAAAAAAATCACGATAAAACGGCAAATTTTGACAAAAGATTCGCGAAAAACGGCAAATTTCATCAAAAAATCGCGAAAAATGGCAACTTTCGTCAAAAAAATCGTGATAAAAGGCAAATTTCTTCAAAAGATCATGGAAAAAACGGCCCATCCTGAAGCAGAATTCTTAGAAATCGATAACGTGTTCGCGGTGTTTTTGTTTCCAAATTGTACTTAACATCACTTATCCAACCATTGGATCAAGGGATTCTGAGATCTTTAAAAACTCACAACAAAAATGACTTCTTAAAAACAATGCCCACAGATTGCAACGAAGGAATAAAGATAAAAAAAAATTTCCAGAGAAGCTTTACAATCAAAGATGCTTTGTGGAGTGCTGCTAAAGCATGGCAGGCTGAGGATAAGGATACACTTATTCATGGATGATACAATCTGTGGCCATCTGCATTATTTTTTGATGATGAAAATGAGCCTGAGTTTGAAGGCTTCAAGATTTCGAAAGAGAAGCAAATTATTGCTGATCTGTTGGCATATGTCAAAGGCTTTAATTGTCCAGAAGCTATATTGCTTAATCAAGAAGCAGTGGAAGATTGTTTAGAAGCCGATGAAAACATTCCTTCACTAATCACGAGACTGACAGTGAGATTTGTGAAAAGATGACAAACAATATATCTGATGAAACTGATGATAAGCAGTACAACCAGCAGAATGAAGCAACTGAAAAGGTATCAAATGAAAAATTAGTACTTTATACCGAACAATTAATTTCAGGCATGTAACAGAGGAGCTACTTCCATGAGCAGCAAATCATGTCTCTGTACAACATTAGTACAAGAGACGTGCTATAAGAAAAGACTATCATAGAAATGTTTGCTAAATCAGAATCAAAAGGTTGTTTCAAAATCTCAAAATTAAATTTCATATTATATATATATTTTTTCATTTATTATAATTATTTTTTCATTTTGTGTAAATTAATCAATAAATTAAGGTATTTACATGTATTAGTATTCATATTTACCTATTTATTTCACTATTTATGAAATTATTTCATGCATTTTTTATACTTAGGGTTCCGAATTACGGAAAAACCTCTTATCCAGAATGCCCTGGGTCCCAAACATTCTGGATAACGGATCCTATACTGTATTGTGTTTGACAAACATTTTTAGCACAGCCGGCATTTGGCGGTTGCGTGTGATCGACGAACCGAAAGAAAGTTTTCACAGTTTTGTTCGCCTGATATGGAGTTTTACCAAAAATCATTGCCCGTGTTCCTTTTTAAATATTTACTTTGTGCTGCCTCTCCACCAGTTGAAAATAATAATAGTTTTCGTAAAGTTAAATTAAAACCACTGCTGCTTCTTCATAAACCTTTGAATGTGAGCAAAAGGGAGTATTCTTGATCTCATTTTCTTATGTGAAGATTTTGAATAAAGAAAGTTAATATCCAAGTTTTTGTCTTCATTTTAACATGGCCTTCTGTTTTCATTCATCGTCATCAAGTAAGATCTATTTTATTTAATTTTCTATTCTACAAAATCAGTAACGAAATAGTCACTTCACACCTTAAATTTGTTAATTTGTTGTTGAGCCTTTTAAACACAAGCACTTTAAGCCATCTTGAGCACATTATATATATACAGTAGACTCCCTCAAATCCGCACAGCTTGGGACCAGAGGTTGTGCAGATTTCTGGTCACTGCTTTGTTTCATTTTTTAAACAGTAATTTGAGTGCAATTAATAATGCAATTGAAACTATAATGAATACTTATAATATAATAAAATATTTAAGTAAGTAATAAACTAAAATAATAAAAATTTAGATAATTTTTAAAATGATTAAAGTATTAATAGCAAAGGTCAAATTAATAATCAATAGTGTATGATTAAATATACATTATAAAGATTAAATGTATTTTTCCAAAATTATTCAACAAAACTTGCCTCATAAAAGTGCATTACTAATTCACATTAAAATCATAAAATAAGGATTTTTTTTTTTCAAGTTTAGCCAGGCTTAATAACAAAAAAATCTTGATTAATGCATAAATATATTTGGTAGGAAAATTGTGATTACCAGTGATATCAGAAATATCTTGAATTTTTTCCAAAAAAAAAAAATTATTCTTCCTTCATGAAAAAAACATGAATAGACTATTATCAAGAAAATTACAAATTAAAAATCGTATGGAATTGATATAAAACTAAAAAAAATCAATTTTTATCCCAATATCAGAACTGAAATTTTCATTGTTTACATCCATAAAATATGTGCAGATTTTAGAGAGTTGCGGATTTGAGGGAGTCTACTGTATATATATACCAGGGTTGGGTTTCTTCTGGAAGAAACCTATTTCTTCCAGGACAGTGGAAGAAACTGGAAAAAACAAGAAGAAACTGGAAGAAATGGAAGAAACCACCAGAAACCAAAACAAATGCTTTAAGTTAAAGTATATTAACTATGTAAAAGAGTTAAAGATTAATTACATGCAATCTAAATTGGAAAATTTAATTATTAAAAATATTTTTGCAAAGATAAGTTATTTTATTTTATTTATTTATTTATTTATTTATTATTATTTTTTTAATGACAAGCTTCAGGTACAGCAGACATTTTTAAGTAATGGATTTTTTATTACTCTAGAAATAAAGGGATGTTTTTTAATTATTATTATTATTATTATTATTATTATTATTATTATTATTATGCCATTTAAGTTAAAAGAGAAAAAAAAATTACCAACAAATTGTTTATTTTTCATATAAAAATATTTTTTCATACAAAAATGCAACTGTGCAACATAGTAAATCAATAAATTTGTAATTATTTATATTAACATCTAGAATGAACATATCAATATTGATATTTAAAAGATTAGTATTCTAAAAATATCCATCAAAATACTTTTAAACTATCCTAAAATGTAGAACTTGGGAAAAAAAAAAAAAAAAAAAAAAAAAAATCATTTTTCACATTTATCCAATTTAAATTGAGAAACAGATTGCAGCATCCTACTGCTAAAAAAAATTTTTGCTATACTACTCTGCATTGAACTAAGAAAAATGAGCATTTTAATGATTATTTTTACTACTGAGGATTGACCGGAACAGGTTTTTAAGGTCAAAACCGAATTTCAGTGACCTTAATACTTTCAGCCAAAAACAAAAACATCCAAATTTTTTTTTAAATGATTAAATTGTAAGTTTTACAGTAATTAATACATAATTAAATATACATAATTGTAAATTAATTATACATATAGCATTTATTAATTATGCAAAAAACTTTATTTTCATATGCAATAAAACGTAATTAATACATCAATGACATAGTACGATTTTCTAATTATACAAATTTCATTTAATTAAAAAATATTTTAGTTTTAGGCATACACATCTTGTTTTTTCTTCTATAATGATTATTTGTTATTTTAGAATCTTTCTAAAGAATATTTGAAACACTAATGCAGTTTAAACTAAAAATTTTCTTCAAGATGATTGATAATTATAAACAAAGAAGTTAATTGCAATATACTCATTTGAGTCGATACAATTTAAATGAATGACTAATATTAGAAATTTTCGAAGGAAGAAACAAGATTTTTGGAATACTGAGAGTTTCTGTCTGGCCAAATTTTCAGAGATGTTTTTGACAAATCTTGGTTTAGGAGCCAAAAATGAAACTGTATTTTCAGTTGATCTTTATTTAATACAGTAATTATTGTACACTACTTACATTAATAAAATTGATGTAAATAAAAACATAAGTTGGTTAAATTGAAATGAATACCATTTAATTGATTTTGTGTATTTTGGATAAAACTTTTCATTTAGCCAATGGTTGTGTTGTATCGATCCCCAAATTAAGATGGGTAGACACGAACACGTGGTAGAATAAAGTATATTCTACCGAACTTTAACATAAAAATTAAACTAAATTTAAATAAATCTTCAATTAACATCAAAAGTCTGATCGTATAGTAATTAGTAAATATTCTCGGTTGCATAAACAAAAAAAAAACAATCTCAAAGAACATAAGCTGCTGTGGGAAGAAGGTAAATAAAGACTTAAATCATTGAATAAATTATAACTAACATTTTATTTAAATATTAAATGAAAATTAAGTTAACATTAAAGAATTACAAAAATAATACTAGCGTTTAACATGAAATAAAAATAAGCATATGCTTTACTACCCCGGGGAAGAAAGAAAATAAAGATACCTTAAATATTACATCGTGGTAACAATTTTAAAATCTTCAATTAAACATGGACTTTTCATCAAGTAGATCTCCCAATTATCCGACATCCTCTTAGACATAACTCTCGTTCAGGCAGCCCATTCTTCTCCTCGAAATTCGCCGAGATCCAGACCTCCGCTTCGCTCCTTCCCGTCACGAGAGACGAAACCTTCCACTGCCGCCGTAACGAAGCCCGAATACGCTGTTCTTCTTGCCACTTGCAGAATTCTCCAAAAGCCTTCCACGATCTTCCTCCGTTCCCCTTTTTATCTCCGTGCCGCATCACTTCGTTTCCATTGCGTAGTAAAATAATCCGCTTGATGTCTCACATGTATTTTAGATATTTGGGTTGTTCAACAAAATTTCACATTATTTTTAAACAAAAGAACGGCATTGCCGTTTACAATTTTTCTTTGTTATAATAAATTTTCCATGAAAGGAAAACCATGCTGTCCTTCAAAATATCGGACACCTGCCGTGTATGAATACACCACTCGATGTCCGGACCACGTGCATCTCGAAATATTGAAATATGAAATATAAAAATTTCCAAAACAAACTTTTTTTTTTTTTTTTTAAATTAGAATTACACATATATTTTAAATATCTTTCGAGAAAATATCGATGTATCGGCCGGCGCCTTGCCGACACAGCAAAACCCTCTCAAAAATATTAAAATATTATTAAACATTAAATATATTTTTCAGATATTATATGGAGTAATTTGTAAATTATTTGATAAAAAGGAGATATATCTTATTAGTGAGCAAAACTAAATTATTTAAATAAAATAACTTATTATTATTATTATTATTATTATTTTAAATTATTTTACATTATTTTAGACCCAAAATAATCAACATAACACATTACATTTCCGTCCCCTCAAAAAAAATTTTATTGCCCAAAGAAAATTTTTTTGGAAACAAAGCAAAAGCACGTCTATTACTAAAAGAAACTATAATCGCAAACAAAAACCCGAGAAACTAAATTTAATGAAATTCAAGTAACACTAGTCTATAGTACCCATTATCTCCAACAATTGACCCAACTAGGATTCAGATACAATGTACACAATATGAAATATACAGTTGATTATAAGGTAAATTTGTTCCTGATTAACCAAATATTACACAAAAAAACATGACACAAATACACAAATATAAAAAAATATATATATACATGATACTATACAATACATTATTATAACAATTATACAATATGTATTTAATACAAGTAAGAGAACTATTGTCTCACAACAAAACCATGAGTGTCTCTGGGACGTAACTGATAATCACTAACAATTTCAGTACTCCTATACTGCCTCGACTTTTGCCCAGACCCCACATGCGACTGAGAGGGAACGTCTGTATTTATTTGATCATTATTAGCATTAATATCAATGTCTAGCAAATGATTATTATTGTCCCTAACAACAATGTTTTGTTCATTATCATTGCTACTATCAATATTTAATATGTGATTGTTGTTTAACATGTGATTACTGTCCCTAGAATTATTGTTATTTTCACAAATATTACCGTTATATAAGACATCAAATACCGGGAGTTGGTCATCAAAGTCCCCAAATTGAAAATCCCTAGCATCCCTGTCATCTATGTGTTGATTTGTGTCCTGTACATCCTCGTCCTTAATTTCTTCCTCAAAAAGTGCAGGAAATATAATTCTCTCTGTGATTCGGGATAATCTATCCACATGTACTAATTGTTCATCTTTGGGGTTTTGTATGTGTACAATTTTAAAGTTCACTGTATTAGTTTGTTGAATGATACGATAAGGTCCTTTGTTAAATTGTGAAAGTTTTTTGCTTGCCCCTGGCTTAACTACTGGAGTGTATAAAAGTACTAAATCCCCCACCCGTAATTTTTTATCAGTGGCAAATTTTAATCTGTACTCCTCCTGCTTTTCTGCGGCTTTTGTTAAATTTTGTTTAACCATACGAAAAACTTTGCCTAGCCTTAATTGTAAATCTTCGCTAAGCTCACGGGTATCTGCATAAGATCTCTGAATGGGTTTAGCTATGAGATCAACAGGTAAAAGCAGATCCCTACCATATACTAAATGTGCCGGAGTATCACCTATAGCCGCGTGATAAGCTGTTCTGTAAGCCAATAGTGCAAAATGTAAAAGTTTGTCCCAATCTTCATTTGAAGAATCAACTAAATGTTTTAGCATATTAACTATAGTACCATTTGCTCGTTCCACAACCCCGTTAGCGCTAGGATGATAACTAGTTGTAGTATGCTTTTTTATGTGAAGCTTCTCATATACTTTTAGTATTGCTTCAGATAGGAAAGATTTTCCTTTGTCTGTGGTGAGATGTTCCGGAATACCATGAGTAGAAATGAATTTTTCTAAAACTGATATTATGGTTTCTGATTTTAAGTCAGGTACCGGATACGCCTCAGCCCATCTTGTAAAATAGTCTGTCATGACAATAATGTGTTTGTTTCCCTCCATTGTAGTACTTAGTGGACCCACTGCATCGACCGCAATCTTTTCAAACGGACGTGAAGTAATTTCTACTCTCTGTAATGGAGCTTTTTGTTTAGATTTATATCCTTTTCTAATGGCACATTGGACACAAGATTTGACATGATTAAGTGTATGTTTATATTGTCCCCACCAAAAATAATTCTTCTTTGTCTTAATTAGAGTTCTTTTAAAACCAGGGTGTGCTGACGTGACTGAATCGTGTGCTAAATTTAACACTTGAGAAATTAAAGTTTTAGGTATAACTAATTTAGTGTGATTGTCGTTATACGAATCTCGTTTGTTAACGCAATATAGTAGATTATCCTTTAAAAAGAAAGTTAAATCATGTATTTGTACTTCATTGTGATTTTTCAACTGGTCAATTATGTCTTTGCATTTAGCATCTTGATCTTGTGAAGACCTAACAAATTCTGGTGAAAAATTTGGATGAACATTTACTTCCTGTATTACATTTACATTCCTAGATAGCACATCAGCTGGAATATTGCATTTCCCTGGAGTATGGCAGTATTTTATGTTATAGTTTTGCAGTGCAAGAGCCCAACGGGAAACCCGACTACTGTCCTGGATTCTCAACACCTGTGAAATTGCTTGCTGATCACAATATAAAGTGAAATCCCTCCCGTAAAGGTAGTGTCTAAAATTACTAATTCCCCATACTACTCCCAGGAGTTCCCTTTCAAAAGTACTATATCTTGTTTCAGCATCTTTTAGGGTTCTGCTCGCATAAGCGACTGGATGTAAATCACCTGACTCATCTCTTTGGCTAAGAACTGCACCTAACGCGAAGCCAGATGCATCGGTATGTAAAAAGAAAGGCTGCTCAACGTTTGGTAATAATAAAACCGGGTAAGTAGTCAAACATTGTTTTAATTTATTAAAAGCAGAGTTTGCTTCCTGACTCCATATGAAAGGAGTTTTCAATTTAGTTAACTCTGTTAAAGGTTTTGCGATATCAGCAAAATGATCAATAAATTTCCTATAAAAATTACATATTCCTAGAAAACTACGAACTGCCTTTTTATTTTTTGGAATTGGAAAGTTTTCTACCGCTTTTATATTTCTTTCATCTGGAGAGACCACACCGTTTTTAATTTGGAATCCCAAGTAAGTGATAGAATTTTTTGCTATTTGACATTTTTCAGGATTGATTTTTAAATTATGAGAATTTAGTCTCCTAAAAACCATATCTAATTTATCGATGTGCTCTTCAAAAGTTGCCGAACCAATAATTATGTCATCAATGTAAGTATTCGTATCTAAACCTAGTAAAATCGTAGCAACAAGCCGTTGAAAAGAGGCAGCGGCATTGACAAGACCTTGAGGTAAACGTTTCCATTCAAATAACCCGAATTCCGTACAAAACGCAGTCTTGTGTCTGTCCTCGGGATGCAAGTTCATTTGCCAGTATCCCGAGCATAAATCTAAAGATGTATAGTAATGAGCACCATTTAATTTATCTAATAAATCAGAAATATGCGGGAGAGGAAACGGTAAGGGCTTAGTCTTTAAATTTAATTTCCTATAATCACATACTAAACGGTAAGTTCCATTTTTCTTTTTTACTAGAATTACAGGGGATGCGTAAGGAGAATCAGAAGGAGTAATAATGTCTGCTTCGATTAGGTCATCAATTTGTTGTTTTAATTCTTTTCTTAAGGCATACGGAGTCCTATACGGTTTGGAACGGACAGGAATATCATCAGTGAGATAAATTCTATGGCTAGTTGTGTTACAACCCGTTAAATCCTTGACAGACTGTGCAAAAATGGCTTTATTTTTATTTATTATCTTCATAACCGCCTGCTTCTGGGAATCATTTAAATGATTTAAATCAAATTTTCCTCCACAAGGGTTAAATTCTGTAATCTCATTCTCTACTTCTAAATTATTTACCGTAGTATTCTGAACATTAACTTCCTCAACAAATTCGATTTTGGCTATCTGACAATTTTTGTTGATATGAATTTTCCTTTCAGTGACATTGGCTATTTTAATCCATATATCTTTATTGCCCTCATAGTTATATATTCCATTTGCTACTAACCAAGAATTGTTTAGAGATTTAGCCGAAGGTTGAACAAAAATTAACTTATGCGTTTGCGGAAGACCATTAATTTTAATTTTAACGAATTGCTCAGATCTAGGTTCAATGACATTCTTTGTTACAGTACTTCCCACACTTTCGAATTTATGTAAATTTATTGAATTAACTTCTATGTTTTTGATATTGTTCCATAAAATTGTGTGATTTAAATATTTTAAGGTTTCATTTCTATAATCCATAATGATATTATAAGATTTTAAAAATTCAGATCCTAGAATTGCATTATAGTTAGCCTTTAAGGTATAACTGATAATAAAATTTACTTCAAATTTAACTTCTCCATCATTTAAACACAGTATAATTTTTTTGTCTAAATTCATTACATCATTATTAACCCCGACTACTTGTATTGCACAAGGCTCACTCTTTTCAACCCAATTTGGTAAATATTGGTCTAAAAATTCATTCGAAATTAAATTTATTGCAGCTCCAGAATCCACGAGACAATCAATTTTCTTTTTATTTACATTTAATGAAATGATTGGTAATTGTCCCACTTTTGCATTAATAGTATCGATGCGTACCGTTTTAGGGGGAGAATCCAAAGACAGTGGTACACTCCCGTTTTGCCCCCTTACTGGTTTAACGACCCTTCATTGGTATTTTGAGTCAATACTGTGGTACAATTTCTTTTTAAGTGTCCTTGTTGATTACATCTATAACAAGTGATTGGTCTCCTCGGTCGAAAGTGTCTTTGTGTGTGACCAGTGTTAATATTTTGAGAATTGTGTCCCTGTGACTGTGTGATTTGTAATAACGTTTGTACTTGGTTGCTTAACTCGGCGATTTTTCTATCATTCTCACTAACCACAGTTTGAATTAAATTTTTTATTTCCTGTAGCTCATTGGAAGAACTACTACCGGCCTGTGCAACATTTACCGTCATTTGTGTGTCATCGTATTCTGCACACTTCTCGTGGCATATAGCCAAATCCCAAATTTGTTGATATGTGGTTGGAGAATGAGGCATAATGAATTTTCTTACTTCCGGTTGTAAGCCTTGGAGACATTTTTGAACTAAGAGTTTTTCTCTGATAGTTTCTTGGTCAGCGAAGCATTTGTACGACAACCCCAAAACTCTGGATAAAAATGCTCTATTGGTTTCTCTTGGGAATTGTCTAGCCATAGTGAATTCGTGTAAATGACATGCTTCATCTACGGTTTTACTAAACCTGTTAGTTAACGCTTCCCTCAAAATTAAGAAACTTTGTGTTTTTTTCAAATGGGGTTGCGATTTTAGAAATTTTTGCGCTTCTCCTATGCATTTTAACTTGATGGCAAAAACGCATTGCGCTTCTTGCCATCCTGCGAAGTCTTTAATTTCTAAAATTTTGTCAATAAAGTCCCCCACAGTAATGTCAGGGTTTTCCCCCGAAAAATTTGGAATATTTCCTATAAATTGGTTAAAATTAAAAGTGAGGTTAGGTACCAGAGACACTTGATTATTTACACTCCTAATTGTCTCTGAATCCTTAATTGGGGTCAGCATTGGTGGAGATGGTGACTGACTATACTCATTGCCCGTATTAGTCCCTATACTACTCATATTAGACTCTTTATGAGTCTCATTCTGCCCGGACCCACTCTCTTCCACCTCATGCTCAAAACTGTCAGAATCTAAAGCCATTTTCTAACCTCAAAAAAATAATTTTACCCACAAAATACAATAAAATATCAAATAAATTGCAATTTAAAAATTCATGTAACATACAAAAATAATGAAAAAATAAAAATCGTAACCTTATTAAAATTTCTCTTATTCAAAATTTCATCATTTTTTTTTTTTTTTTTTTTGTTAAATTACTCCAGTTAAACCATTAATTACTCCAGTTAAACACCATATTTTAATAACCACAGCAGCCGAAAGTAATAAAGAAAAAAAAAAAAAAATTCTACCAGGTGACGGCGCCGAAAATGGCTAAATCCGCGGTACCATGAAAAAAAAAAAAAAATAAATAAATAAATAAAATAAAATAAATAAATCGCGACGCCAAAATGGCAAAGGTCACGAGGCACCAAAATGTGTTGTATCGATCCCCAAATTAAGATGGGTAGACACGAACACGTGGTAGAATAAAGTATATTCTACCGAACTTTAACATAAAAATTAAACTAAATTTAAATAAATCTTCAATTAACATCAAAAGTCTGATCGTATAGTAATTAGTAAATATTCTCGGTTGCATAAACAAAAAAAAAACAATCTCAAAGAACATAAGCTGCTGTGGGAAGAAGGTAAATAAAGACTTAAAACATTGAATAAATTATAACTAACATTTTATTTAAATATTAAATGAAAATTAAGTTAACATTAAAGAATTACAAAAATAATACTAGCGTTTAACATGAAATAAAAATAAGCATATGCTTTACTACCCCGGGGAAGAAAGAAAATAAAGATACCTTAAATATTACATCGTGGTAACAATTTTAAAATCTTCAATTAAACATGGACTTTTCATCAAGTAGATCTCCCAATTATCCGACATCCTCTTAGACATAACTCTCGTTCAGGCAGCCCATTCTTCTCCTCGAAATTCGCCGAGATCCAGACCTCCGCTTCGCTCCTTCCCGTCACGAGAGACGAAACCTTCCACTGCCGCCGTAACGAAGCCCGAATACGCTGTTCTTCTTGCCACTTGCAGAATTCTCCAAAAGCCTTCCACGATCTTCCTCCGTTCCCCTTTTTATCTCCGTGCCGCATCACTTCGTTTCATCACTTCGTTTCCATTGCGTAGTAAAATAATCCGCTTGATGTCTCACATGTATTTTAGATATTTGGGTTGTTCAACAAAATTTCACATTATTTTTAAACAAAAGAATGGCATTGCCGTTTACAATTTTTCTTTGTTATAATAAATTTTCCATGAAAGGAAAACCATGATGTCCTTCAAAATATCGGACACCTGCCGTGTATGAATACACCACTCGATGTCCGGACCACGTGCATCTCGAAATATTGAAATATGAAATATAAAAATTTCCAAAACAAACTTTTTTTTTTTTTTTTTTTTTTTTTTTTAAATTAGAATTACACATATATTTTAAATATCTTTCGAGAAAATATCGATGTATCGGCCGGCGCCTTGCCGACACAGCAAAACCCTCTCAAAAATATTAAAATATTATTAAACATTAAATATATTTTTCAGATATTATATGGAGTAATTTGTAAATTATTTGATAAAAAGGAGATATATCTTATTAGTGAGCAAAACTAAATTATTTAAATAAAATAACTTATTATTATTATTATTATTATTATTTTAAATTATTTTACATTATTTTAGACCCAAAATAATCAACATAACAGTTGAAGATCTTTAGACAGGCATTGTGTATGATCTTGGCTTAAAAACTGTTGTAGTTATTAATTTAGCATATATACTTCAATTTGTTTTATTCCAATGGAATTAATTTATACTATAAGATTATAGGAAGAAGATATTTATTATATCTTAGAAAATTTAACATATATGGTAAATTTTTAAAGAAACAGTTTCTTCCATTTCTTCCAGCTGGTTTTTTCTGCGGTTTTTCCACAGCGGAAGAAACTTGCCAACCCTGATATATACAGACTTGTATGAAACTAAAAACTTTCTGCACACATTAATATTGGGTCAAAACTTTCTGCAAATTTAATGTTTATTAAAATTACGTATTACATTATTTTGACATCGACGAAATTCCTGTTTTTTATGCGATTCACAGATGCATTTTCTGTTTTTTACGCAACTCATGGACGATTTTCCAGTTTTTATGCAATTCATGGACAGAATTACCTTTTTTTATGCAATTCACGGACGGATTTACCTCTTTTCATGCGATTCACAGTTGGATTCACCGTTTTTTACGCAATTCACAGATGGTATTACCGTTTTTTACTTGAATAACATACGGAATTACTGTTTTTAAAGCGATTGACGGTCACAAATACCGTTTTTTATGCAATTCACTGACTGAATTACTGTTTTTAACGCGATTCATGGTCAGAATTATTGTTATTTACGCGATTAACAGTCAAAATTACCATTTTTATGCGATTCACGGATGGATTTACCATTTTATATGCGACTCACGGATGATTTTCCCATTTTTTACGCAACTCACAGACAAAATTCCCATTTTTTAATGCGACTCACAGACGGAAATCCCATTTTTTTCTGTGATTCATGGATGGATTTACCGTTTTTTATGTAAGTCAATGACAGAATTATCGCTTTTTACGAGATTTCACGGTCAGATTTTTTGTTTTTTATGCGATTCATGGATGGAATTCCCATTTTTTATGCAATTTAGGACAAAATTCTCATTTTTTAACGCTATCTTTGGACGAAATTCACATTTTTCGTGTGGCTCTTTGTTGAAATACAAGTTTTTTATGCAGTTATTTGTAGAAATGTGCATTTTTTATGTGATTCTTTATTGAAATTCACGATTTTTTCAAGGTCTTTAGCCGAAATTTGCATTTTTTCCACTATTCTTTGACGAAATGTGCGTTTTATTGAAGAAATTGATTTTTTATGACAACGATTCGCGATTTTTGGTAATCAAAATTTTGGACTGATGATTTTTTAAAGTTTTCAGCATGAAATGCCTTAGGTTTTGGAAAATTCAAAAATCGGACCTGCTGTTAATTGTGCACTAACAGTAAATAAATTGTACATAAAATTGGGAGAATATTTTTAATTTTTTGGTACTTATCAATACAAAACCCCTTAACGAGTTAAAAGTTTTGACGCAGCTGTTTAACTTATGGCTCTAAGAATTTTAAATATGAATTGAAAAAATAATGATATCAAATTTTGAGTGACACCATGCTATTAACTAAAAAATGCATTTCTTGTATTATTTATTTCATCATTTTTTTTTTATTCTATGTGTAATGGCATGTGCAAAAGTTATCTTCAACATGAAAGATGTATAAAACTTTATTCACTGATTCTTTTTCACAGACAAAAATTAAAAATATAAGTTTTAAAATATATGATATAAAATTTAAGTGATGCCT
The DNA here is from genome assembly GCA_964019185.1 of Maratus speculifer. NCBI lineage: Eukaryota > Metazoa > Arthropoda > Arachnida > Araneae > Salticidae > Maratus > Maratus speculifer. The sequence goes on from OZ025297.1 coordinate 183,509,838, forward strand.
TTGTGTGACTTTAAGGGGGCTCAGGGGTTGAAAACTTTTCAAAACACTGATTTTTTTTTTATTATTATCTAGTTTTATTATTCAGTTAATCCTGAACTCAATCCAAAAAACCACATAAAAATATTTGCATTTTTAACGGAGTTATAAGCATTTATATATCAACACTTCCATAGCCGCACTCATATAATTTCAGCTTTAAGTCGCGTTTTCTCAAAACTTGATTTTTGACGACTAACACCAAGATTTAAGAAAAACTATTTGATGGAATGACTTAATTTTTTTTTTTTTTTGCATGCATATAACATCATTATCTATAGAATGAATTAATATTGTTTAGATAGTTTAATATTTTGAGCATTTTTAATGAAAAAAAAAGTTGCATTTTTAGGAGTTTTTTAAATTTTCAAATTTGAGAGCTTTTTTAATAATGTTGTTTTTGAGTGATAGTTATATCCTTAATTCATTCTATAGAGTAAAGTTTCCGGATCATTTTAAAGCAAAAATTAGGTTCTTCTGTCAATTCAACGTTAAGATATCTTGGTGTTGATGATATAACACATATTTTTTTTTTTCAAAAATTGTGTTACATAAACTTTGCTATTTTTCTTATTATATTACATTGAAGTACTTCATTTTATAATTTTATAAGACTACAAACATACCTTTAAAATATCAGAAAGCTTAAATTAATTACATTGAATACTTCTGTTTTTATATGGACTCGAAGCGAGAGCTCTGTTTACATGTTTTTTTGTATCGATCAACCCCTGAGCCCCCTTAAAAGGTTTGTTTTAAAATTCAAATTATTATTTTTTTATTTGGTAAAATGTATTTACGATTATAAAAAATACTTTTAATTTTCCAATTCGTTGTTAAATATAATTTTAATTGAATCTATACTGTGCATTGAAAGGTATTTATTTCAACAAATTGATTTATCTTTTGTGTCGCGTTATTGAAAATTGTATATAATATTTATATAAATGTTTTTTTTTTTTTTTTTTTTTTTTTTTTTTTGCATCAAATTATCCAAATTAAGTGAAGCACATAGAAATGGATAATTTGACGCAAAGGAACCATTTACATAAACATTATATACAATTTTCAATAACACGACGCAAAAGATAAATCAATTTGTTGAAATTAATACCTTTCAATGCATAGTATAGATTCAATTAAAATTATATTAAACAATGAATTGGAAAATTAAAAGTATTTTTTATGTGCGTAAATACATTTTACCAAATAAAAAAATAATAATTTGAATTTTAAAACAAATCTTTTAAAGTCACATAAAGGCATCACTAAAATTTTATATAATATATTTTAAAACTTATATTTTTAATTTATGCGAGGCGTCTGTGGAAAAAAATCAGTGAATAAAGTTTTACACATCTTTCATGTTGAAGATAACTTTTGCACATGCTATTATAGATAGAATAGAAATAAAATGATGAAATAAATAATACAAAAATGTGCTTTTTCGTTAATAGCATGGCATCACTCAAAATTTGATGTCATTATTTTTAAAATTCGTATTTAAAATTCTTAGAGCCATAAGTTAAACAGCTGCGTCAAAACTTTTAACCCATTAAGGGTTTTTGTATTGATACCACTGCTTTTTTAAGGTTAGTGATCAAAAGATTAAAAAATATATGCTTTTGAGATTTGTTTCAGAATTTAAGAAGAAAAAATACGAAAAACTAACTTTTTTTTCACTATTGTGAATAAGAAATATCCTACATTTTATAAGTTTTAATCTCGAAAGAGATGTAATTTAAGAATGTCACTTTGAAGCAATTGCGACTAAAAGTTTCCTATTTATGAATCTAAATGGAAGTTTATTTTTAATTATATTTTCAAGTCCTAAGCTACCAACTTTATGAAACATTTTTGAATTCTTATTATTCGCAAAAATTTTCATGTCCATTTAGGCAGAAACTGTGTAATTGAAAAATTTCTTCCATTATTTGGTAAAGGCAGAAGATTTTTCAGATAATTGTCTAAAAGTTAGTATTTTGAATCACATTTTCTGTCGATGAATGTACTAATGTAATGAATTTAATAAGTTTCTTATTTTTTTAACTTATTTTTAAACTACACATGAGTTATATTTTCTTTAGAAACACAGATATGTGTCTAAACTCAAACCTTAAAAAAAATATTTTATCTTATATTCTGAAAGTATACATTGATATTGATACTGATGCTAAAATTCGTAGTTCCTGATTTATAACTATGAAGTGCAGGTGTTAATAATGCAATTATATTAAAATTTGCAATTGATTTATGATCTAAATGCATAAAAATTGATCATTTAAGCTATGAACAATGCTTGTTTATTTCATTTTTTATTTATTTTTTAATTATGTATCTTAGTTAATTTTAATATTTGCTTTAAAGATATGTAAAAAAATGTTTTACTTCAGAAAACGAATATAACATTCTTTATATTAAAAAATTAGAAACAATTGTATTGCAAGCATATTAATAAAAATATTCTTAGAAATACAGTAACAAGTGGAATATTCTTTCTATTGTAAAATACATCATGCTTCTCCCCCCCCCCCCCCCAAAAAAAAAATGTACTATGATTTCTTCTAAATTTCTTTTTTAAATTGCTATGTTATATGTAAAAAATATTTTTAACTCTTAAAATACATAGATATTAATCACACAATACATTATAAATCTCTCTCCCTCTCCTTCTCTCTCTCACACACGCAAACACGCATGCACTCAATATATATGAGGACCCCAGAAGCAGGGTATAAGTGACAAAATTTAAAAAAAATAAACTAAGTGCACAGATGACATGGAAATATGCTTCTTTCTTTTCATGTAAAGAAATATAATTGATTTTCTAATTATGTACTGCGTTCTAGAGATAAGCCACTTTTCCCGAATAATAATCAATATTGATTAATTATAAATTTAATAAAAATTGCACTAAACTTTTTTTTTTTTTTTTTTTTTACAGTTATTTAAATAAGAGTTCAAAGATCACAATGAAATAAATGGCCGTTTCCTATTTCAATTCAGTTAATTATTGTTGATGTTTACATTTAACTTCAATTATCTTTAAAACTCAATTTACTTGAGCCAAAAATGCGTAACACCATAATTCTATTCCCCCCCCCCCCCACCCTTTCTTTTCACATATTAGAAGCACAAGAATATACAATGTACCACATTTCTCTAAATTACAACCAGACACTCTTATAATGTAAAAAATGTGCAATTCAAAATTCCCTCTGAAATTAAAACTTAGTGCTGCCATCTGGTGCGTTCCCGGGGAGATACAGATTTTAAAGACTATGAGGAAGATGAAAACATGGATCAATTCTTGAAGCAATGAAAATTAAAAAATATATATAATAAAAAGGCTTTTACAGTCAAAAATTCAGAAACATTTCCTTGTTTTCAGATTTCTCACAATAATTCAGTTGCAAAAATTTCTATATGACAAGTTTAAAATAATGTCTGTAAAAAAAAAAAAAAAAAAAAAAAAAAAAAAAAAAAGCTTGAATCACAATTTAAAACTGAAGTTTAATGTCAACTTTTCAAAGTACTGAAAAATTAATTTTATTGCAGTACGTGATTAAAATAACATGTAATTTAGATTAGAAGTTATAAAGTTATTACTTTGAAACTTTGATTTTTGATATTAAGTAATTAAAAATCAAAATAAACTGCATGACTGTGATATAATCATAATCCCCCCCCCCCCTCCCTACAAATTCGAAAAACAGTGTTGTTTTTATTTTACTATTGTATACTTTTCACATTCACATTCTGTATTTTTAAAAAATTTTAATGTACCATACATTATTGATAATTATGGCCTAAAATTGATGCTTGTCAATTAGTTTAGTAATACTAGTACACTTTTTTGAATTGCCAATCTGATTGCCGACAAAATCCAGAAATTTGTAATTTGTTAGATGCATTCGTAATAAAATATTTGATATTGTCAAAGTAAGTATTTATATCATTTTATAATTTATAATAAATGTCCATTTTAATAATAAAAAGTAGCTTATATAAATTTAATTTTAAAATATAATTTTTAAAATTTATTCAAAGTAAACTTTTATTTCATTTAAATTAGATATAGTTGTAATTTGATTTTGTTTAACTATTACATTTAAAAAAAATTAAAATTTCCTTTAATCATCTGGTTAACAATTTAAAAAACATATACAAAGGAACGTATGATAAAGGTCAACTAACTTTATTAACTCATTTTAAAAAGAGAAGAAAAAAAAAAGAGGTCAAAGCCCTGGACAGGATAGAACTCAGAATCTTTAGATCTCCAGCCCAGTAACTTGCCGACTGAACCACACATTTATGGGGAAAGGCAGAGAAAAATGAAGCTGGAGAAAAAGAAAGAACGTGCATTAATACAGTAGATGGCTTATCGGGTATTTGCATTGAGATTTTCATAGAAATGCGAAAAATATAGTTTGATTTTTCATGAGGATTATATAAGAAACAAGAGTTTTCCTAGAAACTAGGTAAGTCTTATTCACTTAATAAAGAACAGATTAATATTATATATTAATTTTTAAGAAATCGCCCAGGCCGAATGCGAGATTTAAATCTTTGGAATGGACACCATCGATTTTGTTTTTAAAATGGGTGTTGAGATCTTAAAATATACTGGACGTAGAAATGTAAAAAAATAAGGCTGTTTTTAAAAAATCAGAACAATATGAGCTATATTTGCTGAGTTATTTAAAGGTGGCTTTTCGCATTTCCTTTGATCTCAAATTAGCTGTATATATGTGTTCTGCCCTTCGACCATTCTACGATGCGATTTTAGGCTTAAAGCTGCGTCACAGGAATGCTACCGCTTTCCATGATATATATATATATATATATATGCTTATTTTAAAACTATTGAAGATTAGATGATATTTCGTAAAAAAATACAGATAGGAACAATGGAGCAATTTTAAGAAGCTAATGCTTGTTACTTACAGTCTGTGCAAATATTAGCTGCTTTGGAGGAGCTTCTAGGTACTCTTCTCCACCATATTTTTCAATGATTCCTCCTTTAATGCTATGTTTAACTTCTTCCTTTTTGACTTGAAATTCTTGATGAAGGAGCTGTGCTTTAGTTGGCTCAGCAAGCAGATTCACTTCAACACCTTTCTCATAAGCCTGCCAGGCAAATACTAGTACATAAAGAAATTTAAATATTATTAACAGATAAAACAACAAAAGTCTGGATCTGGACAAAAAGAGATGAATTGACAAAACAACTAGTTAATTAATTTTTAATGTAGCAAAAAACTGAAACATGTAGGCAGAAATAGATTATATATATATATATATTTCTAGCACTGTCAAATGAAATTTAGTTATGCACTACATTACAAATTTGTAAGAATCTGCCATCAACAAACAGGACAAAAAATCTATATTGAATATGGACAATCTGCTTAAACAGATAGATTAGTTTATAACAAAGCAACTACAAGGTAATGGCAAATTATTAAAATATTGAAATGCTCAAATTTATAAATGCTTTAACTCAAAATTCAAATAGCTTTTTCAACATAAAATTATTCTGATAAGACTATAATATTGTCGATACAATGCAGAATTATTAAATTTTAAACATTTCATAATTTATTTTTACAAGTTTACAGTAAAATAAGGTACAGTGGTCAAATTTAGAATGGAAATTTTTATTGAAAAACTTTTAAACAAATTTTGCAGACATCAATAATATGCACGTTACTTTAACTTTTTTTTTTTTTTTTTTTTTTTTTAAAGGCCCGCCACAGATTAGTGAAACATGCGTCAAAAATCGTGCGACATGACGCAGTCAAACCGGTTTTTTCTTTGTTACCAGTGTGAAATTGTGGCATGTATCACGTTTTTTGGTTCAATGTTTCACTAGTGTGTGGCGGGCCTAATAATAAAGAAAAGGAAAAACGGGCATTAGATATTTTAGAAACTTATTCCTTTATGAAAAAAAAAAAAAAAAAAAAAAAGAAAGAAAGAAAGAAAGAAAGATAATCCTTTGATTATAGAGAAAAAGGACTATTTCAAAGTTAGATTAATCTGGAAATAACTAGCACAGATAATCTAGAATGTAATATTTTGCTCCTTATTTGTGAAACAGTAGTGCAATGGCTTCAATAAAGCAATCCAACTACTTATCAAATCACATGGTCTAAATCAAGCTATTTCAGCAATGTATTATAAATGCTATTTTAAATATTTTATTGAATGACAATGAAATATGTATGTTTAGTAATTAATTTATTTACGATAATATTATATCATTTTAATGATATTTTTAGTGATCACCGTAGAATTTGTGGAACATAGCGCATATTCCACCTGCAGTCTTTTTTTTATTTTACTTCTCTCATTCTGATTCTTTAGCGGTCTTGTTACTTATGTTTTACAAGGAAGAAAGGTCCCAACTCACATCCCAAATGCCAAAACTATAGTAGAAGACAGGTTGAAAAAAAAAAAATAATAAATAAAACCAGACTAATTTAACAGAACAATTGCACAAATTCAAGACACTGAAAAGTGGAAAGGGATGTGCTTGGGGCCCTGGAGTTATCAGATGGAAATAATGATGATTTACATATTAAATAGAAACTAAGATTTACTCTAGAAAGAAAAAGAGCAAAGAGCTAGTGAGTAGAAAAAAGGGAACTAATTCAGCAGAAAATGTATCATGTTTAGTAAAAAAAATAGACACATGTTAGGTGGCCGTTAGCCTGACTGCGTTGTGCCGCAAAATCATTTAAATTAATTGTATTAAAGTTAAATTTTATAGATAGGTAAAATAATTATAATATTAAAAGTTATGTTTCTTAAAGATTAATTATAGTTCTGAAATTGCAGATCTGAAAAATAAAGACATATAAATAAAAGTAGAGTACTCACCCCAAACATTAGTGAAGTGTGTAGGATCACAAAATACAACTGGAGTTATGCAAACAAATATATTTTATTTATAAGGCTAGAAATATATATTATCCCGGGATCCCAAAATAATTTACACTTTACTTAACTACATTATATTATTCATCAACCATTTTGCATTACAGCATTTGCTAAATTTTATTGTAATTATTGAAGGACGATATAGAGAACGCCTGAATTGTTGTTTCATAGAAGACAGTTATACCACATAAGCATCGTTGCAGATATACCAGTCAATCGTAGATGCACCAGTTATTTTAAAATGAGGAATTAATCTTAGTAAGAGATATATTTGATGGTATTAGATATGGAGAAAAGGGAAGCTTATTCCTCTGATATGTACGCTGGTAAAATCCATCCATCGATCCATAGACAACAACTCTTGTCGGATAATGATGTGGAAAGAAACAAAAGTTATCTTCAGAGCTACTATGAGAAATGCAGATGTTGTAAACATCTAATTTTGAAGATTGAAAAGTTGAGGATAGATCTGTCTGATCGTCGATGGTACAGCTACACTTGAACTGTCTGCAGACCTCCTGCGGCATGAATATATTCACTTAACGAACATTCTGTGAGCCCCTAGATGCATGGTTAAGTTGCAAAAAATAAAGTCTCATCAGATGCTAATTATAAAAATCTGCTTGCCAAATTACGAAATTTTTACACAGTAACAGCATTTTTGAAAAGTAACTATAATACTGTCAAAGGGAGTTGCACGCTAGGCCCAAGGCCCAACGGCAAAAATCTCCCAAAAATTTTCTCCGTGTTCTCTGATCTAAGTGCAAGGCAAGAGTGAGAGAGAATTGAAAGAGACGCGAGCGGACGTTAGTACGGTCGCTCCACGCTCAGCCAATCAAAAAAAAGAAAAGAAGTTGTTAGCTGAATTTAGAGAAATTCTTAAGGGGAGTTAGGTGAAAAGTATTATTTAGTGGCAACCAGAAATACGCGGGATTTTAAGCGACGCTGCTATTTCGTGGAAAAGGGTGAATCATGAGATTGGAATTTCCGTTTCTCAACTAGATTCACTGAAAAAATGTGCGCGGGTTTATAATGGCGATGTTAAATATAAAAAAAAAATGGCGCGCGTAATTTTAAAAAGAGAAAAAGCTAGAAAAATATTAAGACACATATCTGGCTAAATATTGGCTTAATCTTGCTGAAATTTAACCAGAGTATTAAGAAAAAAAAGATTTATTGAATGAATAAAGATTTAAATATGAATATTAAAAAAAATAAAGGTTTTAGCATTTATATATTTAGGACTTAGTAAATATTGCAAAGATAAAACAACATCGCGAATCTTTAAAAATAAAAACAAGATAGCATATTGCTAAAAGTAAATATTATTAATTAAATTGATGGCTATTAATGGGATTATTAAATAGAAATAAAATTTTAAAAGCAAATTAGATTAAATTTTAAAACGGAAATGTTATGGAAAGTTGTTATAACATAACATTTATCTCCCCTCAATAGAAAAAAAAAGGACAAAAAAAAATTTTGAGCTATCGGCTTCTTACCAAAAGTACCAAAATATAAAAATTTATACGAGGAAAATCATGAGATTTTAACGATAGATATTACCTCAATCATCTACCAACTTTAATTGAATAAAGATCACATGATTAAAAAAAAAATTTTAGTGAAGAATTTAATTATTGCAAATTTAGAATAGTACGATTTAAAACCAAATTTCTAAGAATTCTGAAAAACAAAAGTATAACTAGAACTGACTTGTCATAACCCTAGCGAAAACAATTCCTGAAAACACATAAACAATCATGACAGTACATAAAATTGTAAAGACTGGAAATAGGAACATAGTAATACAAAATATACCTAAAAATAAATACAGGAACATGTAATTGCACAGAATAAAATAACAAATTAAATATGCAAAACCAACATTATATAGGGGTGAGTCAAAAAAAAAATATAAAAACCTGAAACTCTCATGTGTAGACCATTACAATTTTCTAATGTGAACCAGATATAAAGATAATGTAAACAATATCATCAAAACAGAAAATCAATTACATAGCAGTAGAAAAGTAGAACTTGAATATAAATGTGGTTTTTACGTAATTTTTAACCATTATTACACAAATCATTATATATAGAAAATAATCTATTGAAACTGAAGTTTTTATTCCAAAGCAATAAATAAAATACCATCAGAAAACTTTATCTAGTGAACTATTGATAAACTTTTATAACACATTAACAAATACTCTTGTAAACACTACACAAGAATCAGTACCAAGAACTATTCAAAAAAATTCAGGATATTTGAGGCCTTCAGTGTTGAATAAGAGAGAAAAAAAAAATTGACTTCAAAAGGTAACTTAATACATATTAGCTCTCATAAATTTATTTAGCAAATAAAAGAGAAATTCAAAATTTCTTATTTATGCAAATCCTGTAATTCAGTAGCATATTCTTCTAGAAAGGATATGAGTTTTTATAGAAAAGATTTCTTGATTATTTCAAGAATTGTTTTAAATATTTTGAAATTTTAATTTAATAAATTTTATTTAAATTTTTCAAATTTTAATACCATGTATTCCAATAATTGAAATATTGAATGCTGAGGAAGATCCAAAACTAAATTTAATAAAATAAGATGATTTTTTAACATTGTGTTGATCATCAAAAAACGTAGAGAAGTTTCTCCATAGTATTGAGACACACAATGTGATAAAGACTACTGATTTCTAATTACATATATATTTTTTATATATATTTTTCATATTATTTTATATGCATATATATATTTCACTCATTCATCCATTCATACAGTGTGGTAAAAAAAATAACCAAATGTCAACAAAATTAATAAATTGCCAGACTGAGTCACTCGTCAGTGAATCATAACAAAAGTATCAATAATTGTAACACTGGTTGACACCAAAAAAAAATTATTTTCTACCCAAATTAAGTAACTAACCTTAGTACTTACTAACCACGAACTAAAAGGAATGTAACCAACTGAACGAGTTAGCTTGGGAGAGAATAAAAAATATTTGAAAAAAGAGATGAAATCAAAGTAAGTCTTTATATTTTTAAATACATTTTTATGCATTTATTTCATTTTGTTTTTTCATTTCATATTTGTTTTTATTTTTCTTTCATTTTTATTCAATATTTTTCATATTTAATTTTCATAAATTTTTTGTTTATTTTGTATTTTATTATTTATATTCATTTTTAATAGAATATAGAACATAGGATTTAGAAGATAGGAGATAGGAGATAGGGAATAGGAGATAGGGTACCCTATAAATTTAAACTAACTTTAATGTTTTGACATCCTCAGCAAAATTTAAAGTTTCTCTCAGTGTAAAAAAATTCTATTGTAAATTGAATTGTAGAATAATAAAATTTTAAACTATAGCATAAAATTAGTAATACAAATAAATTAGTTATCCTATCAGAATATTTACAATATCGCTCGAGAATAGCCGGAAGGAGGAAAGAAAGCTATTTTCTTTTGTGACCCATCCTTATGGAAGCCGGCCAGTGTACCATCACTTAGCTTCTCCGGGCTAATACCAAACAATTCGTTCATGAATGGACAGCCCCAATGATAAAATAAATAACTAATAAAATAAAGTAATTAAAAATTTATCTATTGAGTAGAGAAAAATGCGCGTAGAGCATCTCAACTGTCTGAGCACCAAAATTTTGTTGGTTGCAGCCCAAGAGCAAGAACTTGTTAACTTGACTCCATAACAGTAGCGAGTCCCACATCTTTCCAATTGTACAAAAAAAAAAATTATTAACATCTGGCTAGTTGACATGCCTACCATTTACGGGGATTTTTGGGTCTAGGCACGGGAAAAATCCACAGAAACCCTGGGTGGCATCTCAACCAGTGAAAATATCCAAGATAACCAAGGATACCTTTAAAAGGGGGGGGGGGGTGTGTAAAATGTCTGCTATAGTATACCAGAAATAAAAAAAATACATCATTTAAGGGATAAGAAAAAAGAACACTGGAGAATATAGAGTTATTAAACTTCATTAATTTTTTGAAAAGAGAAAAAAATTTTTATTTGAACAGCACAAGAATCACTAAAATGTAAACAGTATGTATTTGAAATTTCAATTGAATCAAGGTAAGTATTTCAATTTTATTAAATTCATAAATTACTATTTATTTTCTTTCTTTCATTTATTTTATTTTAAATTATTTATTTATTTTTGCTTTATTTATTTATTTTTATTTTATTTATTCTTATTTATTATTTTTTCTTATTTTATTTATCTATTTTTATTTTATTTTATTTATTTTTTCCTTCAAGCATACACCAGAAATATCAACCAAAAAATATGAAATTACATCAGTGTACAATATGCACCTTGTACTCTGAGTTCTGCCTGCAGAACTTAGCACCCCATATTAAATTGTTAATACACATGTGCATGTGAAAATAAAAATGAGTCATTCTTAAAAAACCAATTATTGCACTTTGAATGAATCTTAAATAAAATACTGCTTAAAATAATTCAAAAACCAGCATTAAAAAAAATTGAGAGCCCATGTACTATTATTATTGAATATCATCACTCATTGAACTATTTTGCATGCCATAAATTTATCAAATTTTTTATATCTAAATCAAGCAATACCAAATTTATTATCTTTCAAAATTATCATAGATATTGTGAATAAATCAATGTATATAAAAATATCAGTTAAACATTAATAAAATATAAATCAATGTGTATAAATGATAATTATCACTTTATTAATTTATTTATTTTAAAATATTTATTCAAATTGGTTATAGACTTTAATCATATAAATGAGTTCAAAACCATCAGATTTGTTTACTTTGTAAAAAAAAATATCCACAGATATAAAAACAATTTTTATAAGATTTTTACTGCATGTAATAGTAATTATTATTATTATTTCGTTTTTCTTTGTTTGTAAATTATAAACTAATCAACACAAAATGTATGAGGCATAAAAGACTTCAATATTGTAAAGATAAAAATTCAAAATATAAACACTTTATTTATAAAATAAATATTTTTCAAAAATATATGTATGAAAAAATCAATATTTGGTCTGCACATGAGATATCAAAAACATAAAATACTCAGAAAAAATTTAGAAAGGCATTTTAAGTTTTAAAGTTTATAATTAAAGAAAATTAATATTACACTTTATTATTATTACTATTATTATTAATTTTATTTTATAAAATATTTAATGTTTAAATCAAGTATTTATTAATATTTCATTAAAAGATAACTATTAAGTGAGAGAGAAAAAAAATTAAAAGATCGGTACCCCCAGGTAAATTCCTGAAGTCGAGGCACCATAAATGTTATGTGTGGTTGTTAGCCTGACTGCGTTGTGCCGCAAAATCATTTAAATTAATTGTATTAAAGTTAAATTTTATAGATAGGTAAAATAATTATAATATTAAAAGTTATGTTTCTTAAAGATTAATTATAGTTCTGAAATTGCAGATCTGAAAAATAAAGACATATAAATAAAAGTAGAGTACTCACCCCAAACATTAGTGAAGTGTGTAGGATCACAAAATACAACTGGAGTTATGCAAACAAATATATTTTATTTATAAGGCTAGAAATATATATTATCCCGGGATCCCAAAATAATTTACACTTTACTTAACTACATTATATTATTCATCAACCATTTTGCATTACAGCATTTGCTAAATTTTATTGTAATTATTGAAGGACGATATAGAGAACACCTGAATTGTTGTTTCATAGAAGACAGTTATACCACATAAGCATCGTTGCAGATATACCAGTCAATCGTAGATGCACCAGTTATTTTAAAATGAGGAATTAATCTTAGTAAGAGATATATTTGATGGTATTAGATATGGAGAAAAGGGAAGCTTATTCCTCTGATATGTACGCTGGTAAAATCCATCCATCGATCCATAGACAACAACTCTTGTCGGATAATGATGTGGAAAGAAACAAAAGTTATCTTCAGAGCTACTATGAGAAATGCGGATGTTGTAAACATCTAATTTTGAAGATTGAAAAGTTGAGGATAGATCTGTCTGATCGTCGATGGTACAGCTACACTTGAACTGTCTGCAGACCTCCTGCGGCATGAATATATTCACTTAACGAACATTCTGTGAGCCCCTAGATGCATGGTTAAGTTGCAAAAAATAAAGTCTCATCAGATGCTAATTATAAAAATCTGCTTGCCAAATTACGAAATTTTTACACAGTAACAGCATTTTTGAAAAGTAACTATAATACTGTCAAAGGGAGTTGCACGCTAGGCCCAAGGCCCAACGGCAAAAATCTCCCAAAAATTTTCTCCGTGTTCTCTGATCTAAGTGCAAGGCAAGAGTGAGAGAGAATTGAAAGAGACGCGAGCGGACGTTAGTACGGTCGCTCCACGCTCAGCCAATCAAAAAAAAGAAAAGAAGTTGTTAGCTGAATTTAGAGAAATTCTTAAGGGGAGTTAGGTGAAAAGTATTATTTAGTGGCAACCAGAAATACGCGGGATTTTAAGCGACGCTGCTATTTCGTGGAAAAGGGTGAATCATGAGATTGGAATTTCCGTTTCTCAACTAGATTCACTGAAAAAATGTGCGCGGGTTTATAATGGCGATGTTAAATATAAAAAAAAAATGGCGCACGTAATTTTAAAAAGAGAAAAAGCTAGAAAAATATTAAGACACATATCTGGCTAAATATTGGCTTAATCTTGCTGAAATTTAACCAGAGTATTAAGAAAAAAAAGATTTATTGAATGAATAAAGATTTAAATATGAATATTAAAAAATATAAAGGTTTTAGCATTTATATATTTAGGACTTAGTAAATATTGCAAAGATAAAACAACATCGCGAATCTTTAAAAATAAAAACAAGATAGCATATTGCTAAAAGTAAATATTATTAATTAAATTGATGGCTATTAATGGGATTATTAAATAGAAATAAAATTTTAAAAGCAAATTAGATTAAATTTTAAAACGGAAATGTTATGGAAAGTTGTTATAACATAACAACACATAATTTTTTTTTTCTGATAAAGTCACTTCCAATGATTTAAAGAATCTAATAAAGATAAAATTACAGCAATTTTCAACTGACTTATGTTCAGTGTTCTTGCTGACATTTCACCAATGTTAGTAATTTGGCTAATTAAAAAGAAAAAATATTCGCCAAATGAGAAAAGTACTAGCAAAATAGATTCGCCGTATAGCACAAAAAACTTTAATCCTTTAATGTATTCCCTTTTTTTCAATATGTTCTAAAATAACCCAAGTTTTTATAACTGTGACAGCGATTGTTATTAATCTAATTTCAACTATCCGCTACAAATATAAAAAATATGTATATATTAAATATATATGCATACGTACGAAAAACGAAAAAGAAAAAAAAGATAAAGCAAAAATTGAGCACTAGCAATTTGGCGAATCTAATCGCTTGTTTACTCGCCAAATGAAGAATTTAGTCGCAATTTGGCGTATTGGCGAGCGACAGCGAGAACACTGCTTATGTTTTACCTAAAGCAGGAGTAAACAACCTGTCATCAGCAAGCTACCATTCATTATATTAGAATGAAATAATTTGTTTTATTTAATGGCAAAAATTTTGCTATTAAATAAATTGAAGATTTCATATAAAAATTGTGGGATCAAATGACTTTAGAGTGTAAATAACCCAAATATGCAAAATGGGAAACTTTTCAATTGTAAGGCCGATTTAGAAAAATTGTGGCATGAGAAAAAAATTTACAACCCATATCTGGCTACAACTCTATACACATTATTTAAAAAATGATAAAGTGCTATATGTCTAAATAATGGTCTAGCAAGAATATTAATAAAAATTTACAGAATAACATAAAAATGCATATATTTACACTGCATTTGACTGTGTTTTGATGTATCACCAGTATAACGGATAAAGTTATCTCCAGCATAATTTAATCTAAAAAAAAAAAAAAAAAAAAAAGAAAATTAAATTCATGAAGCTGTAATTTGAGATATATTGTTGCAATTTAGAACAAAATTGAAATCTATACATAAATACTGCTGCTAGATATTACCAAGATTTACTAAAATTTATATTTCCCTACTAATTTTACAATAATTTTTAAAATAGAATAAACAATGAATGAACGTAATTTATAAACTAGTTAAAATTAGGGATGGGACGAATAGTAATTTGGCCGAATACCGCATATTCGGCCAAATTTTAGGCCGAATACCAATTTTTTTTCCAATAAAGAAAATTAATTTTGATTATATGTAATTTAAAAAATAGAAGCTCATTAATAATTATTACTCTTAAATGTGCTTTTAAATGTATTTTTGAATTTGAAACACTTATTTTAACACAAAAAAATTATGAAATTTCATTATATTCTTTTATCATAATGTACATTAAGTTTTCTTGTGCACAAACATCAAATTGATTTGCTGCAAGTCAGGATGGTAAGATATTTCCATTAAAATATGAAGAATGTACTTCACTTTTACTATCAAAAGATACTTTTATCCTTTCTTGCATTCAAAATTAATAATATTCTTAATCTCTTTCTCTCAGAACTCACAAGAAGATATTTTCTGAAATAACCTTTAATAAAGTAAATTTGATCATTTAGAGTTTGTATCCCTAATGATAAGCAAATTCATAAGAATGAGACGGTTTTGAAATCAGTTGCCAAGCTTTAAATTAGAAATTGCATTAAAGCAAAAGCTTATGCTTAAAGTAGAATACTAATGTTAACAAAATCTTTGGCATTTGAATCTGCGCATACAATATTCAACAAGCATTAAAAGGATAAATATAAACTGATGACAACAGGAATGAAGAAAGATATAAATTAAAAATATATACATAATAATATTACATATTTAAGTCAGTAATTATGCAAATAATTATTTAAAAGTGAAAACTATAGAATAAAAAAAAAATTATTCAGTATTTAGAATTTATGTTTAAATATTTATAAAACCATCTTCACAATGGAATTTGCAGACATTAATAAATATTCAAGTGTTTTAGAATAAGGCAGTGTTTTTCTTTCTTTTTTTTTTTCTATAAATGTTTTTATATCTTGAATTGTAAAATATCATACCATTCTCTAATGAAGACATTTCCCGTACAATTAAATCTCCAACTTGGGCAGCATTTTCTAAAATATCACTAACTTTTATAGGAAATACAAAAAGGCTCTATATTTTTTAGTAATCAAATAACTGTATACTTTGAAAGGTAAGAATGAGAATGACTTCATGAATGAAGTAGCCAATTTGGATTAGAGAAAAAAAAATTGCAAAAAATGAAATCCTTTAAATCCCAAATTTATTTAGTAAGATATCTTTCACTATTCGGCCAGATTTTAGCAATATTCGGTGAGGCATCTCTAAATATTTGGCTACAAGTATTCGGTCAACAAGCCTTCAATATTTGGCCAACAGAATATTCGGCAAAAGGGCCGAATAGGCTGAATACCGAATAATGGCCGAATATTCATCCCATCCTTAGTTAAAATTACACTTTTTACAGAAAACAGAAACCTAACAACACAGATTTTAATACAATAAATGAAACAAATAGTATTTAGTCAACTCTATTACTTAATCAAAATAAAAAATAGCTACAATTACATCTACAAACTGACTCGGATATTTATAACATATTTTAAAAATAATTTCATAGCTTGAAACTACATTAAAAAATATATAACATTTGTAAAATTCAATCGGTTTTCATAAAAAATTCTGTCTTGCATGTGTATTAATTATCATTCTTATATCATTAATTTGTATTTTTTCTAAATTTGAAATCAATTTACACAATTGTGAAATGCAAACACAATTCCAAAATGCCAGCTAAGTGAAAAATGCTTTAAAATTAATATATTAATTTATGATTAAGTTTTTAAAATATTAAAATGCTGTATTGCATCTATGTATCAATTTATATATATGTATATATAATGTATATTGTTTGTATCCTGTCTTGATACTCAATTTATAAATTATATTCGAAATAGATGATGATTTGTGATATTCTATAAATGTTACATACACACACACATATATATATGTATCATTAATTCATTAATATGTATATTCATTTATATGAATTCATAACAATTTAATTACACTAATATGTATATTCATTTATATGAATTCATAACAGTTTAATTACATTAATATGTATATTCATTTATATGAATTCATAACAATTTAATTACACTAATATGTATATTCATTTATATGAATTCATAACAGTTTAATTACATTAATATGTATATTCATTTATATGAATTCATAACAATTTAATTACACTAATATGTATATTCATTTATATGAATTCATAACAGTTTAATTACATTAATATGTATATTCATTAATTATTAGGGAAAAAATACCCATAAAAATAAAAATAGAAGCAGATTTAAGCCACTTAAATAAATAGAAACATTTCAAATGTTTCTACTTTTTTTTCATTTCTGAAATAATCAGAGATTATTTATTCATTCGCTTTTAGAATACATTTCCCTATAGCATCATCGATATGTATATCTATATAAAAAAGAGATAGATGACAGTTTTATTATTATTGCTTAGAAAGTGCATCATAAAATCACTTATTTTTGCACCCTTCATCTTTAATTTTTATCAAATAATATTTAAAACAATAACAATAAACTTACTCTTCTGGATTTAATCCAGTATTCTTATATGGATTATCCCTCATTGCTCTTGTTTTGGGATCATAGTATGCAGAATTAGGATCAAGATTTCTCAAGTACTAAAAAGAAACAAATAAAAAGAATGATCTTTAATAAAAAGTTATAATTAAAAATAACAATAAAAACTAGGATTGAAATTGATATTTGACCAATATATGGTACTCGGCTTTTTTATTGAATATTTGATTGGCCAATACTGTTCTATATGTATATGATTAAATTTAAAATTTATTTCTTCATATAATCATTTTCATGCTTAAGTGAACAAAATTCAATTATTCTTATTCTAATACTAGCCATCCTTGGCGACCAGTTTGGTCTTCTTTATGTAATGCTAAGCTAACTTTATTCATAATTTAATTTACTAAGTCAATCCTTTGCCAAATTGGTAGATTCTGCTAGAGAAGTCAAAAACTTAGTATATTTATATTAGCTAGGTGCAAGGGATAAATCACCAAACATTGTTACTATTTTATTTTTCGAATTTCATTATTTTCATTTAAAATATAATCCTTCCACTAATTTTATTTAAAATACACAACTTTAATTTAAAACTAAAACATTTAAAATTCATGACTTTCTCTTATTTTTCATTTTAAAAAAAAGAAAAAGAAAGAAAAGAAAAGACAAATAATAAATATTACTATAAAATATGACATTTAAAATGCTATTGACATGATTTTCATCCAGCTAACTAAAAGTACCAAAAATTCTTTGCGATCATGACAACTTTGATGTAGTTTTATTCGAAAAAATAATTTTGATTGAAAATGGGTACCTTGCATATTAAAAATATAATTGTTTACAACAGTCACATGCAGGTATGCAGTGGAGAGTATACTGGGGGTATATGCTGTATATCTTTTACATTTTTTAAAGGAACACAGTATACTCTCTATTTCTCAAGAAAGATATAATGTACACACTCAGGGGTATACCCTCTGACTTAAGCGTATACCCTCTGCTTAGAGCATATATCCTCTGTTATTTTTATGACTACATCCTTGGTTGCTTGACTTGAACAATTATAACATAGATGAAATGATGGCAATGGAACAATATTTGGCGATTTATCACCTGTGCCAAGTACCAAAATGTCTTCCTGACATATAAAAAGTAAAGTGGTGAAGAAGAGTACATTATAAATGAAACACAATTTTAGAAAAAGAACAAACACAATTCAAATCTAAAACACTTGAGTACCGTATTTTTGGGCGTATGCGCCGCACACACCGTAAGTGCCGCACCTCCGAAAATGCATTAAAATAAAACAAATATTCATCAGAAGCACCGCACCGCCGTATGTGCCGCACTTACAAAAATACATCAAAATGTTAAAAATTGCATTATATTTAGTGTTTTTTTGCATTTTTTTTAACATTTGTAATATAAATCCAATTTTAAATTTAGTATATTTTTTATCATAAAATTAAATTTGAATTCATGCAGCCTTTTTTTCACGATTTTTTAATACGTTTTTTATAGTTTGTAACAAGGTTTGCAGGGTTTTATTGTGATATTTGATGAAATTTGCAGGTTTTATCGCGATATTTGAAGAATTTGCAGAGTTTTTTCGCGATACTTGAAAAAATTTGCATTTTTTATGGGGATGAGCAAGGGATGAACCATGATGAATTGAATGAATCATGAATATTTGAATGAATAATGAATCATGAATTTTGATACTTGAAGCAATACTTGAAAAAATTTGAGTTAAAAAAAAAAAAAAAAAACGCAAATTCTGTCGAAAAAGTGCAGAAAAAAAGAGAAATTTGTAAAAAAAAAAAACATAAAAAGAATGAAATCTATTAAAAAAATCTCGAAAAAACACACATTTCATCAAAGATTCATGATCCATTCATTTCATCATGATTGATCCCGTTCTCATTCGCCTTTGAGAATAGTATGAATCATGATGAAATGAATGAATCATGAATCTTCAATGAAATGTTCGTTTTTCTTAGATTTTTTAATAGATTTCATGCTTTTTTTTTCAAATTACTCCTTTTTTCTGTGTTTTTTCGCCTGAATTTAAGTTTTTTCTCGTTTTTTTTTTTTAACCGTTTATTTATAGATACGATGCGTTTTTTCTAACAATTTTTTTGACATTTCTTTTTGCCTTTTTTTTTTGCGATCTTTTGAGAAATTCACAATTTTTCCGTGATCTTTTGACATAATTTGTGTTTTTTAGAGATTTTTGGACATATTTCGCGTTTTTAATGCAATCTTTCGTCGATATGTGGGTTTTTTAGCGATACTTCGGTGAAATTCATGATTTTTTTGCGATCCTTTCAATAAATTTGTGGTTATTTTTCGCGATTCTTTGGTGAAATTAGCGTTTTTTTCAGCGATTTTTTTATAGCGGGGACTAGCATTTGATTGCAAAGGGCGGATTAACGGGATTTTACGATAATAAATTTGTAGTTTTTCAAGTGATCCTATCATGAAATACACATTTTTTTCTTTTTACATATTCGCACTTTTCCCGCGAACCTTTGATAAAATTTGTGTTTTTTTCTTCCGATCCTATGATAAAATTCTTGCTTTTTCTGCGAATGATTGACAGAAATTAGGCTATAATTTGTCGAAATTTGCGATATTTTTTATGCTTCGCATTTTCTTCCTGATGATTGATTTTTCACAATCTTCAGAAAAATTCCGATCAGAATCACCTCTGTAATGAATATCGCTGCAAGGGGGAAAAAATATATGGTATCCGCTGCCCCAGCAGAAGTGCCGCAGTAAGCATAATTTTACTTTTAAACTCGTATGCACCGCAGCGCTTATGCCCGAAATTTTATATTTTTTCAAATTCCATGTACAATATAGAAGTGACTTTGCGGATGTTTCACAAAGATTCCTTTTAGAGACCTGCACATGTTGGGTTGTATCTGACATGAATCTGCAAATTGCATTTAAGTCAACCCGGAATCCAACTCAAACCCACAAAAATAATTTTTGGCAACCTTCAACCCAACCTGAACCCACAAAATTACAACCCAATCTTACAACCCAACTTGAATATACAATGTAAAGAACAAAGAACCTAAATCATGCTTTAATGCCACTATGAAAAATAATCTAAAATTGGATCTCTAATACCTTTATATTGTTTTACATAGAAGAATGAATAAATATATATTCTTTAATATTCAAATATAGTAAAACCCTTGAGCACCTTGTGATTGTTGAATAGAGTCAAACATCCGTTCGGATTAACTTGAATTTTATTTTACTTTATAATTTTTTTTTTTTTTTGGCTTAGAATTATACTTTATTTTCTTTCTATAAATTGGGTTTACATGAATTCTTTTGAATGGTATACAGGTTTTTTACCACTTACTTTGCTAGAAGTTCAGAAAAAATTTGAGCACAACTATGTTTAAGATGAAAATAAATACAGATTTGACTGTATGTTCAATTTACTGCATGAGAAATACAATGTTAAAAAAAAATATATATATCATTATCAAAAAGTTATTCATTTGAAGGTATCAAGGTCAATTAAATCTTACATCTCTATTAAAAACATTCTAAATTCAAATGTGTTGTCTGGCGAATAAATCCACCTGAAGAAATAATGCGTATCACAGTGAAATCAAAAGTGAACAAATCTTCGTAGAACATTTCTTTAACTAAAACATTTAATGAAATAATATTAAGTATTTACAGTTCTATATACATTATTTACAAAACTTAAAATCATTGGGAGACACAATGCTCCACTTTTATATCTATTTTTTACTGAAGTCATATCATTCTAATCAAAGCAACATATCAGCTGCATTCCATTTACAAAAATCAGAGTGTTCTAAAAGTGGAAGTTGAAGTTAAGAAATTGCATAGCGCATAGCGCCAATCTAACAGCCATTCTTTTTCTTCAATGTATATCAGAAATGTGATCACAAATTATTATTTCTTTAAGAAACATTGTTTTTTCCAAAATATGAAAAATATTATCAACATTTTATTTTTGATTAACACAAAAACAGAGTATCATACTATTGATAGTTTATGAACTCACACACGTTACACGTAAGTAGATTGAAGAAATTTTAGATAGCTTTCTTTTATGTATTTGCTGCTGTGGGTGATTGTTCAACCTCGGCTCCTAAAGTAACCTACAAGACCCATGTAGATTGAATTCCTATCCTGACTGCTTTAATAGAGTAAAATATGATCGTAGTCTAGTAGTTAAAGGAAATTACAGAGGAGTTAAAATTATTGAAACTGACTGTTAGTGATTTATTTAGATATAAGTAATGAAAAGGCTTTTCCTCAGTGAAAATTAAAAAGCTTGCAACATGGTAAAATGTTTTATGAAGCATGACAATATCCCATGTAAACTTTTTCCATATGAGAATTTTAAGAGGGAGATTTTTACATTCTAACATTCTGAACCTAGTTCAGCAATGTTATAATTTTGTCAAGTTCATCTCACACTTCAAAATGATAGCACAATTCCCATCTAATCAATCAGAATAGCTGTTTCTTGTTGCAAGAAAGCTGAGCACATTGCATTTACTAAACTGTTAACACACTATTATAGCAGTGTGCAAAGACTTTAGTTACAAATTTATTTGCAGCAAGAGTTCAATATTCGGGATCAAAGATGAAGTCTGAATTACACAACAGTGAACTATTTTAACATGGCGGGAGGAGGGGAGAGAGAGAGATGTAAAATTAGCCAATAACAAAATCATAAAAAACCAATGGCGGCTGATTTAAAACATGGAAAAAAAAAAAAAAAAAAAAAAAAAAAGGAAAGTAAGTGCTTTTGTTGTTATTTTAGTTTTTGCCTCAAAATAATTAAAATTTATCAGCAAAATAAGGGAAATTAATTACACCTGAAAAAGAAATCATTGCTAGAAAATATTTATATTAATAAGTATCAGTCTAGTTTAATTACTTAAAAAATTAATGTTTATGTGAAAAAAAACTGTTTTGATAAATGAATTTTTTTTTTTCAAATTACTAATTTTATCAAACAAAACTAAATCAAAATTACAGATAAAATCAGTTGGCTGCTTTGAGGAGTTTTTAATTTCATTTTTCCTTAAGATTTGGTGTTGGCACCAACCTTGGCATCTACTATTTCTTGGTAAATTGTAACCCTAGTTGTTATTATCATTTGCTTCAAGTGGTTGTCTCCATGGTGAACTTCGTAAAAATTATTTTGTTGTGAATAAAACAAAGTCAGCATTCGAAATCCTTGCTGGTCCGCTGGTCCGAGACCACCGATAATTCAATCGGACTACTAATCTGAAAAATTTAGTGGTCCGCTGGACCAGTGCCTTTTTTCCGGCCCTGAAAAAACCGCAACCGATCGCACATAAGATTTTTTTTTTTTTTTTAGCGATGCCGCGACGCGCTATAGCACGTAAAATACGCAAAAAAACGGCGATGGGACGCAAAAGAATAGTTCTTACGCGTCCCACGAGACGCGTAATTTCGTTAAAAGATCGCGAAAAAAAGGCAAATTTCGTTAAAAAAATCGCGAAATAACGACTAATTTCAGGCAAATTTTGTTAAACAATTCTCGAAAAAATGGCTAATTTCATTCCAAACCCGAAACATAAAGCAGATTTTTTCAAAAAACCGCGAAAAAACGGCAAATTCCGCTCAAAAAAATCGCGAAAAACGGCAATTTTTTCAAAAAATAGCGAAATAAGGGCAGATTCCTTCAAAAAATTGCAAAAGAAGACAGATTTCTTCAAACAATCGTGCAAAATACGACAAATTTTGCCCGAAAATCGCTATAAAACGGCAAAATTTGTCAAAAAAAAATCTCAAAAAACGACAAATTTTGTTAAAAAAGCGCTAAACAATGACTAATTTCTGGCAAATATTGTCAAAAAATCTCGAAAAAATAGCTAATTTCATCCTAAAACCCGAAAAAACGGTAGATTTCTTCAAAAGATCGCGAAAAAACGTCAAATTTCGTCCAAAAATCGAGAAAAAACGGGAAATTTTGAAACAAAATATCGCGAAAAACGGTATATTTCGTCAATAAATCCCGAAAAAACAAAAGATTTCGTCAAAATAACGCGAAAAAACGAAAATTTCGACAAAAAAGAACGAAAAAAAAAAAAAGTGAATGCCGGGAGAGAATTTTTCTGTTTTAAAATCTAATTTTCCTGCTTAAAAAT
Organism: Maratus speculifer; assembly: GCA_964019185.1. NCBI lineage: Eukaryota > Metazoa > Arthropoda > Arachnida > Araneae > Salticidae > Maratus > Maratus speculifer. Next base: position 183,533,684 of record OZ025297.1, read on the forward strand.
TGTTGTTGCTGCTCCAAAAACTGATTTTCCTGCTTCCCGATCGGATTTTTATTGCTCCAAATCTTTCTGAGTGAATGTGACTCCTGAAAGCACTATTTCATTAAGCAAAGTACCCATTTACTCAACAAAAATATCCCTTTTTTCAGCAAAAATATCTTTTTCAATAAACCTGTATTGCCCCATTTTAAAAGAAATGCAAAGAATAGTGATACTTGTTATCTTCTACACTTAAATAAGCATTATTTTATAATTAAATTTGTATCTTGCACATTTATTCTTTAAAAAGTACAGAAAATTTCTCTTTTTAATTTTTAGCAAATTATAATTTTACATTGTATTATGCTGAAAATTTTGGATTAATGCAAAGTAAGATTGGTTTATTTTCCAAGGAGGGGGGGGGGGGGGGGGAGGAGGCCACTCTAAGTGTTAAAATTATTTAATAGAATTTTATATAGCGGACCAGTAAATTTTCATGCTTACTGGTCCTTAGGGACCAGTGACTTTTTTTTAGGAATTCTAACGCTGAAAGTTAATAGTTATATAATTAGTAGAATTATATATTTTAAGAAAAAGGTCCCAGTCCATTTGCTTGTGCTATTAATCATTTGTACCACTCGTCAGAATGGAACTTTGGGACAGTTGGAAATGATTAATCTGTGTTGTTAAAAATTTTTAAAAATGTAACATGGAAGTAAAGGTTTTAAATCGTTGAAGGGGTAACATAAAAACCGATATAACAAAGTTATTGAACTTCACAATTGATGAAGCAGAAGGAACTGATGAAACTGATACTTTGAATAAAATTGAAAACTTAAAAAAATTACAAGATAGGCTTGATGAATAAAAAATGGAATAAAATTTTGAAATATGAAGAAATGGATAAATGTGAAAATAAAAAGGTTGATGTAGTAAATGGAAATAACATTGTTTCTCATAATACACAAAAATTAACCCTTAAGTTGCCTGAGACTACTTCACCAGAATTTGACGATTCTTACAAAAACTGGAATAATTTTAAGACTCAAACTTGCAGCATTATAGATTCTAACAAAGTGTTATTGAACAATCAAACTCTTATTTGCACTCTTCGCTCATGGGTATAACAAAGCAAATCCAAAGTGCAGATGACACTTATGAGTCATTATTTCATGCACCTAAAATTAGATTTGATAATAAAAGATTAATTGTCAATAGGTACATAAAAGGCTTATTAATGTTAAAGATATTTCTGTTGAATTAGCTGAAAAAATAAGAATTCTGCATGATTGTATTTTAAAGCATGTAACAGCTTTAAAAGTTTTGAATGTTGAAATTAATAATTTTAGTAAGGATTCACTGATTAACATTATTTTGATGAAAATGGATAAAAAAAAGCATGCAAAGAATTTGAAATGAGTTTAACATCTACAGATTTATTCAAATGAGACACTTTGACCAAATTCTTGCAAAATCGTGTTCAAATTTTGGAAAATTTGCAAGGAATACAAGTAAATTTTTTAAAATTTAAAGGTTGGATTAAAAAAAAAACTTTTATTCTAAAATCTAATTAGTGTGTTATTTGCAAAAAATTGTGTACTATATATTCTTGCTCAATTTTCGTAAAAATGATTTCGATTCAAAGATTTAATGAAGTTAAAATAAACTTTGTATGTATGTTTTTTGAATTTGCACCTTCTTTCTAAACGTATTTCTAAATATAGGAAGAAAAAAAATCATATTTCACCAAATATAAGTTTCAAAATTCGGTATTTGGATTGGTGGTTACTCGTAGCTTTTCAATAAACAATTCTAATTCCTTCTGCAGGTTGACCTTTAGCTCAGACCATAAGAATATTGAAACTATTCTTCAAAATATCTGGGAATTAGAAAATATTTTATCTGATCGTCTTCTGAACAAACAAGAATTTTGTGAAACTAATTTTCGAAAAATGCTTAAACTCAACGATACCAGAAGATTTACTGATGAAAAGACTATTAAAATAGAACAATTAGATACCTTGGGAGATTCAAGATCACTAGCTGAACAACATTTATGTCAAATTGTAAAAAGATTAGAAAACAATTTTTATATGAAACAACTTTATTGTAAATTTCTAAATGATATGAAAATTTAAATCACAGAGTGAATAAATCAAAGACTTTCATTCATTTGTTTATTACAAGTTTTATCATGGTATTTTTAAACTGGGCAAGTCTTCTACTAAATTAAGAATGGTATTTAATGCCTCTGCCCCTACCACAACTGCAATAAGTTTGAATGACATATTGCTTTCCAGTGAACTAAAAGATCTTTTTTATATTTTTCTACGATTATGGAAACACAAGGTCGCTTCGACAATAACAAAAATGTTTCGTCAGATATTAACAGATCCTTTGCAAAGGGACGTCTTACGTAGTCTCTGGCAAGATTATGATAATAATTCAACCATTGCTTTCAGAATGAACACAGTTACGTATGGTACAAAATAAGCTTGTTTTTAAGTCACAAAATCCTTAAAACAGCTAGCCTTAGATGAAAAGGATAAATTTCCATTAGCTGCACAGACTATTTTATCTGATAGTTATATGGATGACATAGTTACTGGATCCCCTAATTACGAACCAGCTATTGAATTAAAAAATCAGTTTATTAATATATTTAGTTCTTGTGGAATGACCTTACACTAGTGGAATTCAAATTTGAATGAGCTTCTAAATTATGAAGAAGTTGAAAATGTTTCATTTTGTTTTAAAGCTAACCTCAGTTAAAACTTTGTGTATGGTTTTGCAATCTTTTTTAAGGATCAATTAATGTTTAGAGTTTTGGTGGAAAAACAAAAATCATACACCAATGGGCAAGTTCTTTCTGCCATTACAAAATTGCATGACCCTCTAAAACTCATTGACCCAATTATTTGCAAGGCAAAGTGTTATTGAATTGTGATTTTTGCGAAATTGTGACTTTTTAAAATTGGATGGGATGAGAACATTCCAGAGCATCTTTCTGCTAACTGGTATAACTTCATAAATCAACTAAAGGATACAGAGAAAATAAAAGTCAGTAGCTATATATTAGAGCCTTCTACTAAAGCAGTTTTTGTTCTTGGATTCACTGACACTTCTGAAACAGACTACAGTGCTGCTACCTTGTATACAGTGTTAATTCATCCAATCATCCATCTCTCTTCGAACCTTAATGCAAGTAAATTTTGAATTGCACTTCTAAAGACCATTTCAGTTCCCAGACTGGAATTATGCTCCTGTTTACTTTTGCCATAATTTGTGTCCCAAGTTCTTCCTTCTTTAAAATTAGACATTCAAAGAGTAATTTTGTTTTCAGATTCAACCATTGGTTTGATGTGGATAAAAACACCAGCTCATCTATTAAAAACATTTATAAGAAATCGAGTTTCAAAAATTCATTCTCTCACTGAACAATTTAAGTGGAGATATATTTCACCCAGTAATAATCCTACAGAACAAATCCTCAGGAAATGTTAAATTTGGAACTCTAATGGCATGGTCCATTAATTCTAAATGATCTCCTTGATTAACCAGAAATTAAAAAAACTGATCTACAGAATAATGATGTACATTTAAATGAACTTAAAATTGTTTCGAACATAACTTGCTTATTGTACATAATAAATTTATTAACTATTTTTATAATTTAAGTAATAGTTATTTTAAGTTAATCTGTATTCTTGGTTATATATACAGGTTTTTGAATAATTGTAGGGGTAAAAAAAATTTTTTAGGTTCTCAAACACTGCTTCATTTTGTGAGGCAGAAATTCTGGACTTTAAATAGCAGAAATATAGCTAGAAAGATAGTTCAAAATTGTATTGTATGCTTTAAAAATAAGCCTAAAATTGTAGAACAATAATGTCTTTATAACCTAAAGAAAGGGTCAATATCAATTCCCCAATTTATAAATTCAGGCTCTGATCTGTGTGATCCATTCTTCATAAGATATAAACATCAATGTAAAGGAGTTTTTAACGAAATTTATTTGCAATATTTGTTTGTTTTGCTACTTGTGCAGTTCACCAAGAAATAGTAAGAAATTTAAGTTCTGTTCAAATCTTTTTAAGGTACCTATTAAAATAGGTACCTTAAAAAGATTTGTAACTAGGCACAGAATTTGCTTGATGATCTTCTCTAATAATGTCCCTAATTTTGTTGGTGCAAATTCAGAGTTAAAAATATTACTTAATCTTATAAAAAATCAATACAATGAATTGCTTATCTATTAGCAAATTCAATTTCTCAGAAATTCTTGCCTCCTAAATATTCTAATTTAGGTAGCTTGTAGAAGGCAGAAATAAAATCCTACAAGCACCATATAAAAAAAAACAATTGGAGATTTAAAATTAATTTTTGAAGAATTTTTAACAGTTGTTAATCAGGTTGTAGGTATTTTAAACAGTAAGCTTCTAATACCTTTATCTTCACATCCTAGCAATTATGAAACTTTAATCCTAGGGTATTTTTAATCAGCCGCCATATAAATAGTATTTGTGAAACAAATTTAATGGACCTTGTTGATAATAAAATTAGCCAATGGCAGAAAGTGACCAAAATTAATTAATTAATTTTGAAAAAGTTCTGATTTTTTTTTCTTCCTAAAACTTTATTTTTTCCACAACTTGAGCCTATTTTTAATTTTATCAAAAATCTGTGATCATTTTTGGCCATTTTACTAGAATAATAACTTTAAATTGATTTATTATGCATCATAATTCAGAAGTTATTACTTTTTCCTTTTTTGATTTTCATAAAATCCCTCTTTATCCCCCCCCCCCCCCCCCCCCGGTCTGATTTTGCTTTTATCTTCAGATCCTAGCGATTATGAAATTTTAATCCCAGGGTATTTTTAATCAGCCGCCATATAAATAGTATTTGTGAAACTAATTTAATGGACCCAGTGGCATAGCTAGAGCATTTTGTTTGGGGGGGGGGGGGGGGGAGATCGAATTTACCGAATGTTAATTGAAAATCACCAAATGATTGTGATTTAATTTTTTTATTTTCCTTTCTTGTATATTTATGCCTTATTAAAGGTTAAAATTCAACATTTGTATTAGTAGCCAGTGGCCAGTAGAGGCTGAATGTTTAGTAGCCACTATTGTCAACTTAGTGGCCACTAATTACTATCAGCGATTCTTTGACGAAATTGCCATTGCGGCTATGGCGATTTGTTGGGTTTCCGACCGGGACCCTGAATGAAAAAAAAAATATGTACCCAGAAAGGATTTCTGTTCTGGGTTCCCCGGGATCGCTATTTTTTAAGCCCTATATTGTGAGATATTGCAAATTATGTTAATAAATCCAGCACAATGACTCATTTAAATAAAAACTTTAAACTGATTTTTCTCACTGTTTATGTTTTTATAATTTGCTTGTTTGAAAAAATTTCAAGGTTTTTTTTTTTTTTTTTTTTTTTGGCTTATTGAGATAGAGGTTTGATTTAATTGTTCTCCATGGTGTACTTAATATTTTTATATATGGATTGAACTTTCAAGTTTATGTAATCAAAGATCTATAATCCGCACACCCATAATCCACTGTTTTCTATAATTCACATTATTTTACGAATGTAAACAATGAAATAAACAGTTAAAAAATTTACAAATTAGTGATTCAAAAGCGTTTTTTTAGAAAAATTTAAAAAAAATGAAAAAACAATGAGGAAACAGTGAATTATGGGTGTGCGGATTATAGAACTTTGACTGTAGTTATTTTTTAAAAATTATTTAAATTGAGATTTTGCTGAATTTCTTTCATTTTTTTATATTAAGAAAAAAAATATATTACAGTATATCACATATACGCATATATTACAGTATTATTCAAAACTGAAGAGATGGTTTCAAAGGTACTAGTGTCCCCTTAAAATGCTTTATAGCATTTTCTATAATAAATAAACTGCATTTTCATAGTTGGATTGGTGTGAATGAATAGTTACCTCGTTACCTGTCAATATATACAATTTTATACTACACTAACAGGGGTGGGGAATTTTTCCAAATTTTTACCAGCCAAGGATTTATTTCACCAGCCCGCAAGATGCAACACACAAGCAGTTGAAAATAGTTGTGACAAAATCGCACGCGATTACAGACAAAATTATTATTACTACAATGCATTTTTATAATTCTTTTTTCTATAATATTAAGAAATATATATAACAGAGGTAAGATTAATATTAGATAGAACTTAGTACTGTATTTACACTGTAATAATTTGGAAAGTTAAAATATCTAGATTAAAAAAGTGTTTTCTGATAATGTGCCTATTGTCTACAGTTTTTCAAAAACTAAAAATGCACTTGCCTTGTGAGAAAATCCACTCACCACTGGCAAGCAAAATGATGTATTTCCCCACCCCTGTACACTAACATTATTTTGCCCAAATATAGAATTTGGTTTCATGGAATTCTAATCAGAATATCAAATAGTTAATTATTTTATGTATATAGAAGATCATAACTTTGTTCAAAGTCATGATTTTTTATGGATTTCGCGATCTTTTGAAGACATTCGCGATTTTTGACAAAATTTATCATATCTTCACAATTTTTGGATGAAATTAATCGTTTCTTCGCGATTTTTGGACGAAATTTGCTGTTTTTTTATTCGCAATTTTTTGAAGAGATCTGCCGTTTTTTCGCGATCTTTTGACGAAATCTGCTGTTTTTTTGTGATCTTTTGACGAAATTTGCTGTTTTTCGCAATGATTAACAAAGATTAACGTTTTTCGTGATTTTTTCACAAGATCTGCCTTTTTTCACGATATTGTGACGAGATCAGCGATTTTTTTTGGAGAAGTTTGCCGTTTCTTTGCGGTATTTTGATAAAATTTGTTGTATTTTCGCGATATTTTGATAAAATTTGTCATATTTTTGAGATATTTTGATGAAATTTGCTGTATTTTCCTCGATATTTTGATGAAATTTGTCGTATTTTCATCGATATTTTGATGAAATTTGCCGTATTTTCATCGATATTTTGATAAAATTTGCCGTATTTTCATCGATATTTTGATGAAATTTGCCGTATTTTTATCATTTCTTGTCGAAATTTACTTTTTTCCCAGCGATTTTTTTGCCGAAATTTGTCAAAATCTTTTGATTAAATTCGCGTTTTCCCGCAATCCTTTGACGATATTAGCGATTGTTCTTCAAACGATTGGCAAAATTGTTTATTTTCGGCGACCATTTTTCAAAATTCGCGATATATTTTATCTCCTAATTTTCGGATTTATGACAGATTTTTAATATTTGAAAATGATTGATTGCCATTTTGGCGATCAGATGCATAACATTAAGTCGCCAATTTTTTACATTTAGTCGCCCTGTGGCCGGTGGCGACCGTGAATTTTAACCTTTATGCCTTATTATATTTTAGAATGAGCACTGTGAAAATAAATATATCTACAATAGGGATGCACAACCTTTTCAAAAGAAAGGCCACTTAACAAACATGTCTGGGTGATTGAGGCCACATCAATAACACAAAAAGAATTTTATTTTAAGGAGGTGACCTGTGGCCTATGATGAGATAAAAAATTTAGTCTCAAAAGGGAGTGGGTTACTCCTTTGGTTTCACTTATCCTGCCAAAATATCCAATTTACTTGGTAAGGATATATCAACAGATTTTATGTTTATATGTGTAACAGATATCGCAAACATTATTTTCTAAATATAACAATAATCCTTGACTTTTCGGGAGACTAAATTTTGTTCCATTAAAAACGCTAAAAGTCAAACATAAGTGGCTGCTAATGCTGAATAAAAAAATGTGAGTTTTATGAATGAAGGCAAGAGAGAAGCTGATCAACTGATCAAAGAGATTTTCTGATCAATGAAATTCCTGATTTTTCTGCGCCTGATCGACATAATTGACAATTTTTCTGCATCTGATCGATGAAATTCGCGACTTTTGCAAAGTCAATCCATGAAATTTGCAATTTTTTCAAGCCTGATCGACAAAATTCATGTTTTTTTTTTTCGGATGTGATCGACCAAATTTGAGATTTTCAGCGAATGATCAGCAAAATTTGAGATTGTTCAGCGAATGATTGGCATAATTTATGATTTTTCTTCGCCTGATTGATAAAATCTGCAATTTTTTTCATGCCCAATTCATAAAATTTGTACTTTTTTCTGTCCTTGATGGATAAACTACACATTTTTCCGCACACGAACAATGAAGTTCATGATTCTTAACTGAATGACGAAATCTGCATTTTTTCTGTCACAAATTGTCAAAATCTGCGATCTTTTCTCTCTATAAATTGCCGAAACTCACGATTGTTCAGTAGCTGCTCAAAGCTATTGATTTTCCCGCGCATTATCGACAAAATTTGTCGGTTTTTTGTATCCTATCAATAAAATTAGCGATTTTTCGTTCCGAATCGACAAAATTTGTGAGTTTTTCATATTGACCGCCCGAGTTCATGCTTTTTACGAAGCTGATTAACCATATTCGCATTTGTTTCATTCCCGAACAAAGAAAAGGGCAATTTTTGCATGCCATATCAACTAAATTCGCGATTTTTTTGTTCTTGATCAACAAAATTTGCGATTTTTTCATTCCTGATCGACTAATTCGAGAATTTTTCGAAAGCAGTTGACAATGTTCATTTTTTTTTTCTCAATGACGAAATTAGCACCATTTTCCATTCTTGATTGATGAAATAAACATTTTTCCGCACACGAACAATGAAATTCGCGATTCTTAACTGAATGACGGAATCTTTATTTTTTTTCTGCCATAAATTGACGAAATCTGTGATTTTTTTTTCTCGTGATAAACTGACAAAACTCATGATTGTTCTGCAGCCGCAAGATTTTTCAATTTTTTGTGGCATCATTGACAAAATCTGCATTTTTTTCATGCTCTATCAACGAAATTAGCGATTTTTTCGTTCTGCATCGACAAAATTCGGGAGTTTTTCGTATTTGATCGCCCGAATTCGCACTTTTTACAAAGCTGATTTTGACAGGAATAAATAGTTAAAAAGCTCTCATAGCTCAAATTCTATTTTATTTAAAAGTTATTTAAATTTATTTCTTTTATTTAACAATAGTCTAAATTCTCTAATTACTTTATTTTTTATAACTAAACGTTATGATAATAACAATAAACATAATGTGCATTAAAGATAATACATTAAATGTATTTTTTTATTTATTTATAAAAGTAAACTTAAACACTTACCTTTTATTTTCATCTGTGTCCTGAAATAGAGAAATATGGGACTTTATTTTGTTTTATTTTTCATTTCTAACTTTTAAAAGTTCGTTCTTCTCGGCACGTAAAGATGTAAACGCCATAGAAAATTCTATTAGAGTCCAAATCGATTAATCAATTTGCTACATCGATGATAGGTGGCGGCATAGGTCATAATTGACTAAGCCAGCCAATCAGATGTTAATTATTCATGAATTGTACAATTGCATCACTACCGGGAAAATTCGAGAATGTGGGAGCAACTGACACGTGTAATGGTTCAAATCATATTTATATGGCGACTAGCCGTGTGTATTTCGCTCTCGTTCTCACTTCAAAGCAGAAGCGTAATACTTAAATAAACGGTAATTAATGTTTACCGGTGATTGAAAATGAAAGTAGTAACTTATTGTTTTTAATGAAATTCTCTCGACCGTATGTGTCAGTATAAAATCTAGTTCCACTGTATCAAAGTTAGTAAATTCTTCTCAAAGTGCCGCCGATGTCCCGTTCCCCTCCATCATTACAGCTTGGCATAAATATTATGGTATGTTGTCTTTTACATTCAAGATGCTTTGTTCATTATGTATTTTTAAAGCGAACTGTATTTTTATAATTATTCAAGAATTGTTTTTAACTGAAGTTCATTATTTGCTTTTAAAGTGAACTATGTTTTTATAATTCAAGAATTATTTTTTAACTGAAGAAATACTTTTTATTACATATGTCAAGAAGCTAAATAAAATGAAATGGATCTCATTTACTGACTTTTTATTTACCAGCATATCTCATATTTTTATTATACACTTATTTTGAATTCATGAACAGCTTTTTCCAACCATCTTCCATCTGCCTAATGTGTAATAAATTACAGACTCTGCTGTGTTAGGGTTTAAATAACCACCATTTCCTTACAGATCGACCATATTCGCAAAAACTTTTTTCCCAATCATTGAAATTGGTAATTTTGGAATGCCATATCAACAAACTTTGAGATTTTTTCCGTTCCAGATCAACAAATTTCTCGATTTTTTTCGTGTTTGATCGGCGAAATTCGCGATTTTTCGGAGACCTACATACAAAATTTGAGATTTTTCGAAGACCGATAGGCAAAACTCACGATTTTTCCATGTCCGATAGACGATATCTTTGATTTTCCAGCGCCCTGTCAAAGATTTGTCTTTTTTTCGCGCGTTAAACAGACAAAACAGGCAACTTTTCTGCAACCTATGAACAAAATTTGCAATTTATTCACCCATCATAAAAAAATATAAAAAATTTTCCTGCTCTATCAACAAAATCTGAGATTTTTCCGTGCTCTATCGCCAAAATCGCTATTTTTTTGCACTTGAACAAAATTTATGATTTTTCCGTGTCCGAACAATGAAATTCTCAATTTTTTCAAGCTCAATCAACAAAATTCATAATTTTTCTGTGCCCCATTGACGAAATTTGCGATTCTTAAGTGATTGACAAAATATTCAAATTTCCTATCATAAATTGTCCAAATTAACGGTTTTTTCCTGTGACCTAAGCAGTAAAATTACCAAATGTAATGAGTATTCTGAATTTAGGATATGAATATCCTGAAAATATTTAACAGTTTTAAATATTGACGTTTTCTGCCCATCAGTTTTGACAATGTTTTAGGTTTCATAATAATTTTTAAAAAATTCTTAGAAAAGAAAAATACAGGCAAAATGATGCAATTTTCGAACGAAAGAGAAATTATCGAATGTAATGAGTATTCTGAATTTAGAGTATAAATGTTCCGAAAATATTTAATAGTTTTAATAGAAATATCGATGATTTGTATATGAGTTTTGACATTGTTCATTGTTCTTAATAAATTTTTAAAAATTCTTAGAAAGGCAAAATACAAACGAAATGATGCAATTTTTGAACGAAAAAGAAACTGCCGAATGTAATGAATTTTTAGAATATGTGGTATGAGTATCCTGAAAATAATTGACAGTTTTAAATGCATTTTGACATTGCTTTATGTTTTGTAATAAATTTTTTAATACGTTTTCATAAATTCTTACAAAAAAAATTACAAGTGAAATGATGCAATTTTTGAACGAAAATAAAATTGCCTGAAATTGCCAATGTAATGAGTATTCTGAATGGGGTGTATGATTAATCCGAAAATATTTTATAGTTATTGATGATTTTTGTCCATGAGATTTGACATTATTTTATGTTTTATAATAATTTTTCTTATTATATTTTAAAAAATTTTTAGAAGGGTAAAATACAACACGAAATGTGACAATTTTTAACGAATATAAATAACCAAATGTAATGAGTTTTCCGAATGTGAGGCATGAGTATTTTGAAAATATTTAATAGTTTTAAATATGTTTTGATATTGTTTCATGTTTTGTAACAGTTTTTTTAATATGTTTTAAAAAATTCCTTGAAGGGAAAATACAGCGCGAAATGATGCAATTTTTGAATAAAGAGAAATTACCGAATGTAGCAAGCATTCCGAATGTAAGATATGAGTATTCTAAAACTATCTAATAGTTTTAAATATGTTTCGACATTATTTTACATTTTGTTAGTATACCGAATAAGAAGGGGGGGAGGGTTGCACCCCCCTACCCCTCCCCCCGTTTGAATATGGGATATGAGTATACCGGAAATATTTTAAGTATTTTTGACATTGTTTTATGTTTGTAATAACTTTTTTAATATTTTATAAAATTTTCTTGGAAAGAAAAAATTTAGCAAGAAATAGTAACTTTTGAACGAAAGTGAATTTACCGAATGTAATGTGTATATCGAATGTAAGGAGGTGTTGCACCCCCCTATCCCCCCCCCCCCCCTGTAGTTACTCCCCTGAATGGACCTTGTTGATGGCAGAAAGTGACCAAAATTAATTAATTAATTTGGAAAAAAGTTCTGAAATTTTTTTTTCTTCCTAAAATCTTATTTTTTTCACAACTTGAGCCCATTTTTAATTTTATCAAAAATCTGTGATCATTTTTGGCCCTTTTACTAGAATAATAACTTTAAATTGATTTATTATGCATCATAATTCAGACGTTATTATTATTTTCTTTTTTCATTTTCATAAAATCCCTCTTTATCCCCCCCCCCCCTTTGGTCTGATTTTGCCTATTAACAAACTTCACCGAGATTTTCTGCCCCTTGATTTTATATATCAGTTTGGAAGAGATTTCTGTTGAATTGTAGAAATTATTGTGTCCATAAAAAAATATATAAAAGATAGATAAATAAAATTTTAAACTGGGGTTGGTTTTGAGTTTAAGGGTCATGATCGGCATAGATCTACAGAACTTTTTCAGAAATTACAATATAGAACAGAATATGATAGGTAATATTTTTTATGAAATCTACCTAAAAGTCTGTTAGAATAAAAAAATAATTTTAAAAAGCTACAGTTTTTAATAATTAAACATGGAAAAAGTGAAAATGCTTTTATAGTTATGTGACCCACCATGCATTTACTATTATGTGGCCCACTATGTATCCTCAGAATGGTAAAAAAAGATAGCTGAAAACCTAGTGTAATAAAGAAATATTTTAAAATTGTTGTATACGGAAAAAATTTGAAACCAAGAAAAATTGATGTGCAATGAATAATAATATATAAAATAGAAATGTATTAAAGATACTTTACTGATATGTGCCGTGTATGTTTACTTGCATGTAGGAATTATTCCTTTGACTCTTTGTTTCACTATAATTGATTACAGATATTACAAAACAGGAAAAAAAATCATGATATAAAAATCATATATATTACCTTTGCTGTATCTTCTCGTATTCGAAGATTCCTTACAGTGATTCTTTGTTTGCTATCGACTTTTGTACCAGGCATGTCTGCATTATCAGCATACTTTTCTTCATCATCATCATCATCCAAGTCTCCATCACCTGCCTAAAATAATTTTACATTCAGAGGAAAGTTTTGCCATAAAATAAAAATGCATTAATTTTATTCATTTTTAATATTTTGATATTTTATTTAAATCAAAATACTTTTTTTACAGTATATATATATTTTTTTACAATGATACGAATACACATTTTTAAATATAAATGAATGTAAACTAGAAGCAATTTATTCTTTAATTTTCAAAATTGCTGAAACAATTATTAGTACTGCAAAATACACATGTTTTTCACAATCTTCGGACAGATTCCATGCTTTTTTTGCAAACTTTTGGCAAAACTTGCATGTTTTCATGAGGTTTTGACGAAATCCGCCATGCTTTTATGTGCAATTTTTTCATTTTTTGATAAAAAATTTTTATTTTTTGGAAAAAGTTCAAAATGGAATTTTTCTTTGTTTTTCAGATTGACAAAATCATGCTAAATTTCATTTTGGCGTAAATTTAAGAAAAAATGCTATTTTGGCACCGATATGCATAAAAAGTGCAGCACTTAAAAGCCTAAATTTTGTGAAGGAATCATTTTTAAGGATTAGAATTTTGTGAAGAGACCAATTTTAGGGATTGGAATTTTGTGAAATGGTTGAAAAAGGCTCCAATTTTTGGACAAGAATTGTGAAAAAATAAACAGTAGTCACATGGAGAGATTCACACAATATCCTCTCATTTCTCAAAGTTCAATGTAATGAATAAGTGCAAATAATGATTTATCAAAGGCAAATATTGGCAAGAAATAAGATTAATGTTAGAAAAAGGTAGTGGTATAAGTTTACCTGTTCTTTACTCTGAGCAGCTTCTCCAGCCATATAATCTTGTTTCAATCTTTCTTCTTTTAACAGACGTTTAGCCTTTAAAATCAAAGCAATAATTGTGAAACATTCAAGTTTAATACTTTATTTAAAATATTAAATATCACACAAGAAATTATATTTTAATGGTGAAACTTTAAAATCAATGATGTAATAGCACTCAATAAGATAAAATTTTGCAGTCTCTAAATTAATTTAGTATTCTTAATCTTTTTTCCTTACAATTTTTAATTGAACGTAAAATTATGTGCTAGTAAATATTACTCTCTTTCAAATTAAAAATGATAAATACTTACAATTATAATAAAATAAACATAATTTAATACTCTAAAAGATAATATTTAATTTGTGCACTTCTACATCAATGATGATTATCATAACAATCATAAATATTTTATAAGCAAAAAAACTTTCTAATATTTTAAACTGCGATTTTTAAATGCATGTAAACCACATTTATACAAATAAAATATCCAAAAAGTTAAAATTACTGAGAAAATTTTAAAAGGCAAATAAATTACCTCTTCTACTTTGGCAAATTCTTCAACTATGGTTTGGTAATTACTTGGATCATATCCATTCCAACGATCTCGTTTGCCATCATAATCCATAGTAAGTTTTGGAGGTAATATTTCATCAGGAGCAAAAGATGTTTCTAAATATTTAGCTCCAACTTTTCTAGGTCTCTAAATTAAAAATCAGGAAAAATTACAAACTTTTAACAATGGATTTGCATGATTTTCAATTTTATTTTAGAGAGGAGAAAATTTTACAACGATGAATGTGGGAAAATGACTTTTTAAAGAACGATGTTTGTGGGTTTCGTTAACATTATTTAAGTTTAATTTGTGCAGGTACTGTAGAAATAGAACGACCAATGCAGGAAAACGATAGATCGGGGTTTCACTGTATTATTCCCTTTAAACAATGAAAATAAGGTTTAGAGAAAGAAAAAAAAAAAGTTATTTTGTTTTTAAATTTTAGCAAAATATTTCAAAAAATTCTTAAGATATAAATTTGGGAACTTTTTGTTTTCATAGCGCTCTTAAAATATAAAACAAATATTTGTTTACAAAATAGCAACAAAACTAGGCAAATAAATTAAGAATTAGTTACATTACAATGCATTAAGAAGAAAAATAAGTATATTTACATTAGATTTATTCTAATTGAATAATACATCAAAGCAAAATAATTCATGATGCTTTAAACAAATTTCACTTTATAATTTCATTATGGAATGAAAATTTCTATTAATAAAGAAATAATTCTATCATTTTTAATAAAAATTGTACACATTTTGATTCTATATTTTCTTTATTCCATTTGATTAGTAAGATTTGTTGAACATTTAAAATAAACAAGCAGAAACCCATCAAATTTGAGGAATGAAAATGTTTAAAGAATAGATTGAATGAATTTATATATAAAAAAAAAAAAAAAATCACAAAAGTAATTACAATTAATCAATCTCATATTACCTAGCCCAACTCTTAAAATAAATATTAGCTTTAATTTTTCAAATTATTGAAAAATGAAATGTTATTCTTATAAGTAATCAGTAACATGCAATTAAAATTAGAAATTTTTAATTTATTATTTAAGGCGTTGATCTTTGTTATTATGAATATTAAAATAAACACAAAAATTGTAATACTATGACATAATAATTTTTATTTTCAACTAACTCTAAAAATAACATTGTTTTTGCTATCACAAAATTTACATGCTTACTTTTCATATTTATATTCACTATTTTAAAAAATATTTTAATATGCAAAAGATTATTAACTTTTTACAGGCCTAATTCAGATCCAGATATATTTTAAATTATTTTTTGCACATTATGCCTTCTAATGCTTCAGTTAAAAGGGATATGAATCATCAAGGGTGTAGTCGTAAAAATAACAGATATACACCCTCTAAGTAGAAAATATATGCTCAAGGCAAAGGGTATACCCTAGAGTGTATATATTTTAGCTTTCTTAAGAAACAGAAGTTATATGGTGTTCTTTTAGGAAATCCAGAAAGTGTATGGCGTATACCCCCGAACTCGGGAGCAGAATCGGCTCAACGCTGCGACGCATGTCGCAGACTCTTGGGAAGGTCTGCAGACTATTTTTGAACTGTTAAAAATTTAGCAAAAATTAAAAAATTTCGGACATAAAATGTATTGCAAATCTCTATAAATAATCTTAAAAAAGAAATCAATTTTGTCATAGATCGCAAAAAACATGGGAATTTTGCCAAAAAAAAAAAAAAAAAAAAGAAAAAAAGAACGGCAAATTTTGTCAAAAAAATCACGAAAAAACAGCAAATTTCTTCCAAAGTTCGCGAAAAAAAGGCAAATTTCTTGAAAACATCGCAAAAAAAGGCAAATTTCTACAAAAGATAACGAAAAAAATGACAGTTTTCGCCAAAAAATCACGAAAAAAAAAAAATCGAAAATTTCTTCAAAAAAATTGCAAAAAAAAAAAAAAAAAGGCAAATTTCTTCTAAAAATCGCTAAAAAAAACGCAATTTTCATGAAAAGATTGTTGGAAAACGTTAGTTTTCGTAAAAAAATCACGGAACAACGGCGATTTTCTAAAAAATCACAAAAAACGGTAAATTTCATTAAAAAAATCATGAGAAAATGGCAAATTTCTTCATAAGAGAGCAAAAAACCAGTTTTCTTTTAAAAAAAATCACGAAAAATTGAAAATTTCTTCAAAGAATCACAAAAAACGGCAATTCTCTTCAAGAGATCGCAGAAAAACGGCAGTTTTCATCAATAGATCACGAAAAAAACAGCAGCTTTCATAAAAAGATCACGATAAATCGGCAAATTAATTCAAAAGATTGCAAAAATGACATATCGTCAAAAAATCGTGAAAAAGCCACAAATTTTGTCAAAGGGGAGCCCTTCCCCCTCTTTCGGACAATGTATGAGGTGTTAAAAATTCTGAGAACAAAGGCAACTTCTTTTTAAAAGTATATTTTTCTTTTATGTCTATCACAAATACTTGGAATGTTTGAATGCATATAATGTAATGCGAGGGATTGGTCTGCAGACTGTTTTTTAAATTTTTACTTGTGTTGCAGACTGCAGAAAAAAATTCTGCTGCTGGGCCCCCATATATCCTTCGCTGCATCCCTGTTAATCATTAATATAGTGGAAATTTTTTTCATATATAATTCTCAGAATGTTCCCAATAAAAACATTGGTCACTTTTAGTGGTCATTTTTATGATTTTCTGTACATTTCCCCATTAATGATAGAAATGCAACTTCCAAATATTTAAA
The DNA here is from genome assembly GCA_964019185.1 of Maratus speculifer. Lineage (NCBI taxonomy): Eukaryota > Metazoa > Arthropoda > Arachnida > Araneae > Salticidae > Maratus > Maratus speculifer. The sequence goes on from OZ025297.1 coordinate 183,550,917, forward strand.
AAAAAAAAAAAATATCTATATCAAAAAATAATTTTTATGATTGGTTATTTTCCAGTAGATGTTGGTTTTTTTTTTTTTTTTTTTTTTTTTTTTTTTGATTTTCTGTACAATTTCTCATTGGCAATAGAAATGTAATTTCTATTTCAAAAAAATCAAATCATTTTTTTACTATTTCTGCTAATTTTTTCAAGTTAATTTTCATTAAATTTGATTTTTACTAAATTTTTTTATTTTATATTCCCAATTGGGAACATTGGCATGTAAAAGATTAATACATATATCCCAAATCTTGATGTCATGTTTGCCAATTACAATTTTTCACGCAATCATTCCCACTCTTGACTTGAGGTTCTAATTCGAGCACCTGCAAAATCCAGAAATTTACTTTTAGATGCATTCATAGTAAAATATTTAGTTTTGTCAAATAAAATACTCATTTCACTTTTACTGCGAAGTACCTGGGGAAGTCTGAAAATAAGTTTCCCCGTCGACTGTGGTCAGAGTTTCATATGAAATTAAAAAATAGAATGAGACATTAAAAATAGACATATCTTTATTTTTATACACAATTACCAAATACATTGAGACATTTGTCATATTGCTTGTTAAGCTTTGAGAAGCCCTACAGGAAAAACTCAGAGCTTTGTATATGGAAAAAGCATTTAACGGCTTGTCCGTATGCAAAGCCCTGATGTTTTCATGGAGGATTTTTTGCAGCTTAAAAAGCCGTATAACAAGTGTCTCAAAGTACTTGGTACTTATATCGACAAATAAAGTTGTGTCATATCTTTCATGTCGCATTATATTATTTGTCTTTCATACACACCTCTGTCCACAGATGCCAGGTGAAACTTATTTTCAGACTCTCCCACGTAATTTTTACACACTGAAGCCTTCTGTGATTAGCTTCTCAATTTCAGCATCATTGACATTTAAAAAATATTGAAATGCAATAGTTTTTTGAGTAAAAGTGTGCTATTTTAAATCTTGCCATCATTTTTTCTCCAAAAGTTTTAAGTAAGTTATAATTGTAATACGAAAATGGCATCTATAATGATGTAATACATTCAGTTAAAAAAAAAAAAAATGCAAGTTTAAACCTGGGGTTTAACAATATTGAAATGCAAAAATTACCATTATCATGAATATGTTTAAAGCATGTATTTATGATTTGAGTCAGGCAGCCTTTAAATGTTCAACAACAACAACAAACTTGTTCCTTTTTCTAGACTTTGATGAATAAAGTTTCCAACATAAGAATAACTACCAAAATAAGTGATGTTGAATTAATTTTTTACTTCTTGGGTGGGGGGAGGATGTTTTTATATCCTTCTTCTTCTTACTATTATTATTAATTTTCCCTTTTTACTTTGTTATTATTTTGTTTTTAAAAAAGAGGGAGATTTTTTTATTTCTGTGATTTTATTTTACTTGAAAAAAGAAAAAAAAAAGAAAAGAAAGAAAATAGCATTGCATAGTTTGTAAAAACACTTAATACAGTTGTAATTAATCAGAAAAATATATTTTTGTGCAAGAGATTTGTTTAGATGAATCGAATTTGATTAAAAGTGTATAAGTAATATTTTCATGTTTTTGTGGCATTCACTTTAAATATGCACTGATGTGGCTGCAATGAAACCAAAGATCAAATTTTGTTTTTTTACTGATCAGTTTTTAAAATTGTGTTTAATTTTATACAGAATCTCTCATATCATCCTTTATCAATAGTTAATAACCATTAGTTTTACAAGTGCAGTTCATATTACAAAAATATTTTAAATTTTGTTCTCGGTCATATAAAAATTGCTTTAAATTAAAAGAATTAATTTTTAAATAGTTAAGAAATTCCAAATTTTATACTATGTTTGGCTATTCCACAAAAAAGTTGATTCTAGAACGATTTGGCAAGACACAGCACATGGAAGTTTTTACTGCATATCTGTCAAGTGGTCCTTACTTTTCTTTTTGGCACATCCTTTCTGTTAATTTATTGCAAAAAACATCAATCGATTGTAAGGGGGAAAAAAAATGTTAATTTCGCAAATTGGCACAGTAGGAGGAGGATGTGAAATTTGTGGATAAGTCATAAGAAAAAAAACAGAAAAAAGAAAAATTTCTAAACTGATTTTTAAAAAAAAATCAAAATCTGTCCATACACTGGGAAAAAAAGTCACTCATTTTCTCTATGAGGGGGAAAAAAAAAAAGGAAAGAAAAAAAAGCGGGGAGGTGAAGGGAAGAAATGGAAAATTTGCCCTGATATTGCATAAAAACCCCCAAAAACTGTGAGATGTCAGTAAATCATGGGGACAAATACAAAAACTCGCTGTGTTACAAATTAAGTGAATTTTTTTTCTTTCAAAATTTGTCAATTGGTCGAAGAAAAATATAATGAAATTTGACGATTTAGCTGTAGAAATTTCTCTTTAAATTCACCAGTAATTCAGAAAACTATCTTAAAATTATAGTAATATTAGAGCACTCTAAATAAACCAGTTAAAAATGTGCTTTCAAACAGAACACAGAAGTGCTCTTTTTTGAGAAAAAATTGCACTTTTTATCAAATTTACTTTGTTTTAGAATCAACACTACATAGGTTTTATTTAGAAAATGTTCCCCCGTGTTCAAGCAAGTAAAATAGTAAAAATTTATTCTTATATGACCAAAGCTTATTGAGTTATGATACTTTGAATGATAGGATGAAATTTCAACATTTTAGTCAGAGTAAATGGAAAAATGTGTTTTTAGTGCCAGAAAACACTGAAAATGCATGAAATTCTTAGTATTATAAACTAGGTAAATTTTTGTCTGCAAAAATTAAGTTTATCTAACTAATAAACTAAAATACTAAATAAAGTTTTTCTTTTAATTATTTTAATGGTTTGGATTAATTTCAATGGAAAACAGCATCTATACTTACATCCCAAAGTTATTTTAAGCATTTTTTTTTAATGCCTTCTAATTAAAACAACCATTGACAGCATATGCAGTGATTTGTTATATGTTACAAAAATGACAGGTTGTTGGAGCCTGTTACCAGTGCAAGAGTGAAACGATGGAACCTGTTAACCAAAATTAACTATATTTCCTACCCCATTTCTCAATTTCTTGCTCTGTTTTAACATTCATTTATTTTCTAAACAAACTTCTAATTTTGTGACATTGGGTTCTAATCAGATTTTTAAAAATAGAGGTTTGTAATAACTAAGTTTGTTTTAAGGTAACAGATGGAATAGCGGAAAATAACATTAGCGGCCAAATCATAATATTACTTGTTTTCACTGATTTCATTCCAACTTTTGGTGTTTATTTTGAAATTCCAAGACCTTTCCAAATTTTCCATGACTGATATGTACAGTGATTACACCAAATTAATTTAAATGCATTTATTACTTCCATTCATTTGTCGGTGCACACTCTAATTTTTTTAAATATCCTTGAATTGTATGAAATCAACATATGTAACTGAAATTTAATATGTTAGTGATGTCGCTAGACTTGAAAAATCCTGTGTTCCCGGGACCTTTTTTTACAAATATATTTTTAGATGCAACATTGTTATATCTTTAGATGCAAAAATTGAACTTGTTCATTTGGAAAAGAAAAATGACATGCAATAATTATTATTTTAATAATAGTTAATGAATAATAAAACCAATATTCTTTTATTAAACTATTAAGAACATTTTTCTTTATGTTTTTCAAAACAAATGTGCAAAATACAAATTTAATTATAAAATAACATTTATTTGAGTTTAGAAGATAACAAGTTTCACTATTGCTTGCATTTCTTTTAAAAAGGGGCAAGAGAGGTTTATAGAAAAAAGACATTTTTGCTGAAAAAAAATACTTTTGTTTGAGTAAAAGGATAACTTTTTGTTTAATGAATGGGTGCTTTCAGGAATCACATTCACTCAGAAAGATTAGGAGCCGTCAAAAATGGATTTTGGAGCAACAAAAAAAACCAATTTTGAAGCAGGAAAATTAGTTTTTGGAACAAAAAATTCACTCCCAGCATTTTTTAAAAAATTTATTTTTATTTATTTTGACAATTTTTTTTCTTTTTTGCTATCTTTTTGATGAAATATGCCATTTTCCCAAGAGATTTTTTGACAAAATTTTCCATTTTTTCGCAATTTTTTTTTTATTTGCTGTTTTTTCTAGATTTTTTTAATGAAATTTACCATTTTTTCGTGATTTTTTTAAACAAAATCTGCAGTTAATAGCGATTTTTTGATGAAATGTGCCGTTTCATTGTGATTTTTTGACAAAATTAGCTGTTTTATAGTTTTTTTTTTTTTTTTTTTTTACGAAATTTGTTGATTTATTGCGAATCTTTTAATAATGAAATTTGTCATTTTTTTCATGATCTTTTGTTGAAATCTGCTGTTTTGGGGGGAATTTTGTGTTGAAATTAGCCATTCTTTTGACAAAATTTATTGGAAACTAGTCATTATTTCACAATTTTTTAAAAATGAAATTTGTTGTTTTTTCATGATTGTTTGACAAAAATTGTCGTTTTTTCATGATTCCTTGACGAAATTATGCGTCCTGTGGGATGCATCCCACCTCCAATTTGCTGTGTAGTTTACATACTATAGCGCGTCCGCAACATTACTGTAATATTATTGTTAGATTAAAAATGGAATGTATAGAATTTATTGTCTATTTGCATGCATTTTCTTAATTATTTATTTAGAGCACTGTATCGGATGGAACTTCACAAAAGTATTTTGATAACACTAGAAAGTTTTCATAATTTAAAGATTATGCATGATTTAGTACTTTATTTTTTATATTTTTTTTACTAAAAGTGTAAAAAAAAAATCATAACATAGATTTTGCCTACCCCCTCCCCCCTCCAAAAAAGAGAAAAAAACTTTTTATGAGAAATTTTTGCTGAAATCTGCCACAGCATGATTCACAGTATTATATGTATAAAAACCCTCTGTGTATAACGATTCCGGGGTCAACCCATCCATGAGAAAAAGAAACTTATTGCAACTGCGTCCATGTTAGGCTTAAGTATTCCGAGCCATTCACAAATACTCTAATTGTTCAACTTATGGAAATATACAGGTAAAAGATTTATTCATTACTCATTTTCTTTAAAACCTATAAAAACTATTTAATTATAATATTTAAGTTCTAAATAAAACAACCTGCAATTACGGAAAAAACAAACGTTAAATTACAAGAAAAACAAACAATGTAAGCAAATTAATTCTGTTGCCATTCAAGAATGACAAATTCCGTGAATGAATCTTTAGAATGACTCCATTGTAACACGAATGATTGGGTGAGTTCGGGAGCTATGCACGCTGAGCGCGTGTGCTCAGAAGACAGGTACATGGAGTGGATCTTACAGCGGATATAATACTCAGTACTGTGCACTCGTATGCTAGCGAAGTGTGACGTCATTCATCACTTGTCGTCTGCTGTGGTCACATGAACCCAATCGAAACACCAAAAGACACGCGTTGAAAATTCATATTAAACCAAATATCATTTTTGGAAAACTTTTATCTCTTGATTTGGATATTTTTATACAAGATGTATCAATTGCATAGGTGTGATTAATATAGTTTTAGCTCAGATTTGTGTATATTTGTTTTAAAATATCAAAAAAGATAATATTCTGATCCAAATCATAGTTCTTTGATAAAAGTAGTGGTGCCATCTATGATCAGTAAAGGTCATTATTATGGACTTTATGTGATAAAAAAAAAAAAGAAAGAAAGAAAGAAAAGAAAAAACTCATTTAGATATTTTTTACTAAATATCTTCAATGGATGTCTTGTGTGTCAACCCCCCCCCCCTCTGCCCCCCAGGGGGAGCACATTTTTAATTTTTTTACAACACCAGTCGTGACACATCATTTGAAAGTTTTGCAACTGCTTATTCATACCATGGGATATTGGCGAGCGCAGCAAGCAGGGGTAGCTTACAACTTGGAATCGTGAAGCGATTACGCGGGGGGTTGGCTAGCGTAGCGAGCAGGGGGAAGAACCCCCCCCTAGTTTGTGTAAAAAAAAAAAAAAAAAAAAAAAAAAAAAAAAAATACACGTGATCAAGATGCGGAAAAACAGCAAATTTCATTCAAAGATCGTGAGAATAAAACAACAGATTTCATCAAAAAATCCTAAAAAACGGCGTATTTTGACAAAAGATAGTGGAAATGTCATCACTACTAATGTAGTGACAACGGGGTTTAAAGAAAGCTTTTATAGCAGAGGTATAGAATGCAGTGATGAAGCGTTAGCTGATTTTTAAAACCCCAGAAGTTTAAAAACTATTTAAGGTGATCATTAATTTCAATAGATTGTATTTCATATTAAAACAAAAAGATATAAATAACAATTACTTAACACTTGAAATCCCCATGACACAAATAAATGATGCTTTCCAATAAAAATAGATATGAAGCTAAGCATATAGTAAGATTCTAGAGCTCATCAACATCATTCATAAATTCGCTGGTTCTGATGTTTTGAAGAAACAGCAAAAGTAGGAAAATAAAGGATATAACATCGCTGTCCACTCGTCAATCATCCTTCATACTACATCTAACAGTCGAGACCAAATGACATCTTTTCACTTAAAAGTCTACGATGAGATGTTCACTGCATTTCACACAAATCACCAAAACACGTCACTGATGAACTTGTTGTACCGATGAAAGACGACTTCAAATTAAAACAGACTCCATTTCTCAAACAGTTAAAAGACCACAAGCCACTACATATTACAACATAAACTTAACTGAAGAGAAGAACACTTATTAATTAAAAGAACATTTACTGCATTTCACACCGTCACATACCAGCTGGGACGAAGAACACCACAACAGTGAAAAAAAATAGAAAGTCGAACTATTTATCTCCCGCCAATATTAGAATGTTTGACAGTACGCATATGCATACTCTCGTCCACCAGCTACTAGAGCTCAATATGCAAATACGGGGCGGCGAGGTGTGGATCATGGAAGTACATCACGATTACGTCACATCCGAACGCCATCTAGTAGTATTGATTGGAACCTTTCAGAAAAGCATGAGCTGAGTTAGAAATGTGGTTGATGATACGGCAGGCTATCGATTTCAGTTATTGCAAAACGAAAGTAAAAGCAAAAGAACCATTCCATATATTAACAAGGCAAAAACAGAAAAGAAGATATCCATCATGAAAAGGTAAGTTTTTATTTTTCTTTAAGAATAAAAATAAAAATCTTGTTAAATAAATTTAAATAAATAAAATATTTGTTCACCAGATGGATATTTATGTGGAAGTGGTAAGACCAGCATGATTCAAATATACAAATGTTAATATAAGCAAGGTGATAAGAACTAGGGTTCTTCCAATTCCTGACAGGAAAAACTGCAGATTTCGTCAAAAAATCATGAAAAAATGGTAAATTTCATTAAAAAAATCATTAAAAAAAAAAAACAGAATCTTTCTGTAGATAAATTTTAACGTGATTTCCCCACTTTTTGCCAATGCTAAAGGAAAAAAAAAAGTTTCTTAAATTAAATTAAGTTTCCCCTCTAAACATAAATCTATCTTATTTTAAAAGTAACCTATTTGTTTCTTTTCACTTATATTTATCTATTTTCTTTTAAATTTAAGCTATTAAATTTCAATTACATCGCTTCTGTTTCCATTTTTACTGCCATCCGAAATGGATGTATGGTTGGTTGTCGCATGGAAGTCACTCTAAACGATCATCAGTTGTGCCTGATGCAAACCGCAACTTCATCTCCCAGTGCGGAGAGTAATTTTTCATAAATGATAGTGGGCTTCACAAATTGTGAAGCTTATCATCAAATTTTTTTTGCAGCCAATCAGAGATCATTTCTTGCGACCTTAAAAGTTTATGATTATTTCTGGCAATGCTTTTTAGCTCAGCTGGCAAAATAAATACCGGCAGTTTTAAAATCCATTCGATACTTAGATCAGGAATGAGAAGTCAATTCTTCCGTACTGAAATGAGAGGCTTTCTTGAAGTTTCCCAAGCTGTATTTTTTTCTCACACTGGCTACTTTTACTAGGTTACACTGGCTACTTTTAAAGAAACGATGTTTATATGGAAGTTAAAGGCTCGACGGAACCAATGTCTGAATAAGATAGATGAGTATAAAGATAAATTTATTATTCATTTCATTAATTTTACTGACAAATAGTCAATTCATTGCAAGTTATATTTAATATCCCATTTTTGTTTATAAAATAAATGTTAGTGTTGTCAACCCATGTTTCATCATTTGAATTATCACTTTGCATAAAATTTTTACAGATCGTAAATGAATTTAATGAATGATTAACATGAAAAGAAATATACTTGCTTGATTACATGAACTGTCAAGATAGTTTAAAGTCCTATAACAATCTCCGCCGATTTCGCCAATATATTTTCAACACTTTTTCAACATTTTTTTTCTGTATTTCTAGGATAGTATTGTCAAGTTTAACCTTTTTAATTTTTAATGTCGCCAACCAACCAGGGCTGTCAACTAAAACACCGTTGTAATGACCCTATAATTAAAACCCTGACCAGCCCCTCTTCTCAACTACATTAATCCTGTTCTTCAAAAGGTTAAATTTCGTTTAATGAAATATTTTACTAAGTTATTAGTAGGAGTTGAGGCGTGCCCACACTTTCGTCAAAATCAATAGCATCAATAGCAAATTCAACAAGATTTGTTAAAATATCGGAAAATAAGACAGATTTTGTCAAAAGATCGTGAAAAAAACGAGATTTCGCCAATAGATTGAGAAAAAGTAGTAAATTTCATTTTAAAAAAAAATCGCAAAAAAAAAACCCAATAAATTTTATCAAAAGATAACGAAAACATGCAAATTACATCTCAAAATCGTAAAACAGTAAATTTTGACAATAGATCGCGAAAAAACTGCAGACTTCATCAAACAATCACGAAAAAAAAAAAAAAAAAAAAAAAAAAAAACCTCAAATTTCATTAAACGAGCAAAAAAAAAAAAAAAAAAAGTTGGGAATGTATTCTGCTGTTTCAAAAAAAATTTTTTTTTTTTTTTTGCTTTCTCTAAAAACTGATTTTGCTGTTCCAAAAATGGATTTTTCTGTACTAAAATTTGTTTTTTGACCATAAATTAGTACTACAAATTTTAACAAAATTTTAGATACACTTCCAGTGTATTTAAAAAATAATCATTCAGAATTTTCTATTTATTTTTCATAATGTTTACTTACTTTGTATTTCAAAGTGTTACTGCTATAAAAATATAACATATATACTTCATGTTAACAAAAATAGAGACTTTTAATTTTCTGTGCAGTCTTTCTAGAATAATTTTTAGGTTTTTATATTTTAAATTTTTTTTTACCCCCTTTTTTATTTTAAGCACAGTTTAAAATTTTATTATAATATTGATTTAACAACTAAAAAATTGTTTTGAGAATTTAAGGAAGCAATCTTATAGCATATTCTGTTAAATGGAATTGTAATTGTTTTCTGCATTTCATTACTTTTACATATTTAACAATATAAATGATTTTTCCCCCTTAATATCATTCTATTTATTTCTTCTGTGTTTTTAACACTTAAGCAAGTAAGAAACTTGTTCAATAAATATATGCTACACTATATTTCAATTTAGTTTTAAATAAACTGAGCAATAACTTCAAACTTAAAGAACTACTTTACATATCATTACTATCTAATTCTTCAAGAAATATTAATTTTGCTATTTACTTATTTAGGTTTACTATATTTAAAATACAGTTCTATTTTTATAATATTAATTAGTAAGAACCCTATTTATAATGTACATAAGGGTACTTTTCGGTTAATCAGGTGCCAGTGTTATATATACATATATATGTCTAAATACATGTATGTATGTATAACAATGGCGCCCGGCTAACCGAAATTTGTAACACGATACTCTCGCAGACAATTTTCAGCCCACTGCATTTCTGTCACAGACTCAGTCACAACTTTCTGCTACTGGGTTCAGAAAAAAAAAAAAAAAACCATATATATTTTTCACTTAATTGAAATAGTTGAATTGATTGAAATATAAGAATTTTCTAATTACATACACAATATCAAATTATTAACTATATAATTTTAAATTACTACTAGTTTTAAATTAATCTTTAAATTATATAGCATAAATATTTACGTGTAATATCTTTTTGTAATTCTTACCTCTAAGCAATCTTTCTTTTTATGAGTCATAGCACCACAATTTTCACATGCTCCAGGTCTATATCTAGTACTAATTGTACCCTAAAAAACAATATATATATATATTAACATTTATAATGAAAGATATTAATTTGGAGAATGATTTTGGAATTTTTAAAGAACTGAAATATGAATTATTAAAACAAAATTACTGAATTCATTTAAAATTAATCCTAACAACTATATTGTATGTATTATACATAAATATAGCTCCTATATAAATTTGGATTATTACATTTTTTTAAGAGCTTTAACATTAATGTATGAAATATTTAAGGTTTTGGATTTGCTTGAATTGACTATATGACATTCATTATACACAATAAGGTCAAAATGGACTTAATTTAATACAAATACCATACATTTTCAAAATGAAGGAAAAAATTATATACACATATAATAAAATCACATGAAATATACATGAATAAAAAAAAAAAAAAAAAAAAAAAAAAAACAGAATGCTATTATAAATACCAAATATAATTAAAGTAAAAAAAAAAAAAAAGTCAGTAATCTAATGCAATAGGTTCTCTTAACATGCAACAGCACACGATCGGTTTAACTTCTGGATTTATACTAAGCTGTTTCTGAAATTTTAATGGATTACTCCAGAATTTCATTCCTTCAATTGATTCTCATCTTGAAGAACATGCTAATAAAAGAATAAATATATTTTAAATGATCTTTGTAATAGACTTCTAATTCCAATAATTTTTCTAATGCAGTAGTCCAACTTGTAAACTAGACTTATTTAATTTAGATTCTGTAAAACAAATAGAACTAAATACTGTAACTTCAGTTTCATATTCAATTGTAAGGTGAGTATGAATGAGAAACTTTTTTCAAAAACATATTTAAAAAACACTTTTCAAAAAAATATTTGAAAAAAAAATTATCATTTTGAAAAATATAAATTCAAAAATATAGTTTCTAGCTTTTAAATATATGTACAAGTATTATTTATTTTAATTTTATCCTTAAATCTAACATTTAGAAAAATAAAACATAAAAGAACTAAACAGCATTAATTTTTGCACAGAAATCTAAACATAAGGACAAGTATTCAGAATTTGTTCCTCCTTTTTGATGTTATATATCTAATAGCATTCATTTTTGCTTTTTGCATGCTTCGAACTGAAATTATTGTTTTCAATTTTAGTGGCATTGTTAAGATAAGTTATAATTATTTACAAATTTTTAAAGGTATTGAAATTTTCAATTGCATATATTAGATCTATTACAGATTATTAGCTATAGCAAAAACATAACAAAAAAGTAATTAAAATTTAAGTGAAAAATATTATCAAATGTATACAGTCAAACCCCGTTAATATGTGCCCCGCTTAATACACAAATTTTCTTTGGTCCCTTGAAATACTCCTATCTTACGCATAGAAAAAAAAAAAAACCCCGTTTAATACGCAAATGGTTAATACGCGAACCCGTTTAATATGCGAAATTTTCAGTCCCTAGAAAGAAAAACCTATGTTTAATACGCGAATGAACTTAGTTCTAAACATACGAGTTTTTAGATGAAATATTTTCCCAAGCATTTTATACAACAATTATTTAACTTATTCTTTATACAACAATTATTTAAACCCAATTAAATTGAACATTTTTTTTCCTCAAAACCACACACTGACTAAATTTGGATCCTCTGAAGCTAGCATAAGACTGCTCAATCAAAAATTCTCCCAATGAAATCTCATAGGCGAGACGAGGCTAGCATTGTGCAAAAGTTAAAGACATTATGTCTGTTTGAAAAACATGTGTTTTTATTTGGAAAATATATAAAACCAAAGTGTAAAATGTTAATGGAAATTCAAATTTTTAAAAATATTAGCATTTAGAGATTTTTAATTTATGCATTTCGTTCTATCATGAGACGCAAATTAAGAATATGTAAATTAAAAAATAATTGATACAACATTTTTTGAAATCGGTAAAAACCTGACTGTTTTATGGTGGTTTCGCTCGCTTTCTGTACGCATAGGCTGAAAAAAATCAAATTACACAAATTAGAATGTATTTTCAATTCAATACTTTTCTTGCGATTTTTGTCATTTAAAAATTAAAAGGTAGACAAAAACAGGGAATTAAATCTATAAAATCTTACAAATTTGAAGTTCATGTAAGATTCATTCATCGCGGGTGCAGGCTGTGCAAGTCAGCTAGTTTTATAAAAAAGCAAAAGTGAAAAGAACTTTTCCCCATAATTAAGAAATGATGTAACCCCCTCTCCCCTAAATTAAAGCGGTAAAACCGATAGATGGAGCATGCGCTACTATCGCAGATTAATCACGTGAGTCTTTACAATCGCTGTTTCATAAGTGCTGTGATATTTTTAAAAGAAGAGAGTCGCTTGTCTCTCCCAGTATTATCTAGTCTAGGATATCCATCTATACTTTTATAATCTAGGCTAAACAATGGCAGAAGGAACAAAACATGTTAAACGAAAGGCTCTCTCCATCCCTGAGAAGTTACAAATTATAAATCAATACGATGCCCAAGCCGTCTTAAATAAGTCTGGGTTCGTCAAAAAAAATAGCATACCTGAGTCAACTTTAAGGACTTTATTAAAGAATAGGAATGCCATCGTTAACCAAGCTGTGGTTGGAGGAACAGAGAACAAGAAAATAAAAACCACCAAGTTTGAGGACATTGAAAAGGCCCTTCACGAGTGGTTTGTTAAAGCACGCTCTACTAATGTCCCAAAGGGCGGCTCTTGTCAATGAAAGAAAAAAATTTTGAATTTGCAGCAAAAATGGGATTGCCAGATTTCAATGCCTCAAATGGATGGCTGGATCAATTTAAAACTCGGTACGGCATAAAATTCAAGCAAGTGTGCAGTGAGTCACTGTTGCAAAATTAATGTTCTTCTGCAGCTTGAATAAAACTACTCAAGTCGGAATATTTACAACATGGACGAATTTGGGCTTTTTTACAAACTGACACCAAGTCAAATAATGGTCATGAACAGAGAAAAGGTTATAGAGGCAAACTGAGCAAAGAGCGTCTTAATATTCTGCTGGGTGCCAACTCTGATGGATCATATAAATTAACGCTCCTGGTCACAGGGAAATAAAGCAACCCACGATGCTTTAAAAATGTCAGGAATTTCCCCTGCTACGACTTTACTCCTGCTGTACGAAAGCCAGCGTAGAGCATGAATGACGGGCAACATTTTACAACATGGTTTTGTAATCTTTATCGGCGTATCAGAAAAGAATCGCGCCATGTGTTATTGCTTGTGGACAACTGCCCTGCGCTTCCAAAAGATAACAAAGATATGAATAATGTCCAAGTAGAATTTTTCTATCCAATTTTGACTAGTGTCACCCAGTCAATGGACCAATGAATAATTAATAAAAAGTAAATTACAAGACTCATATGGTGATACCTTCACCAAATGAAACACGACAGCAATCCTTCTTGCTACGAATGTCCTCATATTACAGTACTCGATGCTATGCACATGCTTCCTGCAGCATGGGAGAGTGTTACACTAACAACAATTAAAAATTGTTTTCACAAAGCAGGTTTCGGAAGTAGCGAGGACATCATTTATAAGGAGCCAACCTCGCACCCTAATGCTGAAGAAGATTGGCTGGCCGTATAAGAAACTGTAGGAGAAAATTTTGTTGATTTAGACACGTTCATTAATATCGACAAAGATCTAGTTACCTCCAAACTTAGGGAAGTCTGGATGATATCATTGCCGATGTAACTGCGGCTGACAATCTGGATGAGGAGGAAGATGATGAACCTGCGCTTCCAACCCCATCCACACTCTCCAAAGTTACAGTGGCATTCAATTTCCTAAGACAATATGCATCGTTACTGGATAAAGGACCCTCAACTAGCAAACTTTACCACTACCTAAATAAGGCAGAAAACATCATGGACATGGAGCAACCGCATGTCAAACAGGTCAAAATTGTTTCCAAAAAGTAATTTTTATGACATTATTGATTTCAGTAAGATTTTTTAATTGACTTTTTATTATTATCAACACTATTTATTATCGCATCTATCTGTTCTGTATAACAAACAAAGGTTTCAATTTTGTTAACATTAGTTTTAATAAATACAGTTAGAAAAAATTTTTGTGTTTGTCTTGTTCAGTTTTATGTGTCATACATAATAAATCTAAATTTGAAAAGAAATGGGATTTTTACTTCAGAAAAAAATGATTATTTGAATTTACAGCTTTCAAATGTTCCTGTTTAATAAGCACATAATGATTAAAATAAATAAAATGTCATTTAATGTCTTTTAAATGCTAAAAATTGAAGAAAAAAAATGTGTTTTTTCCACATAAAATGTTATTAGATAGACCACTCGACGAAAATTTGCGACCTTTGGTTAATACGTGAACCTGTTTAATACGCAAATTTTGATTGGACCCCTGATTCGCATATTAACAGGGTTCGACTGTATGAATATTATAATACGTCATGATGTATACACAATGGATACAAAAAAGAAATGTTTCAAATTCTCCAAATTTTAGGTTTTAGACACTTTATTGCAGGTTTTCGATGGTAATAATAACTACTCTGTATTGTCCAAAGCAAGTTTTGGACCAGACTTTATGAAACCAAAAACTTTCTGTGCACGTAATATTGGGTCAAAAACTTTCTGCAAATAAGTTTAATGTTGGGTGTAATTTGCATTTTTTTGTGCAATTCAATGGTCGTGATTCGTGTTTTTTATGAGATTTATGAATGTAATTTAATTTGCATCTTTAGAGCGATTTATGGACGTAATTTGCATTTTTTATGTGATTATTGAATGTAATTCACATTTTATGTGATTTATGGACGTAATTTGATATTTTTATGCAATTCATGGACATAATTTGCATTTTTTGAGCTTTCTATCGACAAAATTCGTGTTTTTTGATTGATTTATTGACGTAATTTGCATTTTTATGCAATTTATGAACATAATTCACTTTTTTACACAATTCTTGGACTTAATTAACTTTTTTTGCAATTTATGAACGTTATTCGCATTTTTGGCATGATTCATGGACGCAATTTGCATTTTTTGAGCGATTTATGGACGTAATTCACGTTTTTACACGATTCATGGCTGTAATTTGTTTTTTTTAGCGATTCATGAACATAATTTGCATTTTTTATGCGATTCATGAATGCAATTTATGAACTCAATTTGCTATTTTTATGCGATTTATAGAAGTAATTTGCGTTTCAGCTTTCTGCCGACGAAATTCACGTTTTTTGAGCGATTTATGAACATAATTCGCTTTTACTACACAATTCATAGATGTAATTCGCGTTTTTCATACAATTCATGAATGCAATTCTCACTTTTTTACACGATTCATGGACGAAATTCGCACATTTTGTAACACAATAATAACATTTTGAATGATCTGTGGATGTAATTTGTGTTTTTTATGCGATTCATTGAAGCAATGCGCGTTTTTTGAGCGATTCATGAATGTAGTTCGCGTTTTTATTGAGGGACGTTTCATATCGCACATTTTATCGTGTTTCATAAAATTGAGGGAATATTTTTATTTTTTGGTACTAAAATATATATATATATAAATTGTTTCTTTCTTAAAATTTTCTGTGCATGGCATGCGTTTATATTATACAACTCTGCTTTAAAAGTCCAAAATTTCAACCCAATTATAAAGACACATATGTTCAATTACAAAAATATTTTGGTGCCATGCATAAATGAACTCTTTTCAATTAAGAAGCCATAAAAATGAAAAAAATCACATTACCTTAAGTCCTCGGACATAATCATCACTGATTTTACTGAACTCTTTTTGCCTGTCAGGTTGGGGCCGTTGATGTTTTAAAGTAGCAGTTTTTGCTCCAAAATACCAAGGAGCAGACGATATATATTGAGGTAAATGAGGATTAATGTCTCTGAAAAAGAGAAAATTAAAATGTAGCATGCCAGTATCGAAAAATGATTTACATTTGTTAAAAAAATAAATAAATATATGGTCAAGTGTGATCATTAGTTGCACTTACAAGGAAGGTCTCCATACGGGCATACTCAAAAAAATCTGAAAAAATTACAGAATGTTATTCTCATATAGTTATATATGTTTATAAAAAAAATTTCGGCGGAATCTCCTTATAACGTCCGTAAAAAAATAATAAATATTTTGTTTATGTGGCGATTTATCTCCGGTTGGCAAAAAAACAAAATTTTGAAAAATACGCTTTTACGCTTCGAATACTTTTTAAAGAAAAAACTTTCTATGTTCAATTTATTTAAATAAGTTTAGTTTAAGCAGGGTTCGCCAAAGTGGGCCCAGCCCGAAAAAACCCGCCCGAAAAAACTGGGCCCACTTGAAAAAACCCATCAAAAACCCATTTGTGGGTTTTTTCAAATTTTCTCGTGTTTTTACAACTGTATCATTATTTAATCTAAGATATGAGATAGGAAAGATAAATGCCAATTTAAATATATTTCAAACTAACCATATTTAAAAGAATTTCTAAGTATTGATAAAATGACCATAAAATAAATTAGTTTGTAAATAAGGAAGATTTTCATGGGCTATATATTTTAAAATGCACCCAAGGGCTTTAAATCTTAATGTAGGGGGAACTGGGGCACATTGATACACCCCGTGTACAGCACACAGGGTCATTACAGGAATTTTCACAATAGCTCCAAAAGGTGATACTAGTGAAATTAACTACCTACAGAAAGTTCTGGAATGATTCAATAGTTTGATGAAATGGGATGGGTGATTGTTTTTGTAGGTCAAAAGTAAATTTGAGTTGTACAATTGAAATGGTATTATACAACTGTTCCAGTATTTTCAACCGAAAAGAATACCCTCCCTGGCAAGTAAAGCTACTCTTTATCAGTTCCTTATTCTTGAAATTCAATGAAAGTTTATACAGTAATTTTCAACACAAAAATGGTGACAGATTATAATGGTTCCCAGCATCATGGAAAGTCAGGAAAATCTCAAAATATACAGGAAAAGTCAGGGAATTTACAAATAATTTCTAAAAAAGTCATGGAAAACATTTGAGTGAAAAAATGAAAAATGACACAAAATTCATCACAGTTGGGGGAAAAAAAAAAAAAAAAAGATTGAAGTATGATTGCAGAAAAACATTGCTAATTTTGGCAAAAGATTGTGAAAATAAGTATAAAATTTTGCTGTATGCTCGTTTGGTCAGAGAATTTTTCTAGATTTGGTTTGGGAAAGTCAGGGAATTTTTTGAGATTTGGTCATAGAAAGTCAAGAAATTTGCCAGTCATGTTTTGCTGGGAATCTTGTTGTAACAAAAAGAGTGAAAAAGTTTTAGTATAGTACTTTAATAATTTCATTGTTAAAATTATTACTAATTATTAATTTTTGTAAAAGCATATTATAATGTTTATTATTGTCATAACCTTTTAACCTTTAACCTCATAAACTTTTTGTAATCAATTAGTTATTTTAAATTGTATTTAGTAATATAAGTACCTTGTTTTCAAACATTCTGAACCATATTTCTTTAACATAAATAACCTTGATAATATCCAAAAACCCTAATAAAATCTAATCTAAAATGTATCCAGATACTTTAAAAGATTGCTTACAGATGGCATACAAAAGCAAAACTAAACTAGTAAAAGTGTATTGCCATTTACGATCTAACTTTATAGATATGACTGACATTGACTTTTAGATAATCCAATTTAATACTATTGCAATATAAATGTTGTTTAAATTGTAGTAAATATATATATATATATGCATACATATGTGTGAATTCTATTTTTTTCTTCACAAAAATAAAAATATTTACATAAATGTTGCTGCTTTAAACTGATTTCTATTGAAGTAAATTAAAGAAATTGTATAAATTAGTCTGTTTAACTTAAGATTTATATAAAGAAATTCAGTTGCACTTAATTTAATATATCATTCTTCCAGTAATCTAGTTCTATGAGATACAAAATAATCTTTTTAAATATATTTATATTTTCTTTTTATATATTTATTTTTATTGTTAATCTATACTTAATGCAAAATTATACCTTTGTTCCACTGATAAATGAAAAATTTAGGTACTATGCATGTGAAAATTAGAAATGTGAAGAGGTGTCTAAAACATTTTGATAAAACCCGAAAAAACCCCGAAAAAACCCGGGTTTTAGACTACTGGGCCCAGTGGGTTGGGCTTTTTCAAAAAAACCCGGGTTTTTTCAAACCCTGAGTTTAAGTAATTTTAGTTTTGCATTTTTACTTTACTTTAAGTGTAATTTTGCCATATACGTTTATATGTACCTATAACAAAATGAAATTAATATATTTTATCATTTAAAACACAATTTCAATTGATTAAAATTGTTCCAAATTGAAAAATACACTATTAAAAATCTCCTGCATTTTGTTGCAACGCATTTCCTTGCTTGTATAGAACACGATTACTTGGCCGTGAAATGGAGCTTTCTGATTGGTTGGAATAGAGATATTATATACAAGCGGTGGAGTGCGTTGCAACAAAATTCAGCAGATATTTAATAGTGTATGACACGGTCAATTCACCATGCTATGGAGCATTCTCATTGGTCAGAAGAGAGACATTTTATAAAAGTAGTGGAGTGACGTTGCAGTAAATGCTGCAGATTTTTAACAGTGAAGTCAATTAAAATCAATTTTCAGATTCGTTAAAATCGTCTGCTTTTGGTGAGGAAATGCACTGTTCACCAAATCCCGCGTCGCTTTCAGCTTTTCACGCCAATTATTCCAAACTATTTTGTTTTTTTACATATCTAATAATGTAATTCCGCCGCTAATTTTCACTGATCCTTTATTACCTACATGAGTAGTTTAATTCGTATTTTTTTCAAAAAATTCTGAGTATGCCCCCAATGGAGACCTTCCTTGTTAGAGAATTTCATATAATAAATATATGGGATTATCACATATATCATGTTATCAACTTTTTGGTAATTTTGGACCACATCCCATTCTTTTGATATCATACGTTATCATTATTTGACCTCCCCTCCCCTCCCTTGTAATATCGTTACCAATGGCTAAAAATCTAATTTTCTTTTTTTGAGGTTTTTGTTTTTTGGAGTGATGTACAGATACAGATAGCATTATACATTTATTATTTGTGTGCTTTATGGTCTCAAAGGAAGAGAAAGAAGTCAATAAAATATCACAGAGCAAATGGAAAAACTTTGTATCAAATAACACTTAAAAGAAATAGTAACTATTTCTACATTTCTAGTTACCATTTAAAAATATTTAATATTAGCTTTTTGTTATATAATGCATTCAACAGTAGGTAATAATGTCTTTGCATTTGCAATCACATGGGTGGGACTGATGGGGTAGACAGAATTTCTTATCAACTGAAGAGGTTTTCAACATTCTTTTTCATTTACTTATCAATAAACAAAACAAATATTATTTTAAGTATATTTCACAGTTGGCTTCTCAAACAGCAAATTGTATATTTTTGCACATATGACAGAAGAACAGGAATGCCAAATTTAGTAGTACATCACACTCCCTCAAATCCACAACTCTCTAAAATCAGCACAATTTTTATGGATGTAAACAATGAAACATTCAGTTCAGATATAATTACAAAATTTTACTTTTTTAGATTTAAATCATTCCCATAAGCATTTCAATTTGTAATTTTCGTCAATATTACTGAATTCATGAAGGAAGAATAAGTTTATTTCTGAAAAAATTAAAGGTATTGCTGATATACTGGTAATCACAATCTTTATACCAAATATGTATTAATCAAGATTTTTTGGTTATTAGGTCTAGCTAAACTTGAAATAAAACTTCCTTATTTTATGATTTTGATATGATTTAATAATTTACCTTTATAAGGCAAGTTTCATTGAATAATTTAGGAAAAAATACATTTCATCTTTATAATGAATATTTAATCATACATTATTGATTATTAACTTAACCTTTGCTTTTAATAATTTAATCATTTTAAAAATTATCTAAATTTTTATTATTTTAGTTTATTACTCATTTTAACATTTTATTATATTGTAAGCATTCATTATACTTTTGATTGCATTATTAATTAAATTCAAATTACTGTTTAAAAAATGTAGACAAAGCAATGACCAGAAATCCGCAAAATTCTAAGATCTGCACAACCTCTGATCCTAAACTGTGCACATTTGAGGGAGTCTACTGTATTCCATATTTTGGAATTAAATAATTTTATAGTCATTTAATAATTTTAATAATAACTTTGTATTTTCATAAAAATAGATAACATATTATTTACGAATAAAAAGTGAAATTTTTTGCTGGATCAAAAATGATAATGATAACAAAAGACAAATCCCCCTTTCTCTTAGAGATATCTTTCAATATCATTTGCCAGATAAACAGGATTGGGTTTTTGACATGACAAAGGTTTAAACTGGATTAAACCGTCAAAAGCTGTCAAAATCCCATAGAGTCGCAATCTGCTATGGGGCACTAGAGTTTGTTGTTAAATTTTAAAACTAGCAACAGTTGCCATACATTATGTTGAAATTTAATTACATTATGGGTAATTAGCAGGCTTTAAATATTTTTAATTAATAAAAATTAAGATAAAAATGACAGATTTCAAATCTCAGAAATTTATTTCAAAATGGACATGCAGAAATATTTGCACAAAAATTATGCTTAAATATCTTGTTTATTTATTATTGCTACTTTAATATTTTTGAAAAATTCAAAGTTATTTTGTATGCATTTTGACATAGCTAATATTTATAAGTGTTAACAATGCAGGATTTTGAAGAGTGTGGAACTTCATACACATGTTTAATAGTTTTTTTTTTCTTTTTTTTTTTTTTTCTTTTTTACGCTATACACATTATATACACAATATCAATATCCAGTAGGTTAATTTGAATTTAAATATAAATCCATATTATTTATTATATGCATGATTATTACACATCATTATAAACACCATTTTTATCTCTAACCCCCCCACCCCCACAGCACATACACTAATAGTATTAAAAATACAAATAAAGTTTACTTTTATAGCAAGGTAAGACAAGAAGTAATTATTCAAAAACTGAATAGTTAAGATATTTAAAAAATTTTTACAGTATTCAGTGGGGTGGGGGTGGGGGGGGGGAGAAAGAAATTCATAAGTATTTGTATAAGCTAATTTTTCAGCACAGTAAATAAATAAGCTGAATATTGTAAATGGGTCATTTTCAAAATAAGTACAATTTTGTGTCTTACTATTCTAAAATTTATAATATTAAAAGTAGATAAAAATTTCAAACCCTTAATTGTTCTTCATTTCTTTTTTTTAATAATCAGAGTATTAAACTAAGTAATTTATATAAAAATAAATTAAATTGGGCAAAACATAAAAATGAACTATTGACTTTTCAATGGGAATCATTTTTGTCTCAAACCCAAACTTTGATTTTCAGCATGTTATAATTTCTAATTAATAATTGCTATTTTCGTTGATTTGGGCAATTTTATTTTGAGAACAGTATAAATTTTGTGTACTTATTACAATTCTGTCTGGAAATTGATTTTAATATGGATTAATTAAATTAAATAAGACTGTCTTACGTGTCTTGTGTCACTGGTCTAACAACTAATATTTTTCAATTTTAAATATTATTCTGATGATAAAAATTGATTGAATTGGCTTTTTTGTGTTAGCAACACTGTTTATAAACAAAATAGTGGAAAAACTAGCTGTCTTTATGTGATCTACTGCTTAAAAAAAGAAAAATATATTACTAAGTCAGCCGAGTTCTTTTATTATGTGTCACTGGTCTAACAAGTATTCTATTAAACTGATATAACAGTTAAATCAATTTAATAAAAAGTGTATTCAGCATATAAAGTTGGGTTTAACACTCTAAACCACAATATTACAATTTTTAAATAAGGAATAAGAATTTATTTTTAAAGAAATGTCACTGGCCTAACAATACATTTGTTATGCTAGTGACAAATCCTGTTATACCAGTGACACAATGCTAAGCAATGAAATAATTTCATGTAGAAAAATTGTTTTTTAAAAGTTATAATAATATTATGATTATTCACAACTTTTATAAAGAATGTCTTTGGTTGGTTGGTTGGTTGATTAGGGTTTTATGGCGCAAAATCCCTTTAGGGACATGCTGCGCCAAGAACAGGGTGAGAACAAAAAGTTCAAAAAAACGTAATACAGCTTAAAATGTAAAAGTTAAAATGTAAAAATAGCATTAAAAGGCTGTCCTAGTATTTGTCATAATTAGAAAGTCAAGTTAGGATTAAAATCTGTCTCCAAAAGTCAAAGTTAAAATCAAAACAATGTCTAAAAAGAAGCACAAAAATATATAAAAACAATTTAAAAGGGTAAAATCACTGAGGTCTATATTCTTCAAAACTAACATTTTCATCATCATCACTCGAGTCGTAAGATGCCGACTCCATAGCCTCCTCCACGTACTGATTCATCTGCCTTGGATCTTTGAGATTAGCTGTAGATAGGCTATGACATGATTTTCTCTGTTTATTCTTCACAGTTTGCCACTGTGAAGAATCCCGAATAGTTTTATTCTCTTTTGTTTTCTGGGTAGGTTTTACAGTTAGATTAGTTTTGGGTTTGTGGGAATTTGATGCAGATAAATCAGGTGTTTTTCCATTCTCAGGTTTGGTTATATTTTTTGATTGGCTTGATTTCTGTGCTTGACTAGTCCAATATTCAATTTTCACAGGTTCTGATGACGGTTTCCAAAGCACTAATTTTGGCAACACTCTGGTAGCAGCAGTAGCGTGGGCATCACAGGTCTTTTTCTTTATAGGACTAGATGTTTTTTCAGGAGAACTGTTCTTAAAAGGAGCTTCAGTCTGGGTACTAATGTGTCTTACAGGTTTTGTTTGTTGCTTAAGTAAGCTAGAGTAAGAAACTCCAACAGATGGGGTTCTCGATTCTACAATTTTACGAGCTTCAGGGTAAGGAAGGTTTTGGGTTATTTTTATAGTAATGATCTCTTTTTCACGGTTCCAAATAGGACAGGAGCGAGAATATGATGTATGATCACCTTTGCAATTTGCGCAGCGTTCCTGTTTTTCACAAGTTTTACTGTCGTGGCCAACTTCTGCACAATGTGCACAGGTAACAGTGCCACGACATTGGCCATTAGTATTGGTATGGCCATAACGCTGGCATTTAAAACAACGGATCGGATTAGGGATATAAGGTCGGACTGGACAATTTAAATAGCCTGCTTTAATTCTAGTAGGTAAAATATGGCTATTGAAGGTTAATATTATATGTTTAGTAGGAATTATCTGACCATTTCTACGGATAGTGATACGGCGGACATCTACGACATTTTGATCCTTTAAGTTAGTTAGAAGTTCTTCTTTTGGGGAAAATAACAGATCTGGTTCAGATATTACACCACGACAAGAATTTAAAGTTGGATGTGCTTTAACAGATACAGAAAAGGTGCCTATTGTATTACTATTGGACAAAAATTGTGACTGGTTGGCTGTAGAAACTTCAACCAATAAATCCCCAGACTGTAATTTTTTGAGGGAATGGCCATCACCAAGAACAGATTGAAAGGTTTTAGCAATAACAAATGGTGAAGTTTTTTTGAAAGAGCTATCAGAGAGGCTATCATTGCGTTTAATTACGAAAAATCGAGTAAAAGAGGAATTCTTTGACATTTGTTGCTCTCCACATGGGAGAGAGATAGATGAAAGAGAAGTTTTTCCATCCATATTAAGTGAAAAAGGAATTCGGACCCCGGCCGCACCACCCACTCCCGAGCCCAACAAGGGGATGCACATTCGTGCACCAATGCTAACCAGG
This sequence comes from Maratus speculifer, assembly GCA_964019185.1. Lineage (NCBI taxonomy): Eukaryota > Metazoa > Arthropoda > Arachnida > Araneae > Salticidae > Maratus > Maratus speculifer. The sequence continues at coordinate 183,574,985 of OZ025297.1, forward strand.
GTCTATACGGTCACAAGACAATCCTATGTCAGTCTCCACCCTTAACGAGATGACTAGTAATTGCTCGCTCACTTGATCCCTAAAGCCAGTGACAAAAGTCAGCTGACCAGCCGATTGATGCATACGGGACCAATATGCACCTCCCGTCTACCTGAAGCAGAGGCCAAAGCAGTGTGTTGGTTTCCCTCAACTACCAGGATCCCCCTTTCCAGGGACACGGGTCACCACGCACGGCCAACACGTGGGTGGTTTACAATTCTCCATGAGTCGATATACAGGATGTATCGGCCCATGCAGAATTGCCCTCACCTCCGAAGAGGAAAAGAATGTCTTTGGATTAATAGAAAAATGTTACCTATCTAATGCAAAATGTCACTGGCATGTCATTGGTTTAACTAATGCTTACTTTTAAGTAATTATTGCAATTGTGTTAATGAGCCAATTAAGCTCAGTCATTGCATTATTTGAGTTACAATTACCATTTTATTAAATATAATAAAATATTTTGTGGAAAAAATCGTACTTTAAAATTTCGAAAAAAAATTGCTGAAAATGTACCTTATTTTGAAAATGACCCAAATAGACACTCAGATATTTATAGAAAGGAATTAATTTTTTATTATCTTTATGTTAGTTATAAATTCAAAAAATGACTGGCGATTTAAAATTCAGAATTACTAATTTTTCTGAAAAACCAAATAACAATTGTAAAAGTCAAAATAAAAAAAATATTACACTGATCTATGAAATACTTCTAAAACACAAAATATTATGTAGTTTTTTTTTATTATCTAATTAAATACATAATTTTTAAAAGATAAAACATTCATTAAATACTTCCAATTAATTTGATTACATAATCAAAATCAATCCAAATAAAAATTTATCAAAGTAAAAATTTAGTTCAATAATCCAATTCATTTGCCCCACGTAGCACATAACCAGTTTTGAACATCTTTCTGTTCCTAATCGATTATGGAACATGTCTAATCTTTAATTTTATCTATAATTGTACACTAAATTTGGTTACAAATAAATTTCTTCATAATATAATATCCCTGCATATTTTGAATAACATATTAAAATTTAATAAATAATGTTACAAAAGATAAGTTTTCCAAAATCTAAGGTTTTGTTTAATATTCAAAATATATTTCTTCAAAAATTTGAATTTATTTCTTCTACAACATATTTACAAACATTTTCTTTATTAAAAGCCCCTGTGGCAGAATTTTTTAACTGTGTCTGCGACAAGCCTCATTAACATCAAATTCTGTCTGCAACCGCAATGCAATATTTTCTTCTAACTGTATATACACATTTACACATCATATGTTTAGGAAAAAGAAAAGACACTGAAAAATGAATATATTACAAACTATTTTTTAAATGCATATTAAAAAAAGTCCAAAAACCTAAATTTAATAAATCAGCATTAGAAAAATTGTCTAACATATTTACGTACGACGAAATTCACCGCTTTTTCGGATTCTTTTGCCAAATTTGCCATTTGTCTCGATCTTTTGATGAAATTCATCTTTTTTTCTGCAGCCCATTGACGAAATTTTTCTTCTTTCTGCGATTCTTCTATAAAATTTGAAATTTTTTTGTGATTCCTCAGCGAAATTAGACTTTTTTCAGCGATTCTTTGATAAAAAAACAGACTTTTTTTCGCGGTCCTTGGATGGAATTCCCATTTATTTCACGATTCTTTGAAGAATTTACGTCTGTAAAAATTATGCGTCCCATGGGACATCCTAAGAACTATTTTTTGCGTCCCAAATCCAATTTTTTGTGTAATTTAAGCGCTATACTGTATCTGCGGCATCGCTAATTGCTTTGGTGCGTGCGATCAGACAAGGGAAAGAGAAGGTCGGAGGAAAACGAACACCATTTCAATTTGGCGGCTGCTATTTGTTCTCCCGTTTTTGTTTTCGTGGATTTCGCCCGCCCCCCCCCCCCCCCCCCACACACACACACACACCCTCTACCACCACAAAAAACAAAGGTAAAAAATTTTAAAGCATATTTGCATTGATCTCAGGAATGATAAAATACAGCGCCGAAAAAGCAGGATTCTGTGGAAAAGTGGCATGCAGGGTTGGCGAGTTTTTGCCGAAGGTGGAAAAAACCACGGAAAAAACCTGGTAAAAACCATCCCGGCAAAAATAGGTTTTTGCCAAAAAGGTGGCAAAAATAGGCTGTCCATTTAATTTTTTTTCCCCAGAAAGAGAAAAAATATTTCATGAAAGAAAAAATAAACTGCATACTTGATTAAAGAATCAATATTATTCTAAATTTATTTTAACTTTTAAGTTAAATAAGTATAATTATGCACTTTATGAAAGAATACTAACTTTTATAACAAGATTACAAATGAAAATAATTCTAATTTTATATAAATAAATAGAAACTTCTTTATTCATGTTTATACAATTATTAATAATTCACATAACAGAACTGTTGAGACTGAGTAAAGCATTTATGTTTATAGTTTATATATGTTAGAATTTCAAAGAAATGGTTATAGTAACCTAAATTTAGTTTAATATAAAATTATATTTAAAGCAGAAAACTATTAAATTTCAAATTTTTCAGCAATCCTCAGAACCTAAATTTTGCTGTTTTAGCATGGCATAGCAGTAAACAAGTTTTGAAAGAGAATCTGTTGATAGCTTATTTCGAATCTTAGTTTGCACAAATGAAAAATTTGAAAACAATCTTTCAATAGCAGCACTACTTGCTGGCATATTTGAAGGTGTGCTACTAATGAACAGAAGTTTTTTGAAATTGCACAAGCTTATTCAATACTTCTCCACCAATTACATGCACTGACACTATTAATCACTTCTGCAAAATATGAGCTAGGAAAGTGTTTTTCTTTGAGCTTAATAATATAAGATATAAAATCGGGATTGATTTTAGATAACCATGCTTTACAGCTTTCTTTTTGTTCATAATTTACGAGTTCATCTCTGTACTTTCGATGTAACAAATATGCTACAAGATTACATGGCAAAATCGCTTGTTCAAATATCTTTTTTAGTTTTGAAAAATGTGGTTTTAACTCTTCATATTTCAAAAGATTTAGCCATACATAACAAGCATCTGCTATGGTGGGGGAAGGGGGAATATAATACAAAAAGATAAAGTGACAACAGGCTACTTACTGAAAGTAAATCTAAATAATTTAACATTTTGTTCCTTTCTTGGAGAGTAAAAGTGACAGAAAAAAAATCTAGTTTCCTAATAAGCCATAACAGTTTTTTCAATTTATAATTTTCAATTTAATTTACTTATTTTATCTTTAACAAACTGGTTTCATCAGATGAATAGTTATAAAATAGTACCAAAGACTTAGATATTTACATTTCTTAAGTCTCATGACATAAAACAAAAATAACAAAATTGTATAAAGTCTTTTGATAATTAAAAATATATATATACATATTAATGACTGATAAAATACTTTACTTACAGGGGTCTGTCTAGGTCTTGGTCTAGGTTTTCTCACAGGGTCCTGCTTTTGTTAAATTGGGAAGTTTCTCTTGTCTTTGTGAAAATTCTAGGCATAGTTTTGTGAATTTTAAATTATCAGTGTTCTCAGGTTCACCCTTCACATATAAAGAAACTAAGTAATATATTTTTTGGTGAGTTCAATTGTTTATTAAAAGGCTAGATTTTATTTTTAAATGATTAAATTTGTGAAAAGTTTAATTTGAAGGTGAAACATCTATTTCAGAGACAAATAATTTTATGAAGGGTCCTGTTTGAGGTTAAAGGATTTTGTAAAGGATCCTGTTTTAAAATAAATTATTTTATGAAGGGTCCTTTAAAGGACCTAAAATTTTCTTAAACATATCCCTGACTTAAGAAAAAAAAATTAGGTTTGTAATTTTTTATTTTGTTCTTAAATTCTTGAGTAAAAGTGAATCCCACCTATTTTTTAAAGATTTAAATTATTTAATACAGCTCATATTCAAAATATTAGAATAATTGAGAAAAAGTAATAAGAAAAAATTATTTGTCATTTATTTATTTTTTATACTAAGTAAATGCAATTAAATTTCTTATAAATTAAATCTGGAATGTTTAGATAAGATTTTAACATTTATAAAATATAAAATACAGCACAATAAATTAGGTATACAGCTTCCTTAAACACACCAGAATATTAGAATAAAATTTAGATTGGTTCAAAATATTAGAATATTTTATTTTACGCAACAATATTACCTTATGAATATGAAGTAAATGGTAGTTAATATTTTGTAGCATCCCCTTTAGCTTTCATAACAGCGTACAATCGATCTTGCATACTATATACAAGGTGTTTACAAACATTTCTATCAATATTAGCCCAAAGAGACTTTATACGTGCCACTAACTCAGTTTTACTTGAAGGAGGATTTTCTTGAAGTTTTTTTCTTCATTATACACCATAAGTTTTCGATGGGATTAAGATCTGATGAATTTGGTGGCCAAGGAAGTACCTTAATGTTGCGTTGGCGGAACCAATTCTTAGTTGACACCGATGTATGCGGGGACGCTAAATCTTGTTGAAAGATGAAATCATCTTCAAATAAATCTTCTGATGATGGAATCATGTAATATTCTAAAATTTCTTGATATATCAGAGAGTTAACCTTTTCGTAGACGATGCATAACTTTCCAGGTCCTTCTGCACTCATACAACCCCAAACCATGACACTAGCAGCAAATTTTACGGAACGTTTAAGGCATTCTTTATCAAATGCTTCTTACTTCATTCTCCAAACTCGAATACCTTGATTACCATATGAAACACAAAACATACTTTCATCACTAAATAATATATTTTTCCAATCTTCATTGCTCCATAAACGTCTTGATTTACACCAATTCAATCTTATACGCTTTTGTCTTGCAGTCATGAGAGGTTTTGTTTTCGGTACACGAGATTCAAATTTAAATTTATGGAGACGTCTTAATGTTGTCGATGTAGAAACTTCAACTCCTTCTTCTTTCCATTTTCGTTGCAAGAATCGCACACTTTTAAAACGGTTTTTCTTAACTATACGCTTCAGTTTCCTGTCATCTCTAGCAGATGTTTTTGGTTTTCGGCCACCATTTCGGCGATTATTTTGAAATTTTCCAATTTTTGAATATTGTGTTAGTACTTTACTAACGCTCGATTGCGAACAATGTAAATAATTCGCTATAAAACATTGATTTTTACCGTGCCGATACAAATCAACCATACGAAGTTTAGTAGATTCAGGAATATCACTCACACGGCCCATTTTAAGACGAAAAAGAAACAAACTGCAAAAAAGAATACTGATTTTAAATAAAATAGTCTGAATTTAATCAATGATGCCACCAGTTAAGAATTGGTAATAATTAAAGGAGAATTAATGTGAAATATTCTAATATTTTGAACCACTTGAATAAATATTCTAATATTTTGACTTTTCAAAATAATTTTTTTTGCAATTAATCTTTTCAAAAGTGATATTAAATTTAAGATAACAAGTAAGTTTAATCAACAATAAGTTCTTAATAAAAATATCGTTTGCATATTTTCATTAAAAGACATTAAATTACCAAACGATATTTTCAATTTCTAAAAAAAAGGTAATTATTCTAATATTTTGAATATGAGCTGTATTAATTAATTAGCAAATTAAATTAATATATTAAATAGTACACTGTTAAATTTAATTGTCTATACCATTATTATCCTTATTAGCATGCAGATTTTATTAAACATTAAAGACAAATAGGTTTTTTCCATTTTTGCCGGTTTTTTCCATTTTTCCCTGGTTTTTTCCAGTTTTTGCCACTGTCCTGGCCAAAATACCTTTTTGCCGGCAAAAATGCAAACCCTGGTGGCATGTCTGCATATTAGAATTTCTTTGGGGGTGGGGAGCTTAAGAACTGGTGAAAACCTTGTTTTAAACAGGTTTCCGTCTTAGCAGGTAAAATTTCAATATATTGAATATAATATAGATATCATTTTAGAAATTTTTTTTGTGATAATTATTAATTTCTATGCATAAAGCGTTTATTTAATGAATATGTTTTTATTGCAATCAAATCTGATAAATTATTTTAGCGTTTGAGCAATTTTTTAATTTTTGTTTCAGTCTGGCATTTAATGGTTGATAAATTTTTTGACAAATTCTTTGGGGTGGGGGGTGGGGGGGTAGGCCCTCCTTATCGTGGGGAAAAAATGCAATTTCGTGGAAGAATTGCGGTAAAAAAATTATACGATTTTGTTCAAATTTTCAATAAGTTGCAATAATAATAAATTTGGTTGTGTTCCAAATTTTTATTAAAATATAATAAGTTTTAAGAAAATTATTTCCAACGACAAAAAAGCCCACTTGCTAGAAAAAAAAAAGTTGATAACGACTTGTGGTTTGTTTATTTAGATCAAAGAACTCGGACGCTAATGAGATAAGCATCCCATTGATAATATTTAGTACGAAAAAAAGATAATTTCAACAAAAATATTTCATGACTATACATGCATTATTTCTATCTATTTAAATATAATCTACTTGACTTCCAACTTAAATGCTTGAATAAACAAAGCATTTAAATAAGCAAAACAAATGGCAGATAGATATCTCATTTTTCTTGGCTATTACTCTGTGATGAGTTTTTTATGGATGCCCTAATTTTCAAATAAATTATGTCCCGTACTGTATACAAACAATAAGTAAATATAAATTATGTAACATTTATTTTTTACTGCTTGTAGAGCATCAGTTAAAGTTGCAGACTTTTCATCATCATATCTTGCTCGTTTCACAGCTCGATCATAAAGAAATATTTTGGTGATATATCTTCATTATTGCAGTATTCTAGTTTTCATTGTTCTTATTATTTTCCAAGATATTTTCCTGATCGTGATACTCACCAAATTCAGAGCTGATTTGTTCTTTTTTGGAATTAGAATCTTCCACTTTTTAAAATAATTTCCAGTCATACTTTGACCAGGATGGTGTCTTTAAAAATGTGTGCTCATTTTTTTTTTTTTTTTTTTTTTTTTTTTTTTTTTTTTTTTAACTATTTTAGAATTGCACACAGCACAAAAAAACTTTATACCGGGACACCATTCTAAGCACGTGTTCTTCACAAAGACAGCTGTTCATCTTAGCGGCTGCAGTGCTGAAGAAAGCAGGAATGAGGCGAGATAGGCAGGAATTTGACGTCCGGATCAGGAGAACAGCTGCATACTACCAAAAGAAAAAAAATGTCCAAAAGTTTTGGACATTTTTTTTTAATTTTTCGTTGGTGCAGACAAAAAGTGTACGACAATTGCGGACAAAAAGTGTCCTACAGTTGCAGACAAAAGTATCCAAAAGTTGCAGACAAATTTTTTTAATTGATTTCATTAGTACAGACAAAAACTGTCCGCAAGATATTTGTGTCCGCGACCGTGTCGCCGTGTTTCTGCCACGGGGTTAAAAGCAAATAAATTTTACTTATTAAATATAAATATAGGTAGAAATTATTAAATATAAATATGTGTAAATAAATATTTTTATTTATATATAAATATAGGTTTTTGACATGACGGTTTAAACCATGGTTAAAACAGTCAAAAACTTGCCAACCCTGCAGATAAACCATCCCCTCTAAAATGATAACATTATACATTCACATCCCCAATAAATTATTAACTGTGTTATAATAAGACTTTGTAAAAATCTGTACAACATAGGATTGGGTATAGCTGTAGGGTGGACCAGGGTAATTCCTGATCAAAATGCTCTAACATTTAAATATCTTTAAAATTATTAGAGTTTATGTGTAACCAAATTTAGCATGCTTAAAGTTACTCTATGTGTCTATTAAATAAAATATAAATATTTATTAAAATATTATTTAAAGTTTGTTTAATTCAAATTTTCAAAAATTGGTAATTACCTTCTTGGCAATAGAATAAATATCGGTCACACCCAGGGCTATTACCGATCAGATCATTCTTTTTTTTTACAAATGACAGCTATATTGATTAATTTAGACTATAAATTATCAATTTTAATATAAACCTGATTTAATTATATGTTATACAGAGTTGTATAATTTAGATGCATGCATGCCCATCTAGTGCAGCAAATTTTCTGCAAAATTCGGAACTTTGTAGAAAATTTTAGAAAAATAAAAAAAAATAGTTTTTGTAATTTTATTTTTAAATACAAAATAATTAAAAATTATTCCCCAATTTTATGTACAATTTATTTACTGTTAGCAACGCACAATTAAACGCAGGAATAATTTTCTGAAATTTTTAAAAGTTCATCAGTTTGAAAATTAGGACACCAAAAATTGCAAATTTTGACAAATGGTTGCCATAAAAAAATTAATTTTGTTTAATCGTAAAAAAAAAAAATACCTACTTTCGTCAAAAGATCATGGAAAAAAACAACACATATTCGGTCAAAAAAGCCATGGTAAAAAACGCACATTTTGTCAAAAAATTGAAAAAAATTCTCTTAGCCTAATCTTCTGAAACTGACAGAGAGACATTTTATAGAAATCATTGATCCTGCAGATAAGATAGTGAGACTTGTAAGATAATATGCAGTTTCTTTTTAGAAAGAAATGAAAATGGAAAGAGAATATAAAATGAAAAAAAAAATGTTTTTGCTCTGATTAGATCACAGGACTTTGCATCACACTATGCTTGAAATTGTACAGAACAAAAAGACATCTGAAAATTTTGGAATCGTGTAGATTTCAAAATTTATAGTACGTATGAGAAAAATTTCAGTAAGAACTGTAAAACATGCTTCATTGCATACAGAGTGTACTGCAAAAAGCAAACATTTAGAGTTTTTTGAGTTCAATTAGGGATCATATCCCTTAAGACCTCAACAGACCTCTTATCTCTCAAGGACTTAAGACCTCATATTAATTAAGATTAAGAAAATGTATTCAAGTCAAAATAAATATGGCTTGACCAGTAAATTTATACTCACTTTCCATCTTCATCGACAGCAGCTGGGGCATTTCCAGCTTTTCTAGCTTCCTCTAATTCTTTCGCCTTACGCCAATCTTCGCGACTTCTTTTTTTTGGTTCCTCGACGTCCCTATTTTTAATAATTTCAGAAACTGGACGACTTACAGTATTCATTTTACTATAAAAATTGATAAGATTTCAGAAAACAAATATACGTATTTATCAAAATAATAATAAACAGTGAATGAATTGTGAATGATTTTGATTTCTAATGATTCAAACGTTCTCAGCGAAATTTCGCAAATGCTAAATTATCGCAAGATGATACGCATTTCTGTCACACAAATAAAATACCTGTAATTTTTGTAGGCAGAACGGTACAACAACTAGTGTGAAAAAAGTTTATTTTTACTGAAGATCATTTTTCCAAAACACAACACTGCATATAAATTGATAGATACGAAACGTATTATTTTCCATATTATATTGCTGCTGAATGCGCTGAATACATTGCATTTTCAGCAAAAGTTGAATTGCTTTTTTGTTTACAGTTTCTGCCGTCTGTCTTTGCATCGTAGAGGTGAAAAATTTCAATAAAATTGTTTGGACTTTAAAGTATTTATATTTGTTTCATTCGTGTGCGTTTAGTGTTGCTATGTCACTGATTTTGCGAAGAAGAATTTCCTCCATAATGTTTAAGTAATCTAAGATTTTTATTTATAAATACATTTATCATATTATTTGCGTTTTTCTTGCCACTATCTCTTTATTACTTAAGAAATTTTCCTGGTGTATAGAAGTTGATGAATGTCAAAATTTGCAATATTATGATAAAAATAATAATAACTCATCAATTTTATTTTTATTTGTTTATTTTCCTGTAAAATCCCAGAGAAATCTTATTACTGATTTAAAAATTGCTGTTGTATTTAGATGATATAAAAAAAATTCTTATCTAAGTTAGAAACATGATTCAATTGAAATGCATTCATGTCATGAATTGTACAAAAATAAAAGCATATGTTTACACTTTTTATTTATTCAAAAATAATCTCAAGTAAATAAAACTTACTGATTTATTGCCCTGACCTCAATCTCATATTATGTTTTCTAAGTGTTAATAATTAAATCATCATAGAAAGCAATATATTTGAATCACTCTCTATGTAACAAACTTTACATCTTAGAGCAAGGGGTAGATTAATTTTTTGGAATGAGATAGAGGACATCTTTGAACTGAAGCATCCTTTTCCCCAATATAATGTGTATGAAAAATGTGTTGTTTTGTAAATATTTCATTAGTTCAGGGGCACTTAAGGCTTCAACTTTAACTTCTTGAAGTTGCACTTTTATATTAAACCAGAAGAAATATAGCTGACCCATTTGAAATCTATGTCTATCACCAATCGCTCTCCTTTTCAGTGACTGTTCACTATTCACATATTCTTGTAAGATGAAATAGCAGTGGGATACCAAAACAATGTGCATAGAGTTGCATAGTATTTTATATTCCCGCAATTCTTGGTAATTTTACATTCCATCTTGCACCAGATACCTATTCATTGTCATCATTCAATTGCTATTAATTTGGCATTCTTTATCCCCATTTGGAAGACCTTGGAGCAAAGTTAGTCTGTACTTGAAAACACTAGACAGAAGCAGGGTTGTTTGGTTTAAACCAAGTTGGTTTAAACCGTGGTTAAAACCATGGTTTAAACCAAGTGGTTTTTTTTATTATTTTACCCAAATGTTTTATTTTACACATTATTGAAAAATGCAAAATCCAAATTATGAAGAAGCTACAAGCAAAGCTGTAGAAAAATGATGAATTAATAAGTTTCCAAAAGGACAAAAAATTTTAATCAACTCAACTTTTCTTGTAAGCTGTAAATCTATATGGCAGAATAACTAATTTTTCTAAAATTAGCTGGTTAGAAAAAACTAATGAGTTTTCTTTCTTTCTTTTTCTTTTTTAAGGCCTATATGTATATATATATATATATATAGCCATTATTTGTAAAACATAATATATATATATATATATAGCCAGAAGGGCAGACTCGAGTTAAAAATGCACTTTTACTATTTAAATTGCTTGATTAGTTAAGATTTACTAAGGATTTCATCATTTCAGAAATTCTTTTTGTTATGTATGCTATTGAATAATTGGCAATGAGCTTTTTATTTGCTCTGTGATTAGTGATTTTAACAAGCCTTTGTTTTTCTTGCATTCTTACATTGGGATTGGGTTTTTTGCATTATAATTTTATTCTTTTACCAGCTAGGTTGGCACAGTTCAAACCAATTGGTTTTTTAGAACAAATCTAATATAATATTTTCTCTTTTTGTAATTTAAGTGTTTCAAATTAGTGGATGAAAGTAATTTCAATTTTTAAGTCTTATCTCAATAGTCACCATAAGACATAGTGAGTCTAGTCAAGGTCATGTTAGTATACATGTAGATTGCAAATTTCATGCAATGATGGACATATCTGAATCTATAAAGAAAACAAATTATGTAAAGTTGGCAAATACAAAATGGATTAAAAATATGTAACATTTAGATAAAAAGTTTTCCTTTGAGAAACGCAGATTTACAGTTAATAACATAAAATGAAATTTAAGATTTCAGTCAAATTCTGAAAGAAATTTTTCTTGATTGGAGGGATTATTTTTTAAGAATAGAAAAAAACTCAAGATATGAAGTCGAATAAGAAGACATTGAAAAATTAGGCACTAGTAAAGCACCTGTTTACATTTAACTAAAATATGCAAAATATATATTTAAGTCTTCTATTGCATAACCAAACCCATTACTTAGATCAGTTAAGAAAATTGGCAGAAAGGGGGGAGGGGGGGCAAGACAAGGTTTGCTTGAGACGTAATAGAAAAAAAGTCTCATAAAAATGCTTAAAAAAATGCAATTTTTAGTTTAGACGTTTAAAAATACTAAGTGTTATAATAGAGCATGCAGTCCGATGGCTGTTTAAATTCTTTGGTAGATGACAGCATTTATAAAGCTACTGTATATTTTAACATCAATGTTTTTCAATAGTCTAAAAAGCTGTTAAATAGATATTTTTGTTTATTTAACAGTCATCTATTTTTTTTTTAACTGGTAGTTTTAGAAAACACAATGCTTGAAGTGTGTAAAGACTCTACTGCTAAATTCAAATCCTTCCGAAAATTCTTTATAAAAAGCTTTATTTTTCAATAAAAGATAATTAATTCATGCAGTCTTCTAACAAAAAATCAGACATCACATATAACAAGTATTTCAAATTAATTATTTTGAATAACCATTTGAAAGTAATATATATGAAGTTTTATATATGAATCTATATCATACATTTATTTATAGTGCTAGTAATCAAAAGACAATGCTTGAAGTGTGTAAAGACTCTACTGCTAAATTCAAATCCTTCCGAAAATTCTTTATAAAAAGCTTTATTTATCAATAAAAGATAATTAATTCATGCAGTCTTCTAACAAAAAAATCAGACATCACATATAACAAGTATTTCAAATTAATTATTTTGAATAACCATTTGAAAATAATGTATATGAAGTTTTATATATGAATCTATATCATATATTTCAGAGTTTCCCCCAGAGAGTTTTAGGGGGGCGCTCCGCCCCTCCTGCCCTTTAGTTTAAAAAATAGCGCCCCTCTTGCCCCTCATCCAAAAACTAGCGCCCCTCTTGTCATTCATTAAAAAAAAATAGCGCCCTTCTTGCCCCACTTTTGAAAAAGCGCAGCCTTCCAGCGATGATCTGAACGCGCTATAGCGCATAAATTACGCAAAAAAATCGGCGACGGAACGCAAAAAATAGCCTCATACGCGTCCCATGGGACGGGTAATTTCGTCAAAAGATCGCTAAAAGACCGGCAAGTTTCGTTAAAAATCGCGAAGTAACGACTAACTTCCTGCAAGATTCGCGAACAAATGGCTAATTTTGCACAAAATTTCACAAAACAGCAGATTTCCTCAAAAGATCGTGGAAAAACGACAAATTTCTTCCAAAAATCGCAATAAAACAGAAAATTTTGTCAAATGAGTCACAAAAAAAGGCAACTTTTGTCAAAAAATGGTGATAAAACGGCAGATTTCGTCAAAAGATTTACCAAAAATCGCAAAAAAAGGAATATTCTGTGAAAAGTTCCGTTTTTTCATGATACTTTCGCGAGATTTGTCGTTTTTTTTTGCGATTTTTTAGCAAATAAGCCCTTTTTTTGCATCTTTGGAAAACTTCTGTTTTTGCGATCTTCTAATAAAATTTGCCGTTTTTTGCGAATTTTTCACGAAATTCTGCCATTTTTTCGCGATCTTTTAGCAAAATATGCCGTTATTTGCGATCTTTTAACAAAATATGCTGTTTTTTGCGATCTTTTAACAATATTTGCTGTTTTTTTCGCGATCTTTTAAAAAAATTTACCTTTTTTTTTTCAATTTTTTGATGAAATTTGTTTTTTTATGACTTTTTGAACCGCTAGATTCTAGATTCAACTTTATAAAAGTGCCCTTGTAAATGTAAAAAGTGCCCTTTTCAGAACAGTAGCGCCCTGCCCTTTTTTAAACCTGGGGGAAACTCTGATATTTATTTATAGTGCTAGTAATCAAAAGATTGTTCATTAAGATTTTCAAGGTATCAATGTTTCATTATGTAGCACATTTTATTTATGAAATATAAGACACAGCTTTTTCTAAAAATGTTTAGATTTTAAAGAATTTCAATTTTCTACATAATTGATTGTATATTAAATAATTATATTGATTAGAATTACTTTTAAATCAAATTATTACTTATATATTCAAAAATATTTATTTTTGTTCATAAATATGCATGTATATGTAACAGGAAAACATATTTTTAAAAAAACCCGGTTTAAACCAAAAAAACCATGGTTTTTGTTTTTTTTTAAAAAAAAACCCGGTTTTTTACCAACCCTGGTCAGAAGTATACTTCTACGTGTGCAATATGGTACTGTAAGGCCTGTAAAATATAGTGGCAACTGTATTTTCCAGTAATGCTTTTTAAAATTGAATCGAATAAATGTTAAACAATGCTGAACGATAAATGTCGAGTGCAATGACATCTTCTAAATCTTCAGTGACTGAAACATTTTTTGAATTCAGCTATACAGTGTTTTTGATTAAGCTTATTGCTTATCAGATGCTGTTATAATTGAAATTTATCATTCAAAGCTATCGAACGACTGCAGCTACGTCCTGCTTATTATTAGTCTCGGTCGGCGGTTGGGGTCAGGCAAATAGACAACCGCAGCAGTAAGCAGCCTCTTTCCATGAACTCTTTACTTTTTTTTTTCTCTTATTCCGACTCTCTAGTGAAAGCCAGGTTGACAGGTCCTTAGCCAAGTCCCAAATTTCTGCCACTCTAGCAGAATAAGGAAAAATGATGAAAAAAATGGAATTATACATTGTGTGCTTGAATCGGCAAAAATTTAAATGCCAAGAGGCCTTATTGAACAGATGAGTTTAGGCGGATTATTATACTGTGTTTTGTTATATTTAGATAGATTCGATACAGGGAAAATGTCTCTTTAATGTACTTTTAAACAGGGTTGAGTTTTTGACATCAGAAACTGGTTTTTCTGTAATTGGGCAGGAATGCGTGGGAGTGTCATCCCCAGAAATATTTGGTTTGTCACTGTTAAAAAAATTAAAAAATTGTGTATGAGCAAAATCTATTTTTTCTTCAAGCAAAATGTTAATTTTTGCTAGTTTTAAGGAGATCTATTTCCATTTATCAAGAAGGGGGATATTTTGACCAGGTGCTTTGAAGCCGTTGTGTTGCCACCACCCCTTCAGTACTAGGCCTGAGCGCTGACACTAAAATGGCGGCTGCCGAAGACTGATTTTTCAAAAGTGTGCACAGTCCCTTAAGTTTTGACTCATGTATTTTATAAAATATTTCTTAAACTTCTTTAAACTAAGGAAAAAAACACTTAAAGAAGTTATTGGTACCAAAACTGACCAACCGGACACACACTGAAAGAAATCCACCTTTGGCAGCCACCATTTTTTTTGTCAACACTGAGGCTTAGTATTCAGGGGGCGTAGGTTCTGAACTTACCTCAGTTGAACTATTCTTATTCAATGAAAGTGAATTAGATTACTATAAAAACTTCAATATGATAATTATAACTGTTAATTTTAAAAAAAAATTTTGCTTTTGGTTAAATCAGGGTTGCCAAACCACCTGGAAAACCGGGAAAACACAGGGAATTTTAAATCTCCTCCCAAAACAGGGAAAATCCAGGGAACTTTTAAAAAAATCCTAAAAAATCTGGAAAACACAGGGAATTTGGTAACGGCAAATTATAACATTTCTAATTAGCCTTCATACATGCATATATTTTTTTTGCACTCAACATGGAATAAATGTGTTGCAGTACAGGGAAAATACAGGGAATTTTTTTTCAAGATTAGAGTGGCAACCCTGTAAATGTTTCAAATTTGCTTTTGGATTAGCAAAAATCCGATAGTATCATAATCTATGGAAATTTGAGTTCCCACAAATATTTTTTTTCAACTACTGCACTGCATGACAAGCATCAAAAACTGGTTCCATATATTATGCCACTCTCATTCACCCAGTTATTAAAACATTGTTCTTTATGGAATTGGAGAAAGGAGTCATGAATAGTTGTTTTGTTTATCTAACTGTGAGTGCAAAATGTTTTAATAGTATTTCAATTTATTAACTTTTTTTCCTGTTTTAGCTTTGCAAGATGCAATGGAGGGCAAGCTGGAGAATGGGGCAGTGGAGCTGGAAAAGTAAATATTTATTCCTTTTTTCTATATTGTTTAAATCTTCCATGTCTTCATCTCTTCTTTTGTATCCAGTAACTTTATCCTAGATTGCATCAATATTACTATAATTACAAAAACTATATCAAAATAGCCTTCATCAGAAATGGATGCAATATACAGTTTCCTCCTGTTAATTCAAAATCAGATAAATTGAATCTTCGTTTAATTCGAACTAAACATGAAGTCTCGAAATTTCCAATAACAGAATAATGTTAAAAATTTTCATTTATTCAAACTCATCTTCTTTTGATTTCACTCAATTCAAACTTATGAGAATTTCAATTTTTCATTTTTTTACTTTCTTTCGAACTGTAGATCTTGAAATAACTTTCTTTCTTAAATTTTTGTCTGAATTGTTCTGAACTTGTATACATATAATCCCATGCATTTGATATCCATTTTCTTAGGGCCTCGTTTGTCTATCAATGATACCTACATCCTTTCTTCCATTGTGCTTGTTCCTAATCCCTTAATTAGTTTATGTATTTATATCTTTTAATTTAATATATCCTTTCATATATCCTTAACAATTGTTCACCAGAATTATTAATAAAGCATAACGTTGTTTATTTCCAGTGAATTAGTCTTTAATGGATTTTTTAATTTGCACTTGTATTTTGTTTTATAGCTGTAGTGTGTAAAAGATTCTTTGAATATTTTATATATTAAAAAAATCATTTTTTAACTCTTGTATTTATTTTTAGGGTGGTGGCTCTGGTGGTTCAGTAAGGTAAATATAGTTTTAGAATTTTTAACAGTAATTTATGTTATTTAGTACAGATGATAATTTGGTATTATAAGCATCAAATCATTATTTAGTTATTTTGTTTTTAAAGAAAATAAATTTATAGTCTTTTTAGGATTTTCCATACAGTTGAAAAGTATTTATGAATTCAGTTTGTATTCTGTCTATGCTGTAACATGTGTAATGTGACTGATGTTCAGAATGTGACTGATATGTTATTGAGATTTATCATGACATGTTTGGTATTGAAAGTAAAATGTGTAGCATTTCTAGTTTGTTTGGCATTCAAAAGAATTTTGTTCTTTTTAAAAAATTATTTGCAGTGTATTTTAATGATTTTACACATTGAAACTGCATCACTGAGGTGCACTATCAACACCTGCTTGACCTAGAGCCTTTGGACAATTTTTTGACGTCACTATTAGACAACCAAAGACCTATCTCCCCCCTCCCCAATTCAACTCTGCACTTTACTTGTGCTGGTAAAAAAAGTGCATACCGTTAAATCCCATTAATCTGCTCTTCTTGGTCAAAAGCTCCCTCCCCACTTTATAAAAAATGTGAAATTTTTAAAAAATCCTAAATCGCTGAAAAAACGGAAATTACATCAAAAAGTAATGAAAAAAAAAAGAAGAAGAAGAAATTTTATCTAACAATCGTTGAAAAAAATGCCAATTTCACCAAAGAATCACAAAAAATAACAGCAAATTTTTACAAAGGATCACGAAAAAATCATGAATTTCACTGAAGGATCGCTGAAATACCCACATTTCGTTGAAAGATTGCAGTAAAAACTTGAATTTATGTAATGCGAATTACGTCAAAAGGTCGCGGAAAAATCATGAATTTCTTAAAGGATTGCCAAAAAGAATGCACATTTTATCAAAAAAATTGTAAGAAAAAATGCAAATATGTCATATCTATAAATAAACAGTCAAAAAATCGTAAAAAAAAAGAAACATGAATTCTGTCAAAAAATGGCAGAGAAAACTCTAAATTTGAAAAAAAAAAAACCCACCAAAAAAACGAGAATTCCAATAAAAAATCTCGAAAAAACGCTCATTTCATCAAAGAATCATGGAAGAAATGCACAGTTGCACAAATTTTGTTAAGTATTGCCATAAAAAACTGCAAATTCGTCAAGTATCGCAATAAAACCCTGCAAATATTGCGAAAAAATTCCTCAGATATCTCGCAAAAAAATTTTAATTTTGTGAAAAGATTGCAGAAAAATCCCGTATAAGATTTTTCATCACGTTTGAAGGGCGGATTAACAGTATTTTATGGTATATTAATCGTTATTTATCTTATGAATTATCTCACTAAATTATCTTTTTTTTATTTTTAAGAAAAATTAGAAAATTTTTTTTACTTTGTTTCTAGTTTGAAAATAAAGTTATTTTCATTATTATTTTTCAATAGTACATATAACAATTTGTTAAAAGATTTTACAAATCAGATAAATTCCAATTTTACCAAATATAGTAAATAAAAATTTTAAATTTTGCTAGAGTATCTTTTATATCTCAAAGCAGAATACACTTAAAAGTGTGACGTACGTTGCAGAACAATGAACTTCTCTGCAGAACATTTCAAGTAATCGGTTAAAAAATTCATTATTCAATCGAAGAAAAAATCGAAAAATTCATAAAGGTTCTGAATTTTTCGAAAAATTAAAGCAGTCAGTTCCAAAAAAAAATTTTTTTAATCGATCATATATACGAAAATATACAGCAAATTTTGACAAATGGTCATTGAAAAAAATCAGTTTCATCAATCATGTGAAAAAAAATTACCAATTTCATCAGAGGCTTGTGGAAAAAAAAAAGGAAAACTTCCTCAAAAGATCATGAAAAAATGGTAAATTTCGTCTGGAGAAGTGGTAAATCAAGAAATCCTGATAAAATGGCAAATTTCACCAAAAAAAAAAAAAAAAAAAGAGGCGAAAGAACGGAAAATTTCATCGAAAGATCACAAATTTCAGCAAAAGATCATGAAAAAAAAAACCCTTACATTTTGTCAAAAAATCAAGGAAAAAAAAATCACAAATTTTGTCAAAAGATTGCAAAAAAAAAAAAAAAAAATTGTCAAAAGATTGCATAATTGAATATTTCGTCAAAAGATCACGAAAAAAAAAAACCCTTGTCAGAAGATCTAATTTAATAACTGAATATTTCGTTGAAAGATCATGAAAAAACAAATTTTGTCAAAAGTTCACGTAATAACTGAATAGTTTGTCAAAAGATCATGCAAAAACCGCAAATTTCGTCAAAGAGGTGTTAAAAGATATAGTGCTAAGTGCTAAGAATAGATTTTATTCCCCTCTATTGTAATCTTTCAGAAAACATGCTGTTAATTTCAGAATTCTTTTTTTTTTTTTTAACTCAGAATCACCATTGGAAAGTCATTGCTCAATAGCCGGAGGAAAAAAATATCAAAATTCTTTAATCATTCATTTAAAATTTTGCAAAAATCATCAATTGTACATGAGAAAAATTCGTACAGTTCCCGCAGAACATTTTTGATCAGCTAAATTTCATTGCAGAACATTGTAAAGTATTCTGCTTTGGGGCTTTTATAGTAAACCAGATTAATTAATGTTTAAGGTAGGGGTACACAACAAGAGAAGGGCCACTTACAAATATTTCTGGGTGGTTGAGGGTCACATTGATAACACATAGAGAATTGGGTTTCAAGGAGTTGATCTGTGTCCTACAATTGGATAAACAATATAGTTTGTTTCATTCAGAGGACAGTAGGGAATTAGTTCTTTAGGTTCGCTTAACGCTTACCCAGTCAAAATATCCAATTCAGTTGGTAAGGATATATCAATAGTTTTTACGTTTGAATGTATAACAGATACAGCAAGAATTATTCTCAAGATGTAATAATATTCCTTGATTTTATTCAGGAGAGTAAATTTTGTTCTATTAAAAACAAAATGTTTCCAAAAAAGTATGAACTTTATGAATGAAAAAGAGAGGAGCCGATCAAAAAGATTTTTCCATGCTTGATCAATCAAATTTGTACTTTTAATGAAACTAATCGACAAAATTTGCAAATTATATGAAGCCTATTGAGAAATTTTAAGATTTTTAAGAAGCCGATCGACAAAATTCACGATTTTTACTAAGTCGATCTATGACATTTGAGTTTTTTTCTTGTATGATTGATAAAATTCTTGATTTTTCTGCGTCTGATCGATAAAATTCATGATCTTTATGAAGTTGATTGACGATTCTGCAATTTTTACACAGCTAACCAATGAAATTCACTATTTTTCTTTGCATGAATACAAAATTCATGATTTTTCCATGTCTGATTGATAAAATTAGCAAATTTGCTTGAGTCTGATCAACAATATTCGTGATTTTTGCAAAGGTGATCGAAGAAATTTATGATTTTTACAAACCTGATTGACAAAATTCACAATTTTTACAAAAACGATCGAGAAAATTAAGGATCTTTCCATGCCTGATCAACAAAACTCACAATTTTAACAAAATTGATCAAGAAAATTCATGATTTTACGTAGCTGATCAACGAAATTTGAGATATTTCTTTGAATGATCAACAAATTTCACTATATTTCCGCATTCAATCAATGAAACTCAAGTGATTCATTTGAGTCTGATAGACCAAGTTTGCAATTTTTCCATGTCTGATCATCAATATTCGTGATATTTCTAAGCAAAACCAACAAAATTTTAAATTTTTAGGAACTTGATCAATAAAACTCACAATTTTTCTGTATCTGACAAAATTTGTGCTTTTTCTGCTCTTAATTGATGAAATAGATATTTTTCTGCGCCTAATCAAATGAAATTCGTGATTTTTAACTAACTGTGACAAAATCTTCATTTTTTATTCCTCAAGATGAAATTTGTGATTTTTATCTCTTGAAAAACTAATGAAACCCACGATTGTTTAGCAGTCAATCAACGAAATTTTCAAATTTTATGTACATAATCATAAAATTCATGATCTTTCCGTGTCTTATCAACAAAATTTGAGATTTTTTTTCATAGCCAATGAGTTTAATTTGCATTTTTTTTCTTAGCATCATCAACAAAACTGGCAATTTATACTTATCTGATCAACAAAGTGTGTGTGTGTGTTTTTTTTTTTTTTTTTTTTCGTCCGACCGAAAAAATTTGCAATTTTTCCGTGTTTGTTCAATAAAACTCTTGATTTTTTTTTTTTTTTTTTTTTTGTGTCTGATCAACAAAATTTTCTATTTTATTTCTGAACCTCATGGACAAAATTTGCGATTTTTCCATATCTGATGAACAAAATTTAATTTTCCGAGCCCCATTGACAAAACTTGCTATTTTTCTGCACTTGATCAACGAAATCCACAATTTTTCCGTGCTCTATCAACAAAGTTTAAGATTCTTAAGTGACTGATGAAATTTTATATTTTCCTGCTGTAAAATGATAAAATTTATGATTTTTTTCTGTGACCTATGCACAAAAATTGCAATTTTTTCCAGTTGTAAATTGACGAAACTCGCTTGCCACAAGTTGTGCGTCCGTAGTATTACCTTCTCCCATCCACAAACTGATATATCTGTTTACTAAGCTGCAGGTTTCACTTCAATAGAAACATTTTTTAAATTAATATGCTTTGACAGATATAATGCAGTTTTAAAATATTTCTTTATGATTAATACTCTAAAAGCTTATATTCCTACTTGTATTTAAATTTTTAAAGTACTGTTGAAAAAATCATCTTTTTTTTAGCTTTTTAAAAAAAATTACTGAGAAAAGATTATAATTTTGCCCTTTTGTTTGGCAGTCAGTGGGTTAAGGGAAAATTAATAAAATGTTAATGGTTTGGAGGATTTTTTAAAAAGGGTAATTATTTATCAGCTTATTATTAATAATAATTTTAACAGAGATGTAGTTCATAAAAAATCTCTTTCAAAAATAATCTAAAAAAAAAAAAAATAGTATTTTCAACTGGGCTCTTTTTTTTTGTTTTTTTTCCCAAGGCTTATTAAAAGTACAATTTATTTATTTAACTTTCTAAAATTTTTGCTCATGTTTAATTATAACTCTTTATTCATTTGTGAGAAGTAATAATTTCACCTATTTTAGAAAAAATTCTGTTTCATTTTTTATAAAAATTTATATTTTCAACTTATCTTTATTTATAAATAGTTATGTTCTTATTATGTAGATTAGGGATGCACAACCTGTGGCCCGTGATGGGTTAACGTGCAGCCCGCGAACTTCGTCAATTTACAACTGGAAAAATTTGTAATTTTTGTGCATAGGTCACAGAAAAAGTCTTAAATTCCGTTAACTTACCGCGATAAAATATAAAATTTATCAGTCACTTACAAATCGCAAATTTCTTATACTGAGCACGGAAAAATCGCGAATTTTCCAAATAAAGCTAGGAAAAGAAACAGCCAATTTCGCCGACTGGGCACGAAAAAAACTGCAAGTTTTGTCGCTCAGGCATTGAAAAATCGCGAATTTTGCCGATCGGACGCGAAAAATCGAACATTTCGTTGATTGAGTAAGAAAAAATCACCAGCATAGAAAAAAACCCTGCAAATTAAATTCATTGGCTGCTTGTAAATCGCATATTTTCTCGGTTTATCACGTGAGAAATTTCGTTAATCTGGCACGAAAAAAAAAAATCGCGAATTTTGTCGATCGGGAGCGAAAGCATTGCAAATTTCGTTGATAAGGCACGGAAAATTTTCGAATTTTGCGATGATGTGCAGAAAAATTGAAAATTTCTATACCGGCTGCGAAACAATCGTGAGTTTTGTCAATTTATCAAAAGAGAAAAAATCACGAATTCCATCTTGTCGCGTGAAACACTGCAGAATTCGTCAAAATTCAAAGTTGCGAATTTAGTGGTTTGGGCGCGAGAAAAATGCGTATTTCGTCAATTAAAACCGAAAAAAATCAAATTTCGTCAATCGAACATGGAAAAATCACGAGCTTTAGTGATCGGGTTCCGAAAAATTGCAAATTTCGTTGGTCGGAATATCGAGACATAGGAGTATCGAGAATTTTGTCGATCAGGCTCAAATAAAAGTGCAAATTTTGCTAATCGACTCAGTAAAAATCGAGAATTTTATCGATGAGTTTCGCAAAAGTCACGAATTTCGTCAATTGGATTCATAATAATTTCGAATTTAGTTGATAAGGTTCGTAAAAATAGCAAATTTCATTGATAAGCTGCAGAAAAATTATGAATTTCATCGATCTGGTCCTGAAGAAACGCGAATTTCGTCGATCAGTCGTAGAAAATTCGCGGATTTTGGCGATCGGCTTCATAAAAATCTTGAATTTTGTTGGTCGGGCACGGAAAAATCGTAATTTTTTTTATCATCTTCAAAAAATTCATGAATTTTCTCTATTAGCTTCATAAAAATTGCAAATTTTTTCGATCAGACACAAAAAAATCGCAAAACTCGTCTATAAGTATCGGAAAAATTGCGAATTTCGTCGATCAGGTGCAAAAAAATCGCGAATTATGTCGATCATGCGATTATAAATCGCGAATTTTGTTGATCATGCTATTATTAATAACGAATTTCGTCGATCAGTTTCGTAAAAGTTAAGAATCATGTTGATCGATTTCGTAAAAAGTGCAAATTTGGTCGATGAAGCATAAAACAATTGCAAATTTCGTTGATCAGGTGCAGAAAAATCAGGAAATTCATTGATCAAGCATGGAAGAATTGTTGATCAGCTGTTTCTCTCTCCTTCATTTATAAAGTCCACATTTTTTTAGCACCAACCACTTATGTTTGTTTTTTAGCAATTTTTATAAAACAAAATTTACTCTCCTGAATAAAGTCGAGGAATGTTATTACATCTTAAAAATAATCTTTGCTATATCTGTTATATAACAAACATAAAAACTGCTGTTACAGCCTTACCGATAGAATTGCATATTTTGGTTGGGTAAGTGAACTTAAAGGAATAACTCCCCCACTCACCTCTGAAACCATATTTTTTATTCAATTATAGGCCACAGATCACCTCCTCGAAATTGAATTATCTCCATGTTATTGATGTGGCCCTCGACCACCCAGAAATATTTATAAATGGCCCTTCTCTTGAAAAGGTTGTGCACCCCTAATGTAGATAGACATTTACCCTGTAGCAGAAAGTTCAAAATTTGCTATGGGCATCATTTTTTTTTTTTTTCCATTGGACCTTTTTTAGGCTTTATATTATTATTTAGCTCTTTAAAACAATATTATTATAAATTAAAATGAATAAAAAGCACAGACATTACAAGTAAATGATTATTCAATTATTAACAGTTCAAATAATTATGTTTATTTACCTGCCACTTAAAGGCAATAATGTTTTTATTAAGTATATAAGAGTTTAAACTTTTTTTTTACCTGATAAGTTTAAATTTTGCAAAGTTTGTATTGGTTAATTAAAAATAAATATTTTGGCGAGACATTTTTTTACAGTAATTAAATTACATTAATTAATGTTAAAAGGGAGAAAAAAATAAGACATTAATATACTAAAGAACCATTAAAAAATAATTAAGCCAACTTAGAAATTTATTAAAAATAATTTTATACCAGAAAACAAAATACTGTTTAAAAAATACTCTTTAAGAAAAGGATTTGTATTTTCAACACCTTTTTTTGTCCTGAAAAATTATTACAATTTCAATTTATTCAATATTCTAATGTTTTTTTCTGAAAATAATATTTAAATCTTTTATTGAAAATCTCATTTTGTTATCTTAAAAAAAAAAAAAAAAAAAAAAAAAAAAAAAGGTTCACATGTTTAATTTGTGCTCATTTACAATTAATTTATAAAACTAATAAAGTGTTATTCTCATTAAGTTGGGGGATATTTATTATCTTAAGATTAGTACTTTATTTTGACAATTCTTAACTTTTTGTAAGTTTATTTAATAACTTTCTTCAAATATTTTTACCTTCTTTGATAATAGTGAATGTAAACCACCTTAAAATATCTAAGTGCATATAGTAACATTGCTATAGTTTTTACTATTAATTCTACAATTTTTTACAATTCAAAGCTAAAATATGCTTACATGGAATATGGTATGGCACAACCCTAGAACAAGTGAGACGCCCGATTTTAGCGATATATTTTACCACACATTAATTGGGAATTTGGCAACCTTGAAATTCATTCTCAATCCCCGAGTGCTTTTTTAGGACTCCCTACACAGTTCCAACATGAATTTCTTTCTTAAAGAAAACATTCCACACATAAACTTGGAGAAATACAAAATTTTAGCTTTTTTTCCTCCAGGTTTGTAGATTATTGCAAATTTTTCGCTCTGGATTTAAAAAAAATATCAAATTTTCCTTTTAAATTTTAGGTAGATTTCGTATGAAATACTACCTATTGCATTGTCTCCCATGTTGGAATTTCTGAAAAATTTTTGCGGATCTACACGAATCATGACTCCTAGACCCCAAAACCACCATCAGTAAAAAAGTTTATATATCTATCTATCTATCTATCTATCGGTGTATATCACTTTCTTCTAGACACGATAACTTCCATAATTATGCTCAGATCTTCTTCAAACTTTTACATAAAATCAAGGAGCCTAAAATCTCGGTCGAGTTCGTTAATGGGCAAAATCGGACCAAGGGGGTGGAAATAGGAAGGGTTTTTGTGAAAACAGAAAAAACGCGATAACTTCTTAGTTAAAATAGATATCGAATCAGTTTAAAGTTTATATTACTTCTAAACAATGGGCAAAAAGTTTATGCATGACAGATTTTTGATAAAGTTAAAAATGGGCTCAAGGGGCGAAAAAAACAAGGTTTTTGGGAGAAAAAAATTCATAACTTCGTCAATTCTCAAGATATCAAATCCAACTAAATTTTGTATAAATGTACTCAATATTATCTAAAACTTTTGTATTTACAAGTTTTTGATAGGACCAATTTTTACCGATGAAAAAAATTAAAAACGAAAAGAATAAGGGGGGAGGAAAAAGAAAAAACCCCATAACTTACTCAATTCTTAAGCAATCAAATCTAATTAAATTTATTTTACATCTTCACAATAAGATTTACAACTTTTATATTGACAAGTTTTTCATAGAACCAATTCTTATAGCAAAAATAAATTAAACAAAAATAGGAGTTGGAGTAAAAACTTTAAATCCAAACTGCTTATATTCTGACTCATTTTAAAATTCAATTTTGATTTTAAACGCATCCAAATGACAGATCCTCTTATTTAGGAACTATATAATGCGACGTTTTGGCCAGTTTTTTGATAAAGGCAGAATATATTTTTAAAAAGGCTGCCAAAAAAGGTATTTTGAACAGATTTCCCGAAATTATCGTCATTAAAAATCGATTAAGTATAACAAATTGCGTTTTTTCTGAGTCATTTTTAAATTCATTTTTGTTCTCAAACCCATCCAATTTACAGGTCCTATTATTTAGGAACTATATAATGCGACGTATTGGCCAGTTTTTTGATAAAGGCAGAATATATTTTTTAAAAGGCTGCCAAAAAGAGTATTTTGAACAGAATTTCACGAAATTATCATGATTGAAATTTGAGGAAATTAAAAAAATTGCGTTTTTACCGAGTCATTTTTAAATCTTTTTTTGTTCTCAAACGCATCCAATTTACAGGTTCTCTTATTTAGGAACTATATTATGTGACGGAATGGCCAGTTTTTTGATAAAGGCAGAATATATTTCAAAAAAAGGCTGCCAAAATGGGCATTTCGCACAAAATTTCCCAAAGCGATCATGATTAATGAACTGTGGGTATGCAAATAACAAATTGGTTATTTTATGACTCATTTTTAAATCCAATTTTGCTCGGAAACGCATTCAAATGACAGTTTTTTGTTACTTAGGAACTGTATAATGTGCGTATTCTTTGATTTTTTGATAAAGGGTGAATATACATATTTTTAAATGCTGTCAAAGTAAGCACTTCGCAAAAAAATTTCCCAAAGCGATCATGATAAAAGAATTGAGGTTGTATTCAAATAACAAATTGTTTATTTTATGACTCATTTTTAAATTCAATTTTGCTCTCAAACGCATTCAATTGACAGTTTTTCGTTATTTAGGAACTGTGTAATGTGCCGTATTGGTCAGATTTTTGATAAAGGCTAAATATATATTTAAAAAAATCTGTCAAAGTGGGCACTTCGTACAAAATTTCTCAAAGCAATCTTGATTAAAGAATTGTGGATGTATTAAAATAATAAATTGGTTATTTTATTACTCATTTTTAAATTCAATTTTGCTGTCAAACGAATTTAATTAACAGTTTTTTGTTATTTAGGAACTATATAATGAGCATATTGGTCAATTTTTTTAATAAAGTAAGAATATAATTCAAAATATGTTGCCAAAATGGGCATTTGAGTAGAATTTCGTTTAAGAGGATTTTGATAAAACCAGTTCTTACAGAAAAAGGAAATTAAAAAATTTTTAAAAGCGGTTAAATAAAATAGTTAAACTGGTTTTTTTTTTTTTTTTTTTTTTTTTTTTTTTTTTGAATGAAAACTTTTCGAAATCTACCTCCACCTATAGGCCATGCCGAAAGGGATTTTTTTTGTTCTGGATTTTTAGATCTTTACAAATGTTTTACTCTGGATTTTTAGATTTTTTCAACTATTACACTCCAGATATTTAAATTTTACAAATATTTCACTCCAAGTTTTCAGATCTTTACTAATGTTTTGCTTTAGATTTTTATTAGCATTTCGTTTAGGATTTTTTAAATTTTTACTAATGTTTTGCTCTGGACTTTTAGATTTTTACAAATGTATTGCTCTAGATGTTTAGATTTTTTACTCTGAATTTTTAGATTTTAACTTTTTTGCTCCAGATTTTTAGATCTTTACAAATGTCTCGATCCAGATTTGTAATTTTTATAAAAGCTCCACTCTGGTGTTTTAGATTTCTACAGGTGTTTCACTCTGGGTTTTTTAATTTTTATAAATGTTTCGATCCAGATTTTTCGAATGTTTCAATCCAGATCTGCAATTTTTATAAAAGTTTCTCTGGTGTTTTCGATTTCTACAGGTATTTCACTCTGGGTTTTTAAATTTTTACAAATGTTTTGCTCCAATTTTTTTAATTTTTACATTTTTTTCGCTCCAGGCTTTTAGATTTTAGATTAGTAGAAGTAGATAAGCTATAATATTAATCTGATTAAGCTCATAAATGCAAAAAAAAAAAAAATAAATAAAAAAAAAAAAAAAAAATAATAGTCTGTTAAATCTAAACAGTAAAATCATACTAGATTTGAGACATACAAAACTTTTTCTAAGCAATATTCTATTTAGAAAATTAATAAACAAATTATGTGTGTACTTGCAAATCTAAAATTTTTATTTTAAGGCTGTTTATAGAGCCCTTTCACAAAAATCCATTTAATAAAACAGGCTCTTTCATAAATTCCTAGTTTCATAAAAAAATTATCTTCATAAAATTTCATTCCATAAAAACATACTCTGCATTTTTTTTTTTTTTTTTTTTTTTTTTTTTTTTTTAGTTATTTACTTAGGTTTGTAATTTGCACACAAAACAAGTTCACAAGAAAGAAAAACTTAACAAAAGGATTTTAAAAAGTTACTATTAATACTTTAAGCAGGGGCATGTGAAAAAAAAAACTGTGCCCGGGGCAAAGTCCTGATTCGGCACCCCCACCCCTAAACTTTTTCTTGTGACAGGCCAAAAATGACATTGGTAGTATAAATTTGACACCCCCTAAATTCCAGCATCTAAGGTGACCGTTCCAACCCCCCCCCTACCCCCTTTCGCACGACGCTGCCTTTAAGTATCCTAACTGGGTTTTTCTGTTACGTAATCTTTGAAATCAAGAACTGATAATACAAAACTGATATTATTGATATATTTCTTGCAGTGCATAAGTTAAATAAATAAGTAAGGTAATCAATAACAAATCCCCATACACATATTTTTGACAGCATTATGTATAATGCTGTCATAAAAGGCAAAATAGGCCGGACACTTAAAGGATTAATATATGCTTGATTTGAATTAGCTGGATTTCATCTTTCATTATTAAAAGTTATTTTTCAAAAAAATATTATAAATTTCATAAAAATAATTTTTTTTTTTTCACAAAAGGAATTAAAGAAAAGATTTTTGAGCATTCTGAATGAACTAATAATTGAAATTCAATAATAATGTTAAATTATCTTCTGTGGTTCATTTAAAATCTAAAAATTCAGTAGGCCAGAGGTTCTCAACCTTTAATAATGCTCATAATTTTTTTTCTCTCTGTCTCTGATGCAAAAAGATAAATTAGTGCATATTCACACTGTAGGTACTATGTTTCTCATTAAACTGTTGTAACAGCTTCATTTTATGCTAAGAAAAATATATGATGATGAAAATTTTGAGTGTATAACTGTTGCAAAATTAAATATCATGTTAGCTTCATATGTACGAATAGGATGAGAGAGTGTTGAAACACTTATTTTTGATACAATTTAGTAACTCTGCAAAGCTTTGAAGGGGTCTTAAAACTAAATTAGACTTTTGAACAGAATTTCGTTTGAATTTTCGGAACATAAGTTCATTGAGTGACCTTGGAATCTTTTCCAGGGGGGGGGGGGGGGGGGGGGGGGGCTGAGCCACCCATAGTGGCCCCTTAGCTACGGCCCTGATTACAAGGCTGATATTTTAATTTTGCAAAATATAATGCATCAATTTATTAAATTTAAAATGATCTATATTTATAGCAATGCTTTCCTAAACCTATAAAAACATGCGAACAATTACTCATATACTATGTAGTTTCATACATTAGTAACAGACACGGTTAAAAAGGAAAAAAGTGCAAAATGACTTTATTAAAAGAAGAAAAATCTCATATTTTTGTGTGCTAGTAGCAAGAAAAAATAAGTTTCCTGATCTCACAACTCAAAACTTGTTTTTATAAGGTAAATTGATGTATAGAATGAAGTTTACGGGATGAAAAGTGAAGATAGATATGAAACTAAACATTCTACTATACTTATATGTATTCAGCATCTGCATTTTTTATGAAAATAATGTACTATTACTAAACTAAAGTCTTAACTTACTATTTTTTTTATGCAATTATGTAGTAGCAACTAGCAAAAACAAATATTTTGTTATCACAATACAAAACTTTTTTTAAACATTTAAGCAAATGATAATGAGAATTCACAGCTTGAACATACACTATTAAGCAAACAAAGAGTTCCTTCCCAAATTAAAGAATATGCATGAAAACTTCATGTACATATTTTTTAAATATAAAATTAAGATATTTTTACATTGAATTTATATCTTTTAGACTTTTCGCAAACAATTTCAACAATTGCTTTTATATGAAAAGTAGCAATTGCATTATAAATAAAATTTTGAAATTTGTTAAAAACAATGTTTTTATTTTAGGAATAAATAGTCAAAGAAGTCATCACAGATAGCTAACCTTTTATATTCTGATAATTTGCGTTTTAAACACGGCTTGATTACATGTCCTAAATTTAAGTTTTATTTAAATTTTATTTTTAGATTGATAAAGTATTAATTTCATTATGGAATACTAGCTGGAAACAAATGCCAAGCTATTTCATTTATATTAAGTGTGAACAGATTTTTGTAATTACCTGTCTGAAAAGAACAGATAGATTTTAAAAAAATCGTGGTTAAAAGTTATAAAAACATTAAAAATTGTGATCCAGTTTTCAGATAAATTGTGATTACTATAATAGTTAATAGAAAAAAAAATAGATTGAACAGAAAATAACATACAAATAGTATGTAAACCAATGCTTAATTTCTTTAAAGATAAATAGAAGAGAAACAATAAAAACATACTGCCGCCGGATATCTGGTGGCAAATTAAACCAGATATCCAGTGTCCGACATCTAGTTGCAACTCTAATTCTGTTCATGTATTCATCCTGAAGGAAATTGGAGAATTTTTTTCTAGAAATATTATTTACTGAGTTGAAATTGATTTTTTAAACAGATGAAACAAACGACATATTTTTGTGAGAAATTTCAATAATTCCGCAACCTATAGGTTTGGTACCACTGCCGTAGGAAATAATTCTGACTGTCTGCCTGTAAGAATAATAATTATGAAAATTTTAATTAATTGAAGTAGCTTATACTTTATTTACATGACAATATATAGACAAATCATTGATGTAATGCATCGTATCATTTTTTAGAGTTATTGAAATCATGTACATATTTTCCTCTACAATTTCAGGGATGCTGGTGGTAGTTTTGGAAAAATGGAAGCTGCTAGAGAAGAGGAATATTTTAGAAAACTTGTAAGAATAATTCATTTAAGATTTGATTCTAGTGAATGATAATAAGTTTTTCTAATTTAGTGCTACTTATTATGGCTTAATCCAAACTAGGTACTTTCTGATGTATTCACAAAGTTAGTTTTGTTCATAAAAGGATAAAATCAACTTGTGTTATTATTTGTAAATAAAGAAATTAAATGGAATTTTCCATTTTTTGTTAAAAGCAAAAGATCTTATGTAAAATGCTGTCACAATTGTCATTTTAAACCAATTTTTAGGTTCCAACAGGCTAAGAAAAACACTGTAAAATAGCAAATGATTGTAGCTCAAGTTGAAAAAACTATTCAAATCTAAATAATTTCAATAGTCATGCCTACTAATTTTATGCTATCACCTGTAATAATGAATCTGTGAATGAATCAGAAAGTTTCATATTCTTGATTGGGCAAATATATATGTATTTTAAACTACATTAATACTTACTGTTGGAATATTTATTTTAATGAGGCTTTTGGAGCTTATGTGGCTTAATATGTATACATTTATGTATGCAGAGTTTCCCCCAGAGGGTTTCAGGGGGGCGCTCCGCCTCTCTTGCCCTTTAGTTTAAAAAATAGCGCCTCTCTTGCCCCTCATCCAAAAAGTAGCGCCCCTATTGTTAACCACTAAAAAAAATAGCGACCTTCTTGCCTGACATTTGAAAAAACACAGCCTCCGCAGCAATGATCCGAGCGCGCTATAGCGTGTAAATTACACAAAAAATCGGCAATGGAACCCAAAAATAGCCTCATACTCGTCCTGTGGAACGGTTAATTTAGTCAAAAAAATCGCTAAAAAGGGGGCAAGTTTCGTTAAAATTCGCAAAATAACGACTAATTTCGGGCAAGATTTGCAAAAAATAGCTAATTTTGTCACAAAATTTCACAAAACGGCAGATTTTCTCAAAAGATTTTGGAAAAACTACAAATTTTCTCAAAAGATCATGGAAAAACGACAAATTTCTTCCGAAAATCGCGATAAAATGGCAGATTTCATCAAAAGATTTTCGAAAAAACCCGGCAGATTTCTTCCAAAAATCGCAATAAAACGGAAAATTGTGAAATGTTCCGTTTTTTTTGCGATATTTACACAAGATTTGTCGTTTTTTCGAAATTTTTTTAGCAAAATATGCCGTTTTTTGCGATCTTTTAACAAAAACTGCTGTTTCTGCAATCTTTTAATGAAATTTGCTGTTTTTTCCACAAAATTTGACGTTTTTTCACGATTTTTTTATCAAAATATGCCGTTATTTGCTATCTTTGAACAAAAAATGCTGTTTTTGTGATATTTTAACAAAACTGACCGTTTTTTCGTGATCTTATAACAATAATTGCCATTTTTTGCGATCTTTTAACAAAATTTACCTTTTTTTCCAATTTTTTGATGAAATTTCTGTTTTTTCACGACTTTTTGAACCGCTAGTTTCTAGATTCAACTCTATAAAAGTGCCCTGAAAAATGAAAAAATGCCCTGAAAAATGTAAAAAGTGCTCTTTTCAGAACAGTAGCGCCCTGCCCTTTTGTAAACCTGGGGGAAACTCTAATATATGTATTTATTTTGATCATAAGTCCAGTAACAGAAACAGAGTAGCATGGCAGGTTGCAGATTAATCTATAATAATAAAGAGACAAGTTTGTGAGTGTGTCAGCACTGTTCTGAAGAGGCCGCTGCACGTAGAATTACATAATTTAGGGAGAAGGTACATCTATACATGAAATTTTGTACATCAAAGCCTGATTTTTGATTAGATAATTTTTATTGAATTTTTTAGGCGATTTTTTAATGTTTCCACATTAGTGAAAGGAATACTGTTTCATTCTTTTCACGCAATGTAGTAAATTTTGTTCTCTTTTCAATAAAGTTTATTCGGAATTTGTACAGCATTTTGAATTGAAAAAAAAAAGTTTCATGTAATTTTTAGTAATTTTTTACATTTTGCAGCTATTTATAAAAAGAAAATTGTTTCAAACTTTCAGTCTAATTTACTTAATTTTGTCTGCTATGATTTTTGAATTTCAGCAATTTTCAGTATGATTTTTAACAATTTTTTAAGTTTTTGTTCGTTTAGCATCAATTTTAATTTTTTAGGCAATTTTTAGCTTTTTTTGTGTGTGTTTTGATGCGATTTTCTAAACTGCTTATTTTTGTTTAATGTTTTTAAATAGTTAAGTTTCATTAAAAAATTCTGGAAGTGTCAGAACATGCTTCATAATTTATTTGATGCATGATTTATATTTTTCTTTGCTTTGAAAAAGAAAAATTTCTCAAAGAAATCAGGATATTTAGCCAAACAAATTAGCTTCTTAGAAACTTGAAAACATGGCAGTTGTATTGTGGCATTGCATTGTTAATTCTTTCTGCACGCACTCTTATTTAAGGATACAGCATCTTACCCTTTCTAAAATTGGCAAAATGGACCCTGCCCTTTTTTTAAAATTGTGAAATACAGATCCAGAGCTGCTGATATTAGCTGGATCCAGAGATTTTTTAGCTTGAAAAAAATCATAGATCTTTTATATTTCTTTATTAAAAATGTAAGATACCAGGGTTGGTATAAAAACCGGTTTTTTTGAAAAAACCCAAAAAACCAGGTTTTTTTTGGTTTAAACCAGGTTTTTTTGGTTTAAACCGGGTTTTTTTCAAATCATTGTTTAAATAGCATTTGCAAGAAAAATAACGTGAGTTTTAGAAAGTCATGAGGATTTTTTGTAATTAATAGTTAATTAATGTTAAACATTCACATTAGTAATTATTTTTTTTGATAATTAAATAACTAAAGCATAAAAATTTATAATTAAATTATCTTATAAGTTTAGGTTTCTATAGGGAAATATTCATTGTGTGAAAAAAAAAATAAACTATTAATTTATTAGTATACTTATATAAACCTTTTAGATAATAATTTAAGAAATAATTATATGCAGGTTGATAATGAAGAACATAGTAAAGGGCAAACGAACATATTTTACTAAATTAACAGAAATAAGCTGAAATAGAAACCATTTTCTTGTGCATAATTTAGAAATTATTTACTGTATTAACATCAACAAATGATTATTAATCTCTTACAACATATATTTACTTAAAAAATATCAATATGCATTTTATTAATGCTAAAAAATACATGTGTATTGACTTACTTGATACATCAACGAATGTAATGCTTACACAAATTGAGACATAGGCTTAGAAAAAAAAATTTTTTTTTTTTTTAAATACAAACTTTATTTTTTCCATTTCTTTGTTCATCAAAAGGTGAAGATTTAGCATTAAATTTTATTATCTGTGCAAGCATCGAGTTACATGGATATTTTTGTTTTGTAAAATTTAATGTATCCTTTTTTTTCTTGTTCACATAGTTCACTTTGACTGTATTGTGGTTCGAGCATGTATACCTAAAAGAGCATGGGTGTTGGGGCTATTTTATACCTGGACTAAAAAACTATGAGACTTCTTTATTTACATTTTTTTTTCTCTTAATATTCTTTGAAGACCTGTCCAATTATAAACTGCATTAGTAATGGAACTTATTACTTTAGATATTATCCAGGGCAACTGCAATAGAATTTAACAGTTTAAACATATCTTCAACATTTCTTTTAAAGTAAAAATTAGACAGATACAAGCTTTTGAATATTTTTATCAATACATTCCTATTTTCTACACAAATTTTAAGTAAAGTAGGACAATTTTTAAGGTAAACATCTAAAGCATCTGAAAATGAATCACACCTAGTATTATAAGGAAGAGCTAATTTGACAGCATTTACATTGCATGCAATTTTTACATTTGGCTCTTAAACATGTTTTTGATGTATTTCTTATTCCCTCAAATGAAAACCAGATTATATTTTCCTTTCTTCTAGTTTTAGACATTCTTTTATTTCAATATATATAAGTAGCTTTCTTAAAATAAAATACAATACAAAGTAACTAGAAACAGAAAAAAATAATGTAAAAACTGCAAATCCAATCTAAGAAAAACCAAAGCTTACTAAAACCAATAGCTATGGAACAGAGAAAATTCATAGCCAATCATTCATTAGCATATAGAACAAAAGTAACCAATGGAAAGAATGACTTATGTCATTATTGATGCTTTGATACATGATACAATCCTTAGTAAATCCTAATCAAGCTATCTAAGCAGTAAAATTGCATTTTTGGCTGGCATATGCCATTTTTACATTTTTAAAAAAAATAAAAGGCTTAAAAAATAATTAAAACTAACTACCTTTTTCATCCTCCACAGTTCACTGTAGAAAAATATTTTGCCATGTCAATTTATAGCTAGTAAGAAAAATTAGATTGATTAAAGATGTTTGTCACTTTAAAAATTTAATTTGTCTTAAGCTTTGCTTGTAGCTACTCTATAACTTTGATTTTGCACATTTTAATAATGTGTAAAATAAATGAAAACATTAGGGAAAAGGGTAAAAAACTAAATTAAAAAAAACCAGCATGGTTTTTTTAAAAAAACCACTTGGTTTAAACCATGGTTTAAACCACGGTTTAAACCAGCGTGGTTTAAACCAAACAACCCTGTAAGATACTATTATTAAATCTTAAACAATTTTTTTTTTTTACTTTGCATTTTTTTACTGAACTAGTCCTTTTTTACTGCTTTAGTTCTGTCATTCATGTAAGGAGTGGTTCTGCTTCTTTAGTCTAAAGATTTGATTTTTGCAATTATTATTACAAGCAAGAGAGATATTTATTATCTTCAAACTTTTTGCATTGTATTATTACTTTCTTCTGTCTTCAATAAAAGAAAGTATTACAATTGATTTTTTATATTATTATTATTTCCAGTTTTTGACAGATTTGCAATTTTAGGGGTCAGAGGTTCCAAAAAACGTGTTTTTGCAAAATGTTTGTCTGTTCGTGTGTGTGTCTGTATTTCCATGTGTCACCATTGTACCATTAAAAAGTGTATGAAGATCTGAATAGCATTGAGCCAAATTTTTTGCATTTGTTTTTGGCAGTGGCAAACAGTTTCTCCTTCATTTTGAAATAGTCTGCCAACAGGGGGTGCTGTAATAGTGAATTTTGTACCATTTTCAGTATCGTACCATGGAAAAGTGCTTGAAATCATGCATAGAATTGAACCAAATCTTTTGTGCAAGTGTTTGGCTATGTCTAGTAGGTCCCCTTTGAATTTGAAAACAAATGTGCTGAAAAGCAGTGCTGTAATAGTGATTTTTTTTTTTTTTTTTTTTTTTTTGCCATTTTTAATATTGTACCACCAAAAAGTGTATGAAGTTATGCATGAATTGAACTAAATTTCAGCAGGCCCTCCCTGAATTTGAAAGAAATCTGCCAGAAGGGGACATTGTAAAAATATTTCTATGCTATTTTCATTATTGTATCATCAAAAAGTGTATAAAGTTATGTACAGAATTGAACCAAATTTTTTTGGCTATGACCAGCAGATCTTCCTTAAATTTCAAAATATTCTGTGGGAAAGCAGCACTGTGGTTGCACTTTTTGTATCATTTTCTCGATTCTCCATAGTTCTGTTGTCCATCCACTTGTGCAGACACCAGAACTTCCATTCTGCTAAGCTGGCTATTTGCAAACAGCTGGTGATAACAGAATAAGGGAAAATTGTTGATTTTAATAAATATCAAGATCCAAAATAACTTTTTTTCATTATTATTCTGATTAATTGACTGAAGCAGAAATTTAAGATGAAAATCAAAGTTGATATAGTATTTAATTAATAATATTAAAGTATTAACGTGTGTTATTTACTTTTTGAAATATTAAAATGTATGTATGAGATAGAAGAAAGTTTTGAGATTGGCACATTCAACTAACATTTAATTACATTTAGAAATAGCGTACTCAAAATTACAATAACTGAAGTCAACATTATGTAAGCAATTCAATGGTGTAAAATAATCCCATGTGTTGAATAAATATAACAGTTTGACAGAAATTGAACAGCTTACCAACTTTGTTAAAATAAGCAACTTATTCATTTTAATAAAAAAGCAAGTAATGACAACTAGTTAATTAAATTAACAAAATTGTAATTACGTTAGACTGACAAAATATGTAAAGAAATTAGCTGTAGTCATACTTTTCTAAACAATAGTTGAACAAATAGTCTTTTTGCCATATTGTTTTCCTGTTTTGTGACCAGCATGAAAGTTTTGTCTCAATCAGTACTGTAGATGTATAGCAGTTAGCAGTTTTAAACCAAAGATCTTTTTTCAACAATAGACTGTTTTCTTTTTCTCTGTATTTCTGACATTGTAAAATAGCTTGATCTCACAATAACCAAAATTATACAGAAGTTGCTTTTGTAGAAATGTATACAATCAATTTAGATTTTGCCTGGTTAATTTCT
Organism: Maratus speculifer; assembly: GCA_964019185.1. Lineage (NCBI taxonomy): Eukaryota > Metazoa > Arthropoda > Arachnida > Araneae > Salticidae > Maratus > Maratus speculifer. The sequence continues at coordinate 183,612,202 of OZ025297.1, forward strand.
TTAAAAATTTTGTATTATCGAAAAAATAGTACACATTATGCAATGTCCTTAACATTAATTACAAATAGAAAATATGAAAAAAAATTCTTAATAATTGAAGTTATATCTTAAGCAGGGGATCTTAAGAGTTCAATGTGTGTCCATATCTTTAAAATTTAAGTATTTTTATGTTATAAAATTAGTATATACAGTGGCAGTCAAAAGTTTCTGACCAGCAAAAATTTTTTTAGTTAATTTTTAAGTATATCTATATGAAAACGAATCTCAAAGTGATACTTATACATTTTATAGACATAATAGTTAGGACCTTATTTATGGAACTAGCAAAAGCCATGCTTTGTTTGGATTCGAGGAGTATTAAGCTATAAGATAAATATTTGAAAGTAATAATATATTTTTTAAATTACTTTTGCATCTTTATTAAGCAAAAATGTAATTTTATGTTTCGGCGCATTTTAATTTTAAAATGTACTTTAACCAAATAACTAAGAATTTCCTCAGATTGTTTATTTATGATATAAGACTGGTATAAATAAAAATATTTTCGAAGTAGAATTATACAAAATATTAATTTTATTTGTTTACTATTCTTTTATTGCCACTTCACAAAAATATAATGTAATTCTTTTAAAATTCATAAATATCGTCTGCTTAAATGATTTCACAAAATAAGAATAAATTGTGTATTTGAATTCCTAACACAGAAAAATACTTTTATAATTGAATGTTAATAAGAGAATTTCCACAAATTTTAATTCGTTAAAAATATGCTATAATTTTTCTAAAAAAAAAAGTATTTTATAAATTTTGTAAAAGAAATCATGAAACTATACATAATTAAAAGGAATGAGCACAGTTTGAAAATCTGAAAGCAGTTTTTGAGATATTTTGTCAGAATAATGAAAATATATTTTATTTATTTAATGATGATTCTAGCTATAAATGCTGACCCCATGATTTAAGTTTTTCTTCTGAAAACGTACGTGTTTTACTTTTTATTTAAAAAAATGCGTTCGTAATGGAAAAACATGTAAAATAAATTAATTAAAATGATAATTTTTTGAAAAGTATTTCTGTAAAAAAAATAATATTCTGCAAATCTACAGATCATAATTTATATTTGTGTTTAATTTTAAGTCAAAATACTGTATAGTTTTTTTGTAAAACGTACGACAAAATGTCATTTGAGTGGCCTAGTAGAGGATTCGCGATATCAATAAATTTAATTGACAAAATTGAACTCAAAGGAAAATGCATGTTCTCAAAAGTTTCCGGCCACCTTATAAAGTTTGGGGGGGGAAATGGCATTTTAATAAAAAAATTAGTGATTTACAAAACTTATTATTTTATCACCATACCTTTAGTAATAAATACTGAGACGCAACAACATGACATTCATAAAATAAACGGTTAAATATCGTCTATGGTACGTTTTTCCACATTTCTTGCAATTTTTTCGAAATTTCAGTTGAGTTGGAATATTTATAGTTCTGCACACGTTTGTCAACTTCTTTCCAAAGATTTTTCATTGGATTCATGTAGGGCGTTTGGGCTGGTCATTTCAAAAGGGAAACTTTTTTGTGCGAAAGCCATTGTTTGTCGAGTCTTGCCTACATTCTTTAAGTCGTTATCATATTAAAACAAATACTTGCAACCACATTTTTTCCTCTAATGAGACAGCAAATAATCTTGCAAGATATCCTAATGCACTGCATCATTCATTTTACCATGGATTTCAAATAACAGACCGACAATTATTGAAGAAAATACTCCCCACAGCTAGGGATGGGACGAATAGTGATTTGGCTGAATACCGAATATTCGGCCAAATTTTAGGCCGAATATCAACTTTTTTTTCCAATAAAGAAAATAAATTTTGATTATATATAATTTAAAAAATAGGAACTTATTAATAATTATTACTCTTAAATGTATTTTTAAATTTGAAACATTTATTTAAACACAAAAAAATATTATGAAATTGCACTATTTTATTTTATTTTAATGTACATCAAATTGATTTTCAGTAAGTCAGGATGGTAAGATATTTTCATTAAAATATGAAGAATGTACTTCACTTTTACTGTTAAATGATACTCTTACCCTTTCTTGCATCCAAAATTAATAATATTCTTAATCTCTCTCTCTCAGAACTCATGAATAGATATTTTCTGAAATAACCTTAATGAAGTAAATTTGATCATTTAGAGTTTGTGTCCCTAATGATAAGCGGATTCGTAAGAATGAGCTTGCTCTGAAATCAGTTGCCAAGCTTTAAATTACATTAAAGCAAAAGGTTATGCTTAAAGTAGAATGCATATGGTAACAAAATCTTTGACATTTGAATTGGTGCATACAATATTCAACTTCAATATTCCACTTATTCAACAAGCATTAAAAGGATAAACTGAAATTGATAACAACATGAATGAAGGAATATGTAAATTAAATATATATACATAATAATGTTACATATTTTAGTCAGTAATTATCCAAATAATTATTTTAAATTGAAAACTATGGAATAAAAAAAAAAAATTTGTTCAGTATTTAGAATTTATGTTTAAATACTTATAAAACGATCTTCATAAAGCTAGTTGTGTCATCTAATGCGTATCTAGTTTGCCACCAGTTCTGTTTTCAGATGTACCGTTGTAGTATTTGGAATCGTGATATTTGATATCTAAATTTGAGAATTAATCATTGTTAATACACCTAGTGAATGAATTTTTTCATTTCTTACTTTACAGAAATAAGTTACAAATTTCATAAGAGCCTTTTTTATGTGTGCATGGAATTTGCAGACAATAATAAATATTCAAGTATTTTAGAATAAGGCAGTGTTTTTCTTTTCTTTTTTTTTTTTCATAAGTGTTGTTATATTTTGAATTATAATACATCATTCTCTAATGAAAACATTTCCCATACAATTAAATCTCAAACTTGGGCAGCATTTTCTAAAATATCACTCACTTTTATAGGAAATACAGAAAGGCTGTGTATTTTTTAGCAATCGAATAACTGTATATTTTGTAAGTAAGAATGAGAATGACTTCATGAATGAAGTAGCCAATCTGGATTAAAGAAAAAAAAATTGCAAGAAATGAAACTCTTTAAATCCTAAATTTGTTGGCAAGATATCTTTCACTATTCGGCGAGATTTTACTACTATTCGGCCAGATATCTCTAAGTATTCGGCTACAGGTATTCGGTCAACAAGCCTTCAATATTTGGCCAACCGAATTTTCGGCAAAAGGGCCGAATATTCGTCCCATCTCTACCCACAGCATAACGTGTCCTTCACTGTAGGAATAACATAGTTTGAATCATATCTTTTGTTGTTCGGTCATCGGACCATCCATAGTGGCTGCCATCCCTTTAAAAAAAGTTTGAAATTTGGTTGATTAAAAAATATCACTTTTGTCCAGTTTTTACTTGACCAGACTTTGTGTTTTTTGGAAAACGCCAGTCGAGTATGTTTATTTTATTTTATTTTTTTTTTTTTTTTTACCTATGAAAAATTTTTTAACATCTACTCTTCCATAAAGTTCTGCATCACGTCAGCATCTTTACACAGTAGACCGACTTATTTCAGCAATATTTTCATTCTGTAAATTGCGAGATATTGCAACGGAAATTTAAAGAGGGTCATCAATTGTTTTTCTCCTGATAACTCTGTTCAGAAGAATAGTAATTTTCTGGAATCTCCCGGACCTCAGAAAGTCCTGAAGGTCATGGCCAGCTTTATATAACTTTTAAATATCGTTCACAGTCGATTTACTGATCGATAACTTTGCCGCAATATTTCGAGAAATTTGGTCCTTTAACGACAAACTAATCACTCATTTACAAACACTAATTGTTAAACTTTTCAAATTTAAACTATGCTATTCATATTAATTCATTCACAAACACGATCAAAAAACACTTTACTGATAGAAAAAAAATCTAAGGAATGATGAATGGCCAGAAACTTTTGCACACGCGAACTTCGAATTTTGCATGAAGCTTATTTAGTATCCAATCAAAATGATCACATGGTCAGAGGTCATTGACATATTCCTAACTTTTGAAACATTTGTGCTTATTCTTTGCTGAAACCTTCTAGTAAATAAATCAAAGAAACTAACTGGCCGGAAACTTTTGATCGCCACTGTATATGACTTTTAAAAAAAACATTTTTTTAGTTAGTATATTTATATAATGATTGCTGCATATCTTATATTGCATACCTTTGATTTAGCAAAAAGATCAACTTCAAAAGCTTAAAGGACATTTAAGTGAAGAAATTTCTCATCATGAAGATGAAATAAAAAGACTGCAGGATGAAATTGCCCGTCACAAGGAAAAAATTAAGGAACTCGCAACTGAAGAAGCTACCATAGGAAAATAGTCATATTTGTAATTAGAGTTCTTTGGATTTAGTATCTGTAATTTACATAATGGCATTTATGATTTTTTTTCTGTTGATTAAAATTTAATAAATCAAATTAAACAAATACAGTTTAAAAATTTATTGATATTCTAACATTTACAATCATATTTCCGTCTAGGGAAAGGCACAATGTCTCTTATATTGGGTATACCTAATAAACTTTGTAGAAGTCTGTCAAAACCAATTCCAAATCCACCATGAGGTACAGCACCATATTTCCTTAAATCAAGATACCTAATAAAAGACACAAAATTACATTTAAACTAATGCAAATTGTCTTACTTAAATATTGGGGGAAAAAAATGTATTAATGTATTCTTAGAATATTTACTATTATAATTTGATTTTTTTTTCTTTTTTATCATATCAAACTGATAGTTAAAATAATAAATCATTAACAAATTTAAAGTATATAAAAAAAGAAAATATAAAAATAATTTTTTTTTTCTTTTTTTCTCCACATATTAGCTATTTGTGTTGTTTCTCTCAAACAAATTTAATTGCGTGTGAACCTCAAGGAACAGAAAATTGGAATGTAAATGTGTATTCTGGTTACAGCCAAACACTATACAATTTTTGTGGAATAAAAATCGAATGTTCATGCATAAATCAACACAATCTTTAATGTACCTTTGTTAAAAATTTAATATGGTCAAATCTGATTAAGATGCATTTTAAGGGACTGAACAAGTCTCATATTAACGTGATTTGCATTATGTTGCAGTTGCAGGAAGTAAAAGATTGACTTTAAATTGAAGGAAAAAAAACATGGATACAAATGTTTTATTGTCAATGAAAATATTAAATCTTAGCACAACTAGTCAGTTTTTAAAATAGTTTTTGTTGCTTGTTATAATGTGCACAGATGCTGTGCCCAGCGTTCCTTTTATGTGCCTGATGGCTCTGATTTAACACTCCTATGCGGCCCGTGGCAATTAAATTGATCCAAGGAAAATTTCATAAATTTTAGGTGAATCTAAACAAACCAATTAAAAATATTTTTGGTGAAAGAGGCACAAAAGTGCCTGTTTTTTAGAATCATGATCCTTTTTTTGAAAAAATGTACCCTTTTTTAGAAGTGAATTCCGAATCAATTTTCATTTTGAAAAAAAATGTACTTTTTTAAAAATAGTGCTCCCTTTTTGAAACATTCCCACCCGGCAGTCTTTTTTTTTTTCTAGAGTCAACACTAGTAACTTTATACTCAGTCTTTAATTTTTTTTACATAATAAAAAAAAAATATTGTTAACATCTCAAAAAATCATTTTTTTCCCCAATCTTTATTCAATGTCTGACTTTAGTAAAATGCCATGTATTTTGATCAACATACTTTATGATTACTAAAAGTTTCATTAAAAAAAAAAAAAAAAAAAAAAAACTAGTAGTGATAGAAAGTAATCTTAAAAAGCTTTACTAACTATGAATATAATCTTTAACCGCAATATATTTTTTATGACATAACCTGAGCAACACATTAAAGGCATTTACAAACCACATAATGTCAAAATATGTGGAAGTTTAGTTTTTTTTGTCATCATGAAGCATGTAAGGATTTACCAGGGTTGGCAAGACTTGCCAACCCAGTGGAAAAAACCGGCCGGAAGAAATGGAAGAAACTGTTTTTCTTCTAGAATTTACCAAATATTTTCAATTTTGTAAAATATAATAAATATCTTCTTCCTATAATCTTATATAAATTAATTCAATTGGACCAAAACAAATTAAATTAAATATATATGCTTATATCAGTTTTTTAGTCAAGATCACACACAATCCTGTCTAATAGTTTTCAACCATTGGCTAAGTGAAAAGAAATTTTATCCAAAATTAAAATACACAAAATTAAATGTTATTCATTTCAATTTAAGCAACATATTTTTAATTATTTAAATTTCTGAAACTAGTAGTAAATAGTAGGGATTCTTTACCCATTTAAACAAAAGCTTTTAATTTACATCAATTTTATTAATGTACAATAATTACTGTAATATTAAAAGCTTAGCACTAATTTTTCAATATTACTATATTAAACAGAAATTGATCAAAAATATAGTTTCATTTTCGGCCCAGAATTTGAGTTTTGCCAAAAACGTGGCTGAAAATTCAGCTTGACTGAAACTTTCAGTATTCCAAAATTCTTCTTTTTACCTTTGGAAATTTTCAACATTAGTATTTAATTTCAACACTGTATGGTCTCTAATGAGTATTGCAATGAATTTCATTGTTTATAATTATCAGTCATGAATTAGCAATTATCTTGTTGAAAATTTTTAGTTTAAACTGCATTAGTGTTTCAAATATTCTTTGAGAAAGTTCTAGAATAATAAATGATCATTTACAAAAATCATTCTCGAAGAAAAATTATATGTATACTTAAAACTAAAAAATTTTTTTTAATTAAATGAAATTCATAGAATTGGAAAATCTTCCTGATCATTGATGAATTATGTTTTACTGTATATGAAAATAAAGTTTTTGGGTAATTAACAGGGTTGGCATGATTTAAATCAACCGATTTAAATCTAGATTTAAATCAACTGATTTTTTTTTAAAAATCATTTGATTTAAATCAATTTTTTGCAATATCAGATGAATGCACATATCAAGGAAAAATTTTGGGTAAAAAGTTAGAAAATGAATTAGATAACGATAGAATTACAAAATTTAAAGCAAGATATGGACAAGCTATTAATGGGCGTCATTTTGCTGCAGTTTTATTAAGTTCCTTTGTTTTAAATCGAAATGAAATTTCACTTAGTTTAGGGGAAAATAATGAAGGTTTGGCATTCATTAAAGAAGATTGTCTAAATCTTCTCACTACTGTAGCACATTTTCAAGCAAAAAATGGCCCATTCCAAAAATTATCATTGCTTGAGAAAAAAGTTTCTGATATTATGACAGATTATGATTGGTGGAAGTCCTTTTATGTAATAGGAGGTAAAGAAAAAATCAGCGAAATTGAATTTATTTACCAAATAACAACAGCCGTGGCTTCATCTGCTGGATTAGAAAGACAATTTTCTTCTTTTGGACTAGTTCATTTAAGCCTTCATAATAAATTAGAAGTAGACAAAGCTTCTAAATTAGTATTTTTGTTCAAACAATTAAATCCCTGATTTTTCCCTATTTGCTTAAAAAATATTGAATCAATTGTGATTTTTATCCCTTAATAAATAGCTTGCATTAAATGAATACAGTAGACTCCCTCAAATCCACACAGCTTGAGACCAGAGGTTGTGTGGATTTTAGAATTTTGCGGATTTCTGGTCATGGGTTTGTTTACATTTTTTAAACAATAATTTGATTGTAAAATGCAATTGAAATTATAATAATGAATGCTTATAATATAGTAAAATATTAAAACAATTATGTAAGGTAATAAACTAAAATAATAAAAATTTAGATAATTAAAAATGATTAAAATATTGAAAGCAGCAGAGATGAAGTAAATAATCAATAATGAATAACTAAATATTTATTATAAAGATGAGATAAATTTTTTCCTAAATTATTCAATGAAACTTGCCCCATAAAGATGCACTACAATGACGCACTAATTCACATCAAAATCATAAAATAAAGAAGTTTTATTTCAGGTTTAACTATACTCAATACTAAAATAAGCTTGATGAATGTATAAATGCATTTTGCAAAAAGATTGTGATCAGCACTGATATTACATTAGCAATACCTTGAAATTTTTTCAGAAATAAATTTATTCTTCCTTCATGAAAAAGCACGAATTTAGTAATATTAATGAAAGTTACAGATTAAAATATATATAGAATTGCTATAAAAATAAAAAAGTCCAATTTTGTCCCTATACTTAACCTGAAAGCTTCATTGTTTACATCTGTAAATTATGCGCAGATTTTAGAGAATTGCAGATTTGAGGGAGTCTACTATATTTAACTTGTTTTTTAAATTTTATCATTTTCTATTCATTTACAACATATTTAAATATATTTCTTATATAGTGTGCACAATTCAATTACAAAATAATAGACGATTAAAGCCTAGATGTTTAATTTTTAGTATCAATCAGTAACTAGAATATAATATTTTCTTAACTATATAATTATTTTATATATATATATATTTTAAATTATAAATATTATTTATTCTTTTTTAGTTATTTGTTATAAAAAACAGCTTCATGTATTGTAAAAACATAAACACACAGTAATTAAATATAGGATTCTAAAAAAATCAAATAAATCCGATTTAAATCAAAAAAATCTGATTTAAATCAAAAAAATCTGATTTAAATCAAATAAATCCGATTTTTTTTAAAAAAATCATGATTTTTTTCCAACCCTGATAATTAATTGTGCATAATTAATGAATATCATACATATAATTAATTAACATTTATGTATGTATTAATTACTTTAAAACATACAATTTAATTACTTTTTTGGATGTTTTCATTTTTGGCTGAAACATTGAATTTTCTGAAAATGGGTTTTGGCCTTAGAAACCGGTATCGGTTGATCCTAGTATTTAAAAAAATCATTAAAATTCTAAATTTTCTTGGTACAATGCAGCATAGAATAGCTAAAAGTTTTTTAGCAGTAGGATGCTGCAATCAGTTTTTCTGAACTTAAATTTGATAAATGCAAAAAATGTAGATTTTTTTTTCCCAAGTCCTACACTTCAGGATAGTTTAAAAGCATTTTGACATACCCATAGATATTTTTAGAACACTAATCTTTTAAAATCAGCATTGAGATATTCATGCTAGATGTTGGTATAAATAATTACAAAATTATTTATTTATTGTGTTGCACAGTTCTAAGGCATTAAGGCATTTTTATATGAAAAATAAACAATTTGTAGGGTTTTTTTCTCTCTTTTTTACATAAATAGCTTAATTAATAATTTAAAAAAATCCACCCCTCTACCTCTAGAGTATTAAAAATCCATCACCTAATGATGTCTGCTGAACCTGAAGTTTGTTATTAAAAAAATAATTTATCTTTGCGAAATAATTATTAATAATTAAATTTTCCAATTTAGATTTCATGTAAATATACTTTCATTCTTTTATATAGTTAATATACTTTAACTTTGAGCATTTGTTTTGGTTTCTGTTGGTTTCTTCCATTTCTTCCGGTTTTTGTCAATTTCTTCCACTGTCCTGGAAGAAATAGGTTTCTTCCAGAAGAAACCCAACCCTGGGATTTACATGCTTTATTCTTGAATGAATGTGTTTTATAATACTGCATTAAGTTTATTAACTTTTTTTTTTTTTTTTTTTTTTTTTTTTTTGCTGTGGGTTGGGTTGAATTTTGACTTGCAGTTTTGAATTCAGATTGACCTGATTTTTCAAAAGAATGTCCAAAGTCCTTTCCTTTTTTCCTGTTTAAAATCGATATACAATAAGACTTCCATAATGGACACTCCCAAAAAGGAGATACTTATATTTAGCGAACACATTTCACTTTCTAATGCTTTCATATTTATATGCTTTTATCTCTGAATAGTGGTAGAATTTTCCTGAATCTACATAATGTGCGTGCATAAATTATCACAAATACATGTGTTTTTGTGCATATCAAAAATGAAATGTTGATAATATTTTTCATATTCCAAGAGAAGAAATGTTAAAATGCTAAAAATGCTTCTTAACTGTGCCAAACAGACAGAATACTATCACATTTTTTATATACCATGCAGTAAATTCAATATATATATTCATTCATATTCAAATATGTACTTATATTTATTTGAAAATTAATTCTGCTCATTTTTTTTTTTTTGGGGGGGGGGGGGGGGAGAATTTGCAACAACTCAATTTGCAAATTCAATTTACCTAAATATCACATGAAAGAATTTTCTAGTATGAATTTGACCTGACAGAATTGTATAATATAAAGGCATGCATGAACACCATTTGCAGAAAATTTTCTGAAACGTATACAAAAAGTTAAGAAAAAACCGAATTTATTGTTCTTTTACCATTTTTTTAATACAGTAGACTCTCTCAAATCCGCACAGCTTGGGACCAGAGGTTGTGCGGATTTCTGGTGATTGCTTTGTTTACATTTTTTAAACAGTGATGTGAGTGCAATTAATAGTGTATTCGGGACTATAATGAATACTTATAATATAATAAAATATTAAAATAAGTAATAAACTAAAATAATAAAAATTTAGATAATTTTTAAAATGATTAAAGTACTAATAGCAAAGGTCAAGTTAATAATCAATAGTGTATGATTAAATATTCATTATAAAGATTTAAATGTATTTTTCCAAAATTATTCAACAAAACTTGCCTCATAAAAGTACATTACTAATTCACATCAAAATCATAAAATAAGGATTTTTTAAAGTTTACCCAGGATTAATAACCAAAAAATCTTGATTAATGCATAAATATATTTGGTAAAAAGATTGTGATTACCAGTGATATCAGCAATATCTTGAATTTTTTCCCAAAAAAAATTATTCTTCCTTCATGAAAAAAACATGAATAGAGTATTATTGAGAAAATTACAAATTAAAAAATATATGGAATTGATACAAAACTAAAAAAATCAAATTTTGTCCCAATATCCGATCTGAAAATTTCATTGTTTACATCCATAAAATATGTGCGGATTTTAGAGAGTTGCTGATTTCTGATTTGCGGATTTGAGGGAGTCTACTGTACCAAAAATTTAAAATATTCTCCAATTTTGTGCATGATTTATACATTATTTGTCCACAATTCAAAGTTTAAAGACTCAAAACATTGTTGTAACATCAAAAAGATTTTTATTTCTATTTTCTGCATACTAAAACTTGTCATCGATTGGTTTTCCATCGTAGCTGCAGTGAATTTTTTAGCCCAGCGATGGAATCTAATAATTTCATTGTGTATAAGAGTGACTGGCATTTTGTATGAAGCGATCCCAATATTAAGGATTGTGCTGTTTTTAAATGCATTGACAAAATAATTGAAAAGAATCGGGGTTGGCAAATTTTTGTCATATGTGGAAAAAAAACCTTGTTAAAACCGTCTTGACAAAAATAGGCTGTCAGTTTAATTTTCTTTCCTCAGAAAAAGAAAAAAAAATCACAAAAGAAAAAATAATCTGAATAATTAATTAAAAAATCTATTATTCTAAATTTATTTTTGAATTAAATAAGTATAATTATGCATTTTATGAAAGAATACTAACTTTTATAACAAAATTATAAGTGAAAAATACTAATTTTATACGCTGTTAAAAATTTTGCTCTAGTTTGAACCAACATTTGGAGCTTCCTATTTCAGTCTTGTTCCAACTATTGGAACTATGATTCAACAGGAGCTCCAAATATTGGTTCAAAAATTCACCATCTTACAATGCTAGCTACTGAGCACCAAAATTTGGTTCAAACTAGAGCAAAATTTTTAACAGTGTATACCCATCCTACGATCGAGTGTAAGATTTAAGATAGAGAGGCACTATAATCCCAGCCTGAACTCCAATTCAATTTCTGAATTATTAACAGATTTTTTTAGTCATATCTGTTAATTTGGGTGGCATGCCTAAACATTCTTCTGAAGTATCTCTTATGCTTTTCAAAACATGTGCTTTCATCCTTTCTTCCTTGTTACTCTGAATATGTCCACAATTTTTACATTTAAGGATGGGACGAATAGTGATTTGGCCGAATACCGAATATTCGGCCAAATTTCAGGCCGAATACCAAATATTTGGCGGCCGAATACTAACTTTTTTTGCCAGTAAATAAAATAAATTTTTAATATATATAATTTTAAAAATAGAAGCTCATTAATAATTATTACTTTTAAATGTGCTTTTAAATGTATTTTTAAATTTGAAACACTTATTTTAAAACAAAAGAATTATGAAATTGCATTATATTCTTTTAACTTAAAATGTACATCAAATTGATTTTCAATAAGTCAGGATCAGGATGGTAAGATATTTCCATTAAAATATGAAGAATGTACTTCACTTTTACTATCAAATGATACTTTTACCCTTTTTTGCATCCAAAATTATTAATATTCTTGATCTCTCTCTCTCAGAACTCATGAGGAGATATTTTCTGAAATAACCTTTAATGAAGTAAATTGATCATTTAGAGTTTGTGTTCCTAATGAAAAGCTAATTCTTAAGAATGAGACTGCTCTGAAATCAGTTCCCAAGCTTTAAATTACAAATTACGTTAAAGCAAAAGGTTATGCTTAAAGTAGAATGCATATGGTAACAAAGTTTTGACATTTGAATTGGCGCATACAATATTCAACTTCAATATTCCATTTATTCAACAAGCATTAAAAGGATAAACAGAAATTGATAACAACATAAATGAAGGAACATATAAATTAAAAATATATACATAATAATGTTACATATTTAAGTCAGTAATTAAGAGTCAGTAAATAATTATTTAAAAGTGAAAACTATAGAATAAAAAATTATTTTGTTCAGTATTTTAGAATTCATGTTTAAATACTTATAAAACCATCTTCATAAGGCAAGTTGTGTCATCTAATGCATATCTAGTTTGCAACCAGTTCTGTTTTCAGATGTACCGTTGTATTTGGAATAGTGATATTTGATATCTAATTTTGAAAATGAATCTTCGTTAATACACCTAGTGAATTAATTTTTTCATTTCTTACTTTACAGAAAATAAGTTACGAATTTCATAAGAGCCTTTTTTATATGCGCATGGAATTTTCTGACATTAATAAATATTCAAGTGTTTTAGAATAAGGCAGTGTTTTTCTTTTTTTTTTTTCTATAAGTGTTTTAATATTTTGAATTGTAATATATCATTCTCTAATGAACACATTTCCCGTACAATTAAATCTCCAACTTGGGCAGAATTTTCTAAAATATCACTGACTTTTATAGGAAATACAGAAAGGCTGTGTATTTGTTAACAATCAAATAACTGTATATTTTGTAAGTAAGAATGAGAATGACTTCATGAATGAAATAGCCAATTTATATTAGAAAAAAAAAAATTGCAAGAAATAAAATTCTTTAAATCCTAAATTTATTTGGCAAGATATCTTTCACTATTCGGCGAGATTTTAGCAATATTCGGCCAGATATCTCTAAATATTCGGCTACAGGTATTCGGCCGAAGTATTCGGTCAACAAGCCTTCAATATTCGGCCAACCGAATATTCGGCAAAAGGGCCGAATTGGCCGAATACCAAATAGTGGCCGAATATTCGTCCCATCCCTATTTACATTTAACTGAAAATTTTCCATTAGAAACTATTTTTCCAAAAGATTCCCAAATAAGATCTTGCTTTCTGCCTGCTTTGAACATTACTATGCATTTGCTTTTTAGATCCTAAATTATAAGTTTTAACTTATCTTTCAAAAGGCTGTAAATAACCTGCTCCTGAGAAAAACAAATCTTAACTGCTTAGCATTTACTAGAGAAATAAACATATATGAATGTATGAAATAAGTATATGAACTATTTATGAAACTACTACTTGGGTCCTGCCTGTTTTTGTACTCAAAAGCTTTCACAAAACCTGTGTAGCTACAGGCTTACTTTTATGTCATCCAATTACAAAGTAGGGTGCAATACTCCTGTATTTTATTGTCTCTTTTGTAACAATGGACTGCTGCATTTGGGAATTTCAAAAGAGTATTTAGGGAGAGGGAAAATATAGTACAAAAAGATACAGTCAAAGATCTATAATCCGCACACCCATAATCAGCTGTTTTCTATAATTCACATTATTTTACGAATGTAAACAATGAAATAAATAGTTAAAAAATTTACAAATTAGTGATCCCAAAACGATTTTTTTCAAAAAATTTAAAAAAAAAATGAGAAAACAGTGGATTATGGGTGTGCGGATTATAGATCTTTGACTGTAGTGACAAGAGGCTACTTATTGAAAGTAAATAATGTAACATTTAGTGGCTTTTTGGAGTGTAAGAGGGACAGAAAAATATCTAGTATCCAAACAACACATAAGTTTTTTCAGTATATAATTTTCAATTTAATTTAATTACTTCTTTTATCTGTAACAGACTAGTTCATAAGATAAATAATTATAAATTAATACCAAAGACTTAGATATTTACATTTTTTAAGTCTCATTACATAAAACATAAGTAACAAAGTTGTATAAAATCTTTTGATAATAATAAAAAAAAAAAATAATGGCTGATATAATGCTTACAAAAATAAATAAAATAAATTAGATATGTAATTTTTTATTTTGCTATTAAATTCCTAAGTAAGACTGAAACCCATTTTTTTTTGAAAGATTTAAAATATGTAAAAGTGTTTAATATTTAGCAAATTGAATTAAAATATTAAATAGTATGCTATTAAATTTAATTGTTTACACCATTATCCTTATTAGCTTATAGATTTTATAACACATTAAAGACAAATAGGAAATTTGTCATTTTTGCCTGTTTTTTCCTGTTTTTTTTTTTTTTTTTTTTTTTCAGTTTTTACCACTGTCCTGGAAAAAATGCCAACCCTGAAAAGACTTTACATCGTCCTATGATGGATTTTCGCTTTATTTAATAGAAATTATTTTAAACAATGGCTTTTAATTCATATTGTTAAAATAATATAACATGTAATTTTATTAAACATTAATTTGCAAAATATCTTTGACCCAAAGTCCCAAAAAATAAAATTAGGGACAGCCTGACCACAATGCAGGACTTTATTCAACAATCCCGAAGTGTTCGCTATTTAGATGTTTTATAATGTATTATTTTAGGCTATTTGTTGAAGTCTGTAGTGAGAGAAAATTGTGGTAGACTCTTTACAATGATTAAATCAAATGCAATGTATAATAGTCCAGGCAGTTGGTAAAAAAATAAATGCAAGTTTTGGTGTAGTTTTGATTTTTGGGTCGCTGAACACGAATCTGGCATTGTCCAACAAAATTTCTCCCCAGAAACACGTTTTTTTGGCAAAAAAGTGGCTTTTTTTCATTTTTTCTAAATAGCTTCAAAATTATGCATTTTACATAAAAGTCATCAGTACATAAATTAAAGAGCAGAAAATTTCCTACATTTTATGTATTAAAAGTTTTTTTCTCTGATCAATGGTTTAGCCGGAGAGAGCCGCAAAAATGGATATGAAAAGCAAAAAATTCTGAAAAACGAGAATTATAGCACTGTATGTCGATGAAACATGAAAAACAACCATTTTACGCAAAGATTTGCTTCGGGAAACTGCAACAACATCGCAGTTGTGTGTCAAGACGAAGAGGATGAGCTAGACTTTGAAGCCGATCTGGAAATGAATTCAGTGGCGTAGCTACGCTTTTTGGCGCTTGGGGCAAAATTAATTTTTGTGCCCCCCCCCCCCCCCCAAAAAAAAAAATTGGGGGGGGAGAAGAAGAAACAAAATAGTTTTTATTTACTTGTACTGTAAGGAAAAGGCATCTTCACTTTTTCTTGTTTTTAAAGATTCAGCTATTTTACTCAAACACACTAAACTAAAATGCATAGAACCGGGTTTCTGAAGATTTCCAATTTTCATCAATATTGAATTTGAATCGGGATTTCAAAAACTTAGCGGTACGTTCACGGACATGTTTATGTTGTTTTAAGCATGTGGGATGCAGAGCCTGATTAGGGTTGTGCGGGGCGCATGACCCAGCACCTGTTTGAGGGCACCTTGCAGTGCCTATACATTTGGGGGGGGGGGGGGCTGTAGATGATAAAGAATGGATTGTTATTAGATTTTACGTTATGGTTTCAAAATTAATCAAAATATATTTTTGTTTTTGAGAAAATAATGTGAAACTACAATTTTAAGACTTTTTTTAAAAAATCATTTTATTAAATTAGAGCCCCCAGCAACATTTGGTCCATCCAAGGCCTTAATGTGCGGTAATCTGGCTCTGTAATAGGAATAGCGACAAAGATAATAAATTTGCAAAAAAGCACATTTACTAAAACTGCTAAGTTATGGTACATCTGATTATGGTAAAAAAATCTCGTTAAAATAGCAAATAAAGCCTTTGTGCAAAAATGTTTAAAGATAGAAAACCAACGATTATAAATGCACAAATAAAGTAAGAAAAGGTAGCAAACAGCCGTTTCGAATCTACTATGGAGATTCTTCATCAGTGCAAAACTTAGCGAGCTAGAAAGCAAAACTGAGCTCAGTTTTGCTTTCTAGCTCGCTGAGTTTTGCACTGATGAAGAATCTCCATAGTAGATTCGAAATGGCTGTTTGCTACCTTTTCTTACTTTATTTGTGCATTTATAATCGTTTGTTTTCTATCTTTAAAAAAATCTCGTGATTGAAAACTGCAATCACCCTAGAATTTCAAATTGCTATATGCATCCATTTTTAAAGATGTATGGGAAAACAATAAAAGTTCTGGAATTCTTAGTATAAATCAAGATATCCAACGAATTTGTTTGAGATCTTAATAAACCCTTAACATATTCTCAGTCGCATGACAATGATCAGATATCAATATAGAGAGAGATATGCTAAGGATGAAAATGATAAAAACTAAAATCCTTTTGAAATTCAAAAATTAAAATTAAAATCCATTTCCTTGAATTTTGTTTTTCAGCATGACATTTATTATGTTCACCAGTAAAATCACAGAGTACCTTAAGATGGAAAATACTGACGTTTAGGCAATTCTACTTTCATTTGTGACTAAATCTTTGTATGTTTCAGATTCCAGGAATTGTGCGGATCTTGACCATATGTCAATAAAGTGCTAATTAACCAATTAAACTAAACGTTTCTCACAAACTGTCATCTTCCCACCCTACTGGAAAATATTACCAGCCTCAACATATTTGCATGAACTGGAACGAAAAAGTTCATATTTGACAATTCTGATAAGCTTGCATAACCTACGACAATGTAGGTTCTGAAATTGGCGTAAATAAGTCGTAAGACCTCCGAATTCACCGAGATTATTGTAAGATGCAATGATGAAAGAGTTCAATCCAAAGAGGTTTCCGAGTCAAATTATTTTATTCCATTGATCTCTCAGGCATTTCCGTAATTTACATAGATAGATATAGTTTTCTCTAATGCATATGCGCTGAATTAAAATATATGTAAAATAAATTGAACTTTTAAAACGACAAAAACAGATGTTTGTAGTGGTCGTACTAGGAAGACTGAAAAATCCTATTTGGTTTTTTTTTACATGATTTAAGTAGGAAAAATTTGGGGTAGGTCGCTCACATTTCATTATTTGGTTTTCTCAATGAAATTTCATGGAAAAATGGAGTTTCCCATAAGGAAGAAATTATACCTTTTCTTATTGTTCTTTCAGCTAAATACTTTTTGCATTGGTTTAAAGAAGCTTTCATTTTAAATATTTATATGGAATGCTAAGAACAGCAAAAATCAGTGTGAAAACTAATCTATGTGTGTCCATGTGTATGACGGAGAGGACTAAAAATATCTACTACACATAGAACTTTGAAATTTTGGGTAAGGGTAGTACAAGGAAAATGCTATCCTAAT
This sequence comes from Maratus speculifer, assembly GCA_964019185.1. NCBI lineage: Eukaryota > Metazoa > Arthropoda > Arachnida > Araneae > Salticidae > Maratus > Maratus speculifer. Next base: position 183,630,098 of record OZ025297.1, read on the forward strand.
GCATGTGAGACTCAAATTTTTATTTTCTTTTTTCTTATAGTCGAGACTATTAATTAAAAATTAATAAAAATGCGATTTTTTCTCCGCAAAATAGCAAAAATCGCACACTTATCTGAATTTGATTTTCCAGTCGAAAGAAATTAAAATTTTTCACTTATCAGCGAAAAAAGAAAAAAACTAGTTAAAATTTTAATTTGAAATTTTCAAATCACACATACATATATACATAATTATATATTTTTTAAAAATCGCTCAGTAACTTTTTTTCTTTTTAATTGATGGCGACAGTATACAAAAGAGAGAAACCCCATATGCAAAAGCTGCCACAGTCGACTATTTTTGTTTTCTGTTCACACAAGTATTTTTCTAATATAAATATTTACATTTATTTCTATTGTAAATGTTATTAAAGTGCGTGTGAGGATTTCTGTTTTGGAAAAGTGGTACCAATTAGAATTTAAACAAGTTGGAAATTGCACGTGAAGCGTAGCAAATGAGGTGCGTTCGTACGATAACGAAGTTTTAAAAATATTACTTTCATTTATCAATCTCATAAAATTGTAAATAGTGAATTACAATTAAAACGCTCATCAAACAATGCTCTTCCTATACCATTATGTAATGGAATACTTTTGTGTGGCCTTGTCAATCAATAACAAATGTTCTTTGCACCACAAATTATGTAAGATGTATATTATAATATGTACTTTATAGTTGCATATAAATTTTATAAAGTTCGCATGTGTGTAACACGATTAAAATGCATTTGAAACATTTTTCCCATTGACCGTAATGTAACGGAATACTTTTTATTGTCCCTGTAATTGATCTATGCATCCGATTTTCATAAAATTTGAAATAACTAGACACAATTATGTAATAATTATGTATTTTAAATTTCAAACGTATAGAATATATTTGAAACTTTTTCCCCATTGACCATAATGTAATGGAATACTTTTGATTGCCCCTGTAATTGATCTATGCACACGATTATCAAAAAAATATGAAATAACTCGACATAATTGGGTAATAATTGCGTATTTTAAATTTCAAACGATTAAAATGCATTTGAAACTTTTTTCCCCATTGACCGTAATGTAATGGAATACTTTCGATTGCCCCTGTAATTGATCTATGCACACGATTATCAAAAAATTTGAAATAACTCGACATAATTATGTAATAATTGCGTATTTTAAATTTCAAACGATTAAAATGCATTTGAAACTTTTTTCCCCATTGACCGTAATGTAATGGAATACTTTTGATTGCCCCTGTAATTGATCTATGCACACGATTATCAAAAAATGTGAAATAACTCGACAGAATTATGTAATAATTGCGTATTTTAAATTTCAAACGATTAAAATGCATTTGAAACTTTTTTCCCCATTGACCGTAATGCAATGGAATACTTTTGATTGCCCCTGTAATTGATCTATGCATCCGAATTTCATAAAATTTGAAATGACTCGACAAAATTATGTAATAATTATGTATTTTAAATTTCAAACGATTCGGTTGGGTAGTTTTTGCGTTGTTATATGCGAACAGACGGACGGACGGACGGACAGACGGACGGACTGAACGACCACTATAGGTGCTACGTATTATATAATTACGAACGCACCTAAAAATGAGAGAAACATACAGAAACGAACATCCATTAAAAACAGAACTAAAAATAATTTTTCCGTCCGAACACTCCATTAGTTTTCGAAAATCGATTGATCAAAGATTATATAACATGCAGACAAACAACTTAATTATTAAACGGTGTCGAATTCTAAAATTATAATTTAAAAGTATTTTATCAATTTAATCAAAAATTACTAGTGTGTTCTGTGGACAGAGTGTAGTGATAGGAGTTAAGAGTCCATCCACAATTAACTTCATTATTACTTAAGAGTCCATTCAATTAGCTTACGATTTTCTTGAAATTTTCAGCTTCATTTCATGTGAAGATGACGTATTCTTATCACATGTTCTATTTACCCAATTTCCACTGGATTTTTCTCACTCATCTTGATTTTCGATTGTCTTACAGGTTTTAGTTCCATCTTCCACCACCAGGGGTATTTTATCTGAGATTTCATGGGACCTATTTGAAGGGAATTTTCCTTCTTTCAATTCATTTAACGATTATCACCAGATGCTCTTGCACGTGTGCAGTATGCCTTCTACACGGTGACATAGGCAGCGCACATCCATTCCGGAGATTCACTTTGACAGAAATAAATTTGAACGCATGTTTTTAATGGTTGATTCTTGTCTGCATAAAATACCCGTTCTATGCTGCCGAAGGCACTGGAGATCCATCCCAAAGGTTCATTTTGAAAGATTCTTTTTTTAAAATTTAAATTTGAATAGAGATTTCAATCATTTGCGGTTCATTTGGGTCAGCTAGCTACAAATGAAAAATGCTCTTGATAACAGAAATGTGATTTCAAGTCTCAAATCGGCTTTTTGATTTATTTACTTCATGTTAGACAGTTATAAAAGCCTCCATCAGTGATTGACAATTATGAATTTCACCATTCCTTCCACCTTCACCGAATTTCTTCAAAACATTAACATACACCCAAAAGACGTCAACAATTGTTATTCATTTTCAAAATATGTGAAATAATTTCGGTTTAAAGCTCCTCTGAATTTTTCACTCCTATTTTCATCCCTAACCATTTTGCCTCTCAATTCAGAAACATAATTATTTTCGTTACCGATTGTGTAGAGCCATCCCTAGAAATATTTACATGATTTTTTCCTTTCTTCATTAATTGGATGTAATAAAATATTTTACTAAAGAATACATTAACACACATAAAAAAAATTAAAAGTCATTAATTTTTATTTATTGTTAAAATATATAAGAAAATTTCAGTTTAAACCTCTCTCCATTTGGCACCCCTTATCCTCGGCACCCGGGGCGGGCGACCCCTTGCCCCCCGTAGCTACGCCATTGAATGGATTGTCCACACAATGAATCAGAGGACCCAGTGGAAAGAGAAATAGTCATGCCGCAAGGTTTCAGATATTTACTATTAAAAAAAACTTTTATGTATAACATTGATAGTTATAAAAACACCCACTAATTCCATTTGTCTATTTTCTATTTTGTAGATGACGGTGAAAAGCAGGGACCCTCAAATAAAAGAAAGCGGAAATAGCACTTTGTTTTTTAAGTAAATGTACTTACTAATGTACATAATTATTTATAATTAAATAATAATTCATAATGAGTCATCGTTTTTATTGTTTGCAACTTCATTGTAAAATATAGTGGATCATAATATCTTCAGTATCATTTAAAGTCAATCTTTGCGAAAAATGGTCAGTTTTCACGTAAAATGTATGTACAGTGCCATAATTCCTATTTTCCGGATTTTTTTTATTTTCACACCGACATTCTGAACTTCGAGAACTTTAAGAACTGGAATCTGTGTCAGCTTTTATATGTTGAAGCCTGTTTTAGTTATTTTATTTACCTTATTTAAAAGTCAAATTAAGAAATTATTACAATTATTATTTTGTAATAGTAAATGAAGATTTTGATCACAGATATGCTCATTTTTATTTATTTTTAGTTATAAAAGAAACAATGAACATCATATTAATAAATTATAGTCAATAATAATATATTTAGTATTATTAAGTGGTGAAAATTTGCGTAAAATGGTTGTTTTTCATGTTTCATCAACATACAGTGCTATAATTCACATTTTTCAGAATTTTTTGCTTTTCACACCCATTTTTACGGCTCTCTCGTGGCTAAACCATTGATCAGAGAAAAAAACGTTTAATACATAAAATATAGGATATTTTGTGCTCTTTAATTTATGCATTGATGACTCTTATGTAGAATGCATAATTTTGAAGTTATTTAGAAAAAACAAAAGAAGAAAGAACATAGTTTTTTGCCAAAAAAAAAATGTGTTTCCGGGAGAAATTTTGTTGGATAATGCGAGATTCGTGTTCAGCGACCCAAAAATCAAAACTACACTAAATTTATTTGTCCTTTTTGAGCGCTTAATGACTATAATAGAAATAATACAGAATTATTACATTGTTGCAGTCAGACACATCATCCTGAGCAATTCTTCACTCAAAAGTCAGACCATGACTGACTCTTATTTTAATTATATTCAGCAATATTGTGTTGAGTTTTACGTCCTCATGCATAGAGTAATATGTCACTTAGGTGTGTCATGTGAATCAGTGGCGCCGACTTCTGGGTCTGCAGTGCAGACCCTGAAAAATATCTGCAGACCTTGCAATATCTCGGCAGGCCCTGAAAAATGCAGGCATGAGATTCTGCCGCGGATCAGCGATTTTCCCGATTTTTTGCCACTTCTGGCGGGAGTAATTTGTTCCGAAATTTAAAAAAATTGGTCATCAATTCGAAAATAAGATAGCGAAAAAACTCAAATTTTGTTGACATATTGAGTAATAAACATGATCAGTGTCAAAGAATATCGAGGAGGAAAATGCTAATTTCATCAAAAAATCGTAGAAAAATGCCAGTTTCGTCAAAGAGTTGCAAAAAAACAATTTTGGAAAGGATCGTGAAAAAAAAAATGAAAATCTTCGTCAAAAGAATTAGAAAATTTCGTTAAATAGTAGCATAAAAAAGGGCATTCTGTCCAAAAATCACAAAAAAAAAATGCGAATTTCATTCTAATATAGAGGCACAGAACACAAATTCTGTCAAAAAATCGATAGAAAAACGCGTATTTTCGCAAAAGATCGCAGAAAAATACGAATTTCGCAAATAATAGTGGGCAAAATGCGGATTCTTTAAAATAATCGCAGGAAAAACTCTAAATCTGTCTAAAAATTCGTGTCGAGAAAGTAGTGAATTTTTACAAACGATCGCGGAAAAGACGCCATTTTCGTCAGAAAATAGCAGAGAAAACGCACATAATCGTGGAAAACTAATTTCGTTCAAAGATAGTAGGGAAAAAGCAAGTTCTGTCAAGGAATCGTGTGAGAAACATAAATTTCGGCAAAAAAAGAAAGAGAAAAAAGTAAATTTTGACAGAAGATCGCGAGAAAAATGTAAACTTTGGCAAAAAAGAGGAAAATCGAGAATTTTTACCAAAAGTCTTAGAAAAAGCGCAAATTTTGGCAAAAAAAATCTGGAAAAGACGTGAATTTCGGCAAAAAATAGCGAGGAAAACACAAATAATAGCGGACAAAAGTCGAATTACAATCAAAGATTGCAGGGAAAAAGCAATTTTTCTGTCAAAAATCATAAGGAAAATGCAAATTGCGAAAAAAAACTCAAACTGCAACAAAAGATTACGGAAAAAGACGCGAATTTCATCAAAAAAAAAAAAAAAAAAAGCAGGAAAAACGCAAATAATCACGGATTAAAACTCAAATTTCAATCAAAGACAGGCCCGTAGTCAGGATTTCTTTTCGGGAGGGGCTCAATTTTGGAATTTCTTCTGATCTTACAAAAATATTTTGTATAATTAACAACAAAAAATTTAAAAATAATCAAGGCTTAACCTAAAGTGTGTTCATGCATAGGAATTTGATGACATTGTCAAATATTATTTTCGTATTTTTTTTTCAATTTCTGTTCCAATTTTTGATTTGCAAGAGCACTTCCAATTTCAACACCGGTTCGGATACCAAAAGTGTTTTAGGATTTTTTTTTTTTTTTTTTTTTTTTTGTGATACTTAAAAAGCACAAACTAACAATCTTTTAGATGAACCTCAAGAATCCTAAGAAAAAAAAAAAAATTAAAAAATATCGAAATGCAGACAAATAATGTGAATTGATTTAAAACACCGGTTTACTATTAGAATGCGAGTCTGACATTACGAGTGCGAGGCCTTGAAACTATTGATTGATGAAATTTAACTACATGCATAATTTTTCCAAAGAGGAATTAATGGCTACAGTCTTGTGTAATCATAAAAATTATATTGTATTTCACATTCTTTGATTCTTTGATAGTTATAAATGCAATATTCTTGGCACAATAAATTTACTAGTGCAACAGAAGCAATCATCGTAATTTCTTCTTAGTCATCATGCTAGCTAATTTCTCAAGATCTACTGTCTCAATGAATCAATAAATCATTATAAAGCAACCTAGTCTCTCATTGGCCATAACACTTCGAGGCATAGATTTAATTATTTTCATTGTCGAAAGAGATTATTTCAGCACACTGCTGTTACTGGGCTTTCAACCAAGACTGTCAGCAAATATTTAATATTATTATTATTGTATTACATCACATTACAGTACTAAAATTTTTAGGCCTTCTGTGTTGGTGTCAACATTAGCAATTCGTTTACACCCTAATTCATATTCAGCTTTCACTTGCTACATTAACAATTTATCCTGAAAATATTGCGACAGATTCTCTAATTTGCTTGCTTTTTCCAGTGAAGCAAATCCTGGAAGTAGTAATAGGAAATCTCTTAGAATGCCTTCATTCGAAATGGATCTATCCTTTAAATTTATGAATAAGACTTTCTATACAGAGAATAAAGATCTTGATATTGTATAACTCTTCAGCAAATGTAATTTGACGGTTTGTACGCATTATCTGCCTAAATGTTTGTCTTAGAGTCTCTATTTCAGTTTGAAAAATGCCCTCCCGAAATTTTGATGCACAATAAAATATTTCACAAAAGATTTCTATTGCATTTTTTCTATATTTATGTAAAACAATTAGGACATCTTTAGCAAGACTTATAAAGATATCATGTTACGAGATTTTTCTTGAACTCTCTATGACTTTATCTGTCAGAAAACCTTCTCACAAACAGACAGGCTTGTGAAAAAATCATTCTTCTCATTGACTGCCAAAAAAGCTCCAGCTGTTGACAAAATCCTCCATTTGTTTTTATGGAAATATTTTCTGTGCTAATGCAAATGTATTTAAGTAGCTCAACAAAAGTTAATATACTTTCATGATTCTCGATACATTTTGTGTCACAAATGCGGAGAAGTATTTTTTTATTTTATTTTCTGGGGCATATTATGGCAATTGCTTCTTGGAGCGCTAAATTTGTCTTTAGGTGATCTTTAAAAACTTTTGTCAGTGCTTTAACAAATCCATGATACTTTCGGATGACGGGAATCAGCATGTTGTTGGGCAAGGCAAGATTTAACCGTTGGTTTTTACAATGGACATATCTAATTTTTGGATATTCTGAAGAATTCTAGAATTGCCCCTCTAACATGACCAGGCTTATTAGCTGCTTCATCATACGCCTTTACGACGTATTTATATATGTCAAGGTATAGTTCATCACAAAGTTGTAATATTTTTGAATTTTTGGCAGAAAAGACATTTATCGGAACAAAAATTTTTAAAAAAATTCGAATTAAAGAGGTTTGTGATTTTGTGAATAGTTCACAAATTTTAAACAAAGGGCAGGCTTTTTTGAGCCTGATATGTTCATAGTTTCATCAGCAATTAAACTAAAACAGATTGCGTTATTTATTTTGATAATTAGTACTTCGGTAACTGTACCCGAGGATATTTGAATGATTTCATTCTAAATGTCTGGAATGAAGTAAAAAACAGATTATTTACTGTTTTTACTTCAGTAAAAAACAGTACGAATTGTTTTTTCTGTTCGGGAAAATTACGGATATTTATAATTTCTCGTTTCAATTCATTCTCTCGAGACATTGCTCAAAACTTAAAAGAGCCCTTAGCTAACAGTGTTTTTGATATACATTTTTCTAACGCTAGGTGATCGTCATCGTGGTCACAAGTGATGTATTTTGCTCTGCACAAAATAATTTCAAGTATTGGTCCGAGAGCTGTCTTGATTTCTTCTTTTCCTAAAGCTCTTTGAAAACCCAACAATGGAATAATACCTTTTTGCTTTCCTGAAGAAATTTCAAATTTGTTTGCTAAAATAATATGTGGTTTGTGAAAATCTAATTGCATATGCTTTAAGAAAACACATTTAGCCTTTTACTAATGTCTGAAACATGTAGAAACTATTACTATTATTATTATTTTCCTGACTTTTTATGATCTCTCTTTACCTATTCTTTCGTGGAAAAAAAAAAAAAAAAAAAAAAAAAAACAAGGATTACAATAAATGTGTTTTGGAATATGTAAGAAAAGGAAATACTTTTTCTGAATCTTTTATCCATTTCTCTTATTTTTGTTTCTTCAGTGCAGTTATTGGAAAATTGTATGGCTTTTTGGAAAGCAAAATGAAATCACAAGCGTTTCTCTTTGTGGCAACAACTAAGTCATCACTAGTTACATAGCAATATATCAAATTGAGCTGTTTGCCATACTGTAGGTTCATTATCGAGTACTTGACGAACCTTCCCAGAGTCAAATTGTTCTGAATGCTAACATCAAAACAATTCTCAGTTTCAATTTCAAAACAAAAAAATTATATTATGGGAACTAGTTTTATGTAAATCAATTCAAGATTTAGTACCATTTATGGTGCCGTTTGATTTTGCTATAAAAAAAATACGTCTGAAAAATAATTTTTGCCATTTCATATCATACTTTCCAATTACTTTATTTAAAGATTCCATTAACAATCATTTACTTTTTGGCTTCCATTTTATCTAGCCAATTAACAAAATTGACAAAAATTTTCTGTCATTTAATCTGCGGCTCAAAAAGTTTATTTTAGATCCAAAAATTGTATTTGACAAAATTCACTTTTTTGAACTCAGAATACACTTTACTTAAATTACTAAATTAAATTTCTGGCTGTAAAACTGAGCCAGTGTTGTTGTTTAAATTTTTACTTTGTATCGACACAACTCAAAATGTCCCTATACTGACTATAAAAATAGTACCCCTTAGCACGGCAGCACACTCGCCAACATTTGTAAATTGGCTTCGCAATGTAATAGGTGTAAATTTTATCCAAATATGTGTGTTGATGGGCTAGAATGCTTTTTCGGTTGCACTATGAAAAAGTGCCAAAAATCCCTTCATAGGGGGTATCCATTCCTAAAGTTGATAGCTCTACAAAATACCAGACAAACCAGCTACTTTATACACATTCTCTTTCTATTAAAGAGTCATATGCAAACAATTTGCAGAAAAGTTGTTCAGTGAAAAGATTGGGGGGTGTCATCGTAGTGTCTTTAAAAGTTTAATACCATATCGTTTTTCTTCGCACCATTACTTTTCAAAAATACATTCTAATAGTTTTTTTTTCATCACTATCAAAGATACTTTCTTTAAAATTAAATTTTTTTCTCATGATTTTACATTATATAGACGGCTATTAAAGTTTTTGGCTCCTTTCTCTGTAAAACATTTTAACATTGACTGCTGTAAGTTTTCTTTATATGCAAGAATATACAGAAAATTAAAGAAGATCATAACATTACAAGTAAATATTTTATATTTGTCTTCTAAAGTTAATACGTCATATGTGTATATTATACTTATTTATTTTTTTAGTCAAATTAATGATACAAAATTACACTTGATCGAATGCACATAAAAATAATTAAAATTGCGTTTTAAAAATATTTTATATTTTTAGTGGTAAATATCTATTAAAAAACAATATATCCAAATAACGGATGTAATGAAGGATTACTGTAACTGTAATTGAATAAATGAATATTTTTGCAGCTAAAATTCAATTGATTTTTATATCATGGAAGTAAAAAACAAACAAAACATATTTTATTATCATAAAAATAATTTTGTTAAGACTTTTCAAACTTTCGGGAGGGGCTTCAGCCCCCTTAGCCCCCTCTCTGGCTACGTGCCTGATCAAAGATAGCATGGAAGAAACAAATTCAATCAAAGAATCGTGGGAAAAACGTGAATTTCGGTCAAGCATCACAGAAAAAATGCTAATTTCGGCAAAAAATCGTGGGAAAATACAATTTTTAGCAAAAGATTGTGAGAAAAATGGAAATTTCGTAGAAAGATTACGAGGAAAATGCAGATTTTGTAGATGGAACACGAAAAAAATGCAGATTTCGTAGAAAGATCATGAAAAAAATTGCAAATTTCGTAGAAAAACCGTGAGAAAAATGCAAATTTCAGTAGAAAATCGCGAAAAAAATGAGAATTTCGGAGAAATATCGCAAAAAAATGCAAATTTTGGAGAAAAATCGCAAAAAATGCAAATTTTTGCAAAAGATCGCAAGCAAAATGCAAATTTCGGAGAAAAATCGTAAAAAATGCAAATTTTGGAGAAAGATTGCGAAAAAAATGCAAATTTCGTAGAAAAAATGCAAATTTTGGCAAAAGATCACAGGAAAAAAAAAACGCGATTAGCTTGCCATATTTATTAACTTATATTTTAAGTAAAGCATCAAAAAATGTGAATTGGACAACTAGCAAAGATTGCTGTGTAAAAAACATTGAATCAGAATTATGGACTCAAAAATGAAACTCCCAGTTTAAAATTACTGTTAGTTTTTGCATTTATTATTGATCTTCACCCCACCTTTATTCTTCTTGAAATAAAACAGTATTTGGACAAAAGTATAAAACAAATTGTGAATAAAATAATCTTATTGAATATACCAGATGTTTAAACACATGCTATATTTTAAGTAATTTCTCATTTTTCCATCTCACGTGCTTTTCCTCTTTTTTTTTTTTTTTTTAAATCTTTCGGCAATATTATACCTAAAAATGCATTTTAAATATCACATAAAATCCGAGCCGACGACTTTTTTTTAAAATTATTATTCCTAACTATATTGATTATCGGAGAATCGAATTAGTTGATCGTCACATATATATATACTGTAATCAAGAGTGCAAGTTTTCGATTCAAATAGGAAAGTATTCAGCCTTTTGAAAATTCCCAAGAATGGAAAAATCTCTAAAGACAAGAGAAAAAAAAAGGGAAAAAAAGAAAAGAAAATGTGTTTTGTGATTTTTCAGTATTCACATAAAAATGTTTAAGAATTGGGCTTAAAATAACTCCACTTTTTGACCACCCCGTTTAAAATTTTGATTTGAATCTGAAATTCCCAGCTCATATTTTATTTTATTATTTTTTTTAGGCATGCTATTTTTCTATGGAAACACAAATTCCCCTTTTTTGGCACTGAATTTTATTATTCGTTTGATTGATGCAAATATGCAATAAAATTTGTTGACATTTTAATGGCAGGGGGTGTTAGTTGTAGCAGACAACACACAACAAAAAAAGTGCCAAACTGAATGAATTCCTTTAAAGGATTGCAGAAAACTGCAAATTTTGTCAAAGGATCATGGAAAAAAGCAGAATAAGAATTGCAGAAAAACGCAATTTCTGTCGAATGATAGCGAAAAAAAAATGGGATTTTTGTCAAAAGATTGCTGAAAAAGTGCGATTTTTGGCAAAGGATCGTAAAAGAAAACACTTATTGTCAAAATATTGTGGAAGAACATGATTTTTGTCAAATGATCGGAAGGCGAGAAAGCATTATTTCTGTAAAAAGAACTCAAAACAGACGTAACTTCCATCAAAAATATTGAGGGGAAAAATGCAATTTCTGCCAAAGGATTGCGTAAAAACATTTGAACTAAAAATAGCAAAAAAGACTCGATTACCATCAAAAGATTGAAAAAGATGTGATTTTCGGGAAAGAATCGAAAGAAAAATGCGATTTACGTCAAAGAATCATGGAAAAGGCACCATTTCCATCAAAAGGTCACAAAAATGACTAAATCTCTGTCTAAGAACCACAAAATAGATACAATCTCCGTCAATGATTGACTAAAAATAAAACGTGGTTTTCCTCAAAAGATCACTGTAAAAATGCAAATTTTGTCAAACGATGGCAGAAAAAAATGAGAATTTTGTCAAAAGTTCTTGTAAAATACATGGATTTCGTCAAAAAATCATGGAAATATGCAGATTTCGTTGAAAAATTGCTGAGAAAAAAGCAAGTTTTGGCTAAATGTTATAGAAAAAAAAGCGAATTTCGTAAAAGGATCAAGGCAAAAAAGCAAATTTCATTAAAAGAATCACAGAAAAATGCGATTTTCGTCAAATAGTCAGGAGAAAATGAAAATAAATGTTTCTTATATTTATATATATATTTATTAAAAAAAAAAAAAAAAAAAAAAAAAAAAAAAAGAAAAAAAAAAAAGAAAAAAAAAAAAAGATATCCAATTGATTTTTTTCTTGCATAACTTTGGTGAATTTTGTTAAATTGATGGTAATTTTATATGCAAAAAAATTGTTGATCCTAATAGAAATAAAATGAAAATATAAAACTTAAATAATTTGATTTGCGGTAATTTATACTTTTATCATCAATATATTGCAGTATTATTTGACTTTTTTAAAAATTTCTTTTAAGATACTTTTATTTCGTTTGATACTTATTCCTGAGATGATTGAACAAATTGTTGCTTTCACATGCAATAAACTAAAATTTTTGTCCCATACCCATTTTTCTGTAATTTATGTGTTAAACTATTGTTAATTACTAGTTGTTAAGGTAGTGAACTTAGTTTTATTGTAATCTAAAAGTAGATATAAACTAAATATTTTTCAATTTTTTTTTTTTTTTTTTTTTTTTTTTTTTTTTTTTTTTTTGTAAAACTACACCTTGGAAATTAACGAGATTGATCTGCAGATATTTGTTATAATATTTTTTTCTCTTTTAATGTCACTTATGAGAATACATTTTTAAAATTACAAAAACATTGTGTATAAGTAATGACATGCACTTTCTTGAGTATTTTGCAGTTTTAGGCCCTTTAGTAGTTTAGGAGTCATAGTATGTCAATTGCTTTTAGCTGCAGTCTGCATAAATTAAACTTTTCAGATTCTACTATATACATGATGATGAATGTTTTACATGCATATGCACTTATTTTATTATTATTATTATTATTATTCAATTTCAACATAATTTAATTTTACAGCATATAGTATTTAACGTATTAGGCCTTGTCTAAGTGGTGCATGGATGCATGCATATGTGCTCATGCTCAGTGGCTTTAGTGGAGGAGGATTCAAAATATTTTCAGTCTCAGCCATACTTCAAACTTACACCCATGATTGTGATATAATAATTTTTTAATAAAGCCATATCTAGTAGCATTTTGTATGTAGTGTTATCTAAAAATGGTCTAAAATGTTTTGAATTTACATTAGAAAGCTTAAATAACATCGATTGGCTGCAAAAATCTCTAAGATGGCAAAATATATCATTTAATTTTCTTTGCTCTATCAATCTGCAATACAATATAGCAATATATTTTGTGTAGCGATATACAGATATTCCTAGTAGCAAAAATTGTCAAGCATGGCAGCGGGTGCTACAGATTATTTTAAACTTTCAGATTAATTCACCAGCTTAAAAAGAAAGGTTAGGCTTTAAAAAAGATTTGTGATATTTGTTTCATAATTTTGTAATATTTTCTTTATAAAGGCATTTTTTTCTTCTTTTATGGGATATTGTTTTTGTAGGCTTAATCTAGCACTGTCAAGTCACAGATAAATTTTAGAATGCTGCAGATTGACACACAAAATTCTGCTTCTGGGCAGATATTTAGTAATATTTTATACGTGTTACCTAAAAATGGTAAGAAGTCTAAAGTATTCTGAATTTGCATTAAAATGCTCAAATTGCATCAGCTCCCGGTCTCCGCCCCAGATCCCACTTGAGGGGCCGGAAACGCTCCTCCACACCCCCTAACAGTGGTGTAGTCGTAGAAAAAACAGAAGGTATATGCTCTAAGCAGAGGGTATATGCTTAAGGCAGAGGGTATACCCTAGAGTGTATATATTATAGCTTTCTTGAGAAACAGAGGGTATATGGTGTTCCTTAAAAATCAAGAAGGTAAACGTTGTATACCTGCTTATACCCTCTACAATATCCCTGCCCCCTCATAGAACTGTCCTTGTGGCAGACCCAGCTTTGGGACCAAAGATGGCTTCTATGATGTGAACCATTCTGAGAACAGCTTGTTACTATGGTCTACAATTATACCTACATATATTTGAATATTAAACAATTTGACCATTTTTCTATATAAAACTTAAAAATCATATTACAGTTATAATTGTAGATTACTTTTCATAATTGCATATTTTATTTTTATTTTTGGTTGGGTTGCAGGTTGAAGTACTATAATTTCCGGCATAAAATTCACAAATCAAACAATCATGTTTCTACCCTAATATTTTTTAACAAAATGTGACTTTTTGGATTGCAATAAAGATTTGTGTTCAATTACTGAATAGAATTTCTGGGTTGAAACACAATTGTTTGATCTGCAGATTATTTGCTGAAAATTATGGAATTTTGAGTTGTGGGTAAGTAAAGTATTTCATGTTCAGTTTGGGTCGGATACAACCTGTTCTGTGCAATATTCTAATGTGTTGCTTATTTACTACTATATTATTATTTGAAACATCAACTACTATTTTTGATTAGTGATATTCATCTTAATTTATACGTCATGAAATAAGATAAATATTACCATTCAGAAATAATAATAAATATATTATTTTTAAAATCTCATTAAATTGGCAACACTGAAGAAAATTAAAGAAATTTACAAATCAAGCAAGATCTTTTGCCAGGGAATCAAAATTTTATCACATGTTAAGTTGGATCGTTTGATAACCATTCATGAACTATATAAGATATTTTTGCATTAGTGTTATGGACGATGTTTAAGACGCTAGAAAAATCTACTCTTTAAGTGGGATCACATATTAACAGTGAGTGTCTTAACCACGTTCAACCATATATCTTAGTTTACAATATTAAAATAATACCATGATAAAGAAGGATTCTGCAAAACAGGGTGTGTTTTAAGTATTTCCTCATCATTTTCTCTGAGGCTACCTCCACAAATTTCTCCTCCATATAATGCTAACAAATCAAAACAGTATGCCTCCTAGTAAAAGAAAAAAAAAAAAAAAACAGAAATAAGATCATTCAAAATAACAACTTAAAAAAAATTACTTTTTTTAGCATAAGAAAATTACAAATATATTTCTTTTTTTTTTTTTAAATTTCGAATTGAAAAATCTAATTATTATGTGTCTAGATTTTAAAAAATATTTTAAAGCAATTTTATTGTTTTAAATTTACACAATACATGCAGAATTTTTATTATTTATATCATTATTTTTAAACTATACAATCATGAACAGAAACCATTTAACTTTACGATAAAAGCCAAAACTGAAATCGGACAGTTTGCGAATTGGTTGGTATTTTATGAAATGGCTAACTTTTTTTTAAATTCATTGACTGACCAATTCACGAAATGGCCAGAGTTGGACGGCCAAATCACAAAATGGCTCTGGGTAGTCGACCAGTTTGCAAAATGGTTAGAGACAGACAGCCAGTCTGCGAAATGGCCTATAATACTGAGTAGTTTACAAAAAAGCTAGGGCATGTGCTATTGTTTTAACACAATTAAACTGATTGGTAAGTTTATTAGGGATGCATGATGCACTGGATATCCGGATCACAATCACCAGATATCAGACTTCTCTATCGGATATCTGGCAGAATGCAGCAAAGCAAATATAGATGAATAACAGTAATCATTTGATCCCAAGCAACATCGAAAAACTTTTGTTTATTATAATGCAAAAGATGAATAAGTTCCCTATCAATGAGTAAAAAGCAATTCTCAAAAGCTTGAAAAATGCCAGCTTTCCTTACTATTCATATTTAAACTCTGTAATAAATTCAAGAATTTACATTTATATCTTTTAGAAAATTGTATTGTTATTTTCAGATTGTAAAACAAAATTTGAAGTCAAAATATCAAATAAAGCCTTTTTGTAAAAATGTGTAAAGATAGAAAACCAACATTTAGAAATGCTCAAATAAGGCATGAAAAGGTAGCAAACAGCCGTTTCGAATCTATTATCGAGATTCTTCATAAGTACAAGACTCAGCATGTAGAAAAAGCTAAGCAGAGCAAAGCAACAGAGAAGTGCAGGCTTATATACCAATTACAGGAGCAAATGATAGTAGATTCGAAACGGCTGTTTGCTACCTTTACATGCATTATTTATGCATTGCTAAATATTGGTTTTCTGTCTTTAGTCTTTATAAAATTTGAAATTGTTTAATAAACTATGATTTTATTAATTTTCTTTCTTTTGCTTAATTTAAATAATGGGTTAATTGGTTTTTAAGTTAAACTAAACAAACATTTTTTACTTTCTTCTATCCTTAATAGAAGAAAGTAATGTAATCAACTTTTTTTTGACGAATTTATGTTTTAGGGATCCAATATCCCAAAAAACATGTTTATTCAAAACCTGTCTGTCCCAATGTCGCCATCATATCATCAAAAAGTGTATGAAGTTATACACAGAATGAATCAAACATTTATGCATGTTTTTGGTTGTAGCCAAGAGATCCATCTTCAATATGGAAACATTTCGCAGTAAGGCGGTGCTGTAATCACAATTTTTGTGCCATTTACATTATTCTACATTAAACACTGTATGAAGTTATGCATAAAATTGAACCAAATTTTTTTGGTTACGTTTCTGGGAATAGCTGTCAGGTCTTCCTTCAATTTGAAAATATTTTGTCACAAGATGGTACTGTAATAATGATTTTTAACTCATAGGCTATTGAAGCCTGAGAGCTTATGTGCCCGCCCATTCTGTATGTATGTACATGCGTAACATCATAACTCCTGATAAAAATATGCAATTCACTTGAAATTATGTATATAGGTATATTCTGATAAGGCACTTCCCTGATTAGTTTTGAAAGTTCAATCAATAAGTATAAGCGGGGCAACGGCGTCTAATACTCCTTCCCTTAATTTATATCAATGGGTTTTTCATACAGAATTATCAGTTTTCACTCAAAATTCAGACATAGGATCATTCTGATGAGGTGCCTCTGTGATTAGTATTAGGTGCTGATTGGATAAGTATAAAGAGGCGAAACAGGGGGCTAATTCCTCACCCTTAACTTCAATAATTGGTTTTTCATGCAGATTTATTGGACTTCATTCCAATTTTAGATATAGGATCATTCTGATGAGCGAACCGCCATAATTAATTTTAGGAGTTCATTGGATAAGTATAAAGGGCAAGGGGGCTAATCCCCCAGCCTTAATTTCGATAAATGGGTTTTTCATGCAGATTTATCTGATTTCATTCAAATTTTAGACATAGGATCATTCTGATGAGGACACCACCATGATTAGTTTTGGGAGTTCATTGGATATGTATAAAGAGGAGGAAAGGAGAGCTGATTCCCGCCTTTAATTTCGATAAATGGATTTTTCATGCAAATTTATCAGATTTTATTCAAGTTTTAGACATAGGATCATTCTGATGAGGACACCTCAGTTTTGCGAGTTCATTGGATAAGTCTAAGAGGGGGTAAATGGGAGTTAACTCTTCCCCCACCCTTTAATTTAGTTTAATACCCATTACATTTTCACACAGAATTTATCGTTTTGCTTCAAAATTTGGATATAGGTTCATTCTGATAAGGCACTTCCTTGATTTGTTTTGGGAGTTCATTTGATAAGTATAAATGGAGAATCGGTGGGACTATCCCTTTTAATTTAGGTAAATGATTTTTCTTGCAGAAATAATCGATTTACTTTAATATTTGGATACAGGTTCATAGTGATAAGATCATGTTGCAGCGAAAGATATAAAAAAATATGCTGTGCAAAAGAATTTTCAAGAGATGAAATTTCTAGAATTCATCTGAGGTTGATTAAGATGTGATGGCTATGATGAAGAAAACCTAGTCCAAAAGCTTCCAGTAATGTTTATCAACGGTCCTGTTGGCTAAATATTTAGCTGAAAAGGGGGTAAGTTTGATGGTGATTCTGTTTAGCACATAATACCAACAAATAATGTTTGTTAGATAAACTTGTCTTTGGATTTTTTTATTCTATTTAGTATTTATACAATCATATTTACAGCAAACATCCTCTAATCTGGCACTTTTAGGACCTGACTCATGCCGGATTATGAAATTTTCTGGAATACAGGATGAATAACGGGAAAATATGTTTAGAAGTTAGAATTAAACAAAAAATGACAGTAAAGCATGTTTATTATTCTTTAAACAGCTTGACTATAGTAAAAAAAATTACTTGAATGTAAAATGCAATATATAAGGATGTGAGTTTCAAAACTTGCTTTATCCAGAAAATAATGTTTTATGAAATCGCCTAAAGCCTCTGAGTCTATAAGTTTTTATTGTAAACCAAAATTTTACAATGGCAGAAATAGGAAATAAAACTACTTTCATAATAGCATGTTGTTTACATAATTTTTCATTCTTAAGTTCCATCAGATTATTATAGGTAAAACGAGTAATTAAACAAATAATTTATATTTTTCTCAAAAGTCGTGCCAGACCATAGGATGCTAGATTACAAGAAGTTTACTGTACTATTAAATAAATTATGCAGTAATTTATAACAATATAAAAAAATAAAATTTTAAACCATAAATATATTACTTTTTTAATTCTATCTTTCTTCATATAAAATGGTTTTATTGATGAAGGAAACATAGTGACAAATACTGGGCTGTTATTACAGTATTTAACAAGAAAGAGCTTGTGTTCAGATGACAAATCGTCTCCCATCTATAAAATAATATTTTTAAATACTAATAAATAATACTTCTGAATTACTAATTTAAATAAATATTATATGTATATTTTTATATGCATAAGATGCAAAAGTTTTTCTTTATTTAGATATACTAAATTTAATAGATATATTCAACATAAAAAATTAAGTTAATTTTGAGGACAATCTCTAGAGTTAGGTTGAAATTTAATTTAAAAAAATATTTATATTTAACTTTTTTGTAGAAGATATATTTAATTTTAGAAAAATGCTAAATAAATAAAAATTACATCAAATAATTTAGATCACTGTTATATTTATTAATAATCTTTTATGAAATTTATCTTTACTTCCATGAGCATATAGTTACAATGCTGATGTCTTTTCAAGCATTGCTCAAAAACTATCTGCCAGGAAACTACCCCAATAGTGTAATAATGAAAAAATTTGAATAAGCAATTAAAGTACATGTTGAAACAAATTTTTAGATGCATAAATTATTTATCCTCATCTGCTTATTATCGAAATATAAGGTTTTAAAATTTGCAAAATAAAACATCTAGCGTTAAGAAAAGAAGGCTCCCCACCAGCCAGGGAAACAGTTCATGGTGTAAACAATACTAGCTTCCCTTCTTAACAATTAGAAGCTTTTTAGATAAATTAAGCACTTATACATCATTTAGCATTATTTTGTGATGCATTATTTAATGCTTTAATGCATCAGAGCTGCATCAAGAATAGTTGACTTTACAAAATTGCCAAATGTGTCAAACTAATTTGATTAAAGATTTGGTGTTAATTGAGCTATAAAAGGTTTGCACACCAAAAATTTGTAACTAACTAAAAAAAAAAAAAAGCACTTGAAATAATTCTCTTTATTTTCATATATCATTTATTATAATATGTACAGATAAACTCTCTTTTTTTATTAGTATAGATATACAAATTCCGACTAAATAACTAATTTCACTTTGATCAAATATATATATATATATATTTCCAATTAAGTTCTAATATGGATTCTCTTAAAATTTTTTCCATCTAAAATGTAGCATCAGCATTAATAAACTTTTATTTTTTGAACTATCCAACAAATTTTATTTTAAACAATGGCATATATTACTTTCTATCAATACAATCCAAATTAGGGGGTAATAGGGAGGGATGGGACAATTTTTAAACAAATATTTTTTACTAATTACACAGGTCTGCAATGGTTTTCCTCTTTGAAATCCGAGTAATGTTTTCTATAGTTTCTGATGGACTGATTATGAGAAAAATAATAAAAAATTCCATCACGTCAGGATTTTTTTATATTGAATGTTTAAGATTTTGCTGAAAAATGTCTGAGCATCTACATTTTAAAATTTATAAAACTTCAATTACTTCAGCTTAATTTTTATTGCATTTAATTAGTGTAAGGTGACATAGAAATTACTTCAAAACAGTAATTTGTTAATTATTACATAATAAGTAATTCACATTAACCATGTTGAAAACGGGTCATTTTGGCTTAATTTAGTAATGAGCTCAATAATGCATAATGATTAGGTAATATAACCTAATTTTTGTAAATATTAGTTGAAAAGGGTGTAATAAAGATAAGCCAAAGGGTTTTTGTATAAGTACCCGCACTGGTTTAGAAAATTAACAGTTGAAGTGTGCATCTTGCAGCATAACCTTTAAAATGTCATCGCGAAGCTGTTTAAATTCTCCAAATTGTTTTTGATATATTTGCGGGAAATTTATGGTGAAAAAACAACGAAACAGCATTACAGACTTTGTAAAAAATATTTACAAAAGTTATTTTGGATACGTTTTAAGCCTGATTTAAGAAAATTAATGTCAGACGAAAAGTTCAATGAAAAACTTAACGATATCGAGTTGCAAGCATGGCAGTCATTTAAGGAAGTGGTGAAAAACTCTTTGGGGAACAATAAAAGCTCTGACTATAAACAAATAGTGTTCAAAATGGTTACAAATTTTGGTGTAATGGGTTGTAATATGAGCATTAAACTTCATTTCTTAAATTCGCACATAGATTACTTCCCAGAAAATCTAGAGCTGTTAGCGAAGAACAAGGCAAAATATTTCACCAAGATTTGAAAGAGCTAGAAGTCCGGTATCAAGGAAAATGGAATACTAGCATGATGGCAGACTACTGCTGGTTGTTGAAGCGCGGCGATCCAAACCGGAAATTTAAGCAAAAATCATACAATCGAAGCTTCCAGGAAAAAAGGATCAGGTTCCACAAATAAAATTTATATGTAATTTAGATCAGTAATAAGTTATTATTATATTTTAGTTGTTTTTTATGTTAAAAGTAATGTACTTTTTTTAATATATATTTTTTTATGTGAAAACTTGTGGGTTTTTTTTTTCTCTTATCTATCTATATCTTTTTTGAAAAATCTGAAGGTGATGGAAAAAAAAACTAAGTACATATTCATAATCAGTGCACCAAAATACCCTAGAATCAGCTCTCAAATTCTAGAGAGGTTATTAGAGTTATAACTCTCAATTTGCAGGCCTGTGTTATGTTTTGCTGGCACAAACTGGAAAATTTCAGAATAACATCCTGAAACACTTTGACATGTTTACAAATTATGAATTTGTTGATAATAATTAAAATTTTAGATTAATAAACCAATTAAGTTATCAAGAAAAATGTCCCACCCCTCCCTAATGTGAGGGGGGGATAGGGCATATTTTAAAAATAAAAACTCATATTTAATTTTTTTAATGTGATGGAAAATTGCAAAGACAGTTTAATATTTGCATTCCTAAGATTTATAGTATATCAGAACATTTATTTTATGTTACATGATGCATTCTAAAATCCAAATCAAATGAAAAATATGCTCGTGTCCGATTAATGTCGTCAATTAATTTTGGGGGATGTAGCTTAACAATTATGTCTTGTTTATCAATGATTGAATAGCCAGTTTCTTTAAGGAAGATGACATTTCTTTTTTCATTCCTCCTCACAAACAGTGTAATGCATGTAAAAACAAAACTTTACAGTTTGTGCTCAGTATATATTTCAAAACAATAATATTTAATTAAAAAGAAAGAAAATTGATATTATAGAAATAAATATAAATATTTAATGCTAATACAGGGTTCCCAGCAAAACATGACGGGCAAATTCCCTGATTTTCCATGACCAAATCTCAAAAAATTCCATGACTTTCCCTGACCAAATTTCAAAAATGTCTTTAACCAAACAAGAATACAGTAAAATTTGCAACTTATTTTCCCAAAACTTTGTCAAAACTAATGTTTTTTTTCTTTTGCGACTTTTTGATGAATTTTGAGATTTTTTCCAGAGACTACTTGATGACTTTTGCTTCATTATTCATTTTTTCTCCAAGATTTTTCCATGACTTTATAAAAAATCTTTGTAAATTCCCTGACTTTTCAGATAAATTTTGAAATTTCCATGACTTTCCCTGACTACTTTGAAATTCCATGACTTTCCAGATTTTCCCTGACTTTCCATGACGCTGGGAACCCTGTAATAGTTAATACTGATAAATGATGCATAAGTAAGTAAAAAAAAAAAAAAAAAAAAAAAAAGAGAGAGAGAGAGAGAGATTCTTTAATTTTTAAATTTACACAATAATAAGTTTTATTTGTTATGCTATTCAATTCTAAAACAAGATAGTGTTCTAAATATAAAATCCAAAAATTGTATCTAATTAAAGATATTATTTGGACAGAGATTTGAGAAAAATCATTTGAGAAAGATGGAACATGTCTCATTTATTCCTGAGTTCCATTCCTCTCTTAGAGCAGGATTAAAAAATGTAGGTTTTTCAAACAAGCATGTGACTTTTAGATTTATCTTAACTGTAAAAAAACAAACTGTAAAGTTCATTTGTAAAAGGCATATTGCTGTGTTTGCAAAATATTAAAAATAAATTAGCAACAATGTAGGAAATTGAAAATATACATTAAAAATTTGAATAGTTTTGATATTGTAAAATAGTCTTTTTAGACCACAAACTCGTGGACAAAGATAGTTGTTTGCAACTAAAGTGATTTATAGTAACAAGTATAATGCAATAATTATTTTATCTGTTTATTATGATATTTAACTGGAAAGTAAAAGTACAGAACTATTTATCCCTTCAAATAAATGGTAGGAGTTTTAATATCATCATATCTATAGTTACTTACAAAATGTAAAGATAAAATTGAATATATTTATGGCTAGGTTAAATAAGTTTTCTTTTTGTCTTTAAATTATACAAACTTATACAATAATGTCAGCAGATAACATTTATGATTTCTGGCAAAAGTAAATAAAAATTTACATTAAATAAATTCCAAGCTATTCATCCAGTTATATAATAATAACAGGAAAAACAGCACACTATCTTAATAATAATAGACTAAGTCATATGACTGTAATCAACAATTTATGGGCTGACTGCTTCACTTTTCATCAAACAAAGGCAACCATTTTTAATCACAATTATTTTTGTAAATGAAATTATATTAAAGTTACACTTATAGAAATATTGTTAAAATAAAATTAATGTTTCGGAGATGAGTTACATTCAAATATATATTCTTCGATTGTACTTCAGTTGAAATTAGATTGAAAATTCAATGTCTCATTCAAATAAAGTAAACAAATGCAAGAGATTCATTCATTATGAGTTACAAATTATTAAATTATGGTAGTAACTGTTCACAAACCAAGTTTTTCAGTGATGAATTTTTCAGTGCTTCAGTGAATTAACTCACTTTTATAAGCCAATCAAAGTTTAGCATAATTCTGTCAATTGACAATCATAGTTATTATTGTCAATGGTCAATTACATTTAAAACAGTAGTTTAATGTATATTTATTAAATACATAATATCATTTAAAATGATAAATAATTTCAAAGTAAATTGAAATAATGCAGAACAATAATTTAATATGCATTTATTAATGCATAATATCAGTGGCTTTTAACTAAAATATTTAACAATGGTATTTTTTTAATTATTGGCCCTACATTATATCTGCCAGAATGAATATAAAATACATATACTAATCACATACTTTATCTGTCTATATCTATATTAAAATCAAGGAATACAATAGTATTCAAGTGATGCAAAGCTTATGCCGAAAATCATATCGCATCGTAGAATTTGTAAATGGCAGAACTCATATATACAGTAAAACCTCTGAATAGCGGCCACCACTGGGAGCACGATAAAGTGACCGTATTTCGGAGGTTACCATTATTCAGAATTTCCACAACTGAAAAACTCAAAATTACATTGCATTAAAATCAAAATAACTGACCAAAATTATTTTACTTTTACAATTAAAAAATACATACTATAATTTTACACTAAAAAAATTGCTAATTCGCAGTTATATATATATTTTTAAACATATGCTCTTTCCCTAAATGCATAATAATTTCCACAGATTTGTTGTAGAATTTGTTATCATTTTGAGTGAGCAAAAAATTTTTAATTTCATAATTTTTCTTCAATTTCTGAGGCACTTTCCTGCAACATTGACCCAGAATTGGGAGATTTATCTATCTCTCGACAGTTCGAAAGCCATTCCAAAAGTAACTTATGAATCTCATCATAATTAGTTCCCCGATGCTTAGTTTTAAATTCCAAATTTTCACTTTGAAATGTCTTTTTTAAATAAATGTCACCTCTGTTTTAGGAATTTTATCTATTTTTGTCCTTCCACCATTGTACATCTAAACAAATTTCCGTGTACTTTCTTTTTTTTTTTTTTTCTGTCCTGAATAACTTTCAACTTATCACTAAAAGTTAAAAATGTTTACTTTGAATCCATTATTTTAATGAAAAATACAACATCATCACACGATTGATAAATAGTACAAATGACTACTGCTTGCTTACACTTAAATTTAGTCACCTCCCCCCCCCCCTCTTGCCACATCTATATACACACGGAGTTTCATTAACCCTTTAAATCCCATGATAGAACACGTTCTAGAAATAATGTAGTTCAGAAAATCTGATTCCACACCAGAAAAATTCAATGGCTAATTTCGTTTTATTTAAATACGGAATGTTCTGTTATTAATTAAAACAAATATTGCTGTTTTAATTTTCTGGTGGGAATTAAGGTATAGGAATTAAAATATCTCAAAATATCGTGGGCGGTCTCAGGCAGTTTGGGATCCAAAGGGCAAAGCAACCTCTAGAAATTAGTAGAGAAATTGTAAAGTCGCCAAATAAGAATATACACCTCTACATTTTTCGCAATCTCAGTTATAGTTAAAACAAAACATTAAAAAAAAAAGTAAAAGAAAGGAAAAAAAGAAATAAAAAATGCTGTGGGGTGGCCGTTGTTCGGAGGTTTAGTGTAATATTATTTCTATGGGAGAGATTCGGTAATACAAAAACATGACCGCTATTCAGAGGTTATCATTGTTGGGAGGGGCCATTGTAAGAGGTTTCACTGTACATCTAATTCAAGATGCGAAAAGTTGCCTTTTAATAACTCAGCAAATGTAGCTCATATTGTTCTGATTTTCTGAAAACAGTCTATCAGTGCAGTCTAATCCTATTCTGAAATTTTTACATTTCAATGTGCAATAAATAAGATTTTAAGATCTTGGTACCCATTTTTTAATTAAATTCGATAATGGTGTATGTTTTTTTTCCCCTCAAAAATGAGCTGGGCATTTTTTTTTTTTTTTTTTTTTTTTTTTTTTTTTTTTTTTTAATGTATAGTATAAATATGTTTTAGATGAAGTGAATAAGACTTCACTTGTTTCCAAAAAAACTCTTGTTTGTCATATAATCCACATGAAAAATCGAACTATATTTTTCACATTCCTTATGGGTATCTCACCACAAATACTTAAAAAGTCATTACTGTATTCGTGCACAAGCTTTCCTTTTCTTCAATTTTAATCAAATAAAATAATAAAGAATTAAACAAGTCAATTAAATCATAGATAAAAGTAACACGTTGCAATGCTTAGTTTGGATTTAAAGGAGACCAAACTGGTCACCAGAGGCAGCTAGTTTTCAAAATAATTGTGAATTGATCATTGATACATATCATCAGTCTTGTATTCAGTCAATAAATTATGGCTGGCTTAAAGTATGCTCACATCAACTGACAAGCAGCATATCAAATCACTAGAACATTTAAAAAATAATAATAAACAGCAACATAGCATGCACAAAATTATGTAAATACAAACACTTACTTGTATTGGAACTTTTAACTTATCTTTCTCTTGCTCTAATATCTTTAGAGCTTCATTATAAGGCATTCTGAAAAATTAAATAAATAATAATAATACTTTTCATTTTTTGTATGTGGTATATTCAAATTTATGAATATTGGATTGAATTTTGAAAATACTAGAGACCTTACACTACAAATGCTTTATTTATAATTTTCTTAAAATGATCTTCAAGTTGACTAGTTTTTTCAAAAAGGAAGGTTATTTCTGGTTTGCAATTATCCAAAATTGACTTAGCTATGTGCTTTATACATCTTTCCACCATCTAAAATAAAATAAAATTCCATGTAGTTTATTCTCAACTATCAGACACAAAATTCTCTTTATAATAATAATAATAGGAACAGCAAATAAGGAAAATGAACTTACATTAATCAAATCTTCTATATTGTCCAGGAATGCAATTTCAGCTTCTATCATTTGAAATTCACTTGCATGCTGCCTTGTTTGAGAATTTTCTGCTCTAAATACTGGTCCAAAATTATATACACGAGAAAGAGCACTAGATAAAAATCAAATCAGTCTCAGTGCAACATATACATAAAATAAATAATTAATATTTACTTCTCATAATTTGTTGAGAATTAGATTTAAAAAATCAAAACTATGAAGATTTTTACTTTATGTTACAAAACTTTAAAAATAAAAAGAGGTGCATTATATTAAGAGGTGCATTATATTTAACAGCATATCATTTTTCATAAGGAATGCAACTTGAATTTGTAGGATAGTACACATGGAACCCGAAGGAGAGTTCTTAAAAGAGTCTTAAATCTTCTTCAGTCTGCGAAAAACTGCTGCAGTAAGTACCTCATAAAATTTTATAGCATTCTGGTCATATCAACCATATATTTTACTTCAGATCATCCCATGTCTTTATAAAGATTATAATTTTTAGTCATGAACTTGATTTGATAGTATAAGATCCATAAAGTTTTCTTAAGTCTTAGCTTCTACTTTACATGAGCATTTATAGACACATAAACCTTCAAGTTGTTTAAGGACTCTCAGTGAGAAATTTAAACTATTTTAAAAGTCGAATACTTAAACAGACAAGATGATGGGACCATGATGAGATTCTCAATTTTCAACTGCAACAGGAGAGAGTTCTCCGAGTTTCACTGTTACAATATTGTTTTGTCCAGTATGGCTGGAAAGGATTGTACCAGAGATGATTCTTAGTGGTTGTCTTTGAAGAGACAATTTAAATAAAGTACAAGACTGTACTCTGGAACTTTATCCATCTAAACTGAACCCACAGATTTTTGCTGCCTAATATTCCTGCTGATAAAACTTCTCTGTCTTTTTTTAATTTACCGGTGAAGTAATGTCTACAGTGAGTTACATGTTGTAAACAAAGTTCAGTGTTTATGTGTGTGGTGGTTTCTCGTAAACCCCTGCCATATTTTATTTTAATTTAATTGTATCAACTATTTTATTACCCATCATTCTTTTTTTTCATTAATGTTCTCATTTTAAAGATCATTTCGATTTTGTCTCTTTTGATGCCTTCTCCTGTAAATATTTCTTCTGTACGTAACATTTCGAATATTCTAAAACGGTAAAATGTTTTTCGAATTCATTCCTTCCGGTTTAAAATGCTTCTAGAAGGTTCTCCAAAATTCTCTGAGGCAGTTGCTTCCGTTAAATTAGGCCCTCCCCTTGGCCTATGAAATTAAATTCTACTGATGACGTGATTTAAGCAGTTAAATTCCTGGCCACCTTTTGGCTTTGCTTCTTTAAAAATACTATCATATTTATGCTATTAAATTCATATTTCCCCATGTATTTGTACGTAGCTTGGCTTTTCCCTCTCGCTTCGCCCATTCTAACTTTGCCAACTTGGCGAGTTGCGATATAACAGCAACCCTTTCTCTTTGCACTGCCCTCAGTGACGGCCGGTTGTCAGTTGACTTTTTGGGAGTGAGAAAGGCACCTCTGCCACTCCGGCCTGGTCCTTCTGTTGGCTTGTCGCCGTTGTACACTCGATAAGCTGAGCAGAACATAATGGAGTTACTTGTGGATTTTTACAGTATCTGTGGCGTTGTCCGGTATTATTTTAACTACGTTTCTTCAAATTTTGTTTTCCATTTTATATTTTTACGAAGATTATTTTCTTGAAAACTTTATGAAGAAAAATATATTGTTCTCGCAAAAAAAGGAAGTTTCGATTTTGAAGATTTTTTTTTAAAAAATGTAATCTCATCGTGACGGCATCCCCACAAGAAGAGAGATTGCTCTTCAAATTTAATGTTCCTTTTTATGATGATAATGTCACACGTTTTGTATGATCTATAATATTAAGATAGATCTCGTTTGTCAAGTGATTCATAAAGAAAATTATTATAAAATAAGCAACCATATCTTCATTCTTTTTCATAAAAATAAAATAAATAAATAAAGTTTGTTCTTCAAATTTTAATATCGTCTCCAGTGATTATTCTTCATGTTGTCTCAGTCATCAATCTTCAAGTTTTCAGGTAACATCTTCCTATTTTATTTCATTTTCTCTCAAGTTTTTGATTTAATATTATTATTAAAAATCTTAGTGAAGTGCAATCAAGATATTTTTTTGTCATGTCTTTATGGGTGTTTTGCTGGCCCGCATTCAACACGATGTATTTACTTCCACTATACTTTGGCCTCTTAGATAGAACGAAACAGAAAAGCGTTTCCATCCATTTACCAAACACAACAGTTTAATCTTCTTTGGTGCCGTGTTTCCTTGTGAACCAATAATCTTCTTTTGGCACCATGTACCCCTTTGAATCAATTAATATTCTTCTAGACATGACAATTATTAAATGATATTATGATTTGTTTATCTAAATATGTTTAAAAGAAAATTAAATTACGTTTTCATTATCTGTGTTCATCATGCAGTGATTAATATTTTATGATTATTCTTTATTGAAAGAGGTGTAATAAATGATTATATAATATATTTTGATTTTTGCGAAAATAATTTTTGAGAACAGAAGATTCTATATGTTGTTTAATAAAGAAGGTGTGTCACAGTACATGAATAATATAATTTGGTGATATTTTTTTGTCTTGATATATTTTATAACTGATATCATATAATATTTAACGAAAGTGCTGGTCAAAATAACTGATTATTTTAATATAAATTGTTCTCTTCTTTTCATAAATATAAGAACATACGTATTGGGAGATATGATATAAAAAAAAAAATTGGGTCTTATATTCTTGATCTCATGCTAGGAGAGATATGTTAACATTTTTCTTCTTTTCGTCATACATTTGTTCTTTTTTTTTAACATATAAAAATGGTGCATAACGTAAATGAAATTCGTCATTATTTTAGATAATGTGTCAAATTATGTATTGTTTATTATGTGACCAGTCTATAAGCAAATGTAACCTGTCATTTATTGAGCATTTACTTTAATTATCTCATCATGCCTCCTAAATCAAAGTTAAACATTGCAATACAGCCTTTTGATGGCAATCCACAGACTGTAGAATTTTTTTTTTAATCAATTATCTGATCTACAAGAATTAAATAATTTTTCTGACAAAGAACTTTTTATTCTTTTCAAATCAAAACTTGAAGGTAGTGCTTTACTCTTTTTCCTTGAAGCACAGTCTCAGTTCAAGAATACTAATTTCCAAGCCATTCGTAAAGCTTTTATAGACTATTTCTTACCCTCAAAAAAAGCTATTTCTCCCAAATCCTTGCAAAATTTAAAGTTAGATTCAAATGAATCAGTCAAAAATTTTGCATTTCGTCTTGATAAACAGCTTCGCCTTGCATATCCCAAATTGGATCCTGCTGCTCTAAATTCACTAAAATTCACTCATTTTCTTGAGGCTTTGCCTAAACAAATCAAGAGAAAGATTTTAGAAGAAAATATTTCCTCATTTGATTTAGCTCTTGAACGAGCAAATTTTCTTCAAGATATCTATGATTCACCTCCTCGAAAATCTCATGAGAATTATGATCAAGTTTATTGTTTAAATAGTGAAAAAGTTCATGATAATTCTATGGCTTCTATTAATGTGCTCCATAATACTCCTATAAAACATACGAAGGATAAAATTTATGTCGATTCTCAAACTACCTTCTCACCATCTGAAACTCAAAATGAAAATTCTCATACATATCGTAATCTTAAAAAAAAAGCTAGAACGTATTCACCTTCTCCAAATAGACAAGATGTTGCAGATAAACATAAAACGAATTTTCGTCAACAAAAATCGTATCGAAAACGTCCTTTTTATCAACCCACCTTCGACAAATTTTCTCACAAAAAAAATTCTGCATCCTTTTATCACAAACAAAATGTTATGCAATGTGCATTTTGTGGAAAATTCAATCATTGTATGGACACATGCTACAAATTTAAAAATGTTCTCAATTCTTCTAATCAAAATTCTTCATCTCAATTCTCGTCTAATTCTCACAGAAAGAAAAACTACACCTCTTCTTCTGAAAATAAAAATAATGTCTATCATTTAAACAAATAGGGGAGACTGGTTCTACTGACCGCCTTCTCTCCCATAATTTTCATTCAGGGTCAGTACTCTGTAGTGACAAAAACAAGCGTCAATTTGACAAAAGCTCTTCAATCACCTTAGTATCATCCACTGCTGTACAGACATCCCCTATACTACCTAAACTTAATAAATCTTCATGTTCTTATAATTCTGTGACATCCAAACAAGCTTTTGAAATTGATGATGGTGTACAAGAAAGACACGTCATCTGCAGTTCCTTTGATAACTTTTATTCTCTACCATGCATCTCTATAAATATACAACATAATGAAATTTCAACTCTAATTGATACTGGCTCAAGTTTGTCCCTTTTGGATCAAGAATGCTTTAATAGCATTAAATCCAGAATTCACTACAAATTCTTATCCAGAAATGTTTTAGTTTCAACTATACATTCTACAGTTTTTTTCAAAGGATGCATTGAAATTGCATTTAAAATTGACAAGTATTTTTTCCATCATGTCTTTTATCTTACAGATATAAAAAAATGTCAATTTTCAAGCCATACTTGGGTTTGAATTTATCAATAAGCATTCCATAACCATTTCTCCAACTTTTAAGTCTATCTTAATTAAAGATAAACACATCCCTTTTCACAGTCATAATGAATCTCCTACTTGCTATTATATGAATTCTGAGTATACTTCTGATAATATAAATGTGCCATACTCTTTTGATTCACACAAAATGCCGTGTTATGAAAGTTCTATATCAAATACTCTAAGTAATGGTACTTATATTAATAGTGTATATGGAAATTCTGGTGACAACAATTTACAATTAGTCAATAATTATGCAACCTACCCTTACAATTATAATTTTCAAAATAGTGATTTATTTATAAATAATGTTGCTAATACTGCTATGAATTATCATAATCCCTATATTGATGGTAATTTTACTTATTTTCCTAACTATTTTCCAACTGATTATGGTAATGTTGTGAACTATTTATCTACTAATAATAATATGCCTGACAAAAATTTCACATCTGAAAGTGCTAATGATATTAGTTATATTGGTGAAAAGCATACTAATTTGAATGTTGGTAATAAAATTTTGGTGAATTCCAACATGGTACAAACACTTAACAGAGAATTAATCCCTCCCAATTCTTTTGTTTATTTACATGTCAAGTACTTGAACTCTCCATCTGAATATTTTATTTTTAAGCCTGCTTTAAAAAATAAAGGTCTTGTTTTGCATGAATCACTGCATTCTAACTCTTCAATTCAAAATAATTTATTTTTGGTTGTATGTCAGAATATATCAAAGCTGGACATTCATTTAAATAAAAATTCAGTTATTGGCGAATGCATTAATGTTGATGAGAACGATATTGAAAAATATTCCTTTGATTTAGATTTTGAAAATGAATATTGTAACTTAATTTTACCATCTGAAGAAGTTAAGAGAAAACGTGTTCAAGAACTGTCACCAAATGATTTTGACCTAAAACACTTACCCCCTCATGAAAGTGACTCTTTAACGAAATTATTGTGCAGTAAAGCTCTTGCATTTTCTAAATCTTTGGATACTTTAGGTCATACAGACTTAGTGAATCCTCAGTTTTCAATGTTGAACTCTCATCCTGTAAAAACCCTACCTTTTCCTGTGCCACAGGCACTTGAGCAAGAAGCCCTTGACCAAATTAATCAAATGCTAAATGCAGGTATTATTGAAAGATCAAATTCATCCTGGGCTTGTCCTATGCTTCTAGTCAAAAAGAAAAGAACTGACATGTCAAAACCTCAGAAATATCGTTTGGCCCTAGATTTAAGATTGCTAAACTCCATCATCATACCATCATCATATCCTCTTCCGAGAATTCAAAATTTATTAGTACAGTTATCAAAATTTAAATATTATATTACTCTTGACTTGCCGTCTGCATACTGGCAGATTGCAGTACCTAAAGAAATGCAAGATAAACTCAGTTTTACTACTCCATGGGGAATTTTTACCTATCTTCATCCCGTTTTTGGCTTGAAGACAGCTGCGAGCACTTTTTAACAATTAATTGATTCAGTTATTCAATTATCTGAAATTGATTCGTGTTATGCATACCAAGATGACATTGTGGCTGGCGCTAATTCCTTTGAAGAGATGGTCACGAAACTCACAAAGCTCTTAGACACTCTTATTGCTAATAACATAACTCTTTCTCCTGAAAAATGTTCATTCATGAAAACTAGTATTAACTTTTTAGGCTTCCAACTCACGGATCATAAAATTCTTCCTATTACAAGTAATATTGTAAAAATCACTTCCTTCCCAAAGCCTAAAACCAAGAGGCAGACAAAAGGTTTCATTGGACTATGTTCATTTTATAGATCAATTATACCTAATTTTTCTAAATTGATTTCTCCTCTTATTGAGGTTACCAAACCTAAAAATAAGTTTTGTTGGAAATCTGAACAAGAAAATGCATTTAATAAATTACAAGAAATTTTCTTTCAAAAACCTATGCTAAATCTTCCAAATTGGGATGAGACCTTTTATGTTAATACTGATGCATCAAAGACAGCAATCTCAGCTGTTCTTATGCAAAAATTTGATGGTGAACTGCGACTGATTTCATATTATTCCAAAACTTTATCTCAGTCCGAAAAACAATATCCAGCCATCAAATTGGAACTTTATGCCATTTACAAAGGTATAACGGCTTTTAAATATTACATTTTTGGTCGACCCTTCATTCTTTTATCGGATGCCAAACCCCTCAATAATTACAAAAAAGCAACATCACCAGCCGACATTACTACACGGTGGATGTTAGAACTGTCGGAATACTCGTACACATTCCAACATGTACTGGGCAAAGAAAATGTGTTAGCAGATTTTCTGAGTAGAACACCTCACATTCCTACTGAAGATCTCTATACTAATCCAGATCTTATTTCTACGCAAGAACCCCTACCAATTGTTGATAATCAAAATGATTTACATAATGAAATTGCTCACTTTCCATGTGGTTTAATTGGCAAAACGCACCACACCTGTCATCTTCAAAGTGACTCTCCACCTCCAAATAATGACAATAATGAAGACCCATTATTAGAAATTTTTGATCACACCATCTTCTCTGAACAACAAAAAGACCCTAAAATTAAGAAAATTTATGAAGATCTTAAAGCTAACAAAAAATCTAAAAATTTAAATGGCTATTATATTAATCCAAATAATGATTTACTTTGCTACAATGGACATTTTTCTTCAGAAGATATTGAGCTACATAAAGCTGTTTTACCTTCGTCACTTAGAGCAAAAGCTTTAAGAATTGCTCATATTACTCATACTGGAATTCATAAAACTATTGTTAATTTAAAGAAAAGATTTACCTGGAAAACCCTGGTTTCTGATGCAATTAATTATGTCAACTCTTGTGAAATTTGTTTAGTAAACAAAAATCATAAAAAAAACACCGCTCCATATTTACCAGCACCACTACCTACAGCTCTGAATCAAAAAGTTTCGATGGATTTACTTGGCCCATTGAGAAATCGGCAATATGTGATGACCGTTATTGATCATTTTTCTCGTCATTTAGAATTATATGCCTTGAATAACATCAGCGCTGAATCTGTTACTAAAGCTCTATTACATTACATTTCTACTCATGGAAAGCCCGAATTAACACTTACTGATCATGGCTCTCAGTTCACTAGTGATATGTTTTCGTATTTCAATAAAAAGCTTGGCATAAAGTTAGAACACAGTTCTGTAGCCCATCCCCAGGCTAACGGATTAAGTGAGCGATGTAATACTCAAATAAAATCATCTGTCAATACCATGGCTTCCCAAGGATTTGATGTTCCAACTGCTCTAAAAATTCACCAATCCATATACAACGCTACGCCTCATCCAGCTACAAAATTCACTCCAAATCTTCTTCATTTTGGAAGAGAGGTAAATGATATTTATGCTAATTACAAAACTCAGGCTTTCTGGAAAATTCTCAACACTGCCTATGAAATTCACAAATTAATGGATGTTATTGAAAAAATATACTATCAAGCTTACAAAAATAACGAATCTTCTAGACAAAAAGTGTACCAGAAATCAAGAGAAAAATTAAAATTTGCCAACATCAATGTTAATGATATTGTTTACGTAAAATTTCCCAGTGTGTTTAACAAAAAAGTACAAGGCCCCTACATGGTGAAGAAAATAATTTCTCCTGTACTTATTCAAATTCAAGATTACAATAATAGTCAAGCATCACCAATGTTGATTCACACTAACCGAATCTTGAAACTTCAAAAAAGAAATGAAGCATTGCAGTATCCTTCATTTTCTTCTAAAGATGCATCACATGATCAAACAACTGTTGATAGTGCATCTTCTGCTCCTGTGAGACAACATTTTCCTACTCAAGTTTCTAATTGTGATTCTGCTTGTAACACATCTCCTCAAATTCCCACTTCTTCTAAGTGCCAACAAACATCTTCATATTCGTGTAAATCGGTACATACACAGGCTCCTGCTGATAACACTCCCACTGCTGTTAGAAACAAGTCTACTCAGAGCAAAAATTATGATCTTCGCCCTCGCACACATAAAATGTATAAAAAATAAACTAATCTTCATTTCTTTTTTCAGGATGACTCTTACTTTGTAACAGATTCAGTCAATACTAGTTCGACTGGATAGTTGAGTACGAAGAGTGACTATATAATTTTTTTTTTTATTTCTTCTACCAAGCTGCAGGCAGCTATTATATATTTTTTTTCTTTATTTAAGTCATCTTCTCCTTGATGCAATGGAATTGTCATCCTGTAAAAGTATGTAAATTTTTAATTATTCACTGTATTTTCTTCTAAACCATAATTATTGTAATATGTATATATACTCTCAAATATGCCATATACTGGTACTTCTAACCTTACAAAACCTTTAATTTCAATAGTTGGAGCTAAATTGAGAAAGAATTTGTCTTTTATATACTTGTTGAAATATTGTGTCATTATTTGAATTATTTTGACAAATGTTTATTCTACAAAAGAAAAGTAAATTGTTATTGGTGTAAGGTAAACATGAGTACTCATGACATCAATTTCCCTATTGTGACTTATATAGTAATTTTTACAATGCATGCATGCTCTAACATTTAACCTCTTTTAACATTTAAAAAAAAAAAAAAAAAAAAAATGAATGATAAAGTTATGCATACTAATACTTCTACTTTTATTGTTGACCTATTAAAAAAAAATGAATGATTCAGAATAAGTGTTTTTTTTTTTTTTTTTTTGTATATCTCTAAGTATTTGAAAGTTCATAAAGATGAAAACAAAAAAAAAGGATTTTTGTTTATACTATAATCATACTTTGGATCCAAAGATATTTGTTTGAGTCATTATATATTTATATAAAACAAATACTTGTTATCTGACAAATAAAACATGATCACGTTTTTTTTTAAAAAATGTTTGAATGTTGGAATTAAACATATTCAAGATATTTGATATAAATTTTTGACATAATAGATTTTTGTTTGTAAATTGACATTATTAAAGTCATATGGTAGATTGATATATTCATGTAAGTTCCTTTTATCAGAGTTTAAATATCCTCTCTTTATTTTATTTACTTTGAATGTAGTATTAAAAGTATTTTTGAAATTATTTTGAATTTATGTTGAAGTTGTTCAAGAATATCCTTTTATGAGAGTATAAATATTCTCTCTTGGAAATTTGTTTATATATACTTTGAAGGTATTTTTATTGGAGAATAACATTGTCCTTTTTTCTAAGAGTTTAAATATGCCTTTTTTTTTTTGGAATTTGTTAATATTTACTTTGAAAGTGTTGTTGTTGAATGACACTAAAATTATTCAATTAAGATTAGTTAAAATCTTAAAAAGGTACTATATGTAGATATATATATATTTTTATGAGAGCCTAAATATTCTCTCTTGACCATTTGTGTATCTTTTTTCAAATTTTTATTATGAAAAACTCTCAACTTAGAAATTCATTGAATTTAATGATTATCAACATGTGTCATTTGAAACCATTTACTTGTGTATACAGTTATAGTGTGGTTCATTTTGATGTCAACTGAATATGTATACATGTTGTTGTTTTTTATACTCAACTATTTTTACATATGCTAAAATTTAATTATTATATTGCATTTGCACAGCTTAACAATAGATTGCTAATAGTTAAAGACTGTCATTTCTGCAAATATATAGACTTTAACATTTTTTTTTTTTTTTTTTTTTTTTTTTTATACATGATAGCTACTTTTGGAAGAAACTAAGTTATTGTATACCTTTTATTTTAATATTTGCTATCTTTTTATGTATGAGCATAAGAACTGCTACTATGATAGCAGGGCTGCCAGCAACTTTGGTACAAAATAGTAGGGACTTAGGGACCTAATGATTAAAAATTAGGGACATTTTAGGGACCAAAAGTCTGAAATAGGGACCTTTTAGGGACCTGAAAAATAAACATAATATTTATACAAATCAAAAACAATTTTTAACAAACAAAAGCCAATTTTTTTTTTACTTTTATTTAATGAAATATAATATTTACAAATTTCTTAAATTAACCTTCTTTAGATTTGTTACTCATAAAATTTGTAATTAAATTATTTTTTCTAATTTATAACACTAGACAAGCTATCAGCTTTATCCTTTTTTACTTTCAGTTCCTTGTTAGCTGTTATACCAGCTGCAATCAAATTTTAAACACTTTAGCTTTAGTTAAATTTCCTTTTTCTAAAGCAATTTTTAACCTTTCATTTCCTTCATCGATCAATCTGTCCAATACAGTTACTTCTTCAGTCACATTTTTGTTTAAATCTTCCAAAATTTTGTCAAGAACTACAATTGTACTTTTATCTTTTTCAGCTTCTTTTTTTTCTGATTTCTTCCTCTTCTGTAGCTTTTTCCACTTCAAGTTGTACTTTCCTTTTTTTTCTTTTTCTCTCTTTTCATTTTCTAGGTAACTTTGATAATTTTGATATGCAATATTAGCCTTTTTTATCATTTTACTAGTTAATGGTACTAGAGCTGCATGGTTTTCATAATGATGTCTTAAAGCATCTGCTAAGTTTAGCCTAGCATTTAGCATCCGTTCTTTCATAGAGGCCTGGTCTTCGGAAAGAATTTGATGTGAAAGCGAAAATCCTCGTTCTACATCTGCACTGCCATGGTACAAACTGAGGCTACTCTTCAAAATAAAGAGAGAGATTTGGATATTTTAATCCTCCCTTTTCCTCTTTTGCATTAATATAAGTAGCAGTAGCCCAAAATGAATCAATCCTATTTACTTCAGATTCTTCTTGACTGAGCTTGCAAATTTTCCATTCATCCAAGAGGGCATCAATTTCAATGTTTATAGGCAATTTTTGTGCAAGTTTAGCAATATTTTTTTAACTTTCCGGAGTACTTTTGAATTCTGGGTTTAAGCAACTGAGATATTTCAAGTTTTAATTTGGCAATATATCCTTATTGTAAAGATATTTATCAGAAGCTATATAATGACGTTGCACATCACTTAAAACATAACCTTTATCTTTTTCGGACAATTGCAAAAATTCTTTTTGCAATTCTTCATTAAAAGCAATATCTCTTGGCGAGATTAAATTTTTACTCTCAAAGGGATCTTGACTGACATCATTCTTGAAAGATTTAATGGCTGACTGTTTGCAAATACGCACTGCGACTTTAATGATAAGGCATTTTATTTCATCATACACTAAGTGGATCAGAGGATCGTCTTTTTGGAAAAATGCAGTAAACTGCGTAAATAGTTTGGCACTAGATACAATAAACAGTAACTGACATTTCATTGTTTTCTCCTTCAAATATTCAACAATTTTTTTCTAGCTGACTGTATTTAGTGTCCTTTGTTCTTTTCTAGGTGGAATATATTTTAAGAAATACTCATGGAGACAATTCCATTGTTCTAACAACCAATTTGCTGTAGGTTCCAGAGTTAACCATCTGCTTGGCACATATTTCATAAATCTATGTGCAGGAGCACAGTTTTTCCTGTATAAAACTAAAATCTTCCCACCTGGATGGCCAGTCATTAAAATAGTTATAGACTAAAATAAAATCAGATGCATCACATCCATCAGGCCTAGAAGTGACTTTTTTCAAAAATATTATAGGAATTATAGGAATTTTTTTGAAGAAAATATAGGAATTTTATAAGAAGTTTCATTTATATGTAAATATATTGACACATGCTTTAATATATTAACATATGTATCAACACAGACATCAACATTGTAAAAACTATAACATAAATAAACTATTTAAAGTTCATTCCTGACTATTTCAGAAATTTTTAGCACACTTTAGGATTAAAATACTGGTTTCAGGAATAGTATGCTTTTTTGTTTTTTCCAGCAATATTTAACACTTATTACAATTATTTTCTGAATCATCATCACTTATGTAATTTGCATATATAATTTGCATTTACGAACACAAATATAATTAAAATAAAAGTTATAAATGATTTTTTTGTAATAAATTTAAATAAAATGAGTTTCTGCAGCAAAAGAAATTCAAAGTTCTAAAAAACCCTGAAATTCACGGCAAATTTTATGAAAAGTTACAGCAAAGAGGGAGAGAGGAAATCCTTCCCTACATTAATTATACATTTTTTCAATGGCATTCACAGGGTTTTTTTTTTTTTTTTTTTTTTTTTTTTTTTGTAATGTTTTGATGGAATTTGCATTTTTCCTTTGATACTTAGGGGAAAATACCACCTTTCTCATGATCTTTTAAAGTAAAAGTTTTTAAAACTTATTTTAAATTCTTTGGTAAAATTTGAATTTTTTCTGCAATCTTTAGACAAAAATCTCTTTTTTTTTTTTTTTTTTTTGCTATCTTTAGACGAAAATCCTATTTTTCTCGCAATCTTTTGATGAAATCGCCTTTTCCTGGTGATCTTTTGACGAAAATTGCATTTACCTCATGATCTTTCGGAGAAAGTCGCGTTTTGATTGCAATTTTTTGGCAAAAATCACGTTTCCTTGCGATCTTACTAACAAAAATAACATAATAACATAATAATAATAACTATTTTTCTAACGATCTTTTGATAAAAATCGCATTTTTCTCATGATCTTTTGGCAATAAACATGTTGTCTTGAGATTTTAACAAAATTGGGGTTTTTTTCACAACTTTTTGATGAAAAATGCGTTTTTCTCACAATCTTTAGACGAAAATAGTGATTTTTTTCGTAATCTTTGGACGAAAACCGCATTTTTCTCTCAATCTTTTGATAAAAATCCCGTTTCTTTTCAATCTTAAGACGAAAATTGCAGTTTTACAATCATTTGGCAAAAATCTCGGCAAAACTTTCCTTATGAAAATAGCATTTATTCACGATCCATAGAAGAAAATCACGTTTTTATCACGATCTTAAGCAAAATTCGCGTTTTTCTAGCGATCTTTTGATAAAATCCACATTTTTCTCGCGAAATTTTGCCGATAAAGGTGTTTTCTCGAGATTTTTTGAACAAAATTGCGAGTTTTTTTTTCAGGCTCCTTTGACCAAAATTGTAGGGTTTTTTCACTACAATTTTTTCATTTCTTCCTCTATGATCAGTTATGTGCTATCATCTACAATATTAAATTTTTAAAAAAAGTAAATTTTCTTGATAAATTTTGTAAAATGTAAGGAAAAAATTAACTTAGACACAGTATAGATAAAAAAAAGGAACTTTTAGGGACCTCATAGTGAAAATAGGGACTTTTAGGGACCAAGTTAAAAAATAGGGACCTTTTAGGGAAATAGGGACCAACTGGCAGCCCTGTGATAGTAATTTTTTATTATTATTTAATATCATGTAAAGCAATTATTGGTGTTCATACAATTTTTACTAGTTCATTTATTTTGTATGATTATTCTATATTTTTGTACATATTTTAGAAAATATTGTCTCGATGAAAAAATCATAGAATTTTTGTCATCTCTCCAATATTTTCTTTTGGGGAAGCCGGAGTAAATATGTGGTGGTTTCTCGTAAACCCCTGCCATATTTTATTTTAATTGTATCAACTATTTTATTACCCATCATTCTTTTTTTTTCATTAATGTTCTCATTTTAAAGATCATTTCGATTTCGTCTCTTTTGATGCCTTCTCCTGTAAATATTTCTTCCGTACGTAACATTTCGAATATTCTAAAACGGTAAAATGTTTTTTGAATTCATTCCTTCCGGTTTAAAATGCTTCTAGAAGGTTCTCCAAAATTCTCTGAGG
This sequence comes from Maratus speculifer, assembly GCA_964019185.1. Classification (NCBI taxonomy): domain Eukaryota; kingdom Metazoa; phylum Arthropoda; class Arachnida; order Araneae; family Salticidae; genus Maratus; species Maratus speculifer. The sequence goes on from OZ025297.1 coordinate 183,670,647, forward strand.
TGGTTACTTCCGTTAAATTAGGCCCTCCCCTTGGCCTATGAAATTAAATTCTACTGATGACGTGATTTAAGCAGTTAAATTCCTGGCCACCTTTTGGCTTTGCTTCTTTAAAAATACTATCATATTTATGCTATTAAATTCATATTTCCCCATGTATTTGTACGTAGCTTGGCTTTTCCCTCTCGCTTTGCCCATTCTAACTTAGCCAACTTGGCGAGTTGTGATATAACAGCAACCCTTTCTCTTTGCGCTGCCCTCAGTGACGGCCGGTTGTCAGTTGACTTTTTGGGAGTGAGAAAGGCACCTCTGCCGCTCCGGCCTGGTCCTTCTGGTGGCTTGTCGGTCGTTGTACACTCGATAAGCTGAGCAGAACATAATGGAGTTACTTGTGGATTTTTACAGTATCTGTGGCGTTGTCCGGTATTATTTTAACTACGTTTCTTCAAATTTTGTTTTCCATTTTATATTTTTACGAAGATTATTTTCTTGAAAACTTTATGAAGAAAAATATATTGTTCTCGCAAAAAAAAAAAGAAGTTTCGATTTTGAAGATTTTTTTAAAAAAATGTAATCTCATCGTGATGGCATCCCCACAAGAAGAGAGATTGCTCTTCAAATTTAATGTTCCTTTTTATGATGATAATGTCACACATGTTTTGTATGATTTATAATATTAAGATAGATCTCGTTTGTCAAGTGATTCATAAAGAAAATTATTATAAAATAAGCAACCATATCTTCATTCTTTTTCATAAAAATAAAATAAATAAATAAAGTTTGTTCTTCAAATTTTAATATCGTCTCCAGTGATTATTCTTCATGTTGTCTCAGTCATCAATCTTCAAGTTTTCAGGTAACATCTTCCTATTTTATTTCATTTTCTCTCTAGTTTTTGATTTAATATTATTATTAAAAATCTTAGTGAAGTGCAATCAAGATATTTTTTTGTCATGTCTTTATGGGTGTTTTGCTGGCCCGCATTCAACACGATGTATTTACTTCCACTATACTTTGGCCTCTTAGATGGAATGAAACAGAAAAGCGTTTCCATCCATTTACCAAACACAACAATGTGCTTCTGTCCTAATTCACTAAATCGTCATAACATCAATAATTGAATTTTTGGTGACAACAGAAAATTGTCTCACAAAAAACAACTAGCTACTAAAGAAGATATACAATATTTTGAATGTGTTTAAATTCTATTCTATGCCACTGATTAAAACTTTAATAAACTATCAAGTTTAAAGATAAAAAGTGAAATAAAAATCTTTACAATAATTTCCTAAAGCAATCTAATAATAAAATCTTTATGATTTTTGTTAGAATATGCAGTCTATTTATCTTGAAAATAATAAAACAGCATTATTATTATTCAGTTTTTTCTTTTGATTATGATAATTATAGCATAGCACGACAGTGCTATGCTATATTTATTTCCAGTGCGACTCCTTAATGTTATTTTAATACAGGATTTAACATTGAATGAGTTATTTACTAGACATTTTCCCACACTTTGTACCCGCTGCCACAAATTTTCTTCGGAGCACCTAATTGAGTAAAAAAACAATTCCTCCAATCAGAAAAAAAAAAAAAAAAAAATCTAGAGATCAATGGACATATTTTCTGTAGCATTTAATCAATTCTACGTGATTTAAAAAGAAAAATTAAATTGATTTTTTTTTTCTTGTAAGAATTAAACACGGCATATTTAAGACTTCATATTGGAAGTGAAACTGAGATTTTGAAACATTTTGTACCAAGAAAAAGAATCATTTACAGAAAATAATAAATATGAAGCATGATTTTTATAATAAAGAGACATTTTGAAACATTGATTAATGGATCAAGACGATTTTTAACAGATGAAATATAGAAAATAAGCAAATTGAGCTTTTTCCTATTTATTGTTTCTTCAAAATAATAGAAAATAACTTAAAAATATATATGTAAATGATATTTGAAAACGAGGTTTCTGATATATTGGCATCAGAAAAAAATTGAGCCAAAGCCAGTGCGTAAATATTTGTGCCGGGATTTTGTACTTATACCACATTTTAAAAATTTCTCCTCCTTATATATTCGAAGAAAATAAAAATAAATTAAGGTAAATAAAAGTCTGCAAAAATAAGAGTATTAAAGAATAAAAGTAAAAAATAATAGTATATCATCCTTGGTATGTAATGAAATTAGTAAATCTGCAGAACTAGGCCTTCAAACTCAATTCCTGGCAATTTTTTAAGGCTAAGCCGCAGATATAATGACTACTTGGCGCAAGACTTTTTACGCTGCAATAAATTAGCCAATTCTATTAACCGGTACTTACATATTTAACGCCACCGCAGTTACAGATTTGGCAATTTTTAATCTACACCTAAATTTTTTGCGACAAATCATAAAATAAAACACTTTATTTAAAATTAAAACACTTTCAAAATTCAAAACACTATATTTAAAAACAAAGTAACATATTGGAGGAAAATGGGCCGATATAGAGTCACTTCTATTGCGGTGGCGTAATACGTACTATTAACCTAATCATTCAAATCGAATGTGAACAAATATAAACAATAATGTTTACAAATAATTATTTTAAATTTCCAATTTGGTGATTTTTTAAAATCGCTCCTAAACTTGTAACATTATAAATAATTAATCATTGGATAAAATTTAATTTTGAAGTAAATTTATAATAAAAATAAATTTGTATTAAATTTATTATTCCGATGATTGTTAAAATGATAAGACACTATACGATTTAATTTTTAAAACATCACAAAGAGTTTCAGTACAAAAGTAACTGTTTTTTTTTATGTTTCAGGTTAATATTTTTATAAACCTGGTTTGATTCATTATTTGTATGAAATAATAAAATGTAAACTCATTTGAAATATTCATAACGCTCTGTCTTTTGCACAGATATCTAATACTTACTACGTTGGCGTAATTTTTTTACACCGATTTGGTGAAAATTTTGTTTTCAAATACCAGTCTCATATATATTTTTAAATCATTTTCTATTATTTAAAAAAATAGTGATAAATAAAAAGTTCATTAAAAACAATAAAACAAAACAATTTATATCATTTTAAAAAAGAAAGTAACAAGAAAATAATTTATTAATAAATATACAATGATAGGCGGGTTAGCATGTGAGACACATAACCACCATTTTGTTCCAATCGTGCCAACAAATTGCATATATGACATCTGTCCCTAACTTTTTTATGTCGAACCCTGCCCAGAGTTGTGATAGCGGTATGAATGTTTTTCACTGTTGAAATTCTGTCGAAGTTAAATTCTAATTTTGGGCAGAATTTCAATTCAAACATTGATTAATTTATCAAGAAGTTTCTAACTAAAGAAATACAGAAAATAAATAAATATGATGTCATACAAAAAAAAAAAAATACAGTTGATTGATACTATGTGCAATATATGCAATGTATCGATACTGATTGTTAAGTATAAATATCAGTAATATACAGACAGTGATGTAGTCATAAAAAATGCAGAGAGCAGAGGGTATACGTTCAAGGCAGAAGTTATACTTTAGAGAGTAGATACTATTAGCTTTCTTAAGAAACAGAGGGTATACGGTGTTCCTTAAAAAAATCCAGAAAGCATATGGCGGATACCTCTGGATACCCTCCATGACATCCCTGTATAGAGACGAGTTTTTTTTTGTCGAATATGACGTCATAATTCATAAGAAAAAAATTCGCCGAAGAGAAAAGTGACACCTGATTTTTGACATCGTAAAAAGTGAAATTCATTTTAAGAATTAAAAGGTGCATTTTTATGACGTCATATTGGAAAAGAACCAATATTTTGAAATATTTGGTAGTAAGACAGGAAGCATGTACAGATTTCAGTTCTATATGTAAAAAAAACTAACGATTTAAAAATGAGGGATACGATTTGGTATGACTCTGGGTAAATTACATCAGTAATTGTGATATGATACCATATAAAGGAAGTCCTGATGATGATATCCTCAGTTAATTTTGAAATGAGTTCATCTGAATGCAGTAGTTATTAAAAAACTTGAAATATTAAACAAAAACATAATTTGCTGAACAAATTAAAAAAACAAAATTTATTTCCTACACTATTTAAGCCCGAGAAGGGACAGATATTAAGGTAATTGATTTATTTATTTCTACATTTAATATTAATTTTTTGAAAAAATAAGTGAAACCAAGTGAACATTAAAAAATAAAAATGAAATTCAAACAATATGATACTTAAACACCCTAGATCTTAGATTCTGCTCAGATGATATCGAAATAAATCTAAGACTTTTTCAGAACATTTGCTTTTTAGATTGCCTATTCATTTTGTTTACACTTGCTATAAACATAAAACAAAATCTACAATACAAATATTTGCAAGCTGAGTTTGGAAAAAAAGACAGATTTATTTCGATATCATTTGAACGGAATCTGAGATCTAGGGTGTTTAAGTATCATATTGTTTGAATTTCATTTTTATTTTTTAATATTCACTTGGTTTAACTTATTTTTTCAAAAAATTAATATTAAATGTAGAAATAAATAAATCAATTACCTTAATGTCTGTCCCTTCTCGGGCTTAAATAGTGTACGAAATAAATTTTGTTTTTTTAATTTGTTCAGCAAATCATGTTTTTGTTTAATAACTTATTTATAACATTTAAATTGCACACTTGAAATTACTAATTAACATTTTCACATAGACTGATGATTGTACTTTACTTTATCTTTAGACATAATGCTATGGAGCATCTTTAATAAAAAGTAGTTTATTCAGTTTTTGTAAAAGAAGTATATATATAAAATATGAAGATCAATTTGCTCAACAGATTCAATGTATATATTTTTAATGAATTAATTTATGTGACTAAAATCATTGATGTTTCTAAATTTTAATTGAATTCTCTGATCTTATTATTAAACTTTCATCTAAGTGACCTAACATTCAAAATAAATTTCCATATTTCAGAGAATTTCCATAATAATCCATATTTTTTAATTTCATTCTTTTTTTTTTTTCTTTCCTTTTTGAAATGCAAACCTTTCTTCTTTCGTGTTCATTATCACCACCAATTGTTACTACTGATAAATTAGAAATTTTTGTGTTACTATCTCTGCTACTAATCACCTGATGAAAGGAGCTGTTAATTAACTGCTTTTTGAAAGTATACTAGTGTGACTTATTATTGAAAGAAAAAATCAATATTTATTTCTATGCTTGCATATTAATATTTTTCTCACTAGGTACTATATAATATTAAAGCAGTGTTAGTAAGAGATTAAACCTGTTTGAAATGTTACATTTCAAGTAGGCAAAAACAAACAGTGTGTTACTTCCTTTTATCTTTTTCCATAATACACATCAACCGAAAGTAAGAAGATTGGAAAAATTCACCAAATGGTTGCAATTGTAATTTTTATTTTATTTTATTTTTTATTTTCTGTTAGCAAGTGTTTTCATTTTCAAAAAACAGAAATATTTACATTATTATAAAGATTAATATAACTTCAACCAGACAAAGTTTTCTTCAAAACTTAATATACAAGTATTAAAGATTGCATTGATTATTTTGAAAATTTCTGAATTAGAGTTTTTAGTTAAATAATGAGTTTTACAAAACTACTGAATGTTTATTTTTAGAAATTTTAAAAGTAGTATTTTTATACTTTTTAAAAGTAGAATGTCTAAAAAGTATTAATCAGGTAAATTTTTAAGACTTTTTATAACAATTTTATATACAGACTAAATGACCTTATGTTTGCATTTTAAGATGTTAATTATTAGATGGCTGAGCTTTATATAATATATATATATGTATATTTTTTTAATATGCCATCCAATATTATTCATGTGGACAGAAGAAATGTTGGAAACTTTGATGTTTGAATTTATTAAACATTACTTTGTTTAATTTGACTTTGCTAGATTTTGACTTGACAAGCACAAAAAAAACTGATTTAAAATGTTAAAAACCAAGGATGAAGCTGATATAATCACAAAAGAAGCGGAACTATGTGTGAAGTAATTTTGTAAAACATTTTAAATTTACATTAGGCTAAATATATATTTAATAATTAGATATACAGTATAATATGATTTCTACAACATTTTGTATTATCTAATATAACTCCAAACTATTAAAAAGTTTACACAAATAAAAACGTGTTAAAAACACATTCTTGTTTGCTTAGTCGGAGCATCTGACTGTCTGGCTCATCCATAGTAACTCTTTTTTTCCGCCAGCAACAAAGGAACAGCATTTTTAAGGCCTGATGCTGAACAAACATTATGCTCTCAATGGCTGATAGTTAGATTTGATCTTTTGCTAGAAGGTAATTGAGAGTGTCAATCAAGAAAGTATTTTTAAAGTTCCCTTTTTGCTTCAATCGTAAATGCTTCCAGCATGTCATTTATGGTTTGCTGATTGTAGCTTTTGGTTGATAATCAGGCCCTTAGTCACATAATTGCATTGTCAAGCAGTTTTTACCGAAATTTATACAAGTATGGCAAAGAAAAAAAAGAAAATTCTTGTATCAATGGCAGAAACACTTGAAGCAATCAAAAGACTACACAAAAGAGAGATGAGCAGAAGGTAGCTGATGACTATAGTATTGGATGGAGTTTGAGAATAGAAAATAAAATAATTAGATTTAAAAAATGATCTTCTTTGAGAGTTATAGAGGATGTAATAAAAGAAAAATAATGAAAAAGTGAGACCAGTAAAAAATTTGGTACATTTGGTTTATTCAGTTAAAGGACCAAGATGTATCCATTTCAGGGTTTATTTTGCCTCAAAAGGTCATTACATTTTTTAAATAAATTTAATGAAGGAGTTACAGATTTTACTGTAAGTGTTGGCTAGCTTGACAAGAAGAAACAAAACAAAATATCTAATAAGCTTTTTTTCTTAATACTCCTTTATTATCTGACATTTTTGCTTTCCCAATGTTCTGTCGGCCGGCTTATGTCTGATAAGTAAGACTGTACTGTATAATTTATCACAGTAAAAAATAGCAGCTGTATTAGCAAATCTATTATTATCTCAGTTGACTTCATTAATAATAATAGTTTAATGCAAATTATAGTTTGCAATTTTATAAATTTAGTAAAAGAAATTACGAAATTTTATTAAAAACTTCTTATAAATCAGTCACCGCTCACTTATATGCATTTGAAAAAATTGATTCGAAACCGCGTATAAGTGAGAGCCGCGCATAACTGAAAGAAGGTTATATGCAGTAATTCTCGATACATTTTATACACATTATGGGAAATAAAAGCATTTTGAAATGTAAGAGTTGTGATTATAATATTTTATAAGAAAAATATTTGTAATATTAGTATAGTACATTTTAAAAAAATCCTTCACCTTCACAACAAAATCTAATTTAAAAAAATACGATAAGCATAAAATTTAATTTTACATAGAAGACAATATACTTACACAGAAAAGAAATCTTAATTAGTCCATTTTTAATAAGAGTTGAATGCTAGTTTGTTTTTGCTTACTCGGCATTTGTATGATGAGCTAATGTATTAAGAGCCCACAATAGTCACAGGAAAAGTACACAAAAAGACCCGGATGACCATGTAAAGTCTATGGGAGCGTTCTTTTCTAATATCTCGTTCAAATTTTAATATTTTGACATGATTTTTTTTGCATAAAATAGTTCAGGACGATCCACAACCGGGCTAGTTTTTACTTTTTCGATTTTGGTTATATATTTTTTATATTATGATAGTTTCAGTTTCAGAACCGGTTTAAACCGGTTTTGAAAATTAAAGTAATTTTTTTAAAAAAATCTAAAACCAAAATCGAAAAAGTAAAAACTAGCCCGGTTGTAGATCGTCCTGAACTATTTTATGCAAAAAAAATCATGTCAAAATATTAAAATTTGAACGAGATATTAGAAAAGAACGCTCCCATAGACTTTACATGGTCATCCGGGTCTTTTTGTGTACTTTTCCTGTGACTATTGTGGGCTCTTAACCATTTAACTAATCATCATTTTTGAAAAAGACTTTCAAAAAAAGACGTTCAAATAATCCCATTTTTTTTTTATGTCTTTTACAGAATTTTTAATATTTTACCACCGACTTTTTAAAATACTTTTAATTGAATCAGAAAAATGGTGGGATTAAATAATGCAAAATTTCCAATAAAATTTTACTAATGAAAATAATAAATCATGATTGGAATATGGATGCCCATATGTGGTACAGGCAAACCATGATAGACAAAAGCACATAGTCCCTAGGACGTGCAGGCAAATCAGGGAAGTGGTTAAAGTGCGTCATTGCATTTGTTTTTACACAAGAACATTTAAGTTAACATCTTAAAGTGTCCAGAATTTCTAAATCAGTCGCATAAGATGGAACAGTTATAGTGTCAGTTACATCATTTTCTGCTCCTTTTTCCGCTTTTATCAATATTATAATCATTGTTGTTGCTTTTATTTTTCTGAAAAGAAATAACTTCAGCATCATTTCAATGAACAAAATTCGCTTTCCTAAAACAGTACTGAAGAAAATATAACTGAGAGAGACAATTCAAAGTAGCCCTCATTTCTCTGAACAAATAAATTAAAATGATTTCCAAAATAGCAAAATGTCTGTTCTGAATTCTTGATCATTTCTCCACTTATATCGTGTAAATATCGTTATTATTTCTGTGCATAACTGAGAGAGACAATTAAAGGTAGTGCTTATAAGTGAGTGATCTATAGTACTATTTTCCTATTCCTCATCGTGGGACCTTACAAAATTCGTGTATAACTGAGAGGTGATTGTAATTATAAAATATTCTTTTGAATATACTCTAAATTTTGAAATGTCTAATAAGACATAAGAGAAAGACACAGCAATTTCACTGGAGTAAAATAAAATTCAGCCCTTCAAATTACACTGATCGCTCTCTCTCCCCCCTCCCCCACCCCTAAAAAACCTTTTTATTTCCTGGAAAAGAAAAATGTGTGAACTTCGTTAATTTAGCTTTCCTAATTCTAAATATCTTATGATAATTTTTCCATCACCTACCATTTTTTTTCTTGTTGGGTCGTCTTTAAATTAAAAATAGTGTTCACTCACTAAATATTAATGCTAAAAGCCTACTATTCATTTAATTTTGGATTAGCATGCACTTTGTTTTTAACTCCTGTCTTTTAAAAGGGGTTTTTACCCTCTTCTGACTTAATTATTTCTTTATTTTTATAGCTTTAATAATTTATGGATGGAAATTTGTGTACCAAGTACTTATATTCTTCACCGTCTTTAATCAAAGCTTTAAAAAGTTGTTTAACAAGATCAAGTTTTATGTGAAGGATCGGTTAATACATATTTGCCTTATAATTAATGCCAAGTATGCAAGATTGTTCAAACCAGGAATATTTGTTTTTTCCCAATATCCATTTTTTCTCGCAAAAATGCTTGTTCAGTTTTCCCATTCACATAAGAAACAATTGATTTTCATAAAACTTTTTGTATCACAGTTAGAAATTCTATAGCCTTTAAGTCTGCACATATAATCCATTTTTGGTCTTTGTAATATATTTTAATTTTAACATACCTTGTTGCATATATAGCAAAACACATTTGGGCTATTTTTACAAAAACATTAAATTTTCAGTGAATAAGAGTGATACACAAACTAATTTTTTTTAATGCATTGAATTAACTGCATAGTAATATAAATTAACTTTTAAAAAAAGCACTTTGCATGTTTCTCTCAACAGAGATGCTTCATAAATTTCCTTTGTAAGTAGAATAAGGAGGATCATTTGAGATTGCGTATGTGACAATTCACATCTTTCTAAAATAGCAAAAAAATAAAAACAGAAATATAGGGTAAAAACAAAATGCATGTTAATCCAAAATTAGATGAATAGTAGGCTTTTAGCATTAATATTTCAGCAAGGGAATTCTATATTTAATTTAAAGACGAACTTCCAAGAAAGAAAAAAAATTAAAATTTGTTTGAGATGGAACAATTTCATTGTCATATTTGGATTTATTATCTTTAAATTTGTCAGGAACAATAATTATTTTATACAGAAAGGATTTTGATGCTGACCAGAGTTATCAGTATTACAAAAGCTTTCCTTTTGAGAATAAAAATTTAATTTGGAGCTCTAAATTTTACATCACACTTCTATTTTGCAGTTACTAAACAGAAAAGCAATAATTATGATAAAAGGTTCATTATCATTTAAAAAGTTTTATGTCAGAATTTAATTATTTTTCATTATTTTCTTATACTGTCACACACACTATAAACTAAATGTAAAATGAAAAAAATAAATAAATAAGTAAATTGGTATGATATATGTAATAATGAATTGAAAGGAAACATGGGATACTTAAAATATGTTACAATACACACACATTTTTTAGATATGAGATAGAAATAAATATATATGGGTCATTCCACATGAATTCAACCAATGGGTGTTGCATCATAATCACAGATTTTTTTTTTTTAATTTTATCATAGATAGACATAGTAGTGAAACCCTCAAATCTGAAATTTAAAAGTAATTTTCACAATATTGGCCGAGATATGGCCATTTGAAAACTGGCCATTTTTACGAAATGGCGGCCATCTTGGAATTGTATCACTGTCTAAATATGGCCATAACTTGACAACTAATGGCTCAAACTTTATATATCTGGTACCAATTTGAAGCTATTTGTACAAAGAATGAATATTTCACATCAAAACAATAATAAATTTTCATTTTTTTACTTTTTATTATGTGCAAAGTGAAAATTTCACCGCAAAAAAGGGCAGATTGTAATGGCTCATAAAAAAAATGAATCATCATGAATTTTTCTGAAACTTGGTAAAAACGTTGCTCCATCTGTGTGCTTTAAATAAAAAAAAAATTGGAAAGGTAAAATTTGTTGTTTTAAAATAAATAGTTTTTTACACATAAGGTGTCATTAACCAAATAATGATATTTTTAGAATCTGTAAGCATTCCTGATTCAAAAAATAATGGTTAAAATAAAATTTTCTAACATCTAAATTAATGTAAAAATATAATCAAAACCTCATTTGTACTAATTTTGTAGAAATCTGCCCCCAGCCCCCCTCCCCCCCCCCCCCCCGAAAAAAAAAAAAAATTAGACAATTCAAAAAATTTTACACTGAAAAAGATAAGAAAATAATTAAGGAATATAATGTATAATTATAAAATACCTATAAATGCAGAGCATATGTATATGATAATTTACTTCACATATAGGAGCGAGTGGGGTGGAATGGGGCAGTAGGTTTTTCTCTTTAAGTATCATTCTAAATATTTCATCAATCACACATTAGGTGAAGTAATGGTACCCCAATCTTCAGTTGAAAAAAGTAGCTGATTTACAAAAGCTTGCAATTATATAAAGAAAAAGATTATTTCAAAAATGAAAAGTAAATTTAGTTCATATACTTTTTACGCTTTCTGTATATAATGATTTGATTATGCATAGATGTAACAGTTTCTCTATATATGGAACATTATACTGTAAAATTAGAGAGGTAAAATTTGTTGTTTTAAAAATGGTTTTCTACATATAAGATGTCATTGACCCAAATAATGATTATTTTAAAATCTGTAAGTATTCTTAATTTAAGAAATATTGGTTAAAATGAAATTTTCTAGCATCTAAATTAAAGTATTGTGTTTATATTATATAATTCAATAAAGAAATATCAATTTGCAGTTATTTACACTAAATATTTATTTTTACAGTACTTTTTATTTCATTTCATTCAAAATATGATAATATAACTCTCAAAACATATTTACATAAATTTTTTAAATACCTTACTATGGAATGCATGAAAAAAAAAAGGCACATAATATTTTCTCCAGAAATGTTGGAGAAATACTAGCTGTAAATTACAGAGTTAAATTATTCAATTGTGTAATTTAAATACAATAAATATATATAAATGAGTTAATTGAGTTGACATTTGTTATTTTTTGTTCACACTGAATTAAAATTTATATGAACAAAAATCTAGATATGATGAGACAAAAAAATAAATAACAATAATATAATACAAATCCAGGGCAAAACATTGAATATGATGAGAAATAAGTCAAAGTTTAAAATTACACATGGAACAAATCTAGACAAAATAAGAAGAAAATATTTACTTACATGCATATAACTTTATAATATAGCAGTTTTTTCTTCAGATTTAAGCTAAAATGGATTTAATTAGTTTTAAAGTTTAAAAATAATGCTTGAATTGTTCGAGTTTCCTCTGGTGGAACAGTATATGTTCTTCCTGTAGCAGTTAAAGGAATAGACACTTCTTTTATTATTTGTTCATACGGAATCCAACAAACATCTGAGGATTTTGGCCATGAATATGAAGAATTGGGGCCATTAGGATGCATGAACATAATTTTATAGTCGTTCAGTTCTTCACAGTAATCTAAAATTTTCCCAATCCACCAATTTATCCCATATACACATGCAACATATTGTTCACTTTTAAATGTCAATGGTTTGACAATTTCACTGATTCCCAAAGGAATTACTCAAGTTTCTTGGACATTATGATGCAAGATTACATCATACTTTAATTATAGCCAATTAAGAAGCAGATGATGTAAAGCAGCAATCTTTTCTTTAAATTGCATCAGCTCATATAGAACATGATGCAAGATAGCATCATACTTTGATTATAGCCAATTAAGAAGCAGATGAAGGTACAGTAGCAATCTTTTCTTTAAATTGCATCAGCTTATATAGAACATGATGCAATATTACATCAGCTTATAGAAACATAATGAAATTTTTACATCATGTTTTGAATTCAAAATTTAAAATTTTGAATTCATGTTTTGATTCTTGAAATAATCTTTTTCTTTATATAATTGCAAGCTTGTGTAAATTAGCTACTTTTTTCAACTGAAGATTGGGGTACCATTACTTCATCTAATATGTGATTGATGAAATATTTAGAATGATACATAAAGAGAAAAACCTACTGTCCCATTCTACCCCACTTGCCCCTATATGTGAAGTAAATCACCATATGTATGCACTGCATTTATAGGTATTTTATAATTATACATTATATTCCTTAATTATTTTCTTATCTTTTTCAGTGTAAAATTTTTTGAATTGTCTAATTTTTTTTTTTTTTTTTGGGGGGGGGAGGGGGGCTGGGGGCAGATTTCTACAAAATTAGTACAAATGAGGTTTTGATTATATTTTTACATTAATTTAGATGTTAGAAAATTTTATTTTAACCATTATTTTTTGAATCAGGAATGCTTACAGATTCTAAAAATATCATTATTTGGTTAATGACACCTTATGTGTAAAAAACTATTTATTTTAAAACAACAAATTTTACCTTTCCAATTTTTTTTTTATTTAAAGCACACAGATGGAGCAACGTTTTTACCAAGTTTCAGAAAAATTCATGATGATTCATTTTTTTTATGAGCCATTACAATCTGCCCTTTTTTGGGGTGCAATTTTCACTTTGCACATAATAAAAAGTAAAAAAATGAAAATTTATTATTGTTTTGATGTGAAATATTCATTCTTTGTACAAATAGCTTCAAATTGGTACCAGATATATAAACTTTGAGCCATTAGTTGTCAAGTTATGGCCGTATTTAGACAGTGATACAATTCCAAGATGGCCGCCATTTTGTAAAAATGGCCAGTTTTCAAATGGCCATATCTCGGCCAATATTGTGAAAATTACTTTTAAATTTCAGATTTGAGGGTTTCAGTACTATGTCTGTCTATGATAAAAATTTAAAAAAATCTGTGACTATGATGCAACAAGTTTTCCTTAAATTGGTTGATTTCACGTGGAATGACCCATATGTGTTTGCTATCAGTATGTAGAGTATTGCTACCGTAGGTGCCATTGCAGCACTTATCAATTGCAACATACATATACAATCTTAATTTCATGAAAATATTTATTAAGCACCAGGTGCATAATGTATAAACATTATTAAAAATAGTAAACATTAAAATAACAATATTGAACAATATAAAAAGTCACCTGCAGAACTAAAAGCCATCACTCTTCAGCAGGCGGAATGGCTTTAACCTTCCCCCCACTATTAAAATAAAGCTTAATCAGCAGGTTTCGTGTAATATGGCAAAGTCTTGCATTAAATATGAAAATGACATACTTAAAAGTCACTCATTAATTATTTCAAACATCACTTAAAGATCAATTTGTTCTTGGTTTTGATTTTGTCACCTGCTGGAATTAAAAAGCCGTGCTTATGCAGTAAGTTTATCTTTTATGCTAATAAGCGGGTTCAGGCGGAAGTGTGGCATTTGCTTGCATTTTATACTATAATCAATTAAGATTTCATAAATATAAAAGTGTATTCTTTAAATGGTTTATTACGATTCAAATTATTCAACATATAAGTAAAGTTTATTTCTTTGAATTGATCTTTAAGTGATGTTTGAAATAATTTTTGAGTGACTTTTAAGTATGTCATTTTCATATTTAATGCAAGACTTTGCCGTATTACTGCTGATTAAGCTTTATTTTAATAGTGGGGGGAAGGTTAAAGCCATTCCACCTGCTGAAGAGTGATGGCTTTTGGTTCTGCGGGTGACTTTTTATATTGTTCAATATTGTTATTTTAATGTTTACTGTTTTTAATAATGTTTATACATTATGCACCTGGTGCTTAATAAATATTTTCATGAAATTAAGATTGTATATATATATATATATATATATATATATATTAATAAATGAAAATTTTATTCAGTGAATGCGTGTGTCTCTTTGCTTGCTTCTTTGTTAACAATGGCAAAGGAAATCTATCACACACAAAAGTTAGGAAATTTTGTTCTGTATAGATGAAGACAGGTCTGGGTCTGAATAAAACTAGGGTACAAATTTATTTTATTTATTTTATTTTATTTTTATTTATTTATTTTGTTATTTTATGTTAAACAAAACAATTTGCTCTTTACTCCTAATTTTTCCTGATTTTTTAAAATTTATTTTATTTTATTTTATTTATTTATTTATTTATTTATTTTTTAGTTAAGGTAGAGGGGAAAATGCCCAACACTGCATTCTTAAGTGACCCCTTTATTGCCACAAACTTTTGTTATGATAATGCATGTAACTGCACAGTCAGGAGCCTTTTTTCTATTATGAAAAAAAAAAAAAAAAGTGTTTCAAAAGACCAGCAGTGTAGTGAGATATATTTAAAATAATTAACTGTAAGATATTAACTTTTAGATATATTTAAAACTATTATCCTGGGCCTGTTCAATGTGCCACAGGTCTGCAAGTAAAGTGTCAAATGAAAGTAAATTTATCTTAAAAAAAAAAAAATCTCAAGTTATTATGTATTTATTTTTTAAAGTTTTATTATTTTAAAGATATAATATTTGGGATTTCTTACTTTTTTGACATGACAGTTCAAACAATGATTAAAACCAACACAAACCCTGCTTTTCAGTCACATATAAAACATTCATGGTGAATATACATAACAAAATTTTGGTACCCGATATTAATAAAAAAAAAAAAATCTATTTTTTGTGTATGTATGTTTGTTGATTATGTCTAGATAAATTTACAGCACTTTTAATTGTTTGCATATTTGAATAAAAATAGACAAAGACAGATCCAAGTACAGTTAAGCTTCTAATTTGAGAATTTTTAATTAATTTTTTTGTTATTCATTATTGAATAGAATAATTTGCATATTTTCCTAATCATCCAATTTCATTGGCACTTTTGACCTTTCCATAAAAGTAATCCAAATTCAACTTTTTCAACAGACATGGGAAATTTTGTCCTCTTTTTAATAAAGTTTATTTGGAATTCATACAGATTTTTTTTTAATTTTTTGTTTTTGAAAAAAATAATTCATTTTGAATTTTGAAGAAAATAATAAATTTGTTCTTAATCAAACAATTTCTATTTGAAACCTTATCTATCAAATTATATTTTATATCCCTGCATCGAGTAGATGTTGGAAATAAATTTAATTATGATATTAAAATATTCAGGCTAATTTTTTTTTTAAATCTTTTTTTTTTTCTTTCAGTTTTTCAAAGGTTTATTATTATTTTTTTTTTTCGGAACTATTTTAAAATTATACTGAAGTTTTCTTAAGCTACAAATATTTTAACGGCATTATGTAATAGCTAGAAGAGTTTTTTTTTTTTTTTTTTTTTTTTTTTTTTAAATAAATTTATTATTTTTGTTCAATTGTGCTAACTAGGAATATGAGAAAATATTTTCTCTTGATTAAAGGCAATTATATATTCATTTCATTTACGCATCATTACGCACACAACAAAGACATTCTGAAATAAGGAAATTTTTCCTCTTTTGGTTGAATAACATTATATTATTTCATGTTCATAGCACAACCATTTACAAAATTATTTAATACAGAAATAAAAACATTCTGTAGCTTATCGAAACAGATTTAAAAACATACCTCTGAAATCAAAAAAATCTTTCATATTAGATTAGAAAACATTCTGAATGAACATACCATGCCATAGCCTCTAAATGTAACTGTCCAGAGACAGTGAGGTAAGATGGGGCTCCGAAAAATTCTTCAAGATCTATATTTTTATTATTTAAATTCTTTTGCTCCATTACTAACTCTCTGTCAGATTCTTCATCACTGTCAGTTTCATCAGAGATTTCAGGTTGGCTGGTAAATTTTTGTTTTGATTTAAGCTAAAAATAGAAATGCAATATAAATTTTTCAATGATAAGAAACATTTTTTTAACATACTCCTTAGTACTAAAACTATTTATTTACATAATTTTTTTAACAGTTAATTGATATATTACATACTAATGAAGCATAATCAAAATCATTCAGTATTAATAGTTATTTCTAGCAGTATCAAACGACACACCTTTTAAATGATTTTGATTTATGGTTATTTAATTTGTGATTTCTAGATAAAGATAATCACAAACCATGGGAAAAAGCAAATTGCAGGTTAATCTAAAAATAAAAGAATAACACATTTAATGCTAACACCTCAGTAAGGGAAAAATATTTTTAATTTAAAGATGACTACCTTTAAAAAATGGCATGTGATGAAACAATTTCATTGTGATATTCAGATTTAGTATCTGTCTGAATTAATCATTTAGGGAGTATGGAAAGGGTTTAAAACAGGGAGGATTCTGATGCTGACCAGTGTAATTAGCCAGTATTAATTAAAAATTTAAACACCACATTGCAGGCACCAGTGAAACAGGATAAAGTTGATCCTATCTCTGGAACATCATAGCAGCAAAGAAACTGGGGCTCATTTTCATTAATGTTATTTTTTATGCACTATATACGAGCCATTCAAAAATGGATGGCTATTCTTAAATTTCATACCTTTAGATTTTAAATGTGTAATCCATTCAAAAAAAGTACAGTAGACTGACTCCCTCAAATACACACAGCTTGGGACCAGAAGTTGTGCTGATTTTAGAATTTTGCTGATTTCTGACCATTGCTTTATTTACATTTTTTTTAAACAGCAATTTGAATGTAATTAATAATGCATTTGAAACTATATTGAATGCTTACAATATTATAAAATATTAAAATAAGTAATAAACTAAAATGATAAAATTTAGATAAATTTTAAAATGATTAAAAAATTGAAATCAAAAGTTAAGTTAATAATCAATAATGTTTGATTAAATATTCATTATAAAGATGAAATATATTTTTCTTAAATTATTCATTGAAATTACTCCATAAAGGTACATTACTAATTCACATCAAAATAATAAAATAAACAGTTTTATTTTTACTTCAAGTTTGGCCAGACTTAATAACCAAAAAAGCTTGATTAATACATAAATATATTTGGTAAGAAGATTGTGATTATGAGTGATATCAGCAATATCTTGAATTTTTTCAGAAGTAAATGTATTATTCCTTCATGAAAAAATACGAATTCAGTAATATTAACAAAAATTACAAATTAAAATATGTGTTGAATTAATATAAAACTAAAAAAGTCAAATTTTGTCCCTATATTTGAGTTGAATGTTTCATTGTTTACATCTGTAAATTATATGTGGATTTTAGATAGTTGTAGATTTTAGAGTTGTGGATTTGAGAGAGTCTACTGTATTAATATTTTTAACCATCTTAAAAACACTTTCAAAAAGGTTCGATTTTATATTTGTATTTTTCTTCCTTTTGCCAACATTTTCATCGGGCTCAAACTCAGAGATACTAATTAACAAAAAACAACTCACTTTAAGCAGAGACCTTCTTTCCTTTGATGGTGCAATTAATTTCCAATAATATGAATTTTAACCCTTTTAAAAATTTCCTGACTACAGGTTACTTTGTGCTTTTCAGAAATGCTCTTTTTTCTATGCTAAAGATAACTAAACATGGGCATTTCAACACAATCTTTTTATACCTTCTTAACATACAGATTTAATATCATAAAATATCGTTGGAAGCTCTTGATCTATCATTGCAAAATTTTCATCGAAACATCAGACTATTTGTGAATACATTAGTATTGTTTGCAGGAGATTTCAGGCAAACATAGCCTGTAATTTCTCAATCGACATCAGAGTACAAAAATGATGCTTGGCTGAAATATGAAATTTTGTGACAGCACGTAAAGACGATAAAATTAATTAAAATTATGCATGTGCAGCTGAAAAACATTCAATCAGTTAAGATATTGCCTATCAATTGCTGGAGTTTGGGCACAATAAAGTGCTGATTGATATGAATTCAGGGCAAATTTTATTGCCTCATAATTTCTGCGATTTAGGGACATCACAAGATGAATTGGTTAAAAAAATATTTTTTAATACTCAAACCAAGACTATTCAAAATAAGAATAATATTCCAATATTCAAAATGAGAATCAAGATTGACTGAGGGAACAAAATATTTTTGTGGCTAAGAACAAAGACATCTAAGAATTTAATAACATCATTTGGTTTAACATTCAAAGCAAGGCAGTCACATACAAGTCTGTCAACACTGTTGTGGAAGTAGATGAAGTGGTTAATTATCCTACAGAATTTCTGAATTCACTTGATCTGCCAGAGATGCACTGCAAGTACTGTACTTTTAAATCACTGTGACAAATATCAACCAGCTACAGCTTTGCAATGGCATGCGGCTTGCAGTAAAAAAATAATGAGCAATGTCGTTAAAGCAACAATCTTGACAGGACCTTCTAAAGGTGAAGTTTTCCTCATTCTTATGATTCCAACGGATGTGCCATTTCAATTTAAGAGATTGCAATTTCCAATTTGATTGGCGTTTGCAATCTCCATAAACAGAGCTTAGGGCTTTCTTTAGAATTCTGAAGTTAGGAACTAGAGACAGATTGCTTATCACATGGATGATTATATGTTTTGCATTCAAAACCAATATATCAGACAATCTATATCTGCACTGACAATGCAATAACAAAAACTATTGTGTACCCACAAGCACTGTGAAATTAAAAATGTTAGAAGCTTGTGTTATCTCTTTTCTTTCTTTCTATTTACTCAGACACAGCAAAACATAGCCAGGTACAACTAGTTTTATTAAATAAAATGTTGCTTTGACAGTTTTTTATAATGATATTTTTCTAAAACAAGCATATATTGTATTAGAAGGTAGGACTATTCAAATATATATTTTTTAAATGCTGTTCGTAAGACCATGATATTGTAAAAAATATTTTATTTAATTGCCGAAACATGAGTTGAGACCTACCTAGGAAAAGCAGTAGGATTTTCATTCCCATGGCTCAGACCTAAACTTTTGTGAGAAAAGTGTGTATTTACGTTAATGAGTACAGTAATCCTATTCATATCATTTTCAATAAGGAAAATGCTGGGTTATATCTTAATAACATATTTAAATTTCATTACAATTCTTGCTTATTTCTAAAAGATAGAGCACATATAAACAGGCAGATGAGCAGAATCACAAACACTGTAAGAAAATGCTAAAAATTAATCTACTTACCTGAATAGAAAAAACTTCACCAGCACCCTCACAATCATTTTGAGTCAAAATAGGTGTATGAACAAAACAAAAACCTTCATTCTGAAAAATGCAATTAATTAAATAATTAAGGTAATGAATTATTAAGTTCAATTAATAAAAGTCAGTTAAATTGTTAAAGAATGAATTATCATGCAGAAATTAAATAGTTATCAATTAATCTATGGATAAATGGTCTTACTAAAAGCTTAACCCGTTAGGATTACATTGGCAAAGTAAAAATTATACTTGATATATAAGTATCAAGTATTTATAATATAAATATTTGAATATATAATTATATATATTCAATAATTGAATATATAAGGATATATAAGTATTTTTTATTTTTAAGTAAATTAAAATGCTTTAAAATATGCATATATGATATTTTAATAATTTCTCAACATAAAAGTTTTTAAAAATGTATAATTTGTATTAATTATGTGATAATAGGAATTGACTGACAGATTTCAGATCACCAAAAGAGAAAAAAAAACATTTATATAGACTTAAAAATTCATAATACAGTAGAACCCCGATAATCCGGATCGGTTTTTTCATTTTTTTTTCAACTTTGAGAAGCGATTGGCGAAAAAGTTTTTGTTTTATTATTCAGAATACGACGCTGCAACATGTTAATGTTAAAGAAATTAGCCAATCGCTTCTCAAACTTGAAAAAAAAGCAAAAAACCCGATCCGGATTATCGGGGTTCTACTGTATCATTTTGAATGTATACCTTTTATTCATTTTCTACACAAAATAATAATAAAAACATTAACTTCTCTGAGTAAAATGCTTCTGTTTTACAGATCTCAACACTTATTCAGTATCAGAACAACTAGTTTTACATTTAATTTCTCTGAGAATAATGCTTCTGTTTCACAGATCTAAACACTTATTCAGTATCAGAACAACTAGTTTACATTTAATATCATCCTTCATTTGGCCTCTAAAGCTACATCATACTTAATTGATATTAAAATATATATTGATGATACAAATTATACAATCTTCGAAAATTTTCAGAGAACTAAATAAAATAATTCTTTTTTCCCTTGAATTCCAGCAGCAAAATTTTCTGTATCAGTCTGCTGCAAACCAAAAGTTATCTGTCACCGGACAATAGTGAACCAAATCATTATCAAAAGAACTTACAGTAAGTACAGTAAGAACTTACAGTAAAATAAGCTAAAGTTGTATTTAAGGAGTAATATAATAAAAAACACACTATCTAAAAACAAAGTAAATTTTAGCAATTTTTTAAGCCCAGAATTTATTTTTGAGCTGTTAAGTTAATCTGCAAAGTCTAAAATAATTTACAGTATTGCTACATAGTATCTGCTAAGGGGCTTCATTCTTCATCTACTGATATTAATTCAGAGACTATTACTAGGTAATCATGAAATTACTATTTTTATGCAAATTAATCAATAAGCATTTTACTTGAAGAGGTAACAATATGGATAAAAAATGGCAAATTAATTTCTCGTACTAATGGATTTGTTAGCTTGATTTTTTTTTTAACAAGTAGTATTTTAATTAAAATAATACACTTTGTAAAAGTCGTCATAAAATAAAAAACAAAGCAGGACATGTATCGAGCTAAAACAATGACAGAATTGTCACCTCATGGACACATGTAAGCGTCAGCTGATGACGTGCTGTTATTGTTTGAGCTCGAAACACATTCTGCTTTGTTTTCCATTTTATGGAGATTTTTACAAAGTGTATTATTTTAATTATTAATATTTTGGTGTTTTTTCAAGTAATATTTTAATCTATTAGAAACTATTCATGTATAAATATTCAAATTTAGGAAATAAACTTACTTATATGAGTATAGGGATGAATACAATTTATTAGATTTCTGTAGAAAATTTCAGTCTCAAATGTTATACAACAGCTTATTTTCATTTTACAGAAATTATTTTCTCAGTTAATTTCAATACAAAAAAAAATCTGTATTTACTGAAATCTTTTCATTGTATTTCATAGTCTTGACTCTAGGCTATAGCTCCAGTTCAAAATTTCTATGATAATATGAATTTTCTTAGTACACTAATGTAAATTTTCTGTCATACCTTTTGGATAGTTTTCCAATTGTCTCTCTCTCTCTCTCTCTCTCATTTTTTTTTCTTTTAAATCAATGAATGTTTATGAATGACATCTTCCTAATTCTCCTTTTAAAATATTTAGTTAGTGCTAAATGGAAATTTGTATATCACTATATAAAGCATGGTTCTATTTAAATTGCTGTAACAAAAGCAATGCATTTTTGTATGAAAAATTTGAAGAAAAAAAATGCAAAATGGGTTTGGGAATGAAACGAAAAAATTCTGAAAAGATTTGTAGTTAATAAACTCAGTATGCAGAAAATAAAACACAAAGAAGCATGAGAACAAAATCACAACATACCTGGTTGATGGAACATGGAAGACTAAGTTTATTCTGATGAATAATACACTATATGTGGTTACAGCAGGTGGCGCCATCTTTTGGCATACAATGCATTTAAAACTAATATTCTTAATACTCCCACTTTAGTTTTAAATTATGCTGAAAACAAAATACAGATTGGCGAAACAAACAAACAAAAAATAATTAATTAATGTTAAAATTTGTAGTCTATAAAAAGTTTCAAAAGAAAAAAAATCTTTCTGGAACTTAAAATTTTAAGCCTATTGCTTGAGCACACATCTCATGTTTTACACGCTGGACAGGTTTTGTTAGAAAATCTGCTACCATCTCTGCAGTTGGTATATTTTTAACAGTAATTTGTCCACTTTTGACAGTTTCACGAACAAAATGGTGTTGAATATCTATATGCTTAGATCTTGCATGATAGACGTTGTTCTTGGATAGATTAATTGCACCATTATTGTCGCAATTTATCGGGATCATTTTTATATGGTGTAAACCAAGATCTCCGATAATTTTACTTAGCCAAATAGCTTCTTTAGACGCAGCTGACAGAGCCATGTATTCGGCTTCTGTTGTACTCATTGCTACTGTTGGCTGCCTTTTGCTGCACCATGATACAGCTCCACCTCCTATGAGGAATACATATCCTGTCGTTGATCTGCGATCCTCAAGATCACCACCATAGTTTGCATCACAATACCCAGTGATTTTATCACATTTGCTTCTGGTGTAAGTTAATTTGGCGTTTGCAGTACCTCTAAGGTAGCGCATAATGCGCTTTACAGCAGTCCAGTGTATCTTATTTGGACTTTGACAGAATTTACACAGTAAATTAACACTATAGCCAATATCAGGTCGAGTTGCCTGAGCTGCATAAAGCAAGCTTCCAACAGCTGCTTGATATGGAATCTTTTTTAAGTCTTCCATATGTTCATTATTTATGAACAAATTTTTATTTATATCTGAAAGAGGTGTTGTGACAGGATGGGAATCATGCATATTGTATTTGCGAAGCATAGTTTCCACATATTGAGTCTGATTAAGGCTAATGGACCCATTTTTTCTATCACGTTCAATTTTGATGCCTAAAATATAACTTGCCTCTCCTAAATCTTTCATTTCAAATCTTTTCATCAGTTGTTCTTTAACCCAATTTTTAAGGCTTATAGAATTACTGAATATAAGCAAATCATCAACATAAATAGTTACAATAACTAAATCTTCATTATGATTACCTTTAATGTATGCACAACTATCGAAAGAACTTTGCCTTAATCCCATTTCAATTAAACCTTTCTCAAGCATCTGATACCAGAGTCTGCCACTTTGTTTTAAACCATCTAAAGCTTTATTGAGTTTAAGAACCTTCCCGTCCAAATTTCTTTGATAGTATTCATTAAACCCCTCTGGTATTTTCATATAAATTTCCTCATCTAGTGTTCCCTGTACAAAAGCCATAACAGCATCCATTTGATCAATTTCCCAGTCATATATAACAGCATATGCTAATAAAACTCTTAGTGTAACATATCGAACAACTGGTGAGAATGTTTCATTATAATCTATCCCTTCTATTTGTGAAAAACCCTTAGCTACTAATCGAGTTTTGTACCTTTCAATCTCGCCCTTAGAATTATGCTTAACTTTAAACACCCATTTACAATTTATAATATTTTTATTTTTGGGTTTATCTACAATTTCCCATGTTTTATTTTTAATGTGACCAGATATGGTTTCAGATATAGAATCTTTCCAATGATTTACATTTACACCATTTAATGCTTCATCAATTGTTTTTGGTTCAAAGCAATAATCAATTTCCATTGCAGCTAAAGCTTTTACAAAACACATACGGTTTAAATTTGGCATTTGCAAATCTGGCATACCTTTCATGTCAAAATCCTCATAACGGCGTGGGAGCCTACTTTCTCTGTATGGACCAGTCAATGCAGGTGGATGTGAATTATTTACTGCATTGTCCATATTTACATTATCATTAACAGGATCATTAATAGTACCGATATTTTCTAAAGAATCATTTTCAGAATCATTATTTATTACTGTTTCTGTTTCATTGCTTGATTCATTATCCTCATTATCGGAAAACCTGATTTTACTCCCACTGAATAAAGAGTTGGTATAAAATTCAGATTGATTACCAGTTTGATGATACATTTGATTTTCTAAAAAATGTACATCTCGTGCATTTATTATTTCATTAGTTACAGGATCTATTAAGCGGTATCCTTTCCTATCCTGACAATACCCAATGAACATCATTTCTTTTGCCTTTACATCCCATTTTGTACGCTTTTGTTTTGGAATGTGAACAAATGCACGACACCCAAACACCCTTAAGTATTCTAAGTTTGGTTTATCTCCACTCCATTTTTCATAAGGAGTCATCCCTGGAACTGCTACTGTAGGAGAAATGTTTTTACAATGATTTGCTGTCTGTACAGCTTCTGCCCAGTACTTTCGATCAAGATGAGCATCCGCTAACATTGATCGTGCCCGTTCTACAAGAGTTCGATTATTCCGTTCTGCAACCCCCATTTGCTCAGGTGTATACGGAACAGATTTTTGATTCTGAATCCCTTTTGATTCTAAATATTTTACCATCTCATCATTTACATATTCCTTTCCATTGTCAGAACGTAATATTTTGATAGGTTTGCCAGTTTGCCTTTCAACATATACTTGAAATGTTTTGAATTTCTCAAAAACTTCAGATTTATGTTTTAAAAAATAAACAAAAGTCATTCGTGACAAATCATCAATGAAAGAAATAAAATAACGCGAGCCACCAATTGATGAAACAGTCATTGGCCCACATAAATCACTATGTACAATACCCAATATTTCCTTAGCACGTTTAGCTTTACCCTTAGGAAATGGCTGCCTATGCATTTTGCCCTTAATACATGATGTACAATCTGACAAATTTCCATTAAATGTGAAACCTTCAACCATATCCTTTAATCTCGTCATTCCTCCCACACTTAGGTGACCTACCCTTTTATGCAATAAATCATTTGAAATATTTTGAGGAGTAATTAATGCCCATTCATTACATATATCAAGTGCATATAAATTGTCACTTATACCCGTTCCACTAGCAACTAAACGTTTGTTTTTGTACACAAAGCATCTTTCTCCTGTAAATGTACTAACCATTCCAAAAGTCTTATTCAAATACTTAATGGAAAGCAAATTCGCTGTTAACTTTGGTACATATAAAACATTACTAAAAGTTACTTGCACTTTTTCTCCATTTCTAGATAAAAGGAATGTTACATTGCCTTCACCTTCAACCTCTATCACTGAACTCCCTGTTTTAATTTGTTTAACATTAGGTTTTGTGTAGTTATCAATTAATTCTTTATGTGGAGTCATGTGATAAGAAGCACAAGAATCCATAAACCAAATATTAGGATCTGGATTAGAATTAGCAACATATACATGTGCTACATAAGCTTCCTCCTTTTTAGGTTGTTTTGGTTTAGAAACATTTCTTTTACTGAATTTATTTTCATTATTCCTAACATTTGAATGAGGAGATTTTTGACACTCTGAACTTTTATGCCCATAAAAATTACATTTAAAACATCTTCCCTTAAAAGGTCTTTTAGTTTTAAACTTTTCATTGACAAATGCATTTTCCATACTATCATTTGATTGGGGTTTTACATCTTCAGCTAATAAACGATTTCTAACATTATCAACTGTAATTTCCTCACCACAATTCTTTAATGCCATTATAAGGGGTTCAAATCGATCAGGTAAATTTGCTAAAATTATCCCTGCAATTAATTCTTCATCAGGTTTAACACCTGTAGTTTTTAACTGCTGATATGCTGAAATTGCCCTGTGCAAATAATCAGTCATATCTTTACAATCTGTATATCGAGTGTTAACTAATTCCTTTATAATTGAAACTTTTCTTGTTATACCTTTATCCTCATAGGTTTCAGCTAATACTTTCCAAGCTTCTTTCCCACTTGTTAAATCCCTTAAGTCATTAAAAATTGTTTCACTAACCCCCTCAACAATATATGACAAAGCTTTGGTATCTTTTGCTTGGTCTTCCTTACTACCATCAACAAATTCCCACAAATCCTTTTTAATAAGGTGCATTTTCATGGCAAATTTCCAATCCATATAATTAGCCCTACCAATTAACTGTTTATGATTAAATGAACCTTCTCCTCCAGGCATGTTTTATTCTTATTTTAACCCTAACCAAGTAAACTAAACAAAAATAATTTTGAGAACAATTCTAATAAATTATCTATTAAAATTAATTTATCCTCAATAATTATATAATCATTTACTTAAATAAAATATACAAGATTAAAAGTTAAAATAATCTCAATTTAAGACACATTAGTCACTTACTAGTTAAGCCTAACAAACCATGTGGAACAGAACATATTTTTTTTTAATTCTAAAATTTTGAATAGAATTAAATTAAACTATATATCTTAACTAATTTAGAATTCATTTTTTGTTTCCTGGACCTGGGCCCATAACCTAATAAACTCAGTATGCAGAAAATAAAACACAAAGAAGCATGAGAGCAAAATCACAACATACCTGGTTGATGGAACATGGAAGACTAAGTTTATTCTGATGAATAATACACTATATGTGGTTACAGCAGGTGGCGCCATCTTTTGGCATACAATGCATTTAAAACTAATATTCTTAATAGTAGTTACTGCTGAATTCTGATGGGAACATCAAACTTGTTCTCATTGCCTCCATAAACTTACCTTTTGCATACTTCATTTCAACCTAAATTAATAGTTCCCTAGCTCCTTTGTTTACATAATATTTATTACAATAGTATTCAAAATTCACTTTTACTTTTATTAAATTACTTAAATATAATATCTACTTACCTTTTCTAATTTATTTCCACTTGTTAAATATCTTTTAATTTACGTTTTATCCAAAGTAAACTTCGTTAATTTCACCGTACTTTGTCCGCGTGTTTTGCTTTCTTGTAACATCGGACGATACGATTTTTTTAATCGATCGGCAGTCTTTTTCCCGCCAGATGGCAGCATACGTCTCTTTTAATCGAACTTAATCGATTTATCGTTTTTGATATTTGCATATCAAAAACGATATCGGCCGTTCATTGGCTCACGTTAGCACGTGCCGTTTCGGCCAGAGTATATATGCTGTGCGATGTCAAGACAGTTTCGCCTTTCTTCGTTCCTTCGCTATGAAGGACGCGATGTTTCAGGAAACTTGAACGCATGGAAAGTTACCGTGGTTCATGGAGTTTGAGTTTAATTAGTATGAATGATTTTAACCTATTTTAATTGTGTTTTCTGAATCTTTTATTGATGTCATCTTTGTTAAAACGCTGCTACTTTTTCTGCTGTCATGAAGTCTGTCAAAGTGTGTAAGTTCACTTTCATGTTATTTCATCTGAAGTCATAAAATAAAAGAGGTCTTGATGTCAACTTGAATTGTTTTAATTTTAACAAGTTCAACACTCCTTTACCAGACTAGCTTTTACTGTGCTTATACCTCTGCTTAGTTTAAATTTACTTTTAAGGTCACTAACTTAGAGTTAGCTGACAAATTATGGGTTATGGGCAAAATAAGGAGTGTCCATAACTGAAGATAGTAATTGATGTGCTTCATTTCAAGTTTATTTTTCTTTGAAGATTTAGTTTAAGTTGGACTTTGATTTAGTTTTATGATTTGAATTATGACTTTATTTACAGAACATAATTAGTTTTCTCTGCATATTTTATTTGAACTTTTTGAGTTGCTGGACTATATATTTTGACTTTATGAAGAATTTGATTTACGTTTTTGAACTTTTACTTTTGAACTCTTATTTTTGAACTTTATATTTTTGAACTTTTACTTTTGAACTTGATCAAGCCATATTTTTATGATTTGAACTTTGAATAAGAAATGAGGTTCGTCAATTAAGATCGTTTTTTTGAAAAAGTAGGGGGGGGCAGGTGAAGAAAAGTGTAAAATTGGTGTTTTCTTAAATTTTTTTTTCTTCCCTTTTGAAGAAAAATGGCGACAACGTCAATTGCAATTGAAAAGTTGAATTCCAGTAATTATGGAACTTGGTCTTGTGACATTAAATATTTGTTACTGGAAAAAGGAATTTGGGAGATAATTGAAAACGAAACTCCAATTCCAGAAGTTAGCACGACTATCACAATTGACACTGTGAATGCGGTTAAAGCTAAACATAACCAAGTCCTGTCCCTTATCTACTTAAATATAGAACCAGAGTTTAAGCGAATAATTGATGATTGCACAGATCCGATAACAGCTTGGAAGCGGTTAAAAGATAATTTTCACCCGGATACAAGAGCACACCATATGGCTTTGTTTTCTGAGTTAATGGAGAGTAGAATCAAGAACGGCGAGAGTATAAATCTCTTTGCAACACGACTGAAGAAAATTTTTTTGAATGTCAAAGCAATTGATAAGAACTTTTCTGAAAATTATTTATCTTATCAATTTCTAAGGTATTTGCCTTCCTATTTTGACAGTTGTGTCCAGCATCTCTTGAGAAGGGAAGATAAGTCTTTTAAGTTTGATTTAATCGTAACAGAAGTAGTGGCCGAGGAGGCAAGACTGAAATTGCGTGACTTGGACAACAGTAAGAAAATAACTGCATTAAATATTCAATCTGAAGTTCCTGTTTCCCCTTCTACGTCTAAGAAGCAGTCATCACGTAAATTTAAAAGTAAAAAATGCTGGTTCTGTGGCCGTTCAGGTCACTTATATGCAAACTGTTTTGAAAGAAAGAAGTCGCATTTTCGTCGTGCCTCATCGTCCAGAGATAGATTTCCTCATCGTCGTTCCAGTAGCACATCTTCAAGATCAACTAGCCCTGATGGTTCCTACCGAAGGCGGAGTAGCAGCGGCAGCAGTGAAGTTCCGAACCCGAGCCGAAGAGAGCCCTCGTCCAGCAAATCCAGAAGGAGGTTCCAGAATCGCCATCGCTCCAGACCTGCTCAGTCACCTGACAGCTACTTTGATGATGCAAATTATAGTGACTCTTCACGTAAGTCATTTTTCATTTCCCAAGCTAGTATTAGTACTTGTGTAAACAGTAAAACTTGGGTTTTCGATACCGGTGCAAGTCACCATTTTAGTCATGACAGAAGTTTGTTCACTAAATTTGAACCTTTAAATGATAAATTGTCGGTAGCTGTTAAAGATGTCTTGTTCCCAATAATTGGAAAAGGTGAAATTAAGCTGAGATTTGGTCAAAGAATTTTTACTTTAACGAATGTAATGTATTCTCCTCAATTACGTAGAAATTTGATATCTGGGCCCCAATTGGACTTATGTGGTTTATCTTTTCATGGAGGTAGAAAGGGGGTGAACATCTGCAGGGGGGACGACTTTTTATTTAGAGCCTCGCTTAAAAATAGGGTGTATAAACTTTTTCCTAAAATTCCCAAATCTAATTCCGTAAGTTTTGAAATTTCTGCAGCCAATAAAATTGACCCTATGGTTCAGTGGCACCGCCGCTGTGGTCATATAAGCCAGTCAATCCTAACTAATACCAGCCGCTTGCAGGGTGTTAGGGGTATGCCTAGTTTAAAAGAGACATCTTTGGTCTGTGAACCTTGTAAACTTGGCAAATTTCGCAGCGTGTCCCACAAATCATTTAAGACCATTCGTTCCACGAGGCCGTTAGAACTTTTATACGCCGATCTCTGGGGTCCGTGTCATTCGGTGGGTCGAAATGGTGAACGCTATTTTCTCTCAATCATTGATGACTTTTCTAGACGTGTCTCCGTATACCCAATTAAATTAAAGTCAGAAGTTTTTAATATTACTAAAAATCACATTCTAAGAGCAGAAAACTTTCTTAATCTTAAAGTTAAAAATTTTCGGTCTGATAACGGTTCTGAATTTAAAAATTATGAATTTGAAAATTTTTTTGAGAGTAAAGGCATTCACCATGAATTTACTAACGTTTACACCCCCCAGCAGAACGGCGTCGCGGAACGTTTTATGGCAACCGCTGCAGATGGCATCAGAACTTTATTAATTGAAAGCCAATTAGATCCGAGTTTTTGGCCAGAGGCCTTAAAATATTTTGTTTACAACTGGAACAGGGTATGTCCTAAACTTTTAAATAAAACTCCATTTGAATTATACGGTGGAAGGAAGCCGTCAGTCCGACACCTCAGGCCTTTTGGTATTGTGGCATATGTGGGCGTGCCTAGTCAGAAAAGACTTAAGTTACATCCTAGGGCTAGGCGCGGCTACATGATAGGCTATGCCTTCAGGACCAGAGGATATAGGATCTGGCTTCCCGATACTAATGAAATAATAGAAACATCTAACGTAACTTTTGATGAATCGCGTTGTGGCTTGGGGCGCAGTGGAGCTGCACTGGGCACCGAGGATTATGCCCTCTTTTCTCACGATGGTGGAGTAAATCCAGAAAGCACTGGTGGAGTAGCATCTGGTTTGACTCCAGATCCTCCCAGTGAACTACCTCGTGAGGAAGAGGAGGGCATGGAATCGGAGTCCAGTGTGTTAGATCAGCCTTCCACTAACCCCCAACTTAGAGAGGTTAGATGGGAAAGGAGGCCTATTGCTCGTAAAACTGGGAATAGGACCGACATTTATTATTTTGAAGAAGGTAGCACCCAGCGTCTCAGGTCTCACAACGAAGTTGAGCAGTACTGTAAAAATAATAATATTGTTTTTAAACCTGAACTTTTTGATTTTTCTGCTTCTAATAAATATGCTGGTTTAGTCCCTGTTCCATCCGTCTCATCTAATTCTGATAGTTTTTCTGATGATTCTGACTCAGAATCTGATTCCTTAACCTCAAATTATGTACACCCTTCCGCATGACTAGGCGTTGTGGATGATATTCCCAGAACGTATAATCAAGCTTGTAGGTCCGAAAAGAGTGCGATCTGGCGGAAAGCAATGGAGCAGGAAATCCAGATGATGAGAAACAGGAAGGTGTGGCATTTGACTGATTTACCTGTCCACGTTACTCCAGTAGGTTGCCGGTGGGTTTACACAGCAAAAAGGGATGAATTTGGAAGGATTGCCCGTTATAAAGCGCGGCTTGTTGCCCAGGGCTTTAAACAAGTGAAGGGAGTCTCTTATGAAGACACCTTCAGCCCTGTGGTCAATTTCGGGGTAATCCGGTTCTTTTTCTCCCTTCTTGTCTCGTGTAGCGGGTGGTCACACACTCAGTGTGACGTAACCTGCGCCTACTTGTACGCACCTTTGAGAGAAGACGTGTATATGCTTCAACCTTCCGGTTTCGTAATCCCTGGAAAAGAGCACCAAGTTTGCAAGCTAGATCGGGCTCTTTATGGCCTGCATCAAAGCGGAAGGGAATGGTTTTATGAGATACATGAGGTTCTTTTAAAGTTGGGTTTCAGAAAATTGTCGTCTTGTAACTGTGTATATATTTTTGGATCTGAGGTAGTTTTGCTTTTATATGTTGACGATATAGTGATTTTTGGAAAACGTCAGCATCTTATTGATAGGGCTTTATCCTTGCTAAAGAAGGAATTTGACATTAAAATTTTGGGCAGAACTCGTAAACTTTTAGGAGTAGAATTTGAGGAGACCAATCAAGGTCTATTTCTACATCAAAGTAATTACATTACTGAAGTTTGTCAAAGGTTTTGCAATTTTAAAATTCCGCATGCTTCTTTACCAATTAGCAAGGGTGTTGTCTTTTCTCGATCCAATTGTCCTACTTCAGATTCCGAAAAAGAATTTATGTCTCATCTTCCCTACAGGAGTATTTTAGGATGTCTTTCTTTTATTGCTAACTGGACTCGACCAGACATATGTTATACAGTAAATATCTTATCACAATTTCAGTCCAATCCTGGCCTTGTTCATTGGGATGGCCTTTTAAGACTCTTGGGTTATGTTAAAGATACCAGTCATTATAAATTAAAACTTTCTTGCAGTTCCAATTTTCTTTTTATTTTTTCAGATGCTGACTTCGCGGCTAATCGTGACGATCGGACCTCGATCGGCGGCCAAATAGTCATGATAGACAAAGCTCCCGTCGACTGGCGCACTTTTAAAGAAAAGTGCGTTAGCTTATCGACCATGGAGTCAGAATTTGTCGCAATGACTGAGGCCGTCAAGAACTTGGTCTGGTTCGATCGAATACGCCGCGAATGTCAGAAATTCAATATTTTTCCTGATAATGATAATAAAGCAATTATGTTGGTTGATAACCAGGCTGCAATTGATTTCGTAAAATCTCCTGTAGAAAATTATAAATCTAAGCATATAGACGTCAAGTTATTTTTCATTAGGGACCTGTTTTATAAAGGGGAATTTACTTTGAGGCATGTTCGCAGTAAGTCCAATCTTGCAGATGTTTTCACTAAACCCTTGACCAAATATGAATTGTTAAAGTTTGTAAATTCAATTTTTGTAACTTAAGTTACATTTTTCATGTAAACTTTTCATGCGTACCATTTTTCTTTGTTAATCTCTTTGTATTGTTGGTATTTTTTTGAAATTACTGCACATTGTTTTAACTGTTATGTCACTATTGAATGCACATTGTTTTAGCTAAATTTGCTTGCACATTGTTTTAAATATTTGTTTGCACATTGTTTTAGCTAAATTTTGATCGTACATTGTTTTAAAATATTGTACTTTGTAAATGGCATACATATGTGCATGTGCATATTTTTCAATTTTCATAACCAACAATATATTTTCCCTCCTTATCCTTGATCATCAGTTTTGTGGTAACCATTTCCGTAGTCTTGTTCAGCCTATGGTACCTACGGTTTGTTCATCCTGCGGATGGTATTAAATTTAATGCAGTTTATTTAAAAATCTTTAATTTTCATTTTATTAATATATTTTTCTTATTTCCAGGCATCTAGAATCACCAATTTTTGTGTATGCTTGTTTTTCTGTTCCGGGCAGAAGACTGAGTGATGATGGATAACTGAGATCTATATTCATTTTTTGATGAATATGTAAGACAGGTGATGGAAGCAAGGTATGGTGTAATCACCAAGTTTGGATGTGCCGTCGTCTTTTTGTCATGTTCCAAATTCTGGATGCTGTAGTGGAAGTGTTCTCGCCATAAGTCATAGTCTTCAAAGCTTTCATGGACTTAATAAATTTTTTTTTGAATAAAGTTTAAATTTTCTTTTTTTGTGATGATCAAGGGTACTCATCGATGGAGGAAGATTTGTTATGTAATTTTCCAAATTGGAAATTGCAATGTATTTTTGGTACGTATTTAAATACTAAAACTTTTGTAATTCTAAAATGTATTTCACATTGTATTGTAAAATTTATACTGTGTGAAAGAAAAGAGTTGTGAGTGATTGTGGAGACGAGGAGATCTTCTTGAAATTTAAATTTAAATTTTTGGATCATTTTCGATCTTGTTAGGAAAATTTAAAAGTTTTGATTCTTTTAGAATCTTTTTGAGAATTTGTTAGTTAAATTGTTTATCGTTAAATTTTGATAGAATTAAATTTAAAAATTAGTTATTCGTGTTTTTAAAAATTTTTTTTTAATGTTTTAACTTATAGTAACATAAAATTTTTTTTTGGCTTCGGGGTTTCTTTTACTGAAGAGCTTTACTCTGTATACAGATAGCTCTTATTATATAAAGCAATGAGAGGGGGGGCATTGATGGGAACATCAAACTTGTTCTCATTGCCTCCATAAACTTACCTTTTGCATACTTCATTTCAACCTAAATTAATAGTTCCCTAGCTCCTTTGTTTACATAATATTTATTACAATAGTATTCAAAATTCACTTTTACTTTTATTAAATTACTTAAATATAATATCTACTTACCTTTTCTAATTTATTTCCACTTGTTAAATATCTTTTAATTTACGTTTTATCCAAAGTAAACTTCGTTAATTTCACCGTACTTTGTCCGCGTGTTTTGCTTTCTTGTAACATCGGACGATACGATTTTTTTAATCGATCGGCAGTCTTTTTCCCGCCAGATGGCAGCATACGTCTCTTTTAATCGAACTTAATCGATTTATCGTTTTTGATATTTGCATATCAAAAACGATATCGGCCGTTCATTGGCTCACGTTAGCACGTGCCGTTTCGGCCAGAGTATATATGCTGTGCGATGTCAAGACAGTTTCGCCTTTCTTCGTTCCTTCGCTATGAAGGACGCGATGTTTCAGGAAACTTGAACGCATGGAAAGTTACCGTGGTTCATGGAGTTTGAGTTTAATTAGTATGAATGATTTTAACCTATTTTAATTGTGTTTTCTGAATCTTTTATTGATGTCATCTTTGTTAAAACGCTGCTACTTTTTCTGCTGTCAAGTGTGTAAGTTCACTTTCATGTTATTTCATCTGAAGTCATAAAATAAAAGAGGTCTTGATGTCAACTTGAATTGTTTTAATTTTAACAAGTTCTACACTCCTTTACCAGACCAGCTTTTACTGTGCTTATACCTCTGCTTAGTTTAAATTTACTTTTAAGGTCACTAACTTAGAGTTAGCTGACAAATTCTGCTATTTTGGTAAATTCACGCTTAAAAAATATATATTAGGTAAAAATAAACTCACTTTTTTAACAGCAAAATATTTTTGACCCATTTTTAAAGAAAAAATTCCAGTTTTATATGGGAAAATTATCAAATTTAAGCTCCATATAATCAAAGTCTCAAGTCCCTCTTCCAAATCAACTGCTGCATATTTAGCGAAAAAATAATCATAAAATGGAAAAAAAATCATAAAAAAAATAATGGTACTTTTTAGTTAGCTGGGCACCAGTGTTATATACAGAGTGATTCAGCTCGTCGGTGACAAACTTTAAGGATCGATAGAGCACACCTAGACGAACATTTTTGAATAGGGAATGTAGGGTCCCTGACGCGATGGTAAGGCGCTAGGCGCTTTCCAAAATTTGGGTGCCGAAATTCGAAACGTCATAAAAACTAGGGAAATGGTTAGATTTTCTTGCTTGTTGCGTCGAAATGATTCTGTTTGTTTAGACTTTCTTCAGTACCAATTTGATAAGCGTATCTCTTAAAACATGGATAGGGGGCGCTGCAGACTTTGGAGAGCTAGACAACAACTTTAAGCCCGTTATTTTGATAATTTAACACATGCTCGCCAAAGTTTATACTCTAACTTAAAGTTTGAACCCAAAAGTAGAGCCCTGCAAAAAGCGTAAGAGCCGGAATAAAATGTCAAAGTACAGGGTGGTCGAAACTCGAAGGCTCCTAAGAGATAAACAAACAGATTTCTTGACTTATGGCATGCATTTTCATGATTCTGTTTGCTGGGGCTCTCTGAAACTCAGTTGAACGGTACAAAAAGAAACATCGATAGGGGGCGCTTTGGGCAAAAAACATAATTCGCTGACATTTCGGACGCTAACTGGAAACGGGGCGCTACGATCAGTTAGTAATAATGAAAACACATTTTCTACCTCTGCTCAACACTTCTGAATAAATTTAGACCAAAAACATCAATGATACTGGAAATTTATTTACAAAAAATAACACTACAGAAGATGCTCGAAATTTCGACCTTGGGCCATGATGCAGGCTTCGCACCTCCGTCGCATTGAGGAGTGTGTGTTTCCAACAATGCCAGGAGTATCTCTGATCTGCCCTGCAGCTGCCACAATGCGCGCCACAAGTTCTTCAGCACTGCTGACAGGTGTATGGTATACCTCGGCCTTCAGGTAACCCCAAAGGAAGAAATCCAAGCAGGTGAGGTCTGGGCATCGGGCAGGCCAGTGAACTGGACCCCCACGCCCGATCCACCGCTGGCCATACCTTGCGTTTAGATGGAGACGCACGTCGTTCGTGTAATGGGCCGGAGCTCCATCGTGCTGGAACCACATCTGGCGACACGAACCTTCGGGTACGTGCGCCTCCTCCAGAAGCTGCGGCAGCACTTGATCCAGGAAAATCAGGTAATTTCCACCTGTCAGCCGTTCAGGTAACAAATAAGGGCCAATGAGGCAATCCCCCAGAATGCCGGCCCACACATTTACTGAGAAACGCTCCTGGGCTGCTCGGCTTCTGGTTTCATGTGGATTTTCATCACACCACACATGACTGTTGTGGGCGTTCCACATTCCCTCCCGTCTGAAGGTGGACTCGTCCGTAAACAAAATGCTGTTTACAAAACGGGGATCCCTGGATCTCATCGCCAAGTACCATCTTGAGAATTCCACTCGAGGGCCAAAATCCTGCTCTCTGAGCAACTGCACCCGCTGGATGTGGCAGGGGTGCAGATTCCGGGAACGTAAGATGCGCCACGCAGTTGCTTGCGAAATGCCAACATGTCTGGCGATATCTCTCGTGCTAAGACCTGGGTTGTCCTCAACCAGGTTAAGCACAGCCTCTTCATTGTCGGGGGTGCTCACTGATCGCTCCCGTTCAGGCCTGCCTCCGTCGAAAGATCCCGTTGTGGACAACCTCTGGTGTACTCGAGCGAAGAAGGCATGGCAGGGGATTTGCCTGTTGGGGTAACGCTCGGCGTACAACCGCTGAGCGGCTCGTCCATTACAACCAGCAGCGCCATATGCCAAATGCATGTCAGCCAATTCAGAGTTTGTGTACCGTTCCATCCTACTACCGATCTGCAGACAAGTAACCCGAAGCTTAAGTAGGTACCGCACGTTCAAAAGACGTGTCTGCGCATACAACTACATCATCTCGCGTTGTCGTCTACGCATTACGTATCTTTTGCATATCGATATGGTACGATATCTTTTGCATAAATCAGCAAAAAGCACCTTATGTAAATTTTATTGCGCGCATTGTGCATGATTGAAACCAGCTATGTTTGTTAAAAAAAAAAAAAAAAAACTGCAGTTTTAATAGCTTCTTATGATAAGTAAATTACTCTCTTGTTTTGTTTCTAACTGATCGTAGCGCCCCGTTTCCAGTTAGCGTCCGAAATGTCAACGAATTATGTTTTTTGCCCAAAGCGCCCCCTATCGATGTTTCTTTTTGTACCGTTCAACTGAGTTTCAGAGAGCCCCAGCAAACAGAATCATGAAAATGCATGCCATAAGTCAAGAAATCTGTTTGTTTATCTCTTAGGAGCCTTCGAGTTTCGACCACCCTGTACTTTGACATTTTATTCCGGCTCTTACGCTTTTTGCAGGGCTCTACTTTTGGGTTCAAACTTTAAGTTAGAGTATAAACTTTGGCGAGCATGTGTTAAATTATCAAAATAACGGGCTTAAAGTTGTTGTCTAGCTCTCCAAAGTCTGCAGCGCCCCCTATCCATGTTTTAAGAGATACGCTTATCAAATTGGTACTGAAGAAAGTCTAAACAAACAGAATCATTTCGACGCAACAAGCAAGAAAATCTAACCATTTCCCTAGTTTTTATGACGTTTCGAATTTCGGCACCCAAATTTTCGAAAGCGCCTAGCGCCTTACCATCGCGTCAGGGACCCTACATTCCCTATTCAAAAATGTTCGTCTAGGTGTGCTCTATCGATCCTTAAAGTTAGTCACCGACGAGCTGAATCACCCTGTATACACTACACATACATATGTATATACAATCAACACTGGTTTAACATACTTTAAGGGTACCAGAAAATATGGTACATAATAATCAAAAGTACATTATAAGCAATAACCAGTAAAATGCATAGCATAATGTGAAAGAAAATAGCACATTTAGAATTTTGTGAAATTCTGGTCATTGCTTTGTTTACATTTTTTAAACAGTAATTTGAATTAAATTAATAATGCAACTGAAGATATAATGAATGCTTATAATATATTAAACTATTAAGATAAGTAATAAAGTAAAATAATAAAAAAATAAAATTTTAAAAACAAAGATCAAGTTAATAATCATATGTATGATCACATATTCATTATAAAGATGAGTTTATTTATTTAGGGTCAGGTGGGGTAAAATGGGTATGAAAAGCACCACTTTTTCATTCAATGCCTGTTTTCATTGAAAAAAAAATATTTAATGTGATTTTTTTTTTTGTGTGTTTATTTATGCAACTGATGTCTTGGCATAACATTTAAGTAGTTGTTAATTTATTTTTTTTTATTTTAAATAGTAGAAATATTCTTTTGTTTTGTATACACTTTTTGTCTCTGAAGTGGGGTAAAATGGGTACCATGTGGGGTAAAATGGGTATTGATTGAATAAGTAATAAATAATTATTTAAATGTACTGGAAACTTTATTTTAAGTTTTTATTTTAATTATATAATGAAAATTACACAAAATTAATCAAAATGTTAACTTTAAAACATTGTACATTTTTTAAATTTGAAATCTGTAATGACCACGATTGTTGAAATGTGGCTCCTTTAAAATTTTCACAATTTGAGATTTGGTAACCACATCTGTGTCATCTTGTTCAGGAAATATAAAAAAATCACCAATGGTTGACTTTGTTAGGAACTTTATATTGAATTCCTCTCCTCCTTCCTCCATGCCAATAATTTGTCCATTGAATTCAACAACAGAATTTTTTTTTTGCATATTTCACTTTAACCCACTTGCCTGGTAAAATTTCAGATGCATTCATTCTATCAGAAGTTGTGCAAGTAGGATGTGTAATTGCAAATGGTGGAGATGTTTTTTTCTTATTTGGGAGATCTTTTTTTTCTTATTTTGCTTGGTTGGGGCTTTACATTTTTCTTCTTTTCTAAACGATCGATTTCTTCCTGCAAGAGACGTTGTGCCACTTCATTCTGTGTCAAAATTTCAACAGCTTTGCTCTGCACTCGTTTCCTTTTACGTCTTGCATTTTCTAATACATCTTTCGTGCCATATGACTGAGAAGGAGAAATTGCTGTCAGTATGGCACTTTTTAAATCTTTGTAAGAAGAGGAAACCATACTATGTTTATCATGTGAATCGAGAAATTTATTTTCAGTTTCTGCATAAATATGTGCTGTCATTCCAGTGCTTGAAGTAGAGGGTTGCATGGCATTTGCAACTTCTTCATATGTATTTTTTTCTGTGAATATTATTCGGTGTTCAACAGCTTTTTTATCTACAGGATGAAGTCCAGCTCGCTTAAAACCTTTTACTGCATTTTCACCTTTTAATGTTTCAAATAGCTGCTTGAGCAAATGAGGAAATGAAGCTTTAGTAACTTTCTGGAGACGTGTCTCCCTATACCACAACTTTAAAAATTTTTTCCATGACTGCTTCATAGGAGCAAAGACTCCAACATCTAAAGGCTGTAAGGCATGGCTGGTATTTGGCGGTAAACAAAGTATAATGATTTCATTATCTATAGCTTTCTTTACTGTGGTGTATGTTAGATGGCTGCCATGTCCATCAAAAATTAAAAGCACAGGTTTTTCAAGAAACTTGACATCCAAGACTCAAATACTGTGTCGTGCATCCAACCCGACTCGGTGTAAGCATATAGAGCTCCATGGGGTCCACCCTTTGTCCAACTCTCATACATGTTTAAACTTTTGTACACAGTAAGAGGTGGAAGAAAATTTCCTGTTGCTGATACACAAAACAAAACAGTGTACATTGCTTTACCTGCATCAGGGGATTTTAGGTAGGCATTGCGATCTTTCTTATGTACAAATACTTTGCTTGCACGAAAGTCGGTTCCCAATCCAACTTCATCAAGATTGAATATACGGTCAGGTGCATTTTCTAAATTGTTTTGGGACAGCAAATATCTATACATATCAAAAAAACAATTCACTACTTCAAATGACAAATCATTAGCTCTTGCCTTGGTTAGCAATTCAGGTTTTCTTTTTGCTAATCTATTAGCCCACCTCTTTTCAAACCCCCTTGCCCATTCTACCCCTAGACTTTCGCATTTTGTGTCTTTACAAGATTTAATATACTGCTGTGCTATATTAATTACATCTTGTCGATCTAATGAATAACCACATTTTGCTAGAAATTCTAATGCTTGTACAATACAAATCTCCTCTTCTGGTGTAAGGATAGTAGAACGCCCAGATTTTTTGTGAGATGGAGGACAAGTAATCCATCTTCTGAGTGTTTCAAATGGAATGGCATACTGGCGTGCAGCTGCCAAAATTGTTTTCCCCTTTTTCAAATCTAAAATAGCTAATTCTAAATCAGTATCCGAGTAAAAAGAAACTCTTTTCTTAACATAATTCCTCGGCATTATTCCTGTAAAAGAAAAAAAAAATTAATTTGCAAGCTGAAAATTCTCACACTATAAAATGCCTATATTCTCATATTTTTCTTTTTTCTAACAATTATTAATAAATTTAAAAATAGGAAATATATTTATTTACATATAAAATGTTTAAAAAGACATTTCATTCCAATTATTTTAAATTTTTTTGTTATGAAATTACATTTTAATTGGATGGATTAGTTAAGCCTAACTTATACCCATTTTACCCCACCACACAAAAACTTTAATTAGAAAAAAAGTATTTTAAATATTACTTACCAATTTGTCATAAACTTTACTTCAGAATCTTTGCTAATTCAAGCTTTAAAAATTATTTACAAAATAATTTTCAAAAATATAGATTTTTAAGGGTTTTTCAGTAACACAATTGAAACATAGACATTCCACAGATGAAAACAAGGGTATATCCTGTTGCCATATACAATACAAAAACTTTTTGGAAGAATAGAAATGTTGCCAACTAATGTCTGAAAATATATTAAAAAAATAAAATCTCTCTCTTAAATGTAACATTTGTTAGGTGCTAAAATATCAAATCCTACCCATTTTACCCCACCAGACCCTATTTATTATTATTATTCAATGAAACTTGTTTCATAAAAGTATATTACTAATGCACATCAAAATCATAAAATAAGGAAGTTTTATTTCAGGTTTAGCCAGACTTAATAATCAAAAAAGCTTGATCAATACATAAGTTTATTGTTTATTTGGTAAGAAGACTGTGATTACCAGTGATATCAGCAATATCTTGAATTTTTTTCAGAAATAAATTTATTCTTCCTTCATAAAAAAAAAAAAAAAAAAAAAAAAAAAAA
This sequence comes from Maratus speculifer, assembly GCA_964019185.1. NCBI lineage: Eukaryota > Metazoa > Arthropoda > Arachnida > Araneae > Salticidae > Maratus > Maratus speculifer. Next base: position 183,712,081 of record OZ025297.1, read on the forward strand.
AAAAAAAACCATGAATTCAGTAATATTAACAAAAATTACAAATTAAAATACATATGGAATTGATATAAACTAAAACAGTCAAATTTTGCCCCTATATCCAAAGTGAATGTTTCATTGTTTACTCGATAAATTATGTAAAGATTTTAAAGAGTTGTGGATATTAGAGTTGCAGATTTGAGGGAGTCTGCCGTATTAATTAATAAATCTCAGGGCCCGCTTAAGACTTAGAAGCAAGGGAAGCCCGACGAGTCACAAGGGGCCCCCCTATTACTCAAACATTTTTTCAAAATCCATTTTTTGTATACTAATATAATTTGAAATTATATAATAAAATCTTCGAGTAACTATAACACTTTTAACATTAAATTAACACTAAATACCTATATCCATATGAAAGACTATTTTATTATATATATAATTATACATAACCAATTAATTTTGTCATTTATCTTTGTAGAACTACTGTTGAGAATATTTGAATTTCAAAATATGTTTTATGATTTGCTAATTACAGTATAGTAAGGAAAAAAACAGCATTGTAAGAAAAAAAGTTCTTTTTTTTACGCTGATTGAATTTTTTTTCTTCTACAAATTAGCTTTGAAAAGTATTTGGGGGCCCCTTTTGTGTTTCAGTGGGTAAGCATGGGCTTCACGGGCCTATTCGGTAAACAGGCCCTGAAAATCTAGAAAAATTTTCAAACTTCATATTATAAAGAAATAATTTTTCCTGACCCTTTCTAAAAACTAATTTTACTGTAATTTGTTTTTAAATTTTGAAACATACACTACAGTCAACACCGGTTATAACATACCTAGCATATAATGCATTTTCGTTTATAACATACCCAGATGCTTGGCCCTGGATGAAATCCTATATAAGTAATGATTTACAAATTCGTTGATAATGGACTAAAAAAAAGCCTTAATCTGATTATAACATATTTTTTAGGACTTGAACGAAAAATAAAATTTGGATGTCAACCTTGTATTTATGGTTTGTAAATAGATAAACTGCCTTGAATGTTTATTCAAATATTCTCCTTATGTTGCAATTACCAACCTTTTTTCTCCAACTGTTTATGATTATTAACAAAAGGATGGGGAGACTTAACAATAGAAAAGCGCAAGAATGAAAACCACAAAAAAGATTGCAAAAAAGGTCACCGATAATTGAACAATAACTCAATTTATATCTCTAACATCTAAATGGACCTAAACTGTAAACGCTTTTGTTGTTGTGATGCAGTGTCTTTCATTTTTAATTGCATTTCAAGTATGCTGAAGTATTACATGGGACGAAAAATACTGATCTATTCCATCCCATTGTAGAAACTGCCCAACCTTTTGTTATTGAACGCAAACTGTTGGCCAAGAAAGGGTACAACAGTATTTCAAATTGAAGGAAAGCTAAAAAACTTGTAAATACTTTTCAGGGAAGAAACATGCATTCTAACTTGACATATGAAAATGTAAATTTTACTGTGTCATGCAATAAAAGAAAACAATGAAAAATAGCAGATTATGTTTTGTAAAATAAATATGTAAATAGTTTCTTTTTTTGTTTGTTTTTTTGTTTATTTTGATAAACTCATTAAATTTCTATTTTAAATCTCTATTATTGCATGTGCTTCTATAATCCCTTTCCTTTCACATTATGCACTGCATTTTATTGATTATTGCTTACAATGAACTTCAATTATTACATATCATATTTTTTGGTCCTTTGAAAGTATTTTATATCCCGTATCAACTGTGTTTATTAACATAAGCTTGCAAATACTCATACATAAGGGAGGAAAAAGAGATGGGATATAAATTGATAGAATTAATATTTTAAATTTGCTAATTCAAATTATTTACCTGAAAAAACTGATGAACAGCAATAGAGGAACAATTTCTTATCCTAAGAATTGATGATGTTTTCCTAGTTCTTGGTCTTAAATGAGGAAATTGTCTGATATATTCAGATGAATGCTTTACCCGATTTTCAAAAGGATAATCCTAAGAAGAAAATACACAAAAGATTAAATTTTGAGTTAACTGTTTTTTCTTTATATGTGGTTTATTAATTAACCCCCTGGATACATTTGAAGACTAAAATTCATGAAGTACTTAGTTTAGCCAAGAGTAAGATTGCAAGTCATAATTTCAGGGTTGTACTGGTTTTAAAAATGGGGGTAACCGGTTTTAACCATCCTGGTCAAAACCTGGTCTGACCACTGAAATTCATGATTCAATTTATTTGCTATTAATCAAATATTTTTTAGCAGCATGTGTTAAAATTAAGTTAATATTTATTAAAAATGTCATGACAATTATGGATATTACCCTGTCGATCTTGGCATTAAGCTTACAGTTGTTTCATGAAGCTCTTTTTGCATTGAGTCTATAATTTTAAAGTGAACATTATCTAAAAGGTCACCAGAAAGTTTAACACGATTAGGTGGTGCATAACCAGGTAATAATTCAGAAATTATAATACCATTCATTTCCAACTGTGTGAAAATGTATGCTGCATGAGTAAAAATACTGTGATATTTGTACATCAGTCTTTTGTATTGCTGTTGTTGTCACAGACACTCTTATACTAAATTGTATTGTTTTACTTGGAACAGTTCAAATCTGAATATGATCATTCTACTCACACTCACGCCAGTTGTTCAGAATCATATAAACAAATATGTTTTAACTCTGAGAAGGATCTATCAGCCTCATGTACAGGGCTGGGTTTTTGCTGGCAGATAATAGTTTCTGCCATGCCAGTGGTAGAAAGTGGTTTTAACTGGCAGAAACTGGCATAAACTAATTTTATGATATAATCTGTGATTTTTAGTACCGTAATTTCTGGAAGAAACGCCGCATCGGGGAAAATCACTCAAAAAAATTTAGAAAATGGTCGTAAACGCCGCAGGTGAAATTTCCGCGGTAATCGTGGTTAACATGTTAAACAGAAACACATTAATAAGCTGTATTAAGAAATCATAAAAATGAAATTATTAATCAGAAATTAATAAATAAATACAAAATTAGTAATATTATTTAAATACCGTATTTTCGGGAATAAGCGCCGCGACACATACGAGTTTAAAAGTAAAAATATACTTAGTGCGGCGCAGCGGATACGGTGATTTTTTTTTTCCTAACAATACTGTAAAATACCGTTAATCTGCCCCCCCCCCCCCCCAAACGTGACGAAAAATCATAAAATAATTAGAGAGGGGCGCTTACACGGGATTTTTCCACAATTGTTTCACAAAATTTTCAGGAATGAATCGTGAATCTTTGAATGAATCATGAATTTTGATAATTGAAGCAATACTTGAAAAAAAAAACGTAAATTCTGTCGAAAAACAGAGAAAAAAGGAGAAATTTGTAAAAAAAAGCATGAAATCAATTAAAAAAATCTTTAAAAAAAGCACATTTCATCAAAGATTCATGATTCATTCATTTCATCATGATTCATCACTGAATCTTTAAATCGGGGGAAAAAAATCAGATTCAGAACAAATTTTCTGAAAGTTATATGATCGGTTCTGTAACAAGAACCGTCTAAAACAAGATAAAATTTAGCAGCTTATAACAGTGTAACTACGGTGACCTAAGAGAGTAAGTATTGGTGACATTGTGACAGTGTAATGTAAGACATTAAAGAAACTGTTTTTCAGTAAAATAAGGCTAACGTTTATTAACGAAAAATAAGTGCAAGTTTAAATAAAAACATGTATAAATCCAGGTGAAAAATATAACAGGCATAACGTGAACAGAAACAAGTTCAGTTAAAGTTATTCTATGTCATGAAATAATATTCAAGTTTAAGTAAAATATGTATAAACTTAGATGAAAATATAACTGGTAAAATGTAAACAGAAAAATAAGTTCAAATCTGTATTTAAATTAAAAACATTCTATGTAATGAAATAATATTACTTATTGAATGGCATGGCATGGCATAAAACAATACTAGGATAGCAATGAAAACAAAACGGACTCACGTATGGATGACTGCTCTCGACGTACTGAAAAAATTCCCATGATATGGCACACCAACTATTTCGATGAAAAGTCTTAAGAAAACTGAAGATAATAATGTCCACAAATAAATGAGTATGAAGACGTAATTAACAACACAAATGGACTATGACCGCTGGTAAAATGAAACACGGGCGAAGTTGATAAACCATTTTCACAATCAAATGTCCAGCAATGGATTTGGCGTAATTAAACAACTAGATGTTAACTTTAAAACTTTAAAACTGGATGAATTAAAATACATTTCTGAAACTATATCATATTGACGTTAACATCAATTATCTTGAGACATAACATCACTTCAAAATCCCCAGCACAATCTATCTCCGCCGGTTTAAATAGCAGCGGCAATTCCGAAACTGGATACGCCCCTCCGAGTTGAGCAAGCGAGTTCCTGACTTGCGATGGAAGAAATGCAAGACAGCCATTTGCGAGTTGCGATCCGCGATGCTAAACAATTTAATATGATGATTTTTTCCTTTGGTCTTGACTTGTAACAATATTCGAATGAATTTTAAACAATTACACATTTGCATATTTATTCTGAAAAAGAACGATTATCACATAAACGCAAATTCAGGATAATATAAAGAATAAATATACATGAATTACAATATGAAAATACTTTGATAATATATGAAAGATACATGTTATGCTAATGAGAAAATTTCAATAATGAGAACAACAACGATCATGATCATGATAACGATTATGAATTATGATTATGTTAGTGACATAGTTAAATGACTGTGAGCGCTCACGTGAAAGACAACACACAAAAAAAAAAAATATGCTTAAGCTTTTGAAACGATATACATTTGCAAATGATTTGGCCAATTTAAATATGAAAAAAAAACTTGTTATCTATACTCTTAAAACGAGAAGAAAAAAAAATTTTCATATTTACATATGCAAAAAAAACAAAATACAACTCGATTTTCAACACCACGGACGGGACCTATGTGACATTTCCATTATACAAAAACAGGGACTTACAGACTTAAAAAGAACGATGCCCGCGACAGGCCTTCCTGTGATCAGAACACTCAAGAACGCCGCTACCCCCTGCAGACCACTCTGGCTATTTACAAGGGCACCTCACGAGACGTTTTTCGAGGCTGCTCGGATCCCGGAGGATGAACGATCCTGAGGTCTGACCACATTCCAGCGGGAGTTAAATTGTCCGCGATGTTGGAAATGAGGGTATATCAAAACCTATGAAAAGATATTATGAAACGTATGCATACGAAACAAGTATGAAATAACAAGAGTATAATTACATATTCAAACATTTTTCTTCAAAAGAAAAGTACTGAAATATACAAAAATTTCAGTTTAAAAAAAAATGCTAAACTTCAAGGTTTAACATAAAAAGTTAAACAAGCATCTTAATGCTTGACACAAGTCCAAAGGAGGAGGAGTTTTTTTTTCATAGCATTTAAATATTATGTATATATATAAATTACTTATAACTAAAAATTACATCAATAAATTTTTTAAGATCAAACTTTGTTAAAGGTTTAGTGAAAATGTCTGAGAGATTAGATTTACTGGCTACGTGTTTAACATTAAAAATCTCTTGGTTTAAAAGGTCTCTAACAAAAAATAATTTTACGTCAATGTGTTTCGTTCTGTAATTTTCAATGGGAGACTTAAGAAAATCAATGGAGGCCATGTTGTCTACTAAAAGTGTTGGTTTAACTTGTGGACCTGTAAAAATATGTTTGTCATAACATTCAGTTATGATCCTACTAAACCATAGAAGCTCTTTAGTTGCTTCTGTTAAAGCCACAAATTCTGATTCCATAGTAGACAAACAGACAGATTTTTGTTTAAAGGCTCTCCACATGATAGGAGCTTTGTCTAACATTAGTAGTTGTCCCCCCATTGATGTCCTGTCATCCCTATTAGCGGCGAAATCCGCGTCGGTGTAAGTTATTAGGTTTATGTGGTTGCAAGGTAACCTCAGTTTATAGTGTTTTGTGCTTTGGACATACCCTAAAAGCTTCAGGAGACCATTCCAGTGAACAATCCCAGGATTGCTCTGGAATTGGCTGAAGATATTTACAGCGTACGAAATATCAGGACGTGTCCTGCTTGTTAAAAATGAAAGGCAGCCCAAAACACTTCTGTATGGATATTGTAACATTTCCTGGGTTTCTGCTTCGGTTTGAGGACATTGTAACTTGGAGTATACGGTACCTTTAGTTATAGGGAGTGATGTAATGGGAAAGTTGAATTCTTTAAATCTTGTACAAATATCATCAATATATTGCCTTTGATGAATTGAAACAGTGCCATTCCCATCCTCCTCAAATTCAACACCAAGTAGTTTGCGTGTTCTCCCCAGGATTTTTATGTCAAAATGTTTTGTTAAAAGGGTTAAAACTTCATTAATATGTTTCTGATGGTTACTTAATATTACAAAGTCATCCACATATAGTAATAAAACAACATAATTAGAAAACGAATAGACGCAATTACACCACTCTAACTTTTTAAAACCAAGAGAAATTAAAATCTTATGTAATTCATAAAACCATACTCGTCCACTCTGGTGGAGGCCATAAAGGGCCCTCTGGAGTTTGCAGACTAAATGTTCTTTACCTTTTACCTCGAACCCTGATGGTTGTTTCATGTAGATGTTATCAGAAAGAGGGGCGTACAGATAGGCTCCTTTTACATCACACTGAGTGTGGATCCATCCGAGACATGAGACAAGGGCTGCAAAGAAAAAGCGAATTAGACTGAAATTAACTACGGGCGAAAACGTCTCATCGTACGTTTCACCCCTGACTTGTTTATAGCCTTGTGCTACAAGTCTCGCTTTATATCTTGCAACCCGTCCCTTGTCGTCTCGTTTGATGGTGAATACCCATCTGCAGCCTAGTGGTTCGGTGTTGGGTGGCAGAGATGTTAATACCCATACTTGTCTTTTATTTATAACATCCATCTCTTCCTTCATTGCCTGTCTCCAGAGTTCCCACTGAGGTGATTTTAATGCCTGCTTATATGTGGTAGGTATGGAGTCTTCTAGTCAGGAACTGGTTTTATGAGTTTCAGAGAAAGAGGTGTGTGGAGGTGTGTAACTAGGACTTGAGCTAGCACTAGGAGTGGACTTTACAATGCCTTGGTACTTATTGCTTCCTTTAAAACTGAACAGTGACGGATCAAATTTTATACCATTAGAATGACAGTAATCTCTTACTTCCTTCAGTGATCTTAGACGTTGTGTTTCACCCAACTCGTAATAGTAGACGTCGGTTCTCGATTTGTCAGGCCTAGTTACAGGTTTACGGAACCAGATAGCTTCCCTGAGAGTTCTAGTAAAATCCTCGCCATCCTCGTCACTGTCACCCTCAGATGGGTGTGAGGAGGCAGAGTCGGAAGATTTAGAGGTACTCGGTCTAATACTTTGAGTGGGTGGTGCTTCTGAAATAAATCTGTCAGGTTGAAGGTCAGTCAAAGGGTCTATTTCAGGTGGTTCGGAACTTAGGATGTAAGAGGGTCCCAGATCGCTTCCGTTGCGCTGCTCCGAAGTTGTAAATGGGTTTGTGCCTATTGAATAGTTTGGACCTTGTTCACTGTGTTTGTGGATACTTCCGGATACAGATTCGTCACCAAACCTAACATTTATTGTCTCTATTATTTTATTGGTTTCGGGAATCCATACCCTGTAGCCTTTTGTAGACATTGCGTAACCCACTAAGACACCCTTTTTAGCCTTCGGATCGAATTTGGAATTTCTTAGTTGTTTAGGTACCCCCACATATGCCACCGTACCAAAAGGTCGTAAATGTCTTATGGACGGTTTATTACCACAATAATATTCGAAAGGAGTTTTTTTCTGAGTTTTGTGACATATTCGGTTAAGAGTGTATGCGATGTATAAGACAGCTTCTGGCCAGAATTTGAGACTGAGTTTACTTTCATTGAGTATTGAGCGAGCCCCGTCCATTATTGTTTGATTTAAACGTTCTGAAACTCCATTTTGCTCCGGAGAATATACATTGGTAAATTCGTGTTTTATGCCATTGTCCTCAAAGAATTTAGTGAATGCTTCATTATCGAATTCCCGCCCATTGTCGCTACGAACTTCTTTTACTTTGGTGCCCAAAAACCTTTCTGCTCTTTTTACGTGGTTAGAAAATACCTTAAACACCTGTGTTTTACTGCATAAGGGGTATACTGACACTTTGCGAGAGAAGTCGTCTGTTATAGTTAGGAAATACTTCTCCCCGTTTCGCCCTGTTATTTGTGTCGGACCCCACAGATCAGTGTGTAGCAGTTCTAGAGGTCGTTTAGATCTTATTTGGTTTATTGGGCAGAATGATGTTCGTCTGTGTTTATTAATTTTACATGTTTCACATTCAAAGTCTTTACATTTAATGGGTGGTAAGCCCCTAACGCCATTACATTTTAGAGTATGTTCAATTAATGTGGAACTGATGTGCCCAAGGCGTCTATGCCAGAGTTTAAAATCATCTTTTTGAACGGTTGAGGCTTGGAAACGTACCTTTTTAGGATTTTGATTACGGTTAGTTTTAGGGCCTTTATTTCTATTTTTATGGTTAGGATCTGGATAGAGGCAGTAAATGCCATCTTTAAGAAAAGCACGAAAAAGTGTGCCAGAATCCCGATATGCCTTGACCCTTCCCTCACCTCCTTTGAACTTGGCACCCATTTTATCAAGTCTGGGACCTGAAATTAAATTATGTCTTAGACTAGGACAATACATGACGTCGCCGAAGCGAACCATTTCCCCATTTATTTTTAAATCCACTAAACCGGTGCCCTCGATAGGGAACGTAGCACCGTCAACTGCAACAGCCAATTCCTCATTTTTTAAAGGTTTAAACTTAACATATAAACTTTTATCTTTACAGAAATGGTGGGAGGCACCTGTGTCAAAGACCCAGGCGTCTCCACCACATTTTATGTTACTCAGATTAGATTGTATGAGGTAATTTACCTGGCCTGTTGTCTTACGTTGACATCGGTTGCGAGGCACATCTTTTCTGGATCTATGACCATCAGATTGAGCACGGACAGGACTGGATACGGAAGAGTCTTTCGATGAATTTCTGGAAAAGGAGGAACCTCTGGACAAAGAAGAATTTCTGGAACTGGAAGAGTCTCTGTACACCACGGAACCGGAATTGGAGGAGTCTCTAGGCATCATGGAACTTCTGGAACTAGAGCTAAGACAGGATTCCTGGCGGGTGACATCAGGCACTCTACACTGGCTCTGTAAATGTCCTATGCGTCCACATTTGTGACACCGACCTCTAAACTTAGGCTTAAAGGAACACTTCTTTGAGGAACGGGCTTTGGAGAAATGAGACTGCACGGCATCTATTCTGTCGTCCTCTCTTAGTTTGATCCGGGACTCTTCTGCGACTAACTCTGTAAGAACGCTTTTGAACGTAAACTGTTGGTCTGGCCATCGCAGAATCCCTTGCACCATGTTGTCGAACTTCTTCGGGAGCCATCTAAGCAATTGAAATGTGAGGTAAGTTTCTTTGATTGGCTCATTTATTGCAGCAAGTTGGTCAGCAAGTCTTTGGAGGCGAGCTGCAAACATATCAACGGGCTCTTCAGGTTGTATCTTACAGGAAAGAATTTCGCCAAATAATTGCATATGGCGTGCCCGGTTATCAGGCTGAAAATGCAATTTAAGTTTAGTCCAGGCTTCATGAGGGTCGTCGATATTTTCTATGATTCTCCGGAATTCATTTTCCACATTTAAATACACTATTGATAGGGCAGACCTGACTCTGGATTGGTATTCTTTTGTCGCTACAGAGTCATTTTCATCAGGAGCCTTTTCAGTGCCATTAACTATGCTCCACGCATTTTTATCTAATAGTAGATACTTTACGTCAGCTGCCCAAGTTCCATAGTTGTGAGAATTCAGTTTTGTTATGCACACCTGTATGTTAGCCATGGCCATGATTTAAACAGAAGGTATTACATGAAAAAGGAGAAAAAAAAAAAAATTTTTTTTTTTTTTTTTTTTTTTTTTAAATAACGTACTTAGTAATCAGATAGTACAAAAATTTCTATTATAAATGATCCAAAAAAAACCTTTTTGTATTTCATCTCAATAGGAAAGAAAAAAAACATATAGCCTTCAAAAAAAAATTTTATGTTGCGGCCCCCCCCTCTAAAGTGACTCGGAGGTCCAATGGCCGCATACTACAAACAACTGTCAAAAAAATTTGAAATGTCACCAATTAGGTTATGGCCGCCGTAAAGGGTTTAAAAGCGTATTCGCTTCTGGCCCATAACCCGTGATCGGTTCTGTAACAAGAACCGTCTAAAACAAGATAAAATTTAGCAGCTTATAACAGTGTAACTACGGTGACCTAAGAGAGTAAGTATTGGTGACATTGTGACAGTGTAATGTAAGACATTAAAGAAACTGTTTTTCAGTAAAATAAGGCTAACGTTTATTAACGAAAAATAAGTGCAAGTTTAAATAAAAACATGTATAAATCCAGGTGAAAAATATAACAGGCATAACGTGAACAGAAACAAGTTCAGTTAAAGTTATTCTATGTCATGAAATAATATTCAAGTTTAAGTAAAATATGTATAAACTTAGATGAAAATATAACTGGTAAAATGTAAACAGAAAAATAAGTTCAAATCTGTATTTAAATTAAAAACATTCTATGTAATGAAATAATATTACTTATTGAATGGCATGGCATGGCATAAAACAATACTAGGATAGCAATGAAAACAAAACGGACTCACGTATGGATGACTGCTCTCGACGTACTGAAAAAATTCCCATGATATGGCACACCAACTATTTCGATGAAAAGTCTTAAGAAAACTGAAGATAATAATGTCCACAAATAAATGAGTATGAAGACGTAATTAACAACACAAATGGACTATGACCGCTGGTAAAATGAAACACGGGCGAAGTTGATAAACCATTTTCACAATCAAATGTCCAGCAATGGATTTGGCGTAATTAAACAACTAGATGTTAACTTTAAAACTTTAAAACTGGATGAATTAAAATACATTTCTGAAACTATATCATATTGACGTTAACATCAATTATCTTGAGACATAACATCACTTCAAAATCCCCAGCACAATCTATCTCCGCCGGTTTAAATAGCAGCGGCAATTCCGAAACTGGATACGCCCCTCCGAGTTGAGCAAGCGAGTTCCTGACTTGCGATGGAAGAAATGCAAGACAGCCATTTGCGAGTTGCGATCCGCGATGCTTGCGAATTGCGATCGAACGAAACGATAAAACCTGGATGAACGTACCCATCAGCGACGATCGGAAAAGATAAGCGATTGATTTGAACATGTAAACAAAAGATCGGAAGATTGAAAAAATGCCGGCAAAGAAGAAAAATGGAAGTTGGAACAAAATATAAGATAGTAAGCCATGCCATTTTACAATATTACGATATATATAATTAGAATTATGTATTTTAGAGTGTTAAGGAAGAAAAATGGCTGACATTATAAAAGAAGGGGAGGGGGAAATTCAGGAAATTCATTCGAAAATGTAATTTTCGTTTATTCGTAATCTAATGCGAAATTTGCGTAACTTTTTGCGGTCTTTTAATGAAAATTGACATTTTTTCGCGATATTTTGACGAAATCGAAATTAATTTGTTTTTGCATTTGTCGTAATTCGCGATACATTTTATGTCCGAAATTTTGGAATTATGATCGATTTTTCTTTCAATTTTCGGAAAAATTCCAAAAAATATCACGCTTGTTTGAAAAAAAATGCTCGTAAACGCCGCATTGGTAGAAACGCCGCATCACTTGAAATTTCAGTTTAAAACACGTAAACGCCGCGCCGTTTCTTCCAGAGATTACGGTAGTATTATATTGCTTATACACATTTTATTAGTCAGGATAAATAACAAACATAATATTGTGAATAGTTTTAATTAAAAAATAAATAAATTTGTGCTAGAGTTTGAATATTTCATGAAGAATCAGCCATATTATTTGCAGACAATTGAAAATCATGAAAATAATATTAAAGACATAGCAGCTGTTACAATTGTAAATAAATACCACAATTATATATAGGGGAGAGGGAGGCACGTTTGAAATGGGGGCACCTTTGAACACTCTAAATATTTTCCTTCAAATAAATTATTTTTTAAAAATGTATGTGGTAATACATTACTGCTGTTTCAAAGGAATAATTATACAAAGCTGTACTGTTTTGTATGAACAGTATTGTCTAAACAAGATATGTATTTTTCTCCCTCTTAAATCTAAACTTAAGAAAATAAAGTTGTAAGATTTTTGTTTACAAACTTCTATTCCTAAAATTTTAATTTATTGTTCAATGCTTAAACAAAGGTGTTATCTTTAGTTTATAAGCTTTGTTTTATTCAAATTCTTCAGCCGAATTGAGTCAACCATTGTACTGTTGAACTCCATGTGATGGAGCATCATTGAACAAAAAAGTTGGGGCACCATTGAACAGCAAAAAAACACCGAATAAACTGGTAATAAATAATAATTTAAATAATTTAAAGAGAACACTTAAACCATAAAGTAAAGAGTTGTTAATGTATCTAAATATTATTATTTCTGTTTTTTTCTATGTTAAAAGAGGTTAATTAAGAATGTCAAAGAACATGGATTTATACTTCTAACAATTCCCCTTATTGCACACCAGGGTTGGTAAAAAAACCGGGGTTTTTTTGAAAAAATACCAAAAACCATGGTTTTTTTTGGTTTAAACCAGGTTTTTTTGGTTTAAACCTTTTTTTTTTTTTAAAGTATGATTTCCTATTACAAATACATGCATATTTATCAATAAAAATAAATATTTTTAAATATATAAGTAATAACTTGATTTAAAAGTATTTCTAATCAATGTAATTATTTAATATACAATTAGTTATCAGAAAATTGAAATCATTTAAAAATTAAGCATTTTTAGAAAAAGCTATGTCTTTTATTTCACAAATAAAATGTTCTACATAATCAAAATTGATACCTTGAAAATCTTAATATACAATCTTTTAACTATTAGCACTATAAATAAATATATGATGCAATTTCATAAATAAAACTTCATATATTAATTAATACTGAATATTACTGATATTATTAATTAATACTGAAATACTTGTTATATGAGATATCTGATTTTTCTGTTAGAAGACTACATGAATTGCAATAATTTGACACACTTAAATTATAAAAATGAGAAAATATAAGGGATGCACTGAATATTTGGTATCTATTCGGTATTCCGCCATGTTACCGAATATTTGGTTAGGTCAAATATCAAACTATTCAGTTAAGCCGAATATTCGGCTTGGTTGAATATGAAACTATTTGGCCTGCCAAATATTCGGCTTGGTTGAATATGAAACTATTTGGCCTGCCGCATATCAAATAATTCGGCCAAATCCAATACTTAATAAAACCTTTTAAAACACATTTTTAAAAACTTCTCACAATTTCTACTTTTAACTGTCAATCCATAAATATATTTAAAATAATTAGAAAGAAAATCATATTTAAGTAAAATGAATGTTTTTACATTATTTATTTGTTGTTTGTAAAGTATAATTTAAAAAAATTAACCATGAGTAGGATTAAAATGGTGATTTATGAGGATTCTCATAAGGAATAAATGATGTGCAAATGCAAGTTCCTAAATGTTGTTTAGTAAATAATCTGTGTTATGCTTTTCCCAAATAAAAGTCCTTAAACAAGAAAGAAAAACTTTTGAGAATAGTAATAGCTATCAAGGCAATTTTTGTTCATGAAACCATAATCATAATTAACTTATTGAGTCATAAATACATTTTATTTCATCTCACTCTAGGTCAAACTTGTGTTTTCGTTTGCTGCTTTAACAATAAATAAGATACCAAAACTATATTTTCAACTCACATGCTTTGATTTCTGTAAAATATGATATGACGGGAAGGGTGAAAAATGCCATCATTCATAAGAAAAGAACTATGAACTAGCTATTCCTTTTTCAGAATTAAGCGCAAAGTATTTGTACTTTATATTGAAAAAAAATGTGACTAGAATTATCAAAAAAGGACAATTAAGAGACTGTAAAGTTTTTCTTCAACCATTCTTTCATTATTTCTCTTTGATTTTAAAATGTTTGTTTTAATTCGTAGAAGAAACCATGAAATTTAAAATTTTATTAATTAAAATCTCATAAATGTGCTGAATAACTCAAGACAGATTTTTTTCATTATTGAATGTTCTTATAAAAACTATTGTTTATCAAAATGCAAGTTTCTTTTTTTAAATATTATGTAAAATTGTTTTAAAAAGTAACATTTTAATAACTTTAAACTTTGAAATGAACAAAGTATTTGGAAAGCCGAATAATTACTATTCGGTTGGTTGAATATTCGGTATTCGGCCCAACAATTACTATTTGGCTAGCTGAATATTCGGTATTTGGTTCACCTGTCGTTCGAATATTCGGCATTCGGTTTTCCGCCAAAATATTCGGTACATCCCTAAAAAATATTATATTAGATTTGTTCTAAAAAACCAATTGGTTTAAACAATGCCAACCCAGTTAGAAATATAATAAAATCATAGTGCAAAATCCCCATTCCCAATCTAAGAATGCAAGAAAAACAAAGACTTAACCCAACAAACACAGAGAAAAAAAAATGCCAATTATTCATTAGCATACATAACAAAAAGAAATCAATGGAGAAAATTACTTAAGAATGTCATATTCGAGGCTTTGAGGAATGATGAAATCCTTAGTAAATCTTAACTAAATCAAGCAATTTAAATAATAAAAGTGCATTTTTAGCTCGAGTCTGCCCTTCTAGCTATAAATATTTTACAATTAATGGTTTTATATATATATATTTATTTATTCATTTAAGTCTTTAAAAAAAAGGGAAGAAAGAAAACTAATTTTTTTCTAACCAGCTAATTTTTAAAAAGTTGTTTTTTCTGCCATGTAGATTTATAGCTTATACGAAAAGTGGGGTTGATTAAAAATATTTGTCAATTTAGAAATTTATTAATTCATAATTTTTCTGGAACTTTGCTTGTAGCTTCTGCATAGCTTGGATTTTGCATTTTACAATGTGTAAAATAAAACAAAAAAAACAGATGAAAAAAAACCAGCATGGTTTTTTTTTTTTTAAACCATTGGTTTAAACCATGGTTTAAACCACTGTTTAAACCAAACAACCCTGCTGCACACATAGGTTCCAACCTCTGTATGTGTCAGTGATGGTAAGTTTCAAATCTAAATTGAATCAAATTTAAATTTATTTATTGGATAATTGCAAATCATGGATAAAAATAATGATTCATGATTTAACAGGTTTCCAAACATTATTTCTGGTTTTCGTAATGGGTAAAACGGAATTTTATATCAGGTCTCTTACAAAAAATGCGAATGAAATATTTTAATTTTCCAAAAGCATCAGATATCTCATTGGTGTATTTCAAGAATATTATAAAAGTTTTCACAACTAAGCCCAACTGAAGGGGCACTTTGTGTTTTATCAACAATGAGTTTTGACATCAACTTTGATGGATTTAAGTTTGGTTGAATAGCAAAAAAATTAGTAATTTTAACAAAATATAGTTATTTAATTTTATTCATATTACTATATTTTTGTAACTTATGCAACTTTTTATAAAAACTCTCAACATTTTCATATTTTCTTCATTTGTTCAAAGGTGTCCCTTGCTTGTTCAAAGGTACCGCTACATGGGGCAGGTTTGAACAAAAATCTTTCAACTTTTTAAATCCTCACAACTTATTTAATTTCTTTGGAAAATGTTTAATTTATGGTTCATATGATGAAGAAATGCGTTGTTTTCTATTGTGTAATATTTAAAACTCAATAAATATAATTCAAGTAAGAAATAGATTGATTTTCAGAAAAAATGTTCAAAGGTGCCCCCTCTCCCCTACCTATATTATATAAATACCTATATTATAAAATGCTCTTAGTATATTATCACTTTTTTCACAAAAATAAATTTGTTCTTTTAATATTGTACAAGATATTTCATTAATTTTTTTCTGTTATTTTTGTGCTAGAATAATTTTCTTGTATATTTTCAGAAGAACCATTTAACTTTGCATGTAGTAGTAGATACTTCTTAAGTTATTGCAGTGTATTATTTATTTTAAAATATTCTGAAAAGTGATGTTAAAATATAGAATTTTTGTAAAAATATATATTTTTTAACTTTTAAATAGAAATTCAACAGTAAACAATAATATCATCAATAGTTAAATTTGTACAGCATCAGAATAGCATTATGAAAATTTCTATTTTTCAAGTGGCTGAAAATTATTATATAATCAAAGTATATTTACACGATCCTTTTGAAACTTTTTGCTACTTTGAATAACATTCATTACCTTTATTTTAATTTTTTAACAAAATTTTTTATATATTAAATGCATGTGTGAAATATGAATCAGTGCAGGTTAAAACTCTTATTGGGTCCTTTTCTTAGTTTCTGCCACTTACTGGCAGAAACTAATTTCTGCCATGCCGGTTATAACTGCTGGTTTTAACCACCCCGGCAGAATCTTGCCAGCCCTGATGTAGCAATGACTAGTGATGGGCGATTCTCGAAAATTTCCTATTCGATAAAAATCGTAGTCGTAAAAAAGCA
The DNA here is from genome assembly GCA_964019185.1 of Maratus speculifer. Lineage (NCBI taxonomy): Eukaryota > Metazoa > Arthropoda > Arachnida > Araneae > Salticidae > Maratus > Maratus speculifer. The sequence continues at coordinate 183,728,767 of OZ025297.1, forward strand.
CATTCGATAAAGTCATCGATTAATTTCGAGAATCTACAATCAAGATGTTTTACAATCGATTATTAAAATCTTTGTTATTATATGTTTAAAAAGCATAATTTAGTAAATACATGGTAACTGAAATCAAATGAATTTAAAAAACAACAACAAAACAAAAGGATGTTATAATGGAGTCGCAAAGTCATGTAACGGCGTTCCTTGGTTGCAAAAAGTTGTAAAGTCGTGAGTAGCAAAATGACCAAAGAAAAAAAAACCAAAAGCACTCCTAGTGTAAAGAACATGAACTAAAAGGATATTAAAAGTGATCAAAATCTTTTATTGATTTTTGTACATCAATTGAGATACGATCTACAATTCCCCCATTATTAGAAGACTCTCTATTGAAATATATTAAACGGACCACCCGGGGGGCAAAGTAGTCCAGGAACAATGAAAATGCATAATATGAGTAAATGGTCATTAGGCTTTCCAACAATACATTGCATGATGGGTGTCGGTTAAATTTATTAAAGAGCTTCCCGCGGGGGAAAGTCAGGAGGGGGGATGAGCGTGGAAGGCATATAGAATAAAATGGTAATTACAGAGTTTTCTAATGATATATCATGAAAGAGGAGTCAACAAAAAATATAAAAACACTTCCCTTAGAATTCCAACTATTGCAACACCCGAAATACAGCCTGTCCTCACTGTTTGTGAATTTTTCATACATTATAAATTATATATTAAAAGTCTCCATAAAAAAAAAAAAAAAAAAAAAAAAAAATATCTGAATTCACAAAAACGAAATGATTTCAAAAAAGTTTGAAAAGCACTTCTGTAAGGAGGCCAAATTGAGGAAAGGAGAAGAAAGATTCATAATATGAAAGAGTGGTTTGAAAACTTTCCGATGATACGTCATATGACGGGTCCATAAAAAGCTTGAAATTTACTCCTCACTACTCCACTATTTTTTTTTCTTCCCTGAATACATCCGGAAATCACACAGCCTCGCTTTAAAATGTTTATATTTAATAAAATATTTTTACCATAGGGGTCCATCAAAAAATCACATTTAAAATGAAATTTATTCTCAAAATAGCTACGATTTAAAAAATTCACCCCTCATCGCTCCCTTCCCTCCTGCAGAAATTCAACCCCAGGAGGTGAAAGATTCATAATATGAAACAATGGTTTGAAAAACATTCCAATAATAATCACATGAAGGGTCCAAAAAAAGTTTGGAATTTACTCCTCACCCGCAGGTTTACTTTTTCTTAACATAATACACCCGGAAATCATGCATCCCCCACTTTAAAATGTTTATAATTAGCAATTTTATTAGAAGGTTCCATCAAGAGACCACTTCTAAAATAATAGTTATTCTTGAAATAGTTACGATTAAAAAAATACACTCCCCCTCGCTCCCCCGTCCTGAAAATAAACTGCAGAAAGAGAAAGGTCCATAATATGAAAGAGTATTCCGAAACCTTTCCTATGACATATCATGACGGGTCCAAAAAAGTTTGAAATTTACTCCTCACCTGTGGCCGTAATGTTACTTTTTCTTCCCAGAATGCACCCGGAAAACACGCAGTCCCCATTTTAAACTTTTGTATTTATGAAATAATATTTACCAGAGCACTCTGAAAACCACATCTAAAATGATATTCATTGTCGAAATATCTAACATTAAAAAAAAAAAAAAAAAAAAAAAAATCACCCTCTTATCGCTCCCCCTCCCCTTTCTGAAATTCAACTACAGGAGGAGAATTATTCGTAAAATGAAAGAGAGGTGCGAAAAAATTCCGATGATATATATATATAACATGACGGGTTCAAAAAAGAGGTTGAAATTTACATGTGACCTGTGTGTTCACTCATTTTTCCCAGAATACACCTAAAAATGACGCACCCCCCACTTTAAGATCTTTATATTTAATAAGTTATATTTACCAAAGAGTTCCATGAAAAAAACTCCACAACTAAAATGATATTTATTGTCGAAATAGCTACGATTTAAAAAATTCACCCTCTTATCACTTTCTCCCCCCCCCCCTCTTCCCTAAATTCAACTCCAGGAGAAGAAAGATTCGTAAAATGAAAGAGAGGTGCCAAAGCATTCTGATGATGTATATATAACATGAGGGTTAAAAAAAAAGGTTTGAAATTTACACGTCACCCGTGGGTTCACTCATTTTTCCCAGAATACACCTAAAAATGATGCAGCCCCCACTTTAAAATCTTTATATTTAATAAATAATATTTACTGGAGAGTTCCATAAAAAAATCCACACCAAAAATAACATTTATTGTCGAAATAGCTACAATTTAAAAAATTCATCCCCTCATCGCTCCCCCCTCCCCTCCTTCTGTCCCTTAAAATTCAACTCCAAAAGTAGAAAGATTCATAATATGAAAGAATGGTTAAAAGAGCTTTCATATATGCCTCTCATTTCAGCAAATCTCATCCCGATAAAGTCAGGCATTTCGAGAAACTCATTTCTTCGCAATGAAAATTTACCTCAATGAAATAGGTTTATCGAAGGACTTGTAAACTTTGCAATGAAATTTAACCTTGATAAAAGCAGCATTTCGAGAAGCTTGTGGTTTTCTGATGAATGCGTTTTTCGATAAGGATGATTTTCGTTCTTGCTGAGAATAGAGATGAGAAGGTTTATTGAGCAGAGTTTTTTCGATGAAGCTTTGTGAAATGAAACGTTTATTGAGAAACGAGATACAGAAAGAAGTATGAGAATATGACAATGGCTTGTGAAATGAAGACATAATTTTCAAAATTTCAGATATTTTAGCCATACTAAGCTGTCACGTACTTGGAACCCTCCAATAAATATTATTTAATAAAAAAATTTTCAAAGAGGGGGCTGGAGAGGGGACAAACATATGATTAAAACCGTAGCTATTTCTACAATACCTGTCATTTTAAGTGTGGTTTTTCGATCGAAGCATTGGGTAAACATTATTTATCAAATATTAAAAAAAATTAAAGTGCGGGCTACAGGAATTTGGGGGAGAAAGGGTGGACCCTCGGGGGCAGGGGGAGGGGGACAATTTTCACTTTTTTTAAAGCCATCATGTGGTATATCATCTTAAAGATCTCAGATTACTCTTTCATATTATAATACTTTCTTCCTCCCCTTTTCAATTTGGTTCCCACGGTGGGGGGAAGGCAGTTTTCGAAACTTTTTGCGTTTTTGTCATTTTAGATCGAATTGTTAAATTAAAAATGTCCTTAGGTGCATTAGGAATTTTTTCGAGATGAGAAAAAACCATTGAACTCGTCACATTGTTACCATAACTTAGGCAAATTCTTTTAAAGTTCTTTCTTTGAAGGCCTCTTCCATGGGAGAGGAGCTTGAACTCTTCCTGCCTCCCAACATACACCTTAAAATATAGCTCATTTGATTCTCTACCAATTTTAACTTAAAAGTTTAAGCTACAAGGCGCCCCTGGGCTGTGGACCCCCCTGTCTGTTATTCACCTAATTTTGCTCATTTCTTCACTTCATTTCAATTTTTAAACGTCTATAACTTTGCTTCTATGGGAGTGACAGTGGGGAGAAAAATTATGGCAAAACTAACTTTTCTTCGCTGCTTTTTTTGCAGTTTTCCGGTTTTTCACCATAGCACTCTTTTTTTGGGGGGGGAGGGGGGGGGGACTGTTTTGCAATTTTTTATGTAATATGTCTATTGAAAGCTTATGCTTCATGCATTACAAATCTAGCATAAAAAAATTTCTCCCCTCATTCTGGGTCATGTTATGGACTCATAATGGGTTGAAATTTAAATTTCTCAAACTTCCATGAGGTTTTCGTCAAATCAGCATCTGAAAAAAATCGTGCCAATGTGGTGTGTGTATAACATCTGTGCCATATAAATATTGTTCACTACTTCTGGGACTCTGGCCTCCTCTCACGTGTAGGCGTTGATTTACCGTGAATACTTATTCCTTGTATTTCCTGGACAATAAAATATTTCCTGGCGATAAAAAAATTACACACGTAATTTTTCAAGTTTTCACTTCTGTCGGCACTCCCGAAATGCCATTATTTATTTTTTATCTATTTTTACAGAGCTTCCAGTAAGTAATATTTATAATATATAGAATTTAGAAAAGCAGGAAGTTGTAGTTTGGCCTGTGACTATTTATTGATCTTATGTACCTCGATCTTATTAATTTGCCCCTAATTCCCTACCTTGGGGGGGGGGGTCAAAATTTAGCCGAGACCCCTCATGTGTACAGTGTTGGAAAGGGCTGTGACCATTACTCATGTTATTGATGTTATACACCTTCGGCGAATCTCACTCCACTTTGCCCTCTCAGGGGCACCTTTCTAAATTTTGCCAATACTCTTCATATGATATATATTTGGAAAGCAGTATGCCCACTTATTCATATTATGCAGCTCTTATGCTTTTTTCCCCACCTTTCACACCCCCAAGGTTTGTTCGGTTTGAGATTTTTTTTTTTTTTTTGTTTACAAGATTTTATTATGTGTGCACACTGCGTTAGGTATATGATGCTGTATACAACGAGGACCCAGTTCGAGATTCCATATTACAAGATTGCATATAAATTAGAGACGGCAATGAAAGGAGGGGCTCACTAGCGAGTAAATCCGTCATGTCTTTATTAACACCGACTCATTCACTTGCAGACGACTTTTGATAAAATCGAATCCTGTATGGTATAAAAGCAACTGCAAACTGGAGTCATCGAGAAAAATTTTACACAATCGAAAGTTATCAAGATGTTCATACAATCGAGAAAAGCTTCTCGTTATCGCTCATCACTAGCAATGACCCTTGAGCAGTTGACACGTTATTTTCACATTTTTCTTGATGTCTTTTCAACCTTAATACTTTTGCATTTACAAGTTAAGTTGACAACATACTTTACCCTTCAGACTTGAAATTTTTACACTTGAAGAATTTTTATTTACCTATTCATAAAAGCTCCAGACTATTTCTTTGTGTCTTCCACAACATTTACTATTATTTAAATTACTCATAAGTTAATTCTGTATTTCCACAACTTATATTTTTAACTACAACACATGTTTTATGCTTTTATGCAATTGGTTTATATTTTTACAATTGCAGGATCCATTTTTAAATTTCTATCTTTCTTATTGCATTGCATAAGTATATTTTACCAATGAACTTCATTATTTTGTGAGTGTAGTTTAACTTCACTGTTACTTTTATTATGTATTAAGTTACTTTTAATTACAAAGGAAAATTAACTATTAAAATTAAGATTTTTTTAAAGTTTTTATCATTTCTGACCACTTTTGGATGGTTTAAACCATTTTTAACCAGTGTCCTGGTCAAAATCGATTTTCAACGTCAATTTTGACCAGTTAATAATATTACCGTCAAAATCGATTTTTCGATTAAAATAATAAACCCTGCATAATTTGAGTTAAAAATATTTAATTTAATGACGGGGCGAGCCGTGCCTTTTTAATTTTGCGAGGCTCGGGCTGTGTCAGGTCTTCTCGCTTTCAGAAGCGGGCGGTATCGTTATCATTATTTTTCTGCAGATTTGGGTCGGGGCCAATGGCAGGTCTGAGGGGGGCGTTCGTCTTCACTTCTTGTGCTTATAAAAGTTTCCCAAAAATACATGCACCCTCGGAAGAAATGAGTTAAATCGTAACTAGAATCCCCCTCCCCCCAGGCCGCGCCTTTTTAAGTTTGCGAGGCTCAGGCTGTGTTTTGTCTTACCGCATTCAGAACTCGACCGTCATTTATTTGATACAATCATGATCATTATTTTTCTGCAGATTTGGGTTGGGCCTGACTTATTTTTGGTCCAGATCGAGTCTGGCCTGGAGTCATTCTTCTCAGATGTCTGCATAAGAGATGCCACAAGTTCAGACTTAGCCCGTGTCCGATACGAGATCGTGCTCTGTTTTATGCTGGTCTACTGATTTGGACTCATTTTTTCTGTAATCTGAAAATTTTATTTATCGATGAATAAAAAAATTAAAAAAAAAAAAAAAAAATCTTCTTAAAAATTAGTATTTATTCCTTTTAAAATCAATGTCTTGCTATTTTGATAAAAATGAAAGTGAAGCACAATTTTTTTTTTAATTTTATTATTTGAATACCATTAAAAGAAAAAAAACAATTAGTCATATCTACATCTGTAGATTTGTTCAAGCATTGCTGACGACCGACAATCCAGCATCTACAAAAAAAGGCGGGAATAATGAATTTATCTTTAGTTCGATTTTTGTTTGTGACAGAGATTATTTTGCAATTGGATCGTTTATTATTATTATTATTTAGATATCTAACGCGAAAAGAATATTTTCTTTTGATTTTATTTTGCGGCTACCAAATAATTTAAATTTCTAGTGTATGCAACGTATACAAGTCGTAATCACTTTTCATATGGAAATAACTGTAGTAATTATAATTTCTTTTGGGATCTTTGCTGATGCCGTAACGGTAAGTAAATGTATTTACCATATTCTTGCGATCAAGTAGTGTTTCCCCTGTTCCTAAAAAAAGTGTTGAACTTTAAAAATTTTAATTTGAGGTTATTTTCTGGATCATGCTATAACGAAGGCTTGTTATGAAGAATGAAATGGTTATAGTTAAGAATGTGTATTTTTACAGAAAATTTAAAAATGTTGTCCAATTTAACAGATAATAGACAGTATTTTCTACAGGTTCCATGCATTTATTCATGAAACACATTTGATTAACATGTCCATTGTCCATAATATTTTCTTACTAAAACAAAGACAAAATATGAGAATCCTTTTATGCATACAGTATATTTTTATTTCATACCAAACTAAACTTTTGATAACATTAAATTTAATTTTTGGTTTAACAGCCTTTTTTCATGTAAAAAATAGCTTTAAAATTATAATTACTTTTGGAATACTTTTTATAAGTATTATGCAACTTTTTCTACTGTATAATTTCATTATCGGGCTTTTGCTCTTGATGCCGCAAAATGTTGCTGGCTCAGGCGGGACCCTGCTGTGGAATAAGAGCCCGAATTTATCTCTAGTTTGCACTGACCAAAATTTCCCTGGCTGGGGTTCGGCTCGGAATGAAAGTTAAATTTCGGTCCGTGTCCGACCCAGCCTAGACGTATGCATGTGCCCGGACCTGGCCGAGTCGGCAAAATGGTTTTGAATTTTCTAACGGGCCAGCAAAATTAGAATAATTTTTCAAACAGGCCGGGCCAATAAACAAAGCAAACGGACCGAGCCGGCAAAAAAAATTGAAGGGCCATATGGGCCGAGCCCATAAAAAAAATTAGTGGGCTCACTGCCCTTTATAAAGATTTAAGCGGGAACATTAAAATATGAGCTATTTTCAATTATATGGGTTTAATAAAAATAAGTATAAATGTGCATCCCAGCCGATACTAGTTTGACAACATCTATACAGAAATGTAACTTTTACAGTGTAGAGATCAGCATTGGAGAATTATATTGAGTGTAACCCGGGTTTAATATTTTTTTTTAGCAGGCTCATACTGGCCCGAGATCAGGCTTGCATTGTTTTTCTACATATAGACGAGCCGGGCTAGAACTAGACTTAATTGTTCTCAAGTTGCATAGGACATCCAATATGCAGCGCGAAAGGGGGGGGAGGCAAAGGATGCGGTCGGCCCGGGCAGGGAAATTTAGGGGGCACCAAATACCAAATTTATGCTACTAGCGTAATTTTTGGCCTGTTACAAGAAAAAGTTGGAACAGGGGAGGGGGGGGGGGGAACCACATTTTGCTTTGCCCTGGGTGCAGTTTTCTCTTTGCACGTCAAATGATTGCAAATTTTTCTACCTTCTCATGCTGTCGCTTCCAGAAATTCTATTGAAAACGATAATTTTCACAGTATTTTCGTAAACTGCTTATCAAAAAATGGATAACGCCATAGTTTCTGAATAAAAATGCCTGCTAATCCTGCTAATGTGATCCATAACATAAACATTAGTTAACCTGATCAGCAGCAAGAAAGGGAAGTTAACCGGACCCAAACCCGACCCACAGCAAAAACTAGAAGTCAACTGGACCCAGACCCGATCCGCAGCAAAAACTAGAAGTCAACCAGACCCGACCCGCAGTGAAAAAATTAACCCCGACCCATGCATTATAGTTGAGTCTCCAAATTTCTAAAATCGCCCCCCCCCCCCCCCTGAGGAGTCTCCAGATCCGCCCTTGAAAAGGTCTCAAAATTTTTGCCAATATTCTTAAGGAGAATGGCACAATATATCTCTAGCCATTACACACAATTAGCACAAAACAATTATATTAACAAAATGAATTACTGTTCCTGTAAATTAGAAGTAATGAAGCTATTTTTTATTGTAAAGCAATAGAATGAACAGCAAGACACATATTACAAATTTTGAAAATGCACCAATGCAATTTAACTCAAGGAAATGAATATTCATATGCAAATACTCAGTTCATGTCAAGATTAATAATATAAAAATATTACAAATTTAAGAGATTTGTATAAAAATTTTAAGAATATTGAAACTAATTGTTTCATTATAATACATTATGCAAAAAATATTTTTCAGAAATAATTTTTTAAAATCATTAATTTATCACTTTGAAATGGACTAAAGTGTTGGTTTCAGGCTGATGATATTAAAAAATTATTTTGAACCATTTATTCTTACAATTACTTAATAATATTTCATAATACAAATCATTCAATTATTCTGATTTTTAAAAAATATTTGAGCCTTTTTATTATTATTATTTTTAGTTATATCAACAACTACCAAGAACTGAATAATTATGCCTTAAAAATTAAATTGAATTATATTTAACAGAAAAAATATATTAATTATAACTCTTCACTGAAAGCATAAAAATATTTAATTATTTATTAATAATTGAGTACTTAAATAATTTAAAATAAAATGTTTATCTCATAAACAGAACAAAAAGTAATTTTCATACTGAAGGGCAAGAACCATAAGTTGACCACTTTTCAGCTATCAATTCAACATCTTGACCTTTATAAGCACTTTTTGTTAATGATCCTTCAACTTTAATAGAACTGCCATATGTAGGACATCTAGGATAAAAATATAATAAATAAAGTGATATGTTAAACAAATCCTAATAGATTTTATTCAATTGACACCACTTTTTGTCAAATAATTAAATTTAGTTTATCAATCAAGCGTCTTAATTAAATAAGGCAATTTTTATTTTTATTTTTTAGTGGTTTAAAAAACATGTGCTTTAAGCATCTTTTGAGGATACATATATGCACCCATGCTCCCAAAAAGTTAAAACCCCAATTCCTTTTTCTAATTTGAAAAAATTACCATAAAATAATTTTTTTTTTAAATCTGCTAAAAATTCCAAAATTACAGAAGGCAATATTTACTGCACTGGGTTAAAACATTGTATATAAAATTCTGTCACAAATGGCAAAAAAATCACCATGGAATGTGAACATATGCATTAAAAATCACTAAAAATTTAAAAGTTGTGAAGGACAAAGTATACTGTATCAAATTAAAAATTTGCAACCATTTTTTTTTCTATGAAAGCTAAAAATTGATAATGATAACAGAATAAAAGAATGTTATCGAAATGTGGGTGGCAGTATTGAATTCAGGTAGTGGCCCGGGGGGAGGACAACCCACCTGTGGGCAGATGGTTTGATTTAGTATGCAATATGCACTAGAAAAGTTCATTGAACTGAAAAAATAAAATGGAGGACCACAGATATAAAATCATCTTGATGAGAGGTTGAAAATTGTTGTTTTGATTGAGGAAGAAAATAAAACACACAAACAGATGCCATATTGCCATTATTTTGTAACAACAGTTTTGAAATAACAAAATATTTTTTCTGTTCTGCTATGCTTAAAATTGAATAAAACAGACCTGCCAACCTTTAAAAATGAGAAAACATAGCATGCAAAATTAAAATTAATCTAGAGGTTGGTTGGTTTTTGAAGTCTTTTTTTTTTTTTTTTTTTGAGTTTCTTCTCAATTTACAGCATTTTTTTTTTTTTTTTTTTTTTTTTTTTTTTTTTTTTTACATTTGTAAAAGAAGACCCAATTTTAAATTTTTAGGCCAGTGCAATAAATTTAGATTAAATTCACAATTTTTTCCACAAACTTTTCATGAGAATCACATTTTTTTTTTTTTCCAAAAACCTAATTTTTATTTTTTTATCACGAACGATTCTTCATTGAAATCTGCACTTTTGACTGCAAGCTTTTGTAGAAATTAAGATTTTTTTTACTGCAATCTTTTGACAAATTTTGTGTTTTTTTACCACGACCCTTTAATGAAATTTATGTTTTCTTTCAGCTATCTTTCGATGAAATTTGTATTTTCTTACTGATCTTTTGCTGAAATTTGGGTTTTCTTTTTGCAATCTTTTGATGAAATTCGAATTTTGTTTCCTTGAAATTTTGGTGAAATTTATATATTTAATGCAATCCTTGGACAAATTTTATTTTCTTCTGCGGCCAATTGATGAAATTGATTGCTTTTGTACAATGATTTATTGAAATTTGCGATAGTTTATCATGCTGGATCGGCAAAATTTGCAATAATTTTGTGCACTACATCTGCAAAATTTTTTATATGGTTTCACAACCAATTAACAAAATTCACTATCATTTACACAGCTTTTTAATGAAATTTTCAAAATTTTCCTCTTGATCAATTCAAGATAATTAATATTTGTTTTTGAGATCTTCGAGAAAATAGTAAAATACCCAATATTTTTCCTGCGATCGATTGATGAATTGATTTAAAGAAATTCCATCGAAGAAAAAAATTTCTGGACTTCCAAGAAATTTTTAAATATATACTCGTTGAAGACTTATAGGTCTGCAAAACTTATAGGTCCGCAGGGGGGGGGGGGGGATGATACTGTGCAGCATTTTTCATCATGCAGGACTTTCCTTTTGTGTGCAAATTCCATGATTCTGCACACGATTTAAAACCCTGCCATTCAAAGAACCTTGCCTTTCAAGAAATTCTCAAATTGGGAAATTTGTTCCTCGGGAAAAGAATTGCTGCAAAAATATTTCCAAAATCACAATTTACTCATGATTAATATCCATTAACAGGTTTAAGAAATTTTTTTTGCAGACCAGTTTTCTTTTTTTTTTACCCCTTGAGCATTTTTTATTGCCTGAATTTTTGGATTAAAGATTAATTTTTTTAAGCTTTTGAAACCAAATACTTTAAAATTTTGGAACAAAATCACTCCTAAAAATATGCTGCACTGACTAAAACTCACTGGAGAAAAAAAAAAAAAAAAATTTCTTCTTTTGCAAAAAATTCTAATTTAAGACCTATTTTCATAGTATCGTAGTTTATAGGTTGTAGATCATTAATTATGATTTTTTTCATAGCAGTTAACAGGTCTGATAAAATGAACAAAAATTAATAAAATTGTAGTAAAATAAAGCAAATTACTAAAATTTCAAAACAAAAATAAAATAAACATTATTAATTATGAGTTTGAATGAAAATAATTCATTTAGAAATTATGAAGTTATAAAAAGCCAAAAAGAATTAAAATGAAGGCATACTTTTTTGAAACAATGTAATTAATTACAGAGTTTCCCTCAGGTTTAAAAAAGGGCAGGGCGCTACTGTTCTAAAAAAGGCACTTTTTAGATTTTCAGGGCACTTTTTACATTTTTCAGAGCACTTTTATAAAGTTGAATCTAGAATCTAGCGGTTCAAAAAATCGTGAAAAAAAAACCCAGAAATTTCATCAAAAAATTGAAAAAAAAAAGGTAAATTTTTTTAAAAGATCGCAAAAAGAGCAGTTTTTGTTCAAAGATTGCAAAAACTGCATATTTTGCTAAAAAATCAGGAAAAAACGACAAATCTCGAAAAATATCGCGAAAAAACGAAAATTTTCACAGAATTTTCCGTTTTATTGCGATTTTTGGACATTTGCTGTTTTTTTCGCAAATCTTATGACGAAATCTGCCGATTTATCGCTATTTTTTGACGAAAGTTGCCATTTTTTGCGACTCATTTGACAAAATTTTCAGTTTTATTGTGTTTTTTGAAAAAAAAATTTCTCGTTTTTCTACAATCTTTTGAGGAAATCTGGCGTTTTGTGAAATTTTGTGACGAAATTAGGCATTTTTTTTTTTTTTTGAGAATTTTGTCGGAAATTAGTCATTATTTCACGATTTTTAATTAAACTTGCCGTTTTTGGACGAAATTACCCACCCCACAGATGTAATCATGAGTATGAGGCTATTTTTTGTGTAATTTATGGGCTATCAGGCATTTGGATCATCACTGGAGGGCTGCTTTTTTTTAAATGTGGGGCAAGAAGGGTGCTATTTTTTTGAATGAATGACAAGAGGGGCGCTAGTTTTTAAACTAAAGGGCAGGAGGGGCGGAGCGCCCCCCTGAAACCCTCTGAAGGAAACTCTGTAATTATAATTAATTCAGAATAGGGAGGCACCTAATAGTGATTTTGGCCGAATAACGAATATTTGGTTAGCCGAATACTAATTGTTGGGCCGAATATTGAGCCAGCCAAATAGTAACTATTTGGCCGAATACCGAATATTCAGCTTTCCAAATACCTTTTATATCTCAAAGTTTAAAGGTATTAAGGGTGTATTCGAAAAAATGTTTTTCCACCTTTAACAGCTCGAAATGTTCCGATGCAATTTCAGACACCTTTTTAAAAGTAAAAACATGAAACTTGCTGAGGGGATTCTTGAAGGGACGTATGACATGCCGTGTGATGTCTTTTTACTCTCATTTCATTAGAATTTGAGTTAATAACAATTACCTTATCAGCATGACCTTTTTTTTCGATATAAAGTACAAATACAGTATAGGATCTGTTAACCGGCATCCCGGTATCCGGAACGCTCCGAAAACCGGAATGCAAATTGGTAACTTTTTTTCAGTGATCCTGCGGATGCGCTGTAGTGCGTAAATTATACAAAAAATCGCCGACGGATGCAAAAAAAAATAGCTCTTACGCATCCCTTGGGACGTGTAATTTCGTCAAAGGATCGCGAAAACACTGCAAATTTCGTTAAAAATCATGAAATAACGACTTTCAGCAATTTTTGTCAAAAGATTCGCGGGAAAATAGGTAATTTCGTCACAAAATCCCCCAAAAAGACAGATTTCCCCAAAAAAATAACAAATATAGTCCAAAAAATCTCGATAAAACGGCAAATTTTGTCAAAAGATTCGCAAAAAACGGCAAATTTCAACAAAAGATCGCAAAAAACGTTAACTTTCTTCAAAAGATCTTAAAGGCAAATTTCTTCAAAAGATCACGAAAAAATAATGGCAAATTTTGTCAAAAAATTACGAAAAACGGCAGATTTTGTCAAAAAATCCTTGAAAAAGGGCAAAATGCGTTAAAAATAAAAAAATAAAGACTAATTTTCGGCAAATTTTGTCAAAAGATTCGCGAGAAAATGGGTAATTTCGTCACAAAATCACCAAAGAAGGCAGATTTCCCCCCCAAAAGATTGCAAAAAAAAATAACAAATATAGCCCAAAAAATCACGATAAAGCGGCAAATTTTGACAAAAGAATCGCAAAAAACGGCAAATTTCAACAAAAGATAGCGAAAAATGGCAATTTTCATCAAAAAATCGTAGTAAATGGCAAATTTCTTCAAAAGATCACAAATAAAAAGGCCCAGCCGGAAGCAGAATTCTCAGAAATGGATAATGTGTTTGCAGTGTTTTTGCCTCCAAATTGTACATCACTTATCCAACCATTGGATCAAGGGATTCTATTCTGAGATCTTTAAAAACTCACTACAAAAATGACTTCTTAAAAAAAAAAAAATGCTCACAGACTGCAACAAAGGAATTGGAATAAAAAATTTCCAGAGAAGCTTCACAATCAAACATGCTGCCATGTGGCACTCTGCATTATTTTTCAATGACGAAATGAGCCGGAGTTTGAAGGCTTCAAGATTTCGAAAGAGAAGCAAATTATTGCTGATCTGTTGGCATATGCCAAAGACTTTAATTGTCCAGAAGCTAAATTGTTTAGAAGCCGATGAAAACATTCCTGTCACTAATCACATGATCGACAGTGAGATTTATGAAATGATGACAAACAAAATATCTGAAATGATGAGAAGGACAACCAGCAGAATGAAGCAGTTAATAAGGTATCAAATGAAAAATTAATATTTTATACCGAACAATTAATTTCAGCCATGCAACAGAGGAGCTACTTCCACTAGCAGAAAATCATGTCTCTGTACAAAATACAAGAACAATTAGGATAAGAGACACGCTATAAGCAAAAGACTATCTTAGAAATGTTTGCTAAATCCCAATCAAAAGGTTCTGTTTCAAAATCTCAAAATTAAATTTCATATATATGTATATTTTTTTTCATTTATTATAATTATTTTTTTTTATTTTGTGTAAATTAATCAATAAATTAAGGTATTTACATGTATTAGTATTCATATTTACCTATTTATTTCACTATTTATGAAATTATTTCGTGCATTTCTTATACTTACGGTAAAGTGTTCCGAATTACGGAAAAACCCTTTATCCAGAATGCCCTGGGTCCCAAGCATTCTGGATAACGGATCCTATACTGTACTTTCAACTTCATTCTGAATAAAGGAATGTCTAACTCATGTTTTTTTTTTTTTTTTTTTTTCTTATTAAGGGTGGCATTTTCCAGCCCTTCCCATCATATCACATTTTACAGAAATCAAAGCATGCTGGATGAAAATATAGTTATGTATCTTATTTATTGTTAATGCAAAAACAAAAACATAAGATTGACCTAGAATGAGATGAAACACAATATACAGGGTGAGTCATAAATATCGAAACAATAGGCTATCTCCTCAAATAATACCCCTAGACCCATACTTCCAATTGCAAAAATTGATAAAAAAAGGTGAAATTTCTGATAAGATAAGTTGCAACTCCATGGGGGGTCTATTTGAAAAAATACGAAAATTAAATTTTTATACGGCCCCCGTAGGTCAAAATTCCCAATTAAGAAATTATTCCTTATCCATTCCTAAATTGAACAAAACAAATTTCATCTCCGTATCTAAAAATCCCACAGAGATATTAAATCCCAAAATCCTCAAAAATTCCTGACTTACACCACTTTTCCCTGCCTCTAAACTGCGATTTCTTCTCTGTGATTCAACGCTTGTTAGGGAACAATCACAAATTGCAAATTGATAAAAATCGGTTTAAGATAGCGCTTTTTCTTTGGACATAAAATAGCAGCATATAGTTTTTATGCTAAATTGGTATACCAGACGTCTGCCCGGGTCAAAATATCTAGGTCAATTCTCTCGACCATAGGGGAAAAAGTTCGGCGTGGCCTGAAAAAATATCAACATCATAACCCGGACCGGTCTGGAAAATAGTTTAAATCATAGCCCGGTTCAGTCGCAAATTTCTACATAGTTTTTTAATTCGGCGTGGGAAAAAAAATGTTTAATATGGAGGATTTCTGACCAAAAAATTCTTTTATAGCTTTTCTTTTTTTATATTTATACTTTTTGTTATTAAAGAAGCGCCAAAGGCTGTAATATATTTATTTTATCAATGAATCTCTATTTATATCTAAATGTTTCACTTATATTTTAATATCGTTAATCCATATCCCATGCGTTGGAGACTCTGAAAAATGTTATACACTAAAACTTTTTAAGACGGAATCACATAGGAAAGAAAAAATACGTTATAGACAGATGCTCTCCCTAGAAGATGTAATTGGAGCTTATTTTCTTTTCAGGTACTATTGCATTTATTTTGCATGGATCAACATATTTTCCGTTTAAGACAGAATTCCGTCATAGGCAGATTTTTTTTCACTGGCTTTATTGTATTTAATTTTTTTAGCCTTTGAATAATCTATTTTAAAAAAATAAATTTTAAAGGTTTTTTTTTTTTTTTTTTTTTTTTTTTTGTAAAAAAAAAGTTTTAAAATCTAAAAATCTATAGGTTTTTCGTAAAAAAATTCGATTGAGCCGAATTTTATTTAATTTATGTACGTATTAAGTCAGTCAGAGACAGTTATTTTAAAACGGGTTTTGTCGAGACCGGGTTTGAAAATTTCATCCAGAGTGCACCTAAGTTGAAGGAAGTAGTCCCCTCCTTTATAGGACCCTACCTGGGCCCAGAATACAGATTTTTTAACATCCTCTGGAGGACGATAAAAAGCCTGAAGTTGCGAGAGGTAAATTTAAAAAGAAAAAAAAGATTTAATCTGCATCTTAGAAAAATCATTTTTTTAAATAACTGACGGACATTTAAACAATACACTTCGTTTTTCTGCATAATGAATTTTTTATCCTCTATTTCTTGTCTTTAAATTATTAAATGTTAAGAATTTTTAAAAGAAAAAAGAACTTGAAACACGTCATTTTTGATTTTTTTACATTAGTTTTGTTTCGGCAAATTTGAAAAAATGTTTACTTTTGAAAAAATGTTTGGTTTTAAAAATATTTTTTTTTTTTTTTTTTTTTTTTTTTTTTTTTTTTTAAGGTATATTATTTTTTCAATAAATATTTTTAATAGTTTTAAAATTAATATAAAAAAACCTTGGAACAAAACTAAAATCAGATTTTCATCTTTAATTAAATGGAAAGAAACTGAAATCCGATAATTAATGTTACGAGTTATAACGATTTTTGATTGTCCCATTTAAACCAGTACTAACCACATGAAACTTTTATAAATTGTATGAGAAATTTTAGAATGTGATTTTCTTGGCAAATTATAATGCTAACCATCACAAAAAAAGAAAAAAATCAAAATTCTAACTCAAGAAATATATTTTTTACGCGTTTTCTAGAACTGTTAAAGTAACAGTTTTTTGAATTGCGCGCTTTTCAATTTGCGTCTAATCCCTTAAAACACTGGTGAATTTTTTAAACGGCTATAACTTTGCAAATTTTGGAGATATGAAGATGCAACTTTTTGTGTCTTATTCAGGACTGAATAAGGAAAGTTTTCCTAATTGGAATTTTTGTCCTAAGGGGGCCGTATAAAAATTTAATTTTTGTAACTTTTCAACTAGACCCCCCATGGAGTCGCAATTTATCTTATCAAAAATTTCACATTTTTTTATGAATTTTTGCAATTGGAAGTATGGGTCTAAGGGCAATATTTAAGGAGATAGCCTATTGTTTCGATATTTATGACTCACCCTGTACTTATGACTCAATAAATTGATTAAGATTTCATGTAAAAAAATTGTCTGCCTGGATAACTATTAATAATCTCAAAAGTTTTTATTTCTTGTTTAAGGATTTTTATTTGGGAAAAGCAAGAAACAAATTATTTACTAAACAAAATTTAGGAACTTGCATCCGCACATCATTTATTCCTAAGGAGAATCCTAAAAAATCACCATTTTAATCTTTCTCATGGTTAATTTTCTCTTTACAAACAGCAAATAAATAATGTAAAAACATTCTATTTTCTTTAAATATGATTTCCTTTCCGATTATTTTAAATATATTTATGAATCGACAATTAAAAGTAGAAATAGTGAAAAGTTTTTAAAAATGTGTTTTATTAAGCATCAGATTCGACCGAATACTTTGATATTCGGCTAAATCAAATAGTTTGCTATTCGGTCCTAACCGAATATTCAGTAGCATGGCCGTATAAGCTGAATACCGAATAGATACCGAATATTCGGTGCATCCCTAATTCAGAATTAAGATTATTTAATCAAAGCTGAAAAATGATTAATTTTTTTCAATATACACATAAATTAAAAGATCATGAGAATAGAAATTCTCTGAATTAATTATGATTTTGCTAACCTGCCACAAGTAACCTGTAAAGTAATTCTTAAAATACAAATAGATAATGTGATAAAAGAAAAAAATAATTTTTAATGTAGATACAGCAGTTTTTCGGTTTTAAAAGAAATGACAGAGAAAGAAAACAGCAAAACACAGTGTCATTATTATATCCAGTTCAGATTAAATATTTAAGATATCTAAGTTATGTTAATTATATTATAATGCTTTTATAATTATATATATATATATATAAGATAGACATATATATACAAAAAGGATGCCATTTTTGAGGCGGTAGTCTCCTGGAATTGAATGCTTGTTCACACTGCAAGGCTCATCTGAAATAACTCAGTGAACATCACTGTGTCTGAGATC
Source organism: Maratus speculifer (assembly GCA_964019185.1). Lineage (NCBI taxonomy): Eukaryota > Metazoa > Arthropoda > Arachnida > Araneae > Salticidae > Maratus > Maratus speculifer. The sequence goes on from OZ025297.1 coordinate 183,746,920, forward strand.
TGAACAAATGTAAAGCGTGCACATATGCAGAGGTAGAATTGATTAAAAAAAAAAAAAAAAAGCTACTGGCTACCAGTTAGCACGAGAGTTTACAGGTCTGCAGTCATCATCACTGGTCCAATACATAAAATTCTATTAAGTACCTTTAACCCATTGAGTGACATCCCCTACTACTAGAATATAAACCAAACTTCCTTTGTAGTTACTTAAAATTTATGGAACAATAAAATGTCAAATTATGATTTGTAATAAAAAGTATATAGTACATAAGTATTAAAAAAAAGTATGCAGTACATAAACAAAAACTATAATATTATTGATTATATCTGAACAGGGTATTACTCAATTGTATACAACTTCAAAAATTTAAAATATTCTATAAGCTTACTTTCCTGAAGCTGACTGGAATACAATTTGTAATCTATCTAAACAAGTCCCATCTACTAGATCAACAAAATATAAATCCTTGTACTTTCTAATAGCTTGCACCCATCCCTAAAATAAAAAGTAATAAATTTTGAGACATGAATATATTTAAACAGAATTGATCATTTCAAAAATTATTTAAATTATAAAGTCAAAATTTTGCAAGAATCAATAATAACTATACTAACAACCAAAATATTTCATGGAAGGAATTTTGAAGGAGAAGTCTTAAAATATATTGTTTTCCATTGAATATGTAATTTATGCAATAAATATATGATCCAAATTCAACATGATTCTTAAAATAAAATCTGAATGAAAAATAGGTTTGTAGGGATCTGCTTAAGAAAACTTTAGGTCCTTTAAAGAATCCTTCACATTTTTTTTTTTTTTTTTTTTTTTTTTTTAAATCTTTAAACAGCACCTTCACAATCTTTTTTTTTTTTTTTTTTTTTTTTTATCTCAAAACAGAATCTTTCAAAAAAACTTTTCATCCTGAGTTAGGAACTTTTTATGTAATTTTTTATCTTATGAATAGACTTTTCACAGATTTTCATTTTTTTTCCTTTACATCTTACAATTATCTTTCACAAATTTAATCTCTTAAAAATAAAATCTGACATGTAATAAAAAAACAAAATTCAATAAAAAACATGCTATTTATTTTTTGTAATAATGAAGAATAGAACATAAATATAACAACAATTTCAAATTCACAGAATCATGACTAAAATTTTTCCAAACATAAGAAAAACTTCACAATTGCATAAAGTCAAGACGCTACGAGAAAAATTTTAACAGATCCCTGGTCTGTAAAATTTTAAGGGGAAGGTGATAAGAAAATAAATCCTTTAACAATTTTTTTAATTATTATATTTTTAGGTCTTTAAATTTTTAAGTAGCTATCAGTTATTTATTTTATGGTACTTAAAGCTATAGAAAACTTTCTGAATTAGTTCAAAAAAAGCTTTATATGAAATTTTTTCAAATGACAGATTCAATCTAAATATGTAGAATCATTAGTTTTCTTTTCTTTTTTTTTATGAAAAATTATTTGATTTTAAAATGAAATAAGAATAAAGAAGGTAAATTTAAATTACTAAATATTATCCAGACCATATCAGATACAACTGCGCCAATTATACTAATTACAATAACTCTTATTTTTTAACAACTTAATAGCATATCACACCTAATAAGAGCTGTAACATAATACAAATAACACATAATATAGTTTATTTATTTATTATTGTTTTAAAAAAAATCATTTATTAATTATAGTACATTTATTTATTTATTTGACATTATTTACTATTATAATAACGTTATGTATTAAATAATGTTAAATTACTGTTTAGAATATAATTATCAATAACTGAGGTGAACAATTGGCAATCATTTTTGGCCACCTATCTCAAGGTCCAGATAAGTACTGTACTAATGGTATGTAAGTACCATTTAAAAATATAATTACCATTCTCAAGTTTGGTAGCAGATAGTTTAAAATGGGAGATGGGCATAGCAGATTTTCTTTTCTCTTTTACAGATTATTTTTCCATAGAACCTTTATTTCACTTTACATTATGTTTTGCTATTTATTACTTAAAAATGAAAGATTGCTATTATAAATATGCATAAAGACATTGTTTTATCAATTATTACTTTAATTGTAAAATGTTTTACACCTGAAGATTATTTTTAGCCATTGAAGTATCTGTTGTATTTTCTGCAACTGGGTTCTCACATTGTTAAAAATGAAATAAAGTACCGTAATTTCCAGCATATATTATGCAAATCAAACATTTCTTTTTGGACCCAAAAATCTTATTTAGTGATTAAAGACAAATATTTACGGCAATATAAAAAGTTACATTTCTTTTTTTAAAAATTCTGGGTCGAAAAATGAATGTTTGATCCACATATTATACACCGGAAATTACTGTATATACAGTAGACTCCCTATAATCTGCACATAATTTCACGGATGTAAACAATGAAACATTCAGCTCAGATATAGGGACAAAATTTGACTTTTTTAGTTTTATATCAATTCCATATTTTTTTAATTTGTAATTTTTATTAATATTACTGAATTCCTGCTTTTTCAAGAAGGAAGAATAAATTTATTTCTGAAAAAACTCAAGATATTGCTGATAACACTGGTAATCATAATCTTCTAACCGTATATATTTACCGTATTTTCGTTTGTATAGCCCACACCCTGTGTATAACCCGCATCCCTAAATCGAGCAGTGCAGTAAAAAAAGTTCGTGTATAACCCGCGGAGATGCATCGATGTATAGTCAGCCGGCTATACACCATTTACGAACGTATATTTCGATCAGGGTTCGAAATTAGAAGCCATTAGTCATAATTTTTAACACAAATTTACCAAATTTTTTCGTGATGCATAATACCTACTGTAATTCGGCTAAAATATTAAGATTATCAGTACCGTAATTTTCGGAAGAAACGTTGCAGCTTTTACGTAGATAAAATTTCAAGCTATGCGGCGTTTACGCGCATTTTTTTTTTTTCAAACGAGCTTGATATTTTCTGAATTTTTCCAAAAATTAAAAAAAAAAAAAAAAAAATTGGTTATAAATTCAAAATTTCGGACATAAAATGTATACGTATCTTAGGTCATTGGTGGGTCATTCCACGTGAAATCAACCAATTTAAGGAAAACTTGTTGCATCATAGTCACAGATTTTTTTTTAATTTTTATCATAGACAGACATAGTACTGAAACCCTCAAATCTGAAATTTAAAAGTAATTTTCACAATATTGGCCGAGATATGGCCATTTGAAAACTGGCCATTTTTACAAAATGGCGGCCATCTTGGAATTGTATCACTGTCTAAATATGGCCATAACTTGACAACTAATGGCTCAAAGTTTATATATCTGGTACCAATTTGAAGCTATTTGTACAAAGAATGAATATTTCACATCAAAACAATAATAAATTTTCATTTTTTTACTTTTTATTATGTGCAAAGTGAAAATTTCACCCCAAAAAAGGGCAGATTGTAATGGCTCATAAAAAAAATGAATCATCATGAATTTTTCTGAAACTTGGTAAAAACGTTGCTCCATCTGTGTGCTTTAAATTAAAAAAAATTGGAAAGGTAAAATTTGTTGTTTTAAAATAAATAGTTTTTTACAGATAAGGTGTCATTAACCAAATAATGATATTTTTAGAATCTGTGAGCATTCCTGATTCAAAAAATAATGGTTAAAATAAAATTTTCTAACATCTAAATTAATGTAAAAGTATAATCAAAACCTCATTTGTACTAATTTTGTAGAAGTCTGCCTCCAGCCCCCTCCCCCCCACCCCAAAAAAAAAAAAAAAAAAAAAAAATTAGACAATTCAAAAAATTTTACACTGAAAAAGATAAGATAATAATTAAGGAATATAATGTATAATTATAAAATACCTATAAATGCAATGCATACATATGGTGATTTACTTCACATATAGGGGCAAGTGGGGTAGAATGGGACAGTAGGTTTTTCTCTTTATGTATCATTCTAAATATTTCATCAATCACATATTAGATGAAGTAATGGTACCCCAATCTTCAGTTGAAAAAAGTAGCTAATTTACACAAGCTTGCAATTATATAAAGAAAAAGATTATTTCAAGAATCAAAACATGAATTCAAAATTTTAAATTTTGAATTCAAAACATGATGTAAAAATTTCATTATGTTTCTATAAGCTGATGTAATATTGCATCATGTTCTATATAAGCTGATGCAATTTAAAGAAAAGATTGCTACTGCACCTTCATCTGCTTCTTAATTGGCTATAATCAAAGTATGATGCTATCTTGCATCATGTTCTATATGAGCTGATGCAATTTAAAGAAAAGATTGCTGCTTTACTTCATCTGCTTCTTAATTGGCTATAATTAAAGTATGATGTAATCTTGCATCATAATGTCCAAGAAACTTGAGTAATTCCTTTTAAATACCATATACCACTTCTAAAGTTTTCAATGAAGTGTATTTAGACATACAATAATTATTTTGTACTTATTATACAGTGGAGATGGAGTGTTTTGTATGTAAAAAACTCAATGTTTCTCTGAGTACTGATGTTATTTCTGTTCTTCAATTATCCCCACGGGATTTACATTTATTAAAAAAAAGGTTACATTATATAATCCCAGATGAAAAAAGTTTTTTGCATGCGAATATATGCAAGGTTCACAAGGATAAATTTCTAAAATTTTATAGTTTAAATCAGAGACAGTGTTGTGATCCATTTAATAAACATCCAAATAGTAACAGAGCAAAATCACTGAAAACAATTTCTTTAGATATGTCTATGACAAATCCAGACATCCTCATTCCACGAAAAAAATTATGTACTTCCTGCTATTCATCAATAAATAAGATGATTTCTATTGTTGACATGAAAAGCATCTCTGATCCAGAATTTAGTGAACCCACAGTAGTAATGGAACAATTAAACAAAAGCTGTGAAATGTTAGAGTTATCGCCAATAAAAATGAATAGGCGTAGCTCAAAGAGGAAACTTGGTTATTTGCAGACAAAAGTTACAAAAATCAGCAAGTGTATTGAAACTAAAGCAGCTACAGTATTAGGTGTTGAAACCATCAGTAAGCCTCAAAATATTAAAGACATGACTTGCCCCGACTGTACATCTATGATGGAACGATTATTGAAGAAGTTTACAAATGCATCTTTTAAAGAAAAGCTTCAAATTTTGACACTAGTTCCAGATTCATGGACAATCCAGCAAACAATGATTTATTTTAATACCACACAATATTTTGTAAAAAAGGCAAGAAAGCTTAAAACAGCTGAAGGGGTGTTATCAATGCCTAGTGAAAGAAAAAGTGTTAAATTGAGTCCAGACATTATAGAAAAAGTTATTAATTTTTATTATGATGATAGTAACAGCCGCATGTGTCCCGGAAAAAAAGATTTCATATCTATCCCAACTGAAAATGGAAGAATATTAAAACAAAAGAGATTGATTTTGCACAATTTAAAGGATCTATATATTGCATTTAAGGAACAACATAACTTAAAAGTTGGACTGTCTGAGTTTTGCTCTCTACGTCCAAGAGAATGTGTTACTGTTGGAAGCAAAGGCATTCATTCTGTCTGTGTGTGCGTATACCATCAAAATGTTAAACTCATGCTTCATGCTATTCATATTAATGACTACATAGCACTATTACAGAAACTTGTTTGTTGCATTGAATCTGAAAAATGTATGTTGCACAGGTGTGATAAATGTCCATCTCCAGACATTTTAAAGAAAGATTTAATGCTTTTAGAAGAATTGGAAATGAGCAATGAAGTTATTTATAAACAATGGGTTAAGACTGATGGTGCAGAATTAAAAACAGTGATTGCATCAGTTGATGAATTTGTTGAGGATTTAATTACAAAACTCCATGATTTATGTACATACCATTTTTTTGCAAAATCTCAAAGTTTATATTTCAAGAAAGCAAAGGAGAATTTGAAAAAAGGTAATGCTGTTATTTCAGCAGATTTTTCTGAGAACTATACTTGTATTGTGCAAGATGCTATCCAAAATATTCACTGGAAAAAAGAACAGGTTACAGTTCATCCCTTTCTAGCCTATATAAAGGACAATAACACTGATATTGTAAAATCTATTCCTTATGTGTGTAATAAATGATCATTTGGTTCATGACACTACAACATTTTGGTCTTTCCAAAAAGTAGTTAAGTATTTGATTAAAAAATTTCCAGAGATTAAATACATACAATATTTTAGTGACGGATCATCGGCTCAATACAAAAATTATAAAAATTTTACTAATCTCTGTCATCATGAAAAAGACCATGGAGTGAAAGCTGAATGGCATTTTTTTGCCTCATGCCATGGAAAAGGAGCTTGTGATGGTATAGGTGGCACTATAAAGCGCTTGGCTACCAAAGCAAGTCTTCAGCGACCATTTAAAGATGGTATATTAAATGCATTTGATCTCTATAATTTTGCAAAAGAATCTGTTAAAGGAATTGAAAGTTTTTTTGTAACAAAATCTGAAATTGAAACCGCAAACAGTCAATTAGCAGGTAGGTATGCAAAAGCAGATACAATCATAGGAACAAGACTGAATCACTGCTTTGTACCAATCAATGATTGCCAAATACTGGTTTCCAGGGTGTCAGACAGTTCATCAACAAAATTTATTGCTACTTTGGGAATCAGTGAAATTGTCAGACCATTGACATTTAAAAGTGAACAATATGTTGCATGTGTATATGGGATAAATTGGTGGATTGGGAAAATTTTAGATTACTGTGAAGAACTGAACGACTATAAAATTATGTTCATGCATCCTAATGGCCCCAATTCTTCATATTCATGGCCAAAATCCTCAGATGTTTGTTGGATTCCGTATGAACAAATAATAAAAGAAGTGTCTATTCCTTTAACTGCTACAGGAAGAACATATACTGTTCCACCAGAGGAAACTCGAACAATTCAAGCATTATTTTTAAACTTTAAAACTAATTAAATCCATTTTAGCTTAAATCTGAAGAAAAAACTGCTATATTATAAAGTTATATGCATGTAAGTAAATATTTTCTTCTTATTTTGTCTAGATTTGTTCCATGTGTAATTTTAAACTTTGGCTTATTTCTCATCATATTCAATGTTTTGCCCTGGATTTGTATTATATTATTGTTATTTATTTTTTTGTCTCATCATATCTAGATTTTTGTTCATATAAATTTTAATTCAGTGTGAACAAAAAATAACAAATGTCAACTCAATTAACTCATTTATATATATTTATTGTATTTAAATTACACAATTGAATAATTTAACTCTGTAATTTACAGCTAGTATTTCTCCAACATTTCTGGAGAAAATATTATGTGCCTTTTTTTTTCATGCATTCCATAGTAAGGTATTTAAAATATTTATGTAAATATGTTTTGAGAATTATATTATCACATTTTGAATGAAATGAAATAAAAAGTACTGTAAAAATAAATATTTAGTGTAAATAACTGCAAATTGATATTTCTTTATTGAATTATATAATATAAACACAATACTTTAATTTAGATGCCAGAAAATTTCATTTTAACCAATATTTCTTAAATTAAGAATACTTACAGATTTTAAAATAATCATTATTTGGGTCAATGACATCTTATATGTAGAAAACCATTTTTAAAACAACAAATTTTACCTCTCTAATTTTACAGTATAATGTTCCATATATAGAGAAACTGTTACATCTATGCATAATCAAATCATTATACAGAAAGCGTAAAAAGTATATGAACTAAATTTACTTTTCATTTTTGAAATAATCTTTTTCTTTATATAATTGCAAGCTTATGTAAATCAGCTACTTTTTTCAACTGAAGATTGGGGTACCATTACTTCACCTAATGTGTGATTGATGAAATATTTAGAATGATACTTAAAGAGAAAAACCTACTGTCCCATTCCACCCCACTCGCCCCTATATGTGAAGTAAATTATCATATATATATCATAGGCGTAGCCAGCCTTTTGAACGGGAGGGTGCCCAAATTTTTTAACCTGAACATGTTGGGTACAAACAATATCTTATGTAGTAAAACCTAATAAAACGGAACCCCATAAAACCTATCAATTTTCCGTTTTAGACAGGTTTTTATTTGCAAAAGATATATTTGTGTGGTACTTCTTTTAAAAAGGACCCAAACGCAATTTTTTATTTTTGAAGAAGGATGAGAAGTTGCTCAAAACTAAATATAATGTATAAGAAAAAGATATATAAACATAGATAAAACATGATAGATATAAAACAAAGATATCCGTAATCATACATCTGTAATTATCACAAATTTGCATTTCAAACAGCAATGAAATACTAAAATAAAGAAATACAACTTGAGTTCCCTCGTCATATTGATCAAAGTAGCATTAAAATAACTTGTAGTACACAATTTAAAGTGGAAAAGAGTTCTTTCAATATTTTCTACACATGAATAAATAAAATCTTCCGGTTTAAAAAAAAATGACATAATCCCGTACAAATGTCAAAAAATGGCAAAAAAAAAAAAAAAAAAAAAAAAAAAAAAAAAAAATTAATGAATTAACCAACGAACCTTCATATTAATTTGAATTTCGGGTAGCATTATTTCTCATTTTCAAAGGCAGCATATTTGTACAACTCCTCACAAGAGATGAGTTCGGGCTCCTTTTTCGAGACTCGGGCCCGTCCGAGCCCGACACCAAAAATATACGAAACAAAATGGTATGGTATATAAAATATGTTTCAAAAGTGATACCTCATTTAAAAAAATTTCTTACATGGATGTAATTTTTAAATGATAATTTAAATCCAGTCTTATCAAAATCCGTATAAAATAAAAATATACTTCATATTTAAAAGGATTCTCATATTTTTTCCTCCTTTATCGAATAAATTTGATGGACATGTTTGTGTTTAATGAATAAATGCATGAAATTTGCAGAAATTGCTATTTGTAAGCTGGCGAATCGAACAATGTTCTTCAATTTTCAGTAAAAAGCGTACATCTTTCCTTATAATCGATTTCTTTCTCAGAACAATCTTCTGTGATTGACAGGTACATGAAAATCAGCGTAAATAAAAAAAAAAAATCGATATTGTTGTTTTAAAGGTCCGATGTTTGTATAGAAAAAGAGGAAACACTGATCAATTGCTTTTTATCGGAATAACATGGTAATCATATTTACTTACGGAGGAAAGTGACTTCAAAAAGGAACAGCGTCCCTAGAACGCAGAGTTCATGATGACAAATACATATAATAATCACTAAAGTTATTTTCATATGAAAAACGAGTATAATTCGTTCACAATCGAAGATTAAGTAACTGCAAACCTCCAGTTAATTCTCGTCTACTAAAAAGTTGAAGAAAATATTACATTGGCATCATATAACTAAATAATAAATAAATAAACGATCCCATTAAAAAATATCTTCTGCTAAAGAAAAACCAACTAAAAGCAAATTCATTGTTGTGTTGGCGCCGTATAAATACATCGTAGCCGGAAATTTCGTAGACATAAATATGTAATTATCTCAAATTTTCATTTGCAACAGCAATGAAATTCTAAAATAAATAATCAAGCATTCAGTTCCCCGGTCATTTTGATAAAGAAGAATTAAAATGAGTTGAAAAGGAATAAGTAGGCAATTTTAAGTGAAAAAAAGTTCTTTCAATTTTTTCTACACTGAATAAATAAAATTTTCCGGCTTCAGAAAAAAATGAGCCCATGCTCGAAGACTCGAATAAAAATAGATCCCGAGACCGTGTCAGGCCCGGGCTGGGGCTCGGGCTTTCGAGTTCGGGCTGAGCCCGTCTTATCTGTCCTCACCCCCTCCGTTCTCCAGGCTAATCACATGGTGGAATTATAGTTTCACATCTGTATTTCCTTTCATAATTTTTTCTCCTATCGAGACTTTAGATTGCAAAAGCAAAGATATAAACAGTTTCTATCCTTGTCGAGAATTTACGCTAATTTTTTATGGAATTGCAAACACATGCATAAATAAAACAGTGTTAAAAAAACTTTTATAAACAAAAGACATTAAATTGGGATTATAAAACCAACTTTTTGACTTACTGTGATCAATACAGATTCTAGCAAATATTCTAGTTTTAAAAAAGATGAACAAAGTAATTTTCTTAAAAATAATAAAAAAAAGAATCTGGGTCTTTCTGGGTTTTCTGGATTTATCTTTTATCACATTTCAAAACATAGACTGTTAGTTTTGATTAACTAATTGAACTAACTTTGCTTTCATTTTTTTTTTCTTTTATAAATTTTGATTTTTTAAAATAATCAATCTTGGATCTGCGGGAGCGGGGGGGGTGCCCGGGCACCCAGGGCACCCCCCTGGCTACGCGCATGTATATGCACTGCATTTATAGGTATTTTATAATTATACATTATATTCCTTAATTATTTTCTTATCTTTTTCAGTGTAAAATTTTTTGAATTGTCTAATTTTTTTTTTTTTTGGGGGGGGGGGTGGGGGGGAGGGGGGCTGGGGGCAGATTTCTACAAAATTAGTACAAATGAGGTTTTGATTATACTTTTACATTAATTTAGATGTTAGAAAATTTTATTTTAACCATTATTTTTTGAATCAGGAATGCTTACAGATTCTAAAAATATCATTATTTGGTTAATGACACCTTATGTGTAAAAAACCATTTATTTTAAAACAACAAATTTTACCTTTCCAATTTTTTTTTTTTTATTTAAAGCACACAGATGGAGCAACGTTTTTACCAAGTTTCAGAAAAATTCATGATGATTCATTTTTTTTATGAGCCATTACAATCTGCCCTTTTTTGCGGTGAAATTTTCACTTTGCACATAATAAAAAGTAAAAAAATGAAAATTTATTATTGTTTTGATGTGAAATATTCATTCTTTGTACAAATAGCTTCAAATTGGTACCAGATATATAAAATTTGAGCCATTAGTTGTCAAGTTATGGCCATATTTAGACAGTGATACAATTCCAAGATGGCCGCCATTTTGTAAAAATGGCCAGTTTTCAAATGGCCATATCTCGGCCAATATTGTGAAAATTACTTTTAAATTTCAGATTTGAGGGTTTCACTACTATGTCTATCTATGATAAAATTAAAAAAAAAATCTGTGACTATGATGCAACACCCATTGGTTGAATTCATGTGGAATGACCCTGGTTCTCAAAAGGAAAGAGTCCTCGGAATCGGTTCGAAATGCATCAGCTCCGAAAAGGAACGATTCCTCAGACTCTATCCGAAATGAAACGACTCCGGAAATGTTCGATTCCTTGACCTCCTTCCGAAATGAAACGACTCTGTAAAGGAACGATTTCTCGGTATCGTTTCGAAAATGACTGACTGCTCTGAATCGTTCCGAAATGACATAAATCACGCCCTTTTTATTGTTCTCTGCAACAGGGTAGGGTAGATTTTTTTTTTTGAAAAATAAACTAAAAATGATCTTAAATTCAGAATAGTCGAGGTTGGAAGGGTTCCGGATTTTGGATTTTGTACTCTACAAACGCAATGGCTATTATAGATCTATCAGTGCAATACTTGGCGATAGTTGCGACAGTTCTTCCAAACCCAGAAATAACTGTATTTAAGCAGTAAAAAACAGCCTTTACAAACATGGGAGAACACTCTAAATTTCGCAACATAGCAAAAAAAATTACAAATTTCGATGTTTTTTTCCAATTTTTCAAGGTTTAAAAATTGTAGAAAAAATATCACGATTTCGAATTTTTTTAAAAAAAATCTTTGCATAACCCGCACCGTGTATAAGCCGCAGCGGCTTTTTGGAAGGTTTTTTTCTTGTATAAGCTGCAGACTATACACCCAAAAATACGGTATGTTTTAATCAAGCTTTTTTGGTTCTTATTTTGTGATTTTCATGTGAATTAGTAATGTACCTTTATCAGGCAAGTTTCATTTAATAATTTAGGAAAAATACATTTAATCTTTATAATGAATATTTAATTATACTTTATTGATAACTTAAAGGTCTTAACTTGACCTTTGCTTTTAATATTTTAATCATTTTAAAAATTGTATAAATTTTGTTGTTTTAGTTTATTATTTGTTTTAACATTTTATTATATTGTAAGCATTCATTATAGTTTTGATTACATTATTAATTACATTTCAGTTACTGTCTGAAAAATGTAAAGAAACCAATAACCAGAAATCCGCACAACCTCTGGTCCTGAGCTGTGTGGATTTGAGGGAGTCTACTATATTAGGAAATTTTTCTATTATCAAACTTACAGTCAAAGCATTCTTTATTATGGTAAAATAAATGCTTACTACTATATGTTACTAAGTTTAGCAACCTGTTTATTAATTTGAAAAATCACAAAGTACTTTGTCACAAATTGAAAAGTAATGACATTGTTCATAAATTATTTTTTATAATAATGTGTAAAGTAAAATTACATATTGTTACCAGAGCATAATTTTTGCACAAGCCCATGAATCATTTGTCCTGAGCACAAAATTTCCAGAGTTCACAAAAAAATTCCATAATATCATTTAATGATTACGAAAATATTTACTGGGTAAAATCCAAAAATGTCATTATTTTTATATTTTTTGTGCAACAAATTGAAAAAAAATTTTCAATTAGTTTACTTTATTTTATTTTACATACAGTCAACTTTGTGAAATCTGCACACTTACAGAACGAAAGTTTTGTGGATTAAACATTTTTGCAGATTATAGATCATCCCTTTGTTTATATTTTATTTTTTTTAATCTGACAATGAGTTAGGTACAACTGCATGAAAAATTACAATGAAAAAGAAAAAAATGTAATTGTTTTGATATATTTAAAGAAAAATTAAATTACATACAATAAAAATTTTGGTGATTATTCATTATTTTAAACACTGACGCAACAGAAAGGTGGTTTCAGTTTTGGTTTGTTGTCAATAATTTTTTTCGTCTATGAACACTCATTCAGGGTTCCCAGCAAAATTTGTCTGGCAATTTCCATGACCAAACACGAATACGCAAAGTCTACTTTGAAAGTATTAAAATTTAAAATTATGAATTAATTAGTACAATTAATTTAAGAATATATTTCAAAATCTCTATGCCAATGAGAGTTAATATAATGCAAGATTATAAAATATGCAAGGAAGAGTTATGAAAAAACATTGAAAGCTACATTTTTATTGCTTTTTTTTTTTTTTTTTAATAAACTAAAAACATTGAAGGGTGCCCATTACAGGCAAATCTACCCTACATGAATACAGACTAGGATGCTTCCTATTGATCAAGCCACAGAAAATTTGAATCAATTGCGTGAAAAAGATAACTGTAATAGACAAAAACCAACAAGTAATAAAGATTTAAAAAAAAAAAAAAAAAAAAAAAAATGGCCGATGCTTTAGCAAAAGCTTTTAGTCTGGTTCTCAATATTGTAATTTATAATATATTATTGCTGTATTAATATTTACAAGTATTATTGCATATTTAATGTAATAATACATGTTCATTAGGTTGCTTATTCTTTTATATAATTATAATAACAATAAATATAAACTATTAAGCAAAAAATCAAAGTATTAAACATAACGAAACTTCATTTGAATTATACATTTAAAACATAAAACACGTAACTATTTTTAACACAAAAGAAAAAATAAATATAGCGAGTACCTGAACTAATATTTTACGTTCTAGGGGTTTTTTACTTAATGTTTCTTTAATGGTGAAGTATGAAAATGATGAATAGGTCCTCAAGAAACCCAAAGGAATGTTTAGTATTTTATTATAAAACATTGCTTAAATAGAAAACAAATAATAAAAAATATATTATTTCTTTTTGATAAAATTAAATGTTATAATTGTTTAATATTTTAAAAGCAGTCAAGAAACGGGACTATAGTTTATGTAATACTTTTTTATATAATGTAAACAAAACCATGTTTTTATTTTGAATGATGAATGGATCAAAACAGATGAATGATTCTCATAGGGCGTGTTCAGCTGTTACGCGCGCTGGACGCGCGCGCTCAGGAGCCACGGACATGGAGTGGGTACCTATAGTGGACGGGATGTGCGTTCAGTACTCGCTACTGTGCCACCGGTTACTGTTACTGTTCGCTCAATAACAGATGGAGAACAGATCACGGATGTAGTTACTTGTGGTGCCAATTAGAGGTCTGCACGGGCCGAAATTTCCAGGCCCGGGCCCGGCCCGAAAGTTAAAATTTCGGCCCGGCCCGGCCCGAACGAAAGAAATATTGGCCCGACCCGGCCCGGCCCGAAAGTTAAAATTTCGGCCCGGGCCCGGCCCGGTCCGAACGAAAAAAATAATGGCCCGACCCGACCCGGCCCGGCCCGAAAGTTAAAATTTCGGCCCAAGCTCGGCCCGGACCGAAAAAAAGTTTAAAATTCGGCCCGAACCCGGCCCGGCTCGAGTGAATTTCTACAGAACATTGATCTTTAATCTTATGGAAGAGTTCTGACCAAAAAAAATTATATTAGTCTTTTTTTTTTCCATGTTTATGATCTCCATTTATGCAGAAGTGCCGTAAGCTGCGATATTTATACTTTTAAATGAATCTTTGTTTGTTGTATGTAAATGTTTCAGTTATCACTTGTATTATTAATCCATATTCCTTGTAATGGAGACAAAAAATCGAAAAAGCGGTATATGATAAAATTTCCAAAGATGAAATCGCTTTGGAGCGAAAAAAAAAAAAAAATGCATTCCCTTCTTAACAGATGTAAATCTTTAATATATTTTTTTCTTTCGTATTGTTGTATTCATTTTGCATGGATGAACATTTTAAAAGAAAATTTGTTTTCAGTTTAAAAAAAAAATTCCGTCATAATCATGTTTTTTTTTTTTTTTTTTTTTTTTTGTGTGTGTGTGTGTGTGTGTGTGTGTGTTTAATTCTATTTTAAAACGCCTAGTAATCTACGATTCTTTAAAAGGAATAAATTCTAATGTTTAATTGTAGAATAATGACGGCTTAAAAGTATATGCTTTTTTTGCAGAAATTTTTGGACAAAGCCAAATATTACTGATTTATAAAAAGTCGAGAAAAGGATTTTCATATAGGAAGATTCAATAGGAACTGATTATTTTGGTCCATGAAAACTAGGAAGAATGGAATCAGTCTCGGCTTCGTACGTAAAAAAAAGTTAGGCCCAGCCCGATACTCCGGCAAAAAAATTAAGGCCCGAGCCCAGCCCGGCCCGAAAAGATTAGTGACTAGGCCCGGCCCGGCCAGAGTCTTCAGAAGTAAGGCCCGAGCCCGGCCCGGCCCGAATGCCATTATTGGAAATCGGCCCGAGCCCGGCCCGTGCAGACCTCTAGTGCCAATTATAAAGATAATCTGTTACAAATGAATGTGAGCTCGCTGGCCGAATGGTCAGAGTGTTGAACTTGTACCCAGACGATACGGGTTCGAAACCTGCGCGGGCCAAAAGTTGGTTTGTGTTTGTTTTTTTTTTTGGTTGCTTTTTATTAATAAATAAGACATTTTTATTAAAGGTAAATTTTACATTAATAATACAGAAGCACATGTATTTCTATTATAATAATAAAATACTTATTTAAATACGAGAAAATGAGATTTTTGCGGAGAAAGTTTTAATATTCTAAATTTAGAATATTAAAAGGATAATTAGAACGATATTCATATCGTTCCAAAGTGATTTATATATATATTAAGCAAATGAAAAAAAAAAGTTTTCTGCGAAAATATCCGTATACGCATAAAATAATTATTAATGTTCTTCTTCTTCTTTTTTTTTTTTTTTTTTTTTTTGAAAATTTTAGAAGTAAGTTTTTATTGAGATTAGGATGCAAATATAATGCATGCGTGGATATTTTACGGTGTTAAAATCAAAATGGAAAATATTATAAAAGCAAAATGTAAAAGCTATACATTTTTTTAAATTAAGAATATCTGCATACATATATTTTAAAGAAATGAAATATTTGGAGTTTGCCTTCTAGTTTTGTAATGAATAAAGCATGATTAGAATGTTTATAATTTTTCTATTGATAGTATAAATAAGTGTTTTGCTTATACTAACATAATTTCGGATGTCGTTTGTTTCTCATATTTTATGACATATTTTGGCCTGTTATCCACACGGTATTAAAATATACAATCATTAAATAAGAAATATATACATACTAAAACTTCTTCTGAAAAATTATCTAACTAACAATGCAAATTCCATTGAAATTAATCCAGTATTGTAGATTACAAATCAATCTTCTAATATGTGGATACAGGGCCATCGCTAAGACTTTTTATTGGTAGGGGAGAAAACCTTAATATTGTCAAGTCAAATTTTTATATTCGCCAACTCGTTTTATAATTTTGCCAAGTTAACGCACTTTGAAAATGTAATACAGTTCTTATTTGCAAAAAAAATTAATAATATTCCCAATTGGAGTTGTAACTTTTGCAAATTCTATCAAAAATAGAAAATGTATTGCAGTTTTTATTAAAATTTTAATTAAATTTGACATAAAAGTTTTAAATTTGCAAAGTGTAACAACATTTGTGAATGTTTTGGGACTGTAGGCTCCCTCCTTTCCCACCCCCCTTTTAGTTAGTCCCCCGTGTGGATATCTCAACCTTGGTTTATCAACAGCATTCTATTAATTACAACAATAGAATCAACAGTATTCTATTATTTAATACGAAAAGTATAAAGCAACTGATAAATGATTTTTAAATAAATAAAAAGAAAATTATTAAAAAATTTAAATTGTATCAGTCAACCTACCAACTTTGTTTGCAAACAAAGTGCAACCAATAACAGATAAGCACAAATGCACAATCACGTGATCAAATCGCCCAGCAGTTTTACGCGCGTAACGCGCGTCAGCTTTTAGCAGGGTTGGATGTCTTATTTTAAATGCTGATCGGGCTTAATTACATGAAATAGATCACGTGGTACTTTTCCGAAATACTTTTAATTTTATTTGAGTGGTCACAGGTATGTATTTCTGTTACGAAAAAAATGTTTTGAAAGGATAAAGTGATATAGCATTTATATTTACCAATTCTGAACCATAAAAATAATGCAATAATTGAATAACTTTAAAATTCTCTTCTTTGATAGTACCTACTCCAAGCAGAATCTTCTGAGCGCGCGCGCACAAAAAAAAGCGTCTTTTGAACACGGCCAGAGACATTTCCAATGACCTAAGATACCTAGACACCACACTGGCAACCTTTTCTTAGGCCGACATCTTTGCCTTCCGTCACGTGACGGAGGGCAGATTTAGAGCGCCAAACGGGTTTTTCTACCGCTGAAACTCATATTGTTATGTCTTGAGTTGACCGCACTTCTGCTTCTCTAAAGAAAGAACGTGAAATCTGAAAGTTGCCAATAAAGCGATCACTGCCAAAAAACAGCATCTTTTTGCCAAAGATGTTGGATTCGAAACCATGCCGAGAGAACAATGGGATGTATCGTCTACGTATATTAGAAAGTCAATGGACTTTTCCAAGAACAGGTATCGGCTCATTCGGGTACAATGAAGATGGAACACACAGGACGTGTTCGAGGGAAACCTGTCGCGGGCAGCTCCCTCTGTTTGTAAAGACTGAACGTACTTTTTTCGATTTTAATCGATTCGTAACTTTTGTATGAATACAGAACTTTTTTCTTTTTTTTTTTTTGAACTGAAATGAATTGATAAAATGTTTTTTTTAGAATGTTTTTTTTAGAATGTTTTTTTTCCGACGTTGCTATGGATATGTAGAATTGAATTTTTTTATGATTTGAACGGAGCTGTGACTTCGTATTTAATGAAATTATTCTAATATATAATGTTAAAACACTCTGTAAATAAGGTTGTAATATAGTTGTATATAATTTTTAAATCAATGCTGCATCTTTCTTGAGTTTTAGTATTTAATTGAATACCAGCCTGGCGCGGACCCGATATTACTGAAACGAAGCAGCTCGAACTTACCTGATCGAGAAGGTAAGTAGAAGATTTTGATCTTTATATTTTGCTGCTAATATATTAGAAAAGAGTTTATATGGCGCACGAATTCACGGACGCCAGGTGTTTTCAATTGAATCAAGAGTTATATAGTTCTGAAAGAGAATCATTATATTATTGTTTTATTGTCATAGATTAAATGAGGAATTGAGTATAGAAATAAATAAGTGTTAAATGCTTAATTCTATTGAAGATAATAATACTGATAATATTGATATTTAACATATTTTGAGAAAGAGATTATTTTGAAAGTTAATGAATTGTTGTGTTTTGAAAAGTAATAGTATTTCAAATTATTGATTAAAAAATGTCTGATCTTGAAAAATTAAAGAAGAAACGTACGGTTTCTCGATCAGCAACTACAAAATTAATTAATACTTGTGAAGTGTATCTTTCACAAACAGAACAAGAAATTTCCGTTCTTACGGAACATATTGATCAGTTAAGTACGAAATACAGCAGTTTAATGGCTTTAGATGAACAAATTCAAAATTTAATGAAAAATGACAGCGAACTAGAAACTGAATTTGAAACTGCTGAAAGTTATTCCGAGAAAATAATTTCAATGAAATCGAAATTAACTTATGTTGTTAAAACGAAAGTTTAACCTGAGCGTTCTATTAAGAAAACGAATTCAATGAATGAGAGTATTTTAACAGAAAATTTAGCTGCTTGTTCTCATTCTAAAGTGAAGTTACCAAAATTGAACATTGATAAATTTAATGGAGATCCCGCTCATTGGTTAACTTTCTGGAACCAGTAAGATAATGCTACACACCAGAACGACAGTTTAAACGATATTGATAAATTAAATTACTTACATTCTTTTCTTACCGGAGCTGCTGTTAGTGCAATTAGTGGTTTTTCGCTATCAAGTGAAAATTATACAGCAGCTATTGAACTACTTAAAAAACGTTTTGGTCGTAAAGACTTGATAATTAATGCTCATATGGGAAAATTACTGAATTTAGAACTGTTAAGAATGTAAATAACATTTTCGCACTACGGAAACTGTATGACAGTATCGAAACACAAATCACAAGTTTGAATTCTCTTGAAGTAACTTCCGGTACATATGGTATGTTACTTATCCCAATTTTACTGAAATTAATTCCCAATGAGTTAAATTTGGAATTTCAGCGTAAACGAAAGTCACAGGGAAATCTTTTTGAAGTTAATGAACTACTTGATTTTTTACAAGCTGAGATAGAATGCAGAGAAAACGCGATTCAAATACAAGACAGGCACATTGTTCAAAATCCACCCCAAGTGCAGAGGGATAGAAAAATAAATAAGTTTACAGTTCCTGCTGATGCTTCATTGAAGGTTACGATTAATCAGTGTATCTTTTGCGGAGATTCCGCTGAATCAGTCAAGCACATTTCTGCAGCTTGCTCTAACAAGGAAGGTCTCCATTGGGGGCATACTCAGAATTTTTTGAAAAAAATACGAATTAAACTACTCATGTAGGTAATAAAGGATCAGTGAAAATTAGCGGCGGAATTACATTATTAGATTTGTAAAAAAATAAAATAGTTTGGAATAATTGGCGTGAAAAGCTGAAAGCGACGCGGGATTTGGCGAGCAGTGAATTTCCTCGCCAAAAGCAGACGATTTTAACGAATCTGAAAATTGATTTTAATTGACGTCACTGTTAAAAATCTGCAGCATTTACTGCAACGTCACTCCACTACTTTTATAGAATATCTCTCTTCTGACCAATGAGAATGCTCCATAGCACTGTGAATTGACCGTGTCATACACTGTTAAAAATCTGCTGCATTTTGTTGCAACGCACTCCACCGCTTGTATATAATATCTCTGTTCCAACCAATGAGAAAGCTCCATTTCACGGCCAAGTAACCGTTTTCTATACAAGCAAGGGAATGCGTTGCAACAAAAAAGCAGCAGATTTTTAACAGCGTATTTTTCAATTTGGAACAATTTTAATCAATTTAAATTGTGTTTTAAATGATAAAATATATTAATTTCATTTTGTTATAAGTACATATAAACGTATATGACAAAATTACATTTAAAGTAAAGTAAAAATGCAAAACTAAAATTACTTAAACTAAACTTATTTAAATAAATTGAACATAGAAAGATTTTTCTTTAAAAAGTATTCGAAGCGTAAAAGCGTATTTTTCAAAATTTCGTTTGTTCGCCAACCGGAGATAAATCGCCAAATAAACGAATTTTTTAATATTTTTTTACGGACGTTATAAGGAGGTTCCGCCGAATTTTTTTTATAAACATATATAACTATATGAGAAGAACATTCTGTAATTTTTTCAGATTTTTCTGAGTATGCCCGTATGGAGACCTTCCTTGTAAGTCCGTAGCAGAAAGGAAAGCATATTTAAGAAAAAACGGAATGTGTTACCTCTGTATGAAAATGGGAAATCATTTAGCAAAAGATTGCTTTTCGAAAATAAGATGTGAACATTGTAGTGGAAAACACAATTCTTTAATTTGTGATAAGGGTAATAAAGTCAATGAGAAAAAGGAAACTAATGAGAAAAATTTCACTTTGACGAATAAAACATGTACACAGAAAGTTTTATTGCAAACTTTAATTTTAAAAATTTGCGGAAATGGTGAAGATAAGTTTGTTAGATGCTTAATCGATTCTGGATCACAAAAATCCTACATTTCAAAGTTTGTTGCTGAAGTGATGCAATATGAAAGTTTAAGTGAGAGTAACATTATTCATAGTTTATTTAGTGGAAGGGAAATGTCTGAAATTCATAAACAGTTTGTTGTAAATCTGAGTAGTGTATGTAAAAGGTGATTACAAATGTAATTTTAAGGCTTTTGATCAAACTAAAATTTGTTCTGATGTTTCACAAATTGATGTAAGACCCCTGTTAAATGAGCTCAAACAAAATAGAATCTATTTGAATGATACTATCCGTATGAAAAATAAGCTATTGTTTGAATCTTCGCCAACTGAAATTCATGTTCTGATAGGAGCAGATATTGCGGGAAAGTTGCTTACGGGCAAGATAAGAAAATTAAAATCTGGTTTAGTATGTGTCGAAACTTATTTAGGATGGACTATTATGGGAAAAGTTCCTTTAGAAATAGAAAATAAAATTGATAACTCATTTACCTTTTCGATGTATGTGTCAGATTATAAAATTGCTGAATTATGGAATCTTGATACTCTAGGCATTTTAGATCCATCCGTTAATGAATCTAAAAGGGAATTGCATGAGCAAACACTGCAACATTTATTTCGACGGTAAAAAGAAATGAAGAAGGCAGATTTGAAGTCTGTTTACCTTGGGTCGAAGGCTACCCCCCCCCCCCCTCCACTCCCTAATTATCGAGAAATCGCCGAGAAAAGATTAAAGAATACAGTAAAAAAAAATAAGAGACAAGGGTTTCTTAGAAGATTATGAAGCGGTTTTCAAATCTTGGGAGGAAGAAAAAATTATAGAAACTGTACCTGAAAATGAATATGATCATTCTTGCCATTATTTACCCCATCGTGCCGTTATTAGAATGAATGCCAAAACAACCAAAATAAGACCAGTATTTGATGGGTCGGTGAAAATTAAGGGGTTTCCTTCAATAAATGATTGTGTAGAAAAGGGGCCTAATTTGATAGAAACTATTCCTGCAATTATTAACAGATTTCGTGAAAAGTCAATAGGTGTAAGTTCTGATATAAAAAAAGCCTTTTTGCAAATAGGGCTTAACCATAATGATCGTGACTTTTTGAGGTTCCTGTGGTGGGAACAAGGGAATCTAGATCAGTTGAAGATATATTGACATAAGAGGGTCGTTTTTAGGTGCGTTCGTAATTATGTAAATACGTAGCACCTATTGTTGTCGCTCAGTCCGTCCGTCTGTCTGTCTGTCCGTCTGTCTGTCTGTCCGTCTGTCTGTCTGTCTGTCCGTCTGTCTGTCTGTCTGTCCGTCCGCATATAACAACGCAAAAACTACCCAACCGAATCGTTTGAAATTTAAAATATATAATTATAACATAATTTTGTCGAGTCATTTCAAATTTTATGAAAATCGGATGGATAGATCAATTACAGGGACAATCAAAAGGATTCCGTTACATTACGGTCAATGGGGAAAAAAGTTTCTAATGCATTTTAATCGTTTGAAATTTAAAACATATAATTATTGCGTAATTTTGTCGAGTCATTTCAAATGTTATAAAAATCGGATGTCTAGATAAATTACAGGGACAATCAAAAGGATTGCGTTACATTACGGTCAATGAAGAAAAAAATTTCAAATGCATTTTAATCGTTTGAAAATTAAAACATATAATTATTAGGTAATTTTATCGAGTTATTTGAAATGTTATGAAAATCGGATGCATAGATCAATTACAGGGACAATCAAAAGGATTCCGTTACATTACGGTCAATGGGGAAAAAAGTTTTAAATGCATTTTTATGATGTTGCACTCATTCGAACATAATAGAATTGGCATGAATCTATGAAATATATACTAAAACATGCATTCTGTACAATCTGTGATGCAAAGAGTTTTCACTATTAAATTACAGGGCCACACAAAAGTGTTCCACTACATAATGCTATACGGAGAAACATCGTTTGGGGCGTGTTTTAATTATATTCAACTATTTCACATTTTATGAATAAGATATACGTTTCTGAGGTGTAATAAAAATTACTTTCTGCATGTTTACAGAAACACAAAGATTTCGACTACTATACTGTATCCGAAGTACGCTCTACTATATCAGCAAGATTTTAATATTTTTAAAATTTCGTTATCGTACGAACGCACCTCATTTGCTATGTTCACGTGCAATTTCCAACTTGTTGGAATATCCAGTAGTCCTTTCTTATTGAGTGCTACTTTAACAAAGTTAATGAATGATGTTCCTGAACATCTCAGAGCGACGGCTAAGAAACTTTCTGAAGCTTGGTATGTCGACAATTTAGTCACAAGTGTAAACAATGAAGATGAGTTAAGGAAATTAAAAAATGATTCGATTGAAATTTTGGCTAGTGCTAAATTCGAACTGCAAGATTGGGCTTATAATTTTCCATTGAAGAACCAAATTGCCTGTAATGACAGCTTTTAGGAAATTTCATCATCTGATAATTCAAGATTTGAAAATTTTGAGGATCCTAATGAAAGGAGAACAGTCCCTATTCTTGGTCTCATTTGGGATTTGTACGATGATACTTTGAGTTGTGATATTAGAAGTTTAAACGAATCTAACAATAAATTCATCACAAAAAGAGTTATTTTGTCAGAAGCTCACAAGATTTATGACCCGATAGGCTTTACTTTGTAGTATAACACTTATTCCGAAGCTTTTATTGCAAAAGTGTTGGCAACTGAAAGTTACATGGGATAAACCTCTTCCCGAAGATATTTGTAAAACATTTATTAAGTGGAAAAATGATTTGGCCCATTTGGCAGAACTGAAGATCCCTAGACAAATGATGCTTAATTCTGATTTAGATACTGAATTTTCTTTTCATGTTTTCTGTGATGCCTCACAAAAGGCATATGCCACATGCATTTACTTAAGGTGTAAAGAAAAGGCTAAAATATCATGCCAACTTGTACAAGCTCGTGCAAGAGTCGCCTCCCTGAAACCTACATCCATTTGTAGACTCGAATTATTAGCTTGCACTATTGGAATCAGACTGATGGAAACTGTTAAACAAGATTTAAAATATGAAAATATTCCCACATTTTATTGGTCAGATTCGATGAACACCCTATATTGGATAAAGAATGATGAAAACTGGGGTGTATTCGTGATGAACAGAGTAAAGGAAATTAGAAAACACAGTAATCCGGAAGACTGGAAGTTTGTTCCTGGTGACATGATTCCAGCTGATATACCATCAAGAGGATGCTCTGTGGAAGCACTAAAAGTTAAGAAATGGCATGAAGGTCCTATATGGTTGAAACTGGAACCAGACTTGTGGCCAGCCTTTGACATAGCTCCGAAAAAAGAGGAAATTGATAAAGAAAAAAAGAAGATAATTGTATCTTCCTTGATTGCTCTAGATGAAGAATTCCCATATTTTACTCGTGTTTCCCAGTTCAAGAAAACAATCAGAATCACTGCATTTATGAAAAGATTCATAGACAACTGCAAAATTAATAAAGAAGAACGAAAGTATGGTAATTTGAAATTTGAAGAAATTAAAAATGCTGAAGTTATCGTATGGAAAATTATCCAGAGAAGTTGTTTCAAATCGGAGAAAGACGAGCGTTTACGTCATTTGAAGCCATTCATTGACCCACACGGACTCATACGACTTAAATCTAGAATATGTATGAGAGAAGATACAGAAGATTTCAGGCTACCAATAATCTTGCCTTCTGACCATCCAGTTGTTTCAAAATTAATAATTGAAAAACACAATCAGTCATTACATTGTGGTGTTCAAACCTTAATGGCAAATTTGCGAGAAAAATATTGGATCCTAAAAGGTCGTAAAACTACCCGAAAGGTTCTGAAGAATTGTGTAAAATGTAAGAAGTTCGAAGCAAAACCTCTCGTTGTAGAAACACCACCTCTGTCAGAAGATAGAATCAAAGACGCCTCTGTATTCCAAGTCATAGGTATCGATCTAGCTGGACCTTTATTTCTAAAAAAATGGCTCAAAATCTTGGATTGTACTATTCACCTGCGCCGTTTTCCGAACTATTCACCTCAAACTCGTCACCTCCTTATCCACTGATAATTTCTTACTTGCATTTCGTCGATTTATATCACGAAGAGGAAGACCTCAAATTGTTTATACCGATAACGGATCTAATTTTGTTGATTCTAATTTTTTGTTGAAGAAAATAGATTGGGAAAGAGTGATGAGTGATCATGCTGTAGAACGAATTACCTGGAAATTTATTCCTCCTGCCTCTCCTTGGTGGGGAGGTTTCTGGGAGCGTATGATTGGACTAATGAAGAATATCCTTAGGAAGATGTTAGGAAACGCATCTTTAAAATATGAAGAAATGTATACTGTTCTTTGTGATTGTGAAAATATCGTAAATTCCAGACCATTAACATACATGTCTGAAGACCTTGAGCTAGAACCCTTAACTCCTGCCATGTTTCTTCGTGAAATCAGTGAAGGTGGTGTCCCTGATCTGGACAGTATAGATGCAAGTTATCTTCAAAAAAGATATCAATATCGACTGAAAATTCGTGAAGACTTAAGAAAACGCTTCCGACTAGAATATTTGGAACAACTGAAAAATTATCATAAGAAGTCAAACAGGTATCCAAAACTCTCAGTTGGAGATATTGTTATTGTTAGCACCAAAGAAAAAAGAATGAATTGGCCTCTAGGAAAAGTTATCCAGTTGTTTACTGGAAAAGATGGTGTAGTACGCTTAGCAAAACTACGAACCAAGTTTGGGGAAATACTTCGTCCTGCACAAAGATTATATCCGTTGGAAGTAAATTTAGAATCGAATGACTTTTTCCAGAAAAATGTTGAGTGTGCTCCTCCTAGTGAACCTAATGATAATGAGTCACCCATTTCTGCCAAAGTTCGAGAAGACTCTCCTAGAAAGTCTAAGTATGGACGTGTGATTCGAACCCCAGAACGTTTAGACCTCATGAACTTGACCTCGACAGTGATTGAGTTTCAACATTGAGTTTCAACAAGGGGGGGGGTTCTCCCCCCCCTTGAGTGTAAAACTTAAGGGGGGGAGTGTGTCGCGGACAGCTCCCTCTGTTTCTCTTTGTAAAGACTGAACGTACTTTTTTCGATTTTAATCGATTTGTAACTTTTGTATGAATACAGAACTTTTTTCTTTTTTTTTTTTGAACTGAAATGAACTGATAAAATGTTTTTTTAGAATGTTTTTTCCGACGTTGCTATGGGTATGTAGAATTGAATTTTTTTATGATTTGAACGGAGCTGTGACTTCGTATTTAATGAAATTATTCTAATATGTAATGTTAAAACACGCTGTAAATAAGATTGTAATATAGTTGTATATAATTTTTAAATCAATGCTGCATCTTTCTTGAGTTTTAGTATTTAATTGAATACCAGCCTGGCGCGGACCTATGTTACTGAAACGGAGCAGCTCGAACTTACCTGATCGAGAAGGTAAGCAGGGCCGGTGACAGGTTTCACGGGCCCCTGGGCAGACCAAAATTACGGGCCCCTACAAGAAAAAGTACTAAAATTTACCCGTTATTCAAATCGTCGTAATAATTCTCTCTAATTGAATCAGATTCAGATTTACAAACAGATTTAATTTAAAAGGTGATTATTAAACTTTGAATTTTAACATAAAAAGATTTACTTCAGGGTATTCTGAAATTTTACATTCCATCAATTTGATAATCCAAATGTTTATGACCCAAAATATTTGACACTTAATTTCAATCAGTTGTTAAATAATTAAGAAACGTTCCTAATTAAAACCCCTCCCCTATAAATGTGATACATCTGTAATGATTCGAACTACCGATTAACTAGTACCCTAATTTCCTGCGTATAATCTGCGGATCAAACAATTCTTTTTCGACCCAGAAATTTTATTTTGTAATTGACGGCAAATATTTACGGCGATCTAAAAAGTTATATTTTATTTAATAAAATTTCTGGGTCGAAAAATGATTGTTTGATCCGCGGATTATACGCAGGAAATTAGGGTATGTTGAAAGATATCAAATAACATTTCTGCATTTGAAATTAATTTAAAATTAATTATCAAATTTTATTCAAAAATTCCATAAAATCGTAATTTAGAATATTTTAAAAAAGTTTTTTGCTCATATCATCATTTTTAATTTCGATTTATCAGGATTAAAATATTATCATTATTACATGGAGATAGTAGCAAAATTGTTAAAACAAATTGATACCAAAGGAAAGACTTGTTTTCTTAATAGAATGCTAGACCACAAACGGTAATAATATATTCACGACTCTGTGATATAGCAATCGCATTCATAAGTGTTTCAGAATATTTAAATAAATTTCATATAAAAAAATTTGTTAAAAAATACCAGTATCGAATCTGAACTGAGTAAGTATTGGGAATATGCGGTCAGCGCGGCAGTCACAATAAACTAGCATGTGGGCTTGAATCAGATCGAAATACTTTGAACGACATATCATTTTATCATAGAAAATCCACAGGTATCTATAATTTTCATTTTGAAATAAATTTTAATAAGTCAAATATGGCTTTAAAATTTTGACTCTACTTTAAACAACAAAGAAAAAAACTGAAAAAAGAATTTAATATAATTTTTAATGGAAAAGGGGAGAATAAACTGTCTCTAAGTGTGAACCTTTGTTTTCATGATTATGTCTCTGAGTCGTTTTTTCACGATTTTTTATGCACAGTTTCCCCCAGAGGGTTTCAGAGGGGCGCTCCGCCCCTCCTGCCCTTTAGTTTAAAAAATAGAGTCCCTTTTCCCCCTAATCCAAAAACTAGCGCCCCTCTTGTCGCTCATTAAAAAAAAACTAGCGCTCTTCTTGCCCCGTATTTGAAAAAACGCAGGCCTTCAACGATATTGCGGACGCGCTATAGCGCGTATATTACGCAAAAATCGGCAACAGAGCGCGAAAAATAGCTCTTACGCGTCCGACAAGACGCGTAATTTCGTCAAAAAATCGCGAAAGACGGCAAATTTCGTTGAAAAAATGCGAAATAACGACTAATTTTTAGCAAGATTCGCAAAAAAAATGACTAATTTTGTCACAATTCTGTAAAAAATGGCAGATTTCCTCACAAGATCGTGAAAAAAACGACAAATTTTCTCCAAATATCTCAATAAAACGGAAAAATTTCTAAAGCCACTCGTGAGTAACGGCTAATTTCGCCAAAAGGTTCCTAAAAACAGCAACTTTTGTCCGAAAATCGCGATAAAACGGCAGATTTCGTCAAAAAAATTCCCAAAAAACGACAAATTTCGTCTGAAAATCGCAATAAAAAGGAAAGTCCTATAAAAAAAATTCGCGAAAAACGGCACATTTTGTCAAAAATTTGCGAAAAAAAGCAAAATTCGTCAAAATATCCCGAAAAAACGGCAGATTTCGTCAAAAGATCGCAAAATATATAAATTTCGTCGAAAGGGCACAGAAAAAAAGGTTAATGCCAAAAGTGAATTTTTCTGTTCTAAAAACTAATTTTCCTGCTTGAAAATTGTTTTTATTGCTCCAAAAGCAGATTTTCCTGGTTCACAATCAGGGGCTTGCGAAGAGAAAATTGCATCCGGGGCATAATTAGAATTTGACCTTTGCCCCCTTCCCTCCCCCCCTGCCACCTTTTTCTCGTGACAGCCCAAAAATGAAGTTAGTACCATAAATTTGGCGCTCCCTAGTTCCCCTCAAAGAAACGATGCAAATAAGAATCTGAAAACTTCGAGTTTCGTAAAGGAACCATCGAAAAAACGCGAATTTTGTTAAATGATCGCCGACAAAAAGCGAACATTGTCAAATGAGCGCAAAAAATGCAATTTTTTTCCAAAGGACCGCTGAAGAAACGTGAATTTCATCAAAGTACAACAGACAAAACCGTGAATTTCATCAAAGGGCCGCGGATAAAACGCGGTTTTTTCGCGATCTTTTGGCGAAATTTGTCATTTTTGTGATTTTTGAGGAAATGTCCCTTTTTTCGAGATTCTTTGTCAAAATTCATGTTTTTTTTCGACCCCTGAACGAAATTTGCATCTTTTCACGATCCTCTGGCAAATTTCGCGTTTTTCCCACAATCCTATAACGAAATTGGTGATTTTTTTTCACTAATTTACGAAAAGGATTTTTTTTTCAATTATTTGTCAAAATTTGTGATATATTTTATGTAAAATTTTTAGAGTTACGACTGACTTGTTTAATTTTCGTAAATGACTGTCGAAAAATGCTCGAAATGACTGCCGATTTTTCTTAATTTTGGAAAAACTCTGACAGTGACAAAGGTGATGCAAAGCAACGGAATAAAAAATTAAAACAATTTTCTGAAAGGTTACAACAGAGGTGGGAGAAAAAAGAAAGCGATTCCTTTCTCGTTACGAACTATGTGCTTTTTTTTTTTTTTTTCACGCCCTTTTTTCGAAATTTGCGTTTTTCTTGTTTAAACGTGACAAAATTGGCGGTTTTCGCAATCTTTTGACGAAATTTGCCATTTTTTCGCGATCTTTTCACGACATTTATTGTTTATTCACGATTTTTAGCCAAATCTGCCTTTTTTTCGCGATTTTTTAACGAAACCGGCTGTTTTTCGTGATCTTTTAACAAAATGTACATTTTTTTTCAATTTTTTAGCGAATTTTTGGATCTTTTTCTTGATTCTTTGACGAAATTTCTGTTTTTCCTCAATTTTTTGAACTTAGATTCAACTTTATAAAAGTGCCCTTAAAAATCAAAAAAGTGGTCTGAAGAATGTAAAAAGTGCCCTTTTCAAAATAGTAGCGCCCTGCCCCTTTTTAAACCTGGGTGAAACTCTTGTCAAATGTATTAAGGAAAATATGAGAAAAAACTTTAATATTAAACTTCAGTTTTTATGTAAAGCGGCAAACATTATCAATAATATTTGATTTTTCATTAAGCACAGTAGGTGCAGGACCTCTGAAGAATGTCTTCTGAGCCCCCCCCCCCCTTAAAAAAAACATATTTTTGCCCCTCTCGTCTCTAAGATTTTGGAGCATAGCTTTATTTAATTTTCCATTCGAGTTTTATATCTAACAACGCCAGCAGTATTGTTATCAACATTATTTGTATATCAACAAATCCCCATACAAATGGTTTTCATAGGTATTATTTTATAAATCTAACATAAAGTAAAAAATAAGCCGGATGCTTAAAGGTTAAAAATATTAGGAGCTACAGCTCACAAGTTATGCTCACCAACCCTCAAATAATCTGACGATAACAGGAAAACAAGAATTTAAACTAACAGGTAAACAAGAATTAAAAATAACACGCGCATTCCAAAGAAAAAAAAATTAGACTGCCAGTCGTCACGTGACCAGAACTCTGCTAAAATAAAAATGTAGTTGTAATATTTTTCGTCTTAAAAAAATCTGGCAACACTTTTTTTCTATTTAAAAAAAACATTCTATTATTAGTGATGTTAAAAAAATTCGGAAATTTGGTTATGAACTGTGAGTTTATGTCTTGTGTTGGTGGCATGCGCCAGGAGAATTATGTAAAAAAAAGAGCTTTATTTGTAAATAGTATATGTGTGTTAGTGTTCTAAATGTAAGTGCTGTCTTTCAAGAAATAAAAAGTATTTAAAGAAGACTGTAGCCCCGAGATATTCATATTAAGATAAGTGATACTCTTCTCTCTTCTTCTAAATTTGTAAGACGAATTCTTACAAATGTATTTTGAAAGTAATAAAGATAAAAAAAAAATATTCACTATAATAAAGTAGTAAATGGATGTTTCAGACAAAATATACAACTTTATAAAAATACAATATGAACATAATAGATTCTATTATAGAGGTCAGAATTTAGAATTATTTTTTCAACGGGCCGGGCTGGCAAAATATTTGAACGAGCCATACGGGCCGGGCCGGATCGATAAAAAAAATGTATAATGAGGCGATGATGAAAATGTATAATGATGTGAAAATGTACACTATATGGCCATTGATTATTGGACACTTGCGATTTTATACATTTTGTTAAATATCTAGAAAAATACATGAGGAATCATCTCGAAACTCTTAGTGTATAAATATAATAATATTAATCATACATCTCCGTGAAGATTTTTTCCCGAAACTCCATAGGGGACCGTAAACAAATTAAAAAAGAATGAATATCTTTTGAATAACCCTGTCAAAACTAATGTAGCAAAAGCGCTCAAACTCTAGATTATGATTGAATGCCTTATTGTAAAACGCCTTGTTCATTTTTATGCAAATAGCATGCATACTCGCAGAGTAATTAAAGTTTCTATAAAAATTGTCCCAAATTTTTCCAAGTTTTTTCCTTATTATTTTCAGAGTTCTTAATATAAAATAATATTTTTTCAGAAAATATGACAAACAACATTGCACACAGTACCCTGTAATCAGAATTAAAAAATAATTAAAATTGTATGAAAAATGAGTAGATTTACTAAATAATTTTTTACTGCGCATGCATCAAAGATATCAAAATTTCATTTGCATATTATGTTAGCTAAATGTATAGAGCAACTTTTGTAAAAGTTTCAAAATCATAGCTTAAAAATTCTGAAAGTAATCGTCTATAGAAAAAGGACAAAATCCGTTGTTTCCAAAATGAAGCAAAAAAATGAGGGATTTTATCGAAATGTAGTAGTACATCCCTTATTGTGTATTCTATATTCGCACTAATCAATGAATATATGGATACAACCCCTCTTGTTTTTGCTTCAATTTGAGAATAACGGATTTTCAACTTATTCAATTGACGATTATTTTCAGAATTTTCAAGTTATGATTTTGTGACTTTCACAAAAGTTGCTCTATACATTTAGCTAACATAATATGCATATGAAATTTTGATATCGTTGACGCATGCGCAGTAAAAAATTATTTAGTACACCAACTCATTTTGTATACAATTTTCATTATTTTTTAATTCTGATTACAGGGTACTATATGCAATGTTGTTTGTCACATTTTCGGAAAAAAATATTATTTTATATTAAGAACTCTGAAAATTATAAGGAAAAAACTTGGAAAAATTTGGGACCATTTTTATAAAAACCTTAATTACTCTGCGAGTATGCATGCTATTTGCATAAAAATGAACAAGGCGTATTGCAATAAGGCATTCAATCATAATCTAGAGTTTGAGCGCTTTTGCTACATTAGTTTTGACAGGGTTATTCAAAAGATATTCATTCTTTTTTAATTTGTTGACTGTCCCCTATAGAGTTTCGGGAAAAAATCTTCACGGAGATGTATGACTTATATTATTATATTTATACACTAAGAGTTTCGAGATGATTCCTCATGTATTTTTCTAGATATTTAACAAAATGTCTAAAATCGCAAGTGTCCAATAATCAATGGCCATATAGTGTATAATGGGCCTACCGGCCCATTATAAATTTTTAGGCAGAAACGATAAAATATGAGCTTTTTTAATGAATAAGGCTTTAACGAGAGTAAGTATAAATGCGCATCACGAGTCGTTACTAGTTTGACAACATCAATACAGAAATGTAACTTATACTGTGTAGAGATCGGCATCGGACAGTTACATTGTGTATAACCCAGGCTTAATATTTTTTTAGTAAACCCGTGCCGGGCCGAGATCAGGGTTGCATTGTTTTTCTACATATAGACTAGGACTCCTATAACCCAGGCTGAATCATCAAGCATCTTGTTTCCCAGTTACCGTTTGTTTCCCATTGATTCCTAGGAGGCGAGAAACGTCTGAATGATTTTAAAGCTACAAAATCATTAAAAATGGACGGTTTTTGAGCAGAAAATTATTCTGACATGTTCAGGAATGGCTTTGGAGTATTTAAATTCCATATAAATGAAGAAAAATGGAATAATTTGTCTATAAATGCTTAAAAGAATAAATCTGGATTGGAGAATTTCGCCAAATATCGCGTCAACCTAATCGCTTGTACTCAACAAACCGGTTCTTCGAACATTCTACTCTCATATTTTCCCGTGAAAGAGATTGAGTAACCAAATTTATTCACCTCGCCATCTACGCGATAAGACGCCAAGTCAGGCAACCATTTTGGAAACTTAATGGAGGCATGATTCAGCCCGTATTGTAGGAGCCTTAATATAGACGAGCTAGGCAAGAACTAGATTTAATTGTTCTCAAGTTGTATCGGGGCAAGACAACATGATTTGTAAAATTAGTTACATTGTGTATAACCCGGGATTATTATTTTTTTAGCAGACTAGTGCGGGGTCGAAATCAGGTTTACATTTTTTTTTTTTTACATACAGACGAGCCGGTCCGAAAATAGTCTCAATTGTTCTCAAGATGTGTAGGGCAGACAACGTGATTTGTTGAATAACTAATAGCGATATAGAACTTATGCTAATATAATTTTTGGATACATACTTCTTGGTGGTTCTTAAATTCACTGCTTAACAACGCGAAAGTTTGACACATTTTCTGACTAATTTTTAACTGTATAAATATGAAACTGATAAGCCTGACTGTTGAAGGGATTTGGAATCAAATGCCTTTTTTCGTTTTTTGTAAATAAGATACTTGTATAACCTTGTTGAGATATAAGAGATTTTTGTACGATTTTTCTCCCTTCCCATACTGTCGCTTCCGGAAACTATTCAAAGCGTTAACTTTGACCGTATTTTCTTAAATTGCTTGTATCAAAAAATGAATAACGCCAACGCCATTCGATTACATAGTTTCTGAATAAAAACATCTGTTAATCTTATACGTTTCCGAAAAAAAAAAAAAAAATGAATTCAGAATTGCATCAGAAACTTAGCTTCTTTGGATTTGAGAATGAATTTGGATTTGAAATATTTAATAAAATGATGTAGAAATATTTTCATAAATCTACTTTTACTATACAGCATCAAAAGTTACGATGTTTATAACTTTCTTTTTTTTTTCTTTTATTCTAAACCATACAAATTTTTAAATGACTTTTTATTTGAATGTTAGAAATCTAAGAATCTAAGTAATCATTAATGTTGCTAATGTGCATTTCTGTTAAATATACTGTACAATCATTCCATATATATGTATGCAGTTATTCTTTAAAGTATCTTAATTATATGATAAAAATCTGAATTTTTTAGGAATAATAGAAATTTTGACCTGGCCCGTCCCAGCCTGTTTTCACCGATTTTTGTACGGGCCGGGACCGGGCCTGGAAATTTTGGTCCGTGCAGACCTCTACTCTCTATGGTCTCAATTTAAAACCCTTTCAAAACTTTCCAAGAGATGCATGTGTTTCTCGGGTTTAATCGGTAAGAGCCTATATAGAGAGACTTGGTGTCCTAAGGAGATCGCAATTAGTGCGAGCCGGGCCCTAGTAGTTGCATCTTTTGTCCGATAAATGCGCTGGTTTTCCTGCCAGTATTTCCTCGCCTCAAGGCATGGACATTAGTGTGGGCCGAAAAAAACTTTTTTTCGATATTCAATAATGGCGGGTGCGGAAAAGTGGCCACTGGTGGCACTCAGTTCATGCAAAAAATTTGAGATTTTTTGGAGATCTCCTTACCCTGCCGCAAATGGCTTGAAGTTTTGCAAAAATGATGATTTTTGAACTTTTTTAGTAAAAACTTTTAAAATATTAAATTAAGTTTATTTTGGTTATATTTACTTGGAAAGGCATATTTAATGTATCAAATGTTGAAATAAGTTCTGATAATGCATTATTTAATCGCTATGTGTATTTTAAATAAGCCGATTTTTGTAGGCGGTATAAAACTCGGCGCGCAGCTACATCCACGCGAGGAGTTTCTCGGTTGTTTCGCGTTGGTACGGAACGCAAAACAAGTTAAAATCTGTACATTTTTAAAGAACATAGTATTAAACTAATGCATAATTAGAGGTTATTTAAACATTTGGAACATTAAATACATCTTTTCAACTAAATACAAGAAAAAAAACTTAATTTAGTATTAAAAAAATTTTTTTGCTAAAAAAGTTCAAAAATCAGCATTTTGGCAAAACTTCAAGCCATTTGCGGCAGGGTAAGGAATTGTCCAAAAAATCTCAATTTTTTTGTGTGAACTAAGTGCCACCAGTGGCCACTTTTCCGTACCCGCCATCATCGAAAATCGAAAAAAAGTTTTTTTCGGCCCACCCTAATGGACATAGCAGTCTGTGGTGAAAAAAGGGTCCTTTCTAAATTTCTTAGGAAGACAGGAAGTTCCTGGCTGTTTGTAAGAAAAATGATGAACGAATTGACAGCTTTTAGATTAGCGCTCGTCTCATTACAAGACAAGAAGAGATAAGATCTGTCTTGTTCTATGCAGCGATTTTGTTACCAATAGTACTATGTCTTTAGTGAAAATCGTCTCACAACAATTCTAGGGAAACATTTTTTAGTTAACTTCTAAATAAAAAAATGTGTGCAAGTTCAGATTTGGAATAGTATGAAATCTCTATAATTATTGGGTACGGTGCGGGCCCCTCTAACTCTC
The DNA here is from genome assembly GCA_964019185.1 of Maratus speculifer. NCBI lineage: Eukaryota > Metazoa > Arthropoda > Arachnida > Araneae > Salticidae > Maratus > Maratus speculifer. The sequence goes on from OZ025297.1 coordinate 183,781,966, forward strand.
GGGCCCCTGGGCATTTGCCCCCTGTGCCCCCCCCCCTCTCACCGGCCCTGAAGGTAAGTAGAAGATTTTGATCTTTATATTTTGCTGCTAATATATTAGAAAAGAGTTTTCACAAAACCCGCGCTGCACGCTCAGAAGATTCTGCATGGAATAGGTTTTATCAAAGAAAGGAATTTTAAAATTATTCAATTATAGCATTATTTTTATGGTTCAAAATTGGTAAATATAAATCCTATATTCCTTTATCCTTCCAAAACATGATTCTCGTAACAGAAATACATACTTGTGGTCACTCAAATAAATTCCAAAATATTCCAGAAAAGTATCATATGACCTATTGGCGATTCAAGCGCTCGAATACGCTATCTGATGGAGATAAGATGTAACTTCTCCATTCAGGATAATGCCGTGTAAGCTCAATGCATTATATGCGTTTTAAATTTGTTCAGAATAATTAATCTTTTGCATATTTCAGACTTCCTGTGACATTTGTTTTCTGTCTTATATGACGAGATAAATATTATACGAATTTGAATATCTAAAACTTTTAAATATATTTTTAATAAAGAATTGTTTTAATGGGACTTTAACATTAGCTAAAGGGAAATTAAAGGGAGAGTTAACCTGTATCGAAGGCTGCGAGCAGCGCCTCTATAGGCCGTTTTAGTTCCCAATTTCATGTAATTAAGCCCGGTCAGCGTTTAAAATATGACCACCAACCCTGGTCAAAGCTCGCGCGCGCGAGGCCAAAGAAAAAAATGCTCGGCGATTTGATTACGTGATTGTGCGTTTTGTACTTAGATCAGGAATGACTAGATAATGGATCCCTTTGTTCTATTCGGGTATTCTTGAAGCATGGACCTCCAAGATTTGGCTAGATTTTCCTCTCCAAAAAGGTGTCTTTTTTTGGCAATGATCCCTTCTTGGCAATTTTCTGCTTTCATTCACATAAAGAAACGTAACGCAGTCGAAAAAGATCTTGGTGGCTGGTGGGATCGGCGGGAGAAACCGGTTTGGCGCGCGTTCTCCTCACCATCACGTGATGGTGGGGAAGGTGATGAATGCTTCAAGAAAATGTTGTTATTTCTGAGTCCAGTTATGTGAGAAGTTTATGGTTTGTGTTTATTTCATGAAGATAGAATAATAGAAGGAGAACCGAGAAGATAGGCTTTTCCCAACAGAACTTACAAGGAAGGTCTCCATACGGGCATACTCAGAAAAATCTGAAAAAATTACAGAATGTTCTTCTCATATAGTAATATATGTTTATAAAAAAAAATTCGGCGGAACCTCCTTATAACGTCCGTAAAAAAATAATAAATGTTTCGTTTATTTGGCGATTTATCTACGGTTGGCGAAAAAACGAAATTTTAAAAAATACGCTTTTACGCTTCGAATACTTTTTAAAGAAAAAACTTTCTATGTTGAATTTATTTATATAAGTTTAGTTTAAGTAATTTTAGTTTTGCATTTTTACTTTACTTTAAGTGTAATTTTGTCATATACGTTAATATGTGCTTATAACAAAATGAAATTAATATATTTTATCATTTAAAACACAATTTAAATTGATTAAAATTGTTCCAAATTGAAAAATACACTGTTAAAATTCTGCTGCATTTTGTTGCAACGCACTCCCTTGCTTGTATAGAAAACGGTTACTTGGCCGTGAAATGGAGTTTTCTCATTGGTTGGAATAGAGGTATTATATACAAGCGGTGGGGTGCGTTGCAGCAGATTTTTAACAGTATTGCACAAGCTACAACACCGCTAAAAATCTGTACCATTTTCTGCAGCGTCACTCCAAACGGTCAATTCACCGTGCTATGGAGCATTCTCATTGGTCAGAAGAGAGATATTCTATAAAAGTAGTGGAGTGGCGTTGCAGTAAATGCTGCAGATTTTTAACAGTGAAGTCAAATAAAATCAATTTTCAGATTCGTTAAAATCGTCTGCTTTTGGCGAGGAAATGCACTGCTCGCCAAATCCCGCGTCGCTTTCAGCTTTTCACGCCAATTATTCTAAACTATTTTATTTTTTTACATATCTAATAATGTAATTCCGCCGCTAATTTTCTGATCCTTTATTACCTACATGAATAGTTTAATTCGTATTTTTTTCAAAAAATTCTGAGTATGCCCTAAATGGAGACCTTCCTTGTTAGCCCCAAAGTATTTCCCGGTGCATGGCGTGTCGCTAGTGATGCTGCACTGACTTTCGATCACATGACTTGTTTGACTGGTCTCTCGACTAGTCTGCTAGCGGGACATAGGGGGCGCTAGACTTCATCTGCTCCCAAACTGCCGGAAATGCCAGCCAAACTCGGAAAGACTTTAGGGGCGAAAGTGGAAGCGCCGTCTTTGTTCTCCTTCTACTATATCTATCTTCATGGTTTATTTGTTGTGCTTTGTTTGGTAGGTTGACTGATCAAGCAGGACGGTCGTTCTGCAAAGCCAAGCTAGAAAAAAAATATGTCCGCAAAACGAACAAACGCCAAGAACATAACGACCGCTTAACTGTTTAATATACTCGAGACAACTTTCCCATGTTAAATCGACCAAACATGGCATTTTAAAATTTCGGATATTTAAGAAATGAAGTATCGCAGAGAAATAAAACAGAAACCAGAAGAATTTAATGATGAAAAGCTTCAATTTAAGATCAAACTCATCTTTATAAAAAATTATTAAAAGAGGTACAGGATTTTTAAAAAACCGTCGAGATACTGAAAATTATCACTTTTTTCTTCGCCAAACAATTTTATTTCAATCAAGGTACAGATTTAAATAAAAGACATAAAGAAGTATAGAATGCATTTTCGGATAGGTAATTATTCAATCTACGTGCTTTTGTGAAATTCAGTTTTTAGGTGCGTTCGTAATTATGTAAATACGTAGCACCTATTGTTGTCGCTCAGTCCGTCCGTCTGTCTGTCTGTCCGTCTGTCTGTCCGTCTGTCTGTCTGTCTGTCTGTCCGTCCGCATATAACAACGCAAAAACTACCCAACCGAATCGTTTGAAATTTAAAATGCATAATTATAACATAATTTTGTCGAGTCATTTCAAATTTTATGAAAATCGGATGGATAGATCAATTACAGGGACAATCAAAAGGATTCCGTTACATTACGGTCAATGGGGAAAAAAATTTCAAATGCATTTTAATCGTTTGAAAGTTAAAACATATAATTATTGCGTAATTTTGTCGAGTTATTTCAAATGTTATGAAAATCGGATGGATAGATCAATTACAGGGACAATCAAAAGGATTCCGTTACATTACGGTCAATGGGGAAAAAATTTCAAATGCATTTTAATCGTTTGAAAGTTAAAACATATAATTATTACGTAATTTTATCGAGTCATTTCAAATGTTATGAAAGTCGGATGCATAGATCATTTACAGGGACAATCAAAGGTATTCCATTACATTACGGTCAATGGGAAAAAAGATTCAAATGCATTTTTATGATGTTACACTCATTCGAACATAATAGAATTGGCATGAATCTATGAAATATATACTAAAATATGCATTCTGTACAATCTGTGATGCAAAGAATTTTTATTATTAAATTACAGGGCCACACAAAAGTATTCCCCTGCATAATGCTATACGGGGAGACATTGTTTGGGACGTGTTTTAATTATATTCAACTATTTCACGTTTTATGAATAAGATATAAGTTTCTGAGGTGTAATAAAAATTAATTCCTGCATATTTACAGAAACACAAAGTTTTTGACTGCTATACTGTACCCGAAGTACGCTCTACTATATCAACAAGATCCGAATATTTTTAAAACTTCGTTATCGTACGAACGCACCTCATTTGCTACGTTCACGTGCAATTTCCAACTTGTTAATCCTTAAAAAGCAAAAAAAACTGTTATTCAATTAACAAATTATGCCAACTGCGATAAACCCGCCAACGATCGCGCACTATCCACATTACAATAGAGCAAATCAACTTGGGTTAATATGTAGGGTTGCTTCAAGTTTAATATGCCTCGAGATCATTTTTTTTAATAAAACAGCGTAAAAGTTAATTTTTAGAAAACTATTTAAAATAAAATTAATTTCTGAGAAAAGAGATACCTTCTAAAGTGTAATCATTTAAAATTATTATCATTTATAGTTTCATTCCTAATGTAAACAAAAGTTTTGAAAAAAAATTGAGTTGAGTGTGATTTTTATACAAAAAGAGAACCATGGTGAATGATATTCGCTTTGTGTGTGAGCAAAGAATCAACATAGATAAGAACTTTGACGTCATTGTATGATGAAATACGATTTTACCATAAAATGTTTATTTAAAGAGGGTAGTCTCTAGAACTACCGAACCAACTTTGTACAATTATATTAACCAATTGTATTTTATATCATATCGATTTACGGCCATCTTTCCATATTTTACGCAAATTTCTATTCAATATTTAACCCGTTACCATCCAACGATATCATTATAGATTACCTATAATGATACTGGATAAAACATTTAAATTTCAACACCAGTATTTAAGTACGGAAGTGTCTGCTATATAATGTTTGAATAAGTAACAATTTTGGATTCTAACAACGAATTTGGGTACATTAGAATTTAATATCAAATGCGAAAAGATGGCCTCCAGATCAATATTAACCAGTTATAATCATCAATACTACCGTGAATAATTTATTTACAGGGACAGTCAAAAGTTTTCCATTACATTACGGCCTATCGGGAAAAATCGTTTCAAATGAATTTTAACGTTTATAACATTTTCCAAAAGTTTGAAAAGTGCTTATGCATTCGGTTTGTCTATCTGTCTGTCCGCGCTCTAACACCTGTAAATATACTCGAATTGCCCTGAAATTTTTATATGTTATTGACGTTTACCCTAGCACGAACCCTTTTGAAAATGAAGTTTCTACCATGATTAATTTACAGGGAGAGTCACAAATTTTCCATTACGTTATGGCCTATGGAAAAAAATCGCTTCAAAGGAGTTTTAAAGATTTTACACCCTGCCAAACATATTAAAATTTGCATGTATTAAGAGGCGCATTAAAATATGCAGTGAAAATATAGTATTATTCCTTTACAGGGCCACACAAAAGAATTCCATTGGATAATGGTAAAGGGGGGAATAATGTGCGACATTTTAAAAATATGTATTACAAAATTGATATATGTCACTGAGGATTTGCATAATATGAAGTACATTGCATTTACAGGGACACACAAAAGATTTGAAATAGTATATTCCTTCCGACGGACTGTATATGTTTTCGATGATGGCTGATTGATGGATGTAACACATTTTAATTATGATATAAGCATTTAAGTTTCACTAAATCTTTGTACATTATAATGGTGTGTATAAATGTTATAGTTACATAAGGCTATCCAAAAGAGCTCGCCAACGTTACTGAGTATGAGCGTAAATTACTTAAAGGTGGTTCTTAAATAAGGTATACATTTTTACGCTGAACTCCATTCAATTTACAAAGAAATGTTGTAGAATATAGATAAAATGATATACAGGGTCACGCAAAGAATTGTGTACATGGACACCTATGAATGATAATTTTTAACAATTAGATTTCATTTGTTTTAAGAGTTTAAGTTTAAAATGAACTTTAGCTTCTTACAGACGCATAATAAAGGTACAAGGTAACCTACAGGACTGAACAAAAGTTTTCAAGTATGTTTCCCATTTATTACTACAAATTGCTCAAAAAGAAATTTTAAGCTATTTCCTTGCTAAACTAAAATTTCCCATTTTATAATATGTATATCAACAGACAGATCAAATACAGGGCTGCTCAAAAGTATACGAATACATATTTGGCTATATACCCTTATTTCCCTAATTAACGAAGTTTTTTTTAAAGATTTCATGAAGTGTTGGAAAGTGCTTCATAATCTACGCTTAATGCATGGTTTTTCTTACTTGTTAAATTAGCTATGAATTTTTATGCTGATTTATATTTGACATACTAAAAGATGTTTACTGAATACAGATAAAACGATTTATAGGCTACGTAAAAAAATAGATATATGACCGCCAATGGATGATAATTTTTGGAAGTGTGATTACTAGTTTTAAGAGTATTTTAGTCTGAATTAAATTAAAGTTAAATAGTAATGTGAATGTAAACATATCAGATAAAATACAGGGCTGTAGAAATGTATTCAAGTAAGTGCCCTTGTACAGGCACAAATTGCTGAAAGAGAAATTTCAATTTATTACTCGTTTGCTTGCTAAACTAGATTTTTGTACCATATCTAACTAAAATAGCAACGGTAGATCTATATTTTATTTCGATTCTATCAGTTTTTTACAAAATTTTCATGCTTATAAATTATTCTAAGAAATAAATGATATATAAATACAATGTACACATATATTTCTTACTTCCTACTTACAGAGGCTCTACGAGAACTCATTCCAATTTAAGTGAGCAGATTATTTAAATTTTATATAATCTCTCTTAAAAAAAAGGAAGTGATATCTACTAAAAACGCTTTTCAAAAGTAAAAAAAAAAAAAAAAAAAAAAAAAAAAAAGCCAAGCAAGAAAAAAAAAAAGGATGAAAGTTGTGTCTAAAAAATGGTTTGATATCAAATTTATAAGCTTATATTATGGTAATTACTTAACATTTAACATAAAAAAATTACTATTTCTAAGTCAATGCCTTTGAATATGTTAAATCCCTTTCTCTTGTACTAAGTACATCGTAAAAGTCTTTTTAAAATTCAAATGTTTTAAAATTATGCATGATGGGCTTGGCGGACATCTTTTCATATTTTACACAAATTTCCAAGCACCAAGTTTGTAAAGGAAAGTGTTGTAAGTTTACATTAAGTACAATTTAGAACTTCTCATATTAAGAGCCCACAATAGTCACAGGAAAAGTACACAAAAAGACCCGGATGACCATGTAAAGTCTATGGGAGCGTTCTTTTCTAATATCTCGATCAAATTTTTATATTTTGACATGATTTTTTTTGCATAAAATAGTTCAGGACGATCCACAACCGGGCTAGTTTTTACTTTTTCGATTTTGGTTATATATTTTTTATATTATGATAGTTTCAGTTTCAGAACCGGTTTAAACCGGTTTTGAAAATTAAAGTAATTTTTAAAAAAAAATCTAAAACCAAAATCGAAAAAGTAAAAACTAGCCCGGTTGTAGATCGTCCTGAACTATTTTATGCAAAAAAAATCATGTCAAAATATTAAAATTTGAACGAGATATTAGAAAAGAACGCTCCCATAGACTTTACATGGTCATCCGGGTCTTTTTGTGTACTTTTCCTGTGACTATTGTGGGCTCTTAACTGTGGACAAACCCTCATAGCATGCATAATCACAGTGACGTCACTGCGAGTCACTTTGGTCACATCACATCTGTGACCAAAATGCCACCACTCAGTGACGTCACATTGTGACTGATATGTGACTTTTTTAAAAATCTTTAGAAAATTATAAAATTCTTCAAAACATGCTATTTACTTTAAAAAACATGTTTTTGGCAATTTAAATATCGTCGCTTTTGTCACAGTTCAGTCACAATGTTAAAGTCAAAGTAGTCACAAATGACACATTTTTCACAAATTTGTCACATTGTGACGACTTTGTGAAGTGGTCACAAACGAGCTCTAAAACGGGCATAACGACTTCCCATTTTAGTCACTGTGACTTCACATCGACGATCGATGGTTACAAAGTCACAATGTGACTTCACAACGACGTCGCAGTGACGTCACCATGCTTTACGGGAATATATTTAACACGTTACCACCCAGCGATCTATTTATAGATTGTCTACAACTAAACAAAACTTTTAAATTTCAATACCTGAATTTTAGTACGGAAATGTCTGCTTAAGTAACAATTTTGAGTTTTAAATTTTAACTATGGATTTGGGTACAAAGAAATTAGTATACAATATGGAAAAACGGCCGCCAAGCCCATCACGCATAATTTTAAAACATTTGAACTTTCAAAACACATTTACGATGTATTTAGTACAAGAGAAAAGGATTTCTATCAACATATGCAAAGGTATTGACTTAGAAATAGTAATTTTTTTTAATGGAAAATGTTAAATAATTACCATAATATAAGCTTGGAAATTTGATATCAGACCATTTTTTAGACACAACTTTCATCCTTTTTTTTTCTTGCTTGGCTTTTTTTTTTTTTTTTACTTTTGAAAAGTGTTTTTAGTAGATACAATTTAACAATTCAATTAGTGATTTAAATTTTTTAATAATTTTCTTTTTATTTATTTAAAAATCATTTATCAGTTACTTCATATTTTTCGTATTAAATAGAATACTGTTAATAAACCAAGGTTGAGATATCCACATATTACAAGATTGATTTGTACTCTACAATACTGGATGGATTTCAATGGAATTTGCACTGTTATTTAGACAACTTTTCTTAAATAGTTTTAGTATGCATATATATTTCTTATTTAATGATTGTATATTTTAATACTGTGTGGATAACAGGCCAAAATATATCATAAAATATGAGAAACAAACGACATCCTAAATCATGTTAGTATAAGGAAAACACTTATTTATACTTTCAATAGAAAATTTATAAACATTCTAATCATACTATTATTTTTAACACAATCAAACTGATTGGTAAAGTTATCATACGAATTGAATATTTCCAGCTGAGCAAAAAATTGCCCAGGCCGGGGATCGAACCCGGATACTTGGCTTACAAGGCCAATGCTTTACCTGTTAAGCTATCTGGGCGATAGCCGGCTGGGATTTTTCGCTCAGATAACCTTATTAATCGTAACATCTGGTCTGTCATTTGAAAAAGCTCGCAGAATAAACCGCAGGTATGGAGTTCCATTACCTGCGGCTTATTCTGCGAGCTGTTTCAAATGACAGACCAGATGTTACGACCAATAAGGTTATCTAAGCGAAAAATCCCAGCCGGCTATCGCCCAGATAGCTTAACAGGTAAAGCATTGGCCTTGTAAGCCAAGTATCCGGGTTCGATCCCCGGCCTGGGCAATTTTTCGCTCAGCTGGAAATATTCAATTCGTATTCTAATCATACTTTATTCATTACAAAACTAGAAGGCAAACACCAAATATTTCACCTTGAGGTGATTGGCGCCGTTTAAATTTGATCTGGGGATCTCGTGATTAGGAAGCGAGGACGTTAGCATCAAGCAAAAGGCCAAGCTAGTTACTTTCAGCTAGTAACTCGCTTTATACTGATCAAGATCGCTGCAGGAGTATCCCCCCAGTAAGAAAGGCGTATTATTGACATCTGACGAGCGATATGCACTTGTGAATTAATGCTGTCATACGCATAATGTGATGCGTGAATGGCAGGATTTGCGTTGAGACTTGTGTTTGGTGCTACCATCTGTTGATGATGAGGTGAGTTGATTGTTGTGCGCTGGTTGTTGTTGAGAGTTGTGTGCTTATCCGGAGTTACCAATGAGAAGATTGACGCTGGTTGTATCTGATCTGGGGATCTCGTGATCAGGAAGCGAGAACGTTAGCGTCAAGCAAAAAGCCAAGCCAGTTACTTTCAGCTAGTAACTCGCTTTATGCTGATTGAGATCGCTACAACCTCTTTAAAAGTATATGTGCAGATATTTTTAGTTTAAAAAAATGTATACATTTTACACTTTGCTTTTATAATATTTTCCATTTTGATTTTAACACCGTAAAATATCCACGCATGCATTATATTTGCATCCTAATCACAATAAAAACTAGTAAATTAAGAAATTATTTTACGCGTATACGGATATTTTCGCAGAATACTTTTTTCATTTGCTTAACACTAGAACCGCGGGATAATTCATTCAAGTTTTATAAAAATACTAGCAGTTACCCGTGTCTTCGTTCACATAACATTTAACATTAGAATTACGGCGAGGGGTCATTTTGACTCCTACCGAATGAAAATATTTCGGTTCAAACCAGAAAATTCTTTATGAAATAAGTTTTAAAATGATAAAGAAAAAATAAGACAAATAAATAGATTAAGCAGTCTTAAAGGAAAATTCTGGTGTGAAATATTTTTTTAAAACTTGAGTAAAATTTCCCGTATTTCTAGTGTTAAGGAAGAAATAATTGATCAATCAAGCAAAAAATTTCGATGATGAAAAGCATGTATAATTAACTTTTTATCGCGAATTTACGGTAAAAAACTTCTGATAATCCCTATTTGCTAATTTTTTTGCTGGTTAAAATTTTCCTTTCAGCGATTAATACTAATAGATAGAAACATTCTTGAATACTTTTGTTCAGCCCTGTAGTTTTCCAAGTGCCTTTAATACACGAAAGTATTTTTCTAAAATTTAGTTCAAACAAAAATATTTCTTATTACTACCTAAATTACATTTTCAGAAATTATCATCCGAAGACAACCTTGTATCCAGTCCTTTTTGGGACCCTGTATATTATTTTATATATATACTACAAACATTTCTTAGTTTACTAAATGCAGTTCAAAATAAAAATGCATATTTTATTTAAAAACCACCTTTAAGTAAATTACGCTCATATTCAGTAATCTTTCCAAGATCTTTTGTGTAACCCTGTATATCTAAATTTAACTATTTATACTATTACCATTTATACTCTCCATTTAATATGCATACATTTAGCACAAACTTTTTGCACAAACTTAAAAGCATATATCATAATTCAAATGCATTTCATCCATGCAACAGTCATCATCCATCATATACAGTACTTCGAATAGAATTTATATTATAGAATATATATTATATTATAGAATATTATAGAATTATTTGCGTGTCCCTGTAAATGCTATGCACTTCGTATTATGCATGAAATAACTCACATTAAGCCTCAGCATCGTATATCAATTTGATTATACATGAAATCGTTTACCGTAATTAAAATATATCGGAAACTGTTCCTCCCTTTATTCTTATGCAATGGAATTCTTCTGTGTAACCCTGTAAATGAATAATTAGTGTCCTTTTCACTACATACTTTACAAAATGCATATTTTAGTGCACTTTGTAAATGCATATAAATTTGAATATGTTTCACAGGGTGTAACATCGTTAAATTTAACTAAAACGATTTTTCCTCATAATGCCGTAATGTAAGGAAATTTTTTGAATATCCCTGTAAATAAACTAATCATGGTAGAAACTTTATTTTCAATAGGTATTCGTGCTAGGTAAACGTTAATAACGTCCAAAAATTGATTCACACTACTAGAGAGAAAGCACTAAAAAAACATACTTAGAATCAGGGCTTAACTTACAGAAAATGTATGACTTGTGCTTTCAGAAATGGAAATCGGAGTATATTTACGAAAGTTAGAAACCGACCAGACAGACAGACAAACCGAAAGCATAATAACTTTTCAACTTTGTTCGAAAGTGTTAAAAAATCGAGCCAAAAATATATTAATCAGTAGTTTTATTTTCCGCCTTTTCCCCACAAAAGGTTTCTTCCATTGATAATTATGAATTTTGAATAAAAATATTAATTTGTATGTAACTTATAACTTATTAATTAGTATAAGTAAAATCTATTCCTGATTCATTTTAAATATGACGTCATTATTTATCTCGCTCCATTATCTACTGATATTCATACCCCTTGTATTTTTAACGACTGCTATAAAGTATCTCTTTTATTTCAACTATGACGTCACATTTTCATAAGTGAACCATTTTATATATATGTTACAGGCCAAACCCGATTTTAGGCCAAACTAGATTGGCCTAGGCCAAACCGGTCTATCCTAACGCCCATCGGATAAACTAGTTTTTCCTAGGCCAAACCGGTCTATCCTAACACCCATCGGATAAACTAGTTTTTCCTAGGCCAAACCGGTTTATCCTAACACCCATCGGATAAACTAGTTTTTCCTAGGCCAAACTAGTCTATCCTAAGGCCTATAGGACAAACTAGTTTTTCCTAGGCCAAACTAGTTTGGCCTAACTCTTATAGGATAAACTAGTTTAGCCTGCTGTTTATTGGTCTGAACTAGTTTATCCTAGGCCGATCTAGTTTATCCTAGGCCAATTCAATTTGGCGTGATTTTATTGAATGCAATGACCGCCTCAGCGCCAACATTCTAGTTTATCCTAGGCTGATCTAGTTTATCCTAGGCCAATGTAATTTTACGTGTTTTTAGTTCATAGATGTCAAAGCCTGAGAAATAATGGGCTCGTAGGTTCTGTATTTATGTATGTACGCATGTTTGTACGTATGTACGTAACGCGATAACTCTTGATAGAAATATCCGATTTGTTTCAAATTTTGGATGTAGTTTCATTCTGATAAGGTACTTTTCCGATTAGTTTTGGGAATTCATTGGATAAAAATAAGAGGGGACGAACGGAAGGCTAATCCCCCAGAGTTAATTTAGAGAAGTGGATTTTTCATGCAGAATTATCAGTTTTCATTTAAAATTTTAGATATAGGATCATTCTGACAAAATGCCTAAGTGATTAGTTGTGGATGTTTATTGTTTAAGTATAAAAGAAAGGGCTATGTAAGTAACCCCCCCCCCATTAATTTAGATAAATGGTTTTGAAGCAGAATTTACGGATTTGAGCCAAATTTTGGATGTAGGTTCTTTTTGATAAAGCGATTCCCTGGATAGTTTTGGGGGTTTAATGGTTAAGTATGAAAGAAAAAATGAAGGATTACCATCTTACCTAGGAAAAACTAGTTTATGTTAGGGGCATTTAGATAAATAAGTTTGGCGTAGGAAAACTAGTTTATCCAATTGGCGTTGGGATAAAATAGTTTGGTCTAGGCTAATGTAATTTGGCTCAAAATCGGGTTGTGCCGGTAAAAAATCTTTCACTAGAATAAGCATAAATGTGTGTCAAAAGTCATTGCTTGCAACATCAACACAGAAATTTAACATATCCACAGTAGAGACATGATGTATTGGACATGGTGTTTGCTTATTTTTTTTTCTTCAGACTCAGGCCGTGCTGAGATCAGATTATTATTATTATTATTATTATTATTATTATTATTATTCATATTCGAACCACATCGCAGCTGAACATAATTTGCAATTAAACAGCGTTTTTTATTTTTGAGAAATTAATTACCTGTCGACATATAAGCTATTCTTGTCACGGCGTCAAGTTTTTCTTTTCCGTGAAGTCGTAACTAGAAATTCGGCTCAAAACGTAGCTTTAATAGTATTTTCTCAAAGAAGTATCGCTTTTATGAAAAATGGTTAACGCCATTCGATTACATATTTTCTGAGTGAGAATGCCTGTTAATCTTATGCATTTCCGAAAAGGAATTAATTCATAAATGTGTTAGGATGTAGCTCCTTTTGATTTGAGAAAAGCCTTAAGGAATGACAGAGAAATATAATCACAAATCTACTTTTTACTAAACATATTCAACAGTTATGATGTTTATAACTCTTCTTTTTGTCTTTTGTTCTAAACTACATTAACTATTTAATGAATCCTTATTTGAATATTGAAGGACTAAGAATCTAAATAATCAATAATACATTGTAATTTAAAAATACATTGTAAATTTATCCAATGTATGCATGCAGCATTTTTTAAAGGAATCTTAAATGTATATGAATTAAAATCTGAATGTTTTGCAGAAATTGAGTGGGGCCAAATCGAGCCAGACTGAGTCTCTTTTCACTGATTTTTGTACAGGCAGGGCTCGGGCTGAACTTTTAATTTTTATACCGGGCTTCGAAATTCCAGCCCGTGCAAACCTCTAACAGTATTCTACTACCCTTCGAATAAAATATTGCCCTGTTAAACTGATAGCTTTGCATTCACAGGCAGGTTACACTAATTGTGTATTACAGACTTATATTTTTAAATAATAACACCCTCGAAAAAACAAGTAAGGGGGATTACTTTTTCCCATTTCTCCCAACTATACTTAACCATTGAACCCCAAAACTAATCACTGATACTCTTTATAAAATTGAACAATTATCCAAAATTTGAAGCAAATCAGATAATTCTGCTCAAAAAACCATTCATCTGATTTAAGGAGGGTAAATCCTCCATTCCTCCTTTTATACTTAATCATTAAACACTCAAAACTATTCAGGGATTCGCCTTATAGAAAAAAAAAACTACGTTAAAAATTTAATCGGTAAATCGGATAAATCTGCTTAAAAATCAATTTATCTAATTTAAGGAAGGCGATAAATCGTTCACTACCCCATCATACTTAAAATAAAATAAAATAAAATAAAGAAGCGTTTGATCAAAATGAATTCATTTCCAAAATTTTAAGCAAATTGGACAATTCTGTATTATAACTAATTTATCTAATTTAAAGAAATAAATAAATTGTATGCTTCCCTTTTATACTTAATCAAAGAACCACCAAAATTAATCCGTGAAGAGCTTCATCAGATTGAATAAATCGAAGATTTGCAGCAAATCGGTAAATTCTAAATGAAAAAACTTATGGGGGCGTTACCTTTATTCCCCCTCTCTTTATACTTAAACAATGAACACCCACAACTAATCATGGAGGCGCCTCATCAGAATGCTCCTATATCTAAATTTTTTTTATAAAATATGCTAATAATGCATGGAAATCCCTTTATTCGAATTAAGGGAAGGGGCGAATCAGCCTATTAATACCCCCCCCCCTTTATTCTTCTCCAATGACCTCCGAAAATTAATCAGAAAACATCCTCATAAGAATAAACCTATATTGAAAATTTGATGCAAATCGGGTATTTCTATCAAGATTTATTGCGTTACGTACTTACGTACATACATAGATACAGAACCCACGGGCACATTAATTCTCAGGCTTTAGTAACCTTATGAGATAATAATACATCAAATTACATTATTTCTATCAAGAGTTACCGCGTTACATACATGCGTACATAAATGCGTACATACAGAACCTGCGAGCTCATTATTTCTCAGGTTTTGACGCTTGTGAGCTAAAAACGCGTAAAATTACGTTGGCCTAGGATAAACTAGATCAGCATAGGACAAACTAGAATGTTGGCGCTGAGGCGGTCATTGTATTCAATAAAATCACGCCAAATTGACTTGGCCTAGGATAAACTAGATCGGCCTAGGATAAACTAGATCGGCCTAGGATAAACTAGTTCAGACCAATAAACATCAGGCTATACTAGTTTATCCTATAAGAGTTAGGCCAAACTAGTTTGGCCTAGGAAAAACTAGTTTGTCCTATAGGCCTTAGGATAGACTAGTTTGGCCTAGGAAAAACTAGTTTATCCGATGGACGTTAGGATAAACCGGTTTGGCCTAGGAAAAACTAGTTTATCCGATGGGCGTTAGGATAGACCGGTTTGGCCTAGGCCAATCTAGTTTGGCCTAAAATCGGGTTTGGCCTGTAACATATATATATATATATATAAAAATCTTTTTCATTCTTTTTACTTTTAATTTATGTCGCCATATTTTACACAAAAATTCCCATTAACTAAACAAATATCCTTGTTAAATATATTATAAAAAATACACCTTTTATTTTTATTTCAAACATGACGTCAAATTTATTTTCTTTTAAATTCTTTTTTTTATAATTTTTCGCGTGGAAGTTTTTTATTAAAAATTCATTGCCGCTGAAAAATTATTGTTTCATTTTTTTATTTTCTTGGCAACAGGAAAGGAAAATGATTAAATTTTATCTGAAAAATGCCTGAGCTGAAATTAGACTCTCTAATCTCATAAAAAGAATGAAACGCGATCTAAGTTTATTTGACAATTATCGTAAAATTTTAGATGAATATTTAGAAATGAACCTTATTGAAATTGTTCCTGAATCCGAAGAATTTTCTAACAATCCGATTTTGTACCTACCACACCATACATTATTTAAACAAGACAGTGTATACACAAAATGTTGCATTGTATTCGATGCGAGTTCACATGAAGCGAGACAGTTATTATTAAATGACTGTTGAATGCCGGAATCAATCTTAACCCAAATATTTTTCATTTATTGATTTTTTTTCGCTTCAACAAAATTGCTGTGTTGGCCAATTTAGAAAAAGCCTTTTTGCAGATTTATATAAACGAAAAAGCGAGAGATGTTTTAAGATTTATGTTTGTAGACGACAATCCTGTCACAGGTGATAAATTTAAGATTATTATTTACAAATTTCTAAGACTAACCTTTGGTTTGAATTCAAACCCTTTTTTATTACCAGCTGCAATTAAACAACATCTTAGTAAATTTCAAAAAGAATATCCAATAGTAACTGAAATACTAAACAAATTGCATTTATGTTGATGATTTAGTGACCGGGACGGACACTGTCTCAGATGCATTGACAATTTCTCAACAATCAAACCAAATTATGAAGAAGGCGAGTATGAATTTCAGGAAATGGGTTTCGAATAACGA
Source organism: Maratus speculifer (assembly GCA_964019185.1). Classification (NCBI taxonomy): domain Eukaryota; kingdom Metazoa; phylum Arthropoda; class Arachnida; order Araneae; family Salticidae; genus Maratus; species Maratus speculifer. The sequence continues at coordinate 183,798,351 of OZ025297.1, forward strand.
ACCAGTAATAGAAACGTGGGAAAAGAATGGGTTTAGCACTCTACCTCAGTCCTTTGAACCCAATAAATCATACAAAGTTTTAGGCCTATCGTGACAACCTAAACACGACATACTTTTGATAGAAACTGAAAATTAATTAGAATTTTTGAGCAAGACAAAAAATACAAAACGTTTTGTCCTACAAGTATAGGCAAAATATTTGACCCCTTGGGTCTAATATCACCATTTACTATTAGAGTTAAATGTTTACTTCAAGAAATTTGGAGTAGGAATTTGTCATGGGATGAAGAAATACCCTCCGATATTATAAAGACGTGGGAACAATGGTGTTCCGAACTATCTCATTTAGCAAATCTAAGAATTCCAAGAAATGCTTTTCAGTTCCCCGAAAACTCCGATTACGAATTAGTACTGCACACCTTCTCTGATGCCAGTCCAAATGCTTACGGTGCTGTCGTATATTTATAAGTAAATTCAGGAAATGAATCCTTCATTAATTTGATCACATCTAAGAGTAGAGTTGCACCCTTGAAAAAGGTATCACTTCCACGACTAGAACTTTTGGGCGCGTTACTCGCAGCGCGCTTGACTTGTCAAGTCAAAGAGGTATTAGATCGCAAGGGACGCTCTTCTGTGTATTTATGGACCGATTTGCAGATCACTTTGTACTGGATCAAAGGTCTGCAAATAGGTGGAAGTCGTTTATGGCAAACCGCGTTAAAGAAATACAATCACTAACAGATTCATCTAGGTGATTTCACTGCGCAGGATCCGAGAATCCGGCAGACCTTTTAACACGAGGCATAAAGTCCGAAAATCTTATTCAGAATCCTATATGGCAGACTGGTCCAGAGTTCCTGAAAGACTTAGAGATACGTGCAAAAAGAAGCAATCTTTAGTCATACCAGATCAAGAGATGTGCATTAAAGGACTAAAAAAGAACAATAATAGTGATAGTTTTGTAACTAATGTTTTTTGCTGAACATCCAATAATTAATAACATTTTTTTACTAACTAACAATTTTACTAAATTAATTCGTGTAATTAGTTTTATTTTTAGATTCTATTTTAATTGTTCCAATCCCGAGAAGAGAAGAAGTGGACCATTAACTCTGGATGAGGTAAGATATGCTGAATCGGTTATAATTCGTTCAGCACAACGACAAGAATTTCCAGAGGAATTAAAATGTCTGGAAAAGGGTAAGACATTTCATAGTACACTCTAAAAAAAAATGTGTAAATTTACACATAAAAACAGGTATATCGATGATACAAAAACGACATGTCCGTGTGTGTAAATTGGTGTGTAAATTGCCAAAATACACGCCTAATGTGTAAATTTGAAAATACACATTTTAAAGTGTAATTTGATGATAAGTCCAAATGTGTAAATGTTATCTGATAAGTCTTGAAATACACACTTTAATGTGTAAATTGCAGAAGAATACACAGACTTATATGTAATATTCTCACACACTCATATGTGTAATGTTCTGTGATTAAATGTATTTTTGTGTATAATACAAGAAACACATACTTTTGTGTTTTATGTGAAATACTCAATTTTTTGTGTAGTATGTAAATTACACAGGTTTTTGTATAATATTCAAAATACACAGATTTTTGTGTAGCATTCTCTTCATATAAATATTTCTGCTGAACATACAAAACACAGATTTGTGTGTAATAATCAAAATACTTAGATATTTGTGTAATATTCTAACAGACATATTTTTATGTATTTAGCGTTAACATTATATGTTTTAGTATGTTTAAATTGGGAATTAATTCCCAATGATTAATAATGATAATTTTAATGATTAAAAAAATTGTACAAAGAAAAATATCATTTACTGATTGAGATTATATTTTCTGGTAGCTCTGTTTGATGCTCAGAAAATAGTGTACCAGCAATGTATTTTGGCAATTTTCACACCACACTAAATAAAAGACAAATCATTTTCGTATCACCGATATACCCGTTTTTATATAAAGCATGATAAACTGAAATTTTAATTACCAGTTTGTAATTTCTTTTAGAGTTGGTTTATAGTTATACAATCGTGAGATCACAATTTATGCGCAGACTGTGCATAATTTCAATTCCTTACAATTTCTGTCTTTTAAATTAAAGTTAAAAAGAAATTTTTTCGCTCATATTTACTGCTATAACAACTCATATTGTTTTTAATATTTTAAAGAGCAATTTTTTCAGAAATATTTATTATTAATAATATTAATAATACATTTTAATATTAGTAACATTAATAGTATTAATAATACATACTTATACATTAATAATATTAATACTAGCTATCCAAGTACATTAATTAGTGTTTCACCAATATTTCATAATCTGAAAGATAACAAATGTTGTTATTTTGCGTATTATTCAATATACATATGGCCATAGGCTAAAAAAGAATTTTGGGAAATGTTTAGAAAATATTGCATTGCAATAAGATTTAATTGATATTAGAACTTTCTCCTACTTTCTGCGCATTATTAGACATGATTCTTTCAAGAAAGTAACTTTTATTTTAAATTTAAAGAGTGAAATATGATGTTTGAAATAAAAGAATCGCAAACAGCGCAGAGAGAATTAACCAAATAATAATAATAATAATAATAATAATAATTATTATTATTATTAAATGCTTAAGCATAAAATGAAGTCATATAGTAAATGCATAGATATATACAAACATTAATGCATGTAAATATCACCAAAAATATTTCTTAAAACAAAATAATACCCCATTAAAAGACGCGTACTATGAGTAGTACATCATACCTGAAAGAACTGAATCAGATTATTTTGATATAAATTGGAATTTTGTGATTTTTGTCCCCAATTTTCAAAAACTGAATGACTACCAAGGATTTTAGTCTACCAAGAAAAAAAAAAAAAAAAAAAAAAAAAAAAAAAAAAAAACAAAAAAAAAAAAAAAAAAAACTCTAATTGCTAACATAATCTGTGTCTTTATCCTTTAACTAACATAACTAATAGTTCATAGTTACAGACATTATAAAAACTACAAAGTAGTTTTATAATGTCTGTAACTATGAACTATTTTTAGTAGTAGTTTCCTTTGTACCATATAATAACATTATATACATTAATATTTTGCGATAATATTATGCAATATTATGCAAAACTATATTAAATACTAGTGATATTTACATTTATTCCAATTATTAATAGCTGCATTTAACATAAACTATTAACACTATTTAAAATTAATAATTATTAAACAGCAATCTCTGTATTTAGGAACATAATATACATTTTTAATTAACATAAAATTAGTAATAATATAATTTTTAATTAGTATATAACATATTTTAATTACTAAAATGATTATTAACAATTTAGTGCTCATTCTAGAAAGAAAAAAAGGGAAGATGCTAGTTCCAAAAAATACATTATTTCATGGGGAAATATACTGAGCAATGTGTTTAGTAATTATAAAAAGCATTCAGTTTCTCATTATGATAAACAAAGTGCCATTAATTTTAATAATTTTATGAATTACAAATTGAAAAATACAATTAAATAATAACATGTTTTAATTTTTTTCTAAAGAAATAATTCTCTATCACTTTTATAAGATCTTGGGAACTTGGATTAAGAAATAATGTGTAATTTGGAAGTTGTATTACAAGAAAGCTGTGTTTACTGTAAGTGAATTTAAATATATTTTAATAAGGTAGCATTTTGCCAATTTCATAAGAAGAAAGTTTTTCCACCCTAAAAAAAATGCTTAGAGGAAACAGCAAATAGTTACAGAATTAATAACAATTGCAAACAAGTAATTTCATCAATTAGTAACACAAATAACAAAATTAACAAATTTATTTGCATCTCATTTTGCAATCTGTCAAGCCTGAATCTAAATTTACATCCACGTTTGCATGTATTAATCCCCCAAAATATATCAGCACATTCTTACACACATACAAAGTAAATATAAGGAATAGCCAATTATATATGAAATCCTCAAAACATTAAACAGCGCCATTATTATCACTTAGTGGAAGTTCTCAGCACTTAGTGTTTCAGACAGTTTTGCTTCCTTAATTAATCTAGAAAATTTTTATTTGGATGTATATGACTTGTAAAAGTAAACACATTCAACTTTTACTGAATAAGCTCTTGCTATACTTAATATTTTATATATATATTTTTTTTTTTTATCATGCCTTCTTTTGCAATAGCGATTCAGCGGATGTCATTATTTCATTCTATTTTTAGTTCCAATATCTGCTAGAAATTTATTATTGCAGAAGCAGAATGAGAAAATAAGATTTGGCTACTTTATTCGTTTATTTGGATAAAATTATTATACTTGCTAGCCTATATTATATAAAAAAAATCAATAATTTGATTATTAATAGGAATATATAGGGATCAATAAGGAAATTATGACTTTTATACCAGATTTATACCAGATTTGAATAGCATTTTTAAATTAAATGATTTTTATACTTAAAAGATAAAAAACTATGCTTTTTACAAAATTATCATGCTTAAGTCTTTGACAATACTCAGAAATTAAGCTTAGAAATAATTATTTAAAGCTTTTTTGAGTATATTCAAAAGTCAGTACCTGTAGAAACTTGCCAAATTATGGTAACCTTAGATTTTAATACTTTTTTCTGTCATATTAAATCTTTATAAAATTTATGATTTTAGTCAATGATTAAAAAAAAGTTGATTTAAATCACGATTTAATTACTGGTTTAAGTCAGCTTATTAAAATCGTTCGCTCCCTAAGAAAAAATAATAAAAGCTTAGTTTGCATTTATTCATTTATTTATTGTGATTACATTATTGTGATTTATTGTTGATACATTACTAGAAGAGTGTCCATTACTGGCACATCTACTTATACTGAAGTATAATATGTAATACTTTAAAATAGCTTGCTTCAAAAAACGTCCCCCCCCCCCCAAAAAAAAAAAAAAAAAAAAAAAATGCGCGCATGACTTTTTTTTTTAAATTTACTTATTTACATTCCTATATATATATTTATTTATTACAGGTTTACATAATACATCTGAAGAAGTATCAAAATTTGTTTATAAATACAGAAACATACAAAAAAGCATAAATGAACTAAAAAATGCAATCTATTTAATTTTACTGTTATTATATTGATGTACACAAATTTATTACCTTTTTATGATAATAAATTCACAAATACTGAAATTAAAAACACTAACTAATTTAATAAAAATATTGGGCTCAGTTTTAAGAAAGTTCATTTATACGGTTAATTCAATTTCTAACCAAAAATAATCTTATCCTTGCAAAAATGTATCATTTTACAAATAATCTCATTTTGTCAAAAATGAGACATTTTACAAATGCATATATATATACATATACATATCATGTATAGTGTTCAAAGTATTTCACTAAATGTGTTAAATTAGTGTTTAAATTCAAATGTCAATTCAATAACTAATACATATATGTATACTTCTCTTTATTCATAATTATAGCTTTCATAGAATAGTTCATAAGTATGCTTAATATGAAGGAACGCAGTCACCTTTGCGACACCTTTGCAACTCGGAAAACGATTAAGATTTTCTAATGTAAATTTTACTAATTCAATAAAATAATCATAATTTAGTTGAAATATGATAGAATTTTTTATGATAAAACTTTCATAATACACAGAAATCATAAACATTATTTTACATTTTTACATAATAAAAGGAATCTAAGCTAGAAAAAGATTAGATATATTCAAATAGAAAAGAAGCGAACAATATTAGAAAATAAAGCACCGAAATTTTATCATTTTCTTAAATATAATAATGCTGCTAATACTTTTAATGACATTTAAATTCCTTAATTTTTGGTTGTATGTCAAAAAACTTACAATTTAAATCTGAAAAACTGAACCATGAAAATCTGTTAAATTAGTTGTCAATTGAAAAGCTTTATTTTCATTAGAACAAAACAGTTACATACCTTTGTTATAGAATATCCCACTTTTTCATGCCTGTAAAATCACAATAGAACAGAAAACACAGTTCAATTTTTTCTAAATATGAAGACAAACATTCTATGATAATTAACATTCCTCGATTATTTGTAATTGTATTATGATTTATTCTTATTTTTTGAGTTAACAGAGGAGAACAAACTTTCCTCTTTTGACATGTTCCATTCAATCCAAAAATGGCGAAACTACGATACAGCAGATGTTTTCAATTTTAATTTTTCACCTGCGTACTTGCTATTATACAAAATGCAGACGAACATTTACAATAACACACCAGTGCATGTAAATCCAATTTTACACATTTGTCTGGGTAACCAACCAACAACAACTTGCAGTCTTAATATCACAAAATAAATGCACATAAAAACAAGTAATTCTTTTTACAAAATGTGTAATTTTCATGGCAAGTGTGTGATTTTAGAAATTTACACACTTATCAGTGTATATAAGAACTATGCGTAAATTACAATAACACACCAATCTGTGTCAATTTAGGTATTTTTCTACTTTTACACACTTATTTATGTTTTTCAAGTGATAACAAATTACACACTTAGTTTCAAAAGCTAAATACACATAAAAACAGGTAAAATTCTGCAAAAAAAATGTGTAAAGTATATGGCAAGTGTGTAAATTTACAAATTTACACATAAATGTGTGTAAATTTGACTAATTTACACATTTATTTTTTAGAGTGTAAAAATAAACTTGCTTCGTTAAATGTACTTTTAGGAGAAGACGGGTTGGTTAGAGTTAAAAGCGCTTAAGTCATTCAGACTTGCCACTTAACTCAAAATTTCTAATTGTGTTACCCTCTAATCATAAGTTAACCGATATTATATTGAATTATTTTCATCTGAAATATTTCCACTTAGGTCTACAAGCTTTGCTTTTCCATGTTAGACAGAAATTTTGACCCTTAATGGCTGGAATAATTGCCGCAAAATCGTGCATAAATGTGTGAATTGTTTCAAAAACAAACCTGTAGTCAGCTCCCAAATGATGGCTGATTTGCCAAGGGAACGTATAACACCTAATTATGTGTTTGGGGTAACAGGAATAAAATATTGTGGCCCATTTTCCATTAAATTTAAAAATCAAAGGAAGGGTGTATGTTTGATTGTCTAACAAGGCGATACACCTAGAGTTTGTTTCAGATCTCACTACCCTTGGCCTTTATAGCTAGTCTAAAACGTTTCTTTGGGAGAAGAGGCAAAAGTGCAAAAATATTATCGGACAATTCAAAAACTTTTATTGGAGCTGACATAGAGTTGAAAAAATTGCATAAATTATAGTTAGCTTCCGAGATGAGGAATTATGTAATTTTTAAACTCATTAAGGTATCAAATGGGAATTTATTCTCTCCAAATCTCCGAATTTTGGTGACATCTGGGAAGCGAGGGTGAAATCATTTAAGTTTCATTTAAAATAGGTAATAGGTGATCAAAAATTAACTTTGGAAGAGTTTTTAACGATTCTATCTGAAATTGAGGGCGTTTTAAACTCCCGCCCCCTTACTCCGCTGTCCACGGATTTCGAAAGTTTTGAAACTCTGACCACTTCCCATTTTTTAATCGGCAGACCGATTACTTCGATCCCCGAACCACAATTAGACAATATTAATGAAAACAGGCTGTCAAAATGGGAAAAAATCGCTAAATTTAGCCAGAGAATTGTAAAACTTTGGAAAAGAGATAATTTTAATACTCTCCAAGAAAGAAGTAAATGGAAATTTAAAAAGGATGATGTACAGAAAGGAACTTTGGTGCTAATAAGGCAGGAAAATTTACCTTCTACCAAATGGGTAAATGGTAGAATAGTTGAAGTTTTTAAGGGACGGGATAATATAGTGAGAACGGTAAATTTACAGTTACCAGATCGTCGAATTCTTAAGAGAAATGTCAGAAATATCTGTATCTTACCAGTTGAGTAACAAATTTCATTTCTTATCTTAAGTAAACTCTCAAAAATATTATTTCTGTATTTAACCTAGTATTATAGTGTATTTATCCTCCCACATAGCATGCATGTTCACAGTGACGTCACAGTGAGTCACGTCACATCTGTGACCAAAATGCCACCCCTCAGTGACGTCACATTGTGACCAAAATGCCACCCCTCAGTGACGTCACATTGTGACTGAAATGTGACCTTCTTAGGAAATTAAAATATATATATAAATCTTCAAAAGATGTTATTTAATGGAAAAAATATTTTTCTGTCAATTGAAAAAGTTTTTGTGACGTCACTGTACCAAAAGGCCACCACTCAGTGAAGTCACATTGTGATTGACATGTGATCTTCTTAGATAATTTAAAAAAAAATTACAAAAATTCTTCAAAAAATGTTATTTAAAGGAAAAAAATATTTTTCTGTCAATTGAAAAAGTTTTTGTGACGTCACTGTAATGCCACTGCAAATAACGTACGTCACGTCACATCTGTGACCAAATGGCCACCACTCAGTGAAGTCACATTGTGACTGAAATGTGACATTCTTAGAAAAATTTAAAAAATGTACACAAATTCTTCAAAAGATGTTATTTAATGGAAAAAGTACTTTTCTGTCAATTGAAAAAGTTTTTGAGACGTCACTGTAATGTTACTGCAAATAACGTCCCTAATAGCATGCATGGTCACAGTGACGTCACTCTGAGTCACTTTGGCCACATAACATCTGTGACCAAAATTCCACATTAATGTCAAATTAGTCACAAATGACACATTTTTCACAAATTTGTCACATTGTGACCACTTTGTGAAACGTCACAAAGAGCTCTAAAACGGCCATAACGACTTCATATTTTAGTCACTGTGACTTCACATCGACAATCGATTGTCAAAAAGTCACAATTAGACTTCAGAACGTGTTGCGGTGACGTCACCATGCTTTACGGGTTAATTCATCAGCGACTCAAAATGCTTTTCTAATTATATGAATTTTATCTGATTAAAAAATATTTTAGGCCTAATACTTACATTTATCTTTTATAATGATTTTTGTAAATGATCATTTGTTCTACTAGAAAATTTTCAAAGGTATTCGAACCACTTTTGCATTTTCAAACTACAATTTTTATTATTACAATTAAATCTGCAGTTTATAATGTGCATGTAGGTCACATAACTATTTATTCGAATTTCAAATTTTTGTTTTAGAGGTATGTTTTTTTTAAAAAAAAGTTACTTCACAAGATGCTTTATTCTGCAGAAAATTAATATGAAAATAATTAGTGATTGACCAATAAAAAACTTTTCATCCTCTATAAGCCCCCCCCCTTTTTTTATTAAGAAGATACTATGTATTTTTGCATGTGATACAAACTTTATTTTTTAATTTTTTTCTTTATATTAGCATTAAATCTATCATTTTTATTCTTTAAAAACAATATTTTATCTAATGAATTCTAATTATGAATATTATTATTTACAAAAAAACGGTTTTACAATTTATTTTAACTTGAATTGTTTTGAAATTAATAAAAATAAAAGGTAAAAATACATTAAAAAATTCTTTAAATAAAAAAAATTAATCAAAGACACACTCATAAAATTATTGCGTATTTAAGTTCCTAAAATACTGTATAGAAAAAGAAAAAACAAAACGGCCATGCGCGTGGAAAGTTAAAATCGTCTGCAAACGAAATGATCACGGAGTAAGAAACTTACTCCGTGGTTTCTTATTCCGTGGAAAGAATAAATAAACGTAAACAGAAATATTTTAAATTGATGATAGACGCAAGAAGTTAGTTGGCTGGAATTTATGGCAGTTTTGGATAGTTTGGTATTGATACGGATTTAACAATTTAAACAAGGTCTACTACAGCTCTTCCAAGCAGCAAAATATAAGTCCGAGAAAATTAATGGGGCTTTGACTGTGAAAATGTTTTGGTCTTTGCCACTTTAATTATTATCGGATTTAGTTTGTGCAACAAAAAGAATAAATAGAATGAATGACTTCGATGGAAAAAAGGTATGAAAAATATTTTTCATGGTTGCTTTTTAATTATTATTGTTCTTAGAACGATTTTAATTAGCTACTCAAAAACATGCTATAAAACATTAATTCTCATTAACTTTATAAAGTCTAATACATTCATTATTTATTTTATTGACATAGAACACTTGATTATTAATAATTTGGATTTAGTTGTTAAAGGTAGTGATTTTAACTGCACTTTAATCTGCGTTGTTTCCTTATTTAAAATATCTGGTTAAAATAATATGTTTCCATAAACATAAAATCTTATATTTTTTAACAAAGAAGCTTTAAATAAAATAAAATTATTTGCAAACCACTTTTTTTAATTTTTGTATTAAGTAATCTTCTGAAACATTACATAAATTTATTTAAACAATTACATATGTTCAGAAGAGGAATTTATAAGAGAACGAGAAAAACAATTAAAAGAAATCGTAGATGTTTCATATTAAAAAAATAATGATTGTTTAATGTATTTTTCAAACTGTGAAATGTTATAAAATTTCTAAATGGATAGTGGGTGATAACGTTTCAGTTGTAAATATTCTTATTTGAGTGTTTTCAGAAAGAACTAGAAGTCTGAATGAAAATTTGGAAGTTATGCAATCAATAAGAATTTAAACATGATTGTATTTAAAACAAATAACGCAAATACTTAAACAGTATGAAGCTAGCAATTAATAACTGTATTTTATTATCTATTTTTCATTCTAGACACTTTTATTATTTCCTTTCCTGAATGATTTTACAGAGGTAAATTTCACAATATCTATTATGTGTAGTACAGAGTTGCCAACCTCCGTGTACGGAGGTGTACTAAATTAAAAAGAAAAACTAAAAAGAAAAAGCAAGTAGACTGTAAATTTAATGGAATGTTTATTTTTCTAAGAGTCGCTGCTTGATGCAGTATTAGAGCTTGTTGCTAAGAGACTGTTTCTCTCAATCCACTGCGTCACACAACACGTGAGCAGGGTTACAGTAAATTGCCGATTGGCGTATAATTGGCGTGGGCTGTGTTTATCGCCAAGGCGATGTTACAAGAACACAATACAGAAGCGGAACATCCCGCCCGGCGTTGAAATATTTTTATATTTCAAGATACATATGCAATACAAGTAATAATACAATATGATACAGATTATAAGCAAAAATAAATAAATAAAATAAATAAACACAAATAATACATGAAAAATTAATACATAATAAAGCACATTTAAAGTTTAGGATCTATGATGTTGTCCTCAATGGGTAATATACTTATTTTTGAAATAGGTCGTTTAAAATTACCCTTAGCGGTACGAACTTCAACTACCCTGACTATCCCGTCCGCGCCTGGGAAAACCTTATTAATGCGCCCTAGTGACCAAGTGCAAATGGGTAATTGTGAGTCCTTAAGCAAAACTAGCATTCCTGGCAGAATATTAGGCTTTTTAAATAGCCACTTGTTTCTTTCTTGTAACTGGCTCAGATAATTATTCTGCCAACGTTTCCATATTAACTGCGTTAATTTTTGAGTCCTTTGCCATTTATTTAGCAAATTATCTTTGACCTCACTTAAATTGGGTTCTGGAATTAAATTAAGAGGCTTTCCTATGAGAAAGTGACCAGGAGTCAACACCTGAAGATCGTCAGGATCTGTTGACAAAGGACAAAGCGGTCGCGAATTTAAAATAGCCTCTATCTGTGTGATAACTGTCAGGAATTCCTCGATCGTGAGATGAGCTGAACCCACAGCTCTTTTTAAGTGGTATTTGAAAGATTTGACTCCTGCCTCCCAAAGGCCACCAAAATTTGGCGCCCTAGGAGGGGAGAACTTCCAGTTAATACCTTCAGAAGCTAAAAAGTTCGAAACTTCATCACTCGTAACAAGTCTACGTAAATGTTTTAGTTCTGCTGAAGCCCCAACGAAATTTGTAGCATTGTCGCTAAAGTTTACAGAGCTTTTCCCACGACGAGCGAAGAATCTTTTTAGAGTCGTTATTATAGCCTCGGATGTCAAATCTGAGACAAAATCCAAGTGCACAGCTTTAGTGACCATACATACAAATATGGCAACATAGAATTTCTGAAAAGTACCCTTTCTTTGACCTTTATATTTTATTTCAAAAGGCTCACTTAAATCTAATCCCACATTTGAAAATGGGGAACTGGGCACTATTCTTTCAGGAGGGAGATCCCCCATCATTTGACTAGCCGTTATAGGTTTAATTTTAAAGCATTGTAAACACTCATGTACAATTTTACGCGCAATATTTCTGCCACCAAGCGGCCAATATTTTTGACGCACAGTGTTCAAAAGAGCTTGGGGTCCTACATGAAAATCTCGTTTATGATAATATTGAAAAATTAGTTTCGTCAAGCGACAGCTCGCCGGAAGTATAATGGGGTGTTTATGGTCAAAATTCAAATTTGATTTTGCTAATCTTCCTCCCACCCTCAATAAGCTATCTCCATCTAAAAAGGGATTTAAGAATTTTAACTTACTTGCGCGATGAACCGAAGATCCCGCTTGGAGGGCCGAAATTTCATTTTTGAAATACTTTACCTGTTCATTTTTTATTAAATAAACCTCTGCCTTTCTTAATTCCTCCAGCAACAGAGGGCCGGTTGCAGATGTTGCTTTTTTACATTTATGTATGAATCTGAAAATATAAGCTAAAATTCTAATTAATTTTTGGAAATTATTGCTAAGATTAATTAAATTATCACAGAAATTAGAGTCATTATGAATAGCGAATGTCAAGTTGCTGGGAGCTTTAAGCTCACTAGAATAATGTTCATCTTTAATGTCACTTATATTAGAGTCAGTTTTTGCTATTGTTTCTTCAAGAATTGAAAGAGGCGGGCCATGCCACCACAACTGGTTAGAAGAAAGGTTTTCCACACTTGCACCTCTTGATATCAAGTCAGCTGGATTGTGTTCTGACGGAATATGAAACCATGGAAAGTTCTTAGTTTGTTCCTTAATTTGCACAACGCGGTTTCCCACAAACGTTTTCAGGAGATGAGGAGCAGTGTCTATCCAAGCTAAAGCAATAGTTGAATCAGAAAACAAATTGACTGAAGCTACTTGTTTGTCTAATGAATTTAAGACCTTGTTAGTGAGTTTAGCCAGAAGAAGACATGCTGACAGTTCGAGACGTGGCACTGTTATTACTTTGGTTGGACACACGCGGGATTTACTACATAATAAGTAACTGATGGTTTCACTAGAATTAGATGCTTGCATGTATATCACTGCGCCATAAGCCTTGGAAGACGCATCTGCGAAACCATTTAGCACCACTGATTGGTTCACAGCTAGGTAGCATCTTGGTACTTCAATGGATTCCAGTTCTTTAAGACTTTCGAGGAAGGTTTCCCATAGTTTGGCGACATGAGAGGGCAGCTTCTCATTCCACTCTATTTTAAGAAGCCATAGCTCCTGCATGAATATTTTTGCTTTAGCAATCACTGGCCCTAAGAGACCGAGAGGATCATAAATGCGGGCAATTTGCGAAAGTACATCTCTTTTTGTGAAATCACTCTTTGTGTTGATATTAACTTTATACCTAAACGTATCATTGAAACTGTTCCACAACATCCCTAATGTTTTAACAGTTATTTCTTCAGAATTTCTGTCCAGGGGAAACATGTGATTATCAGTAGATTGGACCTCATTGGTACACCATTTGTGTAAAACCATCCCTCCCTTTAGGAGGAGTTCAGTTAATTGCGATTTCATTAATCTGAATTCTTCTAAATTGGATGAGCCCGATAGGCAATCATCCATATAAAAGTCCTTCAAAACAATTTTCGATGCTAACGGGAATTCCTTTTTCTCATCTAGAGCTAATTGTTGTAATACTTTGGTGGCTAAGTAGGGAGCACAAGATGTTCCATACGAAACTGTTGTTAGCTGAAATACCTTAACCGGGGATGACATACTGTCTTTCCACAAAATTTTTAAATATTTGTACTGGGATGGATTTATTTCTATCATCCTAAACATTTGTTTAATATCCGCAGTAAAAGCATAAATATGCTTTCTAAATCTAATTAATATCGAAAAAAGATCATCTTGCAGAACTCCACCCTTACATAATAAATCGTTCAAAGATTTTCCGTTGGTTGACTTGGCACTAGCGTCAAAAACGACGCGTAGTTTTGTGGTTTTACTAGAGGGTCGTAAAACGCCGTGATGTGGTAAGTAATAGCCATCATTAAAGTTCGTGTTTTCTTTTATTTCATGCATGTGATTTAAATCTCTATATTCTTTAATAAATTCTGTGTATAAATTTTTCATAACAGGATCTCGATCTAAACGTTGCCACAGAGAGTTTAATCTTTTCAAAGCAAGATTTTTGGAATTTCCCAAATCGGGTTCTAAAACCTGTGGTTTAAACGGCATCGTGACCACAAACCTACCATCCGGTTTTCTGAAGTGCGTTTTATCGAAGTGATCATTACAATATTCTAATTCTTTACTGTTACTGGGTTTTAAATTTTGTACTTCTTCAATTTCCCAAAAAGACTTCAAAGTGTCATTAAGTAAATCAAGATTTTTTGTTAAGAAACAATAATTAGTATTATTATTATTTACTGTTTTGTCATAAATACACCCAGATACTAAATATCCAAAAATACTTGATTGCAAATATAAATTATTGCCTAACTTTATTTTTTCTTCATTTAAAAGAGAAAAATACAGTTCAGCACCGATAATTATCTCCACACTGCTTGGAATGTTAAATTTTTTATCCGCTAAACAAATATTTGCTGGAATTTTTAAATCTGATATGTTTATCTTTTTCGAGGGCGTGAAGTCACAAATGTTTGGAACGATTAATAACTCAATATCATAACTGGCACTATTCATTTTATTTGACAACTTCGATTTGATTCTAGATTTAATGTAAATAGGCAATTTATTTATTCCACTTACAGGAATATTTATTTTCTCCTTTTTCAAGCCTAATATTTGTGCTGCTTTAAATGTACAAAAACAATTCTGAGATGCGGAATCTAATATTGCCCTGAAAGGAATTTTGATGCCATTTACATCTGTCAAATAAATTATTGCAGTGCTAATTAAAACAGATTTATTATTATCATTTTCATATGAAAAAAATGAATGAGCAGTAGTTTCGTTTTGTGATAAATCTTCCGAAACAAAATTGCTATTTATTGTTTCATGTATTGGGAAATTGTTTATAGGATTGTTTACTGGTGTTGTATAATTATGTAATGATGAATGATGGCTTGCGCTCTTGCAAACATGACAAGTGCTTTTTGAATTACAATAATTAATGAGGTGGGCTGAACTTAAACAATTGAAGCAAAGTTTATTTTTCTTAACAAGGTTAATTCGCTCACTTAACTTCATATTTTTATATTTAACACAATGATATAAGGGGTGGTTTTCGGTTTTACAAATTACGCAACATTTACTTTGAGGTTTGTTTGTTTTTATGAATAAGGATTTTGCAGTATATTTAGAGGATACATTAGAACTTATACTATTTAAGATTTGACATCTTCGCTCAAGAAATTCTAAAAATTCATCAAAATTAGGCACTTCATTATCCTTTAATGTTAGTTCGTATTGTTTACGAGTTTCGTTATCTAGTTTATTTAGAATAATATTCAGCAAAATTGCGTTCGAGAAATTATCTCTATCATACTTTAAGATCTTTAAAGCCCTTAAATTTTTCTTCACGTTATCCAATAAAATGCGGAGATCCTTAGCGGATTCCTGTTTAATTACACAAAGATTTAAAATATTCTTTATATGACAATCTACCATAACTCTTTTATTCTCGTATCTTTGTTCTAACGCATTGAAAAGTGAAACATAATTTTCATCTGGTGTAAGCAAACTCCTCGCTTCACCAGTCAAAGCAGAACGCAAATAAAATAATTTTTCATTATCTTTTAAATTTGAATTATCATTAATAAGCTCGTTAAATGTACTTTTAAATACGGACCATTCTTCAATTCTGCCACTAAAAACCGGCAATATGACCCTAGGTAGCTTAATGCTAGACGTTTTAGCTTGGTCCTGTTCAATAGATTTTTTATTAGAATCAGTATTTTCATAATAAGCATTAATAGAGGATTTTAAGCTTACCTCTAGTTTTAGAATATCCTCGTCCAGTTGACTGAGTGCTTTTTCAATTTCTTCCAACTTTTCTTCCTCTATTATTAGGTGCGTTCGTAATTATATAATACGTAGCACCTATAGTGATCGTTCAGTCCGTCCGTCTGTCCGTCCGTCCGTCCGTCTGTCCGTCTGTCCGCATATAACAACGCAAAAACTACCCAACCGAATCGTTTGAAATTTAAAATACATAATTATTACATAATTTTGTCGAGTCATTTCAAATTTTATGAGAATCGGATGGATAGATCAATTACAGGGACGATCAAAAGTATTCCATTACATTACGGTCAATGGGAAAAAAGTTTCAAATGCATTTTAATCGTTTGAAATTTAAAATACGCAATTATTACATAATTCTGTCGTGTTATTTCAAATTTTTTGATAATCGTGTGCATAGATGAATTACAGGGACAATCAAAAGTATTCAATTACATTATGGTCAATGGGGAAAAAGTTTCAAATATATTCTATACGTTTGAAATTTAAAACACATAATTATTACATAATTTTTTCGAGTTATTTCAAATTTTATGAAAATCGGATGCATAGATCAATTACAGGGAAAATCAAAAGTATTCCATTACATTACGGTCAATGGGAAAAAATGTTTCAAATGCATTTTAATCGTGTTACACTCATGCGAACTTAATAAAATTTATATGCAACTATAAAGTACATATTATACTATACATCTTACATAATTTGTGGTGCAAAGAACATTTGTTATTGATTTACAAGGCCACACAAAAGTATTCCATTACATAATGGTATAGGGAGAACATTGTTTGATGAGCGTTTTAATTGTAATTCACTATTTACAATGTTATGAGATTGATATATGAAAGTAATATTTTTAAAACTTCGTTATCGTTCGAACGCACCTAATTTGCTACGCTTCACGTGCAATTTCCAACTTGTTCTATAATACTCTAGTTTAAGAGCTTCAAACTTTTCTTCTGTTTTCGACAGTAAATCCAGGTGGGCTCATTCCATTCGGATAAATTAAATGTTTTTCCATCCGTTGCGTTAAATATCCTGGTGACTTGGGCCTTGATATTCCCTCGCCTTCTGTTCAATGCTTTTATCTCAGTTTCCGACATTATTCGTCTTGTTGACGAAATTCGATAAATGCAATATTTAATTCAATAGAAAAGACACTGATTCGTTCATACCTCCGGGTCGCTAGGACCAAATTAAAAAGAAAAACTAAAAAGAAAAAGCAAGTAGACTGTAAATTTAATGGAATGTTTATTTTTCTAAGAGTCGCTGCTTGATGCAGTATTAGAGCTTGTTGCTAAGAGACTGTTTCTCTCAATCCACTGCGTCACACAACACGTGAGCAGGGTTACAGTAAATTGCCGATTGGCGTATAATTGGCGTGGGCTGTGTTTATCGCCAAGGCGATGTTACAAGAACACAATACAGAAGCGGAACACTCCGGCTTTTGTTAATTCATGAAAAACGTACTTTGAACCAGAAAATATATTTAATTAGAAGTGTGTAGTATTAACTCAGAGGGTCATTTGAATTTTACTTAATTTCGTTGGATCAATAAATTTCTGGTTAGAAGTATAATTGTTTTATTTTTAAAAAGCCGGAGGTTGGCATGTCTGGTAGTATTAGTATACATCGTGATTAACACTAGAACGCCCGGAAATTTTACTCAAGTTTGATAATAATATTTCTCACCAGAATTTTTATTCAACATTATTTAATTGATTTATTTAAAGTAAATCCTGGTGGTTTGAATTTAACTTATTTCTGGAAAAGATTTCTGACTAGAATTGAAATTTAAACGCATGGTCACAGTTGAATCGAATCCTTCCGGGCGTTCTAGTGTTACAGTGGGTCTCTAATTTATAATTACTCTCTAATATTATAAATAAAATATTAATAATTACAATTAACGTACTTGTTGTTCTATTTTATCGTTGGAATTTTTATTAGGTAGATGTGTTTGTGATGGACATCCTTCCAGTAATGGATAGCCCCTTAATGTTTTTTGTTCATTAATATACTAATAAATATTTAGCTTTAATTTTTTTCACAATTCCTCTTTGCATATTTTAATATTTATAGAAGATAGTATTTGAAGATAGTTTGCGATTATTTTTTGATTTGTGACAAATTTGTCACTAACTTTGTGACAGTGGCAGCATTGTCAATGTTGTGAAGTCGCACTGGGACACAATTATACAGTTATGAACATTATTATGTCGTATAAAATCACTTACATCTATAATTTTATTATACTTTGGCGATACATCTCAATTAAAACTTGGGAGCAGCTATAAAAAGAATGTACCAAAAGAAAGTTACTGAATCAAAATTTAATGCCATGCAGACTTTAATCTTTGTTACATATATATATTTTGCAATAAATGAGAATATTTAAGACAATTGAATATTCGATCGATAACAATTATTTCAAATTTAGCAATTTGTTTTTCTAATAAGCATTAAAATTATCAAAGAAACACTTCCTTTAAGGTGCAGCCCTAGTCACAGAAAAAGACCCGGATGTTTATGTAAAGTCTGTAGGAGCGTTCTTTTCAAATATCTCGCTCAAATTTTAATATTTTTACATGATTTTTTTTATATAGGATAGCTGAGAACGATCCACATCCGGCCTAGTTTTTACTTTTTCAATTTTGGTTTCAGATTAAAAAAAATATATATATATATTTTAATTTCAAAACCGGTTTATACCGGTTCTCATATTGAAACTATCAAAAAAAAAAAAAAAAAAAAAAAAAAAAATGAAAAGGTAAAAACAAGGCCGGTTGCAGATCGTCCTCAGCTATCCTATACAAAAAAAAAAAAAAAAAAAAAAAAAAAAAAAAAAAACATGCAAAAATATTCAAATTTGAAAAGAACGCTCCCATAGACTTTTTATTATCATCCGGGTCTTCTTTTTCTGTGATTAGTTTTGCACCTTAAAGGAAGAGTTTATTTGATCATTTTAATGCTTATTAGAAAAACAAATTCTTAAATTTGAAATAATTCTGATAGATTGAATATTAAATTGTCTTAAGTATTCTCATTTATTGAAACAGAAAAGAAAGTATCAAAGATTAAAGTCTGCATGGCATTACATTTTGATTCAGCAACTTTCTTTGGGTACATTCTTTTTATCACAGCTCCCAGGTTTTAATTGAGATGTATCGCCAAAGTATAATAAAATTATAGATGTAAGTGATTTTACACTACGTAACAATGTTCATAACTGTATAATTGTGTCCCAGTGTGACTTCACAACACTGACAATGCTGCCATCGCCATAAAGTTAGTGACAAATTTGTCACAAATCAAAAAGTAATCGCAAACTGTCTTCACAACCTTGTCACTATCGTCACAAAATAGTCACAGTTTTAATAACACTTTTGTCACAAATGACACATTTTTCACATTTTGGTCACACCGTGACTTCACATTTTGGTCACAATGTGACGTCACAAACGAGCTCTAAAACGGCCATAACGACGTCACATTTTAGTCACTGTGACTTCACATCGACGGTCACAAAGTCACAATGTGACTTCACAACGACGTCACCATGTCTTACGGGCTATTATTGTGTATGTAACTGTTTATGTCTCATAATTTAATTGTATGATTATTTCTGCAAAATTATGCGTTTAATTATATTAAAACTGTCATTTCAATCGCCGGGGGCGTGTTTCTTCCGCACATAGCAATTGTCGTTAGAGGGCGCAACTGCGCGCAGAATGTTGATGTACGGGAATCTTTCCCACCAGTTGAATGGATGTAAGCGCAGTGTACCAACCACTGCCAGTCGTACGTTAATATTATGTAAATAAATTGTTTTTGTTGTGTTAACAAGTGATTCTTCAATTTTTATGGTTCGTCAAGATTCTTCAGAAGTCATTTATAGCTATAGACACTCGACAGGCACTAAACAATAAATAATCGTGATTTCTGTACCATGTACAATAGCACAATATATATAGATTCCAAACATTTTTGTGACTTAAGCATTTTTGTGATTACCGCTATTACCAATATTATTTTCACGTACACCGTAGCAAGCTCGCAAATTGAAATGAATTTCATTACCATAAAATAATGCAATAAAGCTTCATGATTATTAATTTTTTTTTTTATATTTATAACCGAAATTCTACATGGGGCTGAGTTAATTAAAATTAAAGAATCAACTTTGCAATCAGATAACATTTAAGAAGCATTCTGTATTCTCCTTTAAATATTATTCTAGAAAATGATTCTAAAAATACCTAACCCTTTAAGCATCTCAACTGTATTTTTCTATCACATAATTTTTGAAATCAAAGGCTAAGTTAACACAAAATTGATATTAAAGCATTTTTTTTTTACTTGAAAGAGATAAGTATGTAAGGGTACCAAATAAAAATTCTCATGCCAATACTTTCCATAGTATACTTATTTTATGAATCAAACATGAAAAATTTTACAGGATGCTTAAAGGGTTAAAGCTAAGCTTATCATTCCCCCCCCCCAAAAAAAACCCACCCAAGTTTAACTTTGTATGCAAATGGGAAAGAAAATTTCAGTAGATCTAAAAGTAGTTTGATTTTGTGACTCGTGAATATATTGATCTGGTTTTCTATTTGACAATTGCTGTCCCTTTACAAAGTAGTAATAAACATCGAGAATTGGAGTAAATATAAAGATTTAAAGCTTTATTGATATCACCATAAAAAATACAATAGACAACATCATTGTTTTCAATTGTAAAATGGATTGGTGTAGTTAACTGCCTTCTATCACATATTGTCTTTATCCATGGTTAAGAATAGATTTCATGATATAATACACTATAATGCTAGTTTTTGGGGGGATTGATTGGGGAAAAGCAATGATCATTATTAGGTTGGCTGATTTCTATTGTAGTTAAGAGATTGAAAATGCTGTCAATTACGTGTTATTCATTTTCAGTCTTTATTTTGAATATGTTGTAAATACAGTAGAGAGCCACAAATCTGCCAGAGTCCAAAATCTACACAGGTTAGCAGGTGTAAGCATCTTTCCTCTGTCACGCTAAAATAATGAAGTTCAAATGAAAATGAAATGATGATTCCACAATGAGTGACCAATTCTGGATGTTTTCGCCTGTTTACAAAGAATGCAGCAAAAATTAGGACTGAAGTGTAGAAGAAAACTGAGTATGCAAATATATTTGCGAATTTCAGTGAAGTTAACTCATACCTGTTTATCTGTATCTAATCACGTGCAGGACATTGTTTTTATTTTTTTCAAATTTATTTTTCGCCCAGTGAAGCATCTGAAACATGGAAAAGCGAAAGATATTGCATTCACAAGTACTACAAAGTGTTGAAATTTATATATATATACAGTCGAGCGCCACAAATCCGTTGACCTAAAACCCGAGACCTAAGTGTCCGAAATTTGCACAGGCTTGCAGATGTAAACATCTTTCTTCTATAGTGCTAAAAGAACGAAGTTGAAAAAAAAAAATGATAAATGTTATTCTAAAGCGAATGACTGATTCAGAATATTTTCATTGATGATGGAAACCAGATTTCCTGCTGATTAGCAAAATGAAATTGACAAATTAGAAACCTGCATTTCTGCTGTTTGTGAAATTCAGCCTTCTGATTAGTCATTCTTTCACTAATGAGCAAAAAGTCTACCTGGATCCTGGTGTATTTTTGAAATGAATGCAGCAAAAGTTGGGGTTTAAGTGAAGAGAAGAAGGTTAGATGCGCACATACGTTTCTGTTGCTGTTTTGATCATGTGCAAGATCTTTTATTTTATTCATTATTTAAGCTATTTTACGATTTTTTTCCCCTATGAAGTATCTAAAATATAGAAAAGTGAAAGCATATTGAAAGCAAAAGCAATTTCTTAAAATAACAAAATTGTGTTACTGAAGAGGAATTAATGACTATTTATAACTTGCAAAAAAACAAATTAGAACATTCTAAAGTTTTGAAACGGAACTATTGATCAAATGTTTTCAAAGTTCAAAAAATAAATTATTTTGTTTATATTGTTTTCACTTTTTTTCATTCATAATAAAATAACTTAAAAATCTAATATCTTATTGCAGAGATTCCCCCAGGTTTAAAAAGAGGCAGGGCGCTACTGTTCTGAAAAGGGAACTTTTTACATTTTTCAGGGCACTTTTATTGAGTTTAATCCAGAATCAAGCGGTTCAAAAAGTTGTGAAAAAACAAATTTCATCAAAAAATTGAGAAAAAGTAAATTTTGTGAAAAGATCGCGAAAAAACGGCAAATATTGTTAAAAGATCACGAGAAAACGGCCAATTTTGTTAAAAGATCTCAAAACATAGCAGATTTTGTTTAAATATCGCAAATAACGGCATATTTTGCTAAAAAATCACGAAAAAAAAAAAAAGTCAAATTTCGTGCGAAAAAAAGGCAAAATTTATTAAAAGATCGCAAAAAACGGCATATTTGGCTAAAAAAATCGCGAAAAAAACGAAAAATATCGTGAGAAAACGGAACTTTTCACAGAATTTTCCGTTTTATTGCGATTTTTTTTTACGAAATTTGCCGTTTTTTTGCAAATATTTTGACGAAATCTGCCGTTTTATCGCTATTTTTTGACGAAAGTTGCCGTTTTTTGAGACTCATTTGACAAAATTTGCCGTTTTATCGCGATTTTCGGAATAAATTTGAGGAAATCTGCCGTTATGTGAAATTTTGTGACGAAATTAGCCTTTTTTTTTTTTTTTTTGCGAATCTTGCCGGATATTAGTCGTTATTTCGCGATTTTTAACTAAACTTGCCCTTTTTTTAGCGATTTTTTGACGGAATTACCCGTCCCATGGGACGCATATGAGGCCATTTTTTTGCGTTCCGTCACCGATCTTTTGCGTAATTTACGCGCTATAGCACGTTCGGATCATCGCTGGCGAGCTGCGTTTTTTCAAATGTGGGGCAAGAAGGGCGCTATTTTTTTTATGAATGAATGACGAGAGGGGCGCTAGTTTTTAAACTAAAGGGCAGGAGGGGCGGAGCGCCTTCCTGAAACCCTCTGGGGGAAGCTCTGTTATTGCTATTAATGTTTTTATTATTATTTCAATGGCCTAAAATCCGCACAATGTCCTCTCCGAAACAGTGCAGATTTCTGGTCCTCTACTGTATTAATAAAAAAAAAAAGACTCATGGAGCAACACCTAAATCTATAACGTATGTACAGGATTGCTGTAGTAAGATTGCTGTAGCTTGCTCTCAAATTGGTACCACTTTCGTTTCATAGAAATTGGTTCAGTATTTTTTTAGTAATTAGGCAAAACTAATATAATTAGTGGTTTTTTGCTAAATAAAAAAGTGTTGAATAAGTTCTCTGAGTACAGTGTCGACAAAATGGCCCAGCGGTCTAAGGCTCCAGATTTAAGCTCTGGTTCTTGAAAGAGAGAGAGAGCGGGTTCAAACCACACTCCTGATAGACATGTGTACAATAACCTTTTTCCGTGTTATAATTTTTACATATATATTTCATAAATTAAATATTAATTTTGCTGTTAAGAATATTTCGTATTTAACCGTTAGCACAGAGTATCAGAGGACTTTTATCAACTCAATACTTTATCAGTTAAAGAGTGCTAAAATAATAGACTTGCAAAAAGTAACATAACTTTGAATAAGCTCGCCAAATAGATTGCAGTCAGGACAGCCTAGCGGTCTAAGGTGGATGATTTAAGCTTTGGTTCTCAGAAGAGAGCGTGGGTTCGAACCCCACTCCTGACAGTTTTTTTTTCGTATTATAATTTTTTAACCGACTTAAAAAAAGGAGAGAAGGTTATGTTCAATTCGACGCGTATTTATTTTTCGTTATGCTTGTTCACCGATTACACCGAAACTATCCAGCCGATTAAACTAGTATTTGTGTTAAATGAAATAGGTTACTCTCGAATTGGTACCACTTCCATTTCATCAAAATTGATCAAGTACTTTTTTAGTAATTAGGCAAAAACTAATAAAATTAGTGATTTATCGCAAATGAAAAGTAACATGCACGTTGAATAGGTTCACAAACCGGAATACAGTCAGGATGGCCGAGAGGTCTAAGGCGCCTTATTTACACTCTGGTTCTCGAATTAAATCGCAGGTTCAAACCCCACCCCTGACATACGTGTGCACAACAATCTTTTCCGTGTTATAATTTTAAACCGACTTCAAAAAAGGAGGAGGAGGTTATCAATTCGAGGCATATGTATTTTTTTCTATATATATATATTCACCGATTACTGCAAAATTAACCAACCGATTAACTGAGTTTTTATGTTAAACTAGCAGACCCGACAGACGACGTCCTTCTTGGCACCGACTCTAGAAAATCAAATAAATGTACGTAAATATGGTAACACGCAGAATAAACACTACGCTCTTAATTTAATTTCTTATTACAACTATGAAAGGAAATTATTTTTTACTCTTCATTAGTTTTTGAAGTCAGTTCAATTTTTGATAGAAAAGTTTATTTTTCTCTTTTTAGTTAAAAGTTAACGATTGTCTGAAGTGGGTTATCAAAATTATAATACAGGAAATATTGTAAATCATGCACGTTTGTCAGCAGTGGGGTTCGAACACGCGATCTCTTTCTTCAAGAAGCTGAGCTTAAATCTGGCGCCTTAGACCACTCCGACATTCCGTCCGCACTCCATTCATCGAACTTATTCAACACTTTTAATTAGCGAAAAATCACTGACTATTAGTTTTTGCCTAATTACAAAAAAAGTACTGAATCAAATTCGATGAAATGTGAATCTAAACCATTCTCGAATCCACTGGAACACACACACAAATTTTCATTAAAATCGGTCCAGTCGTTTAGGAGGAGTTCAGTGACATACACACGCACAGAAGTTTTTTGTATATAAAGATAAGCAGTGAAAATTTGAGGTTTTTGCGCCGAAGACATCACCAAATTAGGAAAATGTGAATTATCTCACGAACTACTGGACTTAAACAAATTTGCTTAGTACCGTTCGATTCAGCATGAAAAAGTACACTAAAATATGTAATCAGATGAAAAATAACAACAAAAGCCGATTTTTAAGGAATTTTTTAATAGTTCGTTCTTTTTTCTACTCATCGTAGGGGTGGAATTTTCGAAAATCCATTTTTAGCGGCACTCGATGTTATAAGAAGTATTTTTACCCCAATTTTCAAGATTTTCGGTATGGTAGATTTTTTTGTGCTATGATTAATACGAAATCCTGACTTTCTTTAATATATAAGCACTTTTAATTAGCGAAAAATCACTAACTATTAGTTTTTGCCTAATTACAAAAAAAAAGTACTGAATCAATTTCGACGAAATGTGAATCTAAACCATTCTCGAATCTACTGGAACGCACACACAAAATTACATCAAAATCGGTCCAGTCGTTTAGGAGGAGTTCATACACAAGCACAGAAGATTTTTATATATAAAGATGAAAGACGTTACTCTCGAATTGGTACTACTTCTATGTCATCGAAATTGGCACAGTAATTTTTCCGTAATCAGACAAAAATTAAATTAGTGATTTCTCACAAATTAAAAGTAACACAGGCGTTGAATAAGCTCACCGAGTGGAGTACAGTCCGGAAGGCCGAGCGGTCTAAAGTCGCAGGCCCCACCAGTGGCCGTGAGGTTCTGACCTCCAAACTGATAGACGGTAGGTGCTGGGTTCGAACCCAATCGCGACAGTCGCCCTAACCATTCGGAGTTTTCTTCGAACCTTGCGTAAGTACAGGTTAGGTTCCCTTAGAAAGACCCCTGCGGAAAGCATCCCACCCCTTAGGGCCTATATCCCACAGTGTAGATAATTGTGGAACATAAATACAAAAAAACTAAAGTGCCAGATGTAAGCTTTGGATCTCAAATGGGGGGCGTGGGTTCGAACCCCATTCCTGATATAATTTACATCTATGTACAATATTTTTTCCGTATTATAATTTTTATTAATTAACTTCAAAAAAGAAGGAGGAGGTTATCAATTCAACACGTATGTATATATATTTTTTATGTATGTTCACTGATTACTCCGTAATTATCCAACCAACTAATTTGGTTTTTGTGTTGAATTAAAGAGGTTACTCGAATTGGAACCACTTCCATTTCAACGAAATTTATTCAGTATTTTTTTAGTAATCAAGCAAAAACGAATAAAATTAAGAATTTCTTGCAAATTAAAAGTATCATGGACGTTGACTAAGCTCGCCGATTGGAGTGCAGTCAGGAAGGTATACGTGCAGTCAGATGGCCGTGTGGTCTAAGGCTCGCCACACACCAGTGAGACATAGAATGAAAAAACGTGCGACATGCGACAATTTCACTCCGAAAACAAAGAAAAAACCATTTGACTGCATCCTGTTGCATGATTTTTGATGCATGTCCCTCTGGTGTGTGGCGGGCCTAAGGCGCAAGATTTAAACTCTGGTTTTCGAAAGAGAGCGTCTGTTCGAACCCCTCCTGACATACGTGTATAATTTACAATATTTTTTCCGTATTATAATTTTTATTAACCGACTTCAAAAAATCATTAACTTTTAACTAAAAAGAGAAAAATAAACTTTTCTACCAAAAATTGAACCGACTTCAAAAACAACTGCAAAGTGAAAAATAATCTTTTTAGATAACAGTAATAAGAAATTAAATTAAGAGCGTAGTATTTACCATGCATATTATTATATTTATGTACACTAATTTGATTTTTTGGAGTCGGTGCCAGCCAAGCCAAGTTATATGTAATTTTCAATAGCCACACATCCAAGTATCTAAGAGTTTTTTTACAATTTAATATTTAGCTTAAAAAAATTAACCTTATTCTTTTACGATTTGCATTGGATACTTAATTTTAACTTTGAAACTGACTTGGCTGGCACCGACTCCAAAAAATCAAATTAGTGTACATAAATATAATAATACGCATGGTAAATACTATGCTCTTAATTTAATTTCTTATTACTATTATCTAAAAAAATTATTTTTCACTTTGCAGTTGTTTTTGAAGTCGGTTCAATTTTTGGTAGAAAAGTTTATTAGAACCAAAAGCCTATCCCTTGATTTTCCCAGGAATTCCTTAATCCCCCGATGAGTATGAACCTTGAAATAGTTAGGGTTACCTTTCTCACCACATATGCAGAAACTATGGGAGTAAAGTTGAAAAGATGAATTGATAAATAAAAACAGCCAATACAGAAACTGAATTTTATTGCTCTGAAACAATTTAAGTACATAAAACATTTAACAACAGTAGAATAACTACTAATGGACAAATTCCATAATAGTAACACATTTCAGAATCTGTATGATGCAACGAAGAGAACATCTTGCTCTCAAGAACTTTTCAAAGCCAGCACCCGTCAATGAAAATGCCAATTATATAAAAATCTTAAACTTTATAAACACAAAATGTCAAAGTATATGGCGATAAGGCACATTTAGCACCATTTTCAGCATGCTACAAAATAACATGCTTTTAAATGAGATTCTGTATATTCACTCCTAGCATATCAGTTGTGAAGTTTCATAATGTAATGGCCATAATATGTTATACATCTTAACTGAAACTGAATTTTCACACTAATTCAACAAAAAGATACAAACTTTTTAGATAAATATAAAATAACAGAATTTAAATACTGTTCTGCAGATATTTAAAAAGAAGGAAAAAAAATGCACTATATATTTTTGTAAGAAGGCCTTTTCTATCGATTCAAATTTAATTTCAGAAGTTAAATTTCTCATTTCAAGTATTAAAAATTTCTTTAACAAAATGTACAATTAAGAAGACTTGTTTTTAAAACAAAATTTTGCAAAAGAATTTTATTAATTTGTACTAAACAAAAAGTTTTTATTGAAAGTAATAAAGTTAATCCTGTTTTTTATACAAGGGATGGAAACAGCATTCATTCAAATAAAAAGAAAACATAAAAGCTTCACCAAATGCAAAATCGAAGAAAATATCTAATTACTAACCTTTTACTAAAATAAAAGAATAAGCACATGACAATGCAAATCATTTTTTTATACATTCAAATATGTTCATTTAAATTTGACTGGGTTCATAAAAACTAATTCAAATGGTTCAATATTCAATTTTACAACGATTTTTACATTGCAATGGAGTGAAAAATATTAATGAAACAAAACCGATTTATTCAAACTATTGTATATAAATTTTATTATAGTATAAATAATATGGATGTTTACATCTATAGATAACTGGGTAGGGGATTGAATACAGCAAACGATGACAAGGCTGCCAATAAATTGAAAATATTTAAGAACAAAAAAATCATGAGAAATGCATTATATAGCATATAGACAGTCTAGCCAAAAAAGAGAGAGAGTATCCTTGTTTATAGATTGCATATTACAGGAGAAAGTTGTCACAAAATGTAGGGGATGCGGGGAAAAAATACATTAAAACAATAAAAGCGATTTTATATAAGGCAAAAGGTTCACAAATCTGCAAAAAGTTTCCATCCCTGTTGGAAAAAGAAAATAGCTTAAAAAATATCTGTTTTTAAACTTTCTTATATAGCGTAACTTTCTACAATGAGTAACACAAAAATTTAAAGACAATTACATACTACAAAAGGTTGAAGAATACCATCTTAAAAAGGAGCTCATATTATGGCCTAAAATGTTTAAAAACGCAATGAAAAGTTGAATACAGTTAATGAACAGTTTTGGCACTGAATGTCAAAATGAAACTCTGAAGTTTGAAACATTGCCACAACCACATATATATCAAATTAAATAATCATTAAGTACGTAATACAGAGACAAAAAGATCAGAATGAGATTCATATACACAAACACAATGCAGTACAATGCAAATAGTTTCTATAACAATATAATTTTGTAAAAAGCTAGCAGCATTAAAAATTTTTTCATATATATATATGCATTATATATACATGCACAACCGCTACATAACAAGGAAAAAAAATATGTTTTTGTACTACAGATTAAAAAAAAAAAAAAATTATTAGAAATTTAACGTTTTATTGAATAAAAAATAAGTTATGATTTTTAGTAAAACATGTGCATACAGATAGTAATTTTGCCATTCAAATCTAATAATTATAGAATTATGTATTTTCTCCCAAGATTTTATAGATAGATTACCAAAAAGATTAAGTTTGTAATGATTTGTGAAGAAATAAACCAAAAACATATTTTCAAATTTAGCACAAATCATGAATTCAGAAAAAAATTTCTCAATTTGATAATTTATAATAAAATTTATTTGAAGTTGGAAACTACGATTTTCAAATAGTCACAATAAAATCTGAAAGAAGCTCATTTTTTAAAGATTGCCAACGAAAAGCTATACACATAGAGAGCCAGTAAAGAAAGTTTAATATCTTATAAAAAGGTTGAAACACTTAAAAACTATTTCCCACTGTTTTCCTGAAATAGTTCAGAGTGACCAGTCATGTTACCAGCAGTTTAGAAATAGGTTTAGTAACATCACACATTTCGCTGCAAAGCTAACTAAATGGTCTGCTGATTGAAGATGATTGTCATTTTAGTTGGAATTAACATTCAAAATCAGGATCCCAGCAGCAAAAATTTTCTCTGCAGTCTGCAACACAAGCAGCAACTTTTAAAAAACAGTCTGAAGAACAATGTGGATTTTTTTTTACCAAAATTTGATTTTTTGACGAAATTTGTTTTTTTACGAGATTTTTTGGCAAATTCAAGGGTTTCATCCCCCCCCCCCCAAGATTTATGGACAAAATTCACCTTTATGTTGAGTTTCTCTGATAAAATTCTCATTTTCATGTGATCTATGACAGAATTTATGATTTTTTTGAATGATTGACAAAATTGATTTTTTTTGACAGCCATTTATCAAAATTCACAATATGTTTTGTGTCCGAATTTTCGGATTTATGACAGATTTTCTTTGGAGGGGGAGGGAGGTGGGATGATTGTTTTAATTTTTTGGAAAATTCAGAACAGAATCTTCCCTGATTTATGGTTTAACGAGAGTCAGAGCTTCGTTAATCGCATGTGGAACGGATCATATTAATATGGGACATGGAAATAATTTCTAGTATTCCATTTTATAAATTTTAACAGTTGTGATGTGCGTCAGAGCATTGCGTTGATTCTGCTCCAGGGATCAGGATGTTATTCATATCATTGTGCGATATTACTAAATGCATTTTTAAAACCACTGATAACCAGATTATTTATGAAAACCGTGAAAAATTGCTTTATACATATTTCAATTTCTCTTAAATATTTAAGTAAATTTCTCCTCTCACTCTTGGTCTAACAATTTAAAGGAATTATAACCTCATAAAATAAATATTAGAAAACTTGTGTGCATGAACATTAATTTGCTTTCAAATATTTTTTGTTTTATGAGGAAGGATTTAAAAATCACTTGTATGAATAGAGATTGATTTTCAAATTTAAAAATTGATTTGTATGTACACGTATATATATATATTTGTCTTTTGAGAGAAATGCAAAATAAAATATAGGTACAAAAAATTTCAAAACAGAATCTCAAATTTTTTAAGTATTGCACTACAGATAATGCTTGTGTCTATATATTTTACAAACATACAAAGAAATGCAGGTGTGACAGTAATTGTAAATGAAAACACGTAAGATAAAAACAAATGTATAAACAGACACTGTCAAAAATATTACAATACTTTAACAATAGCAGTCACGGGAAGGAGAAAAAATAAGTATATCACTACAACAGATGAAATCGTGAAATTTATTTTACAAAAGTTTAAAAAAAAATGTACAATATTAAGTAGTAAATGCAATTGTGATCTATATTTAAGTATGCAGCTGCTTTTGCTGTCCTCCACACAACACATTCTAACCAGACCCAAAGAAATTAAGATGAACAGTGTAAAAAAAAGGTTCTCAAAGATACAGGAAATCAGTCAAACAATCAAAAACAAAAGATTTCTTCTCTCTCTATAAAAAAAAAGAAATAAGTATGGAATGTTTTTCCCTCTTTCCAAATAAAAGCCCACTTCTTTTTATTACTTCAGGTATAAGATTTTTACTAAACAGCTGCACAAGCATTTAATGTGAAAGAAAGCACACTCGGAAAACTTCTCCACTTCTCACAGTTTACATTTACAAAAAGATTAATGGGTCATTTTTATAACACAGCAAGTGACATTCAGATGTATAAGATTTTAACTGTTCACTTTATCGTACATAAAGGAAAGGGGGGGGGGATAGGTGCCATAAATCTGTTTCCATTAAAAAAAATTGCTGTATTGAAAGTGCAACTGTCCCTATAAAATATCAAAAGAATCTGATTTCTTCTTTTGCCATAACAAAGCTAACTCCTTGACAAGTACTATGGTACAAACAACAAATCTATACAGCAATTTATCACAATTTTATAAATTTTTGAATTGTAAAGAGTTATGGAATATCCAATATATATTTGTATCCCATAACAGATGTTACACTTACTTGCTGCAAAGTAATATTTCTTGAATGCTGGAAAAAACTGTAAACAAATGATTGTGGGAACTAAGGCTACAAAATATAAAACCCTGAAGTTTTTTAAGGGAATATCAGTTTCAGCGAATGAAGATTATTTATGGTACTGTTCATGAAGTCATGAAACGCCTCACAACTGAATGAAAAAGAATCTGATGATAATGTCTATGGGGGCATTCTTTCCAAATATCTTGCTCAAATTTAAATATTTTTACATGATTTTTTTTTTTTTTTTTTTTTTGCATAGGAATAGCTGAGGATGATCCACAGCCGACCTAGTTTTTATTTTTTTGATTTTGGGTTTTTTTTTTTTTTTTTTTTAAAATACTTTAACTTTCATAACCAGTTTGAACCGATTATGAAACTGTAACTATCTTAATATAAAAAGAATATAACCAAAATCGAAAAAATAAAAACTATACAAAAAAGTAAAAATATTAAAATTTGAGCGAGATATTTGAAAAGAACACCCTTATAGACTTTACATTATAATCCGGGTCTTTTTCACTCAGTAGTGTGGTCTCTTATAATCAAACTCATTAACCTTTGGAAGTGCATAGAGAAAGTAAAGATTTCCGAGTGCCTCTCACATTAACACAGAAAAATTTGTAAAAAAAAAAAAATGTTATAAACAAAGTTCCATGCAGATTATATATTAAAAGTTTTGTGCAAGGATAGAAACAGATAGCAGAATTAGATGTTAAGTATAACAATTAGCATAACTTTGTTCTTGGAAATCACCTGATTTCTCCCACGAACACACTGAAAGTTGGTTAGTTGATTATCCTTGCAAGACAACAGAGAGGGACAGAGTGCACTACAATTTAAGTATGGGCCATCCATCGAGATTGAATAGATACGTGCGAGAGAAGCCAGCTCAGACCTGCTTCGTCAGTAGAGGTTTGTTCACAGGTGGGTAGGTTAGTACTCTTGCAGTTTCAGGTGGTGATGTGGTGTGGAGTTTCAAAGGCTGATGGGTTAAAATGCGAAAAAGAAAAAAAAAAGTTTGGTTAGTATCAACTATGAGAGGATAAATTTAATTTGTTATTAGCTAAGCTGTATAGTAACTAATTTTTTTTGTTGTTATAATAAAGGATTGCATTAGAGGTTAAGTAAAAATGTATACCGAAATTATATTAAGGTTTATTTTAACAGACAGGACTAAACAAGTTTTATATGATAAACTTAATTTAGGGTGAATAAATTGTGTACGACTTATAAACACTAAATATAAATAGTGCCTTGGTTATTCTAACCAACAGGAATTTTTTGAAGAGTATAGACTAGAATGTTTAATTTTTTTAAATTGGAAACTAACCTTCAAATGTTTGTAATCGAACCAGATCGTTGATATGGGTGCTCACGCAACCCCATATTTCTCCTCTGTTTAATAGCAGCACCTACATATGAGCAAGATATTAGTCAAGACAAAAATACTACACAACTATACAAAAAAAAAAAAATCCCTAGATTTCAAGAGATTCTAAAGTGCATTTTCAATGGACAAATTTCTAAATGAACACAGCACTGACATTTTTAAAAATCCCTTCTTATTTTTAAGCAAATAATTAGCCAGGATGTATAATTCAGTCAATTTATCATAAACCAATTTTGATGAATCTTTATACAATGGTTTAAAACAAAAGCTATCAAAATATAAGACTTATAAACTAATATTCCAAAGCTGTTGTAAAAATTATTTAACATGCCTTATCTTTGAACCATTTGAAGTATGCACTCAAGAACCCCTATCGGCGATTGAATACAATAATGAAATGTCATAAAAAAACTACAAAAAACAATGAAAGTAAAAAAAAAAAATTACCATATATATATAAAAAATTTCTAAGAACTGTATAATCGGAAAAGAAAAATCTATGAAATTAAAACTGGCTTTCATGTCATGGCCCCCAATCAGACACCTTTAAAGGAATGAATAAAAATTGAGCTTATCAACTTGCTGACACAAGGATTTTGACAAGGCAATTTTCTGAAGCCGAATACTTTAGCTAAAAATTCTGTCCATACTAAAGCACAACCAAGAAAACTTATAAAATACTATTTACAATCTTTAAATAATAATAATGAAATATGATCAATATATACATTATTTGAGGTTAAATTCAACATAAATATGTACAGTGACAAGAAACTTTTTTTTAATCAATATATATATATAAATTATATGTACATCTTTAATTTTTATAACTGACTATGCCTAAATTCATTTGGCCCCATATAGTTTGAGACATTTTAAATCTTTTAGAACAAAAACAACAAAAATTAAAATTTCTTAAAATTTGAATATTAGAGAAGGAAATATAGAGCTCTAAAAGCTAAGCAATTAGCACACTAATTTGATAAAGCATTTAAAGCAAATAACAAAGTAACAACTTTTAAAAGAAAATAAAAACAGGTTAGAATAATTTTCAAACTTTAAAAATTGTAGTTGGACATACAGGAGCATCCGTGTCATATATAAACAAAATTAAGTTTTTTTAAATAGGAGTGAAATTTAAAACCTGTATATTAATAGCCGGACTGAGCTTAATATTATTTGAAAATCTTATAAAAAAAATTATCAGCTATATACAATATTGTAAAGGTATTGTTCTAAAATTATTGGTAAAGGTGCTAAACGTCATAAATTAGCAATTAAAATGATTTTTTACAAATAATTTAAACTCGTATAGTACAATGCCCAGCTATGAAATTTTAAAATAAATCCATTTTCTCACTATGCAATTATCAAATTACATTTCCCTGAGTCCATAACACACTGTTGA
The DNA here is from genome assembly GCA_964019185.1 of Maratus speculifer. Classification (NCBI taxonomy): domain Eukaryota; kingdom Metazoa; phylum Arthropoda; class Arachnida; order Araneae; family Salticidae; genus Maratus; species Maratus speculifer. The sequence goes on from OZ025297.1 coordinate 183,832,768, forward strand.
TAAAAAATATCAAGCATCAACTTTCACAACAAATTAACATATATATATATATATATATAATATATAAAACTCAGTCACATATAAGGGTGGGGAAAATTAAAAGGGCAAAACAACCCAATTTTAATCATTTAGAATCATATATAATAAATAGTAACATAAATGAATAAATTAGAAAATCTTGAAAAATTCACTATGTATCACAGAAATGAGAAAGAAAAAAAAAAAAAAAAAAAAAAAAAAAAAAAAAGACTGAGCAATACATCAGGCTATACCTGTATACTGCAATTGACTTCTCAAAACATACAATAACATGAAAAAACATTACTGACTAAACTGGATGCAGCCATAATAATGGCATGAAGAAAAACCACAAGAAACATAAAAAGATGATAAATTCATTTCAGCTATATTAGCGTCCAAACAACGCACCAGTTGTAGAATGATCTGCATGAGGGTACTCTGCAAGCAAAGGTGATGTTAAAGCAGCATAATGCTGGTAATCTCCATATGTTGCATACAGCAGGCCAGCATCTGCTGGTGATATAAGAGGTGGTGGTGCATTACCGTTGAGTAATGTGGCAGTGGTGGGGACTGGAATACGTGACGATAATATCAAAGGGGCACCTAGCGGTGTGCCTGCTGTACGTAGAGGATTTGAAATGGTCATTGGAGGAGCAAGAAGCCTAGTTGCCTCTGGTTCTGTAAGAAACATGTAGATGTCTGTAATTCAAATAAAAGAAAAGAAAATGAATTATCATTAAGATCACTATCATTTCTAATAAAGTTAAGTGAGGAAATACAGAAAGGATCAATAATAAATAAAGAAGATATCACAAATTCAAATGCAGTAGAACCTCGATCCATCATTTTTTAAGGGGTTCAGGTAAAAAACGATCAATGCGGGAAAACGAATGTGGGTTAACTTCAAAATGCAAAAAAGAACAATGTTTATGCATTTGAAATTCAGTGCAATGTATATAGTATACCATTGAATACTAATTTGTTGCTTACTAAACTGTAAAAGAAATAAATTGAAGTTATAGAAAATGGATATTTGTTTTTAAAAAAAAATCAATAATATTTGATTTTTTTCTTTTTTTTAAAATCCAAAAAACAAGTTTGCACGACATACAGTTTTCAGGTCATTTTCTGTCATTTCATATGCATATATAAAAGTTCATATAGTTAGGAATGCCGTCTTTGTCATTATTTTCAATTTTTGCATTATCACACATTTCTTATATGTTTAAAGACACCACATGTCTCAACATCTTGATCAATGGAAATATAAGCGCATCCTCTGCTATATGCAACCACTCTTCATCTGTATTATTATTAGGGATGGGACGAATAGTGATTTAGCCGAATACCGAATATTCGGCCAAATTTTAGGCCGAATACCAAATATTCGGCAGCCGAATACTATCTTTTTTTTCCAATAAAGAAAAAAAAATTTGATTATATATAATTTCAAAAATAGGCACTCATTAATAATTATTACTCTTAAATGTGCTTTTAAATGTATTCTTAAATTTGAAACACTTATTTTAACACAAAAAAATTATGAAATTGCATTATATTCTTCTATCTTAATGTACATCAAATTGATTTTCAGTAAGTCAGGATGGTAAAATGTTTCCATTAAAATATGAACAATGTATTTCACTTTTATTATCAAATGATACTTTTATCTTTTCTTTCATCCAAAATTAATAATATTCTTAATCTCTCTCGCTCAGAATTCACAAGGAAATATTTTCTGAAGTAACCTTTAATGAAGTAAATTTGATCATTAAGAATTTAATATCCCTAACAATAAGCAAATTCGTAAGAATGAGACTGTTTGGAAATCAGTTGTCAATCTTTAAATTACAAATTACGTTAAAGCAAAAGGTTATGCTTAAAGTAGAATGCATATGTTAACAAAATCTTTGACATTTGAATTGGCACATACAATATTCCACTTATTCAACAAGCATTAAAAGGATAAGCAGAAATTGATAACAACATCAATGAAGGAAGATGTAAATTAAAAATATGTACATAATAATGTTACATATTTAAGCCAGTAATTATGTAAATAATTATTTAAAAGTGAAAACTATAGAATAAAAAAATGATTTTGTTCAGCATTTAGAATTTATATTTAAATATTTATAAAACCATCTTCATAAAGCAAGTTGTGTCATCTAATGTGTATCTAGTTTGACACCAGTTCTGTTTTCAGATGTATTGTTGTATTTGGAATAGTAATAGTTGATATTTAATTTTGAAAACGAATATTCGTTAATACACCTAGTGAATGAATTTTTTCATTTCTCACTTCATAGAAAATAAGAGCCTTCTTTAAATGTGCATGGAATTTGCAGACATTAATAAATACTCGAGTGTTTTAAAATAAGGTAGTGTTTCTTTTTTTTCGATAAGTGTTTTTATATCTTGAATTGTAACATATTCTCTAATGAAGACATTTCCTGTACAATTAAATCTCCTACTTGGGCAGCATTTTCTAAAATATCACCAACCTTTATAGGAAATACAGAAAGGCTGTATATTTTTTAGTATCTGAATAACTGTATGTTTTGCAAGTAAGAATGAGAATGACTTCATAAATGAAGTAACCAGTTTGGATTAGAGGAAAAAAATGGCAAGAAAGGAAATTCTTCAAATCCTAAATTTATCTGGCAAGATATCTTTCACTATTCGGCGAGATTTCAGTAATATTCGGCGAGATATCTCTAAATATTCGGCAGTAGGTATTCGGTCAACAAGTCTTCAGTATTCGGCCAACCGAATATTCGGCAAAAGGGCCAAATACCGAATAGTGGCCGAATATTCGTCCCATCCCTAATTATTATCACCATTATCATCACAAACAGCACAAATGAATTATTTTAATATAAAAAAGTAATTTCAGTTTGTATGTCATATGGATTCGCATGACTTTAAATTTCATTCAGATGAAGAGAAATATTTTAAAATGATTAATGCGGGAAAACGACTTTTTAAAGAACAATGCAAATGAGTTTCGCTAACATTATTTAAGTATAATTTGTGCAGGGACCCTAGAAATAAAACGATAGATCAGGGTTTTACTGTAAATGGTTGCATTATTTATATAACTGCAAATAATCTGTAAAATAGAATTAAAATACACTATGTATTAGGCTTTGATAGGCCCCTCAAGTATAGAATTTTGAGAACTTAGGTGGAAGGGAATAGAGCTTAAATTACAGATGAAGAATCTTACGATATGCTGACATTAAAGAATCTTTTTTATATGTATATAAAAAGAAAATATGTATATAATAATTAAGCAATAAATCGCAGAATTTTTTCCGATTAGCGGAGAGGTAAATTATTACCTCTAACCACAATATCTCCATAGGGAAAGTGGATTTTCATCTATGGATCACAAAAAACATTTCAAGATACAAGATGTACAGGATGATTTTGTGAGAAAAAATCCATTGAATTTACTACTTTGAAGTAGAAAATAGAATGCAATTACAATGGCAAAAACTAATTATGCTATAATTAGGAATTACATACATACAGATGATTACTAATTATTAATTAGCTTTTTGATAGTTATAAAAACATAAATCATGAAGATTATTTTTTAAAAATGTACTTTTTGATTTATGAATAGAGAGTTTTGCCAATAGGTAGGTCCAATTTTACAAACAATATTAACAGACAGAATATTTTCACATCAAAATTTGAAATACATTTCATAACTTTTATATAACCTCTTGCTGAACACCAATAAACTTTACAGTTTAAATATGGATTTTATTAGAAGATTTATTACATTTCATCACAGGGTTCATACAGAGTTGGGAAGAAAAAATGCAAGGAGTCCAAAAAATTTTAAGGACTTGCCACTTTTGCTGTTATTTATGTGGCATGCACTTGCAGACTCCAATTTTTAATGCCCCATTTGGAAAGAAGAACATTTCAAACAAATTTCTCTCTATTAGAATCTAATTATTGGTGCTGAAATTGCACAGAATTCACAACCTTGGTGATTTTGTAAGTTTATATAAAAAAAATATACAATCAATTTTCCTAAGCAGTGACCAATGGTCATATACACAGAGATCAGTCAAACTCGAAATACTTATATACATTGCATACACCTTTAAAAAAAATTTCAAAAAGGTGGGGAAAAAAAAAAAAAAAAAAAAAAGCTAATGCAACATACACAAAAAAATATAACAACTTTTGATTTTTTTTTTTTATATCAGTGATAAGGTAAAGTGTCCAAAAGCCGACATCTAACAAATATTTAAAGCATTATCAACTTTCTAAAATAATTTAGAATGAGTTTTTCTTTCTTCTTAAATCAAAGACATCTAGGATTTGGAAAATTGATAATGCTTTAAACATTTGTTTTACTTAAAGATGCCAGCTTTAAGAACTGTATTTTGGGTGTCAGCTTTAGAGCACTTTACCTTAATCATTTTCTTTGAAGGTGAATGTTGTCCATGACATACATACATAAATGGGGAAGAAAAAAACACCATTTTTAAATTCCTTGTAAGATACTAGTCCTCATTATCTACTTTGATTACTTTAAATTATGTACACATACATAAATAAAATATAAATCAAAAGATTTACAATAAACCGGGATAAAAGATTTTTTTCAAGAGCAATATTGGCTTGCATGCAAAACCGCAACCATTTAAGGAGTTTCTAAGGAGTATTTTGTTTATCTAAGTAGTTCTATATACTACTTGGGAACATTTTCATTTCTAAGTAGTCTGTACAAACCCTGCACCATTTATAATTTAAAAAAAAATCAGTAATAGAGAAAAAATATGGAACAAAGTTTTCTTATTTTATCTATTAATAAATTAATGAGTACATGAAATTGAGCATTGACAATAAAAACAAAAGCACTAAATGTTCTATTTCAACACAAATTGCATTAAAATATTATATATTTTGAAATCTTATGAAAGAAATGTTAGCATACATAACAAGATTTTATCAAGGTCATTTGTGGTGTTCATTTTAAGCGAATAAAATGGTTTTTTGCTGTTACTTAGTACTTTACTTTCTAAGGTTTTCCCAATGCATGATAATCATACTCTCTAGGAGCATGCAAACGAGTCTGTATCAACAACCAACCAAACAATATGATGCTAGGTGCAGGGTTTCCAGCTAAACATATCTGGCAAATTCCCTGATTTTCCATGATCAAATCTCAAAAATTTCCTTGACTTTCCCTAACCAATTCTCAAAACATTCTCTGACTAAATGAGCATACAGTGAAATTTGCTACTTATTTTTATAATGCTTTGTCAAAATCATTGATTTTTTTCTGTGATTGTTCTCCAAATTCCTCGATTTTTAAAAAAAAAAATTGATTATCTCCCCCCCCCCCCCCCCCCCCAGAAGCATTTCATGAATTATGTGCAATGATAGAAATTGGGAGATAAAAGGCAGGCGTCAAAATACGACTACTTTAAAATTTTAGGCATCAAATTAAAATTTTTAGTTGCAGTTTCTAAAAATCATATTATTACTGTATATAATTTAGGAGTACTTGTGAGTTAAATTTTTTTTTTTTTTTTTTGCATCAAATTTTCTGAAAGGTTAAACAGAGATGGGAGAGAAATCCATTTCCAGTATTTTTTTTTTTTTTTTTTTTTTTTTTTTTTTCCGCGCTCTTATTTGCAATTTTTTAACGAAACATGCAGTTTTTCGCGATCTTTTGACGAAACTTGCCTGTTTCTTTGCAATCTTTTGACGAAACTTGCCCTTTTTTTTTTTTTTTTTGCGATTTTTTGACAAACTTAGCAGTGTTTTTTATCGAGATTTTTTGACAAACTTAGCCATGTTTTTTCGCGATCTTTTGACAAACTTAGCCATGTTTTTTTCGCGATCTTTTGAAGAATTTTACTGTTTATTTGCGATCTTTTGACGAAATTTCCCGTGTTTTTTCGCGAGGAAACTTACCTTTTTCCCCCCCCCCGAGATTTTTTTGATGAAACTTGCCATTTATTTGCGATATTTTGAAGACACTTGCCCTTTTTTCCGATCTTTTGACAAACTTTGCTATGTTTTATAGCGATCTGTTGACGAAATTGGCAGTGTTTTTTCGAAATATTTGGACGAAATTTACAGTTTTTACACTTTTTTTTTTCTTTTTCAATCCTCTGTTGTAATTGTTTTTTTTTTTTTTTTTTTTTTCACGATCCCTTGAAAAATTTGACAATTTTTCTATTGAATGATTGACTAAATTGAATTTTTTCAGCGAACATTTCTTGAAATTTGTGTTATATTTTATGTCCAAATTTTCGGATTTATGACAGTTTTTTTGTAATATTTAGAAATTATTACCTTTATTTTTCAAAAAGTCAGACTATAATCATACTTTAGGAAAGCACAAATATTTATTTCAATTTAAAATTATAGAAATTAATCTCTAAAATTATAATAACTGAAGCGACTGTAAAATTTGTTTAAAGCTTTTCTAATTATTGCTATATTTAGAAAGTAACAGAAAAAAATGCACTTAATTTGTAACACAAAATTAAAACTTGGCAACTTCTTACCAATACTAAAACTAATTTTTATCTAGTATTGGTAATTACAGTTAAATATAGTTAAAAACTAATAATAATAAAAAGAACACGTAATGCATCTTCATTTGGATCGAGAACTGATTTTAAATTAAAAAAAATTCTGAAATTCACAGATTTTTTGAAAAGTTACAGCAGAGGAGAAAGGGCTAGGAATAGCTCCCTCCTTGTTAATTATGAGTTTTTTTTTCGTAATCCTTTGGCAAAAATTGCAGGGTTTATAATGATACCTTGTAAAAATGTGCTTTTTTTCACGAACCTTTTATGGAATTAACAGAATTTATCGCAATCATGTGACAAGATTCTCATTTTCATCTGTAATTATTTGACAGTATTTCTGAAGATTCTGTGATGAAATTAAGATTTGTTTCCGCGATCCTTTGTAGTAATTTGCCTTTTTTCACGATCAGATGACGAAGTTCGCGTTTTTCCTGGTATTTTTTTTGGCAAAATTAGAATTTCCTTTTGCAATTCTTTGACAGAATTTGCATTTTTTGCATTTTTCCAGCGTCACCCCCCCCCCCCTCTCTCTCTCTCTCTCTCTCTCTCTCTCTCTCTCTCTCTCTCTCTCTCTCTCTCTCTCTCTCTCTATATATATATATATATATATATATATATATATATATATATATATATATATATATTCTTGAAATGTTAATACTCACATGAATGTATGCACTATGCTTAGACAAATACATACTACTATTAAACAGAACCCACATAATCACATGCAACAGTGATGGCCATTTTGAACATTTTTTGTTACATGAGCGACTGCAAAAAATATTTTATTATTAAATTTACAGTTGGCCTCTTGATTGTCCTGTGACTAAATCTTCACTGAAAAAGCCAAATATGTCCTTTACATCCTCGATGTAAAGACAAAGCCAAATTGCCAAGAATTTCAGAAGATATTTGACAAACTGTACAACAGAAGGCATCCCTATCACTGTTCCTAAATTTTTGGAAGCCAGTGTATTAAATAATACACTGTAATTAATAACACACATAAATTGTATTTAAATAATACAATTACATTCTGGCATTGTTCTCAAGTTAAAACTTAATTATCAAGTATAAGCAAAAATAAGTGACATTTTAATAAGAAAAAAAAGTTAAAATTAGAAAGATCAGCATTTCATCGGCTTTTCAAGGAGATTTTTTGTTAATTTTCACTTGCAAATTCTTGAAATCAGCAATCATTTGATAATTACAACATTAAAATTATTTCTCTCATTAATATTTCCTCACCAGAAAACAAATGGCAATTTAAAACAAACTTAGAGCTAAGACGGCCATTTTAGCTTAGCATAGAACAAAGAATTATTTTACATATTAATATTATTCCTTTATAGTTTATGAATTTTATATGTTATAAGATGGTCTTAACTACCACACTCTTATTTCTTCTTGCAAGAAATCATACTATGAGTGGCATTGCACTGAAATTTCCAGGCAGTCAAAATTATCAGACAAATTCAATTTTGATGTTACTACAAATACAAATCAAGTAAAACAGTTTATGAATTTAAATTTTAACTTACTGTTATTTTTTCCTGTACTGTCCCTGTAAGTACCATTTATAATAGCTAATTCCATTAGCTGCCTTTTTTTAAGCTCATCTTCGCCTTCCGTCTGAAATAAGAAAATTATAAATAGAATTTTTCTCCCATAAAGCATTTAAACTTAAAAATATACATCAGAAAAAATACTTATGAATTCACAAATTGATAAAAATTAGATAAAATTTAAATTTATAGCATCAAAAATACTTTAAATCACCATTCTGACTATTTTACAATATCAATTGTAAACAACCTCCATTTTTTTCGCTTTAAATACAAACATTTTTTTCATCTGGTTACATTATCTGATGCACTGAATTTTGCATGTAAACAAAAGACTGCAAGAGAAAATAAATTTAAAAGAATCCCATCTTAATCAGAATGCTAGGGATACGCATAGGCTTTTCTAAATATCCACAAGTTATTACATTCCTTACATCATGATAATTTAACCACAGCAAAGTCCCGTTATTCTGAAATAATTGGGACTGAACACTGTTCGGTTTAGTGAGAATTGGGACATTAATAATAATCAACATATTGACTTGTTTCGCAAATTAAGTGCAGGGACATCTGCTAATGTCAGTTCTATACAGCATTGATCGGCTTAATGTGAAAAGGTTCTGTTAATACTAATAACTTAAAGTTCTCTGTTAATATTAACAGACTCTTCAAATAAAAACTAAAACTGTAGCATCATTGCAATAAATACACCTTTTCTCCACACATAAATCTGAGATGATGGGAGAAAAAAAAAAGTGACTTTCTTGATTTAGTGCTCTTTGTCTCTCTCTCTCTCTCCCCCCCCCTCCCGCAATAAATAAATAAATTACTGACTTTACTTTTTAAGTGTGCTTAAATTGTTTTGTGTTTAGTAGCGATTAAAAATGATTCTACAGAATTGTATAAATGGAGCTGATGTATGCTGTACAAGCTTTCATTCGAATTTGTTTTCATCGAACTTAGTTTCTATGTATGTCTAACTTTTTTGTATAACAATATATAAATGTCCCCCCCCCCCCCCCAAACATTTTAATTTTTCTTAAGATTAAAATTTTTTTTTGTATTTTTTAAAACTTTCCAGAATAGGCAGAATTTTGGAATAGCAGGACTCTACTGTATTACATAGTTGCCACCATACTATCACCTTCTGAAGCATTGTGCTAATAAAAAAAAAAAAAAAAAAAAAAAAAAAAAAATTAAATAACTATAAAGAAACAATTTATCTAATAATTTTTCTTCTTGAAAGTTTGAGATTGCTCCTTTTTTCCCACATGTTTAAAACAATGCTTTTCAGTCTTTAGATTTTGAAAAACATTTTATTTTAAACAAGAGTGTGACAGTTTTACTCAACAATTTTCTAAAATTTTGTTGATATCACTGAAACTTAAAGTAATTTAAGATTTAAAAACAGCTGTGTTCAAATTTTAATTCATACAATCAATTCACAACAATATTAATTTTTTAAGCATCTTACCTGTTTTTTTCCACATCATAATTTTTAAATTATAAGGTTGAATTGACAAAAATATATTAATATATTATACATAAATATTGCTGTTTTAAACTGATTTCTGATTGAAGTAAACGAAAGAATTGGTATAAATTAATCTTTTTAATTTAAGTAAGGTTTATATAAAGAAATTCGGTTGTACTTGGCTTAATGTATCATTCTTACAGTAATCTACTATTAGGTACAAAATAATCCTTTGAAATACATTTTATTTTTATATTTTTAAGTTATGCAAAATTATACCCTTGTTTCACTGATAAATGAAAACTTTATATTTGTGCATAAAAAATTAGAAGAGTTCTCTAAAAAATTTTAATAAAATCCAAAAAAACCTGGCTTTTAGACTACTGGGTCCAGTGGGTTGGGCTTTTTCAGGGGGAAAAAAAAAAAAAACCCCAGGTTTTTTCAAACCCTGCTCTCCATTGCAACAATTTATTGTTAAAATGTACAATAATGTGTTGAATGTTTCTGAAACATTCAATTAACAAGTTCATAAAAAAAGGAATAGATCAATATTTTACTATTGATAAGTATATATTTTTTTAACGAAAACAAGTTCATTACAAAAGTTCATAAACACCTGCATCTTGGCAACTGTGCTATTATAATTCTATCAATGTATAAATGAGGAAATTAAAGTACAGTAAAGCACAGATTAACCGGATTGTTCCTATCAAACAGATCAATCAAGGAACATACTTTTTTTAACCACCTTCTTCAGAATTTTTGAAGCGAAATTTCTTTAGACACAGTAGGGTATATTTGGCTATATGTCATGAAAGTTAACTATTAAATAATAATCTCCTAATCCTGAAATAATAAATGCGAAGAGAGCAATGCATAAGATTAATTATTCCTAGAACCAACGAAGTTCCACTTTCTAACATGCCTGAGTTCCTCCCCCCCTTCTCACAACAAACATCCTTCTGTATCTTAAAATTTTATGAAGGGAATGAAAAATTGCTTTTTTTGGGGGGTGGGGATGGGAGTTCTCCTCTTCCCCCCTCCAGCGATCTTCGGACAAAATAGACGTTTTCCCACTATCTTCAGATGAAATCAGCAATATTTTTGCAAAATCGGTGATTTATTGTGATCTTTTGCTGAAAGAGGCAGTTTTTCTGCATCTTTTGACGAAATCTGCATTTTCCCATGTTTTTTTAAAAGTGAAATCAGCATTTTTTCGACGATCTTTAGACAAAATTTGCATTTTTATGAGATTTTTTTTCTCGGAAACGGCATTTTACTCCCGTGATCTTTTGACGAAATTGTTTTTTTCTACAATTTTTTGATGAAATTGGCTTATTTTTTCAAATATTCTTTTGACAAAATATTTTAAAGCGATCTTTTATCGAAAACTGCATTTTTCTCCTCGCGATCTTTTAACGAAATCGGCGTTATATCCGCAATCTTTAGACGAAATCTGCGTTTTCCCACAATCTTCAGAAGAAATCAATGTTTTATCTGCGATATTTGGAGAAATTGCCATTTTTTCCACGATTCGCACAGGAAATTAGTGTTTTTCATCGATCTTTTGACAAAATGTATGCTACTTTTGCGATCCTTTCATGAATTTTGCATTTCTACGCAATTGTTTTTTCCGTGCGCAAAATTGTACAAGTTGGCAACTATGCGGAACTGATAACCCAATTTCAAATTTTCAGAAGAGAATGCCTTAAATTTTTGGAAATTTCAGACGAGAATTGCCCCTGGTGGAATTGATCAAGACTGAGAAAATTTTCTGTAGTAGACAATATTTTGCCTTGGACAAATTTTAGTCTATGTATATGGATTTACAGGGACTTGGAAATTGAGTTAGATTTCCTTTTAGTAGAGAGCCCACCTTACAGAGTTTATTGTATTTCATGAAAGTAATTCATTCATGAAAACAGATTTATAAAAGTGTTCCAAGCAACTTATGAATTATGATAGATATATTCGTTTTATAATCGCCGTTCCTTTCAGAATTGAATGCAGTATGTATCTGCCAAACAAGTTTCACAATACTGTATATCTTATCACACAAAATCGATGTTTTCTTCTAACATAATTAGTAAATAATGTGCCTGATTGTTTGATTAAAAGACAGCAAGAATTTTTTAAAACTAATATATATTTTTAAAGAGTAAAGTTTATAAGCAGAATAAATTTTTTACAATAAAAAAAAAAAAAAAAAACAAGCATCTCTCACACAACAATCCCTTTTCTCTATGAATTTATGACAATCTAAAACAATAAAATATATTAGAGAAGCTTCAAATTAAAATAAAGTTTAATTAAATAATGTATTCTTCATGTAAAAAGGTCAAAAACTGATACATTTATCATTTAAAAAATTATCCTGTAATCTGACACATTATGTTAATTATCAAAAATAAGATTGAAATTTACAGGTGTGTGTTATATGCTGAATATAAAAAGGATTGGTTTAATAATAAGGAAAAGAAGAACATAAAAATTTAGCTTTAACCAACTTTTGCAAATAACAGCTTTAATGATTTTAATTGTATAGGTTGACTCAATTAGGATTTAATAGGTAAGTGGAAAAATACTCTTCTCATATATTACAAATAAAAAGTGCTTGTATTTGAAAATATTATTCTTTTTATTGCTTGTCACTTCAGTATAGGATTTTTCAAAAATAGGAAATTTTTTCCCAGCAAAATTTTAAATAAGTTCTTTTGTAATCTCTACAATCCTAAATGGACTTTTATTTTTGTCAATATTTAAACATTACACAATCATTATTATATATTATACTCACTACCGGAATAAGTAATTTCTTTATTTCTTCTACAGCTCTTTGAAGTTTAACAGTAGCTCTATTATTAGAATCTTCTACTGTGATAAGGACATGTAGCTCATCATTTAAGTGTTCCCAATTGGGCTTGCCTCTATTTTGCTCTTCCTGTTAAACAAAATTAAAAAACTATCAAAATCCATGAACAGTTATTAAAATTAAAAAAATAGATATACGCAATAAAAATAAAAGCAGTTAAAAATAAAAAATATCTGATAAAAATTAAAAAAATGCTGTGCATTAATGCTTCGCTTCACTGAAACAATTTTCTTCCTGTAAAAATAAGTTATGAAAAATATTAGTCTACTCTAGAATGTAAAAAAATTAAGTTTAGCACAATCTTTTCTGATTTAGCAACACCACAAGATAGCTTAAATAAACATGGGTAGTTAAAAAGTATTTTCTAACTGAAAAGTTCAGCTACATCTATCTAGCTACAGATTGACATTTAGCATTTATGATTTTTTTTTTAAGGGCTCACTAATGTTTTTTAAAAAAATAATGAAAAAAGAAGTTTTTATTAAAATAATCTGAAAATCATTTAAAGAAATGGAAACTTAAACAAGTTTGAGAAATTTTTGACATGTTAAAAGATATTATGAAAGTTTTGTTTTCACATGCAGGGTATAGTAAATTAATATTTAAGCTAAATTAACATCCATGCAAATTGATTAATTAATAAAGCAAGAAAAATTAACTCACTTAATCCAGCTAAACTGCAAGATAAAAATAATTATTAATGATAGTTATATACATTAAAAATGTTAAGAATATGTTAATAGAAAGATATCAGCATCAACATAAATTTCAGATTAATTTCAACAATTTCACTAAAAATACACTCATCAAAAGTGAAATTGACACAGCATGAAGGAATGCATATAGCCATGCAAAAATCATTGATCAATGAGGTGAGACATACACAAATAAAAAAATATATATACTTGGCAATTAATTTGGCTCTTACGAGAAGCTATAGGAACAAACTAAAAAGATATACTGTCAATGAGGCCATTAATGGACATCTGAGCATACCCCGGATACAGGATTAAGTTGCATTCATTGCAGAATACAGTATGTACTGGTGCAGTTCATGAATGACGTGTCCTCACATGTGTATTTCATGGGATAAAGATCAGGAAAAAATACTAGCCAAGAAAGTATGCAATTTCACCAATGCCATTTAAATTTCTCTTTAGCACATATGGCTAGCCAGTGTACTACATAAACAATGTGCTAAAAAGTAGCCTGCACCAGTAGTTGAGCTACAGCTAAAACGACTTAAGTATGGCTCCACTGTCAAATTATTAGAAATGTGCACAAGAATATGCCTCTCTAAGCCATTATGCCAGGTGTGAGGGCAATATAACAATCACTAGCTGTCAACTGATGTTGCCCAGGTAGTCATCATACAAGTCCACGACCATCATCCATCTATGTACAAAGCAAATTTTGCTTGTGATCAATATACTATGCCATTGCAGCAGGGTTGGCATGATTTAAATCAACAGATTTAAATAAAGATTTAAATCATTTTTTTAGGGGGGGGGGGGGAATTAATCAGCAGAGAAATAAAAAGTAAGTGTAAATAAGTAACAGGTGTTTTTCTGATATTTTCAGGATTGCTATCAGAAAGAATGTGGCAGGTACAGGCTAAGTCCAGATGTCCCCCTCCTAATCCTTTAATTGTTTGTTCTTTTGCAATAAACTTTAGACGATGAGGTGAAACACAGAAACACTTTATAAATCATATTTCGTTTGCCAATCTTGGAAACTAAATGATTTAAATCATTTTTGTTTCACAAGTTAATTAAATTCATTAATGTTCACCAAAAAATTGGATACTTCGTGCTAGGAACAAGTTTTAAAACTTGCTATATATTACTTTATCAAATTTTAATCAAAACTTGAGAATTTTTAAAAAATTTTGGGTAAAAAGTCAGAAAATGTATTAGATAGAGATAGAGTTGCTAAGTCTCCTGATTTGAGCCAGATGTTTCTCCATACTCCTTATTTTTGACATATTTCTCCTGATTTTTCACACTTTTTAAATATTCTGTTATTTAACAATCAAATGTGCTGTGATTCAGTGAGACAAGCTCTAGTACAAGTGTAATTATTCTTTAGTATGTTTGACCAGTAGTATTTTATGTGATGAATTGCATCCAGATTCTTTATAAACAATGAATTTTAAGATTTGTTATTGTTACTATGGTCATGTATTGAATTATTTGTCTCTATTAAAACTTATTTATGATATTTACTACAGTTTTATATAAGTTGATGAATAACAAAACATCCCTCTTTTTATAATATTTAGTCAAATAAAAAATGTTAAAACATCCTAAACATCATATGTGTTCTACTTGTAAGGAATACATACTTTCCTTATTAGAGTAAGAGTGATAGATTTCTTTTTAATCTTCAGTAATAACGAAGCAATACAACGAACTTTCACTAAAGATGTTTACATCAACAAATTAACAAGTTTTCATTGACAAAAATATCTCCTGATTTCTGAAATAAAATCCCCTGATTTTTGATTTTCAGAACTTGGCAAGTCTGAGATAGAATTACAAAATTTAAAGCAAAATACGAACAAGCTATTAATGTCTGTCATTTTGCTGGAGTTAAGTCCCTCTGTTTTAAATTGAAATGAAATTTCACTTAGTGTAGAGGAAAATAATGAAGGTTTGGCATTTACTAATGAAAATTGTCCAAATCTTCTCACCACTGTATCACATTTTCAAGCAACAACTGGCCCATTCCAAAAATTACGATTGGTGGAAGTCCTTTTATATAATGGGAGGTAAAGAAACAATTAGAGAAATCGAAATTGAATTTATTTACCAAATAACAACAGCCATGGCTTCATCTGCTCGAGTAAAAAGACAATTTTCTTCTTTTGGACTAGATCATTCAAGCCTTTGTAGTAAATTAGGAGTGGACAAAGCTTCTAAATTAGTGTTTTTGTTCAAACAATTAAATCCCCGATTTATTTCTGTTTGCTTAAAAAATATTGAATTAAGTGTGATTTTTATCCCTTAATAAATAACTTGCATTATATGTTTTTTTTTTTTTTAATTTTACCATTTTCTATTTATTTACAACCTATTTAAGTTTATTTCTTATTTAGTGTGTACAATTCAATTACAAAATAATAAAATGGCTTTAGATTAAAGCCTAGATGTTTAATTTTTAGTACCAATCAGTAACTAGAATATAGTATTTACTGAACTACATAATTATTTCTTATATTATTCTTATAAATTATAAACATTATTTATTCTTTTTTAGTTATTTTTATAAAAAACTGCTCCATGTATTGTAAGAACATAGAAACACAATAATTAAAAACAGAATTCAAAAAAAAATAATGATTTTTTTTCCAACCCTGCATTACAGTGACACTGATCTAGGTGCACAGCCCTACGTTAATATTCCAATCATTAGTAGTATTTTAGTCACTGGTTGCCTTCCACACGGACATGCCTTATACAATTTGCAGCAGATGATTTAGGTGGGCACAGATGAAACCTTTGATGGTGGCAAGTAGCCTGGGATTGCATATGATGCAGCAATATATCTCAATGTGCCTTTTTTAGCAAATCTGATCATCAGTGAATCAAGTTGAGCACTTATGAAATCCACTCCATATTTGTAACCTTTGCAGATGATCTTACATTGTGCCACACATTGATCAATGGTACTCTACTCCTGTAGCATTCAACACATGTAGTAATCACATGTGCATAGACAACCCAAAGTTGTGCATTTTCAAACTTGTTCTCTATCCATTAACTGATGACATTCAGCTTGGACATCTCTGCAACATTTGTAACATTTTTCAATTGATTCATTGTTGCAATTGTTTGCTGATAGGATTCAAAAGACAAAAAGTTAGAAACTGGTAGTAAAAGACAGGAACTGGTTATGATGTAACCACAGGTGCATGCAAACTTTATTTGCAAATTTCTTCCACCAATATCAGGATTGTAATTGTCACATGTCTACATGTATTCGGTCATTGTGTTGCAATTTCATTTTTGATGAGTGTATATGCTGGAAAGGAAAAAGCATTAGGCAAGCACAATCTAAAAAATTCAGACATTATTAAAATGTTAAGGATGCAAGAATGCCAATTGGAGAGTTAATGTTTAATTTATATATTTTCCTTTCATTTTTTTATCATAGTTTAAGTATAAAATATGAAGCTAGCCAATGTCAGATGAAATTTTAAGTCTATGCAACAAATTTAAATTATTGCTGCAACTTCATTTAATGCAATTCTACATTTTTTCTTTCATTCAAAATTAGGATGTGCAAAAATCGTACATATAATAAAAAGTAAAAGTAGATAAAATTTTAGGTTTATTTGTGTAATGGCACAGAGTAGGTTAAAAAATTTACAGAAGAAAATTTATTTTGCTTTTACACTATGAACTATTTAATAGCGAAAAAAAAAAAAGCATTTTTCATTTATTTATTAAATTGACATCTAAGATAAGCACACATTAAGAATAAACACTTATCAACAGTTATGAAATAAATAATTGACAAATTTATTAAAAAAAAAAAAAAAAAAAAAAAAAAAAAAAAAAAGAAATCTGCTTTGAGTTTTTAAAATAATTACACAAAAAAATATAGATATTTAAGATTTCTAAAACATATCTTTTTTAACTAAAAATTGTTTTAATTGAATCGCGAAATTTCAAATAAGTAATAAAAAATATCACTATCTTTCTCCATAGAGCTTTGCACAAGCCAGAATTTTTATACTTGGTTGAGCATAAAAGCTAAACCATTCAGCTTGAGCATATACAAAAAAGTTTCATTGGCTAGTTTTGACTTGTGTATAAATAAATTAGGCACAGCCTATGCACAAATCAAATTAGACACTGTTCATAAACAAATCAATAAAATAAGACATGACCTACAATGAAATTAGACACAGCTCATGGAAAACAACGAAATTAGATGTGATTTGTGCACAAAATTTCTCTCTAGGCATGTTGATATTGCTCTTGCACAATTTCTTAAAAGAAAAAAGAAAAAACAGGGTTCCCAGCAAAAAAAAAAGGGCAAATTTCATGATTTTCCATGACCAAATCTCAAATATTTCTTTAACCAAACTGGAATGCAATGAAATTTTCTACTTATTTTCACAATGCTTTGTCAAAACTATTTTTTTTTTCTGCAATTATACTTCAAATTTCAATTCTTTTTCCCCCTTGCGATTGTTTGGTGAATTTTGCGGTTTTTTCCCTGATACTATTTGAAGATTTTCGCATAATTTTTAATTTTTTTTCTCTAAGACTTTTCCATGAATTTTTAGAAAATATAAAGTCCCCGACTTTTCCTATATAGTTTGAAATTTCCATGACTTTTCCTGACTATTTTGAAATTCCATGACTTTCCGACTTTCCATGACGCTGGGAACCCTGAAAAAAAAAAGTAACTGCCTGATTTATACAACAGTTTAGACATATACAAAACACATATTTCATGTCTAAAGTCTTACAGGGGATCAGGTAATAAGTTGACCACTTCAGAGGGCTCAAGAACGTATTATGTCCAAATGAGATTAAATTAGAACTACAGATAATTCAAATAATGCATTGACATTTAAAAAAAAATTACAAAAATTTAAAAATACAGATTGTACTGCTAAGAGGTGCTATAATACATTTAATTTGCTTCATAAATGATAAAAAAAAAAAAATAAATAAATAAATAAAAAATAAAGAGAAAGAAACTGGTCAGTAAAAATGCAAAATCCACTGTAAGAAATAAGTTGCCCACTTAAGAGGGCTCTAGAATGCATTCTATTGGTCTAAATGAGATTAAATTTGAATTACAGATAGTTCAAATGATACACTTAATATTTACAAAAAATGACAAACATTACGATTACAAAATTTAATCACTAGGGGGCATTGAAATACACATTTAAACAGTAGCAGCGAAATTTTGTAGTCTTAATTTTTGTAAAATTTTTTTAAGTAAATAACAATCTTTTGATCTATCTATAGTTCCAATTTGATCTCATTTGGACAAACGTAACACATGCTAGAGCCTTCTGAAGTGGGCAACTTATTTCTTACCGTCCTCGTATGATTGTGTGAGTGTGCCAGTTGCTTTCCCGGATACTGGATATGCTTTATTCCACTGTACTGAAAATCTTACAGTGGATTTCGCATTTTTATTGGCCTGTTTCCCTTTTTTAATATTATTTATAAAACAAATTAAATGTTTTAGGTGTATTACAGTGCCTCTTAGTAACAAAATTTGCATTTTTAGTTTTAGTATCCAGTACATCACTTTCAAATTTCATCTCTTTTGGATCAATAGAGCACATTCTAGAGAATCTGAATTGGGCAGCTTATTTCTTAATCATCCTGTACAATACAATCTTATTTTAAACCTTCAGAAAAAACTAAGCATGAGCTAGCTCAAGACTTATAAAATATATTGGAAGTGAGAAATTTTAAAGACTTCTGATAGGCAGAGTTGTATAATATAGACATACACACAAATGCCATGCATGGAAAATTTTCCAAAAGTTTGGAACTTTGCAGTAAATTAAGGGGGAAAAAAAATGCTTCTATATTTTTTTTAATTCCGAAAATTTAAAACATTGCCCAATTTTACGTATGACGTACATTGTTTATCCACATTTCAAAATTTAAAGACTCAAAACATCGTGACTTTACAAACCTTTTTATTTATATTTTCCGCAAACTAAAACATGTTGCTGATTGTTTCCCATTGGCAGCTGCAGTGACTTTTTAGCCCAGCAACAGTGGTTAAATCTAATAACTTTGTAGTATTTATAAAGTTAACTGGAATTTTGCACAAAGAAATACCAAAATAATGATTAGGCTGTTTCTAAATGCATTGACAAAATAATTGAAAAGAAATCCTTCCTTTCATTATTTTTGCTTTATTATTTAATTAATTATTCTTTAATATTAATAACTTAAAAAGCATTTCTTTTAAAACATGGTTATTAATTCACATCAGAATAATACACCACTTAATTTTTATTAAACATTAATTTGCCAAAATTTTTTTTACCCAATATTTATGTGTGCAGAAAGTTTGTTTTATACAAGTCTGCTGATAAGAAGAATTTTAAAAAATGACACAGATTAGAATTAAGTTTTAGATGACTATTACACACACAAAGGTTGGGTGATATATTGTAGTACCATTATATATTGATATTTCAAGACTATAGTAATGATAGATTTCAATCTTTCCGATACATCACTTCAAATAGTATTTCATCTACTTGATAACAATGGAATTTCAGATCTACCGAATATTGGCATGAAAGTTGGTTACTTAATTTTAATCATAGGTAATTAAATTATTTTCATTTAACATATCTTATGTATGCAACAGAATTTTTATTTTCTTGTTTCATTTGAATAATTTATAATGTTTAACTTTCCAAAAGGTTTTCAATGATACACATTTCAGATCAAATCTGCAAGGAAAATATTTATATTTTTACTAGAAATACATAAAAATTTAAATTTATGAATCCTTTTAATATGTTAAATAAGCTTACTGAATATTTTTTTTTTCTAGATAACCAAAACACATACGCAGATTAGAGATGAGACGGGCTCAGCCCGAGCCCGAAAGCCCGAGCCCGGGCCCGACACGGGCTCGGGCTCTATTTTTATTTTAGACTTCGGGCTCGGGCGGGCCCGGGCTCATTTTCTCTAAAGCCAAAAAACTTTATTTACTCATGTGTAGAAAGGATTGAAATAACTTTTTCCACTTAAAATTGCTTACTAATTCCTTTTCAAGTCATTTTATTACTTTTTTATCAAAATGACGGGAGAACTGAATGCTTGTTTATTTATTTTAGTTTTTCATTGCAGTTTCAAATGAAAATTTGTGATAATTACAGATTTATATCTGCGGAACTTCCTCCAACGATCTATTTATATGGCGCCCATAACAAACATAACAATAAATTTAATCTTTGTTGGCTTTTCGTTTGTAGAACATAATTTTTAATGGGATCGTTTATTTATTTATTATTTAGTTACATAACACAAAGATATTATTTTCTTCGGTTTTTGGTAGACAAGAATTAGCTGGAGGTTTTCAAATTTATTGTACTCGTACTCGATTGTGCATGAAACATAGTCTTTTTTTTATGAAAATAACTTTAGTGATTATTATATGCATTTGTCATCATAAATATGAATTCTGCTAATGCTGAGGATGTTGTTCCTTCTCGAAGTCACTTTTCTCCGTAAGTAAATTTTATTACCATGTTATTCCAACAGAAAGCAATCGATCAGTGTTTCCTCTTTTTCTATAAAAACATATGACCTTTAAAATAACAATGTCACTTTTTTTAATTTACGTTGATTTTCAGGTATCTGTCAATCATGGAAGATTGTTATGAGAAAATAATCCATTATAATGAAATATGTACACTTTTTACAGAAAATTGAAAAACGTTGTTCGATTCGCTAGCTTACAAATAGTAATTTCTGCAAATTTCATGCATTTATTCATTAAACAAAAACGTTTCCATCAAATTTGCTTGTTAAAGGAGGAAAGAATATGAGAATACTTTTACATATGAAGTATATTTTTATTTTATACGAATTTTGATAAGAATGAATTTAAATTTTCATTTAAAAATCATATCTATGTAAGAAGTTTTTAAAAATGAGATATTACTTTTGAAACAATTTTTAAAGACCATACAATAGAATTTTATTTTGTATATTTTTGGTATAGGGCTCGGGCTCGGGCTCTAGTGACAAAAAAGTTTTCGGGCTTCGGGCGGGCTCGGTCTTAAAATCGTCGGGCTCGGGCGGGCCCGGGCCCCGAAAAACGAGCCCGAACTCATCTCTAACGCAGATGTATGTGTGTAGTATTTTATACAGAGGACAGTTACATGTACAAACCTATAATGGAATGATATATGAATTAAAGTATATTGAAAATATCGGTATTTGATTAGCGATATTACAATGAAAAATTCTGATATCACCCAGCCGTAACACATTAAAATTTTCAAATGAATCTAAATACTGTTAATTATATTTATAATTACCTTCTTTTTATCTCTCATTGATCCTTTACCTCTCACCATAATTTTACAACCGGTTTCTTGTTCAAGTTGTTTGGCTGTCATACCACGGGGGCCAAGAATTCGACCAACAAAGTTGTACTGAAATTTAATAACACACTTAAAAAGATCTGTAGAATGAAACTGAACATGCAAAGAAAATATGATGCATAAATTTATAAATAAATATCAAGTCTACAATACAGAAGAAAATTTTAACATTCATAACATTGAGCTGTGATATGAAAAATCAAATTTCTTCTTCTATTCCAAAGATTGAAATTATGCTACAAAACAGACAGGCTATGATACTCTAAAAATCTTGGCTGCTTTTCAGCTTATCTAAATCTAGAGGCAGTTGTTTACATCTTGACTTTAAAATGCAAGAAACACTATTTAAACCAATGGATTGAAAAAAGAAAAAAAAAAAATCAAGTGATTTAAACCAACAAACTATTTAGAGATCTGTATAATCCGGACAAAATGGTGGCTGGAAAACAATGATACAGAATCAAAGTTAAACAATATTAAAAAAATTTCTAACAATCAAGATTTTTTAGGCTTTAATTTGATGAAAAAATATCATTTAACATAAAGTAAGTCATAAAAAAAAAAAATAAATAAAAAATAAAACACTAGACGTATATGCATAATTATTTTCAGAAGATTGGAACATTGTGATAAATTTGATAGACATACAATCTTTCCTTTTTGGAGGCATCTGTTATTAAAATTAATCAAGAGAATAAGACACAGCATTTTACATTTAGACTATTGAAAGCATAGAGCAGACAGTCTATAAAAATAAATAATAAAACATTAAAAAGTGCATTACAAAGTTTCTGGACTTTGGTTTAAATGAATACTGAACACAATTCCTCTGTCATTCAAATAAATTGTTGCATGAACATTAAATGATATATTTTTAAGAGGCATTGTCTTCATGTACTCACATACATGAAATAATAAGTCTCATTTTAATGTTTATTTAAGTCTCATTTTAATGTTTATTTAAGTCTCATTTTAATGTTTATTTAAGTCTCATTTTAATGTTTATTTACAATGATGTATTTGACTCTTGACAAATGACGCTAGATTATAACAGTGCTAAAATTTTCCCCTTTACCACTAATTTTTATACTAAAAACTATTAAATTATGTTTTATTGATTTCCTCACTTCACTTTCAAATGTCTTTATATTAAAAGCAATATTCCCCTCATTAATCTTAGGTACAGATATCTCAAAACAAAAGTTATTTTATAACTAATTTGCATAATCAAGTTTTTAAATAAGTACGTTCGAATTATCATCTTTCTTCCCCCATAAACTACTTGACCTTTTTTAATTTCTAAGAAGAAACATGCAACAGTATGGCAGACTTTAACACCCCCCCCCCCCCCCCGAACTTTTTTTGTATGTGCATTTATAAAATTCTATATAAATACAATCATGGCATTTTAACACTATAAAATGCAAGTGCATGCACACACACAAAATACATTTACAATAGCTTAGTAGCCAGGGATTGATTCAGAGATATTTTTCTTCGAGCATATTTTGTGAAAAGTTATTTAAAAAATTTATATTTTTGTTTAAAAAAAAAAAAAAAAAATGAAATCTAGGTATTGAAATCCCCTTAGCATTTGCTAATAATTTCTATTTAATGCCTTCAATTAAAGCTTTATTTTTTGTGAACTTTTTTTTTTGTAAGTTGCACATTTTAAAACAATATAAAAATAATAAAGAATATGCTTTTATGGAATAAAGTTCTGTGAAAAGGCCTGTCTCATTAAAAGGAATTGTGTAAAAGGGTGGACCAACCCTTGGTAGCATGTGTACATAAATATTGCATAGAAATTTCAATAGCATTTTTAAAATGTAAAGTTTTAAAAAGAATAACAATCATTAAAAGTTGCCTGCAAATGCTAATTTAACATAAAATACAAAAAGTGTAAAGATTTGGGAGAGCATAAACAGTACCAAGATGACAGCATTTATAATAAAATTACAATTTGAATAACAAAGTATTAAAAATGTTAATGAAAAAAAAATGTTTATACCATATGAAGAATATTTTAAAAGTGCTAATACAATTTAAAGAAAATATTAAAATGCATTACTATTGATAGGAACAAAATTAAAAATTTTGATAAAGCACTTTTTCATAAAAATAAATGTTTGACAGAAGCACTTTTGTAGAAATCAGTTTTATACAGAATTATCTTCTGTCTTCGCAAGGTAAAGATCACCTAAATAATTAAAACTTTTGAAAAGAATGCAGAATTCAAAATTGATCCATTTGGATTAAAAAAAACAACAGATGTATAGATCACACAAAGTAATATTTTTAAGTATACATTAACACAGTAAAACTTGTTAAAATTTAAAGCAAGAGCCAAAATTTACTAGGAGAAGCAAGTTAGGATTAATTTAGTTTTGCCAGTCATATCTGTCTGTGTTAGTGAATTGTTAAATGTAAATGTATATTAATTTTTAATCAATGTTAGCAATTTAATGGTGGATAAATCATATTTATAATAGGGAGATTCCTGATGGTAAAATGAATAGCATTCAAACCTACATATCTACTCTAGTGAAGTTTGAGTTATTTAACAGAGAAAATTATACTCTCATTTATGTTTTCTTCCTTTTTATTTTCACACATATGATTTAAAAATACGTATTTACAAGATTAGTAATTTTTAAAGTTCTGGTTGTTAAAAATTTTATATTTTATTATAAAAGCATTAAAAATAAAAAATATAAACCACATAGATTTCTCTGAAATAAAATATTATAGAAATGAATACACAGAGAACAATCGCAGCTTAAGGTTGCTGTACCTACAAATGCAGATACTTGTAAGTTCATGCTAAACCTATGGGAAGATTATTTTCTAATATCATGTTTGCATTTTGATATATATATATATATATTTTTTTTTTGGGTGGGGGGGGGGGGGGGCATTGGAAAGTCTATCTCTACTACAGCTCCTTTATTTTTTCGATTTTAGTTGCAGGATTTTAAGTTACTTTCACTTTCGAAATCAATTCAGAAAATGAAAGTGTCATTCTAAAAAAAATATCTGTAACAAAAAAAAGGAGCTATGTAGAGATTAAGACTTTAGGTATAAAAATTATTGAAGTGCAAATGAGGTATTTGAAAATAACCTCCTCATATATTCAGCATTAGCTCGTGAGTATATTCACTTGCAAAAACAGGAGCCTTAAATTGGATATCCTTGGCTACTCCTGATCTCATTCAACTTTATAATCATTTATAGTCTAAATTGATAGGTTGTAAGAAATGAAACTCAAGAACAGGATTTGAGTATAATTGTGTTAAGTTTAAAACTATCAGTAAAATCAGTACTAAAATTATTAATAACTGAAATTAAGATAAATGATCATTTTGATAATCTGCATCCTTGTAATATATAAAACAGCACAGCTCAAATTAAAATATAACACAATAACACTTTTTAAAAAATTATATATATATATAAAAAAAACTAAATGCTACGATGCACCAAGAACCCTTTTCACCAACATATAATTACAAATACAGAACATGAAGCATGAAAATTCATTAACTTCCTTTTCATTCAATGTTTCCTCATCATAAATTGTGAACAAGCCACAAGAAGCTAATATTAGTTATAAAAGCAAATTCTTACAATAACCCCCCCCCCTTTTTACTTTACAGATTTATTACCATAGTCAAAGCAAAAATGTTAATAACAAACTAAGTTGAATTCTGAGAAAGCTAACAAATTTTCATGTTTCTATGAAAAGCAAGAGAAGTTACTGAAATTGGGAAAATATTTTAGTAGTTAAAATACTCAAGGTTGAATGCTAGCAGGGGAAATAAGTGCTGTTACCACTTACATCTGGATGATCTTTAACAGGTACATATACTTTCTCAGATCGAGAAATGATGGGCCCATCAGGTTCAGGCAGAATCAAAGGCTCTTTCTTGGACCCATTAACTTGGAACAAATTGTTTCTTACTTTGTTGATCTCTGGTTAAAGAGTTAAATCATTAGTTAGGTGAGTTAAAAGTTAAGTAGAATGCAACAAATATGGACGTCAAAGAGTAAAATGGTTAAGTTTATTAAGAAAGTAATCCTATCACATACAGATAGCTATTAACAATTTACACAAACATGCATGTTGATTCATTAGAACAAATTTCTAAAAAAACTCCACAAAATTAGATGAAAATAAAATCATTGATTTGATAAGTTATCAATGACTAATCCATTTTCTGAAGTATACTTTTATCTATTTTAAAGTACCACCAATTGAAAAAAAATAAATAAATAAATAAATAAATATTTCATATAATTCACAATATGAATTAAATATTTCATATAATGCACAATCAGGAACAATGTTGAAAAATGAGGTAAACAAAATAAGACCAAAACATACATATGTCTATTTTATTAAGATGACAAGATAAACACATGTCAGTAAGTTTTTTCTCTACACATTTGTATTACTTTTGAGACCCATCACCCATACAGTACTACTGAGCTCAGTAAATGAATTTTGCCATTAGTAACAGACCGAGAAAAAATAAAATTGATGAATTCACATTATTTTATTGCATTACTTTTGATCTTAAGATTTTAATGTTGTAATCATAAACACAGATTAAAAGGAAAAAAAAAAAACCTTATGATCTAAATAACCAGAGTTTCCCCCAGAGGGTTTCAGGGGGGCGCTCCGCCCCTCTTACCCTTTAGTTTAAAAACTAGCGCCCCTCTTGCCCCTCATCCAAAAACTAGTGCCCATCTTGTCATTCATTAAAAAAAAAAATACCGCCTTTCTTGCCCCACATTTGAAAAAACGCAGCCCTCCAGCGATGATCCGAACGCCCTAATAGCGCTTAAATTACGCAAAAAATCGACGACGGAACGCCAAAAAAACACCCGGCAAGTTTCATTAAAAATCGCGAAATAACGACTAATTTCCGGCAAGATTCACAAAAATGGCTAATTTCATCACAAAATTTCACAAAATGGCAGATTTCTTCAAAATTTTCGTGGAAAAACGACAAATTTCTTCCAAAAATCGCGATAAAACGGAAAATTTTGTCAAATGAGTCGCAAAAAACGGCAACTTTAATAATAAAAAAAAATAGCGATAAAACGGCAGATGTCGTCAAAAGATTTGCGAAAAAAACGGCAAATTTCGTCCAAAAATCGCAAAATTCTGTGAAAAGTTCAGTTTTTTCGGGATATTTTCACGAGATTAATCGTTTTTTCACGATTTTTTAGCAAAATATGCCGTTTTATGCGATCTTTTAATAAAATTTTCCGTGTTTTCGCGATTTTTTTCCACGAAATTTGACTTTTTTTGTGATTTTTTTAAAGCAAAATATGTCGTTATTTGCGATTTTTTAACAAAATCTGCTGTTTTTTGCGATCTTTTAAGAAAATTGGCCGTTTTTTCGTGATCTTTTAACAATATTTGCCGTATTTTCACGATCTTTTAACAAAATTTACCTTTTTATTTCAATTTTTTGATGAAATTTCTGTTTTTCATGACTTTTTGAACCGCTAGATTCTAGATTCAACTCCATAAAAGTGTCCTTAAAATTAAAAAGTGCCCTGAAAAAAGTAAAAAGCGCCCTGAAAAATTTAAAAAGTGCCCTTTTCAGAAAAATAGTGCCCCGCCCCTTTTTAAACCTGGGGGAAACTCTGAAATAACATTGTTGTCAAACATCAATAAATGGATTGAATTTATCTGTATTCTAAAAATTAATTTTCTCAACTTAATATTTTTATAAGTTGAGGCAATATAATATAAGGCACAATTTTTATAGGCTTTTAGGTTGATAATGGGAGATTTTGTGTCCATTCTGCAAGAAGGTAGATTTCCACATCAATCAAAACTATTTAAAAGTAGAATCCTAATATTCTAGTTACATATTTCATAGTACTAAATTAACTAAAATTTCAAGTTTTTCTATTTAACTGTTTACAAAATTAAAATTTCCGAAATATGGCTATAGCATATAAGAATACAAATGAACACCTTTTATTTTGAACTATGGTTCTGATAAGATTTTCAAAATCTAAATAAAATTATAAAATTTACTCATCAGCCGTAAAAATTAATTTAATTGTATAATTTGTTGATTTAAAAATCCACCTTTTAATTTACCATTCTTCTTTGAGAGTATTGTGAACCACAATAGCATATTTAGGTAAATTACTTTTTTCTCATGGTTTGAGAAAGTTTCACGTTCTCCACATGAAATATTTCAATACATTTTTATCAAACAAATAAGAATTCTTTTTTATGTTTGTACCAAAAGTGAGGGTTCATCGTAAATAAAGTGAACTATTTTAATAATATTAGATTTTTATTGTTTTTAGAACAAGTTCTAAATGAAGGAACGTAGACACAGGCCTATGATCCATATTTAAAAGATATTGTACAAAATTTTCTTTTCTTGTTCTATTACATACAACAATTATAATATAACTTATAAAATAATTCAGAGAGTTTGACCAAAATTTAAGTTTCAACTTTCTATTGCAGTACTCGCCACTCTGTTACACATGTAGGATAATAGAGTGAACAACCAAATCTAAAAGAATCCTTATAACCTTAAACAAAAAGTAATAAAACATAGTGGACATTGATTAACAAAAAATAGTTATATGCAAAAAATAGTTATAGCAACTGAATTACTTAATGTCTACAGAGCTGAATTCCAGCTAAAATATCTATTCTATTGCAATACTGTCCACCCTGTTACACATGCAAGGTGACAGAGTGGACATGAAAGCCTAAAAAAGACTCTGATAGAGATAAACAAATATTAATAAATAATAAAGTATATTAATCTAAAAAAATAATTCTTAAATTACAATCCAGTAAGTGATTTTTCGTAAAAAATATTTTTAATAATTAGCGTAAGTGTAACATAGTAGACATTCACTATCACAAATTTAACTATCAAAGAGACAGGATGTATCCTAACTTGCCTGTTTTCAGTGAAATCCAAAATAACTGATCAAGTATGAAAATTGTTACACTCAGCCATCTAAAAAATGTGACCAAATCTAATCTAATTTTACTTTTTAATTTGCTGCAACAAAATAGACATAGAAAAACACAGAAAATGTTGGGACATTAATAATAATAATAATAAAATATTTTTTAACTCCTCGCGGGACGGTGGTTTCATAGATATACCACTTGTTTTAATTCCCGAACGCTACATTCGCACCGGAATTTTGTTTAAAAAAAATTACGGTTTATTGAATGCGTGAAATATAGCGCTTTCTTATTTACAAATAAGGTTGTTTTCAAATTTCGGTGTCAGTCATTAATTTCAACACAGGGTTCATACAGAGTTTGCTAAATGAAAAATAAGGACTCTGTAAGGGCTTTGTTAAAAGAAAAATAAGGACTTCCTAAAGTTAAAAAAGAACAGTACATATAATTGCTTACATTAAATTTTAATCGTAATAGATTGAAATTTTACATAAAACAAAATTATGTAATTATATAACAAAATATATAACATCAGTGGGCTAGCAACTGTTTTTTCGCATCTATTTCTTTGGTCAGGGAGGAAATTTCTTCCTTTTTTCTTTTGCAGATTTTCTACAATTGTTCGATTTGATAAACAATTGAATATCTTTAGTTGATTTAGGTTTATCAGCTAACTCATTAGCCTTATTTTCTAACTCCAATACTTCTTTTTCAAGAAGCCATATTTTTTTTTTTTTTATAAAACCTAAGTCATCTTCAATTAATTTCCTTTTATTTCCTGCAGAGGAAGACTGTTGCTGTTAACCATGCTACACATATCCAGTGAAATAATAAGACTAAGATCAAACACAGATTAGCGGATGTCGCTGGACTTGAAAAATCCTGGGTCCCGGGGACCTAGGACTTCTAAAATTCTGGAACCTTTTCTGGGGACCTCCTTTTTTACAAAAGCGAGTCCCCACTAATAAGTCATATTTTTAGACGCAAACATTGAACTTGTTCATTTTCAAAAGAAAAATTAAATGCAATAATTATTGTTTTAATAATAATACGTAAATAATTAAAGCCAATATTAATTTTTTTTAAACTATTAAGAGAAATTTTCTTTACTTTTTTTTAAATAAAAGTGCAAGGTATAAATTTAATGATAAAATAATGCTTATTTGATTGTAGAAGATAACAAGTGTCATTATTGTTTGCATTTCTTTTAAAAAGGGGCAAAACTGATTTATTGAAAAAGACATTTTTCCTGAAAAAAAAAAAAAAAAATACTTTTGTTGAGTAAAGGGGTATTTTTTGTTTAATGAAGGGGTGTTTTCAGAAGTTACATTCACTCAGAAAGATTTGGAACAATCAAAAACAGATTGTAAAGTAGGAAAATCTGTTTTTGGAGCAGCAAAAAGAAATAATTTTGAAGCAGGAAAGTTAGCTTTTCGAAAAGCGATCCTGGCATTATTATTATTATTATTATGCGCTTTTTTGATGAAAATTACGTTTTAAACCGATCTTTTGAAGAAATTTGTCGTTTTTTCTCGATTTTTTTTTGTCGAAATTTGGCGGGTTTTTTTTGGCAAAATGTGCCGTTTTTTCGCGAACTTTTGACGAAATGTGCCGTTTTTTCGCGAACTTTTGACGAAATGTGCCTTTTTTCGCGAACTTTTGACGAAATGTGCCTTTTTTCGCGAACTTTTGACGAAATGTGCCTTTTTTCGCGATCTTTTGACGAAAATTGCCGTTTTTCGCGAATCTTTTGACAAAATTTGCCGTTTTATCGCGATTTTTGGACGAAATTTTCTTTTTTTTTTTGATTTTTTGACGAAATGTGCCGTTTTTTCGCGATCCTTTGATGAAAATTACCGTTTTAATCACAATTTTTTTAATGAAAATTGCCGTTTTTCGCGAATTTTTTGACAAAATTTGCCGCTTTATCGCAATGTTTGCACAAAATTTGTCGTTTTTTCGCGATTTTTTGAGGAAATCTGCCTTTTATCGGAATTTTGTAACAAATTTAGCCATTTATTTCGCGAATTTTTTGTCAGAATTCGCCGAAAATTATTCGTTATTTTGCGATTTTTTAACTAAATTTGCCTCTATGCGATTTTTTGACGAAAATTACGCGTCCCGTGGGACGCGTAAGCTCCATTTTCTTGCGTCCCGTCGCCGATTTCCTGCGTATTTTACGCGCTATAGCGCATCTGCGGCATCCCTAGCGGATTATAGAAGATTGGCGCAATTATTTGGCGTAATATCTTTTCTTCGCTATTCATTTCTCTATTTCAAAGAAATGGTAATTTTTGATGGTGAATATTTTTTACGATTGGTGTTTGTCAATACGAGATTTCTACATCGCAATCGGGAAACAAAAGAGGCAGCTTTAATGTCCAATCAGAAATAAGAGAATTGTAACAAAGAAACTTGATTTTTTTTTTCTTTCAGCTGCCATATTTGGCAGATTATGAATGTTTCAGGGGTGATTCTGGGTGAAAATTTTTTTTTTCGGAAATGCACATCGCATTTTCGGAAATCGGCGGCGCAGGGGGAGACGGGATTTCGCGAATTACCCCCCCCCCGGTTTTTCCGCGATCTTTTAACGAAATCGGCGTTATATCCGCAATCTTTAGACTCGAAGTTTTCCCACGGTCTTCAGACGAAATCAATGTTTTATCTGCGATATTTGGTGAAATTGCCGTTTTTCCTGTGATCGCACAGGAAATTCGCGTTTTTCAGGATCTTTTGACAAAGTTCGTTGACAAAAACATCTACGAAATCGTCGTTTTCCCACGAAATATTGACGAAACGCGTGCTTTTTCGGCGATTCTTTCATGAAATTTGCATTTCTCCGCGATTGTTTTTTCCGCGCGCTAAACCATACAAGTTGCCAACTATGCGGAACTGATAACCCAATTTCAAATTTTCGGAAGAGGATGCCTTAAATTTTTGGAAATTTCGGACGAGAATCACTCCTGGAATGTTTGACGATTTTTTAAAAACATTTTACGGATCGCGTTAATATTAAGTTCACGTTAAAAAATAAGGACTTTCAATAAAAAATAAGGACTTTAAGGATCCTTATTAAGGACTATCGAAATATAAGGAGTTTATAAGGACTTTTAAGGTCCGTGCGAACCCTGCAACACTTAAGCAATGAATTTGTCCTGCGCCGCAAAGGGTTAAACAAACTTTGTTATAATTATTTCTATGTAAGAGATATAATTTGACGTTTTATATTAGTCACTCAGCTTTTAAACAGTTTCTTAAAAAACTATATTGAAGCCGAAACATTTAAGATCTTCCCTTTCTTTTCAAATAAAAAGTATTTAAAAAATTTAAAAAACCAGACTATAAATCCTTAAATGGAGAATAAATAAACATTAACTGGTAGCAGCTGTGAACTTTCGTTAAGAAAAAAAAAAAGTATCGGACATGATTCATACTATTTTTACTGGAATGACCCATATGTAGTTATGCAAGGTAAAACTGATTGAACACAAGTCACGATAAGATTTTCGGCCGCAAAAAAGGTTAGATTTCTTTGAGAATATATAAATACAAATATAGTGTCAAACCAAGGGTACAATTTAAAGAATTTCGTTAATCGTGGACAAGATAGGAAAATCCCGAATAGTAAAAAAAATGCACGGGATTTGTTTCTCCACTCCTTCAACTTCAATGAGGTTCGTCCAAGAATAACTTAATTTTTGTGAAAGCCGCGATTTTACTATTTTTATTTATTGATTTTATTTATTATTAGTTAATTTATTTTATTTTATTTATTTATTATTATTATTATTATTTTTTTTTTTTGGGGGGGGGGGGGGGGGTCCGCAAAAATCAACGCATAAACCGGTCGCGGAAAAAAAAAAATCTCAAAATTATATATAAAAGATAACAAAATATATATATTTTCGCTGTATACTTTTTTCAACTTCCCTTTCCATTTTTAAATCATCACAGTAGAAAATTATTTTGTGTGTGTTAAAATTCGCAATTGTATTAGCGTACATCAGGGCTGTCCTACGCGGCGCCCGCGGGCGCCATGGCGCTTTTTCAGGATTTTTTTGGCGCCCTTTGAAGGTTTCCTGTTATTATACTTTTTTAAGTAAAATTCCAGTTTAAAGAAATTTTGCTTTAAAATCATTATTTCTACGAGAGCTATTTTCAAAACCTTACGAAAACATATTAAAAACTAGAAACATTCTTGAAAATTTAATCATACATATTTTCGCGATTTCTAGTTATTTTTTATATGTAATTAAGACCGCTAAATTTGGTAATAATTGGAAATAGCTATTTTTAATATTTAAGAAGTAACAGAAAAATAAATTTTTTTTTCACTTCCCTCCGCCCGCCAATATGAAGACGCATTTGCAAAAAATTTCAGATTTTTTTTTTTTTTTTTTTTTTTTATTCCTGATGCTGTCACACTGGCCTAGCTGTCTTATACGAGGAATAGAGGAGCTTAATTTTTTCTTCTTGATTTTTGAAATTTTAGACTTTTTCTTTTCAATTTGCCTAGAAAAGTTAATAAAACAGTGCAAGATGATTTCCATCTATCACTTCTACACTATCTCTCTGGTACTAGCTATATGAATTTCTCACTTTCATGCTTGTTTTTCTTTTTCTTTTTTTTTTTTAAAAGTTTTATAAAAATAAATTCACGCCTTCAAAATAAATCGAAAGGTATTTTATCATCCCAAAGGAAACCTAGCAATATCTTTGATCTCCATGTTTATTTATTTATATTTTTTGTATTTGTTTTTATTATAGGCATGTTTAAAGTTTTTGGTATAAACAATTTGGAGATAAACCTTACGTAAAAAAATACAATTTGAAATTTAATACATGTAATTTCAGAACCATAGGCGCCTTTTGTCTACTACCTTAAGATTCATTCCCCAATCGTTAAGATATGTGTCTATATTAATACTGCAGCATGTTTTCAATCATATGAAAAATGGCGCCCTTCATTGAGTACATGAGTACCAAGAGCTGAGGTGCGCCCCTGCTCACTGAAAGGTTGGACAGCCCTGGCGTACATTTTCAAATTTTCATACACGAGACGACAAAAAGATAATGAGAATCCGAAAATACAGGTTCAAATACCAAGAGTTACCGCGGGCAATGAAAAAGCTTCCCTGTCGTTAGGCGATCTAGAATGCCCGCGAATTCTTCGTCGGGGAAAGACTGAAACGTTCCAAATAATAGATCGACTCTAATGACCTCGCTATCCAACTTTTTTTTTTTCCAAACAGGTCCTATTGGCCTTGATATGACAGAATAGTAAGAGAAAGGGTCACATTTTCCACATGTAAAAGGGGTTAAAAATATTTATAATCGCAGGGTGATTCTCCCATTGATCAAATCGAAACAAAACGTAGTTTTTCTCGATAAATTTAAGAGAAATTAGATAATAACGCAGGAAGCTATATGTTTAAAAGTTTACGAAACAGGCAAATATAAACTGAAAGACATTTAAGAAATTGCATAAACTACTGAAACTTTAATAACGCAGATAAGAGATTAGGAAAAACTATCCCACTTTATGACAGAATTATTAAAAACAATTTTGAGTTTCTGGATTCAATCGTTAAAAATTCATATCTGTAAATAATGAAATAAAATTAATGCATGTTTCTGGAATACATTTAATACATACAATTTACATAATAAGGAGAAACTTATTCTTATTACATTTGAAATTATAAAACAAATTTTCTTTGATACGATTTATCTTCTCAACACACACGTTTATCTTTAAACTTTGAAATAAAAGATATGGCTTTTTAGCATGTTACGAATAATTTTTAATGCTGAAGAGTGCTGAGCAATAGTGCAGCATTGAGGGGTCATCAGCTTATCACCCAGTCTATTTTTCGAATGTTTTGTATAATTGCGAGGCATTGGGAAAAGTAATTTTAAAACTACTTAAGGATTAAATGAAAAAATTTAATAAAAAATATAAAGTTTATTAAATTTTTAAACCTAAATCAAGGAGTCATTTTTAGATGTATCAAAACAATATAATCTGAAAGTTGCAAATAATTATCGGGAAATATGCGCTTATTTAAATAAAGCATCGCGTAAAAAATGCGAATTTCATCAAAAGACTGAAAAAAAAAAAAGTTGCAAATTTTGTCAAAGAACGTCGAGAAAAATGCTTAATTTGTCAAATGATCATTTGAAAACGTGAAGTTGTCAAATAGCAAAAATATGAATCTTGTCAAAAGATCGCATAAAAAGCGTGAATTTTATCAAAGGGCCATGGAAAAACGGAAATTTCGTTACAGAATCGCGAAAGAATAAACGGTTCGCAGTAACCTTTGCATGGTTGCCAACCTCCGGCTTTTTTTAAATGAAGAAAACATATATTGTACCAGAAAATTTCGTTAATTAAAAGTGAAAATTCAACCACCAGAGCTTTAAACTACTGATTTTAATTCATATCACCAAAATAATGTATATGTATCGTTAAACATTACTTTACAGAAAACGTTTGATCCAATATTTATGCGCGCAGCAAATTTTCAGTTTTATACAAGTCTGCGTATACTATCCAAAGGTATAGAAGTAGCGTGTATTATAGCCATGGGTGTAAAGGAATAAAATAATAAAACGGAATTTAGATTTATAATAATTTTTATTTCCAAGCAAAATTGGTCTAAAATCAGTTTATCTAATACTATTGCATGCTTAATCGATTAGTTGTGTTATAACTCGTAGACACTTAAAACAATTAACTGCTAAAAACTATCTTAAAATTACAATCAACATAACATTTCAATTAGCTTGAACGACGTCTCCTTTCACTGAAAACATTAAACAAGGAAGAAAAATTATGCGTCTAATATAGATTATGAAACACTTTCCAAAACCTTCAGAATATAGGAACAAACTTCGCCGTTTAACAAGGTGAAAAATGAGTGCAAACTCAATTTCGACAATCACCATCCGTAATAGGAAATTGTGCACCCACGCGAATCAAAGTTGAAAATTCACTTTCAGCACTTATCGTTCTTATGCAATATTGTAACTGAATTCTTTTGTGAGCCCTGTGAACAATAAACATGCACAGACACACCATACTTTTTATGAGCAATTTATAGCGCATTTTCCGTGATTCATGTAAATAATATGTTTGAAAAAGTGAACAACAGAATTCTTTTCTGCGATCCTATAAATGGATCAAATACTTTGCACACCATGTTCTAAAGAAAGCATGTTTTAGTTTACCTCAGAAATGCATAACAATCTCATTATGTTTGATAGGTTGCAACATCATTAAAGTACACTTGAAACTATTTTTTCCCTTTATTCGTAATGTAACTGAATATTTTCGACTGTCTCTGTAAACGAACTATAAATGCTACACACTTATTTTTCAATAGTGGTTATAATATAGTAAACGCAAATTAAAAAATACAGGGCAATACGAGTATATTTACAAGAGTTACAGCAGCAAGGGCAGACAAACCGACGTCAAACACTTTTTAGCTACGTTGAAAAGTGTTAAAAAGAAGGAAAGTAAGATTCAAAACTCTGCAGTTTTGATCAAGAAACATTTAAAATATACAGTTGGCTCTTGTTAATTCGAACTCGTCGGGACCACAAGAAATGTTCGAATTATGGAAATAATGAAATGAAAACATGCTTAATATGGTACTATTACAAAAAAATATTATAGTAGTTTTTTATTATTATTTATTTATTTATTTTATCTGCTATCATTAGAATGTGACTTAATATCGAATTAGAATGTATAAATGCACAAACTAATTAAAATATTAGAAACAAGCTCAATGAAAGAAAAATTTGAAGCGTCACTGATGGACAGACGGGACACTAAGAAAGTGGATATCAAATATATGGGATTATATGCATACTCGTTTGAAACAATTTTCACAAAAATCAAAGAAAGAAAGTTATTCAAATGATTTGAAATCAAAGAGAAAGGAAAGAAAAATGAAAAATGAGAATTCTCGTTAGTTCGAACTAAACGAAGTCAAGAGAAAATGAATTCGAATTAAGGAAAATTTTTTAACGTTATTCTGCCATTGGAAATTTCGGGACTTCATGTATAGTTCGAATTAAGCGGAGATTCGAATTATCAGATTTCGAATTAACGAGAATCGACTGTATATATAATTTTTGAAGAAAAATAATTGATAAAAGTTCTAAAACGTAGTAAAATTAAGAATTCCATCATCAATATTTGATGAAAATTAAAAGTGACCGATGTTTATTCAGGAATGCTACTCAGAATAACAAAAAAATGGAAATTACGGGTGAAAGTAAAATTTACATCTTTCGCAAGATTTATGGGCAAATTTTGCGAATTATATATTGAATATAAAATATATACATTAACAAAATTTCTTATCTTAAAATTTCTTATTTATGTTTTTATTAATTTATTTTCTGTAATAAATATATTACATTATAATACTACATTACATTCTTTCATTCAAATCTAGAGCTAAGTTTTCAGGTATTCTAAATCAAACAAATAACGCAAAAATTAAATAATTCGTCGAATGTTTGTCAAAATACGAGACTTCACACCTCGAACGTTCATGGAAATTTTGTACTTGTTCATTTGAACAGTTTGAAGCAGTGTTAGAAATTAGCGGTCGTTAGTCGTCAAATGCAACTAAAAAATTGAATTTGACGACTACAAAATTATTCTCGGTCGTCAAATTTGACGCCTAGCTTTTTAAAAAATATTTATTAGACATTCAGTTCCAAAAATTAAAAAAAAAATGGTCTAGTCTGAAAATTCGGAACTAAAAAACATCGCGAATTTCGAGAAACAGTCGCGAAAAACAACAAATTTCGTTAACAGATCGCAAAAAACATGCAAAGCTCGTCAAAAGATTAAAAAAAGACAACTTTCGTCAAAGGATTGCGAAAAAAAAACAAGTTTCTTCAAAAGATCGCGAAAAAAACGGCAAGTTTTGTCAAAAAATCACGAAAAAACCGGCAAGTTTCATCGAAAATTCGCGAAAAAACACGGCAAAGTTTGTCTAAAAATCGCAAAATAGGCAAATTTCTTCAAAAAACCTACAAGTTTCATCAAAAGGTCACGAATAAACCGGCAAGTTTCTTAAAAAAATTGTAAAAAATCGGCAAGTTTCTTCAAAAAGTCGCGAAAAAAACGGCACGTTTCGTCAGAAAATGGCAAAAAAAATCGGCAGGTTTCATAAAACACGCGAAAAACACGGCAAAATTTGTCAAAAGGTCGCAAAAATGGCAAATATCTTCAAAATATTTTGCAAAAAGGCGGGAAGTTTTGTCAAAAGATCGCGAAAAAACCGCAAGTTTCGTCGAAAGATCGCGAAAAAACGGCAAGTTTCGTAAAAAAATCGCAAAAAAAGGGCCAGTTTTGTCGAAAGATCAAAAAAAGAGCGGATAATTTCGTCAAAAGATCGTGAAAGAACACGACAACATTTGTCAAAAGGTCGCAAAAACGGCAAATTTCATTAAAGATCGCAAAAAGCTGGCAAGTTTCGTCAAAAGATCAATAAGAAAACGACAAGTTTAAAAAATCACGAAAAAATCGTCAAGTTTCGTCAAAAAATTGCAAAAAATCGGCCAGTTTCGTCGAAAGATCGCAAAAGAAGTGGCAAATTTCGTCGAAAGATCGCGAAAAAACGGCAAATTTCATCGAAAGATTGCGAGAAAACGGCAAGTTTTATCGAAAAAT
Source organism: Maratus speculifer (assembly GCA_964019185.1). Taxonomy (NCBI): domain Eukaryota; kingdom Metazoa; phylum Arthropoda; class Arachnida; order Araneae; family Salticidae; genus Maratus; species Maratus speculifer. The sequence continues at coordinate 183,871,063 of OZ025297.1, forward strand.
AGCAAAAACCACAAATTTCGTAAAAGGGGTGTAAATCCCCCCTTCAAAAAAAAAAAAAAAACAGTAATGAGAGTGAATTTTTCCCGTTTCTGTTGTAACCTTTGAGAAAATTTTACATAAATTTCAAAAATTTTCTTTTTTTCAGAATCACTCCAAAATTAAATATAGTATTACAGTAATATTAATATGAATTTTAGAAACTGCAACTAAAAATTTTAATTTGACGCCTAAGATTTTTACAGTAGTCGTCATTTGACGCCTACCTTTTATCTCCCAATTTCTATCATTGGTTTGAAGAAATCCAGTTTAATATACAATTAATTTGCTAATGCGCATTATCGCGATCGGGTCTGGTGACAGAATATTTCGGGCTTATCAAATCGTCGGGCTCGCTTCCGAACCTTTTTTTTTTTTTTTTTTTAAATCATCGTTTATAAAAGACATCGTTTAAAATTATAATAAGCCTCTGAGAAATGATCACTAGAAATCTATAACAAATTTTATGATATCCGAAATGTATATATAAATTAGAGCACGGACAGACAGATAGACGGACATGCTGAAGTCAACACTTCAAATGCTGTAAAGTTGAAAGTTTCACTATAATAGGACTGTAGAAAATAATAAAAACAAGCAGTTTTGATGCTTTATTCTGCGACTTTTAAAATAAGAGTAATGACAGCTATAAACTCTACACGTATTTATTGCAATTCATTATCTAACCAATCAATACTATTTATTCCTAGTTTTCCGAATGGGATTCTCATTCTGTATCCATTAAATTTCAACTTTTCTATCAAGGTAATCCTGTGGTTACTCAAGCAGTTGAAAAGGTCGGTCAATTACCATGAACATTTTGCGCTGCTCATATCACGCAATCATATATTATAAAAAAAGATAGACAATGGATACCACTCAGTCTCGTTGAACGCAAGAAAGGGGTGGTAGAAGTTTTCAAGAATTAAAAACGTGTCGGTCGAAAGTAGTGTTTTTCCACGTAATCGCCGTATCATATAGTAAAGAACTGCTAGAAGTCAATCCAGACTTTTCTCACAGGATCCTGTTTTTGTGAAATTGTGAAGTTTTTCTTATATTTGTAAAAATTCTAGCCAATTTTGCGATACATAAATTATCAATATATTCAGGTTCTATGCTTAATAAATAAAAAAAAGCTAAGTAATATGTTCTTTGATGAGTTAGTTTACTGTTTTGTTACAAATCAAATTTTTAAATGATTAAATTTGTGAAAAGTTCAATTTGGAGGTGGAAAAATTCTATGAAAGATTTATTTAAGAGAAACATTTTGTGAAAAGTCCTGTTTTGGGATAAAAAGTTTTGTAAAGGTCCTATTTTAGATAAGTTTTGTGTAGCGTCCTGTTTTAAGATAATTTTTTTAGTGAAGGATCCTTTAAAGGACCTAAAAATTTCCTAAACAGATCCTTGACGATTTATACTTTTATATTTTAATGTTTCCTTCATACAAAATATAACGTCGGTTACAAACCATTTTTTTAATGCCGAAATTTCTCCCAGCATGACAACAGTATCACTTCGTGGAAACCTCTAAAGAGGGTACAAAGAAAAGAATGGGCAGTGCGTTGACACACTTCAACACCCCCCCCCCCCCCCCACCCTGTCCAGGGGTGCTACGCGTTGCAGAATCAGAAGTCTGTACGGGCCAAGAGAAAAAATTGAACGGGACAAATGGGGCGGGCCGATTAAAAAAATAAATAAATAAATAAATAAAAATAGCAGGTTTATCGGTCCGTTATAAAGATATAGGCAAAGATGATAAAATAGATGCTGACCTTAACGAGAATAAGTATAAATAAATGCGCATCGATACTAATTTGACAACATCGATACAGAAATGTAACCAGTGTAGAGATTGGCATCGGATAATTACTTTGTGTCTAACCCGGACTTAATATTTTTTTTTTTTTTTTTTTTTTTTTTAGCAGACTCGTGCCGAGCCGAGATCAGGCTTATTTTTCTACATATAGTCGAGACGGGCCAGAACTAGACTTAAATGTTCTCAAGATGTGCAGGCAGACAACCTGATTTGTAAATGTATTAATAACAATAAAGAACTTAACATAATCTTTGGTAATATACTTGTTGGTGGTTCTTAAATTCACTTCAACAAAGCGAAGTTTGGTACATTTTCAGACTAATTTTTAACTGTAAAGGTGTACAATTGACAAGCCCGACTATTGTAGGGATTTAGAATTGAATAGCGTTTTCCATTTTTCGGTAATTAAGATGTTTGTATATATTTGTTGGGAATAAGATTATCACGTGGTTGCAAATTTTTCTTCCTCCCCATGTTGTCGCTTCGGAAATTCGATTTAAAACGCTAACTTTAATAGTATTTCCTTACATTGCTTGTATCAAAAAATGGATAAAGCCATTTGATTACATAATTTCTGAATAAAAGCACCTGCTAATTTTATGCGTTTCCGAAAAGAAATGAATTCAGAAATGTATCACAAAGTACCCCCTTGGATTTAAAAAAATCTTTAATAAAATGGTATAGAAATACTTTTATAAATCTACTTAATATTACACAGCTTCAAAAGTTATGATTTTTTTAACTTTTATTCGAAACCATATTAATTTTTTAATGAATCTTTATTTGAATGTTGAAAGTCTAAGAATCTAATCATTAACGCTGCTATTGTGTAATTTCTATAAAATATACTGTAAAACCAACCCATAAATATGTATGCAGTTTTTCTTCAAAGGAAAGATTAAAAATCTGATTTTTTTTTTTCCCCGAAATTGAGTCGGGCCAGATTGGGCCTGTTTTCATTGATTTTTGTAAGGGCCGGGCCTGGAAATTCCGGCCCGTGCACACCTCTAACTAGAGAGAAAACTTTCCAGGAACTCGCTCAATAAATAACGTTTTGCTTAAATCGGCTCATCAAACGATGATTAAAAGATTAAAATCTGCAAGTCTGACAATCAAGGTTGGAAACTTTTTTTTTTTTTTTTTTTCGAGAATTAAAAAAAAAAAAAAAAAAAAAAAACCGGTTTAAACAAACAAAACGTTTTAACATTCTTTTTATATATGCATGCATATTTGTTGACAAAAATAAAATTGTTGGATAGTTGTGTAACTTCATTTAAAAATAATTTAAATTGAATAATTACAGTGAATTTATGTAGAAAATTGAAAAAAAAAATCATATTTTAATTTAAATCTTATGTTCAAAGAATAAACTGCTCACGGTGAAACATCGATACTCTGAAAATCTTTATAAACAATCTTTTGATTGAGGGGTTACAGTTTGATAAATATAATTCCACAGTTATTAAAAAATATATATATTTTGACTACTACTTGGGGTTTTGTTTTTTTGAGTGATAATTTCAACATTTTATGTCATAAGATTCAGCAGATAACAGGGAAAAAATAATAATAATAATAAGACTTATTATTAAAATGGAATAACTAGCATCAAATTTTTGAATACTCTTATTTAACTTCATATTTTGATTTTAATTCTTCAAGAAAATATCCCCAATCAAGATTTTTTTTTCTTTATTTTTTTTTTCTTTATTTTTTTTTTTTCTTTCAGCTTGAGCAAAATCTTTAAGATCATCATGTTATATTATTAATTGCATTAAATAATCTACATTTTTTTTAAATTCAATTTTTTATACTAAATATTGAATATTTTTAATCTATTTTATCTTTGATCAATTCACATCTCTGGGGCTTATCCAATACTTATTGCTGAAATGAAGTGTCAAAACCAAAAGTAGAAATTATTTATATCTAGTAATGTGAAACATGTAAATTATAAAGAAAAAGGAGAAAATGTCGCTAGTTTTCTTCTAAAAAACAATTAAGAAAAAAACCCAATTAGTTTAAACCGTGGTTAAAACCAATTGGTTTAAACCATGCCAACAATGGAATTAAAATAATAATAATAATAAAGTTGCGCAACTTATTTAACCAGGGTTCATCGATTTAAATCAGTTTGATTTTAATCGCTTTTTATTTAAAATCAGTTTTTCTTTCAAGTCATTTAAAAATAAATTTAAGATGCAAACAAACATAATTACATTTAATAATTTAATTTTATATAATAATACAGATCAGCTTTTAGGACAATAAAATTTAATCACGGCAACATGTAAAATACAATGCAAAGTTTAGAATATATATATATATATATATAAATAATATATATTTACAACTTTTATTTGAATCAAATTACAAAATAATCTTTCAACAGTAAGAAAATCCGCTAAATGCAGAATACTAATAGTTACCATGTCGATGAACAAATGACCCGAAACTGCATGATCCGAAGATTTTAAATCACAGTCGAAACATTATGTATCACCAGAGCCGGTTCGAAAATATTTACATTCAATTTTAATATTAGAGAAGTTTAGTATCAAATAAAAATATGCTTAAAAAGGTCTTATTTCTTTCTCCCCTCATTGACGAATACATTAAAGAAGTGCGTTTGATGACTAAATGAATGAAATTTGCAAAAATTACTATTTTTATTACGAAGTGCACAGCGTTTTCACAATTCCTCTAAAAGGTGCACATCTTAAATCAGGGTGGATACAGAAATGATGAAAAAAAAGTTCCCTGATTATCTATATCAGATTTCCCCGATTTTTATTATTAAAGAACATATACAGTATTTTTTGAAAGTATGCGCCTTTCTTGTATAATACACTTCACCAGCTTGCAAATATCTCTTTTGGGAGAAAAAACAAAAATTGTATAGTATTTAATTAGCACAGGTGCCAAGTGTTACGATTTATCCATAGTTATTAGGGATAAGCAATAAAAGTTATACCACGGACACTGGATAAAAAATTTGGTAATTCCGTCAAAGTATCACCTGAAATAATACGAATTTGGACATAGGATCGCGGAAAAACACAAAATTTGGTAAGAAATCGTATATATAAAAAAAAAAAGCTAATTTCTCCAAAGTTTTGCTCCCCCCCCCCCCCCCCCCAAAAAAAAAATGCACAAATTTAGTCAAAAGATAGCACAAAAGTGCAAAATTACTTCTAAAGATCACGTAGAAAATGCAAATTTCATCCAAGGCTTGAGAGTAGTAAGAGGGGTAAAAATGAGAGGGTAAAAATACAAATTTCGTGAAAGATTCCCATAAAAGCAAGAATTTAGTCAAAAGATCGTGTAAAACATGCAAATTTCATTAAAAGATAGCAAAAAATGCACAAATTGCAAAAAACATGCCGTTTTCGTCAAAAAATCGTGAAAAATGTGCAAATTTTGCAAAGAACTTGCGAAAAAAGTGTACATTTCATTAAGAATTTGCAAAAAATGTGCAAATTTCGTCAAAAGATGGCTAAAATTGATGAATTTTGTCAAAAGATGGCCAATGAACTAACTTTTGAAAATTAGGTTGTATTTTGCTTTCATGCAGACATATCTCTTGGCAACAGTACGGCTTTGTCTCTTTATCACATCTGATCTTATTAATCTTATCATTTAAATGTAGCCTGTTTGGCATCAAATTGATGTTGGTTAATGTGGAAACAAATAATTTTACAGATAGAAAAAATTCCCCGATTTTTGAGTTTTTTTTTTTATATATATAAGTTCCCCGATTTTTCCAGATTGACAAACTTCCCTGATTTCCAGAATCTGTAGTCACCCTGTAAATTATAATCAATTCCTTCCCCAAAACAATCTTTGTAATTTTCGTGTCCTTGAAAATCAGCTTAAATTAAAAATTTGACAGTTATCCTCAGATTCGATGCTTTTATAGGAAAAGGAGAAACACTGATCGATTGCTTTCTATCGGGATAACAATGCATTTTAATTATATTTACTGACGAATGATTGAAGAGCAAAGAAACAGCCTGAGAAAATTCCTGATGAAAAATGGATAGAATTGCTAACGTTATTTCCATAAAAAGAGAGATTATGAATCGCAAATAATAAGGGGCAAAAACTGAAAACCTTAAGTCAATGCTGGTAAATATACAAGAAAATACTCATTTCGTGTTAGATCGCTAAAAAATAAACGTTTAAACTAAACATTTTAATAGTGTCATATTTAGATAGGGGAGCCATCTTGAATAAAAAATTAATCATTTCATGTAAAAGATTTGTTTCTGAAAATATCTCACGAAGTAAAATAAATTTTTTATTTATATATTCAAAAATAAATTTAAAAAAAAAAACGCAAATTACGTCCATGAATCGCATAAAAATAGCAAATTACGTCCATAAATCGTATAATAAATGTGAAATACGTTCATAAATCACATAAAAACGCGAATTACGTCCATAAATCGCTCAAAAAACGCGAATTACGACCATGAATCGCACAAAAAACGCAAATTACACCCAACGTTATTTGCAGAAAGTTTCTGACCCAATATTACGTGCGCAGAAAGTTTTTGATTTTATACAAGTCTGATGGCAGGTGACTTTTACAAAATCGATCTCTGAATAATTTGTTACGTATATACTTGTGCATAAGTTGAAAAATTTTGAAAATAGTTTTCTATACTTTAGGCATTAAAGTGGGAAATGAGGAAAAAAAGGTGGAATTTTTTTTCTATCTATACAATAGTGCTAAATTCTCATAACTTAAGCGTAATTTCAACAATTACTACTAACAATCAGGGTTGGCAAGTTTTTGACGCATGACGGTTTTTACCACGGTTTTTACCATCATGTCAAAAACCTCCTTGTCAAAAATGTCGAAAACTGTCAAAAACCCATTTTTCAATAGTTTACTTTTACACTACAATAACAATTGTTTTTTCATTGTCTTTAGTATCAAATCGTTTTATATGAAATATTAAATATCAAAAAGACTCTAAAGTATATTTACCCATCCTAGAAAATCAAAATAATTGCATTAGAATACTATGGATTATATCTTTGTTAGATCTCTACAATAATTTTAAGCCATTTGGCACAGTAAAAAAAAAAAAAAAATTAAACTTTGGCAGAATTTATTACACTGTTTAAAGAAAAATAGCTTTCTCAGAAATAAGTTTGATGTATTTAATCCAATTTGTTCATTATTTTTAATTCTATATAGCAAAACTTGATTTATATAAATAAATATATTAAACATATATGTAATGAAATTAAATATATTTTAATAGCTGATAACTATATACATCTTTAAGGAGTAAGAAATATGACTTGTTCTTTAAATTTTAATCTTGTAGGGATTAAAATTTTCAAATTAATATTAAGCTTTAAACCATGTGAAAACTTCATCGTTTACTATATTTAAGTAGTTTATTATAGTGTTATTTCTTAGTCTTGGTATTATCTCATTAAAATAAATAAGTAAATAAAATGTTAAATTTATTATTTTTAAGCAGAAATGTAGACCCATAAAGAACCATTAATTATAAAATTAACTGCATTAAAATATAAAAAAATAACACATTTAAGAATGTCTCTAAATTTAATAGTAATTTATAAATTTAAAAATAAAAATTTTTACTCAGTCATCATATGTATGTACAATAAAAATATGCAATGTGTTATTTCTTTCAATTTCCTTTAAATAATACCTAAATAATTTTAAATAAAATGTGAACAGGACATAAATAATTTGACTTTTTATAACTTTAATAAGTTTAGATTTTAAATATATTTCACGACTATTCAGGTAAAAATTGATATCTAAAAATATAGTAGTTGGATTGGTCTATAAAATTAATATATATATATTTGCACTAAATTTAACAAATAAAAACTAAACTATAATATATAAATTATTATATTCTGGTTTTTCTTAAATATTGTTTCATTATCTAAGAGCTTTCAATTGAAATCAAGTCTTACAGATTTATATAAAAATTTTATTAATTTAAAATTTTTTAAGACCCTGTTTATTGAAATGAAACTCATCATAATTGCATTTATCAAATGTCTAAGATATGTATTTTAAAATATATCTAAGAATATTCAATGACCAGTCCATGCTTGACATCTATTGTCATACCATATACCCGCTTTTTTTCAACTCTAAAATGATTTTAATATTAAAAATGTATATTTAAGGCCAGGGTTGTTTGGTTTAAACCAAGTTGGTTTAAACCGTGGTTAAAACCATGGTTTAAACCAAGTGGTTTTTTTAAAAAAAACCATGCAGGTTTTTTGTCACTTGGTTTTTTTATTCTTTTACCCAAAGGTTTTATTTTATACATTATTGAACAATGCAAAATCCAAATTATGAACAAGCTACAAGCAGAACTGTAGAAAAATGGTGAATTAATTAATTTCTAAAATGGCAAACATTTTTAATCAACTCAACTTTTTTTGTAAGCTATAAATCTGCATGGCAGAATAACTAATTTTTCTAAAATTAGCTGGGTAGAAAAAAAACTAATCAGTTTTCTTATCTTTTTTTTTTTTAAAGGCCTATTTAAATTGCTTGATTAGTTAAGATTTACTAAGGATTTCATCATTCCAGAAAATCTCAAATACGACATTCTTAACTGATTTTCTCCATTATTTCTTTTTGTTAGGTATGCTATTGAATAATTGGCAATGAGCTTTTTTTTTTTTGCTCTGTGATTATTGATTTTAATGAGCATTTGTTTTTCTTGCATTCATACATTAGGATTGGGTTTTTTGCATTGATTTTATTGTTACCAGCTAGGTTGGCACAGTTCAAACCAATTAGTTTTTTAGAACAAATCTAATATAATATTTTCTCATTTTTGTAATTTAAGTGTTTCAAGTTATTGGATGAAAGTAATTTCTATTTATAAGTCTTACCTCAATAGTCATCATAAGACATAGTGAGTTTAGTCAAGGTCATGTTAGTATGCATGTAGAATGCAAATTTCATGCATTGATGAACATATCTGAAGCTCTAAAGAAAACACTTAAATTATGTAAATTTAGCGAAGATAAAATAGATGAAAAATATGCAATATTTAGATTTAAAAAGTGTTGTCTTTTGAGAAACGCAGATGTACAGATAATGATATAAAATGATCTTTAAAATTTCAGTCAAGCTCTAAAAGAAAATTTACTTGATTGGTGGGATTATCTTTTAAGAATAAAAAAGAAACTCAAGATATGAAGTCGAGTAAGAAGACATTGAAAAATTAGGCACCAGTAATCCACCTGTTTACATTTAACTAAAACATGCAAAAGATATATTTAAATCTTCTATTGCATAACCAAACCCATTACTTAGATCAGCCCAGAAAATTGGCTGAAAGGGGGGGGGGGGGGGCAAGACAGGGTTTGCTTGAGACATAATAGAAATAAAGTCTTATAAAAATGCCTTAAAAAAATCTAATTTTTAGTTTAGACATTTAAAAATACTAAGTGTTATAATAAAGCATATCGTCCGATGGCTGTTTAAATGCTTTAGTGAATGACAGTATTTATAAAACTACTTTATATTTTAAGATCAATGTTTTTCAATTGTCAAAAAAGCTGTTAAATAGGTATTTTTGTTTATTTTGCTGTCATCTCTCTCTCTCTCTCTCTCTTTTTTTAAACCTAGTTTATAGAATAGTTTTAGAGAAGTGTCAAATAGCAATACACAATACTTGAAGTGTGTAAAGACTCTACTGCTAAATTCAAATCATTCCGAAAATTCTTTATAAAAAGCTTTATTTTTCAATAAAAGATAATTCATGTAGTCTTCTAACAAAAAAATCAGACATCACATATAACAAGTATTTCAAATTACTTACTTTGAATAACCATTTGATATTAATATATATATGAAGTTTTATATATCATATATATATTAATCATATTTATCATATATTTATTTATAGTGCTAGTAATCAAAATATTGTTCATTAAGATTTTCAAGGTATCAATGTTTCATTATGTAGTACATTTTATTTATGAAATATACGACAGCTTTATCTAAAAATGTTTAAATTTTAAATTATTTCAATTTTCTACATAACTGACTGTATATTAAATAATAATTATATTGATTTAAATTATTTTTAAATGAAATTATTACTTATCAATTCAAAAATATTTATTTTTGTTGATAAATATGCATGTATATGTAACAGAAAATATATTTAAAAAAAACCAGGTTTAAACCAAAAAAACCTGGTTTAAACCAAAAAAACCATGGTTTTTGGTTTTTTAAAAAAAAACCCGTTTTTTTACCAACCCTGTTTAAGGCTATTTAATATGTATAATAATCTATTGTTATCATTTAATGTAAATGTTCATTGCATTTAGAAGAATTTATATTAATGGAGATTGAGGCCAAATATTATTCTTTCCTTTCACTCTTGTATTTTTTAATTTTTTCATTTAGAAAATACTTTTGTTTTAAATAAATTGAACAAATGTAATTGTGAATACTAATAAGAACAACAACAAAAAAGTGATCCGGAAATGTATTGCATCCTGCACTTACGATTAAATCGGAGGGAAAAAAAAAAAAAAGATAGGTTTTTGACGGAATAAACCGGTAAAAACATGGTTTTTACCACCGTCATGTCAAAAACCCAACCCTGCTAACAATATTAATCAAATTCATCTGAATTCTTAAAATTAATGCAGTCCATATACATAAAAGAATATATTCCTTATCACTTGAGCCTAGTTCTTCCAGTTGAAATTTTTAAACATAAATGATGTGTGAGCATTTAAAATGGAATTGTTTTATGCATTCGATTTGTCTGGCTGTGTGCGCTCTAACTCATGTAAATATACTCGGATTGCCATGAAATTTTAGGACGTTATTGACGTTTACCCTAGCACAAACCCTATTGAAAATGAAGTTTTTAACATGATTAGTTTATCTACAGGCAGAATCAAAAGTTTCCCATTACATTACGACCTATGGGGAAAAATCGTTACAAAGGAATTTTAAAGATGTTATACCTTGTCAAACATATTAAAATTTATCAGGGTTCGTTGATTTAAATCACGATTTAAATCAATTGATTTTTAAAAAAAAAATCATTGATTTAAATCAGTTTTTCTTTTAAGTTATTTTTAAATAAATTTAAGATGTAAACAAACATAATAATGTGCTTTAACATAATTTAGTTTTATATAATATATATAATTAAACAACTTTCAGAAAGATAAAACTTAAGCTTTGTAAAAAAGTAAAAAATGTAAAGTTTAGAAAAAAAAATGCTTTCAAATTTCATTTGAATCAAATTATAAAATAATCTTGCAACAGTAAAGAAATCTAAGCAGAAATATATTAAATATTTGAATATTTACTCATTGGTATTTAGAAAAACATCTGCAAGTCAAGGTAAAATAAAATTGTATGACTTTATGTGCTGTACTTTGGTGAGGCATGTTATATAAAGATTTGAGCAAAATCTGAATCAGTCATTTATTTATTTTAATTTAATATAATTGATTTTAGCCCTTTAGAATAGTGGAAGTTATTTTTGTTACAGTTATCGAAAAGGCTGATACTAAAAACTTAAAGAATTAATGATCAACTAGCTTCTTACTGCAATTGATTTTTCTGCTTCAGTACAACAAATGTTTTCTGCCTTTGGTTTGGTACTTTGAGAAATTAGAAATCAACAGATAAAACTGTTAAACCGCTGCCATCGAAATGCTCAAGGCCAGAGGATTCAAATTGTGATGTATTCACTAATTGACTGACTTTTCACTAGTGTTGGAATTCACACTGGAAAATTTTGAATAACAATTTACTTTTAATTTATTTGTGTAATATTTATCTTATAAAACACTGAACTTACTGATTAACTTATGATTAATTACTTCTTAAATTTACTGATTTGTGATACCCCAATAAAATAAACCAGCCAGATGCAGTAATACTGCAGCATTCCTTCTCTGGCTGAATTTTTATTTAGGGATTCCAAGTTCTCATTAGTAAGTTTAAATAAGTTATTGTTTTATTAGATGACTAGCGAGCTACGCCCGCTAGCTGGGCCACTTTTTCCAAACGAACCTCGATATTAAGCAGTATATAATAAGCAAAAAAAAATTCATTTAATAAGCAAGTCTTGGTGTTTGAATCCTCAAGCACATAATATCACAAACAACATAACTAACAAATAATTTTGGCAGCTCGTTTTCCGTTTGTACTAACAAAAATTAGTATTAATCGCGTAAATCTTAGGTTACACAATATTCGTGTATGCTACCAAAAAGAAAAAGTATGAAAATAAACCATGTTTAACACATCAGTGCATCACAATTAGTTCTTTTTCAAAGAACCGAAACGAAAGAAAAAGTCGTTTTCCCGGGAGAAAAAAAGAGGTTTTCGGCTGTTTCTTCTTTTAGACAAAGGAGAAAAGTTCAGGTCGTTCACCGCAAGGTGGCACAGTGTTCTGCCTCAGAGCTCCGTTTGGGAAATTAGACGTTTTCCGTTCCGATTCCCAACCGGTTTTTAATTCATAACTTTTTTAATTTTGGTCCCACGGTCTCGAAAATGCCCGAAATGACTTCCCCGGAATTTTTCGAATCGAAAGACACCTCTCGCAACTTCCAACTCGCCCGCGTTGCGAACTGTAATCGGCTTCAAGCAGACAGACAGACAGAGGCGCACGGATTTTATTAGTATAAATTCCACAAATAAAATAAAACTGCTATTTAAAAATTTCCTGTGTAAATTCCAACACTACCGAGAAGTCAATCAATTACTGATGACATCTCAATTTGTATCCAGTTAAAAACTTAGTTTGCTTCTAATTTTGTTTAAATTTTTTATGTGTTGCAGATATTTTTATTATAATTAAAGTACTGAAGCTTGAATTAATTCTTGACATCTGATTTGTAGTTTTTCATGCATTTTGTGTAATCAAGATGTTTTTCATAGCCTAAAATTTTACCTTGAAATAATATAAATCATTTACAAATTGTGTAATATTAATAATAGATAATACTTATAACATGCATGGCTATGTGTGTAAAATTTGTTATTTAAATTAAACAAAAAGTCATAAAATAATAATATTGTGTGGCATTTAAAAAAAAAAATAATAAAAAAATCACGAACCCTGAAATTTATATGCTTTTACGAGATGCATTAAAATATGCATTCTATAAAATATAAGGTGAAATGTAGCGATTATTTATTTACCGGGCCACACAAAAGAATTCCATTAGATAATGGTAAAAGGGGAAATTGTGTGTGACATTTTAACCCTCTGGATCCCAAACTGCCCGAGATATTTTAATTCGTATATTTCAGTTCCCACCAGAAAATTAAAACAATATTTGCTTTAATCAATAACGGAACATTCCGTATTTAAATAAAACGAAATTAGCGATTGAATTTTTCTGGTGTGAAATGAACTACATAATTTCTAGAACGTGTTCTAGTATGGGAATTAAAGGGTTAAATATATTAAACTGTTTCATACAGGGTTGCAAAAAAGCCGGCTAAAATAAAAAAGCCAGGCCGGTGGCTTTTATTGGTTTTAACCGGCTTTTTTGGCCAAAATTGGCCTTTTTTGGGCCATAATTGGCTTTTATACAGTGAAGCATTTTAATTATAAGCTACACATTTTTAAGTGTCTTTTAACTAGTTTTAATGATGTTTAATTTACTTTCAGTTTTTAATAAATTTATTTATTAAAAGGAAGATAATACTAGAATAACACATTGATGAAGTTGCTAGTGGTTTATAGTCAGAATTGGAAATATGTCACCTAAATTATAAAATTGCCATACCAAGTGGTTTTTCTGATTTACATTGACCTTTAATCCCACCCTTGTTTTTCCATTTTTACTGCTTTATAAAATTAAAGAGGACAATGGTTACTTAGTTACATGTTTTATTACTTAACTGATTTTAAAAGTTATTAAAATGTCATGTTTTATTCCTTATAAATATTTAAAATCATACATATAAAAAAACCCACCATTTCTCACTATTGAAAATCAAACAAAAAACTGGTGGAACCAGAGAGCAAAGTAGAGCTCGATTAAAAAAAAAAAAAATCTTACACTAAAATTTGGGAAATATTTTCAGTGTGCGTGCAAAAGAAAGGGAATCAGATGATCTGTAAAGCTTATGAAATAACCCAAATTTTTGTTAGCTGAAAATGAGGACTGAGCTGTACTGGTGCCTTATATTCAGAATTATACTATTATCCACTCAAAATGATTACTGAGGAAAGTAGTCAATAGAATATATTGTTATGTTGTCTCTAGGGATGCAACGGATATCCGGCTGATTTTTCAATATCCGAAATATCATCGGATATTTGAATCACAATCACCGGATATCCGACTTCTCTATCGGATATCCGGCAGAATGCAACAAACCAAATATATATTAATAACATTAATCGTTTGATCCCAAACAATGCGAAAAACTTTTCTTTTTAATGCAAAAGATGAAATATTATTATAAGTTCCCTATCGACGAATAAAAGGTAATTCTCAAAAGTTTAAAGAATTACCAGCTTTCCAATTATTTATATTAACTCTGTAACAAATTTAAAAGTTTACGTTTACATCTTTTAGAAAATTGTATCTACTTTCAGATTGTAAAACAAAATTTGAAGTCAAATTAGCTAATGAAGCTTTTGTGCAAAAATGTATAAAGATAAAAAACCAACATTGAGAAATGCACAAATAATGCATGAAAAGAATAGAAAACAGCCGTTTCGAATCTACTATCGAGATTCTCCATCAGTATAAGACTCAGCATGCTAGAAAAAGCTAAGCAGAGCAAAGCGACACGGAAGCACAGTCTTATATGCCTATTACGGGAGCGAATGGTAATAGATTCGAAACAGCTGTTTGCTACCTTACATGCATTTCTAAACTTTGGTTTTCTATCTTTATAAAATTTGAAGTTGTTTATTAAACTGTGATTTTACTAATTTTCTTTCTTTCTTTTAATTTAAACAATGGGTTAATTGGTTTTTAAGTTACACAACTAAACAAACCTATTTTTAATTTCTTCTATCTTTCAAAGAATAAATTATTGTAATAATTTTCTTTTGACGAATTTGTGTGTTTTAGGGATCGAATATCCCCAAAAACATGTTTATTCAAAACATCTGTCTGTCCCAGTGTCGCCATCATACTATCGAAAAGTGTATCTTGTAATACAAAATTAAGTAATTTTCTGAAAAATCGCAGATTATTAAATATTCATTTTCTTTTAATGTTCCTTTCAAATGGCTAAAAAAGGCTGATTGTTTGCTATAAATGAGTGTCTTAAAAGTAGGGATGGGACGAATAGTGATTTGGCCGAATAGCCGAATACCGAATATTCGGCCAAATTTTAGGCCGAATACCGAATATTCGGCCGGCCGAATAGTAAAAGTTTTTTTCCAATAAAGAAAATAAATTTTGATTACATATAATTTAAAAAATAAGAGCTCATTAATAATTATTACTCTTAAATGTGCTTTTAAATGTATTTTTGAATTTAAAACACTTATTTTAACACAAAAAAATTAGGAAATTGCACTATATTCTTTTATCTTAATGTAAATCAAATTGATTTTCAGTAAGTCAGAATGGTAAGATATTTCCATTAAAATATGAAGAATGTACTTCACTTTTACTATCAAATGATACTTTTATCCTTTCTTCTATCCAAAATTAATAATATTCTTAATCTCTATCTCTCGGAACTCACAAGGAGATATTTTCTGAAATAACGAAGTAAATTTAATCATTTAGAGTTTGTGTCCCTAATAATAAGCAAATTCGTAAGAATGAGATTGCTCTGAAATCAGTTGCCAAGCTTTACATTACAAATTCCGTTATAGCTAAAGGTTATGCTTAAAGTAGAATGCATATGTTAACAAAATCTTTGATTTTTGAATTGGCACGTACTATATTCAACATCAATATTCCACTTATTCAACAAGCATTAAAAGGATAAACAGAAATTGACAACAACATGAATGAAGAAATATGTAAATTAAAAATATAGACATAGTAATGTTGCATATTTAAGTCAGTAATTATGCAAATTATTTAAAAGTGAAAACTATAGAATAAAAAAATTATTTTGTTCAGCATTTAGAATTTATGTGTAGATACTTATTAAATCATCTTCATAAAGCAAGTTGTGTCATCTAATGCATATCTAGTTTGCCACCAGTTCTGTCTTCAGATATACCGTTATATTTGGAATAGTGATATTTGATATCTAATTTTGAAAATGAATCTTCGTTAATACACACTGTGAATGAATTCTTTCATTTCTTACTTTACAGAAAATAAGTTACAAATTTCATAAGAACTTTTATTAGTTGTGCATGGAATTTGCAGACATTGATAAATATTCATGTGTTAGAATAAGGCAGTGTTTTTTTTTTTTTTTTTCTATAAGTGTTTTTGTATCTTGAATTGTAATATATCATTCTCTAATGAAGTACATTAAATCTCCAACTTGGGCAGCATTTTCTAAAATATCACTAACTTTTATAGGAAATACAGAAAGGCTGTGTATTTTTTAGCAATCGAGTAACTGTATATTTTGTAAGTAAGAATGAGAATGAATGACTTCATGAATGAAGTAGCAATTTGGATTAGAGAAAAAAAATGCAAGAAATGAAATTCTTTAAATCTTAAATTTATTTGCCGAAATATCTTTCACTATTCGGCGAGATTTTAGCAATATTCGGCCAGATATCTCTAAATATTCGGCTACAGGTATTCGGCCGAAGTATTCGGTCAACAAGCCTTCAATATTCGGCCAACCGAATATTCGGCAAAAGGGCCGAATAGGCCGAATACCGAATAGTGGCCGAATATTCGTCCCATCCCTACTTAAAAGTAGTGGAATTTTATCAAAAATGTGCTTATAAAATCTTCAACTGGCTTTATAAATGTTTCTAGTTTTGTTCTTTTATCAGCTTGTATCCACTGTTTATAAGTCATATTTTCTATACAATTAAGCTGAAAAGTATTCCCAAACATTTCAATTAATTCATTAAATCCAGGGCAATCTGTGCACTCCCCAAAGTAACAAACATCAGAGTTTCCCCAGAGGATTTCAGGGAGGTGCCCCGTAAAGGGCAAAATTAGCACTAGCCACCGGCCACAGGGCCTGTAAATGAAAGTGGCCAGTGAAAAATTGCCTATCAGCGGCCACCTCCTGGCCACTTTTTCATATGGAGAGAATAAAATTTTCTTGCATTTCATCAAGGATTCTACTTCTTTTTGTTCCAACATATTTATATTAACACATTTATTTGGACTATTCAGTTATAGATAAATACTTATATAAAATTTTTACTGTTTAGCAATTTTAAATAAAAAATGGCCACTGGTTTAAAGAAAGTGGGCACTTAAAAAACTAGCCCTACCGGCCAGTGGCCACTAATGAAATTCCCCAATTTTGCCCTATAGTGCCCCGCCCCTCCTGCCCTTTAGTTTAAAAAATAGCACCCCTCTTGCCCCACATACTAAAACTAGTGCCCCTCTGGCCACTCATTAAAAAAAATAATGCCCTTCTTGCCCCACATTTGAAAAAGATGCAGTCTTTCAGCAATGATGCAAATGAACTATAACGCAAAAATTATGCAAAAAATCAGCAACAGAATGCAAAAAAAAGGCTCTTACACATCCTTGGGGAAGTGCAATTTCGTCAACAAATCACAAAAAACGGCAAGTTTCATTCAAAAATAGACTAATTTCCAGCAAAATTCACGAAAAAATGCTAATTTTGTCAAAAAATCCCAGGAAAAAAATAAATAATAAAAAAGGCAGATTTTCTCAAAAGATCGAGTAAAACGATAAAAAGGGAAATTTTGTCAAACGATTCGCGAAAAACAGAAAATTTCGTCAAAAGATCATGAAAAACGACAACTTTCATAAAAAAATTGCACTAAAACGGCAGATTTTGTCAAAAGATTTGAAAAAAAATAGGCAAATTTCATCCAAAAATCACAACAAAACTGAAAATTCTGTCAAAAAATTCACAAAAATGACAAATTTCACCAAAAAATCTCAAAAACACGACAAATTTCATCAAAAGATTGCAAAAAATGTAAATTTTGTCAAAGTAGCACAAAAAAAAAGTTTATGCCAGAAGTGAATTTTTCTGTTCTAAAAACTAATTTTCCTGCTTCAAAATTGTGTTTTTATTGCTCCAAAAGCAGATTTTTCTGATTCATAATCAGTTTCGTGTGAAGAGAAAATTGCACCCGGGCAGGGTTGGCAAGTTTTTGCCAGTGTGACGGTTTTATCCGGATTTAACCATGGTTTTAATCGACATGTCAAAAACCCCTTTTTGACAGTAAGTGTCAAAAACCTAAAATTGAGTTCAAAAACTGTTTAATATTATTTTTAGAACAACATTAAATTTACAATTTTTCATAATTTTTAGTTTCAGACACTTGAATAAATTTTTTGACAGTTTTAATACAAGTTGCTTAGAAAATAGAAATTAACTGTAAGCTATAAATATAGAATAAAGAATAATCAGAAGTATTATTAGTTGTTACATCAAAAATATTAAACTAATGAAACTACTAAATAGTTTAATTTTTAAAAATGAAAGTACATGGTGAAAATACTTATACTTTAACATATAAAATTACAATATAAATAACACACATATTTTTATTTTTATCTTATTTTAATGTTAATCCCATTCTAAATCTTTTTTTCCAAGAAGCATGAGGTAGCAAAACACTAGTTCTGTACTCCAAGTTTGTTTCATAATTTGGAGTGGATAAATCCAAAATTTGAAAATATTCGCTCAATTGATGCTGAGCTGCATGGACTGGAATGCAAACGCACCTTGAGCTGTATGAATTCACTTGGTATATTGTTTTTCTTCAAGCCTTTTTACCATACTACTGCTGGAACATCTTGAGCTGAGAAAAAACTTTTAGGGCATGGTAGAGATTCAGCTTCAAAAGCATTGATAAATCTGAGAAAATCTGGGTTTCTTTCAAGCAGCCATGTCCAAGCTGCTTCCCTTTGACATGACATGTTGAAAACCTGTCTAAAAGTGTCAAAAACTGTCAACAAGTGTCAAAAACCTTATATACATTTTTTTTTATCAATCATTAGTGATATTTTATATTAAATAAAGCTAAAAACTGGTTAAATAATAATTTATATATTGTGTAAATTTTTATTAAGTTATACTATGAGTTGTAATAAAATTATGTATCATAAATTAAATTATATGTCAATTGCCATGTATAGGAAAATAGCTAAAAACATTGAAGTTACTGTACATTTTTCAAAGTACTATTTATGTTTGTATCTTTATTACTATTAAGTGCTCAGTTTGATGTAAAAATTTTTAAGTCTAATTTATGCTTAAAAAAAAAAAAAAAAAAAAAAGGTTGTGTAAATCTAAAGTGATTGCTATTCAATGACTGATTATAAGTTTCTTCTATTTTTACTGATTCTAAATGTTTGTTTTCATACATAGATATAAACCACAATTGCAACACAAATGTTCTAAGAGTAATTAAATTAACTATAATATGAAATCAATGTAATTAAATGTTCTTTAAATCAATATGTTAAAAGAAGGTGTTTTATTTTCAGTTACCCATACATACCTTCATTTTACTATGTCAATTTCAGTTTAATTCTTTAGAACAATTTGTTTATGTTAAATTTTTCTTTTATGCATTATAAAATAGCCCACCAACCCCTCCTTTTTTTCTTTTTGAGTATATTATTTCAGAAGCTGTAAATCTAGCCTTTAAGCTTAATTATTTGTTTGTGGAATGTACATTTGCAAGCAAAGAACAGGTGTAAATTTTTTTTTCTTAATTTGGATTCTATTAAACAATAACTGTATTTGGTACCTGTCTAGTATTGCACCTGCCTGTGTAGAATAATGTAGTTAGATCAGTATTGTGCAATTGTCAGTTTGAAAAACAAATCTGTGCTTTATAGAAATTATTTAATCTTACTTTCTTAAAAATTGCCGAAGCTACTTCTAAGAGGGAAATTATTTCAATTGTGGTTACATAGCTTTATCCAAAGATTTTGTTTAGTTAGTGTATTAAATCCGTTTCTGTAGTACAGATTTTTCCTTAAGTCATGGATAAAGGTGGTAGGCCTAAAAATGCTGTGTGGAATGATTTTTTCTGTGTGAAAGAAGGAAATAAAACTTATGAAAAATGCAAAAGATGTGGACACACTATGGCCAATAGAATTGACAGAATGAAAGGTCATTCAGCAAAATGCAAAAATGCAGAGCATGTACAAGAGAAAAGAGAAGATTATGTAAATAAAGAACAAGAACATCTGCACATGGAAATTGATATTGGAAGTCCTGAGAACAATAGTCATGTGAATGAAACTGTAAACAATAACCATGAAGAAAATGATTCTACTTCAAATATTACAGGTGCTAAGAAACTTTGTTTGGAACAAAATAAGATAACTACATAGTAAAAACTACTCCTATCATAAAAAAGCAGTTAGATCTACAAGTTGCTAGATTCTTTTATAACTGTAATATCTCCTTTAGCATTGTTGAACAAAGGGAATTTGTCAAGCTAATACAGTTTCTTCACCTGGATATAAACCTCCTTCTCAGAAAACATTATCTGGTAGCCTTCTAGATGAAGTTACTGAAACTTTAGAAAGTGAAATGAAATCAGAACTTTAAGGAAAAGATTGTACACTAGTCGAAGATGGATGGAGTAATGTCCATAATCTAATGATGCCGTAATAGCTTCTTGTCTGAATGTTGAGGGAAAGGTTTTCTTCTTTGAAGCTACTGATTGTGCAGGTCAATCTAAAACAGCTCAATTTTGCAAAGAAAAAGTAAAAAAACTCTATAGCTCTAGCAAAAAATATTTTTCCTGCAATGTCTTGTGTGGTTACCGACAACGAAAGAAAAATGCAAAAAATGTGGAAGTTGTTAAGAGAAGAAAATGATGATCTTCTTGTGTATGGATGCTGTGCCCACTGGATGAATCTTCTTGGGAAGGAAATTACTCCACAAGACATTATGAAGCATATTGTGGAAGTGCAAAAATACTTTCGCAACTACCACCTTCCATTTGCCTGGTTAAGTCGATTGCAAGACACTGAAGCCACAGCTTCCAAATGAAACTCGCTGGAATAGCCAACTCACTTGTATTGACACTTTTATCAAAAATAGATCAGCTTGTGTAAAAATTTGTGAAGATCATGCAATTGAATCTAGAATAGTACAGCTTGTGAATAATTATAGCTTATACCAACAAGCAAAAGAATTGCAAATGCAGTTAAAACCTTTGGCAAATATGCTTGACAGGGTCCAAAGAGATAATGCAACATTGGCTGATGTTTGTCAGGCTTGGCTTTCTTTAGGGCTGTAGACATAAATCTGGCTCCATACTATGATGCAATTATGGAGCGTATGGAATCTTATCTATAACCGTTTCATTATCTGGCGTACATGACGCATCTAGCATACAAAAGTGCATTATTAAACAATGAACGGAGGGAAGCAGCTCGGACATAGCTGCTTGAAAGAAACCCAGATTTTTTCAGATTTATCATTGCTTTTGAAGCTGAATCTCTACCATACCCTAAAAGTTTTTTCTCAGCTCAAGATGTTCCAGCAGTAGTATGGTGGAAAGGCTTGAAGAAAAACAATATACCAAGTGAATTCATACAGCTCAAGGTGCGTTTGCATTCCAGTCCATGCAGCTCAGCATCAATTGAGCGAATATTTCCAAATTTTGGATTTATCCACTCCAAATTACGAAACTAACTCTGAGTACAGAAGGCATCAAAATTCAGGGTTGCTGGCTTTTAGCCGGGCCAAAAAAAGCCGGCCAGCTTTTTTTGGTTTTATCCACTTAAAAAAAGTCGGCTAAAATTGAAAAAAGCCGGCTTTTATTATTAAAGTGTTAATTTGTATCGAATCCATCTTAAATTTGGATTGATTTATTTTTAATACATTTTTAATTATTTAGTACTAAAATAGTTATAAATAATTTCTATTTAATTTTTCAAATAAATAAGTCTTTATAACACATAAATCTTGGAAAAAAGAAAATAAAAAAATGTGTTTTAAACTTCTATATTTTATAGTTCTACTTATATTGCACATTCCTAAGAATTATATTTAATTGAATTATGACAAAATGTAACACATCAAACACATCAAAGCGTTCATAGAAAAATTCTTATATGTAAAGAATAAGTCATAGAATGAACAATGTTGAAAGAGAAATTAGGAAGGATTCAGTGTTTGAGAAGAGTTTAATACATAATTATATAAAATTAAAAAACCAACAAAAAATGCTCTAATAAGATTTGTTGAATTAAAATTTTCAATAGCTCTTTGTTATTTAATAGTGCATATATGCTCCCTTGCATGAATATATTCATACAAATGCTAACTGATAATACTGAAATAAATTGTGAAATATATTATGAAATATGCATAATTCATAATACTATTTTCAATAAAGAGAAATGCTGTTTTTATGATTTTAAATGTTTATACTGAATAAAACATGACATTTTAATAACTCTTAAAATTAGTTAAGTAATAAAACATGTAACTAAGTAACCATTGCCCCAGTTAATTTTATAAAGCAGTAAAAATGGAAAAAACAAGGGTGGGATAGAAATAGCACTTGGTATGGCCATTTTATAATTTAGCTGACATATTTGCAATTGTGACTATAAACCACTATCAATTCCATCAATGTGTCATTCTAGTATTATTGTCTTCAATATTGAAAAATTGGGTTATAACCCAATTTCTCATACTGAATCATAAAATATAAAATAGGGATTTTAATTAATAAATAAATTTATTAAACTCAAAGTAAATTAAACATAATTAAAACTAGTTAAAAGACACTTAAAAATGTGTGGCTTATAATTAAAATGCTTCACTGTATAAAAGCCAATTTTGGCCAAAAAAGGCCAATTTTTTGATGTAGATTCTTCCATATTCTGTATTTTTTTTTTTTTACAATTTTACTTTCAACGTTTCAACATACAAAGAAATAAAGAAAAGAAGGTAGGTTTGGCCACACTAATAAAGATATCTTTTTGACCTATGTCAAATTTATTCGTACTCCAAGAAAAAGAACTCAGAATAACATTGATCCTGAATTATGAGAAAAATGTTCTCAAGAATGGAATCGGATATAGTTACAGTTACTGTATTAAGTAAAAAAAAAAAAAAAAGAATGAATATGTGTATTAATTTTTTATTCTCAGTAAACAAGATAATTTTTTCATGATTTTTTACACCTCTGTGAGATCATATATTAGTATTTATGATTTAAATCGGGGTTGCAAAAAAGCCGGCTAAAATTTAAAAAAAGCCAGGCCGGTGGCTTTTATTGGTTTTATCCGGCTTTTTTTGGCCAAAATTGGCTTTTATACAGTGAAGCATTTTAATTATAAGCCATACATTTTTAAGTGTCTTTTAAGTAGTTTTAATGACGTTTAATTTACTTTGAGTTTAATACATTTATTTATTAAAATAAAAAATAGGGATTTTAATTATGATTCAGTATGAGAAATTGGGTTATAATAAAGATGAAAATAAGGAATTTTGCTTAGTGGCCAGTGGCCGGTAGGTTGTCTTTTTTTAGTAGCCAGTTATTGGCTAGTGAGAATAATTTCTTTAGTAGCTAGTAAGTACATTTATGTTACTGAATATTTAATTACAAGATATATACAAGCTTAGACTAAATAAGTAAGATATGAACTAGTTAAAATTTTAATTTATATTGTTTGGAAAAATTTGCAATACTAATTTCAAATCTATTTTAAATTAACAACAAGGTTATAGCTAACGACATAAATAAACCATAGCCTTCTTTTTTTGTAATTATTTGTCTAGAATTAAAATTTAACACCCCTCCCCCCTAAAAAAAAGTATCCACCAACTTGCAGGTTTGATTTAAAAAACTGAAATTCACAATAAATTTTCTAAAAAATAAAAGCGGGGGGGGCTCTAATGAAACTAATATTATACTTTTTTCTACAATCCTTTGATATAATGTGCGGTTTTTTGGATAAAATTTGTGCTTGTTTTCGCGATTTTTAACGAAAATTGCATTTGTTATCACGACTTTTTGACGGTATTGGCGATCGTTATCACGACTTTTCGGACGGTATTCACGTTTGTTATCATGAATTTTTGACGGTATTCGCATTCGTCATCGTGATATTTTGACTGTATTCGTGTTCGTTATCGCGATTTTTTCGTGTTTTTTGATAAAATTTGCGTTTTTTGCATTTGTTTATATGTTTTTTGACGAAACTCACGTTCGTTATCGCGATTTTTTGATGGTATTCACATTTTTTGCGTGTTTCTTTGATAAAATTCGTGTTTTTGAGAATCGTTTTTATGTGTTTTTTTTGACAAAAACCGCTTTTTTTTTTTTAATGATAATTGCTTTTTTTTTTTTGCAATTTTCTAATGATATTTACGGTTTTTTCGCGATTCTTCGACGATATTTGCATTCTTTTTGCGATTCTTAGACGATGCCTTTTCGCGATATTTACACGAAGTTCATATTTTTCCGTGATCTTTTTTCGAAATTTTGGTTCTTTTAAAATTTTTTTGTCGAAATTTGCAGGTTTTTTTCCGCAATTTTTTTCACAAAACACCTTTTGGAGAATCCTGCATTTGACCGGTACTTTCCACATTTTTAGTCGCCAGTTTTTCACATTTAGTCGCCGAGTGGCGAGTGCTTATTTTCATCTTTAGGTTATAACCCAATTTTTCAATAATGAAGACAATAATACTAGAATGACACATTGATGGAATTGATAGTGGTTTATAGTCACAATTGCAAATATGTCAGCTAAATTATAAAATGGCCATACCAAGTGCTGTTTCTATCCCACCCTTGTTTTTTCCATTTTTACTGCTTTATAAAATTAACTGGGGCAATGGTTACTTAGTTACATGTTTTATTACTTAACTAATTTTAAGAGTTATTAAAATGTCATGTTTTATTCCCTATAAACATTTAAAATCATAAAAACAGCATTTCTCACTATTGAAAATAGTATTATGAATTATGCATATTTCATAATATATTATATTTCACAATTTATTTCAGTATTATCAGTAGCATATGTATGAATATATTCATGCAAGGGGGCATATATGCACTATTAAATAACAAAGAGCTATTGAAAATTTTAATTCAACAAATCTTATTAGAGCATTTTTTGTTGTTGTTTAATTTTATATAATTATGTATTAAACTCTCCTCAAACACTGAATCTTTCCTAATTTCTCTTTCAACATTGTTCATTCTATGACTTAATCTTTAGATATATAAGAATGTTTCTATGAATGCTTTGATGTGTTACATTTTGTCATAATTCAATTAAATATAATTCTTAGGAATGTGCAATATAAGTAGAACTATGAAATACAGAAATTTAAAACACATTTTTTTTATTATTTTCTTTTTTCCAAGATTTATATGTTTTTTCAGACATAATGCCTTCAGAGTTGACTTCTAGCGGTTATAAAGACTTATTTATTTGAAAAATTAAATAGAAATTTATAACTATTTTAGTATAAATAATTAAAAATGTATTAAAAATAAATCAATCCAAATTTAAGATGGATTCGATACAAATTAACACTTTAATAATAAAAGCCGGCTTTTTTTAAGTGGATAAAACCAAAAAAAGCCGGCCGGCTTTCTTTTGGCCCGGCTAAAAGCCAGCAACCCTGATTTAAATAGAATAATAAATGTCAGACAAAGCAAAGTAATTAGAATCTACTTCAAACAATCATCTACTGTAAACATATCAATCAACTTATATTTTGAAAAACTAAATTCAACAATTTATCATTATAATGTCTATGATGAATTTTTTTTTTTCTTTTATTTCATATCAATAACTATTTTTTTTTTTATTAACTTTGTTCTGTAACTGTAGTAAGCTTTCATAAATTCTTGAGAACATTTTTTATCTCATGGCTCATGATCAAAATTATTCTGATCATACAACTTATTTTTTTCTTGCAATACATGTAGGTTTGGTCAGCATGAAAAAAAATTGTTTTTTAAATTATTAGTATTACACTAGCTATGTTATCTGTTCTCAACAGCCATAGATTTTTACCTGCTGTTTTGCACAAATGCTATAATGTTTATTTCAAAATAGTCACTGAAAAAGTATATTTTAACAAAATTTAAAAAAACTAAAAAGTAACTGATTTCAAGAATGCAGTGAATTTATAACCAGTGAGTATATGCATTATTTTCTTGTTCTCAGTTCGCTTAAATAATTTTCCCCTATGAACCCATTTTAGGCTCACTATGAAAATTTCAGAATTTAAAAATTATCACATTTTACAACAAATATATTCTTTTCAGATTTTTAAAAATACTTTAAATTAAAAAATTTATTTTACCGTATCAAGTTATATGTCATATTAAAGTGCAATTCAAAAGCTTTCAAATGACACTAAATTTAAGGCTGTACCAAACCAAAGGTAAAAAATTTAAATTAATTTATCACATTTCTTATATGTTCTAACAGTGGACCAATTTCATAGAAATCTATGGAGATCAGGTCTGAAAATATACTTTTTTCAGTTGATTTGACATGGAATGCCCCAGCTGCTAGTGAGCCTCCAACATGCGAAAGTATTTTTTATAATACAGAGAAAACAGTCCCATTCATAGCATAGAACACAATCAGCTAACAACTTAAAAATGGCCTTCCATTTTAATTTGAAAAAGAATTTTTAATCATGATATTCATATAATATAAAAGTCCATTTACATTTTTTATCGGCAATTCAACATGTTTTCCTTAACGAGATTTTCATTGAATTATCAGACAGAGGATGAAATTTTTCATGAATTACATAAATTTATGATAGTGTTCATTCTAGGCCATTTTTGAAGGGTGCAGCACCCTGCTTTTTTTCAAATTTACAAAATGCACCCTGCCCTTTTTAAAAGTAGTAAAATGCACCACTGGTTTTACCCAGAGATTTTTAATAAATATTTTTTTATTCCGTAGTATTTCTAAATTTGTGTGCCCAAAAATGATAGTTTTTTTCATATCTTTAAAAAAAAAGAACAAAAATATAGAATAATGTTTTAATTGTATTTTTAATTTTTATATCATAAAATTATTCGAAATTAATGTTACTTGATATATCATATTTAAAAATTATGTGTTTCATTGCTTTCTTTCTTCCCCTTCTAAAGGCAATATAACAATTTTTTTCTGGCAAAAGTGCCATTTTCTGCTGCAGTAGTGCCTTTTGTAGTGAATAGCGCCATGCCCTTTTTATTTCTAGAGTGAACACTATTTATGAAATTGTTCATAAATAAATTTTCACAAAAAAGTAATACATTGCTGAAATTCTTTTCATGAATTTCTGGCTGGATCAGAATCACACCGTTAGTTTATATTTCTTTTGCCTCCCTAATGAATAGTAATGAATCAAATTCTTGGAAAATTAAACTATGCAATCTAATCATTTGTATTCCTTTAATAAATAAACCAAGCTGAAACATAGCATGTTTGAAAAACTAACTAGAATGGAAACTTACTCGCAACTTAACTAGAATGTAAAAGGAAAATTGCACACAATGTAAAAGTATGTACTCGCTGCAAATAAACATTGAATATAATATGCATATTTTTTAAAAATAAAATTATATAAGTGTATTGATCACAAATAGCATAAGATCAATTTGAAAAATAAGCAAGTCATGCTTATGCTATGTTTTCGAAGCATTTCAAAAACAAAACTGAAGAGCTTTTTCTTTATCTTTTAAGAGTATTTTAAGTATCTTTCATGGAAACTGATTTTATCAAATCAGCATCTTATTCTGATAATTGTTTACAACTGAAATTTTCAAGACAGATTTATTTCGCGTGAATCGCAATAGGCCTCCTGTGGGTCAAAATAACAGATCATTACATCATAGTTTTCCCTCCCCCTCCCACCGTAATACAATTCGTAACATGAGATTGGTTTAATCAACAATGCAAACAATCGCACTCACACTTTGTTTTTTACCGACGTCACGTCCCTAAACATAAAATGGCGTCAACCATTTTAAGCACGTGATGGAATGTGAACCTAGAAATCTCCCCTCATGAATGTCGGTCCTCGTCATTAACACGACAAAAAAAACATGTTTGACATTAGTTTTCTAACATGTCAGTTTATAAGGTGAATTTTAGGGGTCAAGTACAAAGACAACGATCGGTGAAATATAAAATCGATAAAATAATCAAAAATAATCGAAAACAAAAATTTTAATTAACTTACCGTCATCCAGTAATCTTTCAAGATGTAAAAATACATTTGGAAATGCAGCAAGTTGTTTTTTATCCTTTAGTAGCTGCGCTAAATAGTCAGCAGTATTTTGAGCATTATTATTAGCAGTTTCTCCCATTTTTAAATTAAAAATGGATCTCCGGTGTTCAATATAACAACAATCCTTGAGTAATGTTCACAATAATAATAAAAAACTTCAACAATAAAAAACAAGATAAAAAAAATATTAACAAACAACAAGTGAGAAGCTCCTCGTAATGCTTCTCGCAGCCAAACTTTGAATGCTGTTTTCGCAAGCAGCCGCTAACTTTTCGTCCCGTTTTCAACTTTACGTAGGCCGCTTTATTGCGCACGCGCGAAGTGTAGGCAACATCCAAAGAGGCGTGGGGTGTATTCCTTCAAGCATCGGAATTAATTCATCTAGCTGCTTTGCTTTTATACTGTTTATTTGAAAAGTGTTGGGAGTGAGTAAATTTTTTACACCTGTGGTTTGTACTGCATCCAGAGCTAATTTCGCTTACCTAATACGCATGCATATTGCATATTATCAGAGTTTAATGCATAAATCACTTGTAACGTCGCTTTTTCGTTTAAATTTACCGTACTCAAATGCTTTTTTCGAGATTTTTAATATAAACAAATGACGGAGCGTAAAACAATTTCCATTTTTGGACATGGGGCATTCTCATTGCGAATGTTTTTGCCTCATCTAACTTCCTTAGAACTGCAGATTTAATTAATTTTTTGTTTTAATTTTATAAACAAGTTGGATAGAATTTTACAAAATATTTGTTATTTTTTAAGAATGAACAATAACGTACTTTAAAGCTCTCAACTTAATTTTTTTTCATTAATTATAAATAGAAGTTTTCATATACGTTCATTAAAAACATTTCAAAATATGCATTAAAGTATTTAATTGCTATAAAGGATGTTAAATTCTAATAAAAACATTAAAAGATCTTAATA
Organism: Maratus speculifer; assembly: GCA_964019185.1. Classification (NCBI taxonomy): domain Eukaryota; kingdom Metazoa; phylum Arthropoda; class Arachnida; order Araneae; family Salticidae; genus Maratus; species Maratus speculifer. Next base: position 183,900,207 of record OZ025297.1, read on the forward strand.
ATTTTACATGTTTCGATTGAATTTACTCAATCATCATCAGAAAAAAAGAAAATACAAATAAACACAAAGATGGAAAATGACAATAAACTATTACAAATGAAATTTAAAAATTTTTAAAAAATAAAAATCACGCGCGTTATATTTTAATTATGTATCACGTTGTTTAATTTTTAAATTATTTAACAATTCAATCCAAATATTTGGGATTTGAGTCTGCAATGATTCCTTGTCATTTCAAATCCCAAATATTTGGATTGAATTGTTAAATAATTTAAAAATTAAACAACGTGATACATAATTAAAATATAACGCGCGTGATTTTTATTTTTTAAAAATTTTTAAATTTCATTTGTAATAGTTTATTGTCATTTTCCATCTTTGTGTTTATTTGTATTTTCTTTTTTTCTGATGATGATTGAGTAAATTCAATCGAAACATGTAAAATTATTAAGATCTTTTAATGTTTTTATTAGTATTTAACGTCCTTTATAGCAATTAAATACTTTAATGCATATTCTGAAATTAATTTTTTTCATTTTTTTTCTTTTTAAATAAAAGGAATATTTTAAACCTGTGATTAAAAAAACGTATGTATTTTTTTTTTTAATTAAAATATAGAGCAATAACACTTTTTGATGTGCACTGGTAAAGGTAACTATATAAATATAAAAATGGAACCTAGGGTTTGGGGTTAAACTAGAAAACAATTTTTGGTTCGAGATGAAAATAATTATTATCGACAGTAGAGCAGAAATAAAGGGACAAGGGAGTGAAATGCTTTTGGTATCCTCTACCTAGCTTTATGCAATTATATGAGAATAATATAATATATATTAAGATTTTTATTTATTTTAACATTTAAGTTCTGTATTCGAGTACAACAGAAAAGAAAATAAATAAAAAACTTGGTAAAAATTATGATTTTTTTTTTTTTTTTTTTTTTTTTTTTCAGATTTAAATTAGTCTGTTTCAGGATTCATTGCTGAATATAGGCTTTTCAAGGAAATATTCCAAGTAAAAATAATGCAACTCTCTACCTCCGTCTAAGTTGGTGTGGAACATTCCATCTAATTTGCCTTTTTAACTCGAAGCATAAAGTTACATATGCATGTTATTCGGAATAGTATTTTATTAAATAGTATTATTTTATTTTATTATAGTATTATTATAGTATATAAAAGTAATTATTATAGTATTTTATTGAAATGTGAAATTAAATAAAGATATTAATAGAAATTATTTAATTAAAATATAAATTCTTACAAATATGTAAATGATTAATAAATTAATTTAAAATTAACGAATTTAATACTTATTAATATTTTATAAATTTCTCCTTTTTCTTTGAGCCCTAAGTTGTCTCTGCATATAGAACTTGTAAATTTTTATACATTTCTACTCCTAGTTTGTCATTCGACTATCCTTCCGTCCATATACTTGACATATGGAAATGGATTTAAAAATTGTTTTTTACTTTCTTCTATCTTTACAAGAAAAGTATTGGATTCATGGAAGTTTTCGACGGATTTAATAAACGTCCTACCGACGGATTTAATAAACGATATACCTTTTAAAACGAACGTTTTAAAAGGTCTTGAACACGTTTTGACTATTTTTAGAAAATGTCTGCCTGTGATTCTGTCTGTCTGTATGTGACAAAAAATTTGTGGGCGCTCTATCTCAAAAACTAATGCTCGAAATTTAATAAAATTTTGTATTCATTTAGACCTTGATATGAATTAGTGCCGATTGGTTTTTGGTGAAAATTGGCCTGCAGGTGGCGCTGCTATACTACGTTTTTCATGATTTTCAGGATTGCTATATCTCAAGAACTAATACACCGAATTTCACCAAACTTCAGATTATGTGACCCTTTGATATACATAGACGCTGATTAAGTTTTGGTGTAAATTGGCCAGCAGGTGGCGCTGCTATGCCACGTTTTTCATGATTTTCATGATAGCTATATCTCAAGAACTAATGCACAGAATTTCAGCAAACTTCAGATTCCGCGATACCTTGAGATACATAGTCGCTGATAAGGTTTTGGTGTGAAATGCCCTATAGGTGGCGCTGTTATGCTACATTTTGCACGTTTTTTGCGATAGCTGTATCTCAAGAACTAATACAGAGAACTTCATCAAATTTTAGATTCTGTTACACTAGAATATATAACATAATTAGACGCTGATTACATTTTGGTATTAACCTTGCAACAGGTGGTGCAGCTATGCTGCATTTTGCACGATTTTTCTGATAGCTATATCTCAACAACCAACGCACAGAATTTCATCAAACTTCAGATTTTGTTACAAAATGACATATAATTACACGATGATTACGTTTTGTTATAAATCCTTCAACTGATGGTGCTGCTGTGCTATATTTTACACGTTTTTTTAAAACTAGCTATATCTCAAGAACTAATGCACAGAATTTCATCAAACTTCAGATTCTTTTACACCATAACATAATTAGACGCTTTTTTACGTTTTGGCATAAATTGTCCAAGATATGGTGTTGCTGTGCTACGTTTTGCAAATTTTTTTATTATAACTATATCTCAAGAACTAATGGACGAAATTCCATCAAATTTTAGATTCTGATAGGTCTTGACGTAAATAGATGCTTATTAGGTTTTAGTATAAATTACCCAACATGAGGCACTATTAAGCTCATTTTCTCAGAATATTATTAAATTTTGCGTTTTAGGCTTTTCGGATACCAGAATCTCATTAGGCTAGGTCAAATGTTCGAGGAAATTCGATAGTGGGTAACTTTGGGGTCACCACGTTTTTTTTTTTAAATATTAAAATGTACTTATGAGATAGAAGAAAGTTTTGGGATTGCACATCCAACTAGTTAAAAAATAGGATAGTCTTATTTTAAAAGCGAGAGAAGGAAAATGCCATTGCATAGAAACATTGGTATGTTGAATATAAAAAGTAGATAATAAAGCCTGCAGGACATGACGACGTTAGTAAATTAAAATCTTGCTACTTTTCATCCAGAATTGCAATTAAAGAAGTGTAAGGGGAGAGGAGGGCTAGTCAGGACAGTCTTGACCAAGGCCCGATTAAGGCATAGCAATTACCTCGGGTCCCCCCTTTTAAAGACCCTCAATGGGTAGCATTTGGTATTTTCATAAAGTGGCCAATTAGTTAAAATTAGCCAAAAGTTATTAAAATTCATGTATTTTCAAACATTTAGGGAGTCCGGTTCGCTAACCCTCTCTGCTTCCAATATCTGTCCACCATTGGGGAAAAAATCTATCATTAGAAAACTAGCGATTAAAATTTTATTGTAACAACTTAGCATTCTATTGTTTTCGAAAGAATTCTTCATTAACGTTTTACTCTTAACGTGACAAGTTAAAATCGAAAATCGTTAATTATGACGAGTTGGGGGCATTTTCTTTTAGACATCTTAAAAAGTACGTAGATAAGCAAAGTTTTGAAGGAAACATTCTTGTCAACAATTTATCTTTTTTTCTGCTCTTATCCTATTATTTTTTCTTAAAGTTGTGACTATCTTTTTGTGATACCCTGTATACAGATGTGAGCAATATTGGATTCAAAATTTACACATACATACAATAGTATGAAGTTTAGCAGCCTTTTCCATACTATCCGGATTTTTTTTTTTTTTTTTTTTTTTTTAATAGATGGAAAGCGCCAATGTTTGCCCCAGCCATGGGGGCCTTAATAGTCAAAGTCTGGCCCTGCTGGTGAGTAATTCGAAGTCGTCATATTGGCGATTTTTTTTAAATGAATCCATTATAAAGAAATTTGTCTATCAAATGATAAATACGTAAAATTTCAGCACTTTTTCTGTAAACCAAAATGTGGAATTCCAAAATTCTTCTAAAATTACCCGCTTTTCAGGTGTATTCGTAATTATGTAAATATAAAGCACCTACAGTCAGTGGTGTAGTCGTAAACAAAAGAGAGGGTATATCTTAACGTGTATAATGACAGCTTTTTTGAGAAACACAGGGTATACTGTGATTCTTAAAAAAAATTCAGAAAGTATACGGTGTAAACCCTCGTATACCTTTCACTATATCCCTGTCTATAGTCGTCGTTTTATTCGTCCGCCTGTCTGTCTACATATAACAACGTAAGAACTATCCAACCGAATCGTTTGAATTTAAAATATATAACTGTTACACAATTTTATTGAGTCATTTTACATTTTCTGAAATCGGATCTCGGATGCATATTTCAATCACAAGATAAATAAAAAATATTCCGTTACATTACATTCAATGGAAAAAATAGTTTCAAGTGTATTTTTTTATGTTTCAATTTTTCAAGCATAATAAGTAATATTCATCTATGAAGAATGTACTAAACTATACATTCTTTATAATCTGTGTTGCAAAAAATATTTATCAATTTACAGGACCACACAAAAATATTTCATTACATAATGGTACAGGGGGATACATTGTTTAGGGCGCTTTTTAATTATATAAAACTATTTCCCATTTTATAAAATTAATATGCATGGCTGAGATTAAATATAAGTTACTTCCTATATAAATCCGATAGTATTTATAGGAACACTCAAAGGGTTTTGCATACTATACCGTATTATAGACACACTGTATTCGAAGAACTGTATACTATTAGACCAAGATCTGAATAATTTTTAAAACTTCATTATAGTGCGAACTCACGTGACTTGCTTTGTTTGATGTGCAATTTCTGACTTGTTCTAAATATTATCAGACTGCCCTCCTTCTCCCCTTAATCTCTATCTCATGCACATAGTTTATCACTTAGTTCACTAGTCCAGTAACTGTCATTTCATTATTACTTTCTATATTAAAAAAAAAACATTTAAAAAATCGTACTGAAAACCTCGCAATTTCCTCTAATTCTCTTGAAAATATTTCCACATTTTGTTTGGATTTGTGGTTAAAAATCTGTAAAGTGTGTAAAAATATTTGTTGAAAAGGCAAACATATTTGTACTAATTAAGAAAGAGAAGAGTTGCATTAAGGGAAGATAACATCCTTTGAACATTAAAATATCGGGGCCGTAGCTAAGGAGGTGATAGGGAAGGCTCAGCCCCAGGGCCGTAGCTAGAAGTGAACAATAGGGGGGTGGGGGCGCTCATAATTTTTTCTCTCTTTCTCTCTGACACAGAAAGATAAATTAGTGCATATTCACATTGTAGGTACTATGTTTCATATTAAACTGTTTTAATAATTTAATTTTATGCTAAGAAAGGTATATGATGATGAAAATTTTGAGTGTAAAACTGGTGCAAAATTAAACATCATGTTCCAGACATGCCAACCTCCGGCTTTTTTAAAATGCAAAAAATGTACTTCGAACTAGAAATTTATTTGACGAATGGAAATATGCAATTTTCAATTGCTTACTATACTTAATTGAAGACACATTTAATTGAGCTAATTTTCTGGTTCGAAAGGTACTTTTATAGTTTTAAAAAAAGCCGGAGGTTAGCATGTATGATGTTCGTTTCATATGTGCAAATACGATGAGGGAATGTTGAAACACTTATTTTAGATGCAATTTAGTAGTTTTGCAAAACTGTGACAGGACCTCGAAACTAAATTTTTGAACAGAATTTCATTTGAATTTCCGGAACAGAAATCCATTTAGTGACCGTGACCTTGGAATCTTCTCCGGAGGGGGGGGGGGGCTCAAAATGTTTTTTGGGGGACTGAGCCGCCCATAGCGCCCCCTTAGCTACGGCCCTGCTCAAACCCCCCCCCCCCCTCTCCTAAAACATTTTGAGTCTCCCTTGGAAAATATTCAAAGCTCACTGATTGATTTTATCTTCCGAAAATCAAAATGAAATTCTGTTCAAAAATCTAATTTAGTTTTGAGGCCCTTTAACAGTTTTGCAGAAATGCTAAATTGTAATTAAAATAAGTGTTTCAACACTCGCTTATCCTATTTGCACATATGAAACTAACATTATGTTTAATATTGTACTAGTTATACACAAATTTTTCATCATCATATTATTTTCTTAGCATAAAATAAAGTTATTTCATGATTATAATTTTATAAGAAACATAGTACCTGCAATGTGAATATGCGCTAATTTATCTTCCTGTGTCAGAGAAAGAGGGAGAGGGAAAACATTAGCCCTCCCCCCCCCCCCCCTACATTTTCTTAAGCTTCATCCTGCTTTCACTTTTAGCTCCCTATTCACTTCTATCTACGGCCTTATATTTACTATAGTTGATCCGCTCGGATCAGTGATGATAACCTTAAATGAGCTTAAAATCAGTGTTGATTGATTTTACATTTTTAAACGAAAATCTTTCCAATCAAGTCTAAAGTTGGTTATATAGCCGGTTATTTTTTCAGCTTTCCTCTCGAATTTTATTATTAATATTTTTAAATATAAATCATAAGAGAGGGGAGGACCAACAGTTTTCGGCAGCACACACCAGTCATGTTAGGCACGCTCCGGCAGGGTTGGGTTTCTTCCGGAAGAAATCAGTTTCTTCCAGGACAGTAGCAGAAAATACATTAAAGTACCTTAATTATGTAAAAGAATTAAATTCAAAGTATAATTATATGAAAACTAAATTGGAAAATTTAATTAATTTATTTTTGAAAAAATAAGTTATTTTTTTTCATAACAAATTTCAGATTTAGCAGACATAAATGTCTGTTGCGAGGGATTTTATAGAACTCTAGAAATTTTCTTTTCTTTCTTTCTTTTTTTTTTCTTTAATTATACCATTTATGTAAAGAGAGAAAAAAAGACTATCTACAAATTCTTTATTTTTCATATAAAATGCATTATTTTTAACACACTTTTATTACTTTCACCTGTATGTGAGTTTGTGGGTTTGTAACTCTCCTTATTATCTAAAGATTTTCCTTATTATCTAAAGATTTTCTCAAGCAATTTTGACTAAAAATTGCATTCTAAGGTTTTCGGGCACGAGAAAATCATTGGACTAGGTTATATGTTTGAGAAAAAATTTTAATGGGTCAATAAGGGTCTGGGTCAAGCTATTTATATTTAAAGAACGGCGTGATCGATTATAACGAAATTTTGTATGTAACAGTTTTTTGGCACGAGAAAACTATCGGGCTGGGTCACATGTTCGAAAAATTTCGATTAGTGGGTCATTTTTATCTAAAAAACGGCTCTAACGATTTTGACCAAATTTTATATTTTATCGTTTTGGATTACAAGAAGACCATTGGGTTAGGTAACATGTTCAAGAAAATTCGGTTAGTGGGTCATTTTTGAGGTCATTGTGGGTCATGCTATTTTTATCTAAAGATTTTCTCACGCAGTTTTGACTAAAAATTGCATTCTATTGTTTTCGGGCACGAGGAAAATATTGGGCTAGGTTACATGTTCGAGAAAAAATTTTAATGGGTTATATTGGGTCATTAAGGGTCTGGGTCAAGCTATTTTTATTTAAAGAACGGCGTGATCGATTATAACGAAATTTTGTATGTAACAGTTTTTTAGCACGAGAAAACTATCGGGCTGGGTCACATGTTCGAAAAATTTCGATTAGTGGGTCATTTTTGGGTCATTATGGGTCAAGCCATTTTTATCAAAAAAAAGGCTCTAACGATTTTGACCAAATTTTATATTTTGTCGTTTTGGATTACAAGAAGACCATTGGGTTAGGTAACATGTTCAAGAAAATTCGGTTAGTGGGTCATTTTTGGGGTCATTGTGGGTCATGCAATTTTTATTTAAAGATTTTCTCACGCAGTTTTGACTAAAAATTGCATTCTATGGTTTTCGGGCACGAGAAAAATATTGGGCTAGGTTACATGTTCGAGAAAAAATTTTAATGGGTCATATTGGGTCATTAAGGGTCTGAGTCAAGCTATTTATATTTAAAGAACAGTGTGATCGATTATAACGAAATTTTGTATGAACAGTTTTTTGACACGAGGAAACTAATTCGCTAAATCACATGTTTGAGAGATTTCGACTATAATGATCATTTGTGGGTCATGATGGGCCATAATGGATCATGTCAAGCTACATCTAAAGAACAGGTGGATCGATTTTAACGAAATATTGTATATAACATTTTTTTGGCACAAGAAAATTATTGGGCTAGGTCACACTTTCGAGAAATTTCGATTAATGGGTCATAAAGGGTCTGGTCAAGCTATTTATATTTAAAGAACGGCTGGATCGTTTTTAACGAAATTTTGTATGTAACAATTTTTAGACACGAAGAAACTAATGGGCTAAATCACATGTTCGAGAGATTTTGATTATAAGGGTCATTTGTGGGTCATTGATGGGTAATGCTAATTTTATGTAAAAAATGTCTCTCACCATTTTGACTATATTTTGTATTATGATATTCTCGGGCAAGAGAAAACCATTGGACCAGGACACATGCTCGCGAAAATTCGATTAATGGCTCATTTTGGGTCATAATGGGTTAGGGTTATTCTAATTATATATAGCAACGATTCAATCAATTTTACCTAAATTTTGTAACGAAACGTCTTTTGTCACGAGAAGACTATTGGGCAGAGTCGCAAGTTAAACAAAATTATATTAGTAGGCCATTCGCTTTATTGATGAATGCTGTCAAGCTAATTTTATCTAAGAAACGGCTTAAACGATTTTGATTCAACTTTATATTCTACTGTTTTTGATTACCTGGAGACCTTTGAGCTAACAAGGAAGGTCTCCATTGGGGGCATACTCAGAATTTTTTGAAAAAAATACGAATTAAATTACTCATGTAGGTAATAAAGGTTCAGTGAAAATTAGCGGCGGAATTACATTATTAGATATGTAAAAAAATAAAATAGTTTGGAATAATTGGCGTGAAAAGCTGAAAGCGACGCGGGATTTGGCGAGCAGTGCATTTCCTCGCCAAAAGCAAACGATTTTAACGAATCTGAAAATTGATTTTAATTGACTTCACTGTTAAAAATCTGCAGCATTTACTGCAACGTCACTCCACTACTTTTATAGAATATCTCTCTTCTGACCAATGAGAATGCTCCATAGCACTGTGAATTGACCGTGTCATACACTGTTAAAAATCTGCTGCATTTTGTTACAACGCACTCCACCGCTTGTATATAATATCTCTATTCCAACCAATGAGAAAGCTCTATTTCACGGCCAAGTAACCGTTTTCTATACAAGCAAGGGAGTGCGTTGCAACAAAATGCAGCAGATTTTTAACAGCGTATTTTTCAATTTGGAACAATTTTAATCAATTTAAATTATGTTTTAAATGATAAAATATATTAATTTCATTTTGTTATAAGTACATATAAACGTATATGACAAAATTACACTTAAAGTAAAGTAAAAATGCAAAACTAAAATTACTTAAACTAAACTTATTTAAATAAATTGAACATAGAAAGTTTTTTCTTTAAAAAGTATTCGAAGCGTAAAAGCGTATTTTTCAAAATTTCGTTTTTTCGCCAACCGGAGATAAATCGCCAAATAAACGAATTTTTTATTATTTTTTTACGGACGTTATAAGGAGGTTCCGCCGAAATTTTTTTTATAAACATATATAACTATATGAGAAGAACATTCTATAATTTTTTCAGATTTTTCTGAGTATGCCCGTATGGAGACCTTCCTTGTAAGTCACATGTTTGATCAAATTTGATTAGTGGGTCATTTTGTTTAAGACGGGTCAGGGTCATGAGAAAATGGCAGCAACCAATAAGTTGGCAATATTTCACAAAATATTGGCGACATTTGGCCGAAAAATTGACTATTAAGATTACGAAATCCACAACACGTATTTGGTGCCAAATGAAAGAATGTCTCCAAATTTGGCTATATCTGGCAAAAAACGCTGTCTTTCATAATGTGAAGAATTTTTTTTATACATTCTTAATAGGATTTGAGATGCATGGTTAAATTAACCAGAGTCGACGAGATTTGGATCGATGTCCTTTCGTTGTAAATTTTAAAATAAATATAGTTTAAATAAATATAGTTTAAAAAACTAAAAAACACGCTTTTTAAGTATATCAAACTAAAAAGTGAAAAATAATTCGTACTATAAGCTGAAAACGAAAATAGATGAAAAATACTATTTTATTATAAAATCATTGTTATTATAGATATCAATTAATAAGCAATAAATAAAATTATCGTGGAAAAAAAGCGTGGGGTGATCCATCTACCATGCTCCATCTACCGGTTCTCAAGAAGCACCCCACGCTTTTTTTCCACGATAATTTTATTTATTGCTTATTAATTGATATCTATAATAACAATGATTTTATAGTAAAATAGTATTTTTTATCTATTTTCGTTTTCAGCTTATAGTACGAATTATTTTTCACTTTTTAGTTTGATATACTTAAAAAGCGTGTTTTTTGGTTTTTTTAAACTATATTTTTATATAATAAAAGCATTATTTTATACTGCCCAATACAGTAAATAAACAAATTTGTGATTATTTATACTAGCATTACAGTATCATATCTCAATGTTGATTTTAAAAGAATAATACTCTAAAAATGTTTGTGGGTATGTCGAAATCTTTTTAAACTCTCCTGAAGTTCTGTCAGATTTCAAAGAATTATTTTCATCTTTTGTATTTATTCATAGTAGGTTGAAAACTAATTGTAGCATTCTACTGCTAAAAAACGTTTTCGTTATACTATGTTGCACTATAGCAAGGAATATGAGTATTTTAATGAGATTTTTAAATACAGTAATTATGGTAAAGTACTTACTTAAATTGGTGCAAATTAAAAGCACTGTCTTTTATTTAAATGAGTTTCATTCCAGTGCTAGTAATTAATCTGTACTTTTTACTACTAGTTTCAAAAAGTTAAAATTTTAAAATATACTGGTTAAATTGAAATGGATAACTTTGATTTTGTGTATTTTGGATATTTTTCCCCTTCTTCATTTGTAGCCAATGGTTGAAAAGCTTTAGAAGGTGTAATCTTGATTAAAAAAAATACTGATGTAAATATTAATTTAGCATAGATAAGTTGTTAAATTTGCATATATTTAATGGAATTAATTTATTTAAGTTTATAAGATGAAGAGATTTATATCCTACAAACTTTCAATTTATAAATAAATTCTTAAAGAATGACGGTTTTTATCATTTCTTTCTCTTAGAAGAAGCCTATTTCTTCCGATCGTGTTTTTTCATTTTGAAAGAAATTTGTTAACGTGAACGCTGAGTGGTCTGTTTGGATCTTATAGTTTTAAATGTAAGACCGGTGTATCCCAGGGCCTTGATCTTAACACTAGAACTGCCATTAGGGGTCAAAATGACCCCTGCCAGATTGATAATAATCGATTGGAACCAGAATTTTCTTTATAAGATATATTAAATGTTTACAGCACAATAATAGACTAATTAAATAAGTTACGTAGTTTAGAATTAAAATTCTGGTGAGGAACCATTTTTGTAAAATTTGAGTAAAATACCCGGCGGTTCTAGTGTTAAATGGACTTAAAATCTGTATTGAATGAATTCAGAATTTTAAACTAAAATTTTTCCAAATCAGTGGTGCAATCGTAAAAGAAATGGAGGATATACGCTCTAAGTAGAGGGTATGCTCAAGGCAGACGGAGAGTGTATATTTGGGGGGAGTGAAACAGACCAAAAAAAAAAAAAAATTCGGAATTTTTTCTTTGGATAGGTCTAAAAAGTTGCCTTTTGGCACACTGAATATAAGGTTAAAATTTTATTTCGTTTGGAATTCATCTTTAGTCCCCAACCAGCTCTTAAAATTATGCTCTTTATAAGTGAAAATCAAGATTTCACTATGCAGTGTAAATGACTAAAAAAAAATTTTTTTTTCGGAATTTTTTCTTTGTATAGGTCTAAGAAGTTGCCTTTTGGCACACTGAATATAAGGTTAAAATTTCATTTCGTTTGGAATTCATCTTTAGTCCCCTACCACCTCTTAAAATTATGCTCTTTATATGTCAAAAACAAGATTTCACTATGTAGTGCAAATGACCGAAAAAAAAAAAAAAAAAATCGGCATTTTTTTTTGGATAGGTCTAAAATGTTACTTTTTTGCGCACTGAATATATGGTTAAAATTTAATTTCATCTGGAATTCATTTTAGTTCCCTACCAGCTCTTAAATATTATGCTCTTTTTATGTGAAAATCAAGGCTTCACAATAAATTAACTTTTTTTAAAAAATAAATTTCTGTTTTCAGTAAAATAACCCACAAAAATGACTTCTTAAAGTATTACTTGTGAACGATCTAAGTATCGTTGCGTTTTAACTCTTTGAATCACGAATAAAATTCTAAAATGTGAATCGTATTCTCGCAGAGAAGAGAAACCATAATAATTAGACATGCATTTCACTTTTATTTTTTGAATGCACATGAAAGATAGTTCTCTAAATATAAAGGAAATGCAGTTTTCTGAATATATAGTAGTGAAATGAAAAGAATATATGGCTAATTCCATGGGTTCTGTAGTGTAAGTCACATAACTTATTAATTGCTATGCTTGTTAGCCACCGTTATCTTCGAAAAGTCTGCTTGGCCTTATACAATTAATGAGAATGTGCCAATAAAATTAATCAAAATTTTTTTTTTGTTCTATAATACTGGTAGCCAAAAATCGTAGCCTGTGACTTACACTACAAGTACTCATGGAAATAGCCATATACGATGTATTGTAAAACTATCTTTCATTTCACTCTAATTTATATTGGTCTTTGTTATCAAAATTATATATTACCTTTCGTGATTTGATTTTTGCTCATATATATCCGGTTCTTGCTTCTACTACTACAGCCGCTAATGGCGCTTCAACAATTAAGTTTACGAATCTTTCGAATACTTGAATCTAACAGGGAAATTTTTCAATTGAAAAGATGGGACTTTCGATTTTTTTTCTGAGAATTTCCAGTTTCTCTCTTGGTACTCTTTTAAGAATGTGGGGAGATTTCACATTATTTCCAGTTAATAAAGTTTATATAAGTTGTAATACTGAATTTCAATATTGGAATATGAGACTGTCTTATTGTAGAACATATAATAACATTCATCTTCAATATTCTTCGGAATCCAAATTCTCCAACATGATTTTTTTTTTATCAGTTATCGTTCCTGTAAATTTTCATCTTAATGACAGAAGTATATGTTTTGTTGATAACGGGAATGAGAATTTTCTTTAAATATTCCCTCAAATAACGAAACAACTTGTTTAAAAAACATTTTGAGCTCTATATTTGCAAGAAGAATCTTTCTTGAAGTGAAACAACATAGACGAATGTACTTTTATTACAAATTCACCCATAACCTTCAGATTTTGGGATGAATTCCGACTTCCAATCTGCAAACCAAGTAATCAATTGGCAGTTGTCAATCATTTAGAGTGCGACATTCTTGCTGGATTACGATTTACCAGATTTGAAGAGCATTAACCAGATGCAAATGTTTGACACATGTCATAAAAATAATTTTGGTCTTCACTTAACTCTCCAGAGTTAATTTCTCTGTGATAGGAGCAGATATGTTTTAATTTCCATAACTATCTTTTGTTCACATTGATCCGACGATTTTCCAATTAGAACAGGAAAAGCTTGCGTTCTTTTATTTTGTTTATCAAGTTCAATGACTTAGTGGCAATTCGTTTGCAGAGAGCTGACATATTAACCACTACAACGGACGACTAAATCTTAGTTTCAAAAATCTATTAGCATGATTTTTTATATTACTGTTTACAGTTGTTCCGTCACAGCCTATTGCTATAAATTTATCAAGGTTTAAATGTTTTTCAGTGCAATATTTTAATACTTCCTGCAATGATCTTTCCAGGTCCAAAAGATGGTGTAATGTGTCCCAAATGCAATTCATTTGACTCTTAGAATCAAAGATTGTTTTTCACTTATAGTTCTTCCATATATCTCCAATTTTCCGTAATTTCCTTTGATTTTGGAGAATTGAATAAGCTTCTGATATTCAGAAAAAATTGTTGTCTATCATTTGATCAATACGTCTTTGGGAAACTACAATAATTGATGCCTCCGATGTTTTCTCTTAGGATTTTTTTTACCTCTGATTTTGGCGAAACTTTACAATTATTGCTCTGCTTTATTTATTGTTTTGTATAATAATAATATTTTATAGCATTCTGCTATTGTTGGCAAAGTAGCTTTATTTAGTTTTGAAGAATCACCAACTTCTAGTTATGGTAAACTTCGATTTGCTCACACGCGTACTCATTTTGACTGTACAAATGACAACATACAATTTTTAAAACTCAATAAACCGTTTCAAATATTTAAAAAATCAGACTTAAAGTTTGAAAATGATGAAAGAAATTACACTAAACATTTTAAATATAAAAATATCAAACGAGATTACCAAAAAAATCCTGTTAATATATAATTTATGGTAAGAATCTATCGTATAAATCAATGAAAATATAAATGTCCTGGTAGGGGACTAAAGAAGTTTTTCAAAATTCATGAAATTTTGCACGTGTATTAGAGGTACTAAAAGGCAGCTTTTGGTTGCTATCCAAAATCAAAATTCCAACTTTCGTTTTTTCACTCCACCCTAGTGTATATATACTATAGGTTTTTGAGAAACAGGGTACACGATGTTCCTAAAAATTCCAGAAGGTATATGGCATATACTCCCGTATACCCTCCTCCACTACATCCCTGTTCCAAATGAATATCTTTTACTACTTTTGGCAACTTACATTCTTAAATTAGTACTTTTTTTTATAAAAATTTATGATAATGTACTAAGCCGACCTCATTATACTGATTGCGGATTTAATTTATGATGTTTAGGTACATCAAATTTTCTATTGTATTCAAATGTTTTCGAGAAAATTTGAATGATATAAAACAATCCACTTAATCTTTTAAAACTCCATATGAAAAATGACTCCCCAAAAATGACGAACCACTTGCGATTTTAGATATTTTGTTAAATACCTAGAAAAATACATGAGGAATTATCCTAAAACTCTGTGTGTAAACATAATAGTACAGGTCATTACATTTCCGTCAAGATTTATTCCCGAAACTCCGTCAACAAATTGACAAGTTGTAAATTGCACTTGAAGCGTACCAAATGAGGTGCGTTCGTACGATAACGAAGTTTTAAAAATGTCACTCTCATATATGAATCTCATAAAAATTGTAAATAGTTAATTACAATTAAAATGCGCACCAAACAATGTTCTCTCTATACCATTATGTAATGGAATATTTTTGTTTGGCCTTGTAAATCAATAACAAATGTTCTTTGCACCACAGATTATGCAAAATGTATAATATATTATGTACGTTATAGATGCATATCAATTTTTATTATGCTCGAGTAATTGTAACACCATTAAAATGCATTTAAATCATTTTTTCCCCATTGCCCGTAATGTAACGGAATATTTTTTATTGTTTCTGTAATTGATCTATGCATCCGATTTTCATAAAATTTAAAATGACTCGATAAAATTATGTAATAATTATATATTTTAAATTTCAAACGATTCAGCTGGGTAGTTTTTGAATTGTTATATGCGGACGGACGGACTGAACGACAACTATAGGTGCTACGTATTTACATAATTACGAACGCACCTAAAAACGAATATCTTTTGGATAACCCTGTCAAAACTAATGTAGTAAAAGCATTCAAACTGTATATTATGATTAAGTGGCTTATTGTTATAAACTTTTTTTTTCCATGCGGATGTTATGTATACTTGTAGAAAAATTAAGGTTTTTACAAAAACAGTTCCACATGTTTGCAAATCTTTTGATTATAATTTGCAGGATTCTTTGATTAATATAAAATAATGTTCCTTTCCGAAAATATGACAAACAACATTATACACAATCCCTGTAATCAGAATTAAAAAAATAATAAAAAATGTATGAAAAATGAGCGCATTTACTAAGTACGTTTTCTCTGCGCATGCGTGAACGCTATCAAAATTTCATTTGCATATTGTGTTAGCTGAATGTATAGATCAGCTTTTATGAAAGTCTCAAAAACATAGCATGATAATTCAGAAAATTATCATCAATAGAATAAGCTCAAAATCCATTGTTCCCAAAAGAAGGCAAAAAGATGAAGGGCTGTATCCAAATACAGTACATGTGCAATATTGTGTATGCTGTATTAACACAAATCAATGAATTTATAGGTACAGGCCCTCATCTTTTTGCTTCCTTTTGGGAAAAACTGATATTGAGCTTATTCTATCAACTGTAATTTTCAGAATTTTCAAGCTATGTTTTTGATATTTTCACAAAAGTTGCTCTATATATTTTGCTAACATATTATGTAAATTATATTTCGATTGCGTTCACGCATGCGCTGTGAAACATTTAGTAAACCTGCTCATTTTTAATAATTTTATTTTTTAATTCTGATTAGGTATTATGTACAATGTTTGTCATATTTTCTGAAAAAAACATTTTTTACATTAAGGGCTCAGCAAATCTTAGGATAAAACCTTGGCGAAATTTGGGACTGTTTTTATAAAAAACTTTAATTTCTCTAAGGATATACTGCTATCCTCATAAAAATGAACACAGTTCATTACAATAAGTAATTTAATCATAATCTACAGTTTGAATGCGTTTGCTACATTAGTTTTGACAGGGTTATCGAAAAAGATAACTCTGGGTCTCAAGAGGTTATTGTTATGAACTTCATTATTTTTATAATTATCAGTCATGACAGGCTCAAGACATGAATGCAAATTATAAAGTAAGAAATACATCCTTCCGAAACAAATTGTTATTTTGTTTAGTTCTGCTATGTGTTAGGCTCTATTCACACTAATTTCTCTTTTTAGCTCACAGGTTTTCATAGCCTGAGAGCTTATGTGCCCGTCCGTTCTGTATGTACGTTCGTACGTGCGTAACGCGATAACTCATGATAAAAATATCGGATCCACTTGAAATTTTGTATATAGGTATATCCTGATAAGGCGCTTCCCTGATTAGTTTTTTGAGTTCATTCGATATGTATAAGAGGGGGAACGGGGGGCTCATGCCCCTCTCCTTAATTGATATAAATGGGATTTTCAAGCAGAATTAACAGTTTTCGTTAAAAATTTAGATATAGGATCATTCTGATGAGGCGAGTCCGTGACTGTTTTAGGTGTTCATTGAATAAGTATAAACAGGCGGAACGGGGGTTCTAATGCCCCTCCCCTTAACTTGTATAAATGGATTTTTCAAGCAGAATTGTCAGATTTCGTTCAAATCTCTGAATAGTTTTGGAATTTTAATGGTTAAGTATAAAAGAGGGGAATAACTCCTCTTAAATTATATAAATGCTAAATGGGTTTTTATTAAGAATTATCCGATTTGCTCTGAATTTTGGATATAGATTTTTTATATGATAAAGCATGTCCTTGATAGTTTAGGAGGTTCGATGATTAAGTATAAAAAAAAAGAGGAAAGGGGAGAGCTGTTTCCCCTTCTTAATTTGTTTTTCGAACGGAATTAACGAAAATACAAGGCTGTAATGTACAATTAGTATGCGTAGCCTGTGAGCTCAATGCCATCAGTTTAACTGGGCAATATTCTTTTTATTTGTAACATTGTTTATATACGTGAAAAAAAAAAAGTAAAGATTTGTATCCTATAGAAAACATCAGGTCTGAAGAGGTTCTTCATTTAAGCCGATATACAGCTCAAATCAGTGAGTAATGTTGGAAACTTCGGAAGGAAGAAACGACACTGTTGCATTATAGATGATTTCGTCCTGCCAAATTTTGCACAGCATTTGGGGCTGTGCAAATATAACGTTATCATTTTAGGGGGGGGAGTCTGGTATATGATATCGTAAAATATCTCTAAGGGGAGGTCTGTCTTTGATATGTTATCTTTTTTTTTTTAGCCTATTATCCATTTTTTATGAAAATGCAAAGTTATCATTAAAATCACTAAATTATTGTAATTTTTTAAAATTCTAAAATATGTAATATCCCAATGTTTGAGATTTCTATTCTTCATACGTGTATGCATACATAATTATGATTTGACAAGTAATATGTGAAATATATTTGAAATGAATATTGTGTTTACTTAAAAATAAAATAGAAAGAGAAGGAATGTTTACCCATTTGCTTTGTTGAAAAAAATTTCTTCCTGTCCTTTCATAATAGTAACCATTTCTTTTAAGTGTTACTTGACGTAAAGTTTTTCATGTGCAAAGTGATATTTTGTTTATTTGATTCGTAAAATAAATGTTACATCACTTCGAATAAATAAATAAATTCTAGAAATCAAAAAATTTTTACACTTTGATAATCATTACCAGGGATATACCATGATATCATTACCAGGGGTGGGGGTGGGGGAGGGGTCGAGGGATGATAACGTATGATATCGAAAGGGGGGAGGGGGTCCAAAATTACCAAAAAGTTGATAACTTTATATTTGTACAGCCCCTTTTCGCCGAAAACGAATTTGCAACGAAACTGCGATTTTGGGCCGAAAGCGAAAACGAAACCGAATTTTCGGTCGATCACTTACGAAAACATCTATTGGATGGTAAATGCTCTTTGAGTGAAAGCGACAGGTGAAAAATATCAAGCTCTTATGACATTTATCTTTTTTTCGTCAAGATCTGCGGATGTGACGTCGTTTTGGGGGAGTTATTCCCTTTTCCTCCGTTTCACATTCTCTTTTCGTCAAATGTGAACAAGAGGGTTTCTGACATGATGTGTCACAGATGTTCAGTTTTTAGATCTTAATTAAATTATACCAGTTTCTCCGAAATCATTGCATGTTTAAATAGTTTGCGGGGGGAAAAATAGCATCTATAGGGTGATCCTAAAGTGTTTGACAGAAATGAAAGGATAAATCAGACATACGGAAACAGACAAAATTCCATACGAGTTTACAAGATCTCTGTTCACTTCATTGGCATAGCCATTCAAAAATATAACAAATCGGAAATTGCAGTTCAAGCGTAGCAAATGAGGTACTATAACGAAGTTCTAAAAATACTCAGATCTTGGTATAATGGTATACAGTACTTCGGATGCAGTACAGTAGCCGAAATCTTTTGTGTGTCTCTGTAAGTACTATATGCTTTCTATTATACTGGAAGTAACGTGTAATAAACTTCAGCAACGTACGTCTTCTTTATGAAATGTGAAATAGTGTAAGGTAATTAAAACGTCCCAAACAATGTTTCCCTTCTATATACTTTTGTAGTGGAACATTTTTGTGTGGACCTGTAAATTAGTAAAAAATATTCTTTTCTTCACATATTGTTCAGAATGTAAAATTTAGTATATTATACTTCGTAGATTCATAATAATTTTATTATGTTCGAAAAAGTGTGACACCATTAAAATGTGCTTGAAACTATTTTTTCGATATTGACCGTAATGTAACGCTATACTTTTGTTGTCTCTGTAATTGAACTATGTGTCCAATTTTCATAAAATTTGAAAAGTCTCGAAAAAATTGTGCAACAATTATGTATTTTAAATTTCAAATGATTAGGTTGGGTAGTTTTTATACTTTTATAAATTTTATATTTTTAACTTTTGCGACAAAATGTTGAAAAATTGCTTTTTTTTATTTTAAAGTAAAAATTTTCTATTTTTCAGATGAGAAATCAATAATACACAGATATTATTGCTTGTCCCTCAAGGCATTAAGAAACGTCTGTCTTTTTGTGTGCATTTGTAATTATGTAAATATAGTCTGAAAACGCATATTGGCTGTCCACATATAATAGAGCAAAAACTACCCAACCGAATCGTTTGAAATTTAAAATATATAATTGTTACATAATTTTGTCGAGTCACTTCAAATTTTCTGAAAATCGGATGTATAGTTTAATTACAAGGATAATGAAAAGTAGGGCCATAGCTAGAAGTGAATAATAGGAAGGGGGAGGACTCAAGAAAATTTAGGGGGGAGGGGACTCATTTTTTCGGCCTGTGTGTGACGTAGAAAGATAAATTAATGCATATTCACATTTGCAGTTAATATTTCGCATTAAACTGTTTTAATAACTTCATTTTATGCTAAGAAAAGAAAACGATGAGGAAAAATTCGAAAGTTTAACTAGTACAATATTAAACATCATGTTACTTTCATACATGCATATAGGATGAATTAGTGTTCAAACACTTATTTTAGTTAGGATTTAGTATTTCTGCAAAACTGTGAAAGGGCCTCAAAACTGAATTAGATTTTTGAACCGAATTCCATTCGAATTTTCAGAACTTAATTCCATTTAATGATTTTAGAATAGTTTCCAAGGGAGGCTCAAAATGTTTTCGGCAGTGGGCTTAGCCCCCCCCCCCCCCCCTAGCACCCTCTTAGCTATGGCCCTGATCAAAAGTATTCAGTTGCATTACGGCAAATGGAAAAAAAATAGGTTCAAGTACATTTTAATGATGTTACGTTCTTTCGAAAATAATAAAATTGATATGCATCTACCGGGTGTCCTGAAAAGGACTGAACGATTTTAAAAATCAATAACTTGAAAACTTTTACAGATATTTGAAAAATTCTTGCACGAGAGTTATCTAAAAGGTCAAAAGTTTTTTTCACTGTGATTCTGTATTTTAGTTCAAATTTCAAACAATAGATGGCGCTGAGAGCGCTAGGTGCTCTGTCGAGGTGGAAACTGGCGTACTTAGTACAGATGCCAACTAAGGAGATTTGAGGTATGGAATGGGTCTCATTGGAAAATGCACTTTTGCTTTTCTTTCCCAATTTTGAATTCAATCCATATAATTTTGTTTTTGTTGGCGTCAGCGCAATAATAGAGAAAAATATTATTTCCATGGGAGCGACTCCTCTTAAATCGAAATACGTTTAACAATAAAATTCGAAATACCGTCTTTTAATAATAATAATAATTATTATTATTATTATTATTTACATTCCATGAATATTAGGATTTTTTTAAACCACGGTACCTTATTCATCTATTTATTTGCATGGGTATTTTTAAAACTTTATTTAGATCACCGGGCATGTTCGGTATTGCATATAAAGTATGGTGGATTAACAATTCATTTACAGGTACACGCAAAAGATTTTATTACATCATGATCTATGTTCGAAAATCGTTTGCAAAGTACATTAGCGACTTAAATGTATTGAAACTTATATAAATCGCTGAATTTCATTGCAACATGACTATGATAGAATAAGGTATTCATAGCATTTGTCGTCCATTTACAGGGGCACACAAAAATAAGCCGATTACAGTGCTGAGTTTGAATAATTTTACTGGAAATGTATTTTCTATCTGTTTTTTTAGGTATGCTCGTAATTATATAAATACGTATCACCTATTGTCGTCGTCTGGTCCTTCCGCCTGCCTGTCTGTCCGCATATAACAGTGCAAAGACTACTTTGTCGATTCGTTTGAAATTTTAAATATGTATTTGTTGAAGTATTTTGTAAAGTTATTTCAAATGTTATGAAAATCGGATGTATAGTTCCAATACAGGGACAATCAAAAGTATTCTGTTACATTAGGCCGACAGAGGAAAAAATTAAAATGCTTTTTAATGATGTTACACCCGTCCGAACCCAATAAAATTGATATGCATTTATGAAGGATATTAAATTACAAATAACATAGAATAAGCTGCACAAATAATGGTTATTATTCATTTACAGGGCCACGCAAAATAATTATGTAATATAAAGCTATAGAAGGGAACTTTATTTGCCTATATTTTTGTTTTGTTTCACATATAATAAAATTGTTATGAGTTGCTTCAATTTACTTCAAGTTACTTCCTGTGTAATAGAAAATGCGAAGTATTTACAGGGACACACAAAAGATTTCGAATACTATGCTACATCAAAAATGCTGTACATTTACGAAAATTGCCCGAAGTATTTAGTCTTGACATGATTTTTTTTTTTAAGTTTTGCATATTACGTTGAGTGTATAAATGGCGCAAATCATATAGAGGGCTTCACAAAAAATTTCGCCTTCCTTACTGAGTCTGAAAGAAAACACCTTAAAGGTGGTTTTAAAAAATGAACTATGCATTTTCACGCTGAACAATT
Organism: Maratus speculifer; assembly: GCA_964019185.1. NCBI lineage: Eukaryota > Metazoa > Arthropoda > Arachnida > Araneae > Salticidae > Maratus > Maratus speculifer. The sequence goes on from OZ025297.1 coordinate 183,922,216, forward strand.
ATAAGGATATTACAATATGTTTAAAGAATAGAAATGGAATGCTATAGAGAGTCACGCAAAAAATTGGATACATAGCCGGCTCTGGATGGTAATCTCTGGAAGTGTGATTTCATTAGTTTAAAGCATGTTTCAATTTTAAATAAATTTTAGCTAAATAATGGCGTGTATTTAAATATAGTAGGTATAATACAGGGCTATAAAAAGAATTCAAATATGCTTCCGTCTATTTCAATAAATTGCTGAATGTCAAATCTGAGCCTGACATGCGTTTTTAAGTTTCCAACAAAGTTGAAAGTATTTATGATTTTTATTTAGTTAGCCGACAGTCTGTCTGTCTTTTCAAACGCTAACTTGCGTTAAAATAGTTGAATTGCTCTGTAATTTATATATGTAAATGAGATTTATAATGCCGTGTTCGGTATTGAAAACAATGTATGCAGCGTTCATCGTTCATTTACAGAGACACTGAAAACTATTTCATTATATTATGGTCTATGAGGAAATTTCGTACTTAGCACCTATAGACATCATCTAATATGTTCGTTTATTTGTCCGCATATCGTAGCGCAAAAACTCATTAACATATATCAATTACGGAGCAATTCAATTATTTTAACGCAAGTTAGAGTTTGGAAAAACAGACAGATGGCTATCTAAGTAGAAGTCATAAATACATTCAACTATGTAAAGTATTAAAAAAATGTTAGACTAAAATTTTACATTCAGCAATTTATTGAAATAGACGGAAGCTATTTGAATTCTTTTGTATAGCCCTGTATTATACCTACTATCTTTAAATATACGCCATTATTTAGCTAAAATCTATTTAAAACTGAAACATGCTTTAAAATAAGGAAATCACACTTCCAGAGATTACCCTCCAGAGCCGGCTATTTATCTAATTTTTTGTATGACTCTGTATATCATTTCATTTTGATTCTTTAAACACTCGTAAAATACTTAAAGTTGTTCAGCATAAAAATGCATAACTCATTTACAAACCACCATTAAGATGTTTTCTTTCACACTCAGTAAGGAATGCGAATTCTTTTGTGTAACCCTGTATATGTTTTGCACTATTTACACACACAGCATAACATGCCAAAATTTAGTGAAACTTAAAAAAAATAATCATATAAAAACTAAAAACTTTCCTCAATTATCATTAATATACAGCATAGTATCCGAAATCTTTTGTGTGTCCCTGTAAATACTTCGCATTTTCCATTACACAGGAAGTAACTTGTAATCAACTCAAGCAACTTATAACAATTTTATTATATGTGTAACAAAATTTAAATACTCCGCAAATAATGTTCCTTTCTATACCTCTATATTACATAATTATTTAGTGTGGCCTTGTAAATTAATAATAATTACTAGCAGGGGTGACCGAGCTCAGCTCGGTCAAAATTAACTTTGTAACTTTGTCAAAATTATCTTTGTACTCGATATAGTATTCTCACTGTATCATTCATTCTGCATTATTACTGTAAAACATGTTATTAATAATAGTATTATTTACAAAAACAATCAATAAGAAAAGTATGTTTGTATGCACATGTTCATAAATTTTACAACAAAAGGACATCAATCCAAATCACTTTTTTAGCTCGACTCTGATTAGTTTAACTATGCATCTTCAATGCTATTAAGAATGTATAAGAAATTTCTTCACATTCTGAAAGACAATATTTTTTGCCAGATATAGCCAAATTTGGACACATGCTTTCATTTGGTGCTAAATACATGTTTTGGTTTCGTAATCTTAATTGTTGATTTTTCGGCCAAATTTCGCCAGTATTTTGTCAAATCTCGCCAACTTATTGGCTTTTGCCATATTCTCGTGATCCTGACCCTTATTACCAAAATCATCCACTAATCAAATGTGATCAAACATGTGACTTAGCTCAATGGTCTTCAGGTAATCAAAAACAGTAGAGTATAAAATGAATCAAAATCGTGTAAGCCATTTCTTAAGTAAAATTAGCTTGACAGCATTCAGCAATGAAGCGATATGACCCCCTAATATAATTTTGTTTAATATGCAACTCAGCCCAATAGTCTTCTCGTGACAAAAGACGTTATTCGTTGCAAAATTTAGATAAAATTGATTGAGTCGTTGATATATATAATTAAAATAACCCAAACCCATCAAGACCTAAAACGACCCACTAATTGAATTTTTACGAGCATGTGTCCTAGCTCAATGGTTTTCTCTTGCCCGAAAATGATATAATAGAAAGTCTACTCAAAATGGTGAGAACGATGTTCTAGATAAAATTAGCATGACCCACAAATGACCCTTATATCGAAATCTCTCGAACATGTGACCTAGCTCACTAATTTTTGTGTGCCGAGAAACGTTAGATACAAAATTTAGATAAAATCGATTGAGCCAATTTTTAGGTATAAATAGTTTGAACTTGACCAATTATGACCCAAAATGACTCATTAATCAAATTTTCTCAAATCGATTTTTTTCAATGACCTAACCCAATGATTTTCTTGTGTCCGAAAACGATAGAATATAAAATTTAGTCAAAATTGCGCGAGACATTGTCAAGATAAAATTAGAATAACCCAAAAGTGACCCACTGATCGAAATTTCTCAAACATGTGACCTAGCCCAATGATTTTCTCGTGCCAAAAATATGCTGTACACAAAATTTCGTTAAAATCGATTCACCCGTTCTTTAGATATAGCTTGACCATGACCCATTATGACCCACAAATGAACCTTATAATCGAAATCTCTCGAAAATGTGACTTAGCCCATTAGTTTTCTCGTGTATAAATATTGTTACACACAAAATTTTTTTAAATCGATCCTGCCGTTGTTTAAGTATAAATAGCTTGACCCAGACCTTTATGACCCATTAATCGAAATTTCTCGATCATGTGACCCAGCCCAATGATTTTCTCCAAAATGACCCATTAATCGAAAATTCTTGAACTGCGACCTAACCCAATAATTTTCTCGTGTCAAAAAAACGTTATATACAAAATTTCGTTAAAATTGATCCATATGTTCTTTAGATATAGCTTGGCATGGCCCATTATGACTCATCATGACCCATAATTGACTCTTATAATCGAAATATCTCAAACATGTGAGATAGCCCATTAGTTTTCTCGTGTCAAAAAACTGTTACATACAAAATTTCATTAAATTTGATACTGTCGTACTTTAAATATAAAAAGCTTGACCCAGACCTTTTATGACTCAAAATGACCCATTAATCGAAATTTCTTGAACTGCGACCTATCACAATAATTTTCTCGTGCGAAAAAAATGTTGTATACAAAATTTTGTTAAAATCGATCCACCTGTTCTTTAGATATAGCTTGACCATGACCCATTATGACCCATCATGACCCACAAATGACTCTTATAATCAAAATCTCTCGATCGTGTGACTTAGCCCATTAGCTTTCTCGTGTCAAAAAACTGTTACAGGCAAAATTTCGATGAAATTGATTCTGCCGTTCTTTAAATATTAATAGCTTGACCCAGACTCTTAATGACCCATTAAATTTGTTTCTCAAATATGTAACCTAGCCCAATGTTTTTCCCGTGCCCGAAAACCATAGAATGCAATTTTTAGTCAAAATTGATGCGGGAAAATCTCTAGATAAAAATAGCATGACCCACAATGACCCCCAAAATGACCCACTAATCGAATTTTCTCGAACATATTACCCAACCCAATGGTTTTCTTGTAATCCAAAACGATAAAATATAAAATTTGGTCAAAATCGTTAGAGCCGTTTTTTAGATAAAAATGGCTTGACCCATAATGACCCAAAAATAACCTAAAATGACCCATTAATCAAAATTTTTCGAACATGTGACCCAGCCCAATAGTTTTCTCGTGCCAAAAGACGATTGGATACAAAATTTCCTTAAAATCGATCCAGCCGTTCTCTAGATATAAATAGCTTGATCCTGACCCATTATGACCCAAAATGACCCAATAATCGAATTTTCTCGAACATGTGACCTAGCCCAATGGTCTTCTCGTGCCCGAAAAAGGTAAAATCCAAATTTTTGCGAAAATCGTTAGAGCCGTTTTTGAGATAAAATTTACCCCCACACACACACAATTTTTGCTCGCATTATAGTATAAGATACTTTGCGCAGCAGCATTCTACATCTTTTGAATTTTTAGCACTTTCCAACAAAGTTGAAAAGTGCTGATGCATTCGGTTTGTCTGGCCGTCTGTCCGCGCTCTAACTCCCGTAAATATACTCGGATTGCTATGAAATTTTTATACATTATTGAGGTTTACCCTAGCACGAACCCTATTGGAAATGAAGTATCTACCATGATTAGTTTATCTACAGAGAGAATCAAAAGTTTCCCATTACATTATGACCTATGGGGAAAAATCGTTAATATACTCGGATTGCCATGAAATTTTAGGAGGTTATTGACATTTACCCTAGCACAAGTCCTATTGAAAATGAAGTTTCTATCATGATTAGTTTATCTACAGGGCGAATCAAAAGTTTTCCATTGCATTGCGGTCCATGGGGAAAATCGTTAATATACTCGGATTGCCATGAAATTTTAGGACGTTATTGACGTTTACCCTAGCACAAGTCCTATCGAAAATGAAGTTTCTACCATGAATAGTTTATCTACAGGGCGAATCAAAAGTTTCCTATTACATTACGGCCTATGGGGAAAAATCGTTTCAAAGGAATTTTAAAGATGTTATACCCTGTAAACATATTAAAATATGCATTCTATAAAATATGAGTTGAAAATGTAGCTATTAGTCATTTACAGGGCCACACAAAAGAATTCCATTAGATAATGGTAAAAGGGGGAATTGTGTGTGACATATTTTAAATATATTAAGCTTTTTCATGTATAATAAAATTGATATATGTCACTGAAGCTTAATATAAATTATACGCTACTGTCTTGCATAATATGAAGTACATAGCATTTACAGGGCCATACAAAAGATTTCAAATAGTATATTCTTTCCGAAGTACCGTATATGTGTCCGATGATGGCTGATGGAGGGATGAAATGCATTTTAATTATGATATACGCGTTTATATTTCGCTAAATATATGCACATTATATGGTGTGTATAAATGTTATAGTTGATATACAGGGTTACCCAAAAGAGCTCACCAACGTTACAGAATATGAGCGTAAATTATTTAAACGTGATTCTTAAATAAGCTATGCGTTTTTACGCTGAGCTGCATTCAATTTACTGAGAAATGTTTGCAGAATATAGATAAAGGGATATACAGGGCCACGCAAAGAATTCGGTACATGGACGCCTATGAATGATAATTTATGAGAATGTCATTTCAGTTGTTTTAAAAGTGTTTTAGTTTACAATAAATTTTAGCCTAATGCTGACGTGTAATAAAGGTACAATGTAAACTACAGGGCTGAACAAAAGTATTCAAGTATGTTTCCATCTAATAGTATGAATTGCTGAAAAAGAAATTTCAAGCTACTGGGTATTTTCTTGCTAAGCTAAATTTTCCCATTATATGAACTGACATATGAAATATAGGGCTGTTCTAATGTACTGGAATACATATTTGGGTATATTTGGCTATACACTATTATTTCCCTAAATAATAAAGTTTTCACGTATAAAAACATTTCATATTTATTTACTTAGAAGGTGTCACAAATAAAAAATAAATTAAAGAGTTGACATGTTTCGGTTCATTAATAAGAACCGTATTCATAACATATAAAATCAGTAGAAAATTAAATGACACTGGATATAAATATAATTTAAAAATCAAAACAAAACATTGCGCCCGCTATGATCGTGAATATAGCCATTGCCAACGCGGGTCATAGCGGGCGCAATGTTTTGTTTTGATTTTTAAATTATATTTATATCCAGTGTCATTTAATTTTCTACTGATTTTATATGTTATGAATACGGTTCTTATTAATGAACCGAAACATGTCAACTCTTTAATTTATTTTTTATTTGTGACACCTTCTAAGTAAATAAATATGAAATGTTTTTATACGTGAATGAAAAAAGGTGAAATGATTTTGTTTTAGTTTTTTGAAAAAACGAAAGCTAACAACAGTTTTAACATAATAAAGTTTTGTTAAAGATTTCATTAAGTGTTGGAAAGTGCTTCATAATCTATGCTTAAAGCATGATTTTTCTTGCTTGTGATATCCTTCATAAAGGTATATCAATTTCATTATGTTCAAACGGCTGTAGCACCATTAAAAAGCATTTGAAACTATTTTTCCCATCGGCCATAATGTAACGGAATACTTTTGATTAACGCTGTACTGGAAGAATACATCCGATTTTCATAAAATTTGAAATAACTCGACAAAATAATTCGACAATCATATATTTAAAATTTCAAACGATTGGAAAAAGTAGTTTTTGCACTGTCGTATGCGGACAGACAGACAAACGAATGGACCAGACGACGACTATAGGTAATACGTATTTATATAATTACGAGCGTACCTAAAAAAGCAGTTAAATTTAAAAGCGCAGGCCGAAATTGAAAATGCATCTCGAGTAATAATAATTTAAAAATACTACTGTAATCGGCTTACTTTTGTCTGCCCCTGTAAATGAGCGACAAATGCTATGAATACCTTATTCTATCATGATCATCTTGCAATGAAATACAGTGATTTATATCAGTTTCAATACATTTCAAACAGTTTAAATCATTAATACACTTTGCAAACGAGTTTCTTTTATAGATTATTGTGTAATGGAATCTTTTGGGTGCACCTGTAGATAAATTATTAATCCCACATACTTCATATACAATAAGGAAAGGGCATGTTTACAAACAAACACTTCTGTCAACCAATCTACCGCTACATTTCTTGTCATAGCGATCATTGTAGGAATCATCTTGACGACATAGCCCAATCATATCATACTTACTTATGCAATGGCAAACTTAGACCAATCAAATTCCCGGAGTTCATCCGTACAGTGTCAGTCGTTAAAGAACGGACTGGTTTTTCTCCCTTATCCACAGTAATTCGTCCACAGTGACGTCAGCTGCCCTTTCCTTATATCAAACATGCGCGGGTGCCCTAAATAAAGTTTAAAATATACCCAGATAAATAAATAGATGAATAAGATACCCTGTTTTAAAAAATCCTAATATTCTTGGAATGTAATAAATAAAATACGGTATTTCGAATGTTGTTGTTTAACACATTTCAATTTAAGAGGAGTCGTTCCCATGGAAACAATATTTCCCTATATTATTGTACTGACGCGACGCCAACAAAATCAAAATTATACGGATTGAAGTCAAAATCGGAAAATAAAAGCAAAAATATATCGTGCATTTTCCAACGAGACCCACTCCCTACTCTAAATCTCCTTAATTGGCACCAGTACTAACAAGGAAGGTCTCCATACGGGCATAACCGGAAAAATATGAAAAAATTACAGAATGTTCTTCTCGTGTGGATATATACGTTTATGAAAAAAATTTCGGCGGAACCTCCCTTTAGTAACCGTAAAAAAAATAATGAAAATTTCGTTACTTGGCGATTTATCGTCGGTTGGCGATGGAATGTAAGTTTAAAAAATACTTTATGTCAAATACACTTCAAGAAAAAAAAAAAGTTTCATGTTCAACTTGTTTTGATAAATTTAATTTAAATAACTTTAGTTTTGTAAGTTTTAGTTTGTTTTAAGTATAATTTTGTTATATCGATAATTTATATATAATTATATCCAAATTTAATCATTAAAATTTGAGATTTAAAACTAAATTCATAATTTAAATTAATTAAATTTGTTTCAAGCTCAAAGTCCAAATGAAAACTGTCGATTAGATTTTGTTGCCATGGAAACAACTGGATTTATATTTGAATACGCTTAAATGTATGAAGATAATTTTTCTCAGTGTGATTTTTTTAATCTATGAAAACATTTTTTCCAGTGATTAATTGTCTGAGCGAAGCGAAGTCTTATACTCAGAGTACGTAACGATATTAAAAGTCAAAAAAATTCTTTCGTCAAGCAAATCTCAAAAAGTACTTGTCGGATTTTGATTCTGTTTGTACCAGTAGGTACCTATGAAGGTAATCTGGTGAATGCACCTACTACGAAAAATTAGTTCCAAATAGTTTAAAAGTTATATTTAAAAAACTGATAAAAAAAAAACACAATTTATTTGCATACGTCACAGAAATTTGGTGTGCGTCATTTTTCACCAGCTGGATATTTTCGTAGACAACCGAATCAGAGTACATGGAGCAAATAGTAATAGTGCGAACAAAGCGAAGTCTAATACACAGCTACGAAATGATATTGAAAATCAAGCATAATTCTTTCATCAAGCAAATCTGAAAAAATACACGTCCGATTTCGATTCTGATTGTAACAGAAAGTACCTATGAAGGTAACCTACTGAAAGCACCTACTAACAAAAATTAGTTTCAAATAGTTTAAAAATTACATTTAAAAAACTGCAAAAAAGCACAATTTGCATAAGTCATAGAAAATTGGTATGCGTCATTTTTCACCGGATGAATGTTTTCGTAGACAATCGAATTAGTTGGCGTAAATAGAAAACATTTACACACGCAGCAATATTGAAGTACAATAAAACATTAAAATTTACTAGGCAAGAAGAGAAATATGTTATATTTTTTTCTATTTAAAAGAAAAAGTCATAAAAACATTGATTTTGAGATAATCTCTCAATAGCATTTTTTAATCGCCAAAAGAATATTTTATACTTCGCGTGTGAAAATTAAAAACAATATATAAAATACTAGCAGGCTATGCCCGCTTCGCTGGTCCATATTTCCGAACGAACCTTGACTAAAAAAAAAATGGCGATTTAAAAATTTTATTTTAAAGCAGTATAGACCACCCTGGAATGTTCTTCCGTATTGCTGAAAATCATGCCAACTCCATTGCAATATTGTACTATTGTAAGTCTTGGCGAAAATTTGAGCAATTAAGCACCATCCCTTTTATTTTATCATTTATAATAGAGTTTCGTATGAACATGAGACCGTTATGACAACATGAATCAAAATGTTCTCGAGTCATCACACTATTAGATTAGAGGGCATTGCAATGATTAGTGAGATTGATTATCAAACTCTATTAACTTTCGGATTGTACATTATCATTTCTTAGTTCTTAAAATCCCGACATCTGAACTGGCACTATGTGTAGTTCTGGTAGCCTACATACAATGTCATTTCATGTTACATTTTTTAATAAACGTCCTCTTTTAGCAGGTCTACTGTGGTTTCCTATCTACCTTAATCTGTTCCAGCAAGAATACATAGCGTAAAAAATGTAAAGAATTATTGACAGATAAAGAAGAGTTTTTGTTTGTTTGTATTTATGACGGCCATTTATCTACACGTGGGATATAGGCCCTAAGGAAAGGATGTCCTCTGTGGGGGTGGCAGACGAAGAAGGGTGTTTCACTTATATATTTAGTAGAACAATGAAGCATAAAAAGTATGTTTTAAAGCAGTATTATTTGAATAACATTAAAATTACATCAGTTTCACTGCCTCTTCCTTTTATAAAACAGTTGCTAACATGTAGTCACTAAATCAAAATAATCTTGATGACTAAATTTTGTAGAAAAATAAGTCTTTAGTTTGCATCTAATAAAATCTTTCTACCTTCTGTAATCGATTCCATTATGATTTTTAGTGTCAAACATTAGAAGTGCTAGAAACGATATTGTTACAAATGTACCAGACTTATTTCATGTTTGTCCTCAAATAAATGTGAAATTTACGATCATCCATTATTGACATTTAATGTTATAGCTTGACGATAGTTTTTTGTTCGACTACTTGATTATTCCGTCGATCAATTTCGCCAAATTATACAAATGGACATAATTTTTATTTTAAATAACCAAAGAATCAATAAATTACTAAAATGTTAATAGAAATAGAAATAAACATCGAATTAAAATTGGTTGATGAAGTAACAATTACGTATAACAAATTTAATGTCAAATGGTCGATGGGATTATCAAGATTACCAAATTATATAAACAAATTGTATAAACAATAATATTGCCAATAATATGTAGGGCAGATGTCATCTACGGATCCCGTTGGCGCGATTGCAGCAAATTGCGATTTTATGCCTCACGTGGTAATCCGGTAATAGTTGATTATTTTTGAGTAAATTATTTCATTATTTTTCTTTTCTCTTTTAAAATTATATAAATTGTTTTGTTCCATAATTATTTATTGACTTAGTTTATAATTATTATTTCCTTTTTAAAATAATAGAAAATAAATAAGAGTAATATAAAAAAAAAAAAAAAAAAAAAAAAAAAAAACGTAAACAAATAATAAAAAATTCGCCATTTCGATAGTTTTTTAAAATAACATCAAGCTTAATTCTCCAGTCGGGCAGCAATAGTAAATTTTCTTTTCTTCGTCTGTTTCATAATAAAAAAAACATAAATTTAATAACTTCTAATTAAATAATCTGACTAATTTTCTGTAATCGGATTTATGATCTAAAAGTAGCCTTAATACATAAACAAAACAGTGCAGTTGTCATGTACGCGCTGAGGTCGGTGCGATAATTTTTTACACTAATTTGGCGGAAAAATCGTTTTCGAATACCAGTTTCATATATATATTTAAATTATTTTCTATTATTTAAAAAATAATAACAATTAGTATTTAAATAATAAGTATAGAACAAAACAGTTTACATAATTTTAAAGAAGAGAAAGGAAATAAATTTTTTTTTATTAATAATTAAATAACAATAGTCGGGTTGCCATGCCAGGCAAAATAACATTAATTTAGTGTCCATTAGTTACCTCGGTGTGTATATGATATCTGTGCAAACAAAACTTCCGATAATATAATAAATGACGTCATATTTATTTTCCTTTGAATTTTTTTTATTTTAATTTTTCACGTGGATACTGTTCAACTAAAAATTAATTGCCGAGGAGAAATTATTTTCCATATTTTGATTTTTTTTTGGCAACGGGAAAGAAAATGGTTATTTTTTATCGGAAAAATTTTAATTGATTCTGTATGAAAAATAATGAAATTTTGAATTATTAAGGAAAATATTTGAATAAATCAATTAAAAATTAGCCTATGTTCACCGGAAATAGTGTAGCTATCCAACGGTGAAAGAATTTTTCAAAACCGTCAAGTAGTTTCGGAGCCTATTCAATTCAAACAAACAAACAATCAAATCTTTCCTCTTTATAATATTAGTATAGATTTCTACATCAGACGACATCATTTCTACTTATTATATTTATTTTTATAACACGCTTTCTTTTAACTTACATTTTGTTTATGTGTGGAAGTCAATTCTCGTGACTTACTTTTTTGGCGCGATTTTCTTTTTTATAACGGCAATTTGGCGAAAACCTTGTTTTCGAATACTGGTTTCATGTACATTTTTAAATTATTTTCCATTATTTTAAAAAGCAATTTACAGTAAGTAAAAAATAAAAAATAATAATTAATAATCATATAAACAAACAATTTACATAATTTTAAAAAAGAAAATGAAAGTAAAAGAACATTTTATTAATAAATGCGTGTTTGACATCTGTGCCAATTTTTCACCCATTTTCTGTAGGCAAAGATCTTTGAAATTAGGAATATGTATGTAATTTTGGGAGCAATAGAGGAATTGGACATTATTATTTTTTATTCGATTCCTAAGTAGGGCAACAGGGAGAATTTACTGAAACCCTTCATTCAAGAGTTTTTTGCTTAATTCTTTTACCGTCGGTTTTTCAAGAAAGAAAATTTTCGGTAAATAAATCAGGAAATTGTTTTGAATAAATGAGGTTAATTTTACAATAAAAAATACAGTGTATATGAATTATTTATTATTTTGTAATTCTACGATTAAATTAGCTTATTTTCATCATTCCAATTTAACACAGTATATAGCCAATTAAAGGTTTCATCTCACTTTCCTCCGCAAGCATTTGAATATTTTTTATCAGCATTCTCGCTCAGACTAATCCCTCTGAGGGAAGTCCTAGTTAAATAAATACTTCAACAAGTAATATATATATATGAAATACAATATGTATGTATATGTATATAATATATTAAACTATCTCATTGTTTATGTTTAAATTTATTAAATACCGTTTACACGCATTCTAAATATCCAATAGTTTTGAGTTGCATTATAATCGTTTGCTTTTGGCGAGGAAAAAGACTGCTCACCAAATTGAGTGACTCTTTCGTCTTTTCAGGCCAAATATTCGAAAATATTTTATTTTTTTGCATATTTTCTAATGTGATTCCGCCGCTAAATTTGACTGATCCTTTATTACATACATAAGTACTTTAATTAGTATTTTTTTCATAAAATTCTGAGTATGCTCAGTATGGAGACCTTCCTTGTAAGTGACGTCTCAGCGCTCTCAGCGCCATCTATTGTTTATAATTTGAACTGAAATCCTGAATCTTAGGAAAAAAACTTTTGACCTTTTAGATTAGGGGTGCACAACCTGTGGCCCGCTGGCCAAACTGATACTAGTAATTTTATGCAGAATAATTTTCCTTATAATAATGACAGAAAGTTTGCTATGAAAGAAAACAAACGTCACTTTTCAAATATTCTGCTGTCAAACGATTTTCTGGCAAAAAGGTTGTGCATCGCAATTTTAGATAACTCTCGTGCAAGAATTTTTTAAATATCTGTAAAAGGTTGCAAGTTATTGATTTTTAAAATCGTTCAGTCCTTTTCAGGACACCCGGTTTGTAGTATATGTTAAAATATATATTATGTGCAATCTGTGGGGCAAAGAATATTTTTTATTAATTTACAGTGCTTCGCAAAAGTATTCCATTACGTAATAGTATAGAGGGAAACATTGTTCGGGGGCACATTTTAATTATGTTAAATTGTTTTACATTTTACGAAATTGATATAGGTTGCTGATGTTCACTAATTTTCAATCTTTTCAAGTTACTTGCTGAATAATAAAAAGTAGGTAATATTTACAGGGATACACAAAAGGTTTCGGTCACTAACTGTTTCCGAAGAAATTTATACTATTACGCCAAGATTTGAATATTTTTACAACTTCGATATAATACGAATGCACCCCATTTGCTACGCTTGACACACAATTTACGTCTTGTTTACAGTGTAGTTAAGGAACTGGAATTTAAGGTTAATATGGAATTGTAGCCGATAATAATTTCGATTTCGATTATTTATATTTATTAATAGCTACAAAATCGAAATTATTATCGGCTACAGAATGATTATTTTTCTTTTTTTTAGAGGCACAATTTACTTTCTATATACCACTGGTCGAATTGTTTTTCAGTGTCACTTTTAATAATAATGTAAGACATTCTAGCGGTATTTTGGACAGATTTTCTTTGGTTTGTGAAAATGAGAATTGTACGTGATGATACTACGATAAATGCTAAAAGCACACAATAACTTTGTGATTGAAACCGTTACTTACTATTGGCCACATTGGGAAATTATAGAGTGTATGAAGCAGTGTCACTTGGAAATGGATGGTTATTCTGATCTCTTAAAGAAATATCATCACATTTTTCGCAAAAGAAAACAAGTATGGTGTAGAATCATGAATGTTAAAGTAATGAATGAAAATTCAGATTTAGCTTGAAGTGAGGATCTCTGTATATGATTAAACAACTAATTTACAACATTAAGTTTATATGGAAGTTTTTGTGTATTTTCATACTTTTAATTAAACCTTCACTTTTGCCACAATACCTCACCTTCGTGTATGTATTTTTGATTAAATTATTTGTATACCAAAATCTTTACTGGCTCCCAGAAGTTAAGCAATACATACAAAATGCTACTTTTTGAGCAATAAAGTTAAGAACCGACGTTAGTATAACTAGAGATGTAAAATTTCCGGAAAAAAATAAATGGCGGAATAACCGGTAAAAAACTGGTTTTTTTCGGAAAAATTGATTTTTCATGATTGTTTCTCCCAAATAAATTATATTTTCTTAGAGAATATTAAATAATAAACATTTTTTTTCCCAATTTATTTGTATTAAAAGAAAATTATTTTCATTTTATATTACAAAATAAAAAGAAAGTAGCAAAGCCTGCTTTTAAAAGTTTTTTTTTTCAGCCTAAGATTTTTTATTAAATGTTATTGTTTGTTACATCATATCTCTGTTGAAATGATTTTTCAGTTACATGTTTAACTACCAATTGACCTAATGTAGAAACCTGAGCCAATATGTCTGCAGTTTGGAATGAAATAAATTATGCAATCCATTTATATAAGTATAGTTCTTAATAAGTAAATAATACTAGTTTAAAGAAATTACTGCAGTTTTGTCATTATTATGAATATCAGTATTCAAAAATTCCATTTTTTTAATGCATATTTTTACATCATTACATTTTTTCTTACTATTATAATTTTATTTCCTTTAAAAAATATGTTTAGTTTTGGTATAACTTTCCAATCTCAACACAAAAAATTTTCGATTTAGTTTTATAATCTAAATTCAAACAAAACTAAGTTTTAGTTTGTCTTACTCAGGTCTGCAACTAAAAAATAGCATAGGATTTATTGACTGTTAGATTTTCACTCATTTGTACTTTTTTTAATGCAAACTGCCCATGTTTTTGCAACATTACTGTACGTTATGGAGGTAAAATGGAGGTCAATTTTAGATTCAACATCTTTTAAAAAACATCCAGTTAATCAGCTATAACGAAATCTTGAAAATTGCAGCATAGTAGTGCCACCTACACAATTTACACCAAAAACTAAACAACATTAATATATATATTGTCTGTCTATAATTAATATATAACTGTCTGAAGCTGTAGTTTGATAAAAAATCGTCCTTTAGTTCTTGAGATAGAGCTATTGCGATAATCATGAATAATGCAGAATAGCAGTGTCATCTGTTGAACGATTTACACCAAAAAGTAATGAGCACAAAGTTATGTCAAAGATTGACTTAATCTGAAGTTTTATGAAAATACATACATTAGTTCTTTAGATAGAATTATTCTGGAAATTATGAATAATGCAGCATAGCAGCGCCATCGGTTGGGCGATATACACTAATAACTAAACACCTCGAGTTTATATCAAGGTGGAATTGAATCTAAAGTTTTGTGAAATTATGCGCATCAGTTCTTGATAGAATGCCCATAAAATTTTTTGTCACATACAGACTCACAGAGCGACAGATATTTTCCAAAAAACATCGAATCGTGTCCAAGATCTTCTAAAATGTTTAAATACACCAAAAACTGGAAGCCAAAATTTTCACGAATTCAATATTTACTTCTTGAAAAGATAGAAAAAAGGAATAAATGCATGCTTCAAATTTTATGTTAAATTTTTAATTTTAATATTTCCATTAATCGGCATATTATTGAAATAATTTTGTACATAAATTAATTTTTAAAAAGAGAAGTTGCATTTAATTATATATCTAGATTTTTTTTCATGTAATCCTGTTTTTGTGAAATTGTGAACTTCTTGTATATACTTTTACAAAATATAATCAGAATTTGTGAATAAGAAATTATTACTATATTTAGGTTCCTATTTAGACATTTTTAATAAGGTTATTTATACATATATACAACTTGATAAGATTCATCTGCTATATAGCATGAGATTTTTTTTTCTTGAATCACTGCATTTGCGAAAGATTAAATTTGTAGATTAAACTTTTTTCTGAAATATCTATTTTCAAAAGAAATTTTGCGAAGGGTCTTGTGTTTCAAACAAGAAAAAAATGTAAAGGATCCTTTCAAGTCTTCTCAAACAGATTTCTGCTCAGAGATCAGATTACCCACATTAAAGTTTTCATGTGGGACACTCAACATAAAAATAAATAAAATTAAAAGTATGAGAATGTAGCTATTACAAAATTTTCAACACATTATTTCATACATGAAATTTCAATTTTTCCAGTTCGGAAAAATTGAAAAATAAGCCTTCGGAAAAAAAAACTGAAAAAAACCCGTTTTTTTTTTTCTCCAATTTTCCGGTTTTTTTTCGAGCATTCCTATCTCTAACTCGAAGACATTCGCAAGCTACTGTTAAACTAATGGTTTTCTCAAACTAGTTTTAGGCATTTCAGTATTTTTTATTTTATTTTATTTTATTTATTATTATTATTATTTTTTTTCATAGGATACCCAAAGTCGATGTCGAACCGGGCACTTATGCATTTTTTTTTTCGACTTTGATTGCAAATTAGTATTAAAAACTGTAAAGATTATGATTTTATACTATAAAATGCTATGCTGAAAATATTACAATTAATCTTTTCCTGTTATATATAACTTGTACTTCGTATGCACATTTTATGGCTGATATGCTAAGAAGTAAAATTTGGAATAGAGAGCGTTTCTACAGTTCCCTCCCCCCTACCCTTCTCCATGCATGAAAGTTAATCTTTTCCTGGCACTGTTCTCTTTTATTCTCGTCTTTCTGTTCAAATTTTTTACAACAGTAAAGTCACTCCTTTAAAATACGTCAAGGCGTATTTTCACACCTTGAAGGAAAAAAGAAAAAACTTAACAATATCTAAAATTTTAACCTAGCTAAAATAGCGGAAAATACGCTCTCGTGTGTGCGGGCGTTATGCCGCTCTCTCGAAGAAAAAGAAAAGTCCCGCATATGTCCCAACAATAAGTTTTAATTGATGTTTTAGCTGCAATAGTTTTCATTTCCTGATTTTTAAATTCTGATTTATTTGGCATTCATAATTTAATACGAAATATTTTTGCTTGGTTTGATACAGTTTTTCGAGAGATTGTGCAAGTATTTTTACACATTTCTGAAAATTCAAAAGATATGAATAATAATTATTCATACTCATGTTGATTATTATTTCGCCATTTTAAATATAACAAAATTTCCTTCATTTATGACTTTTAACGAACATTAATGAATTTTTTTTTTTTTTCAAATTTCCTTGTTTTTTCAAATTTATGTATGTACTTCTTATGACGTATTTTTTAAAATTTCCCGGCTTTTAAAAAGTGATAATTTGATTCTAATTTGAAAGATTTTTTTTTTGTTTATAATAGCCATGTGTGAATAAATTTTTAATTGAAAGATAATATTATTCTTCGCGCTGTTTTTAAAATTGGTAACAATTAAAAATATTAATACTTTCAAAAATATTCAGAAAGTACTTGAATGTCCCCTGCTGTTAAAAGATACAATGGCTGTTTTCGTCTTTGATTTAAAAAAAAATAGTTAAAAATTTGAACATAAGCTAATATAAATTGAATTAAGCAAACAGTCTTTTGTCTCCCAATATTTTTTAACTATGCTACAATAAAGTTATTTTAAATGAGGCATTTAAAATATATCGTTTTAAATCTGACGTAATTTTCACCAAAGTTTTCTTTCTCTTTTTAATATTCACATGAATATATTTTTTGTTGCTAGAAAGGAAATATTATTTGCGATGTCATCGAAATCACTACAATAGTTGAAAAAATTATCTCAAAATATGAAATAAATGCCTCGCGAAAATATATTTTTATATTTAAATTTATTTGCATTATTATTATTTGGTCATTTCAAAAATGACTCAATTTCTCCTATTTAATTTTTATGATTCTATTACTTCTATGAATGATTTTATAATTTTAAAGTTTTCTTTCTCGTTTTAATGTTCATTCAACCATTTTGTATGACTGAATTCTTTAATAATTGTTTATCTATTCTGAAGCCCCTCTAAAGTACTAAACTTCTACGCTAGAAGCTTGCTGTAGAAATGAATTTTTTGAATTATCTACTGTTGTAACTAGCTTTTCTGTAGACCTATTTATTATTTTTTTAAAGAAAAAAATTGAAGTTCTACATTTTTTGGAGATACCTTATATTTTAAAACTTTTGGTTAAGTATTTTTACTGTTATGGAAGAATAATGCTGTTCTAATTTTTCCTGTTCCATATTTGTGCTTTCATTTCATTTGAATTTTGGATTCATAACATACCTGTTGTTCACGAATCAGTCAGCATGAACGTCTTGAGAGTTTGGAATTCCTTGTAAAGAAGTTATTCAGCGCATGGCATGAGCTGCATACAAGACTGCGTAGATTGTAAGACTGTTATTGAGAAGCTTTCATCAGGGGTGTAACTCAAAAAAAAAAAAAAAAAAAAAAAAAAAAAAAAGGTCAAAGGAAAGAGAACATTCAATTCTATATTATCTCATCAAAAACATCTCGTTATAAATAATCCTGCAGAACAACAAATTTAAAACATCAGTAGTAAAAAGAAGTGATATCATAGAAATAGAAGCGTTATAGGAGTGCTTACTTCGAATGCTGTGTAAAAACCTATCACTATTCATAAGCTTTCCAATTTAGATAACATTTATTTATATTAATCTATCTTATGTTATTTTTATTAATCTATTTTAAAAATAAAGTATTGGATTCGTGAATTTCATATTTCGGTTTTAGGCGAATTTACACGATTTAGAAGTCATAGATTAAAAAAAGTTTTTACAAAATGTTTGTCTGTATGTGACATAAATAATGTGGGCGCTCTATCTGAAGAACCAATGAACGAAATTTATTAAACATTTATATTCAGATAGTCCATGGATAAATTGATTCTCATTAGTTTTTTGGTGTAAAACGTTCAACGAGTGGCGCTACTATGCTACATTTTTTTTTACGATTTATGCAATAGCTCTATCTCAAAATGTAATGCACGGATTTTCATCAGACTTCAGATTCAGTAAAACTGTGATATGAACTAGTTCTGTTTATGTTTTAATGTCAATCGTCCAACAGGTGGCGCTACTAGGCTGTATTTTTTACGATTTTCGCAACAGCTCTATATCAAGAACCAATGCACAGATTTCCATCAAAGTTTAGATTTTAGTCCTTGACATGAATTGATTCTGCTTATATTTTGGTGCAAGTCGCTAAACAGGTGATAGTACTATGTTGTATTTTTTCACAGTTTATGCAACAGCTCTATCTCAAGAATTAATGCGCTGATTTTCATTAAACATCAGATTCAGTTAATCTTATATGTGTGTTGGTTCTGTTTATGTTTTGCTGTTAATTGCCTAATAGATGGCGCTGTTATACTGAATTTTCCCGATTCCTGCAAAAGCTCTAGTCCTTTGCAGGAATAACTAATGCACTAAATGTCTCAATAACTAATGCACGAATTTTTTAATTAAACTTCTGATATAGCTTGATAAATATATTGCTATTTATGTTTTGGTATAAATCACCCAACAAGTGGTGCTTTTAAGTTGCATTTTCCCCGATATAAGCAATTGTCCTACTTCAAGAACTAATGCACGGAATTTCATGCCTTTAGAATCCACACAATGAGCATTGATTGTCTTTTAATTTTAGCACTATAATAGTGATTTTTGAAGTATTTACATGCATGAAATAGAAGAAAGTTTTGGGATTGCTACATCCGACTAGTTACTGTTATGGAAGAATAATGTAGTTCTAATTTTTCCTGTCCCATATTTGTGCTTTCATTTCTTGAATTTTGGATTCGTAACATGCCTGTTGTTCACGAATCAGTCAGCATGAGCGTCTTGAGAATTTGAAATTCCTCGTAAAAAAGTTATTCAGCGCATGACATGAGCTGCATACTAGACTACGTAGACCGTAAGTGTTATTGAGATGCTTTCATCAGGGGTGCAATTCTAAAAAGTACCATCTTGTATTAAAAAAAAAAAAAAAAAAAAAAAAAAAAAAGTCAAAGGAAAGAGGTTATTCAATTCTATATTATCTCATCAACAACATCTCGTTGTGAATGATCCCGACAAAACAACAAATTTAAAACGTCAGTCATAAAAAAGTGATATAGCGCATACCCCGAGTACTGTGTAAAATATGTATGTGACATAAATAATGTGGGCGCTCTATCTGAAGAACCAATGAACGAAATTTATTAAACATTTATATTCAGATAGTCCATGGATAAATCGATACTCATTAGTTTTTTGGTGTAAATCGTTCAACAAGTGGCGCTACTATGCTATGTTTTTTTTACGATTTATGCAATAGCTCTATCTCAAAATCTAATGCACCGATTTTCATCAAAGTTCAGATTCAGTAAAACTGTGATATGAACTAGTTCTGTTTATATATTGCTGTCAATCGTCCAACAGGTGGCGCTGCTAGGCGGCATTTTTAAAGATTTCTGCAAGTTATACCTCAAGAACTAATGCACGGATTTCTATCAAACTTCAGATTCGGTTATTCCTAGAAATGAATTGATGCTGCTTACATTTTGGTGTAAATCGCTAAACAGGTACTATATTGCATTTTCCACTATTTATGCAATAGCTTTACATCAAGAATTAATGCACTGATTTTCATTAAACTAAAAATCAGTTAATCTTGTATATGTATTGGTTCTGTTTATGTTTTGCTATCAATTGTACAACAAGTGGAGCTGTTAGGTTGAATTTTCTCAATTCCTGAAAGAGCTCTATCTCAATAACAATGCACGGATTTTTTAATCAAACTTCTAATATGTCTTGATAAATATTATGGCTGTTTATGTTTTGATATAAATCACCCAACAAGTGATGCTTTTATGCATTTTTTCCGATATTCGGAATAGTCCTATTTCAAGAACTAATGCACGGAATTTCATGTCTTTAGAATCCACATGATGAACATAATAGATTGTCATTCAATTTCGGCACTATGGTAGTGACTTTTGAAGTATCATGATGTATGAGATCGAAGAAAGTTTTGGGATTGCTACATCCGACTAGTTACTGTTATGGAAGAATAATGCTGTTCTAATTTTTCCTGTCCCATATTTTTGCTTTCATTTCTTGAATTTTTTGATTCATAACATACAGTGCCTCACATAAGTGATGGGACGCTTGTGCTTTACAAAAGGAAACTAATCAAATAAATTAAAAAAACATGTACACATTTTTTTTGTGGGTGTGTTTCATACTTAAATTTAGTAAAGTCAGTAAAGATTATTGCATAACATACATTTTGTCAAAATACTAAAATATTAATTTAATAAAAATACAAATGTTTAGAACGGAGCAAAAAATAGCTCACATAAGTGATGGGACAACATTATATATGCAACAAAAATCGTCTGAAATAAGCAATAAAAATATTTTTTGGGGTTTTATTTTTACTTAAAAGCAATTGGCAATAATTTATAAAATCGTCTGCACTATTTCTCTCCAGTTTGTTTTGGAATTTTTGTGTTTTTTTTAGCTCTGTGTAGCCATGAATGCTAAACGAAAAGAAACTTCGCCTGAAATTCGAAAATTAGTAATTAATTTGCATATTGAACGTGGAAAATCTATTAGAAAAACTGCTGAAACAGTTAACTTGAGTCGTTCAACAGTTTTCAATATCATTAAACGATATAAAAAGAATCATATGATTCAGGATAAAAGAAGACCTGGCCGACCATCAAAGCTATCCAATGGAATAAAGCGAATTATCGTTCGAAATATTAAAAAAAAATCCAAGAAATAGTGCTTGAAAAGTTGCTACTGATTTACAAGCATTATATGGAATAATTGTTAATCCTGAGACTATTAGAAGGGTAATTCGATCTGCTGGATATCATGGTAGAGTAGCCAGGAAAAAATTTCGTAAGTGAAAAGAATAGAAAACTCAGACTAGCTTTCGCAAAATCCAACATAAATAAGAATTCTGATTACTGGAATAAAGTTATATTTGCTGATGAGAGTAAATTTAATATATTTCGTTCTGACGGTAGAATCTTGGTGTGGAGAAAACCCAGGGAAGAATTTCGCAAACAGAACTTGGTACCAACAGTAAAACATGGTGGAGGAGGAGTTATGGTATGGGGGTGTATGTCGTCCGCTGGAGTTGGTAATCTTGTTTTTATTGACAGTATAATGGATCAGTACAAGTATATTGATATTTTAAAGCAAAATTTAAAATCTTCAGCACGAAAATTGAACCTTCATAACGATTTTAAATTCTACCAGGACAATGACCCCAAGCACACTGCTCTGAACGTTAGACTCTGGCTGCTATATAACTGTCCTGAAATAATAAAAACACCACCACAATCTCCAGACTTAAATCCCATAGAGAATATTTGGCAAGAATTGGAATCAAGAATTCGCAAACAAACCATTTTTTCAAAACAACAACTAAAATCGGTGCTTCAAGAAGAATGGGGTAAAATCACTCCAGAAATCACAAAAAAATTAGTCGAATCCATCCCAAAAATATTAAATCATGTTTTAAAAGTAAAAGGAAATCCAACAAAATATTAAAACCTTTTAAAAAGTAAAATTTTTGGATAAATATTTGATGGAAAAATAAGTGTCCCATCACTTATGTGAGCCATTTTTTGCTCCGTTCTGAACAATTATATTTTTACTAAATTAATATTTTAATATTTTGACAAAATGTATGTTATGTAATAATTGTTACTAACTTTAAATATGAAACACACCCAAAACATTTTTGAACATGTTTGTTTATTTATTTTATTGCAGTTTCTTTTTATAAAGCACAAATGTCCCATCACTTTTGTGAGACACTGTACCTGTTGTTCACGAATCAGTCAGCATGAACGTCTTGAGAATTTGAAATTCCTTGTAAGGAAGTTATTCAGCACATGACATGAGCTGTATACAAGACTGCGTAGACTGTAAGAGTGTTATTGAGAAGCTTTCTCTCTAAAAAAAAACTAAACTACTGTAACTCTAAAAAAAATACCATCCTGCATTTTAAAAAAATGTCAAAGGAAAGAGGTTATTAAATTCCATTTTATCTCATCAAAAACAACTCGTTATAAAGGATCCCGCTAAAATAACAAATGTAAAAGATCAGTCATGAAAACAAATGATATTTTAGAAAAATAAGTGTTATAGAAGTGTATACTCTGAGTACTATGTAAAAACCCATCACTATTCATCAGGGTTGGAAAAAAAATCAGACTTTTTGGATTTAAATCGGATTTTTTTTAAATTTAAATCGGATTTATTTGATTTTTTTTTTAGAATTCTACAATTATTGTGTTTTTATGTTTTTACAATACATGCAGCAGTTTTTAATAATAAATAACAAAAAAAAAAAAAAAAAAAAAAAAAGAATAAATAATATTTATAATTTATAAAAATAATATAAGAAATAATTATATAGTTAAGAAAATACTATATTCTAGTCACTGATTGGTACTAAAAATTAAACATTTAGGCTTTAATCTAAAGCCATTCTATTATTTTGTAATTGAATTGTGCACATTAAATAAGAAATAAACTTAAATATGTTGTAAACTAGTAAATCTGCAGATCAGGAGCCTCAACGTCAGCTTTGTTCATATTTTTTTAAAACACACTTTGGGTAATATTCAACTTCCTGGAAACTGCAATTTAAAATTTTCAAATGGCGCAATTATTTATAAGAATAAAATAAGAATTAGAAGTTTTCAGCCATCAAAAGAGGTAAATTAAAAATTTAGTTATGTTAGGATATTCTGAAATTTTCATGATCTATTATTTTTCTATTCTTTATTATAACATAGCACATTTATTCAGGGGGGCGGAGCCCCCCTGACCCCCCCGAGCCTCACTTAATTTAAATTTGTCACTTTCTAATAATTGTGCTAATGGTTATTGTATATCTTGCATTTCTTTATACATTTTGATTTATAAGAATAAGTAACAGTTTGGGCAAATATTTTTCATTATCCTCATACTTCTACATGCCTGCCAACCACAAACACCTAAACCTAATGCATCAGGAACTTTTGTAAGTGTAAATTCAGTAATCTAGAGTTTTACATTTTTGTTTCGGGAAAAAAAAAAAAAAAAAGTTTTGATTGCATTTTGCTGCAGTTATAGCGGGACAGACAGACATACAGAAGAAGAGACTGACATATGAAAAACAATAAATTTCGTGTCTCCAAAGTAAGCCTTCACTGAAGTTTCGACAATGACGTCATTTTTCATAAGTTATTGATATTCATGTTTCTTGTATTTTTAACGACTACTATAAAATACCTGTTTTGTTCAACTATGATGTCATATTTTACTAAGTGAAATATTTATTAAAAATATAATTCTTTTTTATTTCTTTTACTTCAAATTATGTCCCCCATTTTTCTCAGAAAAATTCTTATTAACGAAACGAATATCCGTATTTAATATTTAACAAAAAGTACTATATCTATACTTATTTTAATTCTGACGTCATATTTATTTTTTCATAATTTAATTTTTCGAATGGAAATTGCTCAATTGAAACTTATTGCTGTTAAAAAGTTATTATTCCAAATTTTGATTTTTTTTTTTGGCAACGATAAAGGAAATTGGTTAAATTTTATCTAAAAAATCCCTATTGATTCTGTATGAAAAAGAAGGAAATTTTGAATTATTAAGGAAAATATTTGAATAAAATTAATAAAACATAGCCTATGTTTTTTTTTTCTGGGCTATGCTATATTTATACGCAAAGATACAAAGACATTAATTAATTCATAAATTTTGATGTTGACTTCATTTAAATTTTGTACACGCTTTCAAATTTATAACATTATAAGGATAAGGATTAAGATGAATGGTTGCTTAGCAACCATTAAAAGAAAATAAAGAAAATGAAATAAATACATTTCAAATAAGTAAATCGCTAAAACAAATTAGTTTATATTATTGAAACACATTTATAAAAAATCTCCAAAATTTACAGTAATAATTTTAAAAATCTGACAAATGCGTTGACAAAATTTCAAAATAATACGAATAATTTAACTGGTAAATTTTAGTATTCATTTATCATTGAATTCCATTAATCAAATGTTTCATTTTCTCTCAGGGGAAAAAAATGAAAATCATTGGATTTGCCATAGAAAAGCATTATTGCGCGAAATAAAATATTCTATATCTTCGGAACGAATAAATCAAATCTAACAAAAAACTATACAGCTTAATCCCAGTGTCTCACTAACATACCCACTTAATTTCAAGCCAATCGGATGTTTTTTAGCACTTTCCAACAAAGTTGAAAAGTGCTTATGCATTCGGTTTGTCTGTCCGTCTGTCCGTCTGTCCGTCTGGCCGGATGGCCGTCTGTCCGTCTGTCCGCGCTCTAACTCCCGTAAATATACTCGGATTGCTATGAAATTTTTATACGTTATTGATGTTTACCCTAGCACGAACCCTATTGAAAATGAAGTATCTACCATGATTAGTTTATCTACAGGGCGAATCAAAAGTTTCCCATTACATTACGGCCTATGGGGAAAAATCGTTAATATACTCGGAGTGCCATGAAATTTTAGGACGTTATTGACGTTTACCCTAGCACAAGTCCTATCGAAAATGAAGTATCTACCATGATTAGTTTATCTACAGGGCGAATCAAAAGTTTCCCATTACATATTTTAAATATATTAAGCTTTTTCATGTATAATAAAATTGATATATGTCTCTGAAGCTTTATATAAATTATACGCTACTGTCTTGCATAATATGAAGTACATAGCATTCACAGGGCCACACAAAAGATTTCAAATAGTATATTTTTTCCGAAGTACCGTATATGTGTCCGATGATGGCTGATGGAGGGGTGAAATGCATTTTAATTATGATATGCGCGTTTATATTTCGCTAAATATATGCACATTATATGGTGTGTATAAATGTTATAGTTGATATACAGGGCTACCCATAAAGAGCTCACCAACGTTACTGAATATGAGCGTAAATTATTTAAACGTGGTTCTTAAATAAGCTATGCATTTTTACGCTGAGCTTCATTCAATTTACTGAGAAATGTTTTCAGAATATAGATAAAAGGATATACAGGGCCACGCAAAGAATTCGGTACATGGACGCGTATGAATGATGATTTATGAGAATGTGATTTCAGTTGTTTTAAAAGTGTTTTAGTTTACAATAAATTTTAGCCTAGTGCTGACGTGTAATAAAGGTACAATGTAAACTACAGGGCTGAACAAAAGTATTCAAGTATGTTTCCATCTAATAGTATGAATTGCTGAAAAAGAAATCTCAAGATACTGGGTATTTTCTTGCTAAGCTAAATTTTCCCATTATATGAACTGGCATATGAAATACATTGCTGTTCTAATGTACTGGAATACATATTTGGGTATATTTGGCTATACACTATTATTTCCCTAAATAACAAAGTTTTGTTAAAGATTTCATTAAATGTTGGAAAGTGCTTCATAATCTATGCTTAACGCATGATTTTTCATACTTGTTGTGTCAGTTATCGCGGAACAGACAGACAGACTGACAGACTGACAGAGAGAGAGACAGACAGACAGACAGACAGACAGACAGAATCCAAAAAATTTCATGTCTCCAAAGTAAGCCTTCACTGACGTTTCGGCAATGAATAGAAAATGGTAAAAATAAATAAATATTTATTTAATGCAAGCTATTTATTAAGAGATAAAAATTACAATTAATTCAATATTTTTTAAGCAAATAGAAATAAATCAGGGATTTAATTGTTTAAACAAAAACACTAATTTAGAAGCTTTATCTATTCCTAATTTATTACGAAGGCATGAATGAACTAGTCCAAAAGAAGAAAATTGTCTTTCTACTCCAGCAGATGAAGCCACGGCTGTTGTTATTTGGTAAATAAATTCAATTTCAATTTCGCTGATTCTCTCTTTACCTCCCATTACATAAAAGGACTTCCACAATCATAATCTGTCATAATATCTGAAGCATTTTTCTCAAGCAATTGCAATTTTTGGAATGGGCCATTTTTTGCTTGAAAATGTGTTACAGCGGTGAGATGATATGGACAATTTTCTTTAATGAATGCCAAACCTTCATTATTTTCCTCTACACTAAGTGAAATTTCATTTTGATTTAAAACAGTGGGACTTTATAAAACTCCAGCAAAATGACAGCCATTAATAGCTTGTTCATATTTTGCTTTAAAATTTGTAATTCTATCTTTATCTAATAAATTTTCTAACTTTTTACCCCAAATTTTCCACTGATGCGGCAAGAGAACAATCCTCTGTTTGGATTGTTAGGGCACAAGCAATGGGTTTCAAAACTTCAATCATATGCTCTGTATTTCTTTTAATATTTAAGTCCATTATTTTTTTCTTGATATCAGAACTTATATTTTCTCGGTGCTTTTCACATACAAAAACACACACAAAAAAATTGATTTAAATCAAATGATTTTTTTTAAATTAGCTGATTTAAATCTAGATTAAAATCTTGATTTAAATCAGTTGATTTAAATCATGCCAACCCTGCTATTCATAAGGTTTCCTAGTTAAATATGTTTTGCTTTCTAAGGTTACAAAAATAAAGTATTGGATTCGTAAAAATTTTTGAATTCCGGTTTTTGACAGATTCATATGATTTAGGAGTAGAGGTTAAAAATAAGTTTTTACAAAATGTCTGTCTGTATGTGATATAAATTTTGTGGGCGTTCTATCTCAAGAAATAATGAGCGAAATTTAATAAACATTTATATTCAGGTAGCTCCTGGTATAAATTGAGTCTTATTAGTTTTTGGTGTAAATCGCTCAACAGTTAGCGCTGCTATACTGCATATTTTTTTTTTTTTTTTTTTTTTTTTTTTTTTTTTTACGATTTCCGCAACAGATCTACTAAGAACGAATGCACGGATTTTCATCAAATTTCATATTCGGTTAGTCCTTGGTATGAATTCTGCCAGGGGTTCATGCCTTTGCCATATCTTGGTTGGCTCCCTAACAGAGTTGTCTAGACCTTGACATGAATTAATTACTTACTATATTATTCACTAATTTGCTGCTTACATTTTGGTGTAAATTGCTCAACAGGTGGCAGTACTTTGTTGTATTTTTCACGGTTTATGCAATAACCTCTATCTCAAGAATTAACGCAATGATTTTCATTAAACTTCAAATTCAGTTAATTTTGTATATGGATTGGTTCTGTTTATGTTTTGGTGTCAATCGTTGTACAGGTGGTGCTGCTACGCTGAATTATCTCCAATTTTCGAAATCTCAAGAACTAATACACGAATTTGTATCAAACTTCAGATATACTTTGATAAATATTATTGTTGAATATGTTTTGGTATAAATCGACCAACAACTGGTGCTTTTATGCTACATTTTCCCGATATCCGTAGTAGTCCTATTTCAAGAACTAATGCACGGAATTGCATGCCTTTGGAATGCTCGCGATGGGCATTAATTTAATGTATTTAATTCTGGGATGTATTTTATTTTTGGCACCATGATAGCGAATTTTGAAGTATTAGCAAGCATATGAGATAGAAGAAAGTTTTCGAATTGCGACATCCAAAAGTTTTGGGATTGCCATTAGTTTGAATAAATTTTCAAAATAAGCTTTTGCTACAATGTGATTTATGTTTAGATAAAATGTTTCACATAATAGGGATTTTTAAGTTGGCAGCTTCTCTGGAGGGAAACGGGATAACTTAAATTTTAAAATGTATTATTTTCTTAATACTTACTTATATGGGTACCAACCATATTCCAAATTAAAATTAACCAATACAAATTGAACAATTTTTTGCTTTTACACTGCCCTTGGTCAGAACTGGAAAAAAATATTAAATTTAACTAATCTATACCTCTATACCTATACTGTAAAGAAGTGAAGTTTGTTTCTTTGTTTACATCTTATGCCCACGCCGAGAGTTATAGCGCCGACTGACGGCCAGACACGCCGAAGTCATAAACACTTTATAACTTTTTTGGAAAGTGTTAAAAATATTCTGTCAAATAACGAAGAATAAAAATTACTTAAAATTTCATTTTTAGCATTAAAAAATGTGTGTTACATCGATATTATGCTTTAGAAATTTATTTTCAAAATATCGTTTCTGAGGACTTAGCTTAGATTCCAACTAATTTATATAAGCTTCGTACTTACTTATTTTTACGAGAATGACACTTGAATTAGACGCATTTGGCAAGTTGTTTTAACCTGAAATTTTCAGATTATTTATTTCCAAAAAGAATGTCTCGCAAGAAAATGTCAAAAATAGTAAGCGTCAGAATCCACTACTTCTGTGTCTGGAATTTAATTTCAAGTTATAATTTTACCACCGGCATTTTGACGTTTAATGCTTTTATATATATATATATATATATATATTGTGATAATCTCCTAGGTCTCTTTTATTCTTAAAATTTCATGAGCCACAATATTGAGCTAGATTGGGATTCATTAAGTTATATTTCAGTATCTCCAATCTATATGAAATGACAATAAATCGCACTAATCAAATTCAGATAAATAGAGACAGCATCTTGATTAATTAATGCATTTTGAGAAATTTGATTGTATTTTGATCTAGAACTTGAATCGATTCCTTGCCCAAAAATAATCTGCATCATGCCATAGTTTCGCCGCCTCTGATTTAGATTACTTTGTGAAAATTTTTTGAGGGTTGATTTATTAAAGTAAAGTTTAACCTTTATTTACTGATTCTTCCTAATCAGTTGATCGCATACTTTATGCTTCGCAAGACCGTTATAGTACGAGATCCGGCTGCAGAATCAGTGTACCCATCGAGTGTTTGCTGAAAACCAAATTTTTACACATATTTATGATTAGGAGAATTTATATCTACCAGGTTGCCTATCAAAATGTGGCCGCTAGTATTTTTAATTAAATTATTAATAATTCATAATCCGTAAGAAATTTCACTGACTTGTTTTTTCAATAAAATGTCGTCTACTTTACGGCAACATCTATAAAGATTCTGAAAAATCACGGTTGCCTTTGCGCACCTGGCCGCACCTCTTCGCAGCCAGGTATACACAGGTATGATTTTGTTACATTTATACACCCACAACGTACATTCATAATTTATATATCAAATTAAAGCTAATTTTTTTCTGTTTATTATTATATACGGTTGCCTAATTAAATATGGCCGCAAATAAGGGTTGCCGGCTGTTAAATATAGTAAATATTAAAAGTAGAGTGAAAGAGAGCTAGCGCGTAACACCACTAGTCAGACGAGGATAGCGATTGCCAGCTGTCGGACGGTTTAAAGCCATTGCGCATGCGTCAGATGCTAATGTTCTCAACGGATCTGTTGCGACTTTTATTCTAACAAGGAAGGTCTCCATACGGGCATACTCAGAAAAATCTCCAAAAAATACAGAATGTTCTTTTCATATAGTTATATACGTTTATAAAAAAAAATTCGGGGGAACCTCCTTATAACTTCCGTAAAAAAAAAAAAAAAAAAAAAAAAAAAAAAAAAAAAATATTCGTTTATTTGGTGATTTATCTCCGGTTGGCGAAAAAACGAAATTTTGAAAATATGCTTAACGCTTCGAATTAGCGTTGCAAAGGTTAGAAAAAAGCCGGTTTAAACCCGGGAATAAACCAGGATTTTAGGAATAAACCTGGAAAAAACACGGGATTTTTAGGAATAATTCGGTTTTTTGGGAATAAACCCGGGAATAAACCGACTTTTTGCAACTCTACTTCGAATACTTTTTAAAGAAAAAACTTTCTATGTTCAATTTATTTAAATAAGTTTAGTTTAAGTAATTTTAGTTTTACATTTTTACTTTACTTTAAGTGTAATTTTGTCATATACGTTTAACAAAATGAAATTAATATATTTTATCATTTAAAACACAATTTAAACTGATTAAAATTGTTCCAAATTGAAAAATACACTGTTAAAAATCTGCTGCATTTTGTTGCAACGCACTCCCTTGCTTGTATAGAAAACGGTTACTTGGCCGTGAAATGAGCTTTCTCGTTGGTTGGAATAGAGATATTATATACAAGCGATGGAGTGCGTTGCAACAAAATGCAGCAGATTTTTAACAGTGTATGAAACAAACGATTCTGCAGCGTCACTCCACCGCTTTTATAGAAAACGGTCAATTCACCGTGCTATGGAGCATTCTCATTGGTCAGAAGAGAGATATTCTATAAAAGTAGTGGAGTGACGTTGCAGTAAATGCTGCAGATTTTTAACAGTGAAGTCAATTAAAATCAATTTTGAGATTCGTTAAAATCGTCTGCTTTTGGCAAAGAAATGCATTGCTCGCCAAATCCCGCGTCGCTTTCAGCTTTTCACGCCAATTATTCCAAACTATTTTATTTTTTTACATATCTAATAATGTAATTCCGCCGCTAATTTGTTATAATTTGTTTACTATTGTTTGAATCGGAGGTTGAGAACAATAGCATCTGACGCATGCGCAATGGCTTTAAACCGTCCGACAGCTGGCAATCGCTATCCTCGTCTGACTAGTGGTGTTACGCGCTAGCTCTCTTTCTCTCTACTTTTAATATTTACTATATTTAACAGCCGGCAACCCTTATTTGCGGCCATATTTAATTAGGCAACCGTATATAATAATAAACAGAAAAAAATTAGCTTTAATTTGATATATAAATTATGAATGTACGTTGTGGGTGTATAAATGTAACAAAATCATACCTGTGTATACCTGGCTGCGAAGAGGTGCGGCCAGGTGCGCAAAGGCAACCGTGATTTTTCAGAGTCTTTATAGATGTTGCCGTAAAGTAGACGACATTTTATTGAAAAAACAAGTCAGTGAAATTTCTTACGGATTATGAATTATTAATAATTTAATTAAAAATACTAGCGGCCACATTTTGATAGGCAACCTGGTAGATATAAATTCTCCTAATCATAAATATGTGTAAAAATTTGATTTTCAGCAAACACTCGATGGGTACACTGATTCTGCAGCCGGATCTTAGACTATTACGATAAGGGTTAGAAAATTTATTTTATAAATTATTATGCAATTTTTTTTTTTTTTTTTTTTTTTTTTTTTTTTTTTTTTTTTAAAGAGGAAATATATGTTGCCTGTATATTGCAATTCGTTGAATTCGAAAGTAATTCAAGATCTGATTATTACACTGTTGCTACTGATAAGCAAAATATAAATTTATATGTTTAAAAATTTAAATTCGCAGGAATAACAGTAATGTTCATTGCTTTTCCAGAAATAAATACGTCCTTTAAAAAAAATGCAAACCCCACCTAACGGTAAGAAGTGCTATAACGAAAGAAATTTTTTCCGACTAAACGATACTTTATTTCACCTTCATTTTTTGTGCATATTGCTTGATGGCTTTTTTACTCTGTTATCACATATCGCCATTATAATAGATCTGAAGGGGAAAAAAAGCACATCATTATCTATTCCGATTGTGATTACGCATGGGTTGACTGGGTATCTTCAGTTCATCAATCTCGTCCAAGCTAAAGACTATTTTGAATTTACTTTTAGGAAAATCTTGGTGACATTGAGGCATTCTGTTTTATTCGTTGAATCGCCATTGTTCAACCCGTAAGACATTTTGTTAAATATTTAAATGTAGATAAACTTTTTATTAGTTATTCATCATCAAACATCTTTTACAAAATGCATTTACAAAATGTAAGAGATAGGGAAAAGTGCCCAAATATGAACAATTTTTTGTTGGTGTAATTTTTTTATTGTTTTCAAATGCTCTTTAAAAAAAAAAAAAAAAAAAAAAAAGTTATCAGTTGTAGATTCATTTTCTCCCTATAAGATTCTGTGGTCAAGTTTGTTCAAAAATTAATACAGATTGAGTAAATAATAATAAATATAAGGTGTATCATTTGCACGTTTCAGGTAAAGGGGTTCTTAATATGGTATACACTCGGTCCCTAATATGGCAATAAGTGCCATATTCAACACTCACAGCAAAAATATCAAAGAAAATAAAGATTTAAGGGTATTAAAATAAAAAGGCACATATTTCACATAAAATAAATTTATTAGACTAGAATATTTAATCACATAAAGTATTTTTCTCAAATATAAAATAAAACTGGTACAAAGAATCTATAAAAAAATTTCTAACTTAAGATAGCCTAAGATAGGTACAATAAAAAATATTCAAATGACTAATGAAGAAAAAAAGGCACACAGACCCCCCCCCCCTAAATAATTAACATAAAAGTAGAAAAAAATAGATAAAAAAAGTTCAAAACATGGGATGCCTAGAAATAAGTCAGTTTTCCTCTCTCCGCAATTTTCGTGATACCACCTAATACACTTGACATCTAGTCCACTTTTCGAACATGCAATCATCAGAGAATTTTGGTGCACAAAGGGGACACTCAACGTCTTCTTCTGTTTTACTGAACGACTCCGAATCCATGTCAATGTCTAACGTTTGAAAACATTCCACGATTTTCTAATGCTACAATTTTTGGAGTCCCCTTGAATAAACATGAAACAGCATTTACAGTGAGTCCCAACGAAATAAAGCCTCCATGATTTTGTACTGCAATCGGATACGAAACAAAACCACGAGAACGAAACAAATATATTAAGGGAAACTACATAGAAATGCATATTTACAAGGACTAACTCTCTCCCTGCCCGTATGGATCAGGGAAAAAGTGAATATATAAAAAAAGAGGGGAGGGGTGTGTGTTTTGCCGAAATAAAGTTACTACTGTTAATAGCAATTATATCCGCTATGCTTACATATGACTTGGAATGTACGATGTTATATACCATTTACTAATCGCTGGAAAGCATTAGTATCAATATTATCTCAGGCTTAAATGATGGCGGCCTTTACTTCTGCCACAAATTTGAACTGTCTGTCATCGGCATTTAAAGTTCTACCAAGGATATTCCACACATTTTCTTGGATATTGAGATGAAGGAACAGGGTAGGCCATAACATGTCCCCATAACAGGTCATAACATGTCCCCAATTATCAAAAAAAGCATTCCTAGGAGGGTTCTGCAAAGGTTATGGGGGCGTTTTCCTGCTGAAAAATCAAACTTAGCTCATGAATCTCTCTTCTTTTGGTTATAAATGGATTTCTAGCATTTTTTGGTGATTGGTAACCTACATGCTGTTTGAGGGAAGAGCCAGGTTAAGTTTACCACTATAGCTGAAGCCTCCTAACTCTATTAATAAGCTTCCATCGTGCTGTCTTTTGGAGAAAATTTCCTTTCCTTTCCTCATGTCATACCAACAGAAAGCAAGACAGTCTGAGCCATCGAAACAGGGGCGCTCCAGCAGTATCCAGCGCCTGTGTGCAGAACTTCATTTGGCGCCCTATACCTTGCCCCCCCCCCCCCACACACACACACCATCTCGCCTCAAGAAACATTATCAAAAAACAAACAACAACAAAAAAAAAAAAAACTGAATATTTGTAAATTTACAGTGTTTATCCTTCTGGAGTTATTTTACCAAGTCAAATAAGGACAAATAATAAGGAGTCAAATAATTTTGAACCAGAAAATTTATTTAATAAAATGTTTCTATACAGTTCATGTTTTATTTCACTTATTAAATAAAATTTCTGGTTACAAACATGCTTAAATTACTTGAAAAATAAAGAAGACTCGTAACACAATATAATCTGTGAAAATGGAATTACTCTGTATCAGAATACTGCGAAACGGGAAAAATTTACCATCCCGTAGGAAATAATTCAATACGATAATAATAATCGCATCTAAAAATATCTAAATCTAAAATATCTATCTAAAAATCTGAATCTCGCATCTGAAAATTTGGATAATGATAGATGATAGGCAAGTGCACTTGAGACTTAGATTTTTCATTTTTTGTTATTTAGCTGGAATATTAATTAAAAACCCTTAATGATCACCACGAAAGGGCGAGCTTACATTCTTCAAAGAGTTCATGCTTGTGTACTTCCCCAAAAGCAGTCCTTCCCACTAAACAAAAACTTATAACGTGTTCGATTTTTTTCGGAGTGCATGGAAAGGCTGTCCCCTCAATCTTCGAAAGTGTATGAATGTTTTTACATTTACGGCCAAATTTAGCCCATCTTCATCACCTCTCTCCCTTTTTCACCATAAGTCCAGAGTACCAGATACAGATAAAAGCTATTTGCTTTCTCAGAGGTCTATGGTTTGGAAAATAAAACCACAATTTTTGTCCAATACATAATAGTTTCCACAGAAATTATCATTTGTAGTAGTGCTGAACACAAATATTGCTTCGGTCGCCTAAAATAAACTCTACTCTTTAAGTGCGAAAATCGCAGTGTTAAACCTAGACACGGAATGCGAATAGCATCACAAACGGCTGATGCTTCATTTTTACCCAGTTAAAATGTGTGCCCCGTAGCTGACGTCAGTATCTCTAATTTAAAATCTGTACATTGAACAGAACGTTAATATACAAAAAGCTATACAAATATAACGAACGTTATCAACTTTTTTGCAATTTTGGACACCCCCCTCCTTACGATATCATACGTTATCCTCCCTCAACCTCCAGCCTAATGATACCGTTTTCAATGTTTATAAATTCTTTAGATTTTTGAATTTTTTCTTTGCAGAGATATACAGATACGGTTATACATTTATTATTTGCATGCTTCATTGATTCAAATGAAGAATAGTCATTAAAATATCACTATTATATATGAAATAATTTTATATCAAAGGAAACTTTACGAAAATAGTTATTGATTAAAAGTATTTAATATATTTTTTTTATATATAATGCATTCAAAAGTAATAATGACTTTTTGCATTTGTCTCCTCACAAAAAAGAGAGGGGAGGAGGGGCAGATAGAAATTTTTATCAACAAAACATCTGGACGGCATTCTCTTATCTTTACTGGTAAACAGAAATATTATTTCAAACGTACTTTGCACCTTTTTCTTGAACGCAGGTTATATATATAGGAATGCCAAATGTTGAGGTATTCCATATTTTGAAATTAAATAATTTTATAGTCATTTAATAATAACTTTGTATTTTCATAAAAATAGATAACAATCTGCGAAAAAAATTGCACACTATTTTGATGTAAAGAACAAGTTATAAGTAAAAACAGAAAATTATTATGTTAAAAACAATTACAAATAAAAAGAGAAAATTTTGGTTGGACCATTCAAAAATGATAGATTCAAAATACAACCCCCCTCCCCCTAGTGATATACAGGGTGTCCCTAAACAAATGGTATATACTCTAGGGGGTGATAGAACGCATCAAGACGAGTAATAGTAAATAGGAAACCAAGGGTCCCAAACATTTTCCAAAGAAGATAGCCGCCATTAAAGTTTGGGGTCCAAAATTTCAAATACACATAAAAAACGGAAAAATTGGTCGATTGATTTGCGGTTTTCACTAAAATTATTCTTTATGTTGGTATTTTCTTGAAAATAAATTATAAAGATAAATTTCGAAAAATGCCGATAGAGGGCGCATTAGACTTTGAAGTAATGAAAAACTATTTTTTGCCGTGTTTTTTTGCATCTCATTAAAAGGTTTCGTAAGCTTAGACTTAAATTTTGAGCTCAAAATCTGAATAGTTGGAAGCGGTTAAGTAGCATAAACTTAACTGTGTTCAGAGAGTTTAAATTTCAAATGATTATAAAAAACGGAAAAATTGGTCGATTGATTTGCGGTTTTCACTAAAACTATTCTTTATGTCGGTATTTTATTGAAAATGAATTATAAAGATAAATTTCAAAAAATGCCGATAGAGGGCTCTTTAAACTTTGGAGTAACGAACAACTACTTTTTACGTTATTTTTTGCATCTGATTAAATGTTTTCGTAAACTTAGACTTAAACTTAAATTTTGAGCTCAAAATCTGAATAGTTGGGAGTAGTTAAGTAGCACAAACTGAACTGTGTTCAGAGGGTTCAAATTGCAAATGATAATAAAAAACGGAAAAATTGGTCGATTCGTTTGCGGTTTAAAATAAAACTATTCTTTAAGTCAGTATCTTCTTAAAAATGAATTTTAAAGATAAATTTCAAAAAATTCCGTTAGAGGGCGCCTTAAACTTCAGAGTAACCAACAACAAATTTTAACCGTTTTTTTTGTATCTAATTAAATGCTTTCCAAAACTTATTAAATGTTTTCGAAATCTTAGATTTAAACTTAAATTTTGAACTCAAATTCTGAATCGTTGGGAGGGGTTAAGAAGCGCAAACTGAAGTGTGTTCAGGAGTTGAAATTTAACCCCCCCAATCCTCGAACACAGTTCACTTTTGCGCTACTTAAACACTCGCAACGACTCAGAATTTAATCTCATAATTTAAATCTAAGCATTTGAAAGCATTTAATGAGATTTAAAAAAATAACGGTTAAAAATAGTTGTATGCTACTCCAATGTTTAAGGCGCCCTCTATCGGCATTTTGTGAAATTTATCTTTAAAATTTATTTTCAAGAAAACACTGATTTAAAGAGTAGTTTTAGCAAAAACCGCAAACGAATCGACTAATTTTTCCGTTTTTTTTTTTATAGTTTTCCGATTCGTTTGAAATATAAACTCTCTGAACACAGTTCAGTTTGTGCTACTTAACCCACTATTCAGGTTTTCAGCTCAAAATTTAAGTTTAAGTCTAAGTTTACGAAAACTTAGACTTAGATCTTAACTTAAATCAGATAAACTTAAATCAGATGCAAAAAATAGCGTAAAAAGTAGTTGTTCGTTACTCCAAAGTTTAAAGCGCCCTCTATCGGCATTTTTTGAAATTTATCTTTATAATTCATTTTCAATAAAATACCGATATAAAGAGTAGTTTTAGTGAAATCCGCAAATCAATCGACCAACTTTTCTGTTTTTTATAATCATTTGAAATTTTAACCCTCTGAACACAGTTAAGTTTGTGCTACTTAACCGCTTCCAACTATTCAGATTTTGAGCTCAAAATTTAAGTTTATGTCTAAGCTTACGAAACCATTTAATGACATGCAAAAAATCACGGCAAAAAATAGTTTTTCATTACTTCTAAGTCTAAAGCGCCCTCTATCGGCATTTTTCGAAATTTATCTTTATAATTTATTTTCAAGAAAATACCAACATAAAGAATAATTGTAGTGAAAACCGCAAATCAATCTATCAAATTTTCCGTTTTTTATGTGTATTTGAAATTTTGGACCCCAAACTTTAATGGCGGCTATCTCCTTTGGAAAACGTTTGGGACCCTTGGTTTCCTATTTACTATTACTCGTTTTGATGTGTTGTATCAGTCCCTAGCGTATATACCATTTGTTTAGAGACACCCTGTATTTCGATATCAAATGCCAGACGTCCCCTTCCCCCTAATTATAATGTGGTATGTGTGATGATATGTGTGATATGTGTAATGATATGTGTAGTGTCCCCCTAAAATGATATATGTGGTAAAGATTGGACACAGTACCACAAAATATGCACATTTTTCAATGAGGCTCCTGAAACTAGACCTCCGCAACCGAACAATAAAATTTTGATGAACTATGTAGTTTTTCTGTGAGAACGACAGCGATTGCAATCCGGAGTTAACTGTAGTCAGACGAGTGTTGTAGTCGTAAAAAAAAATCAGAAGATATACGCTATAGGCAGAAGGTATACGCTAGGGTCATGTCAATTCATGGATACAGTATACGCTAATATTTTTCGAAAAAAAAAAAAAACAGAGGGTGTATGGTGTATACCTCCGCATACTCTGCACTACATCCCTGAGTCAGACGAACTAGTGAACCGATTTAACATCTCGGGGCGTATAACGGCCAGACAGGTTGTACCCAGCTAATGTAATATACAGACGGCCTACGTTAAAATGTTTATCTTTTACTCATATGTAAATCATCCATTTGTCACATAGTTTCATTCATGTAGTATAACCAAGAAAGATTAGACTTTCGTAGTTAGTTAAACCGAATGAATACTCCTAGACACCATTTTGCAAATTAAGATTATTATATCTGAGATTCGCTATCTCGAAACCAACGAAATGTATTGCCCCACGTGTATGCATAACCTCCCAATTCTGATTTTACACTGTTTCTCTATTCAGGATTCTCCAACGCGTCGCCCGCGGATGCCATACTTTCGCCCTTAGAAGGTTTTTTTGGCGCCCATTTCGAATGTTTCATCTTAATTAAAAATCCATTTTAACCCTTTGCGGTGCAGGGCAAATTCATTGCTTAAGTGTTGAAATTAATGACTGACATCAGAATTTGTAAATAACTTTATTTGTAAATAAGAAAAAGTTACATTTAACGCATTTAATAAACCGTAAATTTTCTTACGAAAATTCCGGTGTCAATGTGGTTTTTGGGAATTAAAATTAAGTGGTTTCATAGGTATACCACCGCGCCGCGAGGGGTTAAAGGAAATATTTTTAAAAATAAAAAATATTTGAATAGGTTTCTTTTAATAGTTAATCAGTCACCTTTATTTAGTTTTAATTATTTAATGCTGTTATTTTGTTATTTAGTGATGAAGGTTTCTGGCTTCTTCAGCTTCAAAACTTTTGAAGATAGATCGCCACTCTGAAAATTTAATTTTAAATTTACTCTGAATTAAATTATTGCTGCAAATTACTTCTAAATAGTTTCTGAATCATAGGGTACTTATAACTATCACTGTGAGATATACGTGCACCATATGTGTTTCTAACGTATATACCCCTATTCATGGCCTGATTGTTGTAGGAGATGCTTTTACCAGTATTTCCGAATAGAATTTTTCTTCTTATTTATGACAAATTCTGCAGCAAGGCAATAATTTCTATTTAAAAATAAAAAACACGTGGAATAGTCCTTAATGTAATAAAACTATACATCATGCTTTTTCACTACAGTGAGATAATATTGTTGCATGTTTTCAGCCATGTGAATTATGGCACCTTTCATTGTTTACAACTATATGAGGTGCGCCTCTTTTTTATAAAGGTTGAACAGGTTTGCGTGTAAATGACATATTAGGGGACACATAAGCAGAATAAAATGAAATAAATTTTTAAACAAAGAACAGAATATTTATAAATAGGTTTGTATAAGGTAAACCTAAAAAAGATAATACAGATGCCAAGAAACTATAATACATTTTAGTATAATTAAATTAAGTTTTATTTTAAGTATTTGCTCTTTAAATAAAACCTTTGGCGCCTTTACTACTTCGGCGCCTGTGTGCGCCGCACACTTTGCACACTGGGTCGGCACGCCCCTGCATCGAAACTAATTTTTTTCTTATCTGGGAACATAACAAGATGCCACTGGTCCTTCTAGGTTTATTGATATTTGGCCCTATCGACTCTGCTTTGCTTGTGGATGGCTTTCAACATGGGTAGATGAAGGCTCGTTAATGGTGTTTGGATTCTTCGACTGTGGTGGTAAATTTAACTTAGCTCTTCCCTCAGCCTCAGATGACAAGCAGGCTACCAATTACCAAAAATTGATAGAAACACATTTATTGCCAACAGAAGAGAGAATTGGTAGGTTAAGTTGGATGTTTCAGCAGGAAAAAGCCCCCATAACTTTGCAAAATCCTCCTAGGAATGGTTTTGGGATAATTGGGGACATGTTATGGAATGGCCTACCCTGTACCTTCATCCCAGTCCCCAAGAAAGTACGTGGAGCATTCTCAGTAGAACTTGAAATGCCCATGGTAGACAGTTCAAGTCTGTGGCAGAGCTGAAGGCCGCCATCTTTGAGGCCTGGGATAATATTGATGCTAATTTCTTCCAGGGTAAATGGTAACCTTCCTTCTTTGGTAAATGGTATGCCACATCGTATATTCTAAGTCATATGTAAGCATGTTGAAAATAATTGCTATTAACAGAAATGGCTTCATTTCGACGGGTCACTTCCCCCCCCTCCCTCTTTTTTTATACGTTCATTTTTTTTTCCTTATCAAGTAGAGCAGGGAGTGATTTATTCCATGTAAATATACCTTTCTATGGGAAAGGGCTCGTTCTGTCGCCAAGTGTTACCAAATTTGGCGATCAAAATTAGTCACCAAAAATTACGTCAATTTGGTAATAATTTTGAAATTTTACCAAATTTCCACAAACTTCCATTGTAATCTAATAGAATTTACTTCTTTGCAGAAAATCAGCAAATTGAGACATTTTAATGCAATAAAAACTAATGTTATCTTAAGAATAGAGCTTAATTTAACTATTTATATTATTTTTAAGCACAAACATTTACTATTTACAAAATCCGTAACAATATGTAAAGATGAAATAAATAGGTAATACACGAAAAAAAAAAAAAAAAAAAAAAAAAAAAAAAAAGAAAGTTCAAATATATCCTTGATAGTGCCATATTAGGAATTCCACATGGATTGCTAATACTAGTTACTGACAAAAAGGAAATGAATTTAAACCCAAACCAATAATTAGCAAACATTAATGTAAGTAAATTGAAATTACAGATAGTTTCAAACTTTCAAAATCATTTGCCATCTTCGAAAAAGTTACTCTTGAAAATGTAACTTTAAAAATATTCATCACCTAAAAACAGATCTGGTGGAGTAAGTGGATATGGTTTAATCTTTCATTGTAATTTATGTGATGTAAGTGAAAATTAAAAAGAAAGTAAAATAAAAAAAAAACTTTCTTTACAGAATAGAAACTTTGAAAATGTTAATAAATTTCCGCATAAATTCATTTAATTTTTCATTATTTGTCAACTTATCCTTTATTAGTTACCTACAGAAAAATCTTTTAAGTTAGTTTTTTACTTAGTGCATTCCTACACTTCCGGTGCTAAATACTGTTCTTTTGTTCTCTTGACCATCCCTATTTAATTTTACCCCAATTCCCAGATTTTCAAAGAAGTTTCACTGACATCTTGAGTTGCTTGTATGGCCAGCTTTAAAAGAAAATCACACATTTTTGAAATCAACACTACCATACACTTCCAAGAATTAAGGGAATAAAGTCTATTCTTTCACAACGATTTCTGCTCTTCGATTTTATAGATAACAAACGTTTATTACAAAACAATATATATCTCTTTTTAAATTTTTTCCATTCATCACATTCATAGGAATTTACAAAATACGGATTACTAAATTAGGGATATTTTATGCGATTAACCGGAGATTGTTATGCGATAAAACGAGTATTTTTAACATTAACTTTATGGGGCCTGTTTCTGTTCCATGGCATTTTATGCATATTATTACCATGATTAAGTGGGGCTGACTGTGTTTATTAGTTGCGTTCGTAATTATATAAATACATAGCACCTATAACTTTCGTATGGTCCGTCCGTATATAACAGCGCAAAAACTATCCAATCGAATGATTTGAAATTAATACATACATGGGCGTAACTAGATAATTTTTCTAGGGGGGGGCCGCGGTACCATTTGATAATTTCGAAACAATAACATTTCAATTCTGTACAGTTCAGTTGTTTAACCCCTTGGGGACACGTATACATGACACAAAAAGGCTTAAAATTTCTCGTGTATCCCCACCAGTAAAAATGTATTGTAAAATTTGCCGTATTTAATCGGAGCGTTTTCTCGATTCAATAAAGCACAAATTTTTGTTTTTTTAAAAACATTGACCAAACATTTAAAATTTCGTAAAAGGCTCCCATCGTGAAGGGATTAAGAGCGTAGTTCAATTACATGTTTGTTAAATTTATGTTTATATAATTTTATGATGAAGATCCATTATGGCGTATAAGCAGGAAATGAAATGATGAACTGTTTTTATTAAACCTTT
Source organism: Maratus speculifer (assembly GCA_964019185.1). Classification (NCBI taxonomy): domain Eukaryota; kingdom Metazoa; phylum Arthropoda; class Arachnida; order Araneae; family Salticidae; genus Maratus; species Maratus speculifer. Next base: position 183,964,698 of record OZ025297.1, read on the forward strand.
AAGGGGCATGTAATTGTATTTCTATAATGTTCAATTCCCATCGAAATATTCGAAAAAGTTTGCTTCAAAATAAGGAAAAACAATTTTTGAACTTTTTCCCACCAAAGCTATATAGGTATGAAAGTGGGAAATGAGAAAAAAGGTGGAAATTCTTTCCATCTACACAGTGGCGCCAAACTCTTATAATCGAACATTTAACCGATCATTTTAACCGATACCTTTACAATAAAATTAAATCTAAATCTGCATATATAATAGCTTTTTTTTTTTTTTTTAAACTTTAGATACATTAACAATGTATTTCCAAATGTAACTGATAAATTTATGCTAAGTGCAGTCATTGATTTTCTAAAACAAATATTATCTTGAATGGTTTAGCTGTTAAATTCCACCCCTCTTTACTTTTTCAATAAAAGCAGTTCCCCCCACCTTTTATTTTCCAATAAAAACAATCTCCCTGCTAAATTTATCTTTGCTTCGGAAATGCATCCTAAAAAGGTATCACAGAAATTATCCAAAAGTATAGTATAAATGGCACAAAATATTCTATTCCAAAAAGAAACTTCCTATTTTTAAAGTCTAAAAAAAAATTCATTCTTGAAAGACATTTTGAATAACCTCACTTATACAACTTTCAAATGCTTATAATATTATATGAGCTCACGTTTCATTTTATATCTATTTTGCACAATAATTCAAGTTAATATATCCCACCAGGGGCCGAGAGGTTCTGCTTCCGAAACTGACAGACGGCAGATGCTGGACTCGAACCCAATCGCGGCCGTCAGCCTAACCGTTCGGAGTTTTCCTAGGTTTTCTTAGAACCTTGGATTTCCTTGCGTAAATACGAATTAGGTTTCCTTAGAAAGACCCCAACGGAGGGCATTGCCCACTTTAGAACCTATATTCGAAGTGTAGATAATTGGCCGTCATAAACACAAACAAACCAACAATAAAAATAATATTGCCCAGTTAAACTGATGGCATTGAGCTCACAGGCTACGCATACTAATTGTCCATTACAGCCTTATATTTTCAAGGGTTAATTCCGTTCGAAAAACAAATTAAGGAGGTGAAACAACTCCTCCCTTTCCCCTTTTTATACTTAATCATTGAACTCCTAAACTGATCAGGGAAATGCTTTATCATATAAAAAATCTATATCCAAAATTCACAGTAAATCGGAAATTTTTTTGTAAAAATCCATTTATGTAATTTAAGAGTAGTTATTCCCCCTCTTTTATAATTAACCATTAAACGTCCAAAACCATTCAGAGATTCACCTTATCAGAAAGAACCTACATCCAAACTTAAAAGCAAATTGGACAATTCTGCATAAAAACCCATTTATAAAAATTTAAGAGGGGTGTGGGGTAATCGCAAGTACTCCTTAAACAAGAACTTAACGAAAGAACCCCACAGCTAATTAGTGAAACATCTTATCACTATGAATCTGTATCCAAAAATTGTAGCAAATCGGTTAATTCTGCAAGAAAAAACATTTAAATAAATTAAGAGAGTAATCCCACCAATCCCCATTTGTCTTATTCAACGAATTCGGAAAACCAATCAAGGAAGCGCCTTATCAGAATGAACCTATATCACAAATTTGAAGCAAATCGGTAAATTCTGCGGGAAAACCTCATTAGCCTTAATTAAGGGGGGGGGGGTACTTCCCATTTCGCCCCTTTTAGACTTATCCAATGAACTCGCAAAACAAACCATGGCGGTGCCCTCATCAGAATGATCCTATGCTAAAATTTGAATGAAATCTGATAAATTCTGCATGAAAAACTCATTCATATCAATTAAAAGGGGGGGGGGCATGATCCCCTCGTTCCCCCTATTATACATATCGAATGAACATTCCAAAAACTAATCAGGGAAGCGTCTTATCAGAATATACCTATATACAAAATTTCAAGTGGATTGGATATTTTTATCAAGAGTTATCGCGTTACGCACGTACGCACACACGAACGTACGTACATACATACAGAACGGGAGGGCACATAAGCTCTCAGGCTTTGACAGCCTGTGACTAAAAAAGAGGTTAATTTAAAAGTAAATGGTATTTATTTTTCCTAATTCTCTGCAGACGATAGAGATAGATTTAAAAATAAAAATCATGTTTGAAAATTATTGTTAAAACCATAAAAAAAGAATAGTCAATTGCATGAAGTTTTTGAATAAATTACAATTATTTTACCTTTAGTAGATGTAACTAAATTCTAAATTAATTTAAAGTTGCTGTAAAATTTATATGAATTAGTTTATTTAAGCGTTTGAAAGACATTCATTACTTCTATATGGAATGCATATACTTTTATACACATACACTTATTTGATGCACATACTTGTATATAGACACACTAGTGTGACAAAGAGTGGGATTTCGTGTTTACTCCCCTACCCTTCCGCAGACACACAAACAGATCAATAGCATTTAAAAGCTGAGAATATGCATAAAAATATCATGTAAAATATTAATGCATGTATAAAAGCAGGGTAAAGTAAAATGTAAACAACATAAGATGTTTCCCATTTAACTGTTTCAAGGCTACACACAAGGAGTCTATTTGATAATCCAAGGAGGGGGGGGGGGGAGTAGAGTCACGAAGATCATGATGTACCCCCAGTCCTCTCTTCCCCTCCAGAACGAAGAAAATTTTTAAAGGATAGTTTAAAAATTAAATATATATTAATTTTTTTCGAAGTTTCTTCTTTCTCAACAACGAGATACTTTCCGATTCTCTAAATATTTACTTAAATCTAAAATACTTAATTTCTGACATATCCATAAAATCATTTTTTTTTTTTCTGAGTTGTAAAAGAAAATTTTCAAGTGCAATTAGTCAAAATAAATGTGATAGATTAGCGTTTTCCATTTTTCGATAAAGACAATGTGTTTTTCAGGAAATCTCATTAAAATGTGGAATTTAAAGGAGCTCCCTTATGACGACATTTTTCTAACTGTAAAGTCCTAAAAACTGGTTTAAAATGCTCATTTTTTTAAAATAATTTTATGTCTTTAAAAGAAAATGAAATTATTAAATTTCTTCGCAATGCCATCGTTTTGTATTTACGAATGAAAATAATTTTTCAAAAATATCAGAAAATTAATTGTTTTGGATATGGAAGCTGCCTTTAATGTGAGCTTAAGGTGTTCTCAACTGCTCCGCTCAACAAGCGCAAAACGTTTTGACACATTTACAAATTCATTTTTTAACGTAAAGATATAAAATTGGAAGGCCTGACTATGGAAGCGATTTCGAATCGAACTTATTTTTCCATTTTATGATAGTTAAATTACCTATTTAGTTCTAAGCTATTTCGATCACATGATTATCCGTTTTTCTCCTGCTTTTCGACCGGTTTTTCTGCTTTCGTCGGGAAATGTGCGCAAAAGTGTCAAATTTGAAGACTTGTTATGAAAAATCTATTGTGTTTTTTTTAAAAACAGAAACTTGAGTGCAACTAGACAGTTTCTGAATAATAACGCCTGCTATTTTTATGCATTTCCGAACAAAAATAAATTAAAGCATGTGTCACAAAGTTGCCCTTTTTGGTTTAAGAACACCCTGAAGAGATATGAGCTTTTCCTCTCAAAAAGGATCTATGAACCCCACACTCCTATGAATAAAATACTGAATCCGCCCGCACTGTAAAACATTTGTGTAACTTTACTCCATAAAATTGGTGGCAGCCTTGCTGCCTCTGATTTTGTGGGGTACTTTAACCGATATGACCGGTGTAACATTGCAAAGTTACACCAGTAATATATGTTTAGATTATACCATTATATAAGTAAAAAATTAATCCTTAAAATGGAAGTCGTAGCTGCCACCAATTTTATGGAGTAACGTTACACAAATGTTTTACAGTGCGTATTTGAATGCAAAATTAACGAAAGAAAAAGTTAGGAATAATAGTAGATAAAACCAGGGGTGCCCAGAGAGGGGTTTGGTGACGCAAGATGCGTCATAAATTTAGTTTTTTTTTGGGGGGGGGGGATTTGAGAAAAAGTACTTTTTTGGGGGGGGGAGATTTTTAATTTTTTAATATTTCAAAATTTAATTCCAGAAATGTTCCTGTTTTCTTTCTTTAAATTCTAGATAAGGGCAATAATAGCTTATTCTGCTATTCTCATTTCGCTATCTCTTGAAGGTGTAGTAGATTATAAGTAGAATATAATTTACAATTTGTATTATGTTTGGGGGGGGGGGATGTTAAAGTATGGAGGGTTTTTTTTTGGGGGGGGTATTTGCATCATTGGGTTTTTGGGGGGGATGGTCACTACTGGATAAAACAATACATCTGTCATTTCTACTGTTCCTTCTCTTTTTTTTTTCCCTTGAATATTATCTGTTCTTTCATAGATTATATGGGATGGGTGATAATAGTTCCCAGTTCTATCTACAAGCAATTTACAGAGAAAGCGCAAAACCAATGCAAAATGGTTTAGTTAAATGTTAGATTAATATCTTTGAGAGAAGAGGGAAATTTGATCGATTTCTATACGTAACTTCCCAGAATTTAAGTGGACGGGGTTCAGTCAGAGTTCTACAGATCGTACAATGAGACTTCTTTTCTTTCCTGAGTTCCAAGGACAACTCATACAAAAGAAAAACAGTTGCCTTATCGTAGGACGATGGACGAACAATAAAAGATCCCTTTTCTCGCTTTAGGCATGTAAATATCAAGACCTCCCAAGTTCCAGACCAGAATCAATCTCATGTCTGACATGTTTGTCGATATTTATCGCTTATGAAACTTTGAGTTTGCACCCTCCGCCCCTTTAAATAGTGGTATAGAAAATTTGCAAACAAGCTGCGTTTTATTCGGTTTTGTTTATAATGTTTATCATCTAAAGAATTACTGCTTTTGAAATCTTTTAAATAATCTTTCAAAAAAATAGTCTCCATTTCACTGTAAAATTTTAATAAGGGGTCCAGTCAGAATTCTAGGGGGGTCCAGGACCCCCTGGACCCCCCCTTCTTACGCCCATGAATACATATCATCACAAAATTTTGTAGAGTCATTTCAAATTTTATGAAATTCGAATCAAAATTTAAAAAGATATCTATAAAAGTTTATTTTATTCTGTTAAATCCTATCATACATAACTAATTCAATGATATCCATTGATAGGTAATGATTCTAGCTGATTACGTCTTAGTTAAGATGGAGTCATATTATTTCCGTATTACTGAATAGAATATATAGAATCGTAATGAATTTCGTATCCATCCATTTCTGCATAAGAGTGCAATAGCTATTGCGCCAAGGTTCGAATGTTTATAAAACTAGTTATAATACGAACGCACCTCATTTCCCACATTTTATATACAATTTCTGACTTGTTATAATATAATAGATATCATAAAACGCAATAAAAGTTGCAATGCTGTTTTAGTCAAAATTAGTTCCACACAATAGGTGAAATAACTGACGTTACAATAGATACGAGGCGAGTGTGACAACCTGTTACAAAAGAGGAAGGAGAGATAAAGAACAAAATTTCGAAATTTGCGTGATGTAATTAATGGATGACCCCTAAGGTGTAAAAGTGCGATTATGCAAATTTTATTCCCCTAATCTATTTCATTAAAAGAAGCTTTTATCACCATTGATTTTCATGTACACCTTGCTGATCCATAACTTTGGATTGAAAATTTGATGAAAAACAAATCCGATACCGAAGGCACTTCTTTGTTGATCGTCTCAGAAGATAATGTCTATATTTTCTGTTCCTGGGTCAGGTTCTTTTCTCTGTTTTTAATAGCTACTATCTTTTTTCTACAGTTGAGTGGATCCGTGGGACCTCTACTTGGTAGCTAAACAATGGCTGAAGTTATTTATTATTATGATGTCGAGGTTTTAACGTTGTCCTTCGTCTAGCTCGCGTGGTTTTTCATTGTTGATGACGGAAGTATTTCGGAAGCGTAGGTTAGTAGTATTTACTTAGCGGTCAACAAAACACGGCTGAGTGGGCTTCTTTTAAGATTCCGTCAATGGCGTTTTCACGAGTGCTTGAAGTTTCTTTTTAACGGACTGTTGAAGGGATTTCTGGCATGAAATTCTATGGTGTATTTCAAATATGTGTGAAAATGAGATCAGTGAATTTCAGTTATGAGGTCAGTTGAAGTTTCTGATGGGAAATGTTCTTTGTATAGTGCTGGAATAAAAAATGTGATCACTCGCTATTAATAATGCCGCAAATAATCGCACAATAAAAATGTATTGAATGTCAAACTCAATTTTAAAGGCTTTTTTTGTCAAAATGAACATTTATTTCGTCAGAAAGTGTTAAGTGCATCTTATTCAAAGTATTGCCCGATCGGCTACTATTTATTCCCATCTTTCTGGTAATAGGCAAATTTGTTGGTGGAAGAACGGTTCGTTTTTTGAGGTTATCTATATCATTATATCTACACTGGTGTCCAAAAGTTAAGCATAATTGGTAATTAAGTAATTATTTTTAAGTAATGAAAGAAATATGAATCGGAATGTACTGAAACTCCAGGTGTGTAAACAAAATAGTACGCGTCACATATTTTCGCGAAGAGTTTTCCCCGAAATCGAACAGGGGACCGTCAACAAATTGAAAAAGAACGAAGATCTTTTGGATAACCCTGTCAAAACGAATGTAGCAAAAGCGTTCAAACTGCACATTATGATTAATTGGCTTATTGTAATGTACTGTGTTAATTTTTACAAGGATAGAATGTATACTCGTAGAGAAATTAAGGTTTTTATAAAAACAGTCCTAAATTTTTCCAAGTTGTTTGCTTATAATTTGCAGAGTTCTTATTATAAAATAATGTTCTTTTCTGAAAATATGACAAACATCATTGTACACAATACCCTGTCATCAGAATTTAAAAATAATCAAAATTGTATGAAAGATGAGTATGTTTAGTAAATAATTTTTCATTGCGCATGCGTCAACGATATCAAAATGTCATTTGCATATTGTGTTAGCTAAATGTATAGAGCAACTTCTGTAAAAGTTTCAAAAACATAGCTTGAAAATTCTGAAAATGGGAGCCTATAGAATCAACTCAAAATCCTTTATTCCCTAAATGAAGCAAAAAGATGAGGGGCTGTATCCATATTCCATTGTTTAGTGCCTACACAATATTGCACGTACAACTATATTTAGGTAAAACCCCTGATTTTTTTGCTTCCTTTAAGAATAACGGATTTTGAGTTGATTCTATAGGCTCCCATTTTCAGAATTTTCAAGCTATGTTTTTGAAACTTTTTACAGAAGTTGCTCTATACATTTAGCTAACACAATATGCAAATGACATTTTGATATCGTTGACGCATGCGCAATGAAAAATTATTTACTAAACATACTCATTTTTCATACAATTTTGATTATTTTTAAATTCTGATGACAAGGTATTGTGTACAATGATGTTTGTCATATTTTCAGAAAAGAACATTATTTTATAATAAGAACTCTGCAAATTATAAGCAAAAAACTTGGAAAAATTTAGGACTGTTTTTATAAAAACCTTAATTTCTCTACGAGTATACATGCTATCCTTGTAAAAATTAACACAGTACATTACAATAAGCCAATTAATCATAATGTGCAGTTTGAACGCTTTTGCTACATTAGTTTTGACAGGGTTATCCAAAAGATCTTCGTTCTTTTTCAATTTGTTGACGGTCCCCTGTTCGATTTCGGGGAAAACTCTTCGCGAAAATATGTGACGCGTACTATTTTGCTTACACACCTGGAGTTTCAGCACATTCCGATTCATATTTCTTTCATTACTTAAAAATAATTACTTAATTACCAATTATGCTTAACTTTTGGACACCAGTGTATATTATAAAGGGCAAACGTATCTGTGCGCAACGCATACGTCATTTTGTGAATGGCAACACTTTCAAATTTTAAGTGAAATTTCGGTATTGAAATTTTTGCTACTACAATTTTTTAAGCTTTTAAATATAGCACATTTTCAAATTTTGCGCCATCATGTAGGGAAAAAAATGTACTTTTGAATGAAATTTGTTTGAAAGTTGTATCTTAATTTGTTTTTGAATTATTAATTTTTTTTGTAGTTTTTAATACCGCTTTTCTAATTGTGGCAACAGGAGTATTCCATTTGTATTAAAAGCAAAGGAAGAAAAATGATTACTGTATCTTTATGTTGCCATTTTCTCATTAAAATGGAAAAAATTGAAATTTAAATATCTTCTGTTATTAAAACCCGGTGAATTTTGATTTCATTTACAAAATTTGATTTACACATAAAAGGATATCAACAGTTTAATATCCGTTTCAGCTAACAGCATTGACACTTCAAGTTTTGAATCAAAATGATCAAATCAAACTGTCTTTTTTTTGAAAAGGTGAATACAGATACGAAATGTGAATTTGTAAATTTTGGTATAGGAAAATGATGCCGGGTTTAGATTTCCCGGGGAAAAAATTCTATGATTGAGTCAAAGTTGAATAAATTGTGCTTTTTTCATTTTGTATTACTAGCATAAGAATCTTAATTGATAACTTTATCATAATAATAGATCTTTATTACTTTTTGCTTCTTACATGTACGATTAAAGTTTAATTTTAACAATTTCTACAACTGAGTTTTATAGAAATAGTATTTTGTTAATTTGACGTTAAATATCGTTTGTTTAAGAGTTAGAGTTACCAATATAAAATGCATTTTTTACTATAAACTAATTTTGTAGGTTTATTATAAGTCTATGAAATAATTCCTTCTTAAACATTTTCTTTCGTCAAAATTTGACGGGTTCTACCTTGTAATGTTAAAAATGAGGAGTTGATCAGAAAGATGGTTCTGTATGAACTGACAAGGAAGGTCTCCATACTGGGCATACTCAGAATTTTATGAAAAAAATACTAATTAAAGTACTTATGTATGTAATAAAGGATCAGTCAAATTAGCGGCGGAATCACATTAGAAATTATGTAAAAAAAAAAAAAGAATAGTTTCGAGTATTTGGCGTGAAAAGACGAAACAGTCACTCGATTTGGCGAGCAGCTCTTTTCCTCGCCAAAAGCAAACGATTATTATGAAACTCAAAACTTTTGGAAATTTAGAATGCGTGTAAATCGTATTTTATGAATTTAAGCATATACAATGAGAGATTTTAATATATTATATACATATTATATTGCATATATATATTACTTGTTGAAGTAGCTATTTAATTAATCACTGAAAAAAATGTTTTCATAGATAAAAAAAATCATATTGAGAAAAATTATCTTCATAAATTTAAGCGTATTCAAAAATAAAAGCCACATGTTTCCATAGCAACAAAATATAATCGACAATTCTTAATTGGACTTTGAGCAGGAAACAAATTTAATTAATGTAAATTATGAATTTCGTTTTAAATCTCAAATTTTGATGATTAAAGTTTAATATAAATACATATAAATATCGATATAACAAAATTATACTTAAAAAAAATTAAAACTTATAAAACTAAAGTTATTTAAATTAAAATTTATCAAAACATGTTCAACATGAAACTTTTTTTTTCTTGAAGTGTATTTGACATAAAGAAGTATTATTTGAAATTGCATTCCTTCGCCAACCGGCGATAAATCGCCAAATAACGAAATTTTCATTATTTTTTTACGGATACAGAATGGAGGTTCCGCCGAAAATTTTTTTATAAACGTATATATCCACACGAGAAGAACATTCTGTAATTTTTTCAGATTTATCGGGGTATGCCCGTATGGAGACCTTCCTTGTGAGACAATAAGAGCTTGCTTATTTTCAGACAATGTATGACATATGTTACAAAAAGAAAATTTTAATTAAATATTTATGGTGCCAGTAAAGTTAAAATTAGGTGTTCTTTTTTAGAGACACCGCACCGGAAAGGGCTAAGCTTGTCTGCTTGTTGTCGATAACGGTTCTTAGTAATAATTTCACAAGATTTTAGCACCTCATAACTGATTATATCCTTCTGTTCCCCACCAAATACAGAACTTACCTTCGAATAATAGATTAGGATTTTCTGTTGATCATTTGTCAGGCTTGCAGAATGCTTTTAGGTAGATTTCGTATGAAATACTACCTATTGCAGTCACTCCTGTGTTGAAATTTCGGAAAATGTTTTGCAGATCTACACCGATCATGACCCCTAGACCCCCAAACTACCATCAGTAAAGAATTTTATATCTATCTATATACATATATGTATATCACTATTTTTATGGACGCGATAACTTTTAAATTTCTGCTCAAATCTCTTCCAAACTAATACATTATCAAGAGGCATAAAATCTCGGCCGAGTTCGTTAATGGGCAAAATCGAACCCAGGGGATGGAAATAGGGTGGGTTTTTGTGAAAACAGAACCCCCCCCCCATAACTTCTTAATGAAAATAGATATTGAATCAGTTTAAAGTTTATATTACTTCTAAAAAATGTGCTAAAAGTTTATGCCTGACAGATATTTGATAAATTCAAAAATGGGCTCAAGAGGCGAAAAAAAAGGGTTTTTGGGAGAAACAAAATTCATAACTTCGTCAATTCTCAAGATATTAAATCCAATTAATTTTTTTTTTATAAATGTTCTTATCTAAAACTTTTGTAGTTACAATTTTTTGATAGAACCAATTCTTACTGCAAAAAAAAAAAAAAAAAAAGGGGGGGGGGGGGAGGGGTGAAGAAAAAATCCATGACTTTGTCAATTCTTAAGATATCAAATCCGATTAAATTTATCTTATATCTTTTTAATAATATCTACAACTTTTATACTGACAAATTTTTTATAAGATCAATCCTTATAGCAAAAATAGGAATTGAAAAAAAATCTCAAATCCAAACTACTCATATTCTGACTTATTTTTAAATTAACTTTTAATTTTAAACGCATCCAAATGACAATTTGTCTTATTTAGGAATTGTATAATCTACCATATTAATCAGTTTTTAGGTGCGTTCGTAATTATGTAAATACGTAGCACCTATTGTTGTCGCTCAGTCTGCCCGTCCGCATATAACAACGCAAAAACTACCCAACCGAATCGTGTGAAATTTAAAATACATAATTATTACATAATTTTGTCGAGTCATTTCAAATTTTATGAAAATCGGATGGATAGATCAATTACAAGGACAATCAAAAGGATTCCGTTACATTACGGTCAATGGGGGAAAAAAGTTTCAAACGCATTTTAATCGTTTGAAATTTAAAACGTATATTTATTACATAATTTTGTCGAGTCATTTCAAATTTTATGAAAATCGGATGTATAGATCAATTACAGGGACAATCAAAAGTATTCCGTTACATTACGGTCAATGGGGGAAAAAGTTTCAAATGCATTTTAATCGTTTGAAATTTGAAACGTATATTTATTACATAATTTTGTCGAGTCATTTCAAATGTTATGAAAATCGGATGGATAGATCAATTACAGGGACAATCAAAAGTATTCCGTTACATTACGATCAATGGGGAAAAAAGTTCCAAATGCATTTTAATGGTGTTACACTCATTTGAACATAACAGAATTGACATGAATCTATGAAATATGTACTAAAAATACATTTTGTACAATCTGTGATGCAAAGAATATTTATTATTAAATTACAGGGCCACACAAATGTATTCCACTAAACAATGTTATACGGGGAAACTTTGTTTGAGGGGTGTTTTAATTATATTAAACTATTTCACATTTTATGAATAAGATATACGTTAATGAAGTACAATAAAAATTACTCCCTGCATATTTATAGGAACACAAAGATTTCGACCACTATACTGTATCCAAAGTACGCTCTACTATATGAGCAAGATCTGAATATTTTAAAACTTCGTTATCGTACGAACGCACCTCATTTTCTACGCTTCACGTGCAAATGAAATTTAAAGTTTCTTCAAAAGCGACCAAATAAAATTTTTAAACTGGGTTTTTTCTCTAATTATTTTATTTATTTATTTTTTTGTTGAAAAGAGCATTTTACGAAAACTACCTCCGCCTATAGACCAAGCCTTAAGGGATTTTTTGCGTTTGTGATTGTCGTAATGTATCCATACTTCATCGTCGGGGACTATATGATGCAAATAAATAAATAAATAAATAAATAAATAAATAAAAAATTTTCTTTTTTTTGTGTTGAAACAGCAAATCATTTCTGAAAAGACGTGTTTTTCGATGTCTCTTAGCTTTATTTGGTATGCCACCCATATTCCTTGCGCTTGTATTATTCCCATCGACTTCAACCATTTAACAATATTCTAATTTTAAGATCGAAGGAATGTTCGGAAAGTATTATTTATTAAAAATTTGCGTGAGCGCATGAATAGTTTTTTATTAGCCTTGCCTTTAAAATGCATTGTGACATAGCATTAAAACGTATAATTTCATTGGTTACAGTATGATGAGATAAATGATTTCATTAAACATATTTTTAGAAAAAGTAATTTAGAAAGTCAATAAATAAATAGTTAGTTATATTCTAAATAAGAAATTCATATGAAATATTAAACGTATAGGGAAATTTCACTCCGTACACCATTTAACAGAATAGGGACAAAATAGAAATTTATATACGGTTTACAATATTTTGTTTCGTCCTAAAAGTCCGTTTTGTTTTTAAAGATGTTTGCATTAAAATATTAATGATTATCTACCAATCTATATTATAAAGGACAAACATATCTGTGCATAACGCTGACGTCATTTTGCGAATGGCAATACTTTCCGATGAAATTTCTGTTTTCAAATTTTCACTACGGAATTTTTAAAATTCTTCACATTGCACATATTCAATATTTACATCAACGCGCAACCGTCGTACAGGGGAAAAAGATCTATTTTCAAATGCAATTAGTTTGAAAACTGTATTTCAATTTTTTTTCTTGAGACATTAATTTTTTGTAGTTTTTAATTCTATTTCTCTAATTGCGACAACTTGAATATTCTATTTCTCTGGGAAGTAAATGGAAAATAGCAGATTACCATTTTGTTGTCACTTTTTTACAGCAACTGAGGAAAATTGTAATTAAAATACCCGCTATGTCAAGAATACCATCAGCTATAAAACAAAGCGAATTTTGGTTTTATTTCGTTTTATTATATCTATTAAATGGGATTTTCAGTTTATTTCAAACTACTTTACAAACTGTACATCAATTTATCTTTGCAAGAATGTATTTTAAAGAATAATTGAACGACTTGCTTTCTCAACATTTACTTAATTTGTAATAAAGAGATGTGAGAGTGGAATTTTATTAATCTATGTGAAGTAACATTTTCCAAATTTTAAATAATCATATTTTATAGCTATTCATTAAGACATTCTACTGTAATTTTATCAATTTAATGTAATCTTTTAAGGTGTTTTTTCATAATTTTCAATTAACCCGAATTGTAAATATCGTTCCATATTCACAATGAATATATGTAATGATTCGACGAAGGTTATGTTCCATAAATTCCTAAGAATGTTACTTCTAAGAATCAGCAGCAGCACGAGCAGAGCAGTCGCTCCGGCAGTTGGCAAGCAGTGGAAGAGTTGCATTGGGGTATTTCCCCATTATAAAACAAAAACCACCAGTCTTCAAATTCTTTTATTTATTAACTCATAAAATCAGTATGTTCTTCCCCGCAGTCACCTAGACACTGTCATCGAATATTCCAAAACTTTGTGACTAATCTGCATTCTAAGATATTTGAATTTTTCGGGGAAAAAAGAAACAGCATCCTAATATTTGAAAAGTCAATCGCATTCTGCTCTCTGAAAAAAACCAAATGAGAAACCCACGCTAGATGCACGACAAACTAGCCCCTCCTCACTCCGCGTCAATCATTTAAAAAATCAAACCAGGATTAATCTAAGTCTACGCAATAAAAATGATCACCTCTGATTGGCCTAGGAGGCGTGGACCTCTGGTAAGGATTATATCTTGTCTCGCAAATAGACAAGCCTTTTAACATCCGCGCATTAACACAGATCACATGATGTTAAATAAAAAATAAAATTAAAATCCCTAGAATATTCTAAAAAAGAAAGATTACGAAATAATTTCCCGCCTTTTTGAGAAACAAGAACTAGATTATTAATAAGTTAAATAAAAAAAAGAAAAAGGACTTTAGCTGTTAAAAGATTAATATATTACGAAACTAAGATTAAAATGTGTTCCACAATTTTAGAATTAAAAGCTCAGAGAGAGCAAAATGGCGCAAATTTTTTTATTTTATTACATATATGTGTATATATGTATATAACACAAGGCTGTTTTTTGTCATCTGCCCTACTGAGTTTTCTACTGAACAAATTTTACTAATAATTATTTTAACTAAAAGCTGTAAATTTGTAAAAAAAACCACAGTAGCTATTTTTTAAAATATCCCCATTTTTATATTTTAAATTTTAAAGTATTTTATAAAATTTCTTCGAAATGGTGGCAATTGGATTACTTTCATTGTTCGGGTGGTTGAATTTTGAACGGTCAGTTTGCTGTATAATGTTTAGTGGCACGAAATTCCATTAGAATCATTTACTGTTTCAAAATATTTTGAACGGAAAATGACACATTACTTTTGAAAACACACATATTTTCCCATAAAGTTGTAAAAATTCCGTATTTTTTCATTCAACTGATGTTGAATACGAGAAACAAGGAGAAATGCCTATGTGAACATGAAGTAACATTTAAAAGAAAACGATCATTTACTTTGATAAAACTAAATATTTTACCACAAATGCGTCTAAAACGGGGTTGGCAAAACCCCGGGTTTTTGTACTAAAACCTAACCCACCTGGGTTTTTGTGGGTTTTTCTGGGTATTTGTGGGTTTTTCTGGATATTTGTGGGCTTTTCTGGGTTTTTGTGGGTTTTAGTTATTCTTCTGTATATTTGTATATTTAATAATATATGTGTGCACTTATTTAAAAATATACTTATTAAGTTGCATTTTTAATTACATCTGATCTATTTATTACTAATTAATATTATTTATAATATCAGTTAATTAATTTATTCTATTCTGATATTAGTATTAATACGAATATCTACAGAAAACTTAAAACTAATATCAGAATAAGTTTATTAATTGATATAAAATAATTTTCATACTATTAATAATTCATGTTAATTATTATTAATGCTATTATTAATACTATTATTGACTGATTGATTATTAATACTGATAATAATAGTACTATTATAATTAACTTAATGCTATTTTAAGTAATAAAAGTGAGTTCTTATCACTTTTAAATATATTTTAATCATCACAATGAATAATTAATTTTATTTTTGTAATAACTATAACAATTGAAATTGTTATAATAATTAATAACTATGATAATTTAACTAGCTGGCTTTGCCTGTTAGCAAAGCTGGTCCTTTTATACATAAATCTCGAAGCGAACAAACTTCGAACCGGATCCCCGCTGCCTTATGCCACCGCATAACAGGTCGAAAGAATATAGTACTGGGCCCCTTCTTTTAAACAAATCTCTAATTTAAATGCACACCTCAAACCGTATCTCCGCTGTCTACAACACCATATAGAGGATGCTGAGCATGCACAGAAGGATCCTTCCTTTTAAATAAATCTGTAATTGATGTGCAAATGTCGTGCAGAACATATCTCAAACTAGGTTCCAGCTGCATTCAGCACGGTATAGCAGGGATACTGCGCACACACTACCAGGTAGTGTGGTATATTCTTATCAAAAATATATTTGAACAAAACTCTGTTAAAAAATCTATCTGTAGACATATAAGTCGAAGGAGTGGCATTTTAAGGCAAGAAATTAAGATTTTTGCAGAAATTATTACAGAAAATAGCAGTATTTGACACAGCATTCTTTTTTATAAATTTTTATTGTATGTTATAAGCTAAGCTATCTTAAAGTTTGAAGCAGATCAAGCAAGAATTTAAGATTTTTACAAAAATTAATAATAAAAAATAGTGGTACTTGAGGGAAACAGTGTTTGAATTTAAAAAAAGCAGCTAATAATTATATCTTCAGCTCTTGATGAGCTGCAAAAAGATAAAAAATAACCACATTGTCATGTTCTGTTAAGATTTGGAGAAATTGAAATAACACAAGGAAATTATGCTGAAATGCTACAAACAGATCGGCACCGAACATTTTTTAGCTAATATAATGGATGCAAAGTTTAAGGGAAAGGCTTAATTTAACAAAACAGGAAGAAACTGATGAATGGATAATGAAGAATGGTTACCTGCGATATTGGCATTTAAAATTAAAGATATAGACTATTTTCCTAAATCACTTTTCTCAGAAATTATTATGTCACAATTCTCAGCTTCAAAATGGTGGAAAATTCTTAAAAGAAAAATACAGAAAAAGAAAAACAAGTTAGATTCTGATTTTTGTAGTTTTTTCCAATCTCTGCATTCAGTTCCATTCAACTCTGCTTCCATCGAGTAGATTTTCTCTACCTTTATATTCATATAGTCTAAATTACAGAACAGATCAGACTCGGAGCAGTGTGAAAAATTAGTAAAAAATTGTAAATATTACCTTAAAAATTAAAATGAATGTGATTTTGATTGGTAAACTATAAAAAAGATTAATTATAATTATTTTGTATTACATTGTGTAATTTATTTGAAATATACTTTTATAAAATAAATAAATAAATTGAAAAATAAATATTCTGAAATAAACTATCACCGAATTACCGCAAATATGACTGTTTTTTTTTTTTTTTTTTTTTAATGTGATTTTGTAAAAGACCTAGGTTTTGGGCTTAAAAGGAAAATTTGTATTATACTATTAGGGGGATTTGCAGATTCAGAAATGATTTTTAGCAAAAACCCAGGTGGGTTTTTGTTGGTGGACCCGCCCTGAAAAACCCGGGTGGGTTTTTCTGGGCTGGGCCCACTTTGCCAACCCTGGTCTAAAAGACACAAATTTACGGCAATTTTTATTTTCAGAAATTCAGGTTAGAATCTCATGTCGAGTGCGACTGTCCACATGTAATGATGTAAACAAACATGCTTTCAAGTTTGGAATTAAAAGGATTTTAAAGCAATCAAATTAAAATGTCAGTTTGTTTAACCCTTTATCTACCGAATTATGAATTCATGAAAATTTTACATTCTAAACCATTTTACATAAATTGTTTAAACTAAATTAAAAGATATACATAATCATTTAATAAATTTTTGAAGGATTTTAGAAGTATGGAAGGGTTTAGAAGGATTAATTAAATTTGAATTTACAGGGATTTTATGCAATATTTATAACCCCACTCAAATCTTTTATTTTAAATTGTTTTCTTAATACAGTCGAACCTCTATATAACGAAACTCCATACATCGAATTTCTCCATATAACGAATTTTTAGTAAGAACGGTCCCCTTTTCGCATGATTACATTAAAAACAGACTCTATATAGCGAAATATCTATCTCCATATAACGAATTTTTTCATAAATTGATCTTAATTTATTCAGTTTTAAAAAAGCTTCGAAATCACATGGAATCAATTTTCCATCACTTATTTTTGATTTATCGTTCAGTGGAGAATTTTTTTTTTTTTTTTTTTTTTTTTTTTTATATAAATATTACTTCTTTCCTTATTCTTTAAATCTAACAAGTTCATCCCACCTCCCACACACCTTTCAACATCCTTCTCAAAACACAGTCAATTGAATTGTTACACATATAAGAGAGGAATCAATGAGAGCACAATAAGAGAGACCTTCAAATGGAGGAAAATATCAACTACAATTTTTCATTCCTTGCTAAAATTTGAGAATTTTTTTTGAGAGCGTAACAATTGTAATTTTAAAATCAAAACAACAAAAAATTACAGATTTCTTCCTCTGAAATTTATGTAAGTCTTCCTTATTTGATTTTCATTAAGCTTTCAAATAAATGTCTTTTCTCTTTTTTGAAACTGCTTAAATAAGTAAGAAATAAAATGTTAGGTTAATATATACTTTTAAACATTTCAAATTCTTAATTAAAAAGATCAAAAATAATATTTGTTCAAAATTTACACATTAAATACTATTTTTAACATCATTCTCTATACATCGAATTTCTCTATATAACGAATTTTTTACTGGAACGATGGATTTCGTTATAAAGAGGCTCGACTGTATTTTGTAGAATTATAAAATGTACAAATATGATGTTCTTAAAATATAAATATAGAAATATTTCCGAATTGAAAAATCCCTCCCTCCCTCCCTCAGCGCCAAGAAAGCTGGAAAGATACAAAGGCAAAAGAAATCATCCTTTTAAAAATATTTCTGTTTTGTGTGACCAATAATTCTTTTGGAACAAAATAAAGCAATGTATCTGTAACTAATTCTAAACAGTATTACAACTAATTAACGTATTAAAAAATTATAATAAGTAATTTTACTAGTAATTATAAATACCGTCGGTAGGCAAAGGGTTAAGTGGGGTAATACGGATATGAGAGGTGCGTAGTTAAAATTTGAGACGATGAAAATTATATCAAAAGTTTAGATTTAATGGGGGGGGGGGGGGGTTATGATCGTGTCAAAGTAGAACAAATTTTGCTGTTTATTTCTTCCAGAATACCAAGCATAAGAGTCTCAATTGAAAATTTCTTGATAATAACTCATCTTTATTATATTTAATTGATTACGTATAAGATTAAAGTCTAATTTGGCAGTAATTTAAACAACTGAGTTTTAAATGAATACTATTTGGATAACTTTAGGTTAAAATTATTTGTTTGAAAGTTAGATAAACCAATATAATATGCATTTTTTACTATAAGTAATTTTGTAGGCTTATTATAAAATCAATGAGACAGTCCTTTCTTTAGCATTTTCTTTCGTCGAAATTGACGGATTTTACCTCGAAATAATAATAATAATAATAATAGAAATCAAAGGATAACAAAAGTAAATTCCAAGCAAGGAAAATAAGGTTTTTGGTAACTTGGATGATTTTCATCATCCGTCTGTCTTTTTTTTTTTTTTTTTTTTTTTTGTCCACATAGCATGCGCACTTTATCTCATGATGTTTCTCGTACTAAGTCATAGGTTCTCTAGAGTACATTTCTTATTTATTTGATATTTCAATTTTTATGAGTCCGATTCTTACACAATATGAACCATTCATCTTGTTTTCCATCCCCACTAACCACCTTTTTAATTCTTGTTATTTCCAACTGGGAGCACTGCAATTTCCTGTATTGCAGTATTGCCTGTATATTGTTTTCAAGTGCCATTTTTGAAGTATTTTCGGTGGATGAAGCCCTTCTTGGTCTTTCTGACTAACGTCGACTCTTCTTGGAACCTCAAATAAGATCTCCGATGTTTCATATGAAACGTTAACTCAAAACTAGTCAACTTACAACTGTGAAACTTGTCTTATTTTATAATGGCGATTTTTGATAAAATCTGATCGAATATCGGGTACTGTATTACTGTATTACTAGGGGGGTGGCCTAAGCTAAAGCACTGAGACCAGGGATCTGCTGTACTATCCCTCAAGAATTAAAGAGGAAATAATATCTTCACTTAGTTCCTAAACAGACCATTAGCTGACATAAAATTCAGCAGGCATTTGATAGGAATACCCTCAATTTCCCATGGTTCAATCAAATGTCGACCCAGGTGCTCAAACGATAAGCAGCATACATTTCACAGCTACAGAGGACATATAAAGTAGTCTCCTTCTCCTCATCGTACTTACAACCCCTACAAAAAGGGTCATTGACTACCTTCATAATCCTAAGATGTTTATTATGTCTACAGTGTCCTGTTAGCAGTTCCACCATATTTCGTAGACTATTCCTTCTGAGTTCAATGAGTTCTTTCGCCTTTTTACCGGGGCATCCACTAATATCGGATAAGAATAGTAATTTAGTATATGGAGATAGCAATTAAAAGAAAAAAAAGATACTGTAAATAAAACCGAGTTGTTCAGACTACCGATAAAATTGATAAAACATATCGTTATCGCCCATCGATATCTGATGTGCTTGTAGGAGTGGAAAAGCAGCGATGCAAAACGTTTTCCAGTTACGGAACATGGCGTGAATTCTTCAAAGAAAAACGGATCGAGCGTAAATTCTGCGGTAAATCCGCAGCCTGCCGCAACCTTCTAAGAATGCAGTAGAACTTGAAGAATCGAATGGGGATTTCCTTCATCCCATAGATGTGGTAATTGTGTGTATCCTCTGTACCATCCAGATGAAAATGAGAATGAGATTCATCTGTTCACAGAATGTTCGAAAACCGATTGCATATCTATCTGACAGTTACAAAATAATTCCATTGAAAATATTTGACGTGGGCGTTAATCAGTTGGCAACAACTGTGGTGACATACTGTGGTGGTAATATCGCAGAATTTGCCGAAGAATTTTTTAAACAGTAATAAACAGCAGGTTTAACGCTGCTGCAATGTAGCGGATGCTCGTTGAATTTGAAGCCCTGTGCTCTTTCGCTATGAGTTCAACATCTCCAATTACCTCTGTAGAATAAGCTTTCTTTCTCTACCAGGATGAATATTCAATGATACTATTTCCCCAGATCATTTTATTTTATTTATTTATTTATTGTAATCCGTTTGCAATCATTGAGCCTCTAGGAATGTTTTTCATACCTCGAATCCCCCACAAAGTTTCTTGACCAGTTTCTTCATTTTGATAAAAAAGTTTCCTCTTTGTAGCACAATTATATAATCAGTCCGACATTTTCTGTGGGGCAGCATGAAGCTGTCAAGAGATTCAATGTGTCTCTTTATTAGCTCACAGTCTCATATGCTATCACAGCCTGAAAGCAAATGTGACCGGAGGTTCTGTATGTATGTACATATATATGTATGTAACATAATAAATCTTGATAGAAATATCCGATTTGCTTCAAATTTGGTATCCAGTTTATTCGGATAAGTTGCTTTCCTGATTAGAAGCTAATCCATGTTTTAACCCATTTATACTTAGCTTTCCATTTTTAAAAAGCTTCGAATTTTAATAAGTTTGTGTAATTTTCTTTCTCTTTATAACATGAAAATTGGATGAAATAATTTCCTATAAATGGCGTTATCTGTTATTGAGCGATACCAGCATAATATTCATATTTATTTTCTTAAGTGAAGGCTTTTTTCGGTGTTGGTGGATTTTTCATTTTTCAAGATGGCGAAATGTAAAAAGTAAGTTTATTTATATTTTTTAAATCAAGGATCCAAATAAATAAATCATAACCTTAGCTTCTAGTCTTCTTTCATGTACACATTTTTTTTTAAATTGTGAAATTATATTTTCAAATCTATTTTTATGTATTTTTGCAATGCATTAAATATAAGACTTTAGACAAATGGTTAGAGATATTTATTATCCATTTAGGGGACAGTTATTTACGAAAAGTCCATTTAAAGATGATTGTGAAATAAATCGTTTTTAAGTCTCAAATACGATTATTCTTAGTTTGTTACAATTAATACTTGTAGTGTTATTAGTCTCAGTAAAGAAATATATATATATATATTAATAGTTCATAAAAATACTAATTATAATTCGTGATATACAATTTAAAAGCCTATTTTATACAAATTCAGATATAACATATAATTATGCACATTATACTTTTATAAATACTATGCATATTATCATATTTAGTGCGTTTACATTTTATCAAATATATACAATATATATATATATATATATATCTACATACGTATTCTATCTAAATATTTTCTATCTCTATTTTTAATTTAAGTACATCATCTTAAATATTTCACAAAAATTGCTTCATTTTACTTGTCGAGATGTTCCATGTGCCCTTAAAAATTCAAATTTTGTTGGATACATTAGAAAATATAATAACGCAACTGCGTTCGTATCGTTTCCAGGAATGCGGAAGAACATTCCACCTAAAGGTCCATATCTATATTATAAAGGCCAAACGTATCTGTGCGTAACGCATATGTCATTTTGCGAATGGCAACGGTTTCCCATGCAATTCGGTTTTGCAATTTTCGGTACTGAAAATTTTATACTTAACATCGCACATTTTCAATTTTTGCACAATCGTACACAGAAAAATAAGTACTTCTAAATGCAATTTATTTGAAAGCTGTATCTCAATTTATTCTTGACATATTAATTTTTTTATAGTTTTTAGTACGAATTCTGTAATTGTGGCAACAGTAATACGACATTTTTTCTCTTAAAATTGATAAAAATTAAATGTGCGCACGTAAATTTTAAGATGGGAACTATGACGGGTTTAGCTTTATATTTATTTGAGAGTTAGACTGACCATTGCAAGATGCATTTTTTACTGCAATGTAATGTATCTAATTTTGTAGGTTTATTATAAATCGATGAAACAGTTCCTTCTTAAACATTTACTTTCGTCGAAATTCGATGGCTTCCAAAGAACTAGAGGTGGGCAATTTCAATTTTTTAAATCGATTTAATCGATGCTATGGCCAACGCGATTTAATCGATACTATAAAATTTTTAATCGATTTCTCAGAAGATAATATCATTTTTATTTTGCTTCAAAAGTTGAAGATAAAGTAGTCGGATGTGCCAATCCCAAAATTTCTTCAATCTCATACATGCTAAAACTTCTAAATGCACTATTACAATTTCAGTGTCAAATTTAAATGATAATTTATAACCATCATGAAGATTCAAAAAGTATAGGTTGAAGTATGAGCATTTTTAAAAGAACAAATCGCTGAATTTCGGTCCACCCTCTCTTAGATGTCTGTAACCGAAATTTGGAATTTAAACCAAAAGCGACCAAAGCGTCACGTGTTGTGCAGTATTACACTCAAGCCTTATAAGAATCTATTTATGTAAAAGTTTAACAAAATATGAAGTTTGATTAAATTCCATGCATAATTTGAGATATAAATATCATTAATATCGTGAAAAATGCTGTATAGCAGAGCAGTATTATATAACTTACACAAAAACCTAATCAGGAACAACATATGACAAATCTAATAGAAAATTAAATTCGATGAAATTCCGTTCATTAGTTCTTGAGATATTCTCGTTAACATCGTGTAAATTCTGAAAAACGTATCGAATTCTGGGAGTAGTACCGGAGGACATGGACATCCCTTCGCTTGGAATATTGAATTGTAGAGGATTGTCCCCTGGAAGATTTTAGATTTTATGCTTAATGAACAACGGTCCACCCCCCCCCCCCCCCCCCACACACACACACAGAAATCTAGACTGTTTCTCTCCAGAATATCAGAAATTCCTCCTGGAGAAAAATGTCTGAATTCAACACTGCTGAAAAAAACAGCATGCCAACTTAATCTGTCACATGATTTACACGAAAACCCAATCAGGAACAACTTATGGCAATGTCTAACAGATTATTAAGTTTGGTGAAATTTCGTTCATTAGTTCTTGAGATATATGATCAATAAAATCTTGTATATCCTGAAAAACGGTTGAATTCAGGGGTTAGCTCGAAGAGAAACATCTCAGTCCCGGAGCATTGAAATGTCTCTCCAAAAGATTGAAGCCTCATGTACAAAAGTCACTTCTCTTCTCTGAAGTCTAGAATGCCCCTCCAAAGAGACGTAAATATCCCTCCCGGAGAAAAATCTCTGAATTCAACACTGCTGAAAAAAAAAAAAAAAAAAAAAAAAAAAAAAAAACAGCATACCAGCTTAATCTGTCATATGATTGACATGAAAACCCAACAAGGATCAACTTATGGCAATGTCCAACAGAATATTAAGTTTGATGAAATTCCGTTCATTAGTTCTTGAGATATGATCAATAAAATCTTGTATATCCTGAAAAACGGTTGAATTCAGCGGTTAGCCCAAAGAGGAACATCTCCGTCCCGGAACACTGAAATTTCTCTCCAAAAGTTGAAGCTTCATGTACAAAAGTCACCTCTCTTCTCTGAAGTCTAAAATTCCCCTTCAAGGAGACGTAAAAATCCCTCTCGGAGAAAAATTTCTGAATTCAACACTGCTGATAAAAGCAACATAGCAACGCCCCCTGTAGAGTTATTTACACTGAAACCTAATAAGCACCAAACTT
This sequence comes from Maratus speculifer, assembly GCA_964019185.1. Classification (NCBI taxonomy): domain Eukaryota; kingdom Metazoa; phylum Arthropoda; class Arachnida; order Araneae; family Salticidae; genus Maratus; species Maratus speculifer. Next base: position 183,988,727 of record OZ025297.1, read on the forward strand.
ATGCCAATGTGTAATTGAATGAGTAACTTGATGAATTTTTCTGGATTAGTTCTTGAGATACAGCTATTACAAAAATCGAAAAAAATGCAGGATAGCAGCGCCCCCTGCCGATAGATTTAAATCAAAAACTAATCATCAACAATTTAAGCTAATGTCAAACCGAATCTGAAGTTTAGTAAAAATTCATGCATTAGTTCTTGAGATAGTGATCTTGCAGTAATCATGAAAAATACAACATAGCAGTGCCACCTGTTGAGCGATTTTCACCATAAATAATCAGCACCAATTTATATGATAGTCTAGCTCAGCGGTTCCCAATCTATGGGTCGCGACCCACTGGTGGGCCATGGCAGTTATTTTGGTGGGTCGCGGAACAATCGAGGTTTACCATCAAAATATATCTTTTATTTTATCTGTTTAAAAAGATATGACAGTATCAATAAGAAATAATATTTCAAGGGGAAAATCTTAATTTCCTTCTCGATTAATATACGAACAGAATATCTAGAAATATTTAAATCAGGTTTGAGGTCTTTGATGAAATTCAACACTTTGTGCTTATGAGAACATGCTTTTTCTACTTTGCTTTTTTTTGAAAGACAAGTACTGAGACATACTGCATGTTAATATATGTTCCCACATTGGTAAATAACAGTGCCAGGAATCTCATTGATTATAAAGTTATATTTTCATAATAATTAAACGTATTTTTAATTATTTTTGTATCGTTTTAATTATTATTCTCTTACATACATTGAGATTACCGATTCTTGTTTTTATTGATAATGTATCTCCGAACGAAAATTTGCGTTTTTCGTAGGATGGGATAGCCGAGCGTATAGAGATCGTACAAAAATTGCTATACAGATATACAAATTTATCTTGGTTGGTTTTTTTTTTTTTTTTTTTTTTTTTTTTTACTGAAAGATGGGTCACGAAATTTTTTTTCACTGAAAGGTGGGTCGAGTACCAACAAAGTTTGAGAACCGCTGGTCTAGCTAAATCTAAAGTTTCAAGAGATTCCAAGCATTAGTTCTTGAGATAGAGCGCCCACAAATTTTTTGTCAGAAACAATCAGATAAACAGACTGAAAGACAGACAATTTATAAAAATAATAGTAACTTCGTAAATCAAGATCATGGTCACATTATTACTGGGGATATTAATATCGTTGAAAATGATTCTTTACGAAATTTAATGGCTAATGGTACTAAATATCGTGTTCCTTCATGTACTAATATCAAATCAATCATAAAACAGTTTAATTTAGATTTAGATCTTTTTATTTATAAAATTTCGATAGACTACAATAAGCCTCTGGAATACTTCACTGAATGGAAACTTAATGTTTTAGATAAATTAAATATTGAACTTTATAGGAATATCGATACCTTCAATTTAAATTTTAAACAATTAAATGATGAAATAAAAAACTTACAAAATAAATTTATCATAACATATGTCGATAAATCTCCTAACAACTATGCTTTCATATGTAAACATTATTACTCTACATTATTAAATCAAGCAATAAATTCTAGTTCAAATTTCATTAAAACAGGTATTGATACTATTATTAAAAATAGACATATAGCTCAATATTATAAATTACTAAAAATAAAAAATCATAATTATAACTATCCTTACATTGTGGTTATTCCAAAATTCCATAAAATTCCTATAAAGTTTCGTACTATAACTATTGGGTGTAATACTTATAACAATAATGCAGGTAAAGAATTATTAACAATACTTACAAAAATGCTAGATATTGCAAAAACTAATAATAAATTCTATAGTATAAAAAATAGTTTACATCTTGTAAATAATATCAAAAATTTACAAAATATTAAGTACATCAAAACATATGACTTTAATGATTTATTTAATACAATTGATATTGCAGATATGTTCAGGATCATAAATTTATTATTCAAGGAATATGGGAATTCTCTTAACATACATGTATCTTTATCTTACTTCAAATCTTTAACCAAATTTATTCTTTATCATAATTATATATTATTTAATAATACAATATTCAAACAAATAGTCGGTCTTCCACAAGGTGGGATTGTATCATCTATTTGTGCTGATCTCTACTTACATTATTATGAACGTAATACTTCTATTGTTAATTGTTTTCTATACAGGTATCTTGATGATATAATAATTTTATATTCTAAAAAGTCATCTAACTATTCGCTGCCAATCAAGTACCACAAAAATTTAAAATACAGTTATAATGATATGCATAATAATACAATTAACTTTCTTGATCTTAATATTACGCTTTCTGATAATAAAATTCTATTTGATATTTATGACAAACGTAATGACTTTCCTTTTAAAGTAAACCTCTTTACTCATTATAATTCTTGCCTACATAAATCTGTCTATGTCAATATATTACTTAATTTTGCCCATAGAATTAAAAATATTTGTTCATATAATTTTAAAATACATAATTTAAAAACTGTACAAGAAACTGCTATAAGATATGGTTATCCTTTACATTTGGTTAAAAAAATATTATCTGTATAAACATTTATTTAGTATTAACTGTCTATTTTCTCTTCAACCAATATTACCATATGATGTTATTGATAAGAACTCCTATAGTCTTTAATATATAATAAGTTATTACATGATCTTAAAAATAATTAACACATTGCGTAAAAAAAATGTTTAAAAAAATTATAAAAAATAAAAATAATACAAAAAAAAATAAATAAATAAAAAATACAAAAAAATAAAAAATATGAATAATAGGATGGTTGGGTGGGTTAGATGTTAGATTACGGAGGAGGGCGGTGTTGTCTGGATAATACGCAATGGTTAATTATTATATATTTAATAATAATAAAAAAAATTAACTTTACACATAGTATTAAAGTTTACGTTTTCCTAAAAACTAATATGCATAACTTAAAAATGATCAAGTTATTGAGATAAGATATGGTTGTCTATTGTATTTGTCTTAAAGAAATTATTTGTAAAATATTAGAATAGAAATTATTCTTGGAAATTCTTAGCTAATAAATAATTTATTTTTTTCCTATAATAGAGGGCAGCACCATAAGCATATAATTTAATTAATATATTAATCCTTTAGATGGCAGCACTAAAATAATTTTCTGCTAGAAGTTGTAGTAATATATTCTAGTTAATTAATTAATACAGTAATATTAATAATTGATAAAAAATAAAAATATAATATTTCTAATAGTAGCATCTATTTTTTTCTAAATATATTATGAATTATATAGTATAATATATGTTTTACTAATTTTTATAATTATTGTTACAACTTTATTTTATTATCTATGTGATTTATACTATGACCATAACCTTGACTGTTAGTAAGTCACATGTAGTTTGTATTTGATTGCACTACAAATCTTGCTAGGATATGGGTAATGGTAAATATCTTCGTATATATATCATTTTTTTTAATGGAATAATGTATTATTGTTATTTTGTCATATTGATTTTATTTTCTTCTATGTGTATCTTTCTACTAATTTGTCATCTGAATAGCTTCCAGCCAGTCGGGTGTATTGTGAGTCGAATTCTTAGCTTTCAGCACGACTCATAACAGAAACTGGTTGGATGTTTTTGCTTTTTTGTCAAACTATACACCCCTGAAGAAGTAGTTTAATAGAAAAGCCTTATACTGCCTTTTTATCCATTTATCTTTCATTATTTTGGTAATCTGCCTTCTATTTCACTTCAAACTTCAACTGTTTTCAATAAGATAATTGTAAAAATACTGGTTTCATTGGTTTATTGTATGGTAATATATGAATTACTCTGGTTATATAATGTCCATTTATCCACATATTTCTTAGTAATTTGGTAATCTGCCTTCTATTTCTCTTCAAACTTCAACTTTTTTTAACAATATGATTGTAACAATACTGGTTTCATTGGTTCTTTTATTGGTATTGTCTGAATAACTTTGGATGTATTTATAAAAGTATTTATATATTATATTTAACAACATATTCGAATTTTATAAGCATTAGGTTATTTTTCTTTAAATAATATCATACAGGCAAAAAAAAAAAAAAAAAAAAACTTTTTTTTTTTTTTTTTTTTTTTTTTTTCATCTTGATAATAAAATAAGCAACATATGTCTAGAATTATGTATATATGTAAAAATATTTAATAATTTACATAGCCTCCCTCGTGATTCTTTAATAAGTACCAGAATGCTATCGAATCGCAAATGAACTTCCCCCCCCTCCCGTTTTCTCATAAGTTAATGGGAATTACCTTCTTTCTGTATCACTTTTCACATTGAGCCCCAATTTAAACAGTTTAAAAAAATACATACATAAATTAAATAAATTAAAAAAAAGGACGGAAGTGAATCGCAATGCAGGTTCTCTCCTTTGCTTCTCCCCCCCCCCCCCCACCACGGAGGTCATCCTCCCCTGTTTGGGCATATATCCCTTGTGTTGATAATCGGCCGTCATAAAATAAACCAATACTTTCCTCGTCTATCCTATCTAAATTCTCTTTACAATTTTCGCGCTAAGGACAAACACAGTCCTTGGAGCCGAAAACAGTCTCTTTAACGCAGAAAGCACTGACCAATCACATTACAAGAGAGCAAAACCTGGTATACATTAAAAAAAAAAAAAAGTAGAGACCATTTTGCCACTATTAGCACTAATAGCGAATCGTTTCCGTGCAGATTCCATGTCGATGTTTAGATTCGGGCAGAATCGATTTCATATTGATTTACTACTTTAATTGAAATCGCGGACAGAATCGATTTCATTTTGATGTACTACTTTAATGAAATCGCATTTTCTACGATTCTTAGACACAAGTAAAATCGTCATTTTTTGATACTTTCAAATCGAGACGCGGTCGATCTACGTTTCAGGATGAATCGATTTTTCCAATACTACTGTTTTAATGGTAGAGTTGATGTAAAATTTCGTATAAGGAAGGATTAAGATTTTCATTTCAAACCGGTAAACTGCAAAATTTTCTTTTCAAACCAGGTTTTTTTTTTTTTTTTTTTTTTTTTTTTTTTAAGTAAAAGTTCCATACTTAAATACTAAGCGTACCATTGAAGACTTACGAGTGTCAAGATAATTTAAGGTACGGACAATCGAACAGTGTTGACCATTATACAGCTCATATTCAAAATATTAGAATAATTGAGAAAAAGTAATAAGAAAAAAATATTTGTCATTTATTTATTTTTTATACTAAGTAAATGCAATTAAATTTCTTATAAATTAAATCTGGAATGTTTAGATAAGATTTTAACATTTATAAAATATAAAATACAGCACAATAAATTAGGTATACAGCTTCCTTAAACACACCAGAATATTAGAATAAAATTTAGATTGGTTCAAAATATTAGAATATTTTATTTTACGCAACAATATTACCTTATGAATATGAAGTAAATGGTAGTTAATATTTTGTAGCATCCCCTTTAGCTTTCATAACAGCGTACAATCGATCTTGCATACTATATACAAGGTGTTTACAAACATTTCTATCAATATTAGCCCAAATAGACTTTATACGTGCCACTAACTCAGTTTTACTTGAAGGAGGATTTTCTTGAAGTTTTTCTTCATTATACACCATAAGTTTTCGATGGGATTAAGATCTGGTGAATTTGGTGGCCAAGGAAGTACCTTAATGTTGCGTTGTTGGAACCAATTCTTAGTTGACACCGAGGTATGCGGGGACGCTAAATCTTGTTGAAAGATGAAATCATCTTGAAATAAATCTTCTGATGATGGAATCATGTAATATTCTAAGTTTTCTTGATATATCAGAGAGTTAACCTTTTCGTAGACGATGCATAACTTTCCAAGTCCTTCTGCACTCATACAACCCCAAACCATGACACTAGCAGCAAATTTTACGGAACGTTTAAGCCATTCTTTATCAAATGCTTCTTGCTTCATTCTCCAAACTCGAATACCTTGATTACCATATGAAACACAAAACATACTTTCATCACTAAATAACATATTTTTCCAATCTTCATTGCTCCATAAACGTCTTGATTTACACCAATTCAATCTTATACTCTTTTGTCTTGCAGTCATGAGAGGTTTTGTTTTCGGTACACGAGATTCAAATTTAAATTTATGGAGACGTCTTAATGTTGTCGATGTAGAAACTTCAACTCCTTCTTCTTTCCATTTTCGGTGCAAGAATCGCACACTTTTAAAACGGTTTTTCTTAACTATACGCTTCAGTTTCCTGTCATTTCTAGCAGATGTTTTTGGTTTTCGGCCACCATTTCGGCGATTATTTTGAAATTTTCCAATTTTTGAATATTGTGTTAGTATTTTACTAACGCTCGATTGCGAACAATGTAAATAATTCGCTATAAAACATTGATTTTTACCGTGCCGATACAAATCAACCATACGAAGTTTAGTAGATTCAGGAATATCACTCAAACGGCCCATTTTAAGACGAAAAAGAAACAAACTGCAAAAAAGAATACTGATTTTAAATAAAATAGTCTGAATTTAATCAATGATGCCACCAGTTAAGAATTGGTAATAATTAAAGGAGAATTAATGTGAAATATTCTAATATTTTGAACCACTTGAATAAATATTCTAATATTTTGACTTTTCAAAATAATTTTTTTTGCAATTAATCTTTTCAAAAATGATATTAAATTTAAGATAACAAGTAAGTTTAATCAACAATAAGTTCTTAATAAAAATATCGTTTGCATATTTTTATTAAAAGACATTAAATTACCAAACGATATTTTCAATTTCTAAAAAAAAGGTAATTATTCTAATATTTTGAATATGAGCTGTACCTTAGCAACACATAGGGAGTGGGAGGCAAGGGAGTGCAAAATTCAATTCAATACAGACATGGGTGGGTCATGTTGCATGTCGTTGGAAAAGTCCTGATCTCGACTATTTATATCTATATATCTCTTCATAATATAGTTCAATTTTCAAACTCCATGGGTTAATTTTAAGCATTTATCGGTTTTTGCGCATCACCCTTTGTAGTATATCACTTTAAAGGTCTTGACTTGTAGACCTTAAATATACAGTGGCTCACAAAAGTGTTCGTACACTTTAAAAAATTGTATTAAAAAGCTATTTCCTTGAAACTAAATTCGTATATGAAGTCCAGAAATTTTTTATATTATCTCCAAGTTATTCTAAATAACACACATCCTTTTTGTTTAACATTAAGGGATTCTTTTTTAATCTAAAAATAAAAACGGAAGATGCCACAGAAAGAAAACGCCACAAAAGTTTTCGTACACAGAAACATTTTCGGATAAATTCATGATTAAAAATATTATTTGTCGCTTTATTTTTATTTTTGCATTGTGCTGACATTTAAAAAATCGCTTGGCTTTATATTTTGCAGAATTAGTCTGTAATATTTTATTTATTAATTAAAAATGGATTGTAATGTAATGTCACGACTAATAGTCTTCGAAATTAGTTATTTTTCTTCATAATAATAGTAAATCAATTCGAAATATTGCAAAATTAGTTAATTTATTCCATTCTACGGTGAGGTATGCAATAAAAGGCTTTATAGAAAAAAATTGGTTTGAAAACTACTGTTCTACGAGTAGTAAGCCCAGTTGCATTACATAGGCATTCTGCCCGAAGAAAAATTTTTGTTAGGGCAAAAAACAGAAAGCTTAGACTTTCTTTAACAAAATCAATTATAAATAAATCCGAATCGTGTTGGAATCATGTTTTATTTACAGATGAAAACTAGTATGCCATTCTTAGCTCCTATGAGTGCACAATAGGATGGAGGGAAAAAAATAAGAATTTAATTCAAAGAACTTAGTTGCAACAGTTAAGCATGGCAGTGGAGTTGTCCTTGTATGAGGGTGCATAGCAGCATAAGGATTACGCAATTTGGTATACATTGATAGCGTAATAAATCACGATTTTAGTTTAAATATTTTAAAAGGCAATTTAAAATTATCAGCCCAAAATATGGGTAACAGAAACAACTTTGTTTTTTATCAGGATAATGATACAAAGCACATGGCTCTCAACGCTCGCCTCTGGCGTCTTTATAATTGTCCACAAGTTCTGAAAATATCACCTCAATTGCTGAATTTAAATCCAGTAAAACATATTTGGAGATAACTGGAAGTTAGAATACGAAAACACAGCATTGAAACGAAAAGCGAAGTAAAAACAGCAATGTCCTATGAGGAATCAACTTTCATGCAGAAATTGCAAAAGTACTAATTCAATCTATTCCCAGGTGTTTAAAAAACTATTGTGGGTGCTAAATAATATCCTATTAAGTACAACTTTAGCGAAATATTACAATATTTTCAAATATACAGCGATTTTTTTAAAGTGTACGAAGACTTTTGTGAGGTAACTTTTTTGCTATTTTTTGATTAATGATTTTTAAAAAATAAAGTTTTGCTATGTTTTTAAAATATTTCATGTAATTTTGTTAAGAATGAGTAATAGATCTTACTCTTAAATACCCATTCTAAAATATTAATTTTAATTAATGGATAGAGCACTATTTTATTGAAATTCCTAAGTGTACGAACACTTTTGTGAGCCACTGTATTCTTATCTTCTATTTTTCTTACCTATTCTGTCAATAGAAGGCGTTTTTAAGCATTTATTTTATTTTATTTTATTTTATTTTTTTTTACTTTTGCCCATTTTCCCTTCCGTATTATATCACTTTATAGATCTTTACTAGTACTTTTCACCTTTTATGATTTTACCATTTTTACGTCAAATTTTAGCCAGATTAGAGTTTTGCGCCTTGCCTTCAAATAATAAGGCACTATTTGTAACCTATTGTATTTTTTTTATGTCTTAATAAATGTGTGCCATCCTGCCTCCGGTGCTCTTTTTTCCCCCTCATGGACGTTTCTATACCTCGCGGTTGACATTCTACGAGTGGGTGATTTCGGTCTCTTTCGGACCACCCCCTGAATTCGACTGTAGGTTAAATCGTTATACTTTCACTCAGAAACCAAGTTATTTGTGTTATTAGTTTATTATATTTTATTTTTCACGTTCGTCCCTTCTAATCCCTCTTCCTCCTACCTCGGCAATCTTAATTTACATATGCAATGCCGTTCAAAATATGCGTACAAATTTTAAAGAATCCAATTCTCGAATTATTTTATAGTAAATCCACACTTTGAAACCTTGACAAAAGATACATTTGGGGTCGTCCTTCAGTTCCTTTGGAGTCATCCCGGGGGAGGGGGGGGGGGGGCACACTTTTTATTTCTTCCAAACCATCTCGTATAACATATCGTTGGAAAGCTTTTTATCCCCTCTTTTTTTCTGTCTCTACCCCTTTTTCCGCTAACGTAGTTACACACTCTTGGCACTTTTCAGCTCACAGGCTGTAAAAGCCTGAGCTTATGTGTCTGCCATTTCTGTATGTACGTACTTACGTATGTATGTTCGTATGCTCATAACGCGATAACTCTTGATAAAAATATCCGATTTGCTTCAAATTTTTAATATAGGTTTATTCTGATAAGGCGCCTCCCTGATTAGTTTTGGGAGTTCATTGGATAAGTATAAAAAGGGAGAATGGGGGACTATTCTCCCCCTTAATTTAGATAAATGATTTTTCATGCAGAATTTTTAAATCTCATTCAAATTTCAGTTATAAGATCATTCTGATGAGGCGCCTCTATCGTTAATTTTGGGTGTTCATTGGTTAAATTTAAAAGGGGGGGGAAGGTGGCAACCCTTTTAATTTTAAGTAAATGGGTTATTCACGCATAATTTACAGATTTTCTTCAAAATTTGGATATAGGTTCATTCTACTAAGATGCTTTCCTAATTTGTTTAGGGTATTCATTGGTTACGTTCAAAGGCGGCTCAAGCGGGGGGGGGCTCTACTCCTCTTAATTTAAGTAGATTTTTTTTTTTTTTTTTTTTTTTTTTTTTTGTGCAGAATTAACCGATTTGCTGCCCGACCATTGGGGGTTTAGTTGTCCATTAATCTGAACTAGGGTAGCTTCCGACTTCTTCGGATAATCGACGCTTTGCTGTATTTATATTTATTTGTTAACCAGAGAAAGTATTTTGTTTCACTGTTAATGATTTTTAGGATAACAAAATTTTTTTTTCCTCTTAACATTTTCTGAAAATTCGGTAAACTTAAAAAGAATGATATTTATAAGCTGTGAATGAGGTGAGAAGATATATATTTTAAAAAGGGAAGGAAATTTTAGTTACATATATTATTTTAAACAGAATTTCTACAATTAAATTGGGGAATAATTAATAATTAACATGTGATGATTGTGCAATTAAATCATCCCAACTATTTTAAAAGAAGATTTGCAATATTTGCATTTCCCACACACTTACTGGAGGCCCTAAAAAGACTAAAAGAAAAACAATTAACAAATTAACAAATTTTGAAAGCTCTAATTTTACTTAAAAAAGTAAAATTAGAGCTTTCAAAATTTTGCTCAAATGCGAATTTTTAATAGTAATGATGTTTATAGGAAGTAAGTCCCCATTTGTTTGGTTGAAGGAATAACTAGAAAATACATGTGTTTCGGGTGAAAAAAAAAAAAAAAAAAAAAAAAAAAAACATTTCTCCTTTTTTTTTAATCTGACCGAGATCTTCCCTAAAAAAAATATAATATGAATTATTATTAAAATTACATCTTCAAAATAATAAAAAACAAATCCTTATTATTCAACTCTAAAATCTGCAATAGCTTACTTCTATGCCTCTCTAAATGGGGGTGAGGGTTAGGAGGCGATAGTTACGGCTCTGCTGATTTGCCAAGCTTTAAAATTACTAACTTTTAGCTTATCTGTGTGAATCTGAAAATATCGAAATATCGATTTTAGTATCGATTCTAGAATTTAGAAGTCGATTCTTATTATGATCGATGCCGCTTTATACGATGTCGATTTTAATCGATTCTCAAAATTTCCTGATTCGCCCATCACTAGAAAGAACCGACCAGCGTAGCGGTGAAAGTGCGCTTAGTACACATAAAAAACTACTTTGAAAGTTTCTGAAAATCAATGGCTGGAAAAGAAACTTTTTAAAAATGCTTTTTTTTTAATCTAGAAAATACATTGGCATCTGGGGTTTCGAATGACAAAGAATATTTTTTAGTGTTATGGGTAACTTGGGTGAGGCTATCGTATAATTTTTTGTCCGTGTCTACATTATACCAGTCAAAACCCGTCGTATTCCACGAATGAAAATGTTTCAAAAATACTAATCGACTGAATTTATTGCAAAAATGCAAAAGTAATTACAATTAATAATTAATTATATAGCGTTTGGCCTAAATCTTAAAACAAATATTATTTTAACTAAAGCTTGATTTCAACTTTTCAAATTACTGAAAAATTTAATTTTATTCCTATGAGTAATCAGTAACATGCAGTTTAGATAAGAAATTACGAAGTTATTAATTGAGATTTTGATCTTTTGCATTACGTAATGAAAAATCAACAAAAGTTGCGTCACTATGACACAATCATAATTTTTTCCAACAAAATTTAAAAGTAACTTCTTTTTCACAAAAACAAAATTTTTCATGCAAACTTTTCATTTTCATATTCACTATTTAAAAAATATTGTAACTTGCTATAGATTATTAAAATAGATATAATCCCGAATTTGATGTCACATTTGCCGACTGCAATTTTGCATCTGAAGATTAGCACTTTTGATTTGAAGTTTCAATCTGAGTGCCGGCAAAATCCAGAAATTTGTAACTCTTTAGACACATTTGCAATAAAATATTTAGTTTTATAAAGTAAATACTCATTTCATTTTTACTATGACACCATTTTCACTTTTTGGAACCCTCTGAGATCAGCATCTCAATCTCAGTATCATCGGAATGAAACAAATATTGAAATGTAACAGTTTTGTGAGTAAAATTGAGTTTCTATTTTTTCGTGACGTCATTTTCTATTCATTTTTTTTTTTTTTTTTTTATACAATTTACTTTTAAATATAAGACGAAAATGGCATCCGTGATGACATGGTTTTTCCCACAATTTATACTGTTTCTCTTCTCTCCTCAATAATGGAAAGAATCCAATTGCCACTGCTAATGATAAAAATTTCGTAAAAACATTTTAAATTAAAACCCAAAAATGAGAAAAAAAAAAAAAAAAAAAAAAAAAAAAAACAATGTGGAACCCATCGAATTTCGACGAAAGAAAATATTTAGGTCGAAACTGTTTCATTGATTTGTAATAAACTTACAAAATTAGCTACAGTAAAAAATGCATCTTACAATGGCTAGTCTAAATCTCAAACAAACATTATTTAAAGCTAAAATTAAGAAAAAAAATTATATTAAACTCAGTGTTCCAAATTATTAAAATTATACTTTAATCGCATATGTAATCAGCAAAATATAGTAAAGATCAGTTATTTATGTTGAAGTTATCAATTGAAGCTATTTTATTTGGTATAAATGCGTATGAACAAAAAATAAATAAATAAAATTTATTTCAAGCTGACACGATCTTAGAATTTCACGTGAAAACTAATCCCGTTATCATTTTCATCTTCTCAAAATTTACATGCGCACATTTCAATTTTTATCAATAAAAAAAAAAAAAAAAAAAAAAGGCGTATTTCTGTTGTTACAATTAAAAATTCGTACAAAAAACTCTAAAACAATTAATATATCAAGAATAAATTTAGATACAGCTTTTAAGCAAATTACATTTAAAAGAAAATTTTTTTCTCTTTACTAAGGTGTAAAAATTGAAAATGTTCGATGTTTAGAAGTATAAAATTTGCATTACCGAAAATTGCTAAACCGAATTGCATGTGGCATATATACAAATTAAGAGCTCACAATAGTCACAGAAAAAGTACGCAAAAAGACCCGGATGATTATGTAAAGTCTATGGGAGCGTTCTTTTCTAATATCTCGCTCAAATTTTAATATTTTTACATGATTTTTTTTTCATAGGCTAGCTTAGGACGATCTACAACCGGGCTAGTTTTTACTTTTTCGATTTTGGTTTCAGATTTAAAAAAAAAAAATATTTTAACTTTCAAAACCGGTTTAAACCGGTTCTGAAATTGAAACTATCATAATATAAAAAATATATGAGCAAAATCGAAAAAGTAAAAACTAGCCCGGTTGTAGATCGTCCTAAGCTAGCCTATACAAAAAAAATCATGTAAAAACATTAAAATTTGAGCGAGATATTAGAAAAGAACGCTCCCATAGACTTTACATAATCATCCGGGTCTTTTTGCGTACTTTTTTTGTGACTATTGTGGGCTCTTAAGAGTTTCCTTTTTTTGTTTTTAAATAAATAAACAAATAAATAAAATAATAATAATTATTATGAAAATCAGTTCAGTAGAAAGCTCTGGACAGATGACTAAAAAAACAGCCTTGTCAATTATATACAGTGAAACCTCCAGGTCAGGGACTCCTATGGGACCGGAACTTTTGTCCCATAAATAGAGGTGTCCCTTATTCGGAGTTTTTATATTATTTTTAATTAACCGTTCTGTAGGATATAAAAATAGCAAAGCATTAAAGATGATGCCCTTTAAAGGACACGAAGTGTATAAATTATGTTAATCAGACAAAAGGAAGAAATGAGAATTAATTAATTAAAATTTTCAGTTAATTACTAAATTATTAAATGATTTGTAGAATTACTGATTTGTATTTTTTATGAAAACACTTTTATGCAGCAAAAAGTATAAAAACATTTGAAAGAATTTTACTTGAATTAACAATAAAAAAGAATTGTTTTTCAAATTTAAATTTTTCTGTATAAATCTTTCAAATGTTTATTTACCATACTTATAAATTTTTGTTCTTCATTACCAGCAGTATTTATCGAACAAGAAAAAAAAAGAAAAAAAAATTCAACTTTTTTCTGTATTTTAAGGCAACAAATCTCTCAACTGCTCTACTTAGCAAGGGGAAAATGTTTTGGCGCATTTACAAATTCATTTTTTAATTGAAAGGTATAAAATTGGATTTCTTGGCTATGGAAGCGATTTGCAATTGAACTGTATTTTCAATTTTTTGAAAAATAAATTACCTGTTAGTAATAAGTGATTTTGATCACGTGACAAATACCTTTTTTACCCTTTCTTGAGTAGTTATTTTTCTTTCTCGTGGAAATTCGGTTCAAAACGCCCACATTGATATTTTCTGAAAAATTTATTGCATTATATAATAATAATAATAATAATAATAATAATAATAAATTGATTGATTACATATTTTATGAACAACAACACTTGCTAGTTTCAGGCATTTCCGGATAAAAATTAATTAAAGCATATGTCTTAAAAGTTGCCTTTGTTGGATTTGAGAACAGCTTAAAAGCATATGGAAACTTCTTTATTTGACAATTTTTTTCCTCACTTTCAGAATCATCCTCACATATTCTTTTTCCACTTTTAGAATCAGCCTCACAATTTTCAAGCATTACTTTCAATGGGGATAAACGCATTGAAGGTATAAATAGATGCTCGTAAAATGTATTGTATCCCTCTATATTAACATAACTGCCTGTCAGTTTGATAAGTTCACAAAAAATCTATATTTTAATTTTCATCACAGACTACTTCATTATCTGAAATTCAAAAACCAGTCTCTTTAATCTTATTTTGAAGTGTTCTTTGGGGAGTCCCTTAGTGTCCCTTATTCAGAGGTAAATACATTACACATCATATACCAAGGGACTGGGACCGGCAGTTTTGTCCCTTAAATAGAGGTGTCCCTTATTCGGAGTGTCCCTTATTTAGAGGTTTCCCTGGATATAGATTTTACTATACAGTTAAAAATTTTTAGCTTTTTTGCATACTCACTCCACGGCTTTTATAAACAAGTGGGTAAGTGTGATCGGAGGTTGCACAGAGGGTTTCGTTTCATATCTCCTTCAAAACACATTTTTTTTTTTTCATTAAATAACAAATGATAAACATTTTTTCGGATGCTATTTTGGGAATTCTTTGCCAATCGTACCAACTAGAGCAGAATATTAACAGAATCTTTCCCTAAATGTTGCCTTGATCGAATAGATTTGTTGATTTCTCTATCAAAATCAGCAGATTTAGTGAAGGTACGCAAGTAAATAAAATTATGAATAAAAGTAAAATGTTGCAAAGCTTAACGTAAATTTAAGGGACACCAAACTGGTCATAAGAGGTGGCTCTTAATGTAAATGAATAATAATTTAATAAGTATAAAAAATATTTCATTTCGCGTGTCAAAATAGATGATAAATATGATTTAATATGATGAAATAAAAACAAATAAGCACATTTTTACGTGATCTATTTAATCCATTAATTTATGTTGCATACATAATAATTTTATTTAAACTTGCGTGCAACAATTAGAAGAAAAGAAATTTTAATTTTGAAATTTACGCTACTGAAAATTTTTAAGCTTCTCAATTTCACACATTTTCATTTTTTACACCATCGGATAGGGAAAAAAAAGTTACTTTTAAAATTCATTTTGTTTAAAAGCTGTATTTCAATTTATTTTTGAGATTTTTTTTTTTTTTTTTTTTTTTTTTTGTAATTTGTAATATATTTATTTTATAATTGTGGCAACAATATCTTTTAAAAGTAAAGGGTAAAAAATGACATAGTTTTTATATATATTTAAACTTGCGTGGCAACAATTAGAAGAGAAAAAAAACAACAACAAAATGAACTGATGATTAAAAAAATGTCATTTAAATTAAAATAATAGTCTTTTTCAAAATTTTATTTGTGTGACAAGAGGTATTCAGCAGCAAGTACACAAAATTTGAACTCTCTGGCATATACAGTTTTTGTGTACAGACTTTGTGACAGACAGACATACAACAGAGACGAATATGGTTTCGTCAGATGAACGAAACCCTTAAAACTATTACTTGACTACATTTTGGAGCATTGTCATTGATCAGAACCGGAGCAGAGATGCAGCAAAAAGTTGCAGATTTTAAATAGTATTGATTTAGAAATATTTGTATTTACTTTACAGTGTAAATACGTGAGTTTTCTAATTTGACTGAAAAGTAATCATCAAACGAAACGACGACTATCGTTTCTCAAATCATGTACGATTAGATATATCAGTATTTGAAACGTAAAGCGTTGCTATCCGGAAAAAAAAATGAAAACAAAACAAAACAGCTTTAGCAAGAAAAGCCTTTCAAGTTAATTATCTATAAAGTATGTCGCAAGTATGTCTTATTTTCCCTGTTTATTTACTTTTTAATCCCTTAGTATTCTAGAATGTTTTATCACTAGTAGGTGCCTTTGAATTTATGTTTTTATTAAAGTAATTAATATTAAATTAAAAAACTCAAGAATATGCATTTTCTCAGCAATTTTTAATGTTCATCATGTTGCATATGAGAATAATATTGACTTTTTTATTTACTCGAGATTAGGTGAATGCGACGATAGGGCATTTTTGTTAGCGATTTAAACTGTTAAGCAACTCTATCACTTAATTTTTTTTTATGTCAAAATTTGTCGAAAATGTTTTTTACTTCCTTTTATTTCTATAGGAACGTATTGGATTCTTGAAGATTCTTGATTGGATTCTTGATTTTAGAAGGTCCTGAACACGATTTGAAGATTTTTAGAAAATGTCTATCTGTGAATCTATTTGTGAATCTATCATTCCGTATTTATTTGTCCGTGCCTGCTTATGTGTATGTGATAAAAAATTCGCGGGCTCTCTACCTCAAAAACTAATGCACGTAATCGTGTAAAACTTTAAGTTAGACCATGAAATAAATTGGTGCTGATTAGTTTTGGGTGCATATCACCCAACAGGTAGTACTCTTTTGTTACATTTTTCACAATTTTCTCAATATCTCTATCTCAAGAATTAACGCACGGATTTTCGCAAAACTTCAGATTCAGTTAGTCTTTAATATGAGTTTATGAGTCCTTAATTTTCAGTTTAAATCGCTCAACAGATGGCGCTGTTATGCTGCATTTTGAAAGTTTTTTGCAATAGCTCTACCTCAAGAATTAGTACACGAATTTCCATGAAATTTCCGATTCAGGTATACCTTGATAAATATTGAAGTTCATTATGTTTTGGTGTAAATCGCCCAACAGGTAGCGCTGATATGATGCCGCATTTTTCACGATTTCCATAATAGCTTTATCTTAGAGAAGGGTATTTCCATGAGCACTTGTCGTGTAAGTCACATTTCTAGTAACTTCTAAATTCTTGTGCACCAATTATTGAAAGGTTTGCACGGTCTCATTCAATTAATGAAATATCGCTTATAAAATAAGTCACATTTTTCCGTTTTAAAATACTGGTATCCAAAATAGTAGTATGTGACTTATACGACATGTGTTCATGGAATTACTCAGAACTAATACACGAATTTTCATCTAAACTACAGACTTATTTAGACATTCACACAGGTTGTTGCTGAGTAGGTTCTCGTATCCATCATCCAATAGGTGGAGTTGCTATGCTGGATTTTTCATAATTTTTGCAATAGTTCTATCACAGAAACCATTTTACGTTTTTCATCAAAATTCAGATTCCGTTGCGCGTTGACATAAGTTGTTGCTGATTATGTTTCGATGTAAACCATCAACAGGTGGTGCTTCTGTGCTGCATTTTACCACGGCCAACTTTATTATAGGCCACCAAAGGTTTTGCTTGTTAAGGTGGGCCTTAGGACGGAATTCATGAGGTCAGATCATGTGATCTCCTCCGACCCAATCCCGCGAGAAAGACGTCCTACTAAAGGGCGTTAGAAACAAAAGCTGTCTCTGCCGATTGGGACTGCCTTAAATCGCATGGTCATGAATTCCTAACAACCAAAAGCTTTCTAGGCACTAATGAAGTTGGATTGATTTTGCATGATTTACATGATTTTAGCGATAATCATACCTTAAGAATTAATGCACGGGATTTCATATCTTTAGAATTCTCATGACGGGCATAGATTGTCTATTAATTTTGGCACTATGCTAGAGAGTTTTGAAGTATTAACATACATAAAATAGAAAAAAAGCTTGAGATTAGCACATCCAACTTTTTTTTTCCATTTTTGTGTTATAAATGTCCTGTTGGTTTCAAATAAATTTTTAGTACACATATTTAAAAACTGATCTCTTTTACTCATATGGTTTTCATTTAAGAGATATCTTTGTACTAAATTTCCGTCACAGAAACAAGAGTGTTACCAAATGCATAAATAAATTAAAATCATACCACATATTTTATAGATTATGAAGACCAGTATAGAGAGATTCTATCGTTTAAAGAATAATTCCCCATACTTATGTTATTTTTATAACTGGTGCTTATTAAATTATAAAAACGCTACATCTGGGAGTTAACATCTTTACTTATTTAAGGCATGCAGTTTAGTTAAATCTGTTGCTCATTATTCCAAAATAACTTAATTTTTTCTGTTTATTATTATTTTAATTTCATCCTCAAAGATCTATTTTTGCAAAATATAGAAGATCTTTTTCCAGAAATTTTACCTTTCGTTTTGTTTAAAGTAGTTTGACATATATAGTCGGCTTAAAATGCTTGAAACATATATTTTGAATCATTTTTCAATACTTTTAGAATACTGTAACAAAACTTTGGCGTTTAGGGACAAAGGTATTTCCAAGTAAAAAGTTTAGAAAACACATAACTTACTTGAAAACACAATTTCCATAATTATCACCTGTAGTCGGAAAAAAATGTCCCAATTAATTTGCGTAGCCCTGCATATGATATATAGATTTATTTGTATACTATACAGGGTGTTTATAAAGTCCCGGACCCATTTTGATGTTTAATAACTCATAAAATAATAAAGATAGATTAAAATTACTAACATAAATGGTTAGATAGACTCAAAGTTTCATGACCTTTTCTAATGAATTTCCACGTGTGCCTCCTTCGTCGCACGGAGAATATCAAGTCGATAGTCAATTTCACGCCAGGTAACGCAAGCATGTCGACATCCACAGAGGCTATTACGTATACGCTCGAATAAAAATCACATAAAAAGTAACGTAGAACAAACACATCAAAAGTAAACATAACAATGCAATAGTTGCCAAAAACAAAAGAGAGAAAAATGGAATTAATAAGCAGACGATATTTGGAAAAGTACAGATATTTAGGCCAATGTCACACGGACGATTTTTCTCAGCGGAAAAATGAACGGACGCTTTTCAGAGTATGGTCGTCTGCTGCGCTGTTCATACGGACGATTCAATTCCTTTGCGTGAAAAAATTCGAAAAACAACACGCTTTCCCCTCAACACGCTAGGCAGCCGTTGCGTTTAAGCGGATGTGGCATATTAGAAGTTGTTCAGACGAGAGATGCTTTCACGCAGGAATTTCATTATGATAGTTTTATTTTTGCAGTTCATTATCGAATTCTCCCTTTGTAATTTTAAATATTTTTAATAGACTTGCAATTAGATGGTTGCACGGACCAAAGTTTTCAGGCGCGACCCATTAAAAAAATTCGGCCCGGTTGACCGGGTGTAAAAGCTAAAAGTTCGGCCCGTCCAGGCTCTAATTCTACAATATATAGATTTTTTCGTCGATATGGTTAAAAATTGTTTCAGTCGAAGAATTCTGAGAAGAAATACATATTTTATCCTTTCTAGGTGCGTTTGTAATTATATAAATCCTTAGAACCTATAGTCGTCGTTCAGTCCGTCTGTCCGCATATGACAAAGCAAAAATTAACCAAACGAATGTTTTGAAATTTTAAATGCATAATTATTACAAAATTTGGCCGAGTCATTCCAAATTTTATGAAAATCGAATGTATATAATTACAGAAGCGGTCAAAATTTTTCTGTTACATAACGGCCAATGGGAAAAAATGTTTCAAGTGCATTTTATTGGTGTTACAGCTTTTCAAACAGAATGAAATTGATATGCATTTATTGAAGTGTATAAAATATACACTTTGTTACAATATGCGATGCAAAAAATGCTTATTATTTATTTACATTGCCACACAAAAGAATTCTTTTACATAATGTTATAGGGTGAAACTTTGTTTTCATGGTATTTTAATCATGCTAAATTATTTCACAATTAATGAAATTGATAAACGTTGCTAAGGTTTACTATGAGTTACATCCTGTGTCATATAAAGTACATAGTATTTACAAGGGCATACAAAAGATATCGGATACTATACTGCAAACGAAATACTGTATATAAAAGATGATTGTCTGAAGTGCAATTTTAGTTTTGATATGAGTTTTTAAACTTAACTAAATTCCTGCATATTGCATTGTTTGTATAAATGCTGCAGATCATATACAGGGTAACTCAGCAGAAACTGCACAGCTTACAGAATATGAACGAAATTAGTTTATAGGTGATTTTTGAATAAGTTACAGATTTTTACGCTGAACTGCATTTAGTAAACCAAGATACGTTTGTAGAATATAAAAAATGATACACAGGGCTACGTAAAAAATTAGAAACATGGCTGTCTGTGGAAGATAATTTTTGAAAGTGTGATTTCATAAGATTTAAGAATGTTTTAGTCTTAATTAAATTTTAGCTAAATAATGTCATATACGTATGTAAAGATGGTAAAAAAAAAAGCTATTATCTATTGGGTTTAAATTTCTGCAAGTCAAATTTCAACTTATTAGGCGATTTAACACTTTTCAATTTAAGAATTCAGTTTGTCTATCCGTACTCTAACTTGCTCTAACTTTGCTTGGTCCGTACTCTACGTGTTAATATACTTGGATTGCTCTGTAACTTATATAGGTTATTGAGGATTACTACACCATGTTCAGTTTTAAAAATAAAGTATGTAACGTTCATAGTTTTTTTACAGAGATACTGAAAAATATTCCATTACATTATGATCTATGGGAAATGTCCTATTTATATAAATATGATGCACTTATAATCTCCATCTGGTCTTCTCCTCTGTCCGCATAAGACAGCACAAATCTACTAAATAAATGGTTTGAAATTTCATTCATGTAATTGTTGATGAATTTTGTCATTTCAAATTTTATGAAAATAGGATCAAAACTTAAAAAAGATAATAATAAACGCTTTCTTCATTCTACTAAATCCTATCATGTGTAGTCAATTCAATGATACCCCTTAATAGGTAATGATTCTAGGTTTGCCATATTGATTACGTACTATTTAATAAGAAATCGTATTATTTTTGTGTTACTGAATTTAAGATCTATAAATGTATATTATATTTTGTATTCATGTATTTTTGCATACGAGTTTAACAGCTATTGCATCAAAATCTCAATATATTTAAAAATAGTTCTATATGAATGCACCTCATTTGCCACGTTTGATGTACAATTTTCAACTTTTTGTTTTTACTTTCTTCTATTTTTACAAGAAATAATTATTGGATTCGTGAAATTTTTCACAAATTCCGGTTTTTGGCGGATTTACACGCTTTAGGGGTCAGAGATACCAAAAACATGTTTTTATAAAATATTTGTTTGTGAGTCTGTTTGTCTGTCACTCTGAACTTAATGCATGGAATTCAATAAAAACATATATTCAATTAATCATGAAAAATATTGGTGCTGGGCTAGTTTTGGTGAAAATCGTTCGGCAGGTGGCTTTGATATGCATCACGATTTATAAAGTTCCTTTTTGAACTTTTTCTGGGGTTTCTAATGCATTTTTTATAATGTACTAGCTGACCTGCACGGCGTTGCCCGGGCCGTGATGTTATTCAGTTTTCAAATGTGTTATTTATTTTCTAAATGACCTTAAATGAAAATCAAATTTCTATGATTTTATATCTTTAACTCCATTTTGTCAAAATTTATATTTTTAAATGGAAAAATCGGGAAAAGTTATTGAATTTAAAGCACTTGCTGTTTGGTATTTTTTTCTCTATGTAATTTGATTTTTTGGAAACTATGCTTACCGAAAGCGAACGAAACCGCGACGGAACACTCAGGTTTTCACTGAATTCATAAAAAAATTCACTTATTTTATTTTGCAAAAAAAATAATTTTATCCATATGAAAGTTTCGAAATTTTTGTAAGTAATGTAAATCTGGTTTATTGAAAGCCTCTAAAAAGATTGTGCTAAAATACAGACATTTAGTTACTTTTAGCGTAGGAAAAATGTATTCTCCATGAGCCGGGATGTGATTCGTGTTTGCGGTGTCTTTGAACGGGTTAAATCTCGTATTTTATTTAAACAAATTGCACCATAGATTATAAAAGTGTTTTAGCTTTAAGAAAATATTTTCAGTTTTTCAGGACGTATACAATTGCGCCATGCAAAGGCAAAACCGCAATGAATCGATCTGGTTTTTATTGATTTCGTCAAAATTTTCTCACTTTTTGTTTGTAAAAAATATTTCTACTCGTCCGTATGTTTTAAATTTTTTTAAAAGGGTGTAAATTTGGTCTATTGTGATGCTTTTAAAAGATTGTGCTGAAATATGTACGCTTAGGTACTTTTAGCGTTGAAAAAATGTTCTATCAGTGAGTTGCAAAATGACCTCCTTTTGCCGGTGTATTTGAAAGGGTTAAATCTTATACTTTAAAAACCGATTGCATCATAGATTATAAGAATGTTTTTAAGCTTTAAGAATATGTTTTTTTGTTTGCCGGTACCTATAGAATTGCGCATTGGTAAAGCAAAACCGCAATGAAAATGGTCTGTTTTTATTGATTTCATAAAAAGTTTCGCACATTTTATTTTGTAAAAAATATTTCTATCGGTCCGAACGTTTCGAATTTTCTAAAGGGAGTATAAATTTGTTCTACTGAGAAGATTTTAAAATATTGAGTTGAAATATGTATGTTAAGGTAGTCTTAGCATAGAAAAAATACCCTCTCTGCGAGTCGAAAAATGACCTTCTTTTGTCAGTGTATTTGAAAGGTTTAAAATCCAAATAATTTAAAACCAATTGCACCATTGGTTAGAAGAAAGTTTCAACTTTAACATCATCTATTTGGTTTGTTTATATCTTAAAAATTACACCCTGGAAGGGCATTGACAAATGGGAGAAAAGTAGTTTTGGAAAAAACTACCATTTTTGAATATTTGTTTTCAAAGGGTTAACTGCAACATTTTTTCGAATTGATTATTGCATTTGTGACTAAAAATATGATCTTTCGAAATATGTCTCTTAAGTTTAACTGCGTCGGGCAATTTGGTTGATTTGGATTTAAACAAAATGATCCAAAATCAGAAATAAACGCCGATAAATGCTTCTTTCGTTTAGGTGCATAAAAGGGTTTGTACGCATGTGCAAATGATTTCTTTCACCGAACATTAAAAAAATGACTTTTTGAAGAGAGTGAGTTCCACTTCATAATTAATATCTATGAAACTAATCAAAAAATTAAAATTCTGAGCTTCAGGTGCATGAGGAGAGATATTGGGCTACTCTAAAAAAAAATTTGAGCTTCGTACGTTCCATAGATTTTGCTAGCCATCGCAGGCACACAGACACACACACAGACAGACAGACAGAGCAATTTGTTATTTTATTAGTATAGATAGCATAGCAGGTGTAAATGTATGGTACTTTTTCTCACGTATTATTATATTGATTTAGTATGGATTAGCACATTTATACATTAAAGACAGAATTCTGCAGTAAACGTTTCTTTTTTTTTTTTTTTTTTTTTTCAAAAATTTACTGTATGTTAAATTTATTGCCTAGAAATCTACTATTCTTTAAAAAGAATAAATTTTAAGTGTAGAGTAATGGTGATTTAAACGAGATGTACACTTTGATAAAAATTTTTAGTTATATCAAAAGTTATTTCGGGACAAGAATTTTCTTACAGATTAGGTCGAGGTCGGGACTGAAAAATTAGGCCCGTGAAGACCTAAGAAGAATGATTATCAATACCGGTTCGGTACGGAAAAAATAAGTTAGGTTCGACCCTGTCTGATCTTTCATAATAAAGTAAAGTCCAGGTCATAGTCTAGATGTTCTCGACTCCTTAGCAAAAGAAAGGGCTGCGCCTGGCCCAAATGTCATGAACGAAAATAGTCCCTTGCAGACCTCTACGTGAAGTATGTATTTTTTTAAATATAAGAACTTCCGATATTATGTGTGGTATTCGTTGTTCGAATTGTATAAAGAGCTTAATAATAATAATAACTTGGATAGGGACGTGTGGCATCTGTCTTTATTTAGAAGGGAAAAAAAAGGTTAAGTAAAGAAAAGAAAAAAATAAGAAAAATCTAATGAAGCTCACGTAATTATCTGTAAATTATTATTATTATTATTATTATTATTATTATTTTGCATACATACAAAGACCGTTTTTCTTTTATTCTGTCTTTTTCTTGATTTCTTTTTTAAACCATTTTTCGCTAAATACCATAAAGAAAAAATCTTGTTTAATTCCTCTTTCATCATCTTTTTCTTTAGCCGCATTTGCTTGAACGCAGACGAGAAAGCGCTCGTGTGGCAGGTGACGCGTTTTCATGCAGAAACCACCAACGTGAAAAAAGTCGGTCGTCTGATATTGGCCTCAGACTGGAAAATGAAATTATCTGAAATTAACCACACGCACAGACGATATTATACACGCGTAAAGATATTCAAACCTGAAAAGGAAAATATATGAGTTATTCCATCAATAAATGCCATAAGTTTGTTTATATCGTCATTATTTTATGAGTTATTAAACATCAAAATGGGTCCCGGACTTTATAAACACCCTGTATAGTATGCGAAACTCTAGCTCAGTTTTAAGAAACGAACGAAAATTATCATTTAGCGATTTCTGTCATCGTTAGAAAATGCAAACTTGCTCTAATTCTTTGTGCAGACCTATATATGAGGAGCTCAAAAAACATAGTAGACCAAGTTCATTTTGAAAAGTATAGTCGGATGTGGCAATCCCAAGACTTTTATCTATCGCATACATGTTAATACTTCCAGAAAAATTAAGTTTAGCAGCGTCACTGGTTAGGTGATTTACACAAAAATCTAATCAGCAACAACTTGTGTCATGTTGTAAACTGAATCTGAAGTTTGATGAAAATCTGTTCGTTAGTTTGAGATAGAATCGTTGTAGAAATTGTAAAGAAATCTGGATAGAAGTACCACCTGTTGTGCAATTTACATCAAAAACTAAAGAATAATAATTTATATTAGAGACTAATTGAATCTGAAATTTGAAGAAAACATGATTAGTTCATGAGATAGAGCTATTGCGATAACCATGATTAAAGGTCACATAGTAGCGCCACGTAATAAGCGATTTACACCAAAAAGTAATTATCACAATATCATATCAAGGACTAACAAAATCTTATGACTTAACAAAATTTTATCAAAATCCGTCTATTAGTTCTGGAGATGTAGCTATTTCGGAAATCGTGAAAAATTCAGCATAGTAGCGCTACCTGTTGGACGATATACATTCAAAAATAACTTGCTTTATTTTATATCAACGTCTAACTGAATCTAACATTTTGTGAAATTCCGTGCATTAGTTCTTGAGATAGAGCACCCACAAAACTTTTGTCACATACAGACTCACAGAGTGACAGAATCACAGAATGAGAGAATCATATTGTAACACAGACATTTTTTTATTTTTTTTATTATTATTATTATCTAATGTTTGCGAAACCTTATAAATTGCGAAAAAATATTAAAGTGATCTAAGTTTAAGGACAAGTTTTATGAAAATGGAGTAAATCCCTTAGACATTCAGAGTATCAGAAATAAAAAAAATTAAAAAATTGATCTTTCATTCGGTAAAATCTTGCAATATCCTTACAAAATATTCTTAAAAATAGTTTAACTTAAAATACAAATATTTTATAGCAGACATTTCTAATAATTAATGTATGCATAAATCAAGCAGTGAAAAACACAAAATATATTCTTTATAAAAGTCTGGATATAGGATTAGTCCTTTTTGATTGTTATATGTATAAGCATAGCGCAAGGAGATTAACTACAGCGACAACTTTCTGTCATTCACAGACACCTTTTGTTGTGCAATTCACCTTGCATGTTTAGACAATACACATAAACTATTGCGTATTACTTCTAAGGAAGTTATTATGGGTCCAAGGTCTGATTAAATTAGGAACTACGGAGTTTCGAGATGATTATCAAATTTTGTGATTATCTTTTAATAAATTTGAACTGATGCAAATTCTGAAAACGATCAAAGATTTAAATTTAGGTTTTTATATCTTTTGTTTATGATCTACTAGTCTGTTGTTTGTTTCTAGATCCGTCTACGATCTGATTTAATAAAAATGTTTAGCCAATTATGTAATTTAAGAATATACATGGTGTTTCAGAAATGTTGATGCTTTTTAGAAATTAACATAAAACTAAGTGCGAACACGTATTTGAAATTCAAAAATTTATTAGATGGTATATCAATATTAGTCCAAGAGGCGACAGCTCAAAACCTAAGGTATCGAACACAAGAAAAAAAAAACATTTATTTTCTGAAAGAGTAGTAATAAGGGAATCTAATGATCCACGTCTGCCGGAAGCGAAGTGGTGCAGAAGCCAAAAATTAATACCACTAGTAATTTACTTGTCGATTTAGCATTGTGTTTGCCGTACAATCAAAGATATAAAATGATTGTACGTCAAACAAAATGAAAAACATGTGAGTAAACCACTTGTAGTATTAGTTTTTGGCTTCTGCACAACTTCGCTGCCGGCAGACGTGAATCATTAGATTCCCCTATTATTACTCTTCCATTAAAGGAGGTTTATTTTCTCGTGCTCGATACCTTAGGTTTTTGTGTTGTCTGCTCTTAGACTACTTAATAATCACTTTCAATCCATTGGATGTAGGCATCCCTCAGATTTTTTCAATGTTTTCAGTCTATAGTGCTTTAGTCATCCAATTAACACCAGCACTTTTCTGATTTCGTCACAGCATCTTACTTGAGGTCGTCTTTTTAATCATTTTATACCTCTGGGATACCACTGTAAGATGTTTATGCTCCATCTGTTGTCTTGTCTTCTTGCAATGTGGCTAGCCCATTTCCATTTTATCCGTTTTATTCTATCAATGAATCAAAAATGTTCGTCTAACTTCTTATCCAGGTTTTTGTGTTTCTGTCTCTTCTAGTTAGCTTATATATGTTACGTATTATGTACATATTAAGTTAGTATATGTTACGCACGTTCGTCAGTAGAATAAGTTTGAAATAAGTTATTCCCAAAAGGAAGCAAAAAGATGAGGGGCTGTACCTAAATATAGTATATGTTACACAATATTGAATATTGTACGTACACAATTTTGCACGTGCTGTTATACTTGGATATAGCCCTTCATCTTTTTGCTTCCCTTTGGGAACAACGGATTGAGAGTTTATTCTATCGACGATCACTTTCAGAATTTTCAAGTTATGTTTTTGTGACTTTCACACAAAAATTGCCGTATACATTTAGTAAATATATTATAATTTGATTGCATTCGCGCATGTTTAGTGAACTAGTTTCAGTTTTACCCAGACAATTTATTATTATTCTTTTAAATTCGTGTTTGAAAAATATTTTGAAATTATAAAATATGTATAATTTAAGATACATTTTTCAAAAAAATTGTATTTGTATTTGATTTTTTTTTTTTTTTTTAAATTTGACTATGTAATAACTGAAATGTTGCGAGACTTAGAAGTTTAAAAAACTGCAGTAAAAGAGAATTTTAATGGAAAGGTTATTAACATACGAAGACGTGAGCATTACGTAAGAACTTGTTTTCTTTATGACATAAATTTGAAGTTTTGATTAATTTCAGGAGAATTATTTTATTGATGATATAAAATTTGTAGTTCATTTTACGTACATTTTACTTTTCCAATATGTTAAAAATCAACCTAGCGAGAATTATAGCATAAATGTGATATCTGGCAAATTAATTGGTGTTTAGTAACTTTATTGGAATCGAAAAGTATCGAAGAACACATACAGAAAAACAAACACAAAACTCAGGGATGCACCTGGCGTTTAAAATTACGCTACAAATGTCTATTGTTGATGGCTAAGATTAACTGGTGACTGAGTGAGTAACATGTTTGAAAGACCGTGAAATGGAAATATCATTTTATGGAACATCAGAAGTTATAGCTGCACAGATTAACGTATCATCTCTTTAATTTTGGGAAGTGCTCCGAGGCGTGTGACGACTGTGAAATCAGCTGGCAATAATAAATAGACGCACAATAACACCGACTGTGATGAACGTGAACCCAGGAAGAGAAACTGGCGATGTTTGTGTAGTAAATCACGAAACAGAAAAGGGAAGTTGCATTAAAAACAAAACTTTGCACACTGACCTATATATGAAGCAGTGTGCAGCGGTGCATGACTGTCAGTAAGTGGAAATTTCAATATCCCTCGCCTTGAATGAATAATACTTTTATTATTTATTTATTTTCCCTTTTGTTGATATTTCGGCTGTTATTCGCCGTCGCTCTTTCATGACCAAAAATAGAAAATATGTTCTGTGAATGGAAATTTTGTACCACAGTGCGTTGTTATGACAACCTACATTTAGTGCGAAGTGCAGAAAAATGGACTTACGGTTTCGGCAGCTTACAAATTCAACGAATGACTCAATTTTTGAAAGTTCTAATTCGGGAAAAATTAAAGTAATGCTTGGATGACGCTAATTTTATTTTCAGGTAGAGCCTGGCGATTCTAATCAATTCGTTGTTAGAAAATAAAAAGTTTGTATAAATATTCATCTACTAGTATCGCTTTCCTCTTTCTAATTTGACTTTTTTCATCGTATGTTTCAAACTGTAATTTTGAACAACCGTGAGATTTTTTTTAAAGGAAGTTCTCTTGAATGCTTTATTAATACAGATTATTGTAAACAGAATCTGGCAGATAAAAATGGTTGTTTCCAATGTTTCGGATTCAATGAATTCTATGGAACTTACGAAATCCTTATGTCAACAAGAAAAATGAGATTATTTTTTTTTGTTACATGGATATTAATTAAAATATTTGTTTTTTGCATTATTACTTATTTTATTACTTAAGAAGTTTATTTTATTTCACAGTTAAATAAAAAAAAAAACAAAAAAACAAACAAACAAAAAAAAAAAACAAGTTGGAAATTGCACATGAAGCGTAGCAAATGAGGTGCGTTCGTACGATAATGAAGTTTTAAAAATATCACTCTCATGCCGGGTGTCCAGTAAATGACTGACCCATTTTGAATGTAAATAACAAAAAAACTTTGAGATAAAAATGCGCGGCTTGCTGTATTGTTATTAGAATATAAATAAATTTTAAAATATGCACTTTGTTAATGTAATATAACAATATTTAAAATAATATCTCAGTCTCAAGACTGAGGAGGTGAAGTATAATATAGATGGTTTAATCATAAATATTATTTTAAATCACTTTCCAGCCAGGGTCGGACTGGGTCAGGGAAAAGGGCGCAGACCTTGGATTTTCAGAGGGCGCAAAACTAAACAACAAACTCACGTCAATTTTATTTACTGGTATTGTATTTAGTTTAACAAGGTTTAACACATTCGCACAGCAAGAAAATAGCTTAAAATTATATGTCTGCTTCATACTCCAAGCATGTTTAAAGTTATATAAAATCTACAGACTATTGCACAATTTTCTAAAATGAATCATGTAATATCGAAATGTTCCAGCAATTTGAACGCAGATTAGTTTGTAGTCGACTGATATCAAGATTATCACTTTCTTATTTCATTCTTTTGTCTCAATAAATAATGTATAAGAATCACGGAGAAAAACGTTATCGCCCTCTTCCAATTATTCTGAAAATTATCATATAACAAAGGCATAGGTACCAATTGATTGGTAATAATATCGACTATTAAATTCTATTTATAAATTTTCTTCGAAAATTGTTCATGTATTAATAAATGCACGAAAGTTGATTTTTAAAATTTTTAATTTTCCATTTTTGACACCTTATTTTAATCCTTGTCAGCCAAGAAAAAGATAAAGTTTAGATAAATTTCTTAAAACTAAATATAATTATAAAACAAACAGTTTCAGGAGTTTATCAATAAATTTCGGAAAATAAAATGAAAACATTAAAGAAAAATTGCCAAAAAAAACTCAATTAGTCACCAACAAAATTATACGATAATTTTAAATTTATAATAAACTTTATGTTGAAGTAATTCCTATAAAGAATTTATTAATAGTTTGATGAATAATCTATATAATAAAGGCCAAACATATCTGTGCGTAATGCATACGTCATGTTTTGAATGGCAATACTTTCCGATGAAATTTCGGTTTTGCGATTTTCGCTATTGAAAATTTTTTAACTTCTAGACATAGCAGGTTTTCAACCTTTATACCATCTTATACAGAAGAAAATGCACTTTTAAATGCAGTTTGTTAGAAAACTGTATCTCAATTTGTTTTTGAGATATTAATTTTTTTGTAGTTCTTAGTTTAATTTTTCTAATGGTGGCAACTTGAGTATTTTAATGTAAAATACATACTAGAATTTCGTTTTTTTTTATTTAACCATGGAAAGTGTAATTAAATAAAGCGAAGATTACTAACCGAAAATTATGTTGTAGATTTTGTGAATAAAAAAAAAATGCTGGCAGTTGAATTTCACCGTTTGAAGGATTGTAATCCAAAAGTGTCTTCAAGTCTGCATTCCTCGTAAAAAAAAGCTCGTGTTTTCCAATTAACAACAAATCTCCAGAAAAAGTTTTTTTGCCTTCTGATACGGGAAGGCTTTTGCAAGGGACAAGGTAGTAAAAGGTAAAAGACTAGAAATGTGTAAAATATTTGGGGAAAATCTAAAAGGTGTCATTCAAAGAAGCTAAAGATTGCCTACTTAGTTTTCCGATCAGCGCTGTGCGAAAGGGGCCGTCGCCCCGGGCGCGAAATTTAGGGGGCGCCAAATTGATACTTCGAACGTCACTTTTGGCCCTTTATAAGAAAAAGTTGAGTAGGGGGCGTCAAATTGAAACTTTGCCGCGGGAGCAGTTTTCTCTTCGCATGCCAATGTTTCCGATCCTAAAATTGTTTCTATCCTTAATCTCTTTGTTGTTTTAAAAAAGTACTTCTTGTGATGCCTGTCTGATGACTGAGGATTTTTCCTTAAACAAATTCTCGAAAATTGGTGCACTAGTCAACAATCCATGGTATCACGAGAAAAAAAAATACTTAAACGGCTTAAGTATTTTGGGGCGCAAAGTTTTTTCTTGACGAGGGCGCAGTGGCCCTCGGGCCGATGGGCCGGCGGGTCAGTCCGACCCTTTTTCCAACCAACGTACCCTATTTCTGAAGCTGATTCGAGAGTCGATTCAACATATAGATTCAGATTCAGATTCAGCCGAAAATCTCATATTTATGAAAAATAGTGTCATGTCTCTATTTTTCATGTATTAGTCATGTAGAGTAATGTCATGTAATAATTATATATTTTAAATTCAAAAGATTTGGTTGGGTAGTTTTTGCGTTGTTATATGCGGACAGACAGATGGACAGACGGACTGACGGACGGACTGAACGACAACTATAGGTGCTACGTATTTACATAATTACGAACGCATCTAAAAACTGTGTTAACTCTGACCTTTTTTTTATAATTATTTATCAGTTTGGTAAATAATACCTATGTTTTAATAAGAAATTTTGAATTTCTTTTTTTAAAGTTCTAAACTACGTAATAAGACAGTTAAATTTCAATAAATAAAAAACATACATATATTGAACAAAAGTGGGGAAAGTTGTAAAAAATATTATTAAATAAGATAGCTCAATGTATAGAATAATTCTGCCAACCCGTGGAATGGAAGTGCGGTGTTTTTTATGTGACAAAAACTGTGATGGTTACATGATTTTTTGAAAACATTAAACTTCTTAGATATACAGAGTGAGTCTAAATTGTTTATACAAAACAAGAGGGTTCATACAAATCCAGATGAAAAATAACTACCTTGGAACATAGGCTGGGGCCACGCTAAGGGGGGGGGGGGGCAGGGGGGGAGGCTCCCCCCCAAACATTCACAAATATTGTTACACTTGGCAAATTTAATTAAAATTTTAATAAAAACTGTACTACATTTCCTATTTTTGATGGAACTTGCAAAAATTACAACTCTAATTGGGAATATTATTAAACTTTTTACAAATACGAACTGTATTACATTTTCTAAGTGTGGTAACTTGGCAAAATTATAAAACGAGTTGGCAAATGTGAAAATTTGACTTGGCAATTTAAAGTTTTCTCCTACACCAATAAAAAGTCTTAGCGATGGCCCTGAACATAGGCTCGTATATTCCACTCTAGAAGCAGAAAAGAGTAAAGTCGAAAAGCGTCAAATCTGAACAAATTGTCACCTCTGACAGCAATTCAACTGCACTTACCAGCATAAATTTTCAGTGAATATTTGGTCAGATATTTTTAGTATTACATGGTGATACTAAGTAAAGTATTACCAGTTATAGTAATTGTATGGTAGGCTCTTACATCTTGCCAGACCGTTTGACCGGTGCAACAAACCGTATCGTCTAGCAAGTGCTTCCCAGTTTGCTCAGGCTGTTCTTCCCACCCAGAGAAATATGTGGTTCATGCTGCACGATAGAGTCCCAGTACGCATTCTAGCACGAATAGGCTCTTCTTGAATGCCACGTGTCCCATACGATGGATTCTTAGAATTAATTTTTTAAATGCCACGTATAATGTGTAGGCTTTTTTATTACTGCATCTTTTTATTTATGATAATGACGATGTATTTAATAATAAATAAAATTATTTTTTTATGATATAAAGTAATGCCTTGGATTGGTATAGTAACAAGAAAGTTATGAATGTAGGTAGGCATTATCAATACAAATGTAGTTTACTACAGTTCTTTGATGTGAAATACCTCTGTTTGTTTTAGCTATTCTCTGCTCCCTGAATATCGGGTGTGGTGGTCAATGATTTTCAAACAAAATGTTCAAATACTCCTATGTTAAGGGGTTGTCCTGATCCTATAACTACCCTGATTGCAACCCCATGGATTATCATGCGTTTGGCATGGTTGAGCATTTAACGGAACACGCTGTTAGTATCTAAAAAACGCAATCGATCATCAGAATTTGGGTAGAGTTTACCAGATTCATGTGCCAGATGTGTGTGCTAATTGCAAGTGATAGATTACGGAGACAGTTATAGAGACTCTATCTCTATAGAGACAGTAATAGCTCATTAGAGCGGATTCTTTGAAAGTCTTTTTGAATTGTTGTTATTTTCATGTCACTTATGTTTAGATAAAAATTTCTTTTTGACCATCATATTTCATGCTTTTTTTTTTCCATTAGCATTTATCAAATTTCGTCCGAACAGTCTGTATATTAAATTAAAAATATTACAGCAGCATTTATGTCTAGCAGACTAAATACCAATAGAATAAATAAATCCAGTAGTCTCCCTCTTAACTGGCCTCCTCTTAACCGGAACTCCGCTTTAACTGGCCGAATTTTATGCTTAAGATCAAGTACATTTTTTTATCTGAAATTAATAAATTAATCCTTTATGAATTTCTCCTGGCATTCAGAAAGTCAATTCTAAATGGATATGCGTTGCTCTACATCAATGTTGAATTCATTCTGTGGTCTGGAGTGCGTTGCATCCCTTCGGAGCAATGAGGTTTTCCCCATGGTAGATTTGAGATTTTGTGTTTCTAATGGTCAAAACTCTTGGTTAAACTTCTTGAGATCAAACACTCTTGTAATCCCCCCCGCCTCTCCTATAACCCCAAACTTTATAATGTCTGATTTATCTACAAACTATTTCGTAAAACATTTAAGAGGCTTGGAGGATGTGAACAGACCATCGTAGAAGATGTAAACAGTGGTTTGAGTCTGATAAAAATCTTAAGCACTGAATTAACTTGAATTTACATATTATACAATCATTTCAATTTATAAAGGTATGTGACACGATTTTCAATAATTTAATTTGTATCAAATACTTTTCACTGTTTGTTATTCGTTATAATTTTTCTTTCAGTTCAGTTAATTACAAGTATATATTTTTCAAAATGTAGAAAATATGTACTTTTTTAAAACGGCATAAATTAAAAAACTAAATGCATCGTATGCGTTTAATTAATTAAATTACGCAGATACATATTTTAGGGATGAGAATTTTCCGCGTTTTCCCCCACCAGCGTAATCTTAGAGAAAATGTTATGTTACTTAATCGAAAAATGTTGAGATTTAACAGAACAATATTTTCTCTAACGTTATACTGGTATGTAAAAACGCGGAAAAACCTCATCCCTATTATTTTAATTTTTTTTTATTATTTCTCTGGTTTAACCGGATTTTCTTTTAACTGGCTAACCTTTGGTGCGTTTAGGTCGGTTAAGCGGGAGGCTACTGTACCTTCAAATTTAAATTTACAGCTTTTTTAAGTAATGTTTTCATGCTAATTTTAATGAATTTAAAACTTAAAAGTGATTTTTAATTGGACGAGATTCATTTGGTGAGTTGTGTCAATTCATTTAGATCAAACACTCTTTGATCTAAATCTGGTTCTACTTGTCTCCCACTCGGACCGGATTTAAAGTAGACTTGCAGAAATTAAGTAGGCGAATTCAATTCAGTCAAATAAAAATAAAATACAGCCTACTCACAGTTCACTTTTAAGCTCAAAGAATTCGAAAATGGCAATTATGCACGAAATAATAACATTCCAACAAGTTTCAGAATATATTTATTTTTAATTTGATTCTTTAGAGATTAAAGCATTTTTATTTTCTGATATTTATTACAGTTAGATTGAACTGACCATTGAAAATGTCTTCAACCACCAAGTATATATTTAAGCGATGAAAACAATTAAAAACTTAAAAGTGCCATTTATGGGTATTGTCATCTGTGGTAAACTACAATAAAAGTAGATCAGTTATTAACCTGCATGAAGTATCATTAAAATCATTAAAGAAAATCCAGCTATGCAAAAAAGTAATAAAATAAAACAATATAAAATTGGTTATTAAAATACCTATATATATATATAAAGAAACTATAATTTGTTTTTCTGAGACCAAGTTTCTTTAATAAATTTTATGATTTATTAAAGTATATACATATATATATCTTATTATCGAAGTTTATCGTATTTATTTTAAGAAATTAATAGTGCTTGAAGGTAAAATGTACCTTAAATTAGTAATACTTAAACAAGCAAGCAAAAAGAAAATCTGATATGGATCTATAGATACATAAGAGATTTTTTCTTTTAACAGATTTTCGAAAATGTATATTCGTGTCACGGACTAGCTGAATCTGAAGTTTGGTGAAAATCTGTGCATTAAGTCTTGAGATAGAACTATTGCGGAGATCGCACAAAGTGTAGCACGGGAGAAACTTGTTGAGCGATTTACACCAAGATGTAAAAAACTTGTCGCGGGTTAACTGAATCTGAAATTTGATCAAAATCCCTGTATTAGTTATGAAGATTGATCTATTGCGGAAATCGTGACAAATGCTGCATAGTACTGCCACCTGTTGAGTGATTTACACCAAAATGTAAAAAAACTTCAACTCATATCAAGGAATAATTTAATCTAAAGTTTGATGAAAATCCGTGCGTTAGTTCTGGAGATTGAGCTACGGCAGAAATTGCGACAAATGTTGCATAGCCGTGTCACCTGTTTACACCAAAAACTGTTGTGCTGATTTACACCAAAAGCAAATCAGCTTTCACTAAACACTAACTAATTAGCCCAAAACTAATTTTTATCAGGGACTAACTAAATATAAATTTTTATTAAATTCCATGCATTAGTTCTTAGTTCTGCCCATAAAATTTGTCACATACAGACACATAGACTCACAGACAGACATTTTGTAAAAAACATGTTTTTCGGGATCTCTGACCCCTAAAACGCATAAATCCGTCGAATTCGGAAATTTTCACTTATCCAGTACTTTCTTCTTGTAAAAGTAGACGAAAGTAAGAAAGAGAAAAGATACATTAATATCGATCTTTAACCCCTTGCGGCGCTGTGGTTTCATAGATATGCCACTTAATTTTAATTCTCAAACACTACATTCACACCGGAATTTTGTTTAAAAAAAATGTGCTTTGTTGAATGCGTGAAATATAGAGTTTTCTTATTTAGAAATAAAGTTGTTTTCAAATTCCGGTGTCAGTCATTTATTTCAACAGTTAAGCAATGAATTTGTCCTGCGCCGCAAAGGGTTAAACTAAGAGCCCTACACATAGGCTCCGTATGTCAACGACTTAAGTTCGTTCTGTTATCAATATGTACATCTAACGTTATATACAATATATACATCTACTAGTTAAATTTGTTTCCTGCTCAAAGTCCATTTGAGAATTGTCGATTAGATTTTGTTGCTATGGAAACATGTGGCTTTTATTTCTGAATACGCTTAAATGTATGTAGATAATTTTTCTCAATGTGATTTTTTTTATCTATGAAAGCATTTTTTCCAGTGATTAACTAAATAGCTACTTCAACAAGTAATATATATATGAAATACAATATCTATATATATGTATATAATATATTAAAGTCCCTCACTGTTTATGTTTAAATTCATTAAATACGATTTATACGCATTCTAAATATCTAACAGTTTTGAGTTGCATAATAATCGTTTGCTTTTGGCGAGGAAAAGACCTGCCCGCCAAATCGAGTGACTCTTTAGTCTTTTGACGCCAAATATTCGAAACTATTTTATTTTTTTACATATTTTCTAATGTGATTCCGCCGCTAATTTTGACGGATCCTTTATTACATACATAAGTACTTTAATTAGTATTTTTTTCATAAAATTCTGAGTATGCCCAGTATGGGGACCTTCCTTGTCAGCACACGTAACACTACGAGCCCCTTAATTTATTATAGAGCAGCATTCGCGAACTTTTTAGTTGTCGCGTGCAATAATGGATAAAAAAAATATTTTTCATAATCATGGCATGCCCTCCCCCCCCCCCCCAAAAAAAAGAGCAGATGGATAAATAATGCATCAAAATTAAAATTTTCTATTATGATTTAAAAAGATAGGAGAAATGTACATGTAGGCATTATACATTATGACTATGAAAACAAATATATTTTAGCAATTAACAAAAAAAAAAAAAAAAAAAAAATATGCGATGTACTTTGATTTCTGTTGTTGCATCTTAATGCGTATATAGTTAATTTTAATGAAAACTGGATTGGATTTTTGTGACAAATGATTCCGATTTGAGTTTTGATATTATTCATTTGTGAAAACATAGACACGAAGGCATAAATAGGCAGAAAATTGTTAGAATGACAAATGTCCGTTTCTTTGTCGAATAGCTGTGAAGAAATTCAAAGTTGCCATCGAAAATTAGTAATATATAACGAATTATTATAGGTAGTTTTCAAGTATTGTCTTTGTTTGGAAAATTTTGGAGACCATAAGAAATTAGATTGTGATACATGCCGTACTTAAGCTTTAAAATTTTTATTTAATAGAAAATCATAAAAATTAGTCGTAATTTTGTGTAATACATGTTATTTTGATTTCCAGCAACAAGAAATTCCGTGCCAAAATTATTCCTTTCCGTGCCATTTTTGACACGTGTGCCATAGGTTCCCTGTCCCTGGTCTAGGGAATCCAGACAATCTCTGCGGCATGTGTCCCACCGCGGCGTCTTTCCCCACTTTACCCTATAGATTATAGGATCCAAGGACCGTATAAATATTTAAACTTCGCATTTTAATGTAGTATATAAAGACACTTGAAACACAAATGTAAAATTAAAAAATTATACTTGATTTGTATTTATTTTTATTTTCATAATTGAAATGTGTTTCTATGATTAGCTGGTTAAGCTATAACCGTGACAAAGTCTATGTTTCTATTCATCCGGTGCAAGATCCATACTGACTTTTGACAGTTTTATGAATCAAGCGCACTTCAACCAATTTATCTGCTAACCTATCTAATTTTGCCATTTAATGGACTCGCTTCATGAGTTTTGAGGATGTGTGTTTTTTGAGTGTCATAACAATCGCTGATTGAAAGTAATAACATTTCAGGGCTAGGCTTCATTTTTGCAATTTTTTATTTAACTCAACCTGTTTTTTGTATATAAAGATGGAACTTCGTAATAGATTTTTAAAGTACTTCCTGATATATTGCAATTATAAACAGAAAGAAAAATCATTTGTCAAGCATGAAGTACTTTCCAACACATTCAGAATAATGTAACAAAACTGCACCGTTTAAAAAATTAAAATATTACGTCTCGTTTCACCTTATGGAAATGTAAAACGCATTCCCAAACCGAATTTCAGCTGTTCCCATCTACAAAGAGGAAAATTATCCGAATTTTTTAAACAAATTTGTATCTATTAACAATATGCATTGCAAAATTTAGTTTAAGAGATACATATATTTGAATTAAAAATTCCCCTTCAGAAATTTCCTCTAATAAGGAGAATGGTATGCGAATACTTTTGTGCTACCCTGTATATGAGGTATAAAATTTATAAATAAAGAATAATCTGCAAAAAACTAATTAAATTTAAAAGCACATACCAAATTTTAAAACGTACTCTCCAGTAACTATTACGCAAAAACAGTAATGTAACCGATTTCTTTTATGTGTCATTATAAATTAATAACAAATGCTGTGAATGCTCTGTTTTAACGTGATCGTCGCTAAATTCAGTGATTAATATCAGTTTCAATATATTTTAAATAGTGTAATTTCATTAATATTTTCCAAATGATTTTTCTCCATTGACCACAACGTAACGAATTCTTTTGAGTACCTCTGTAGATGAACTATAAATACT
Source organism: Maratus speculifer (assembly GCA_964019185.1). Taxonomy (NCBI): domain Eukaryota; kingdom Metazoa; phylum Arthropoda; class Arachnida; order Araneae; family Salticidae; genus Maratus; species Maratus speculifer. The sequence goes on from OZ025297.1 coordinate 184,027,522, forward strand.
ACACACTTCATATTCAATACTGAATATGCCATGATAAACATAATTAACATGCATCAATTGCATCAAAATTCACGTTACGTTGTGTTCAATGGAGAATAATCACTTGCAGTGTATTTTAAGCGATTACGCAATTTCAAAAATACTGAAATTGATATAAAAACTGAATTTCACAACAAGTTGATTACTATAGAATAGAAAATTCATAGCATTCATCTTTCATTTACAGGGGTACACAGTAGAAATCCGTTACAGTACTGTCTTCGAACAATAATTGTTTAAAGTGTGTTTTCAATTTCGGTATACGTTTTAAATCGAACTATTTTTTCGAATGTTACTTGTTGTGTATATATTCTATACCTCGTATACAGGTTTGCACAAAATATTTCAAGTACCATTCTATTTATTAGCGGAAATTACTAAAGGGGAATTTCGTACATGTTGTATGTATATCCTAACTGAAATAAATTTTTGCTTTCATGTAGTTTATGAATTCAATACTTTAAATCATATCAGTACTGTTCAAGGAATTCGGATACTTTTCCTTTTGTAGATGGTGCTGAATTTGTGTTATTTAATAATTAATTTCCTGAAATTATTTTAATAAGAGGAATGTAACTGTGTACATATTCATTCGCGTACTTCAATGTATGTTTAGTATTTCTGATCATATTTAAGCACAGATCATAACTAAGAAAATATATCCTATTGAATATCTAATACACAATTTTCTATTTTTTTGTCAGAGATTCTATGAGCGAATAATCATAAATGTTCGAGAACAGCTATCTTTATAACGGCTACCAATATTTTTATTTTGTTATGCATACATTGATGTATATTTCAGTAGTATAATGTATATTCTAATGCATAAGGAAAAAAAGAAGGAGAAAGCAAAAATTAATATTTATAATTTAAAATTTTCACAGAAAGTATTCTAAATTATGTCAATGAGCATCTGTCAAAAAGCATTGCATATTAAAGTCACTTTAATGGAAATTGTTATTGTTATTCTAGGATTTAGAAGCCAAAACGATTACCATTGTTTACCCCTAGAATTTAAATAATGACTATTTACTGTTTTTTCTTTCTTTTTTTTTAAAACTTTTTAAAAGGAAATTTTGCTTAAATGAACAATCTCCAGTATTTTTTAATGTTTAGCAGTAATAAAACCAGATAAAGAAGAACACAATAACTAATTCATCATCTGCAAGCTTTTTAGAAAATCTTTAATAAAACTGAAATGTAATTATTATTATTATTAGGCCAATGCTACCCCGTTTGCTATGATAAATGTTACTTGTTATGCTATTTGCTATGTTATTGCTATGTTATTTGCTATGATTTGTTATACAAAATAGTCCAGGCATTTGGTAAAAAATAAATGCAAGTTTTGGTGTAGTTTTGCTTTTTGGTTCCCTTTATGTTTTTTGGGTCGCTGAACACGCATCTGGCATTATCCAACAAAATTTCTCCCCGGAAACACGTTTTTTGGCTAAAAACGTGCAAAAAACGTGGCTTTTTTTCGTTTTTTTTTAAAAATAATTTCAAAATTATGCATTTTACATAAAAGTCATCAATGCATAAATTAAAGAGGACAAAATTTCCTACATTTTATGTTACAAAAGTTTTTTCCTCTGATCAATAGTTTAGCCGTCAGAGAGTCGCAAAAATGGGTGTGAAAAGCAAAAAATTTTGAAAAACGTGAATTACAGCACCGTACGTCGATGAAACATGAAAAACTACCATTTTACGCAAATTTTCTCCACTTAATAGTACTAAATATATTATTATTGACTATATTTTATTAAACTGATATTCATTCTTTCTTTCATAACAAAAAACTAAATAAAAATGAGCATATTTGTGATCAAAATCTTCATTTGCTATTAGAAAATAATAATAGTAAAAATTTCTTAATTTGACTTTTAAATAATGTAAATAAAATAACTAAAACAGGCTTTAACTGATCTCATCTGCACTTTCCCCCTTGATTGAAGGGGGGCAAGTGTGAAATAATGTTGGTCAAGCGCCCACCAACGCATCCCATGTCCCCGTTCAGTGGAATACTAACACTCCCCCCCTCCTTCCCCACCAGTCTCGCCTCTGTTAGAAATATCCGTCGCATATATCACTAGCTTATCAGGAGGACACATTCCTCTCAGTTTCCATATGCAACTGCTTACTTATAATTTAGTAATTCACTGTTAGTGTCCTTGTCATCTAAAATGATTTTGCGCGATGTTGCTGTGTTTTATTTGTGACTCTCCTTTGGAAGAAGGGCCGTCAGTGAAAGTCATTAAGAGCCCACAATAGTCACAGAAAAAGTGTAAATGTACTTACTAATAATGTACATAATTATTTATAGTTAAATAATAATTCAAAATGAGTCGTCGTTTTAATTGTTAGCAACTTCATTGGAAAGAAAAGTCGATCATAATATCTTCAGTATCATTTAAAGTCAATCTTTGCGAAAAATGGTCAGTTTTCATGTTAAATCTATTACAGTGCCATAAATCCTATTTTCCGGATTTTTTTTTTCTTTTCACACCCACATTTTGAACTTCCGTGTCAGCTTTTATATATTAAAGCCTGTTTTAGTTATTTTATTTACATTATTTAAAAGTCAAATTAAGAAATTTTTACTATTATTATTTTGTAATAGCAAATGAAGATTTTGATCACAAATATGCTCATTTTTATTTATTTTTTTGTTATGAAAGAAACAATGAACATCAGATTAATAAAATACAGTCAATAATAATATTTTTAATACTATTAAGTGGGGAAAATTTGCGTAAAATGGTTGTTTTTCATGTTTCATCGGCGTACGGTGTTGTAATTCACGTTTTTTGGAATTTTTTGCTTTTCATACCCATTTTTGCGGCTCTCTGACGGCTAAACTATTGATCAGAGAAAAAAACTTTTAATACATAAAATTTAGAAAATTTTGTGCTCTTTAATTTATCTATTGATGACTTTTATGTAAAATGCATAATTTTGAAGTTATTTAGAAAAAACGAAAAAAGCCACGTTTTTTGCACGTTTTTGGCCAAAAAAACGTGTTTCCGGGAAGAAATTTTGTTGGATAATGGCAGATTCGTGTTCAGCGACCCAAAAAACATAAAGGGAACCAAAAATCAAAACTACACCAAAACTTGCATTTATTTATCCTTTTTGAGCACTTAATGCCTGGACTAAAAATAGCAAAACCTAAATTTCATTTCAAATTTCAAAGTGTTGCCATTCGCAAAATGACGTATGCGTTACGCACAGATACGTTTGGCTTTTACAATATATATATAGATAGACAGATAGATAGATATACATATCTCCGAAACATTTTTTAGCTTTATTTTTATTTATTTCTTTTTTGAGATAAAAATATAATTGTATAAGTTTTATACAAACTAAACCATAGGAAAAAAGATGACAAAACAATAACAGGCAAAAATGTGCATTTGTCCAAAAAAAAAAAAAAAAAAGTATTAGCCATAGGATGGCACACATATTTTGCGGACAAATCTGATACACTGGGTTTATACAAAACATATTACTTTCTTCTATCTTTACAAGAAGAAAGAATTGGATTCATGAAAATTTTCGACTTCCGGTTTTCGACGGATTTATACGTTTCAGAAGATCCTGAACACGTTTGACTATTTTTAGAAAATGTCTGTCTGTGAGTCTGTCTGTCTGTATGTGACAAAAAATTTGTGGGCGATCTATCTCAAGAACTAATGCTCGAAATTTAATAAAATTTTATATTCAGTTAGACCTTGATATGAATTAGTGCCTATTGGTTTTTGGTGAAAATTGGCCTGCAGGTGGCGCTGCTATGCCACGTTTTTCATGATTTTCATGATAGCTATATCTCAAGAACTAATGCACAGAATTTCACCAAACTTCAGATTCCGCAATACCTTAAGATACATAGCCGCTGATAAGGTTTTGGTGTGAATTGCCTTATAGGTGGCGCTGCTATGCTACATTTTGCACGATTTTTGCAATAGCTATATCTCAAGAACTAATGCAGAGAACTTCATCAAATTTTAGATTACACACTAGACACGTTACACGTTACACTAGAATATATAACATAATTAGACGCTGATTACATTTTGGTATTACCGTTGCAACAGGTGGTGCAGCTATGCTGCATTTTGCACGATTTTTCTGATAGCTATATCTCAACAACCAACGCACAGAATATCATCAAACTTCAGATTTTGTTACAAAATGACATATAATATAATTACACTACGATTACGTTTTGTTATAAATCCTTCAACTGATGGTGCTGCTGTGCTATATTTTACACGTTTTTTTTAAACTAGCTATATCTCAAGAACTAATGCACAGAATTTCATCAAACTTCAGATGCTTTTACACCATAACATAATTAGACGCTTTTTTACGTTTTGGCATAAATTGTCCAAGATATGGTGTTACTGTGCTACGTTTTGCAATTTTTTTGTTATAACTATATCTCAAGAACTAATGGACGAAATTCCATCAAATTTCAGATTCTGTTAGGTCTTGACATAAATAGATGCTTATTAGGTTTTAGTATAAATTACCCAACATGAGGCATTACTAAGCTCATTTTCTGAGAATATTAATTAAATTTTGCGTTTTAGGCTTTTCGGATACCAGAATCTCATTAGGCTAGGTCAAATGCTCGAGGAAATTCGATAATGGGTAACTTTGGGGTCACCTGGTTTTTTTTTTTTTTTAAATATTAAAATGTACTTATGAGATAGAAGAAAGTTTTGGGATTGACACATCCAACTAGTTTTTATTGATAACAACACAATTGTGTTAGTTTCAAACGGTAAAAAAAATTAAAAAAAAAAACCTTGAAGCAAAATAAAAAGAATATTCCCAGTTAAACTGATGGCATTGAGCTCACAGTCTACGCATACTAATTGTACATTACAGCCTTATATTTTCAAGGGTTAATTCCATAAAAAAAAAAGGAAAAACAGCTCTCTCCTTTCCCCCTTTTTATACTTAATCATTGAACCTCCTAAACTATCAAGCACATGCTTTATCATATTAAAAATCTATATTCAAAATTCAGAGCAAATCGGATAATTCTTAATAAAAACTCATTTAACATTTATATAATTTAAGAGGAATTATCCCCCTCTTTTATACTTAACCATTAAACTTCCAAAACTATTCAGAGATTTGAACGAAATCTGACAATTCTGCTTGAAAAACCCATTTAAGGGGAGAGGCATTAGAACCGCCGTTCCCCCTGTTTGAACTTAATCGACGAACACCTAATAACAGTCACGGAATCGCCTCATCAGAATGATCCTATATCTAAATTTTGAACGAAAACTGTTAATTCTGCATGAAAAACCCATTTATATAAATTAAGGGGAGGGGCATGAGCCCCCGTTCCCCCTCTTATACATATCGAATGAACTCCAAAAGCTAATCAGGGAAGCGCCTTATCAGGATATACCTATATGCAAAATTTCAAGCGGATCGGATATTTTTATCGTGAGTTATCGCGTTACACACGTACGAACGAACATACATACAGAACGGGCGGGCACATAAGCTCTCAGGCTATGATAGCCTGTGAGCTAAAAACTACATTAATTAACAAGTTCTTGCATTTCCTCAACTCTCCGCATCCAGCCAGTGTTGGGTATGAACGCGCTCACTGAACGAAAACTCACGAGTTTCGCTCACTATTTGTGAACTTTGAACTGAACTTCGCTCACTATTTTATAAACGAGTTTGAACTGAACGAAAACTCAAAAATAGACGAGTTTGAACGAAATTTACGTTCAAATTTACGTTCAATTTTTTCATAATTTATTTAAAATTTTTCCAGACCTTAGTACACTTTTTCCCTCTTTCAAATGCCATTTAGAGGCCTACACGAGCCTCAGGACGGGTTAAGTCTGGATATCACTTCTCTGGACAGTATCCTAGTCTTATTTCTTCTGCAGACTCGGGTCGCGCCGAACCGGACCTGGGCTGTATACAATTTCGCCGAAAATAGATATATACAGTAAACTCTCTGTACAAGGTGGACTGTGTAAGGCGGAAATATGTCTAAATCGGAAAGATTTTAAAGAAATTGGAAAGATTTTAAAAGAAAGCATAAACATCGCAGCCTACGGCACTTCTGCATTAATGGAGATTATAAACAGAGTAAGGTAAGTTTTTTTGGCCAGAACTCTTCCGTAAGGCTAAATATCAATATCCTGTAGAAATGTACTCGGAGTTGGGCCGGGTTCGGTGCGAAATTTCAACTTTTTTTTTCCGGGCCGGGCCAAGCTCGGGCCTTATTTTTAGCTATTATATCGGGCCGGGTCGGGCCTTGTTTTTAGCTATTATATCGGGCCGGGTCGAGCCTTGATTTTAGCTATTATATCGGGCCGGGTCGGGCCGCTAAATTTTCTCTACGAGCCGGGCTGGGCTCGGGCCAAAATTTTTATTTTAAAATCGGGCCGGACATTTTTTTTCTATGGATCGGGCCTGGAAATTTCCGTCCGTGCATACCTCCATCTTACATATCGAATAATCAAATGATTAGTTCACAAAATTTTGTAAATTTGGACAATAACATCCAAATATAAAAAAGTGAACTTTTTAGTGAACTTCGTTCACTTTTACAAATGAGTTTGATTTGAACGAGTTCGTTTGAAAATTTTTGAATTTGAACGTGAACTTAAATCACTTTTCAGTAATTGAACGTGAGTTTGAGTTAGTTCGTTTATATTGTGAACGTGCCCAACACTGCATCCAGTTATCCAAAAATTCGCCGTGATTCCGAAAGGTATTAAAGTTAATGTAGTTGCAAACAGTTAGACCATCAAAAGTACCATTATACTCAAACTGTAACTGGCAGTCAGAAACTGTGAAGTTTGTCAGACTCTTGTGTCGTTGTAGGAATAAATAACTTTAGTTTAACCACTTAACTGATCAATAAAAAAAAAAATCTTTCAAATAATGCCTATTTTTTTCATGTCTTTCACAGAACTTTTAATCTTTTGTCACCGGTTTTTCAATACAGAAATTTTAACCTAATTGAATATGAAAAATGCTCGAATTAAATAATGCAAAATTTACAATCAAAATTTACTGGTGATAATAATAAAACATGTTTGGAATATGGATGCCCGTATGTGGTATGGGCAAATCATGCTTATCAGAAACACGTTGCTCGTTGGACGTACGGGCAAATCAAGGAAACAGTTAACATTTAGTATTTGTATCGCTACAATAAATCTACAGTAGATCGATGGAATAGTTGGTTTGGTTTATTTTATGACGACCGACTATTAACACGTGGATATAGGCCCTAAAGGGGTGGGAAGAACTCCGTGGGGGTCTTTCTAAGGGAGCCTAACCCGTATTTACTCAAAGAAATCCGAGGTTCGAAGAAAACTACGGAAAACTCCAAACGGTTAGGCCGACGGCCGCGATTGGGTTCGAACTCAGCACCTGCCGTCTACCAGTAGAGAGGTCAGAACCTCTCGGCCACTGGTGGGGTCGTTAGATGGAATAGTAAATCTATTCATCGTTGTCCCGTCATCCTAGGCTATCTTAATGATAGTTGATGACCTTCTCCAACTTGGTTTATAAGTGAGAAGTTGCAGGCTTAGACGTCGGCCGGAGTAGCTTAGTGGTTAGAGCAACAGCCTGGAATGCAGTGGTTCCGTGTCCGATTCCTGACTCTGGCTAACTTTTCACTCCGGTTGCGTTTATTGTGTTTATTGTTTGTATGTCTGTGTATTATTTGTATGTACCTTTATGATTTGAATGCAGTCATTATTTGTGTGTGTATTTTAATAATCATTGTGGTTTGTTGCCTGCATTTGTACCTATAATAACAGTATGCATAAGTTTTTCAGAACTGAGATTTAAGAACTCTGGGCTATAATAAGACAAGACAGGCTTAAAAATATTTATATTTTCTTTATTATACACTGCACGCATGCCATAATTAACGTTTTTTTTTTTAGGCGATGCCATAAAAAAATAGCAAATTGAAATTCTTCAAGAAATGAAGACCTCTATAAAAAATCACTGTTCACCTCCACAATCAAAGGTTATTCAGATCACAGATATTTTAAATTTCAGAGAGATAACGGACAGACAATGGAGATTTGTAGACAATTGAGGATAAGCGGAAGACTCTGTCGATGTAAATAATTAGTATAAAAATAAAATGACAAACTTCTGAATCATCTGAGAAACAATTACTCTAAAAAGCGGGAGGAGTACCTATTGAGGCAAATGGACAATCGATTGTACTGGACAATTGATTGTGTAGAAATAATCTATACTAAGCATAGTAATTGTGAGGTACTTTTTGTTTACTTCCCGGCAAATGCTTGAGTGAATTCGTTTACTTTCTTTTAAACATTTTTTCATTCATTGATTGTATCTTTGTTTATTTTATCAAAAATGTATGATTCACAAAATACTTTTGCATATTTTTATTTGCATTTTTTTTTCAAAATTATGATTATAAAATAAATTTTGCTTTAAAAATATTCTTGTTGGCGTATCTCCCATACATATTAGGTAGATAGACACATTGGTGACAATTACAAAACAAAAGACGCGCTATGTTATTTTAAAGCTTTCTGAAAGCACCAAAAACTGTGAAGAATTACACGTTTCGAAAGAACTGTCTTGCTCCATCAGGCGCAATCAAGACGTGCTGCGTCTTTGAAAACCGAAGCAATACTGAAAGGGAATGGAAGAGAAAAGAATATTTATAAGCATGCAGTCAACCGTACAACTCACAACATCCTATCTACTCCTTTTTACTTTGTGCTCATTATCAGTAGGGCACCATAATTTTTAGGTAGATTTCATAAGAAATATTACTATTGAAGTCGTTACCATGGTAAGACGTTTGAAAAACTTTTTCGTAACTTTTCAGTACATGACTCCAGGAATCCAAAAGCATCCACACCTAAAAAGTTTATAATACAATTAATTGTAATACAATATACTTCATTTAAACATGAAAAAAATGAATTAAAAGGAAATCTAAATTTTTAGAACAAAAGAAGATTTATCAGACCCCAAACACTTTAGAACTACAAATACAGTGTTTGGTTTCAGCTTCGTATTCGCCATAAAAATGCAAAATAATATGAATTTGGGGTTATCAACACACATAAATCGTTAACAAAGTAGGGAAAACATTAAAAATTAATCGTAATAACAAGATTAAAATGGATAGAGGTGGTAAGCATAACAGACCACAAAGAAATCCTTCAAATGATGTACAAAAAATAGATTGTTATGATTACATTCAACTGTTGCCAAAAAATAAGGATATTTCAAAAATTGGAGCAAGGCATATATCCCAATATCAAAGATACAAACTTCAGTATATGGTATCAGCACCTTCTATAGCACCACCTAACTATCCTTTAGTCCAATAAAACACATAAGTGCTCTTGACAATTTAGTAAAATAATTCAATTATTAATTGAATATGCATTTTTTTTTTATTAATTAAACGAACTGTACATTTATTGGCAGATGTCTTATTCATTTTATAACAGTAAATATTCAAGCAAAATCTAAAATATCTTATTAAGTGATAAACATTATAAGAAATAATATATCTCATTTATTAAATATTAAAAATATGTAAAATTTGATACAGATGAATCATTAATTAATGATTCTCACAATGAAATGTACCAAATTATAAAAATCAATAATTAAAACATTTTTACATTATATCCTAATTATTGAATAAGTAAATAATACAATGATAATTAATAACCAATATTATAATGTTTAGATATTTAAAAAGAAAAAAAAAGAACAAATAATAAATAATAATATCAGTTAATGTGACAATACTAACCTAAACTTTAATTATATAGTGGTATGAGATAAAATAAATAATAAAACAGATAATTAATATATGCATTTTATCCACTTCGAAATAATATTTTAAATATTGTCCAAATTGCTGAAAGGTAGATTCAAGTAGTCATTAACATTAATTATTAAATTATATTAATACATCTAATGAATTCAACCAGGCCCTGATCATCGAATAGGCACGAAAAGCGTGTGCTTCCCTTAGAAAATTTTGAAAGGGCCCAAAATTCAGAAAACAGTGGCCCCCTAACTTTATATTGAATAAATTTCATTCCAAAATTCTGTCTAATCTCTTTTCTAATAATTAATTCATTTACATAAAAATATATTTAAAAGTGTATTGTAAAAAGGCATTTCATGGCTTGTACTAACAACATAAATTAAACAACACAATTTAAACAATAACTAGCGTCAAAGTATTATTATATTTATTTTAAATTGATCAACAAATTTTCTGTTTAAGACAGCATTCTGTCATTGACAGATTTTTTTCACTGAATTTATTGTATTTAAATTGCTTTTGAATATGCTATTCTTTATTTTTTTATTTTATTTATTTTTTTTTTTTTTTTGTAAAATAAAAGCGATTTTAAAATGTATATGTTTTTCGTAAAATTTTTGATTGAGCCAAATTTTATTTATTTTATGCACGTATTAGGTCTGTCAGAGATAGCGATTTTAATACGGATTGTGTCGAGACCGGGATTGAAAATTTCGTCCAGTGCAGACCTAGGAAGAAGAAAGCAGTCCCCTCCAGTATGAAAAATACGTTAGGCCCGGCCAGGCGAGACTTCAGAAAAAAGTAACGGCTCGGTCCTGGCCCGGCCTGGGCCCAGAATACAGATTTTTTTAACAGCCTCTCCAGGACGATAAAAAGCCTGTTGAGTTGTCAGAGCTAAATTTATAAAAAAATATTTAATCCGCGTCTTAGAAAAAACATTCTTTAAAATAACTAACGGACATTTAAACAGTAGAGGAAAAAGGTGGAAATGAGAAAATTTAAACTCGATCGGAAATTTGAGATACAGAAAGGAGATACTTTATACTTTCAATTTTTTAAAAAACTTTAAACATTTTATTAGGAGCTAAACTTTATTTGAAGCTTTAAATTTGAACGTTTTTCTGCATGAAAAGTTTTCCCCCACTATTTCTCGTCTTTAAATCATTAAAAGTTTAGAAGTGTTGAAGAAAGAAAGTACTAAAACATGAAACATTTTTATTATTTTACATTAGTTTTGTTTCAGCAAATTTGAAAAAATATTTACTTTTGAAAATATAGTTTTCTTAAATTATATTATTTATGTTTTAATAGTTTTAGAATAATTATTGTAAAAAAAAAAAAAAAAAAAAAAAAAAAAAAAAAACCTTGGAAAAAAACTAAAATTAGATTTTCATCTTTAATGAAATGGAAAAAAATTGAAATCCGATAAATAATGTTTCGAGTTATAACGATTTTAAACTATCCCATTTAAATTAGTACTGATCATTTGAAATCTTTATTAATTTTATGATATAATTTTTTTAGCAAATTATATCGCTAACACTCACAAGGAAAAAAAAAAAAAAAAAAAAAAGAAAAGAAAAAAAAAAAAAGAAAAGAAAAAAAAAAAAAAGAAAAAATAATCGAAATTCTAACTCAAAAGATAGATTTTTTTGCATGTTTCTTAGAACTGTTAAAGTAACACTGTTTCTTGAATTGCACGCATTTCAATTTGTGTCTAATCCCTTAAAACCTGGTGAATTATTTAAACGGTTATAACTCTGCGAGTTTTGAAGATATGAAGATGCAATTTTTTTGTGTCTAATTCAGGACTGGATAAGGAAAGTTTTCCTAATTTGAATTTTTATCCTACGGAGGCTGTATAAAAATTTATTTTTTGTAGTTTTTCAAATATACTCTCCATGGAGTTGCAACTTATCTTTTCAAAAAGTTTACTTTTTTTATGAACTTTTGCAATTGGAAGTATGGGTCTAGGGGTAATATTCAAGGAGATAGCCTATTGTTTCGATATTTATGACTCATCCTGTGTATGTGTGTGTATGTACTAATTTTTTCTCGCCCGATATAAGTCGCAATTATGCATTGATTGTCTTCAAACTGGTCAAAAATATTGAGATGGTTAAGATCTCGGCAGGGATCGCAAATGGACAAAATAGGCCCAAGGTGTTAGAAATGGGGAAGGTAAAATTTTTTTAACACTGCCTTAACATGATTCTGATAAAACCAGCTCTTATAGAAAAATGACAATAAAAAATAAACATTTTTCTTTATAGTAGTTCGTCACCTGAGAGTAAGATGCTTCTATCTGGCCAAAAGTCACTTTACAATTAGAACACTTTAAAAAGCAGAATGCTCTGTATTATTAAAGTTTTCAAAAAATTGTTGATATTAATAAGTTCCTTTGTAGGTATAGATATCAATTCTACAAAATCAAGGTTCGTAAATAATATTTTCGTGGTTTTTTTACATTTAAAAAACTGATAGAACCATATTATTCTCGAACGTCTTCACAAAATTAATGAATTTTCATAAGTTAAATATATTATTTAATTGAACACAAACTATCTTAAATATTTAATGTATGTTAAATATGAATCCAAAAACTTTCCGTTTTAGTGTGCTGGTTCAATAGGACAGGGAGGGTGAAGAAAAAGTGAGAGTATGAAAATTAACACAAAAAATTAATTATTATATTGAAGTTAAATGAAGTTTTTTTCTTGTTCTTCATTGTTTTCTATGCATTTTTGAAAGTAGGAATCATGCATTATTTGTAAGTTAAGTCCTGATTCTAAGTATATATATTTTTTAATTGTTTGCTCTGTTGTAATTACACTCAATCTCTGGAAAACTTTCAGTATGAGATTTCATTGCATCCGTTACATCATCTGAGAATCATCTTTTACATTACTTGAAGTCTTACCTTGCTTATCATGGGTTATCCGATTTTATATCCTTATTTTCATGCACTGTATAAACTGATTTCTGACTAATGGACAATATTTCCAAGCAGAATTATTTGTAGACTCTAAGCGTGTCACTCCCTATAAAGAAATAATAATAAAAGGAATTGTGTTCATGGGGATTTCTATTTTGTTTAATCTCTTTTGCTTACCCAGGCAATCAGCCGGTTTTCCAATGGAGTAATAATTCTCATTTTGAGAAAGCTTATAATATTCATTGAATACATGCTGTTTATGTTAATCTGAGACTTTTTTGAGAAGTTAAATTTGCAAGGACTTAAGCAATTTGTATGGTAAACTATGATATAAATATATGTAACAGATGTAATAACATAATGATCTGTATCATTCTATCAATTCCAGATCATCATATGTATAGATAATGTACATCAGATGTACAGATAATCATACATCTGTGATATAATAACAGATATGGCAAATTTTAAAGGTATTTAAATTATTATTATTATTTATTAACTTACATAATACAATAATGACATTTCTAGAAAACAAAGTGGCTAAAATTTTATTATTATCCAGTAACCCTTTGTATCACCGTGTTACAGATCTGCAATATACCCCCAAAAAATCAATGTTATTTCGACAGTAAACTTCAAAAAACTGTTTTTAAGCATGAAAGTTTGATTTATCGATCTTTCAGCTACACGGGATTTTTTGCTGAATTAAGTTTCGAAATAGTGAAGTTTAAAAAATCTTCAGATGTCTAGAAGTATATTGTTTACAAAGGTACGTTTAAATTAACTATTTAAAGACCATTTTCATGCTAGGAAATTGATAAAATATATAAGATAAACATAAATTTTTACTTGTTGCAGATTTGCAACAACGCGCCATTTCTTTGAAAAATCCACGTAATGGATTTTTTTAATACATCGAAAGAGCAAGATATAAAATTTCTTCTAATGGTTATTTAGGTTTTTTTTTTTAGAAAAGCAAAATTATTGTAAAAAGGAAACATTAGTCTGTTTTTATATTATTTAATTGCTATAGGGGAAATTAGAGATCTCCCTATCTAAAATTAATACCAAGTCCAAAGCCAGCAATAAAAGAAGATCCAACAGAGAAAAGAATTCAACAGAAAAAGCATAAAGGACCTACTCAATATATTTCACCAAAATAAGTGCCCCTAGACGAAATTGGGCATTGGCCTTATTGGGCAGAAATAAGCATTCGTTGTAAATACGCTGATTGTAAAGGCTTTATTCAAACTGTCTGTAAGAAATGTGTTATGGCACTTTGCACAACAAAACTTACAATTATTTTAAAAAAACTTAATGTAAATTAATATTTTAAATATTTTCAGTTTTTGTGTCATTTGGCAAGATATCGCAGATGTGCAACAAACCCATTTTTCCAAATATTTAATTTTTTTGTTCTGATTTTTTTTAATTATTTTTATCATGCTTAAAATGATGTACTTTTAAAATGTATGTAAGAATTTTTCAAATCGGCGTTGTTGAGCTACCAAGGGGAAATTTGCATAATACAATAGCGAATTTTCCAGAAAAACAAAGTAGCTAAATATTTTTTTAAAACTTTTTTTTAATGGTTTAATTAAAAGTTGAGTTATCCGTTTTCTGTCATTTTCAAAAGCCGTAATAACATTTAAAAAGAAAAAAAATAATTGTATGCAATTAAACATTTCTTTCCGACTATCTATATTATAAAGGCCAAACGTGTCTGTGCGTAACGCATACGTCATTTTGTGATTTTTTGTCAACTTTCGCATGCAATTTGGTTTTGCAATTTTCGGTACAACAAATTTTGTACTTCTAAATATCGTACATTTTCAATTTTTACACCATCGCATTGAGAAAAAAAATTCACTTTTTAATGCAATTTGGTTGAAAGCTGTATCTCAATTTATTTATGTGTTATTAATTTTTTTACAGTTTTTAGTACGAATTTTATAATAGTGGCAACAGAAATAGGCCATTTTCTCTTAAAATTGATATAAACTGAAATAAAAATATCATGTCAAAAGAAATCGTCTGACATAAAATCCGATGTATTTTAGTTTTATTGCGTTTTTATTCATCAATTAAATGCTTTTTTAGTTTATTGCAAACTTATTTTACAAAGGATACAACACTTTCTCTTTACAAAAATGTATTTAAAATAATATTCGAGTGATTTTACCGCATTTACTCAGTTCGTATCAAAAAGCTAAACGAGTGTATGTAATATTTTTCAAATTTTGAAAAAAAAAAAAAAAATACAAATGAATAATTTTTGATAAAACATGGAACTATTATAAATAAAAAAAGTGGAGATTTGTGAATCATTAGATATCCGATTTGTTTTGCCGAGTGTCTTTGTTTTTGCTGCGTTTGTGATCCGTCCTAATGACGTCATATGCATACTTTTCTATAGATGTTTAAGAATGGATCCTTGGAAATGGAATGCTTTTAGCAGAAAAAATAACGTCTTTTTATATATAGATATAAAGCAAGTGATTTTAAAATTATCAAATGAAAATACTATGAGAAGTGCGTATGTAAATTTTGAGATTATCAAAAATTATCACAGTTTTAGATTTCACATGGGAATTCTATGATCATGTCAATTTGGAATATTTTTTTTCATTTGCTTTGTACCAAACATAAGAGCCTCAATTGATAATTTCATCATAATAACTGATCTTTGTTATACTGATTACATATGCGATTAAAGTTTAATTTTAATAATTTGGACAACTGAGTTTTAAAAAAATAATTTTTTTAAGTTTAAAATAATTTTTGTTAGAGAGTTAGATTGACCAATCTAAGATGCATTTTTTACTGTAGCTAATTTTGTGGGATTATTATAAATCAATCAAACATTTCCTTCCTAAACATTTTCTTTCGTCGAAATTCGACGGGTTCCACATCGTTACTTTAAAGGATCTTTTACTTAAAGTATATTTGGATATTTTAAATATAAATTTAGGATGGTTGTGCATAATAAAAATTTCGGCCAAGACAGCATTTTAATGAAACTTACACAGTCTCTTCAATTTTCTAACTCATGAGATCTAATGCATATGTTACAGCCCAAACCCGATTTTAGGCCAAACTAGATTGGCCTAGTTCAAACTAGTCTATCCTAACGCCCATCGGATAAACTAGTTTTTCCTAGGCCAAACTGGTCTATCCTAACGCCCATTGGATAAATTAGTTTTTCTTAGGCCAAACTAGTCTATCCGAACACCCATCGGATAAACTAGATTTTCCTAGGCCAAACTAGTTAGGCCGAATGGTCATTAGGATGAACTAGTTTAGCCTGCTATTCATTGGTTTGAACTAGTTTATCCTAGGCCGAACTAGATTGTCCTAGGCCAATTAAATTTGGCGTGATTTTATTGAATTTAAAGACCGCCACGGCGCCAACTTTCTTGTTTTGATCTAATTTAGCCTAGGCCGATGCAATTCGACGCGATTTTAGCTCACCTGACTATCAAAGCCTGAGAGCTAATGTGCTCACAGATTCTGTGTGTGTGTATGTAACCATTTACGTACGTATGCACATACTTATGTACGTATGTATGTATGTATGTACGTACATACTTATGTATGTACGTACTAATATAACGGACTAATGCGTAACTAATATAACGCGAGCACTCTGGTGTTGGAATTTGGACGCGATTTAGTTCAAGCCAGGCGGCTTCGCCCGGTATCGGGCCCCTTCTTTTATATAAAATCTTGAAACGGACGTATGTTGAGGCGAACGAACTGTGAAGTGAAAAAAAAACATGATGATAAATATTTAAGAAAAAGGATTTTGCATCGAAATACCACTATTTTCTAATAGTAATTTTTGTAAAAATGTTATATTTTTGCTGGAACGTTTTGAAATTTTGTGATAGTTTATCGCATATGATATAATTTTATATAAAAAAAAGGAGTTACATTTCGGCGTGAAAGAGGATGTGGTTGCGAACAAAATCATGAAATATAACGGAAATTCTATGTTTTAAAGCACCGCGACCTCAAGTAACACATCTACTAATAGGTTGTTTAACGGAGTTTCATTCAAATACAGTTTTGTTAATAATAGAGTACACTCCCTAGTGTTGGAATGAGGAACAAATATAACGTGGCTTAGTTAAAACTTGCTGGCTTCGCCCGCTATCGGACTGGCGTGGGCAGCGGGGATATGGTTCGAATTTCGTTCGCTTCGAGGTTCTTTCGAAAAGGAGGGTTACATTCGGTGGTACGTGCTCAGCATGCTTGCTACGATTTAAATTTTGTTCGCTTCGAAGTTCATTCGAAAAGGAAGAGCGCATTCGGCAATACGCTTGCAGCACACCTGCTATACGCTGCCGCAGTCTGTAAGGACGCGGCTGAAGAACTAATGCACGAAATTTAATAAAAAAATATATTCAGGAAGTCTCTGATCTAAATTGATGCTGATTAGTTTTTGGTGTAAATCGTTCATCAGGTGGAGTACTGTTTGGCATTTTTTACGATTTACGCATGAGCTTTATCTTAATAGCTAATACAATCAAATTTCCATCGAACTTTAGATACAGTTCGTCCATGACATGAGTTGGTGTTGTTTATATTTTGAAGTAAATCACTCAACATGGCTATGATACGCTGCATTTTTCACAATTTTCACAATAGCTGTATCTCAAGAACTAATAGACAGAATTTAATAAAAATTTATATTCAGATAGTCCCTGATATAAATCGATACTGATTACTTTTTCATGTAAATAGTTCAACATATGGCACTTCTAAAGTGCGTTTTTACTCATTTGCATTAACACTATTTCAATAACTAATTTACGGAATTTCATCAAACTTCCGAATCAGTAAATCCGTGATATGAACTAAATCTTTTACGTATTAGTGTTAATTGCTCAATAGGTGGCACTGCTGTGCTCAATTTTCCCGATTCCTGAAATAGTTTTGTTGCAATAATTAATGCACGAATTTTCATCAAACGTTAGATTCAGTAAGTCCCTGATATAAATTAGTATTCTGTAGTTTTGGAGTAAATCTCTTGAAAGGTAGCGCCGCTATACGGTATTATTCGTGATTATTGCAATAGTTCTATCTCAGGATCTAATGCATGGATTTTCATGAAACTCCAGATTCTGTTAGTCCTTGATATAAAAAAGTACAAAAGTACTTTTTAGTTTTTGGAGTAAATCGTGCAACAGGTGGTGCTGCTATGTGGCATTATTCATGATTATCGCAATATCTCAAGAAGAAATGCACGGATTTTCATCAAACTTCAAATTCAGTTAGCCCCTGATATAAATTAATATTCTTTTGTTTTTAGAGTAAATGGCTCAATAAGTAGCGCTTCTATCCAGTTTTTTTTATGACTTCTGCGATAATTCAAATATCTGAAATAGTACCAATACACAGATTTTCATCAAATTTCAGTTTGAATTAGAATTTGAAAGACGTTGTTACGGAATTTTCAAAAAGTTCCGGCAAGAATTTAACATTTTTACAAAAATTGCTATTAGAAAATAGTGGTATTTCGATGCGGAATCCTTTTTCTTAAGTATTTATCATCATGTTTCTTTCTTTTCGATTCAACATTCGTAAATACCTAAATCGCATTGTATTAGTTCCAAATTCCAACACCAGGGTGCTCGCATTAGTTCCACATTCCATCACCAGGGAGCGTACCTTATTATTAACAAAATTGTATCTTAAGAAAACTCCGTTAAAGAATCTATCAGTAGATAGGTTACTCGATGTCGCGGTGCTTCAAAACAAGAATTTGAGATTTTTGAAAAAATCACTATTCTTCAATAATGGCATTGAATGCGAAATATATTTTCATAAATTTATATCATATGTCATAAACTATCTTAAAGTTTCAAATAGATCAACCTACAATTTCTGTTATATTTCCTGATTTTGTTTCCCCCCCCCCCCCTCTTTCCCTTTCGTAATGGGACTTTTTATACAATTTTTTATCACATGTTATAAACTATCACAAAGTTTCAACAATTCCAACAAGAATTTAACATTTTTACAAAAAGTACTAATAGAAAATAGTGGTATTTGACGCGGCATCTTTTTTCTTAAATATTTAACATCATGTTATATTATGTTTCAAAAAGTTTCACAAAATTGGTAATATTTAATTAGCAGCTAAAACTTAAAAAAAACGCTGAGCTTTTTTAAAAAAAAATCTAGCGTCCCCTTACTCTACCTCCCCGTCGTATCCTAAATTTCAAGTGTCATGCTTTATTTAAGCTTTTTCTTATTTTTAAAAGGATTCGGATATTTACTTTTTTAATACGAACAATTTCGCGTGAAGTGATGTGTGTAAAAACAAATATCTGTTACGAATTAAAATATTTTCATAAAACCAAAAGTTTCTATCCGATTGAAAAAATAATCCGCTCTATCTTTATATTTAAACTCAGAACCCCCAAAATTAATCAGATAAACGCCTTATCAGAAGAAACCTACATCCAAAATTTGAAACAAATCGGTAAATTATCCCTGAAAAATCTATTTACATAAATTAAGAGTGTTACCCCCCATTCCTCCTTTCTTTATATGTAAACAATGAACACCCACAACTAATCATGGATGTACCTTATCAAACTGATATTGTACCTAAATTTTTAATAAAATCTGGTACTTTTGCATGAAAACTGACTTAACGAAATTAAGGAGTGGAGGAGGGAGGGTGCGGTTTAGCTTTTTGTTCCTCTTCCCTTATTCTTATCCAATGAAGCCCTGAAACTAATCAGGAAAGTTCGTTATCAGGATAAATCTATGTCCAAATTTTGAAGCAAATTGGATATTTCTATCAGGAGTTATCGCATTACGTACATACGTACATACATACGTACATGGTTACATAGACACACACAGAATCTGCGTGCACATTAGCTCTCATACTTTGATAGTCTGTGAGCTAAAATCGCGTCACACTACATTGGCCTAGGCTAAATTAGATCAAAACTAGAAAGTTGGCGCCGTGGCGGTCTTTAGATAAAAAAAAATCACGCCAAATTGAATTGGCCTAGGACAATCTAGTTCGGCCTAGGATAAACTAATTCAAACCAATGAATAGCAGGCTAAACTAGTTCATCCTAATGACCGTTCGGCCAAACTAGTTTGGCCTAGGAAAATCTAGTTTATCCGATGGGCGTTCGGATAGACTAGTTTGGCCTAGGAAAAACTAGTTTATCCGATGGGCGTTCGGATAGACTAGTTTGGCCTAGGAAAAACTAGTTTATCCGATGGGCGTTAGGATAGACTAATTTGGCCTAGGAAAAACTAGTTTATCCGATGGGCGTTAGGATAGACTAGTTTGGACTAGGCCAATCTTGTTTGGCCTAAAATCGGATTTGGCCTGTAACACATACAAGCTTCAACAATAGGCTTAAATTTACCACGTTCTCTATAAATTTAGAAAGCGCGAGTCTTTCACCACTATGTTTGGAAAGTCTTAAACAATGGTATTATTATGGTGCAAGGAAAAACATTTGGAACAATAAAAAGTTATTCAATAAATGTAGCTTTCACTGCTTTTTAGACGGTTTTCTTTCTCAACTTTGCGATGAAATGAAAAGAATACAGTAGTAAAAGCCGTTTTTTGTTTCAAGGACTGAATATATTGTTTCAGGATTTTTTTTTAAACCCCGAAAAACAATATATTTTAATGTAGCTATTCCCTTTTCATCAAATCATGAAAAACTAAATAATTTTCTTTCAGTTTCCCGGTTATAGTATGTTCTTTATGTAGGATATTTTCTTTAATCTTTGCTTTAAACATTCAATACAAATATATTAATTTGTGTATAAGAACGAAACTACAGTTTACCTTTGAAACGAAACAAATATGAAAACTACAGTTTTAAATCTAATATATTTTTTTAAATATCAGTAAAATCCAGTAAATATCAGTCATAATTAGTAAGCGTTATTGTAGTAACAAAATACAACATTAATTATGTTAGCAACAAATTGCAACATTAATTATTTTAGTAACAAATACAACATTAATTATGTTAGCAACAAATTGCAACATTATAATTATGTTAGCAAGAAATTGCAACATTAATTATGTTAGCAACAAATTAAACATTAATTATGTTAGCAACAAATTACAACATTAATTTTTTTTAGCAACAAATTACAGTTTTAATTATGAAAGTAACAAACAACAAAGTTTATTTATTACTATAGGAGCTTGCTCGCGGAAAAGCTTGCGTGGGTTAATTGACTAAATTATCATTAAAATTATTTTTAAAACTATATTTAAAGTTGTGCCAGAATGAAAAATATTTCTCCGAATTTTAAATTTTAATTTCTGTTACACAACAACGAAGTGTGACGTCATATAATGGTTGCTGGTGATAGAAAATCGAGTTCTGCATCACAGATTCTTTTTAAAGGCAACCCGCAATCAGATACGACAAAATAGTTTTAGTTGATTAACAAGCCGACCAGAACTCAACAAAAGTTTTTTGTCGACTTATAATCGGGGTGGAATTCATTTTATATTGTTGTAAAATGTGTGATGTTGCTATGGCTACTCTCTTCTTACTGGGATGCCAGTTGATTGGCAGTACCTGTACTTTTATCATTCATACATTTCAAAATCATCGAAGCCAAAATTGGTTTCCAAAATGGGATGCTGTCTCCCGGACGTGTAATTTTAATTGAATTTGTGACCAAATTACGTAATTATGTACATAGTTGATATTGGCGTTAAAGATGAGCGATAAAATAATAATTTAGGATATCATCAAATCTTTAATTCACATTTAAAGAAAACCTTGATAATAATACTTAATTTTGCGCCAATCCATATTCACTTTAATACCTTAATTCAATTCTTTGGATTGTTCCTGATCAGGAACATAGATAATATTAGCCAAATTTATGGCACATAATGAAAATTATGATGTTTTTAGGTAGGTGTAAGATATGGCACGTGGTGCAATAAAGGCCGGATTGTATTGGTTTTAACCAAGGGTGGTTTAAACTATGATTAAAACAGGTTTTAACCGTCCTGGTCAAAATTCAATTTGATTAAAATAAAAATTTTAAATTTATTTTGTTAAATGATAAATTTAGTTCAACATTTGAAAGTGTTTGTCGAAACAGCATTTAACATTGTTTAATGCAACATTCGGAGTATTTGCAAGTAATTTACTTGATGTTATACTTCAATTTTTATAAAGTTAGTCAATTATCATAAATATTGAAATATTTTTAATAATTTGATTGTATTTGTACTTTTATACATTTAAAAAAAAGTTCAGGAAACTAAATCACTTGAAGTGAAAGAAACATTTTAAAAATATATATATAAAAAAAAAAAAAAAAAAAAAAAAAAAAAAAAAAAAATAGATATTCTACAGTTTTACTTTTAATGCATACTTTACTATTTTATTATTCATTTGACAATTTGTCATACATCATTAAATATATTTTTTTTTTCACTGGGTAGTTTCCCATCTTTATTCATAAATGTATCTTTAATATATTGTGTATGAAGTACAAGACATATTTGTAGGATTTCACGTCTTCTATTCTTGTATGTATTAAGATATTTTAGAATATTAAAAAATAAGTAAATGACTGACCAACATATTTCAATGGTAATAACAATTTCGAATTTTGGATAGCAAATTAGTTGATTTTTAAAGACGTAGATTATAAGAATAGAGGAGAATAATTAAACATTGAAAAGAAAAAAATGTAATGTCCAAGAAACTGGTATACAAATAAAACATTTTAAAATTTTTATTTAGAGCTCAAAAAAGGATTACAGGTGTTGACATATTAAAACTACTTCATTCTGGATGAAATCAAATTTAGCAAAAAAAAAAAAAAAAAAAAAAAAAAAAATCCACTAATGAAGAGTTGGAAAAAACATTCACCAGATGCATTATGTAATTTTCAAATTCAAAATTTTCTAATTTTTCATTACTGCCCACTAACTATTGTAATGTATTAGTTATTCTTTAAAAGAAAAAAAAATATGAAATACATTTTTCCATATGAAATACTACATAAGACATCAATTAATTTATAACATTAATTAGATTAAGACATTAATTATTTTAAGAAATTAATTTATATATATATAAAATTAATATTAACATAAGTATTAAATTTAAGCAGTTTATGATGACCAAAGTTATTTAATACAGTTTTGACCACTTTTAAGTGGTTAAAACAAATTTTAACCCATTTAAGACATCTTAAAACCAATTTTGACATCTGTCTTGGACAAAATTATAATCCTGAGTAAAGGGTTAACGAAATTTAAGTATACTACGCCAAAAACTACTTGCAAAATCTTTCGAAAAGTACCCCGTCTATCCCTGTGTCTTTAGTGTGTGCAGAGAAAAGAGCATGCTGACATTAAAATGGTATAAGAGGACGTGAATTTCAAAACTCACCTTATCCCAAAATTTAAAAAATCGAGTTTACTCTACCAATGTATTCTGTTGGTGAAGCTATATCTAAAAACAAATCTGCGATCTAAATAATAATAATAATAAAATAAAAGAATAAAATAAATACTGATGATAATAATAAAAAAAGTGGATAAATAAAAATAAAAATAAAATGAAACAGAAATTTAATGCAACAAATTAAATTATTATCAATTATTATTGGAAAATGATATTTTCAAAGACTAAAATTTTAAAATTTATAAATAAATTATATGTTTTAAAATAATATTAATGATAGAAAACATTTTTATTATATCCAAAACAAGGCTTATATAATTACAGATACATTACGTACCCCATGGATTAAAACATTAATATTTTCTGACTAATCATAAACAAATTTTAAATGAAATTTCAGTTTTACAGCTTTCGGTACGACCATTTTTTTAACTTGTAAATATCGCACATTTTTAATTTTTTTACACAATCGTATAGGGAAAAAAGTACTTTTAAAAGCAATTTGTTTGAAAGCTGTATCTCAATTTGTTTCTAAGTTACATTAACTTTTTTGTAGTTTTTAATATTTTTTCTGTCATTATGGCAACAGACGTATTCCATTTCTGGACATTAAACATGGACCAATCAGAAAACAAATAACATCCGGACATCACGAGGATTCAGATATGTCTCAGACATCTCTAGGCCGAAAGAAATAATCATTTTCCAAGTGGTTATATATACAGTAAAACCCCGATAATTCGGATTAATTGGAACCAGACCCAATCCGGATTATCGAAAATCCGGATTATCCGGAGAATAAGAAAATAAATGAAATAAAATAAAACATACATACAGAAAATCACCTTTATGTTTAACTTATTGATTATTTAGAGACAGTAAAAATGTTTACTTTGTAATAAAAATGTTTGTAATTTTTTGCTGTGCCAGTTTTCTATACCTTTTGTGAGTCGTACGGTCACGAATCCGCTTGAACATAAGTAGTTCGTTTGGTGTAGTTTAAATAAGAGTTTAAATAAGAAAGCTTAAGGTATTCTTCCGAAAATATTTCAGAAAAAAGTTTTTTTAATTCAGAATACGACGATGAAACAAGTTTATGCTATGGAAATTAACCAAATCGTTTCTCAATAGCTTGACCAAACCGATCCGGATTATCCGGAGATCCGGATTTACGGGGTCCGGATTTGCGGGGTTCTACTGTATATATATATATATATATATATATATATATATATATATATATATATATATATATATATACTAAAGTTTTTTGAATAGACATTTTTCAATATTAATTAATGAAATGATTCAAAATGAATATGATATTGAATGAATATCATAATGAAATTAATTCAATTAATTGTAAATTTTACCACGAATATAAATGATTGAAAAAAAAATCAATTTAATGGAAATTTTAAATGCTTATTGTAATGTATCTCGAGGATTCAGATATGTCTCAGATATCTCTAGACCGAAAGCAACAACTTTTTTCCAAATGGTTAAAAAAAAGTGTTTTATTGTATATTTATTGCATTGTAAAATCTCGGTATATGATGAAAAACAATGGACTCAGGAAGTTTTGCCCGATTTCCCAAAATTTGATTTTTTCGATAAGGACAGTTTTGAAACTCGCGTCCTCATAATAGATGATGGTTTTTGCCTATATTCTGTAACCCGAGAAGGCTAGATTTATCTCCTTGTATTTATAAAATTCGATTCGTGACACAAATAGTGAGCAGTGCTCAGTTATGATTACGAGCACAAACTTTCGCAACAGTATCTTTTTCTAAGAATTTCAACAAAAATATTTACTTTTTTAATTAGCATGTCATTAAGTCAGATGTTACGATCAAATGCAATTACCAATAAATATTTAATCTAGAATCAAATTCAAGGTTTTTAAAGACACTGAAAAGAACACATATTTTTTTTTCCAATTTCCTGCATCGCTGCCATATTTTCCACTATATTTTTCAGTGCACGTGCTTGAAAAGCAACCAATTCATAAAACGTGACACTTATCGAATGCAAATAAGGGTCACTCCATTGAGCAACTGACTACAGTGAAATCTGAGACAGTCAGTAGATCATAGAAGTTTCAAAACAGAAAGAAATGATTTGACGACTGACTTCAGTGAAGCAAACGATTGCCCCCTCTTCCCCTCTTTTTCATTATTTTTTTCCTTTATACCTTTATTTATTTATTTCTACAAAAAATAAAGTTTTCGAAAATTTTTTAACAATTGTCTAAGCATTTTGATACATTTTCAATAACATTGTAAACAAGTGGGTAAGTATGATCGCAGATGACATAGACTGTTTCTTTTAATATTCCTTTCAAGGAAAAAAAAAACTTTTAATTAATTAATCCAAATTGTTAATTTATAATTCTTAAATTCTTACATAAACGATAGCACCAATAAATTTAATTTTAAAATAATTATAAAAGGAAGTTATTTATTTTAATCAAATTAAAAATGTTCAAATCAAATTATTTAAATAAATATTTAAATAAAATCGTCTATAATATAAACAATTAAATTGGCAAAAAATGTGAATTTTCTTTTAATTAAATCCATCTTAATATAAAAATTCAATTTCCAGCACCGGGGATCGAGGTAAGAACCTTTTTTTTATTATTATTAGCGAAATACTTTATCTCCAAGCTATGATGTCTACACGAAAAACGTTGAAACTTAGGTTCGCTTTTAAAATTTAAATCACAAAAATGAACGGATTACCTTGAAAAAATAATTTTATAATAGATATTTTGAAATTGTTATGCTTTGCCGTGTGACACGAGATATTTCAGTTATAAGTACGCAAAATTTGAAGTCTCTGACTTATGTAGTTTTTGTGTACGGGTTGTGTGACGGATGGACAGACTGAGTACAGAGATGAATAGCTTTTCATCAGATGAACGAATCCCTAAAAATGGATTCAAAATGTTTGAAGATGTATCAATTTTGGTAGGGGTAGGTGCCCAAATGCTATTAAATACCGGCAATTTTTGAAAGTTTTGTTCGCCTTATCTAACCAGAAAATTTTCTGCTATGAATCAAGGAGAAGAAAACTTTACAATATTACTGGTTTTGGGCACCCACCCTAGTTAGCCATTGGGTTAGATGCTAAAATGAGCGCTCTCTACGACAGTGTTTCTCTGCTGTGTTTTACAAACCCGAAGGGTGTTTCATAAACGGTGTCAGGCATGTGAAAAACTTCGGAAATTGCGCGTGACATTTTTTAAAATTACTTTTTTGGTTGCGGTAACAAACATTTAAGATGTGGTTTTCTTTTCTGTAAACCTGATAATTCTGAAGTGTGAATAAAGTAGATCCAATAAGATGGTTGACTTTTTGTAAGGCTGTTAAGGTCGTTTAGTCTCAAGTGCACGTGTCGGCACTTGGTTAAAGAACTATGTTGTAGGCTACATAAAATTACATTTTCTCATGATATCAGTCTTTCATTAATTTGAATATGTAGTGAGGCTAGGGTGACCAAATTATATATATATATAACCATTAATTTTTTTTACAATATATGAACCATGAATTTAATAACTTATACCACATTGAACTTGGAGGGAAAAAATAAAAAATTAAAATGAATACAAATGGAATTTGTAGAACCAAAGTAGAATCACCAGGCCCCAAATACTCTGGAACTACAAATGAAGTGTGTGGTTTCATTTTCGTATTTGCCATGAAAAAGCAAAATAATACGAATTTGGGGCTACCAACACGCATAAAAACAAAATTAAATGAAAAAACATCAAGAACATAAAATATCAAAATTGCTGAATTGTGACAGTGAGCGTGCCAATTTTAGGTTCCTTTGGAACGATTTTAATTAAAATTGTTTTTAGATGTATTTAAGTTTACTATCACAATTTTGGGAAGCTCCGAGCGGATCAGCTAATAAATGAATAAATTTGAAAATTCCGTTAGTGGAATTGTTTGAGCTCTCTGTAAAGCTTTCTTGTATTTTATAGTTCATTGTTATTCTGTTTTCTTCTTTCCCCTTTTCTTCAAGAAAAAGAAAAAAAAAATCTTCCAACGAAACTTTCCCATTTTCCTCATCCGCCGTAAAATCTCTATAATGTTTAAGCACATAAGCAAACAAAAGGTGCGATGGCTGGAATAAAAAAGTCATTTTTTATAGGCGTTGCACTTGACATTCCATGGAAACACTGTTTATTTTGGAGTTAACTCGAAAGGCCAACTTCAAGAAAGATTAACGACGTCTGCAAACAGTTAAGAAAAAAATCTTTTGCAGAAATGAAGATTTCCAGCAAGTGTACGATTTTATTCTTTTTACTTTTCTGAGATAAACGTTGTATAATATGGAATTATAACAATTGTCAGACAGAGTAATCGATCACCGAGCATATTTTATGTAAACGATCGTTTATCATCTACTTACAGTAAGGTATTTATATGTATACAAGGTGTTACAGAATTCGACTGACAAAAACAGTGGGGTGGTAAATTATCACAGAGCATGGGATCGCAAACCACTTATTTAATAAAAAAAATATAGAGTGTTCGATCCTAATTCAACTTGGATTTATTCTAATAACTTTGAGAAAATGAAGCATATTGTGTTACAACTTTTAAAAACTCGGTACCCTTTGAACTTTTTTTAAAAATTTAAGTATTTTAAGGTACATTTTTAGCACAATAACTAAAAAACTGTAGGAAGGAAAATGGAATAAAAGAAAAGGGATAGGATATAAAAAGAATATATGCGATGTTTAAAAATTAAAAAAATTACATAACCGATATTTCATTATCAAGTGTTGCTATTTGCGAAATGAAATCAACGTTACACATGAACGCACGGACACGTTTATCCTTTATAACTTAGATACAATAGCAGATTTGTGTATATACATAAATCAGTGTTGTTTCTGGCTTTGCAAGTAGCGTTACTTTTAAAATGCATTACATATGTATAAAGTAAAATGGTATAATGATACAAATAATTTCAAAAATTTTGTCTTATGAAGGCATCTAATTTAGGGGATAGTTAGATAAAAGTCATGCTTAGTTACTCTGATCATGATTATGTTATTGTCATGTTTTATGGATAGAGTAACTTTTCAAGCACATGCAAGCATATGCATTGGAAAATATTTGAAAGTATGGCAGTGATGCAAGAAATTCAGTAAAAAATAGTCTTTTCGTCGTTTTTCAATACCTTGAATTTTATTACAATTCTAGATCATAACTAAAAAAAAAACCATGCTTTGTTCGGATTCGCAAAGCATTATTTCATAAAAAAATATTTCAAAGTAACAATGTTTTTTAAGATTATTTTTGCCTTTTTATTAAGCAAAAACGATCTTTATATTGCATCTATTATATAACGAATTTAACAATTAATTTTATTTGTTTAAAGTTCTTTTGTTGCACACTCTTTTTACAGTTTACAGTTCACTTTTTTATACTTTTTTTGCCACTTTACATAAAAAAAAATCATGATAGTTTTTTTTTTTTTTTTTTTTTTTTTTTTTAATGCATAAGTATTATCTGCTTAAATGATTTCACATAAGAAGAATAAATTGTGTATTCGAATTCTTAACACTAAAAAATACTTTTATAATTGAATTTTCGTAAATTTTAATTCATTAAAAATATACTATAATTTTCATTAAAAAAATATTTTAAAAATTTTCTAAAAGAAATCTCGAAACTATTATATGATTAAAAGGAGTGAGCACCAAAAATGTGTCGTTTCTAAAAAATCTAAATGAAGTATTTTATTGAAATGTATATTTTCCTGTCATATAACATACATTTTAATATAAGAAAATTTAACGTTCTTTTACGGTTTGAAGTATAAATTCAGCAGCTATTTTCAACTTTTAAAATATTTCTTTATCGCAAAATGCAGATATGTAAGTTCCTTTCCTTATTTAAAATTTTTTAAAAAGAAAATGAGAAATTTTGATGCAAAGATAATATTTTACGTACCTAATCATTCATGACTTTTTTCATTTTTACTGACTCAATGATTTTTATTTCCTGCAAGAAATACGTAGGTTTCATTATTGTTTACAAAAATGAATCTGTATAATGGAAAAATATATTTAACAAAGTAATAAAAATATTTTTTTTAATCATTCAATAAGAAAATAATATTGTCAGGATCTACAGGTCATATTTTATTTCTATTAAGTCCAAAAGTATTTCTTTCTTTAATTAAATTTATAAAACAGTTTTTGAGATATTTTGGCGGAATAATGAAAATATATTTTAGGTATTTAATTAATCAGGATTTTATCTGTAATTACTATCTCCAAGATTTATTTTTTTTCTTCTGAGAACAAGCGTGTTTAATTTTTTATTTTCAAAAATGCGTCCGTAATGGAAAAGCACACAAAATAAATTAATTAAAATAATAAAATTTTAAGGTTATTCTGTAAAAAAAAATAATAATATTGTGCAAATCTGCAGATTATAATTTATTTTTATGTTTAATTTCAAGTCAAAATACTGATTAGTTTTTCTGTAAAGGGTACGACAAAATGTAATTTCTGTAGCTTAGTAGATGATTAATCTCGCTCATCCTAATAATAATTTCATTCTAGATAAAATATTTACTGGTAGCTAACTATATGTATTTGATCGCAACATCTGATTCAAAAACATGCTAATTAAAATTTCTATTAATATTCTTAGATAAAGAATTTATTACGAAAGCTGTATTTACAATTGTAGTTTAACACTACTCACTATTTGTGTCACAAATTAAATATCATAAAAAAAGTGTTTAAATACTTTTTAGTGAATATTAAAATTGCATGTCGTTTGAAAATGATTTGTTTTTATCCAATTTTAGACTATTATTTAATTCTGATTTTTGTAATCGATTGTTAATCACTTCTTGATATGCTAGAACTACATTTAATCTACCCTAACATATAAAATCCTAATAAAACGATTTTATGAAATGACCGATTTTTTTCACCGTTATTTTTCGTAAAATAGGGAAGATTTGGCGATGAAATTAAAATTGTATTTCGGTTGAAAATGATTTATTTTTACCCAATTTTAGATTGTTATGTAATTCAACTTGATTTTTGTATGTAAAGATTGACTTATGTAATCAATTTTTAATCACTTCCAGATATTTAAGAATTATATCTGCCCTATACATGTAAAATCCCAATAAAACGATTTTATGAAATGACTTAATATATTTCACTGAAAATTTCCCTAAATTAGGAAGTTTTGGCGGTGAAATTAACACCAATTATCCGTATTGATATACAAATGCCAAAACTATTATTACAATTTAAATATTTCCATTAGTTTTTGAGCTATTAATTTTTTTTCAATACTAATGACATTTCTTTAATGATGACAACTAAATTACTCCATTTTTATAGAAAAAGGTGAGAACATGGAAAAACAATAGGGAAATCGTCCTAATTCTTCTGGTAAAAACCATTTATCTCCTTTTTTCACACTAATGTAGGAAGCTGTTTGTTTATTTAATGTTTGGTATAATTTATCTGATACAATTAGTTGTTTTAGACTCTCGAAATCGGAGACATTTCTTAAATTTAGATAATGTTCCCAATTGGTCATTAGTAATAAAGCAAACTGTACATGAGTCTCATTTGGTTGTTTCAAAGTTTTTCTAAATTGTTCTAAGCAAAAATGAGGTTTCGGTTGAAATTCTTTTAAAACCCTGGGGACGAGCGACACGTATACGTGCCGCAAAAAGGCTTAAGAATCCTTGTTTATCCCTACCAGTAAAATTATACTGTAAAATTTGCCTTGTTTAATCGGAGCATTTTGTCAATTTAAGAAGACACAAATTTCTGTTTTTAAAAACCGGATAGAAAACATCAAAAATTTCGTAAAAGGATCCCGTCGCGAAGGGGTTAAGACTAATTCGTTTATTCTTTCATAATTCTCGATATCTCTATCATGTAAATAAATTATAATGTTAGATGATTTGTCTCCTAATAAATTTAACAAAATTTCTGCTTTATTTTGCTCCGAAATAATTTTAGTCTTAAATATTCATTTTAAAGAAGAAAAGAAAAAAAGCTAACCTTTAGACTGTGTAGGAATTTTTACAGTCAAAGTTTGATTCCTTTTTGTCACTTGATCTAACGATTCTAATTTTATTTCGTTTTCAGTAATATTGGATTTAGCTTCAGATTTAATTTTAGCCAGTTCTATTCATTTTTTGATAACTCTAATTCATTTTTGATCTTTCAAGTTTCATTTTTTTTCCAGATCAATTCGCTTTTGCTCCTCATTTTTGCGGTTTTAAATTATAGTATTCGCTATCTCTGTCACAAAAGCTAGTTTGTTTTTGTATATTTCACTATTCTCAATAACAGCATTTAAATCTGCGGTAGTCATTTTATCATTAATATTCAGATTTATTTCCGTGGCTATAAGCCTAATTTTTTTTCACCATTAAATATAGTTTAAGTTTGTATATAACAGTACAGATAAGAAAAATCATATTCACTTACATTTGGAATAATCTTTTGACGAATTCCCTTCCATGGAATTGTATCGGCATTTTACTCAGTCAGTTTGAATTCAGTGGATTTAAAGGTATAAATTCGTTTCCTTTAATCCTAGGCATTGCGTGATCGACGGACTAATATGATGTTGAAGTTCATATTTAAACACGAATATGTACTAAATAAAACATAGAATAAAACTCTAATGAACTGTAGTTTATTTAACTAAATCACAATTCAGCGGCTCATGGGTATGTTGTTAACAAAAAATTCTATTAACTCTTATAAATAAACGTATACGATAAAAGTCATTGCCAAAATTACAAAGCATAAATACGACCAAACAATCATAACTGATCTTTATGACATTTAACTGATTAGGTGTACGATTAAAGTTTGATTTTTCTGTAATTTAGACAACTGAGTTTGATAGAAATAGTATTTTGGTTAAAATAAGATTTATTTAGGTTAAAACAACATTTGTTTGAAAATTAAATTAACCGATGTAAGATGCATTTTTTATTGTAAATAGTTTTTTAGATTTATTATAAAATCAGTGGAAGCAGTCCTTTCTTAAGCATTTTCTTTCGTTGAAATTCGACGGGTGCCATCTCTTTTTCTTAATGACATATTTTGATCTGAAAAAGAGTTAAATATAAATTCATGTCACGTTTCATATTAAATTTTCACAAATGAAACTGGTTAATATCTTCTATATACATTATTAAATATCTATCTATCTCTTCATATATATATACATACATATGCATATATAATTTACACATAAGGGAATATTGTATCTTTGTTATTATCATTTTATTTAGAGTGTGCATTAATAGTTCTTAAGTAGCAAACTATGTTTAAGAAAAGAAAAAAAAAAGATTTATTTTTGGATTTTCTGCATCAAATGAATAACATCCTAAAAATATGAATATATTTGTTACAGAACTGTGGTTATTTGTCACATTGCTTTTTACTGCAGCGGAACAAATGTTAAGATAAAACTAGAGATAACCGATGCAAACAGACACTTGAAAAATCCCTTTTCCATAGACGACAAGACCTTTAATTGAATTCTTCTCTTGTCAATATGTCTTTAAATGACCCGGATTCTTCATTGTATTTTAAAAATTCATATGGTTAGTAGGCCAACTTATTATTCAATTTCTATTTTTGTCTGAATCTTTAAAGAAATAATGTACAAGATATTTCTTGTAAAAACTGAAAACAAAAGACAAAATAATTTTTTGCAGCATGCATGATTTGTTTCTAATAAGTGTACACTAAAATTAATTAATTAATATGCTTATTAAAAACTTTCGAGTATTTTTTACCGCGCCAAATCTATTGTTTACTGATTATTGTTATACATATTAACAGCGTGCATGTATATTAATAGCTTTATGTATGTACACAGCTTGCAAAAATCTTTGGTCACACATGATAAACTGATTTTGATTATACAATGTATAGAAATATTGATTTCAGTTATTTCTCAAATTTAATTTTTTGTTTGTCAATAAGTTGACAAATCAAAAATTTTAATTTAGTACATTCAAATCCGAATATCGATTGAAGCATCTTAGATCATATACTATGTCAGCCGCATACTGGAATATTATTGATTGTATAGAAATTAGCAATTTCTGTCTCTTCATAACAACTTTGGTAAGTAATATTGATAAATTTAATCAAGTATATTAAGTTTATAATGATTATCCAGTTATAATTTATGTTTTGCACTTCTAATATTTAATCTATTTAGAAATTACTTAATATTATTCTTTACTGCAGGAAACATTGATTACTAAAATATAATTTTTAAAAAATATCCAGAAAAACTTAAATATTCAATCAAAATGCGCGATAAAATTTAAATTTAGTCTCAAGAGAGTTATTCCCATGAAAAAAATACCCCCCTTCCTCCCCCCCCCAAAAAAAAAACAAAAAAACAAATTAAAATTAAAATTCCAAAATCAAGTGTAATATACATATTAGTCGACTGAAAAAAAATCAATTGAACTAGAAAATGTTGTGGACGGGCCTAAATAGACATCAAATAGGGAAAGTAAATATATTGTGTTCATGAGTAGAAAAATAGAAGATTTCCAGCAACTATGTAGGTACACTCTAAAAAAATCTGTAATTTTTACAGAAAAGAATTGTATTTATAACAGTAAAAAACTGTTTTAAAGAAAAACAGTATTTTTCTGTAAAAGAAACTGAATTTCGTAATTTTTACCGAAAAAAGCTCCATTTTTTGTAGGTAAAATCTGTTTTAATAAAACATTACAGACATTTTCTGTAAAATAAATGGTTTTAAACAGGCGTTAATTGACAATTTGATTTGACAGATTGACTGTCAATTTTTTTACCGTGTACAGAAGAGTTGAATAAAATTAGTGAATCTCCAATATCCATTGATATACATAAAAGTTTTCCGAGTACTGTAAATTTGAATGGTCGCATAGCAAAATACGCATACCGTAAATGAAATCGCATCTCCAAAGCTTTAGCTAATGAACAGTCCTTCAGATACAGTACTGTATCCCAATTTTTTGAATGTCCCTGTAAATAAACGATAGATGCTGTACATATAAGGATAAAGAACAAGTATCTTGTAGTAAGCTTTAGTAGTGTGTGTAAATTTTACTATGTTTGAAATAATGTAACATAACTAAAATACGCAGTAAAGAGTTTTTCCTTGCAGAACATTATGTAACGGAATTTTTTTTTATGTGGCTCTACAAGTGCATAGTAAATGATTTGTACCTCAATTATACCGAATGCATGATTCAGGGCACTACATAGATGCATATAAATTTGATTATGCTCGGAAACTTTTTAATTGCATTAAAATGAACATGAAAAATATTCTCCATTCATATAACGAAATTAATATTAATATTATAATAATATTATAATTAATATTGATTGTAATATCTCTATATAATAAAATCTAGTGTAACACATAGCACGCCAAACCGGTTTTTCCCTCCTGAGACTGTCGTTGGAATTGACTCTCCCTCTGACAGGCCAGTTTATCGTCTGTGTGCATCTAAAACTTGACAAAAATCAAAAGGGAAAAATGACAATCTTTCTGTTTTTTCGGGGAGGGGGGGGGGGGGGG
This sequence comes from Maratus speculifer, assembly GCA_964019185.1. NCBI lineage: Eukaryota > Metazoa > Arthropoda > Arachnida > Araneae > Salticidae > Maratus > Maratus speculifer. Next base: position 184,062,415 of record OZ025297.1, read on the forward strand.
GAAGTAAATAAACAAAAAACAATTTCAAAGTGCTATAAAAATAGTAATAATTATTAATTATTAGTATTATTTTAATAGTTGCAGTAGACTTTTTTAATAACACACAGTTTTATTGCATATTTGTTAAAATTTCGTTTTATTAAGAAATCTTAATTTTGTTATGGTATGTTAGTCGCAACGGCTGGTTTATCTGTAAATGCTAATAGTGTGTTTTTTAAAACATAAACTAGCCGAACTTTGCTCATCTAAATGCTTCCATATTGTCCGTTATTTTTACTATTTTTTTTTTTCAAACGTATGTGAGAAACAAAATTTTTATCCACCGTCCCAGGGCAGGTATCTAAGCTAGTAATAATATATATAATAATATCAATATAGCGAAAAACTTCTGACTCTCTCTGTTAATGAATCATACACTTCAAATAGTACACATTTCATTTTCGACCCGATCATGGTATGAGTTATGATAAACATCGATAACATAAAAAAAAAAAAAAAAAAAAAAAAAAACAATTTAAGTATATTTACCAAAGTTAGAGCTGGGACAGAAAAACAGGAAAACCAATGTCATAAACACTTTTTAACTATCTTGGAAAGAGTTAAGATTTTCATTGTTATTAGCTTGTTTTAGTTTCATTATAGCATCATAATTTTTCACACTCTTCTAAATTATATTGACTGTCCGTCTTAATTCATTTCATCATTTGAGTGAAATATTCTATGTTTGTGGCACAAAAAGTCTTCAGTATGAAATTGGAAAATAATTTTAGAAATATACATATAATGAATTATTTAGGATAAAGGATGCAATAATAAAATAAAAAGAATATTGCTCAGTTATGACATTGAGCTCACACACTATTCACACTTATTTTTTCAAGGAATAATGTCCATCGAAAAACAAAGTAAGGGGGGAGGGGAATCAGCTTCCCCATTTCCCATTTTCATACTTAATAGTTGAACCTCTAAAACTAATCAGGTATACGCTTTAAAATATTGAGCTTATATCCAAAATTTGAAGCAAATCGGATAATTCTGCATAAAACCCATTTATTTAATTTAATAGTAGTTATCCCTCATTCCTTCCCTTTTACTTAACCATTAAACCTCCAAAACTATTCAGAGATTCGCCTTATCAGAAAGAACCTATATTCAAAATTTAAAGCAGATCGGATAATTCTGCAAAATAAAATCCCATTTATCTAATTTAAGTAAGGGGAGTAATCTCTTGTTGCCCACTTTTATACTTAACTAAAGAACCCCAAAACTAATCAGGAAAGCGTCTTATCAATATGAAGCTATATTCAAAAATTGAAGCAAATCGGTTAATTCTGCATGAAAAACCTATTTAACTAAATTAAGAGTATGTTAATATCATAAACAAATATCTCATAATTTGTTTATGAAAGCTGTAATAACAACTATGAAAATTTTTATTTTCAAATCCATTATCACGCGAAGTAATTAACAGAAAATAAAATATTTTTTAATATTTTAAGTCAATTTATCACCTGCCATTTTATGAAGTTTTGTCTCTTTTCATTTTCGCCTCAGCGTTTTTATTCATCTCATTTTGCAGTATGTTGCAAAACTCTAAACTTAATACCTTATAATTTGTTTATGAAAGCTGTGGAAACAACTACGTAAAATTTCATTTTTAAACCCATTATTATGGGAGTTAATTTACAAAAAATAAAATATCTTATAATATTTTTAAGATGATTTGTCATCTGTCGTCTTGTGAAGTTTTATCTTTTTATCATTTTCACTTCAGCATTTTTATTAATATCATTTTGCAATATGCTGAAGAACTCTAAACAAAATAGCTTATAATTTGTTTATGAAAGCTGTGGAAATAACTACATAATTTTTCATTTCCAAACTTATTATCATGCGAGCTAATTGACAAAATATGTAACATCTTATAGAATTCAAGACGATTTATCGTCTGTCATCTCATAAAGTTTTGTCTCTTTTCATTTTTATCTGAGCATTCTTATTCATCCAACAAAATATCTTATTTGTTTCTAAAAGCTGTGATAACAACGAGAGAAAATTTCATTTCCAAACCCATTATCATGCGAGCTAATTAACCAAAAATAAGATATCTTATAATATTTTTAATATAATTTATCGTCTGTCGTCTGATGAAGTTTTGCACCTTTTCATTTTCATCTCAGCATTTCTATACATACCATTTCGCAGAACTCTGAATAAAATATTCATTCATTCAATGGTCTTATGTTTTGAAGTATCTCGTGAAAGCAAGACTCGTTCGCCACTCACCTGTCCCGTATGAAGGACGCTAGTTAATTGCAATCAAGTTTTTCTATTGTGAGCATTTTGATAAAGATCACCGAATAAAAAGAATACAAAGGTATATAGTTGATTCTATTCTTGAATGGATGTTTTTATCCTTACAACTGTACAAATACAATACTCAGTGCCGTCATAAAGTGAAAAATAAGTATAAAAGTAAAAATAAGTAAATAAATAAATAAATAAAATAATAACAATAAATCAATAAACCACACTTTTATAAACATTCAATGCTTATCTTAAAAATTATACCAAATTTCATGTGCGCATTTCAAACGGTTAAAAAAATCGTTTTGTTATGCTCATTTAGATAAGACCGATTACTAAAAATTTGTGACTTTGGAGAAAATTGTTATTGATTAGTTCACGCTTCGTTAAAAGTGCGAACTAGTGAATTAAAAATCCGTAATTTTTACACTGTTTCTTTACGAAACATAACGACAGGAAAAAAATTGTTCAGGAGCTGTAGGCACAAAAATCTAAGTTATCGAGCACAAAAAAAAAAAAAAAAAAAAAAAAGGCTTTGAAAAAAGTTTGAAGTCAGTTTTCTCCAAATGACGTTGAGCATAATATGCAAGATATCTCGAAAAACTTCTGAATATTTTTCTTTTCATGGAATTTCCAAAACATACGTTTCACGTTATAGTCCAAGAGACAACCTAACGTACCTATAGGGACTATATTTGGACTATAGACAACCTATAGTCCAAAACCTAAAGTATCAAGCACAAGAAAGATAATCTTTATTTCATGGAAGAGTAGAAGCATCTAATGATCCACGTCTGACAGAAGTGAAGTGGGGCATAAGCCAAAAATTACCCACCAGTGGTTGCCTCATAGGTTTATTATTGTGTTTTTCCTACAATCAAAAGTATGAAAACATGAAAAACTGGGAGCAGCAGAACACAATGATAAATCTCCAAGTCAATCTTTTGTGATATCAATTTTTGGCTTGTGCACCACTTCACTTCCGGCAGACATGGATCGTTAGATTCCTATATCTTTTCTCTTCCATAAGAAAAAAAGGTTTTTCTCCTTGTGCTCGATACGTTAGGTTTTGTGCTGCCGGCTCTTGGGCTGAAAACATTATTTAAACCAGTGGTTCTTAATATTTATTGGTACGCAATTCACCTTTAATTTAAAAAAAGGGGGATTTACCTATTATAACGTTTCCGACGCTTTTACAGTGTGTATATCAGATTCAGATTCAGATTCAGTTAGGTCGGGAGGCCTACCATATGGCTTGAGCTCAACAAGCCACACCTAACATTTATTATTATTATAAAAAAAAAAAAAAAAGTACAATTGTTTCACAAATGGTTGCCCAATTTCTTCTGGGCGAACCTAAAGTTTTACAATATTAAAATGCACAAATTTCAAAATTTAAAATAGAAGAGTTAATTAAGACAATTAAGAGTTTGTGAATGTCTATAAAAATTTTTAGATGCACTTTTTATTTAGAAAGTTCAACTAAGTTCAACTATCAGGGCTTGAAATTCAAATTTTCAGAGGAGGGGAGTCTCCCTCCCAACTTTTATAAATGGAGGGGAGTTTAGCTGTTTGGGAGGGAGAAAAAAATCTTTAAAACCTTCTGTTATTTTATGTGCTATTTAAAGAATTACACGAATACAGTCATGACAAAATACCATTGAAGCAATTTTTATCAACAACTCAGAATAATTATGCACTGTGTTTTTTACTTAAAAAAGTAAGTAAATCAATCTTTTATATAGTCTATTTAGTCTTTACACGGGGGTAAATTCTCTCCCTGTGCTAATTACTTTTGTTAAAGGTCTAGAAAACTCTGTTTTTGGTTCAGGTTGAGAGTGTGTATATCAGTATGGAAATTGTTGCATGACCTCTATAAGCTATCGGCTATATCCAATCCTACGAAAAAATGTAAATATTCATATGAAGGCTTTACGCTATCAACAAAAACAATAATTGGTAATCCCAGTGTGCGTAAGTGGAATAATAACTTAAACAGCTACAAAGATAATTAAAAATAAGTTTCATTATTGTCAAAACATAACTTTATAATCAGTGAGATTTCTGGCTCTCATGTTTATCGATGAGGATATCTAATATCCATTTTAAAACTGGTTAATTTTAATCCTTTCTACTCGCAGTTTTGTTTCCGTATTTGTTTATCAAAAATAGCAAAGTAGAAAAAGCATGTTCACAGAAATATGTTAAATCCAACTCTATCCAAAGATCTCAAAGATGATTAAGATATTTCTGGGTATTTTATTCGTATATTCATCCAGAAGAAAATTAAGAATTTTTCTTTAAATATTTTTTACTGTTGAAATTGCTATTTTTTAAACAAATTAAATAAAAGATATATTTTTGTGTCAAACCTCGATTATTCCGCGATATCATTAGTGAATCGCAAACTATAGGTTGAGAACCACTTATTTTAAATATTTATTCTGGATTTCTATGGAGTTTTTTTTTTAACGTATAGCCATAGTTAAATTGTTGTTAAACTATTAATACATAAAAGAGTGTTTTTCTAACTTAATAATTTATTTTATATTTATATTTTTACTTTTCAGTGTTCAAAATATTTTGTTATTACAAATTCACATCCATTTGGCATGTTTTGGCGAGAGTAATTTGGCGCGTGATGAACACCATTATTTTTGTAACTTGTAAACAATTGTGGCCATAAAGTATGGGTCTAATGGTACATTTAATTATTTGAAAATCAACTTAGGAAAATTTTCTAAAATATATTTTGTTCTCGAAATATTTTTTTAATGTGTTCCTATGAAACCAAATACAATCCAAAGTTAGAAACTTATTGAAACAAATTTTAACATTGGTTGCTACAACATAGAAGCAAAAAAGAAGAAAAAAATGCCAGACACATGTTTTTACACCAAAAGTTATCAAATAATCCGAAACTGGAACTACGTATTTCTTTTTTTTAAATATTCAGATTCTATTTTTAGAGGTATTTCTTGTTTCTCTAAATATATCTATCTGCACTTAAAGATACTTAATCCCGCTGTTGTGGAGGCTTTAAAAAAACGATGAGTTAAATTCTTTCAACGCTTTTCCAGTTCATAGACAGATAACTAAGACAGATAACCGTATTTAAAACAGATAAGAAATCTCGAAAGGCGCGTCTATTCAAGTAAATGAAGCAATGGAACTTCAGTTTTGAACTCGGGTTCTGGCAGATATTTCTGTTCATGTATCATGACAAAGGAGCATTTTTATTTTGACAATAGAATAAAATTTAAAAAGCATTTTCTTTAACCCATATACTTTAAAGACGAAATGGCGTGAGATACTTATCACAAAAATTTTTTCTTTTTTCTTTTATCAAGTTTGTGGGCATGAAATGTACAATGGTCTTTTAATGGAAAATTAAAATATGCATTATTTTATTTTGCACTCATTTTTTGTTTTAATTCAACTTGGTTTTTTGTATGTAAAAATAGAATTTTTTAATCGATTTTTAACTCACTTCCTGGCTTTTTGATGCTTTTACCCACGGTAAAGTTAAAATATTAAGATTAAAATTTGTAAGTATTTCATGATAATAATTAAATTATTTTTTTAAACGATGAACTCTTTGACAATTTTTTTTTTTTTTTTGTTACTCTATGTATTTAATTTATTTTTTATTGAAAAGAAAAACATGAGGTACTTTGTTTAGATTATGTTTATATTAGATATATTTTTAAAACGTGGTTATTCGAGTTGATGTGTAGTTACTGTCTAAATAAATATTATGTTTTGTGTTCTTAAAGAAGCAAAATTAATTCTGAAATATTTAAGAGAATTTTTAACTAAAATGTTAAAAAATATCTAAAAAAATCACAGCAGCGGTATATGATTTTAATGAGAATTTTGAATTTTGAGTGCATAAATAAGAAAAATAAGGCAATATAAATTGTATGGAAAACTAGGTCTAACGGAAGACAAGAATTTGTTCTAATGGGACTAATAGTCAATAGGAAAAATTTTAAAGATAAAAAATTTATACGAATTTAAAAATACTTTGGAAGGTAATGTATCTTCTTCTTCTATAATAATAAAGAGACAAGTATGTCTGTCAGCGCTGTTCTGAAGAGACCGCTGCATGTAGTGATACATAATTTGGAGGGAAGGTACCTCTATACATGTAGTTTTGCATCTCGAAGCCCGATTTTTGATTTTTTGATTGGAATTTTTTAGGCGATTTTTAGCGCTCTTTTTTTGTTTCGAGGTGATTTTTCCATATTATTGAAAGGAATACGGTTTCATTCTTTTCACTCAATATAGTAATTTTTTTTCTCTTTTCAATAAAGTTTATTCGGAATTCGTGCGGTGATTTTTGAATTTTTAGCGAATTTCTTTAATGTGATTTTTAGTGTTTTTTGCGACTATTTTTTGACAATGATAAAAAGAAAATTGATTCAAACTTTCAGCCTAATGAACTAAATTTTGTCTGCTATGATTTTTCAATTTCAGAGACTTTTCATGCGATTTTCAATGCGATTTTCGATGTGATTTTTAGCGATTTTTTTTTATTTTTGTGAATTTAGCATCGATTTTTTGTCACTTTTTTCTAAATTATAGTTTTTTGTATGCATCATGATCTTATCTATTCTTGAATTGCATGTAAGAAAAGCAAAAATCATAAAATTAACGAATGAGCAATAAAGTTATTAATTAGGATTTTCACAGTAGCCTTCACTAATAAAACTAAACGCACTGTCTGTGTGCATGTATATTTTTGTGCGATGGCTAGCAAAATGTATGGCACTTACGAGGCTCAAAACTTTCTTAAAAGTACCCCAAAGTCTCTCCTGATGTATCGGACATTGAGATTTTCAAAATTCTAACTATTACTTGAGCAATTCCTCTCCTGTTTCCCATTGTAGTCCTTTTGAACATTTTTACCGCTAAATATTTTTTGTTCATTTTTTAAACCAGATTTTTAACACAGCCAGTGGCCGTGTATTTCAGGCAACGTAATTTCACATATTTCGATTTAGAGATAAAATCACAAATTTTATGTTCCTTTAATATTATTATCTCGGAACCGTGCAACGCCGGGCGGGTCAGCTAGTTTTAAATAAGTGTGAATCCAATATATTTGGAATGCATCTCAAATGCATTTTAATCGTTTGAAATTTAAAATACATAATTATTACATAATTTTGTTGATTCATTTCAAATTTTTATCAAAATCGATGTATAGTTCAATTACAGGGACAATCAAAAGTATACCGTTACATTACGGTCAATGGGGAAAAAAAATGTCTCAAATGCATTTTATTGGTGTTGCACACATTCGAACATAATAAAATAGATATGCATCTATAAAGTACATATTATAATATGCATTTTGTATAATCTGTGGTGCAAAGAACATTTGTTATTGATTTACAAGCCCACACAAAAGTATTCCATTACATAATGGTATAGAGAGAACATTGTTTGGTGCGCATTTTAATTGTAATTAACTGTTTACAATTTTATGAGATTGCTATATGAGAGTGATATTTTTAAAACTATCGTACGAACGTACCTCATTTGCTACGCTTCACGTGCAATTTCCAACTTGTTTTTTTTTTCCTCCAAAAAAATGAAAGTATTAGCTGCTTCTACCGTTGTGAATCATACATTGACATAATTTCCATTTCCATTTGTTTACATGTCATCATTTCCTTGGAAACTCCTATTTTCTGTCAGGGATGTTTTTAGAAGCCAAAAATAGAATCGTAACCATCGAATCGAGTTCAGTTAGCTGCAGGAAGTCCGTTTAAAATCATAAGAAAGATATTTTTGATGCATTTCACAAAATTATAAAAATCAGTGCGAGATAATAATTAGATGAAAAAATAGGTTATCATTTTCTAAACTTCAGAGCAACGGTACAATGAAATTTGTGTCCGTTTTATTTTATTCGCTATATTGTAGTTCAGTTTGATGTTAAATAACTTATCCCGTTACACTTTTTCAACCATTAATTGATTATAAGCATTTTCATTACATGGTAAAATGCATTTGCAGAGTTGCAATAGAAAAATACTAGCTTTGTAAATTAATTTTTGAAGACGAGCGACCTGTCAATTAGTGTGCTCAGAATCCTCCATTATTCCCACCAGTTTTTTTTTTTTTTTTAATTCTAAAATTTAACTTATTTAATCAGAGTTTTTTTGAGATTCAATTAAACGAAATTGTCTGTTTTGAAAAACCAGGGGTAAAAGATTAAAAATTAAGCGATGGAATCTCGCCGCGAAGAATTTAAAATAGTAAGAACAAAATATGGAGGATAGTGAGATTAATTCAAATCGTTACGAGTTGGAGCGCATAGAAATTAGACGAATGAAGATGCTTAGAAAGGAGCTGAATTTAAAATAAACCTACAAAAATAATAACAATAAAAAATAATGCTTTTTGCAAAAACTTCAACAGTTTCAACTATTGAAAAATTAAGTTGCATTTCAATACATAATCAAGATGAGTAATTATGAGTAAGTTATTGTTGATTCTCTTATGTTTGGTATCATGAGATGAAAAATCCCGAAAAAAGAATTGTCACAATATAGAATCAGCCCCCCTCCTCCACCTCCCATAAAATCTAAACCTTACATTCTCAAAATTTACACATGTGACGCTCAAATTCGTATTCATCATTTAAAGAGGTCAAAAAAAAAAAAAAAAAAAAAAAAAAAATCTTTAAATTTTTTAAACAAACAAACAAACAAAAAACAATATATATATATATATATTCTACTAATTTTATTTTTGTTTAAAATGACGTTTAAATCATATTTCTACCTTAATTGGAAAAGGAAATATCAATATTTTCGTTTTAGTTTGTTTTCAAACTCTAGTTTTCAAACAATGGTTGTCATCGAAACAACTTCTTGTGAAAATGCGTTTTTCTTCATGATGAGTTTTTTTTTTACCATTTCTCCAAATAAACTGTTGTTAGTCAATAACCGATAAAGATAAATGGTTCAAACTTGGAACATGTCTTGTTCAAATATTCTTCTTTCATTTTGATTCAGCAAATTTGAAAAAAAAAATTACTTTTGAAAATATGATTTTTTTAAAAAGTTACATATTTATTTTAAAATTTTACTTTAAATAGTTTAAATTTTTATTTAAATTAATATTTTTTAAAACGCCAAATCAAAATTAAAATTTATCTATTTATGTTGAATAAAATGAAAAAAAAAATTCCACAAATAATGTTTCGAGTTATAACGATTTTAATTTATCTCACTTTTTAAATAAATTTTAAATAAAAACAACTTTTTTGAGAAGTTTTATTATTTGATTTCGTTTACAAATTATATGGCATGATATGGCTAATCCACACAATAAATTTCAAAATTTTAACTCGATAAATGAAAATTATTTTTAAATGTGAGCCCTTAAACCCTTAAAAATATTTTAAAGAAGAATAGATTATTAATGAATATATTTCCAAATTTAAAGTCATGTTTGTCCTGTACAACTTTTCATGTGAACGTTCACACTTTTGACTTGAGGTTCTAATTTCAGTGCCCGCGAAGCAAAATTCAGAAATTTGCCATTTAGATGCATTCGTGGTCAAATAGTTACTTTTATCAAAGAAAATTATCGTTTCGTTTTAAATATGAAAACAATTTCACCAACTGAAACCTTTCACCTAGCATTTCAAATTCGATATCAGCATAGTAAAAAAAATGTTGAAATGGAAAAGATTTATGTGTAATTTTTTAATGGCTGATGTAATTTTTTTTTTACGTTTTTTTTTTTTTAAGTTACTTTTATTTGTAATGTGAAAATGGCATCAATAAGGATATAATCATTAAAAATAAATAAATCCCATTATTTCTCATTTCTCTTTAACAATCGAAGAAACTCATTTGTCATCATTTTGAATAAATTCATAAACTAATTGGATGTGCAAATCCCAAAACTTCTTCTATCAATCTTATGTATCTTAATATTTCAAAAAATACTTACATATGTTAATACTTCAATATTATTAGCTCAATACAATACCAATTCTGATTTTCATCTTAAATTTCATTTTCAGTCAATTAATCGAAGTAAAAACATTTAACCTAGATCATGATACTTATTAAAATCAAGGGTTTTTTTCTTATTCTGTTGTCATTAGCTTTTTGCGAATATCCACTATAAATTTATTAATATGTTGTTTATAAAACCATTATTACAAGCGATTCTACAAATATTATCTAATTCGTTATCTAAATTATTTTCAGTACATACTAAAAACGTCTTATTAAAAAACATCTGTAGATATTTTCATAATAATTCAAAGGGCCGATGGATAGACAGCGGAGCGGTACATCAGTCAGATAATTTGGTCACTGATCAACATTGTTAAAATTTTTCGTTTATTGACAGGTTGTGTTCCATGAAAATTGATCAGAAATTTTTCGTTTTGTTAGAAAAATAAAAAATCACTCCGTATATCTGTTGCCATATTAAGATTACAGAATTTCCAAAACGGAATTATTACTGTAAAAATCTATCACTCTCTAAGATTGCTGTATTTTTGATCGCCACGCAAGCGCTTCATAACACTTTTGCAAAAAACGGAGACTACAAAAACTGATCTTTCCTTAAAAAAAAAAAAAAAAAAAAAACCGGAAACATTCCGGCAACTCTGCTGCAAGCCTTTTCCGTAAATTGATGGAATTTTTTTTACAATGCAGGTTGCCCCTTGGTACGTTGTTCCAGCAAGACCATGCCCGGTTACTGATCCAGGCTTTCCGTGGCAAGTTGTTCCAGCACGATAATTCCTGGCCTACGTCGTACGACGAACTCTCAACAGCGTGTACAGAACTCGCATGCAGCCTTGGCCGATCTCGAATATTTATGGAGCCCCATCATAAGTGAATTTCATGGGAGCCCGCCGCGCTACCCCTAACACATAAGGTAGAAGAGTAGCTTCTTAGAATGGACGCAGATTGGCAAAGGGTATCTCAGGTAAACATTAATGACAGCATTGGCCGTGTGTATAGCTATTTAACGGCCTTTACTGCTGTCCATTAATTATTTAATAAACAGTTTCCTGTTGCCTATCTTTCTTTGTCTTTTTATTTATTTGTATATGCCTCTCACATTTATTGGTTCAGTAATTTTCACTTGTCTACCCGTATTTCTCTATCGTGTTGTAATTTCACTTTTGATAAATATCACTCATCAAAAGACGTACAGACTGTCATAATATCCTTGTATCCTAATAAAATGGACAACAGACTACCGGGGAATCGAATTTTTTAAAAGGAAGATAAATTTAAAAAATGATGCTTGATTGTGCTTGAAAATTGTGCGTTTAAAAATAGATGAACATACGTTAATATTGCATACATATATACACTGTAAAATTAACATTTTTAAAGACGTTTAAAAAGAAAAAATATTTCGTAAATATCTCAAATATACTGATTTTACTTTTGTGCACTATTTTTATCATTCACTTTAAAAAAGTGGAACGGATGTCACTAAACGGAAGAAAATGGAAAAGAGAGCAAAATGTGAATCTGTCAATGTCTTATCCGATTATCTCATTTTGACTGATCTGTATGTCAAAGGCTATCTCCTAAAAACCCAGATTATGAAACGGGAATCGTCAGTCAGAGATAACAGGTAACTGCGGTGTTGTGATAAATATGAAGCACCTCAGAACTAAGATAAATGTATGACATAATGTGAAGTCAAATATTACGGTAAACTTACAATTTTAGCTTATAGACATTGCAAGAGAAATCCGATGATATATGTTACTGTCTCCACGGTATGCTAAAATTCTGGGACAAATCCATCAAGAATCCTAATAAACTTAGTTAAGAGCTTGGGAAAGGGGTTTCGTTGGAACTCCAACGACTTGCTTTAATATCAATTTACATTTATTTAAAGAAGAAAAATACTAGAAAATGTTTTAAGGAATAAGTTTTGAGGTTTTGCCTTCACCCCTCACATAAAAATAGGGTTTGAAAACATTGCATCGCTTACCCTTTTGGTAATCAAGTCCTGACTACAACTGAAAAACTAGTCTAATATGGCAATCCCAAAACTTTCTTCTATCTCATATTAATACTTCCTGAAAAATATCGTATGCAGTGCCATCGATTAGATGATTTACATAAAAATCTAATCATTAACAACTTATGTCAACTTCTAACTAAATCTGAAGTTTTATAAAAATCCGTTTTTTTTTTTATTTTTTTTTTTATTGTTTAAATCCTGCGTAGCAGTGTCACCTGTAGGGAGATTTACATCAAAAGCTAATCAAGACCAATTTATATCAGTTACGTACTAACTGAATCTACAGTTTGAGGAAAATTAATGCATTCTTGACATATAGCTATTGCGGAAATCTTGAAAAAGTAGCATCGCAGCTCATGCTGTTGGAAGATTTACACCAAAAACTTAAAGAGCACTAATATATATCACGGCCTAACTGAATCTAAAGTATGATGAAAGTTCGTGTATTTGTTCTGATAGAGTTAATGCGATAATCATGAGTAATGCAACATAGCAGCCCCATCTTTTGAGCGATTTAAACTGAAATGTAATCAGCATCAACTTATACCTGGTGCTAACTAATATAAAGTTTCGTTAAATTTTTTTCATTAGTTCATGAGATAGAGCGCCCACAAAATTTTTGTTTCCTACAGGCAGACTCACAGACAGAGCGAAAGAAAGACATTTTCTAAAAACCATGAAATTATGTTCAGGATCTTCTAAATTTATATTCTATAAATTTAACCGGAAGTCAAAAATTTTCACGAATCCAATTCTTCCTTCTTGTAAAATAATAATGTGAAATTTTCCTTTTAGGCATCATTGCGCCATTCTTGAAATACAATGTTATGAATAAGACATGTACTCCTGTATATGAAAAAACTTTTAAAAATATTTACAAATTTACTTCAGCTCCATACAATTAATATAACGTCACCTTTTGAAAACAGTAAATATTCACGCTATAAGGGATTTACATTAAATTGGCTTTTTAGCGATCGGTATCACTGTAATTTTGCGTTATATTGAGAATGACGTTCTTAACATTTAACGCTATTTCAACAGTTGACCTCAAATTTACATTTAAAAATATATAAAAGGAGTTTCGTCCAAGTGACAAAAAACGTGGGAAATTTTAAAGTGAATATATTAAAAAAAAAAAAAAAAAAAAGTGTGATTTTTTATTTTTGGATATTTGCATAGGTGTCCCATCCTCAGATAGCTGTGTTTTAAGGTTTTATAGGGTCTATTCTTGAGGGAAAAATAATAAAAAAGTATGAAAGAAAAATCATACGACAATCATAAAAACTGAAAGATTTTACAACACATTCGCAAAAATTTAACAAAACTTCACACTTAAATAAGGTAAAAGATGATGTCTAAGTGAACAATTTGGAAAATGCACAATTCATTTGAAAACTCCATTTCAGAAATCAACGGAAAAATTCGAACTCTTTTATGCAGCCTTATATATGATTTATAGATTTGTAAACTTTCTCTTTGTTTATTTACGTATGTCATAAAATGTCTAAAATGCCTCCAGAGCCCGATCAAGCTGAAGTTGGGCCCAGGTCCTGTTAAAAAATTGGGCCCCCTTACCTACCCATTTTCGGTGACACTTTCGCAAAAAAGAAGGTTTATTTGATGAGTTGACAAAGTTGTTTGGGTAAAAAGTGCCTAGGATAAAATCTTCTAAAAAATTTATTGAGAAATTATTCAGAATTTTTAAATTTTACACTTCATATTTTATAAAACAATATTATTTGAAAAGTATTTGATTAGAGGGAAAAAATCAGCCACATAATTTGTGGGCCCCTGAAATTGGTGGGCCCAGGGCCAAGGCCCCGGAGGCCCGTGCATTAATCAGGCCCTGAATGCCTCAGTTGGTCATCATTGACGGTTTTGACATGTCCCATTTAGAGGAAATTGTTAATAATGAAATTTAATTGAAAACAATGTAATACTTAGTTGTTTTATAAGAAAAAGATTAATAACTTTTTTTTCTATTGATATTGTGTGAGTTTTGGGGGGGATGAGGGGGATAAACCTAAACCCTTAAAAGTTACTTTTACCCAGTTTAAACCATTTGACACCTTTTTTTTTAAGGGAGAAAAAAAAAAAGATTACATTTATGCAGTCTACTCAAATTTGGGGTTCGGGGCAACTGCCTCACTTTCCCCTGCATTAGTCATATCCTGTTTACAAATGTCAGAAAATGTGTTTCTGAAATTTTTTACACAATCTTCATAAGCCATGAAATAATTTCCATTCATAAATATTGTTTACGATTTCCTCCCTTTAGTAGTTAGCGAAAAAAAGAGATATTTAAATATATTTTCAGAAAGGCTGATATTGCAATTTTTAGGAAGTTAATTTTCTTGTATTTGCGGAAAATAGTTGTCGTAATAATCAGGATTTGACTGTGGTCATGAAAATTGAGGAAATGAAATAATATTTTTTTATGAAACGAAAATGGAATACTTTCGTTCGTGTTTCATTCATGAACAAGTGTAAGGTTGATTCTTGCATTTCGTGACACAGGATGCGGTATTTTATCGACAGAAAAGCATTAAAATATTGCAAAAGAAAAACCGTAAGTGCAAAAGTTAATGTCGTAACCAAAATATATGTGATATCACTTTTTTTTTTCGTTTACATGAAAATTGAACAAAAAGTCTATTTACTTTTTTAAAATGTCAAATGAAAGCTTGTTTAATTGGGAATATTTTGACACCTCATTTTTACCCTTACGGAAATTATATCGCAAGATAACGTAAATTTTGCTAATACACCCAGCGCAATAAACCATACAAATTAAAACTTTAAATGTCTTTTTCTCTATGTTCATATTTTTGCCATTTTCCTGTTTTAAAATGTGCTAAGGCTTTTTTCTATTTAAGATAAAGATGTAAACTTTTTTGTTTATGCCATTCTTTATTATTCATGTTATTTTTCTGAGCATCGAATTAGCCTTCAGATTTTTTCTTATTTTTTTACAGACAAAACTAGATAAAGATATATTAGATTACATTTTTCACTGTATGTATACACCAGTAAAATCGTTATATTAAATGTAATATTGGATGTATATAAAAATCTATGCGCAGTCTTATGTAATACATATTTGAAAATATTAAAAAAAATAGCATTTGGCAAAATATCAATGTTTTAAAAAAGTAATAAACATTTTAAAAATTGCAAATTTTCAAAAATAAATAAATAAATAAATAAATAAAATAAAATAAATAAGAAATTTTAATTAATATGCAGTAATTTTTTTTTTCAAAATTCTCTGTTAGTTGAACATTGAAATGCAGAGAGTTCATTACTTGAACAATATTTTAAAAAATAAACGAGATTGTCGAAATGGTAAACTGTTCTCTTAACATAAAGTGTGCATCTTTATTAATGTTACTGTTCTTATAGCGAAAAAAAATCATTGCTGTTATTAAAATATTCTGATGCACATGTTTTTAATTGTAAGATTGGCAATTAAAGGAGGCGGTAGAACAGGCAATCACCTCATCGAGTGTACCGCAGAAAATCAATAATTAGTTAAAACTCGATTAACATATTTAAACGTAATCGGCCTGCCAAGTCATATCATGGTGGAAAAGATCTGAAAATCCGATTTTAGCGGTTGATTGATTTACCATTGTGTTTTCCGGCTCCCAGTGCTTCATGTTTTCATACCTTTGGGTGCAAGAAAACGCATGGTAAATCTACGAGACAACTGCTAAAACTGAGTTTTTAGGTGTTTTCCACCAAGATATGATGTAGCAGGCCGATTGCATCTCAATATGCGAATCAAATTTTAAGTTATTCTGAACAGTCGTGAACTCGATGAGGTGATTGTATGTGCTGTCGTCTTTCGGTCTATCTGTAGATCATTGATGAAGACTGAATAATTTGGTATAGCTTTAAAAATAAATGTTGTCCCAAATTTTCCGAGAGAAGTTATTTTAATAGAAAACACGTTTATAATTTTTTTAAAATGATTTTTTTTTAATAATGTATAAAGTATGAAGTACAGGATTGTGTGTGGAGTTTCAAACAGCAGTTTCTAACTTGCAGACAAATTATCTTGCAATAACACTAACATGATTGACTAGTGGACTTCTAATTGTTTTACATCGTAAATAAGGTAGAAAACTATGTTGATATTACTAAAAATAAAGTAAAATAAATAATAAATAAATGCTATATCGCCATTTCAGACCATAGAAAGTTGTTCTCTTCAGTATTATAAGGTAACATCACTCGTTACGAAGACTAAGAAAATAATGTATGTAAGATGTAACGAATTGACCTGTAACAGCATATTTGAAATTCGACATGATTGAAACAAACAGATATCATCTATATCGTCCATAATTAAATCATTATTTCAACACCGTTGTGAAAAGGCTCGTTAAGATTTCTCGCCTCAGTTCACACGTACACGTCCCTATCACATTCAACTTTGTTAAAATGATCAAATATAGCATGCCTGCGATGAGGAAAGAAAGAACCCAAGACGTAACCTGTCCGTGCACATGTTTGAGTGACCTTGACGAATACCTTTTAATTTCATCGCTAACACTGCGATCAGATCTCATTTCACTTTTGGATGGTTTGATTTCAGCCCAGACCATTATACGATGAATGGGATGCAGAAATTTTTCCCCCCTCTTTACATCTGTGAGAATCGATCTGGATCTTCATACTTATATACATTTTTCATTTTGATGTAGAAGACGTATTTTTATTTTTATTTCTATTTTTATTACGTTAAATTAATATTTGATGAATAAATTATAAATGTGTTCAGGTATCTCTTTAGGAAGAATTTATGGCCTTTAAAGGACTTGACAATTTTTTTTCTTTTAAAACAAAACTCTTCGTAAAATTTGTCTTAAAAATAAACTAACCTTCTCTTAAAACGAAACACTTTACGAAATTTGTCTTAAAAATAAAACAACTAAATATACATATCGAACTGATAAAAACTTCTTAAAAACACCATAAATGTACTAAAATACGCCAGGTTTTTCGAAAGAACTAAGTCTTTCTTCGTCAGTTTCGTATTTTAGTATATTTTGTGGTGTTTTTAAGAAGTTTTTATCAATTCGATTGATTAACACCAGTTTCACCTTATTTTCCTGAAAAACATATTTTTCTTAATAAGACCCTTCACAAAATTTGTCTTAAAAAAAGCAAACAGACAAGCATAACAATTTTCTCTTAAAACAAACCTTTTACAAAATTTGTCTTAAAAACAAATTAAACAAACAAATATAAAAGTCTTCCCTTTAAAATGGGACTCTTCAGAAAATTTGTCTTAAAAACAAATTAAATAAACATAAGAATTTACGCCTAAACAAGACCTTTCACAAAATTTCTTTAAAACACAAATCAACTAAACAAAGAAAATTTTCCTTCTTAAATGGGACCCTTCGCAAAATTTATCTTAAAAACAAATCAAGTAAACAAATGAAATTTTTTTAAATCTTCTAATCAAACCTTTTACAAATTTAATTATTTAAAAATACAATTGAACTCGCCAAATAGTAGCTGAAGCTGTCAAGGAATCAATTGTTAAACTATAACTAACTAACTAAATAAATAAATAAAAGACCTTGTAAAATATGTCTAAACAGGAAATTAAATACAGCCATAATTTCATATTTACAAAGTTATGGCTATAATTTTGATAAATAATAATAAAAATAATATTCGCACCTTCTTAAAAACAGTACCCTGTGACAAAAATGGAAAAGTCCCAAGTGTTTCTTTAATAAATAAATAATTTTGATTTAATCTTAGTAAATGTTATTGAAATCAGTTGAATTTGTACAACTCGCATTTCTCTTCTCTGACTAGATTAAAATAAAACAACTTTCATTTTCTATTTTTACAGAATCTAATTTAAAATTTAATTTATTTTATATTGATGTGACTTATTCAAAAATTTTTATTATTCAAAACTAACAAGGGTGTACAAAAGATATCATTAGAAATTAAATTGGGGAAATTTATCTAGGGTTTACTCTTCTAATGTAATGTAATAAAAAACAAATCCTTTAAAAAATATTGTGTAATAAAAGTGCAACCCTGCTGTAATCAACCAATCACTTTCATAAATAGGTTTTAAATATGTATATATTTGTAAAAAAGTTATTGTTTTAAAAGATTTGGAATGGGGGGGAGGGTGGAGGAGCATGGATTTCCCCCAAATCTCGTATGTATTCATAAAAACTAATACAGATTTTCGAAAGTTACCACAGTTTTGATTAAAAACTTAGTTGTGCCTCAGGCGAATATACAGTTCCGTTTAATTACAAAGTAAAGTATATTGCAATTTTAAGACTTTCCAAAAAAGTTTAAAAGTGTTTATAGTTTCGGTTTGTCTGTCCGTCTATCCGCGCTCTAACTCTCGAAAATATACTCGGGTTGCCTAAAAATTTTTGGAAATTATTAACATTTATCCTAGCATGAAACCTATACCTAACCGGTGGGATATAATATATTCCACCGCCCCTCAATGGGTTTTAATGCGTTAGCGTAATTTTTGAAAATATCTCCAATGCAAATATTAAACATTTTAAAGAAAACATACTTTATAATGGAATTTTATTTCTAAAAAGTTTAATAACAGGAAACTTTAAACGGGCACCAAGAAAATCTTCAAAGGGCGCCGCATTGGACAGCCCTGGTCTATATATAAATACAATAGTTGATATACAGGGCTACACAAAAGACCTTGTAAAGGTTACTGAGTATGAGCGTGAATTACTTAAAGGTTATTTTTAAATAAGCTTTGCATTTTTACGTTGTACTGCATTCATTTTATTAAAAAATGTTCATAGAATATAAATAAAGTGATATACAGGGCCACGCAAAGAATTGGATGCATGGTCGTGTATGTATAATAATTTCTGGAAATGTGATTTCAGTAGTTTTAAGAGTATTTTAGTTTCAATTAAATTTTAGTTAAATACTGGCGTGTAATAAAGATACATTTAGTTTGTTAAATTTCTTTCTCATTTTCCATGCAAGAAGGGGCCCCACCAGAGGCCGAGAGGGACGGACCTCTCAACTGGTAGACGGTAGATGCTGGGTTCAAACCCAATCGCGGCTGTCGGCCTAACCGCTCGGAGTTTTCGTGGTTTTCTTCGAACCTTGCGTAAATACGGGTTAGGTTCCCTTAGAAAGACCCCCCACGAAGGGCAATCCCCCCTGTTCCTATATCCCTAGCGTAGATAATTGGACGACAAAAATAAACCAAATCAAACCAAACCATACAAGAAGGCTGTAGTGCAATCATATTTATTAAATACCTAATTTTTAAGTTCAATAACAGTTCATGCTCCTGCGCATTCACAAAATCAATTTACATCCTTGCACGCTCTTCATTAGTAAGTAAAATTAATTGTTTTTAAGATAAATATTGCCTCCTATTAATTTATATATCTTTCCATATCTTATGTGTAATATTTTGGTTTATTTAGTTTGCTATGATATGTTTATCAGGAGCTAAATTTTATCATCTTAGAATTAATGCCAACACAATTGGATGAAATAAACATATCTTCACCATGAAATAATCTGCAGCTCTGCACAGGTCAGGCCTCGGCCCGAAACCCGAGCCCGACACGGCCCTCGGGCCGGGTTCGGGCCGATTTCTATTAACGATATTCGGACTGGGCCTTGCTTTTGAAGACTCGGGCCGGGCCGGACGGGCCTAGTCATTAATCTTTTCGGGCCGGGCCTAGTCATTAATCTTTTAGGGCCGGGCCGGGCTCGGGCCTTATTTTTCTTTCCTGGAGTATCGGGCCTAGCCGAGCCTAACTTATTTTTTCCGTACGAAGCCGAGTCTGATTTCGTTCTTCCTAGTCTTCACGGACCAAAATATTCAGTTCCTGTTGAATCTACCTGTATGAAAATCCTTTTCTTGACGTGGAAAAGTCTGTTCATAAATCAGTAAAGTTTGGCTTGGTCCAAAAATTTTGGCAAAATAGGCTTATACTAATAATTTATTCTTTTTAAAGAATCGTAGATCACTAGGCTTCTTAAAATAGAATTAAACACATAAAAAAAAAAGTTATGACGTATATTTTATTTAAGCTGAAAACTTCAAATTTCTTTTAAACTGTTCATTCATGCAAAATGAATACAAGAATATGCTAGAAAAAAAATATTAAACATTTACATCTGCTAAGAAGGAAACGTATTTTTTTCTTTAAAATGTCTTAGAAGATTTCACTTTTACCATAAACCGTTTTTTAGATTTTTTTAATGTATTAATAATACTAAAGTTAACAAACATTTACATACAACAAACATTGGTTCATTAAAAGCTTAAATAACGCAGCCTATGGCACTTCTGCATAAATAGAGATTATAAATATGAAAGAAAAAAAAAGACTAAGATAAGTTTTTTTGGTCTGAACTCTTCGTTAGAGTAAAGATCAATGTTCTCTAGAAATTCACTCGAGCCGTGCCGGGTTCGGGCCGAATTTTTAACTTTTTTCCGGGCCGGGCCGGGCCGGACCGGGCCAATATTTCTTTCCTTCGGGCCGGGTCAGGCTCGGGTCAAAAATTTAACTTTCGGATCGGGGTCGGGCCTCGAAATTTCGGCCCGTGCAGACCTCTACTGCAGACTTCTCTAACGATTCATAGTTTATTATTAAACATTTCTAGTTTCCACTGTGCATTTTTGTTTTATTCTAGCATTCTGCCAATTTGTTTATACACTTTTGATTATATTTAAATGCATACATACATACACACACACATATAAATGTATAAACTATTCAAAAATTGCAATAAAAATAATTTATTAAGTTTTAAAAAATGTAAATGAAAGAAAAAATGAAAATAAAATTTGGGTCAATAAAAAACCAGCATTTTATTTTAATTCTTGATGGAGTAATATAATTTATTTTCAAGGCTGGGCTGTAAAAGTTTGTCATATTCAATTACTTATGGTTGCACGGCATCTACACTGTACCCTATCTATGCAATCTCCATCAGCACATAAGATAAAATAAGTAATACTTAATGCAAAATATAATTCTTTTTAGCAGTTCTTAATAAGTGCAAATGTATAATTCAATGAAAACAAGTATCATTTTACAAAACTTGCTAAGAACTCGAATAAATGATTATATAACAAATGATGATTAAATTGATGATTAAATGATGATCATGAAATTAAAGCCATTGGATCTTTGCATTTGTTTTGGGACGGTGGATTTTAAAAGTTATTTTTTATGATTTATAACGAGAAATAATTAAAAAATATGTATATTAAAAATTTTTTACAAAGGTTTTTGAAAATAATTTTTTCATTATTAATAAAGAAAATCATTTAATATTAATTATTTAACTATTAAATTTTACTACAAATTTAAATGATGGAAAAAATGAATTTAATGGAAAATTTAAATGTTTAAAAGCTATTAGATTTTATTTAATTTTTTTTAATAGTGAACTTAGTGTTACTTTTTATTAGTGTTACTTTTATGACTTATAACATAATTCACCAGACAAATAATAATAATAATAATAATAATAATAAAAACTAAAATTAAGAAACAGACTCGAAACTAAATTTTCATTAAAAGGTCACATGCTAATATACTTTTATAAATTAGTTTGAGTGCCTTAATAAAGCAACATTCAAAACATCTGCAGTAGGGTGGAGCGAAAAATTTTTTTTTGGAAAATCAAAAACGGGTAGGTGCCAAAAGTTGCCTTTATACTAGTACATCAACTGTGTGAAATTTTACCGCTGAAAAAAAATGGCTTGAGTCTGCGCTTTTGCTCCAAAAATCGAAATTTTGGGTAAAATTTGTCATTTTTTGACATTTTTTCAAAAAAATTAAAAAATTCCTACAGAGCTGGTTAGAATTTAAAAGTGTTGCTTAGATCTTTATATTTATCTGCTTAACATATTTAAACTATAAAACAATTACCTGTAGTCTGTATAATTGAAGCAAATCTGACAACTTTTTGTGAAAAATCAGCGTTAACCTCTCTATTGGAGCATACAACGAAATGTTGTTTTGAATGCATTTCTTACCTAGTTGCTTTCAAAACTACTGTGTATATAACTCATAGAGGTAGTTGCATTATCCCACCCTTCTCAACCATCCAATCATCTAGGCCCAGTGTTTTATTTATGTATTGAATTGTTATTTTTTTTCCCGAAGACGAGTATAAGTTTTCTATATATCAAAGTAATTTATCTCTTCTTTATATTCACTGACTTTGGATGATTTGGATCATGCTGGTGTGACCTGCTGCACGTATATTTTTTTTACCATGTATAACAGAAGAGAAGCTGAGCAATGTATTGGGTATGTTCTTAATTGAACCTATTCAGCAGTCTGTTATCTTCATTAAAATTTCATGCAATTAGTACATTATGATTGGAAGTTTTGTTATCACAGCATTCTTTCAATCAATTACATTTTATATGCAATGATTTGATTAAAAATTGATTGTATGAATTTAATTTCTAGTATGTCATCATTTATTGAACCTATTACATTGAATATATGCTGAGAAGCTAGCTGTTTAATATTATAACGATTGTCACAGAGGATTGCAAAAAATTTGCAAAAACTACTTGTTGTAAAACAACAATATTTCTAAAGAAGTTTTAGTATGCTTTATGTCGTTTCCTGTGTTGTTCCGTAGTCTAGTAATTTCTAATAAGATTTTAGATATATTATTTAGGTGTGTAGTACATTTGGTATAAAACATCCCGCGGTATAAACTTGGATTATACATTTTGTAAGTGAACATATAAACGCTGGTTGACAATCTGTGCTTATATAAAGCGGAAAATTTTATTAACTTTATGAGCTGTCTTTTGTGTGAGATGTTTTCTAAATTCCTATTCCCCATTCTTTCTGAGAAATAGCTTTCCTTATGAATTAGCTTTGCAATCTCCGACAGAAATTTCTAGTCTGTTCTGAGTATCTTTTTCTCAATTTGAGAAAATAATTTTTCAAAATTATTCTCTATTTTATAAATAAAATTGCAATAGGAAGTGAATAGTACGCAGACAAAGATTTTCCTTATTGATCCGGTGAATTCATGTAGCTTAGAACGTTTTATATCGACTTCTCAAATAATTGACGTAGAGGAAATTCACTGGAGTTGAAGTAGCGAATGATTCAATATTATACACAATTCTGAGCTTACCCCATGCAAAATGGTTCACAGTGACAAATAAAATTCTCCTAATTTTAAATGAGCACTTATAGTCGATTAGAATCCGTACATTCCCTCATAAAGTACTATGCATTATAAGTTTATGCCCAGGACATTTCACGATCAAATGTTGTCCGCTCATAAAAAGGGGATCTAAAAGTTAATAGGAAATTACCTAGATACGAAAACACTTAGAAAACGGCATAAAACTAATGCAAAAAAAAAAAAAAAAAAAAAAAAAGTTATTTACAACAGCGATTGTTTTACACATGGAGAACAAATTTTCATTTCAATTCTCTCTGACGATCACCATCACATGAAACAGCTCGCTTCTCAACATATAAAAATGCTAAAGTAGAATAAATGATGGCATACTTATAGTTGAAATATCTGAAATCATCTTTGAAGCAAATCATTACGTAAAAAAAATACAATTGACTGAAAAAATGTTGTGGTAACAGAACTTCCAATCACTATTCATCAACTGAATGTAAGTTTGATAAATATAATAGATGGCCGAATAGATCCCTTTAATAATATCCCCGTGCATTACTCTGCTTGTCATTTTTTTGTATAAACTGTAAAAATATACATGAAGATAGTTACAGCAGCATGTGGATGCAAAGAACAGATGAACAAGGTGGAAGGATCGAAAACATGCCAAATTTTTATAAAGAAAATCACAAATCAATGTATAAATAAAACACTGTACTAAGATGATCGAATAGTTGGGCCGGGTGGTATAGGAAATATAGCCACCTCCACGACGCATGTCCAAGGTAGTTTTGAAAACGAGAGTTGTATTAAAAACAATAATTCGTTGTATGACCCAATAGAGTGGTAATACTGTTTCCTTACTAAAAGTTGTCTGTTTTGCTCCAGCTATAGGGAATAAACATATTGTTTTATAGTTTAAATATGTTAAGCAGATAAATATAAAGGTCTAAGCAACACTTTTAAATACTAACCAGCTCTGTTGGAATTTTTTAATTTTTTTGAAAAAATGTCAAAAAATGACAAATTTTACCCAAAATTTCGATTTTTGGAGCAAAAGCGCAGACTCAAGCCATTTTTTTTCAGCGGTAAAATTTCACACAGTTGATGTACTAGTATAAAGACAACTTTTGGCACCTACCCGTTTTTGATTTTCAAAAAAAAATTTTTTTTTCGCTCCACCCTAATCTGCAGTGTGAATCAAGATTGTCCCTTAAACATAGAGAGAACTTTGATCGAAAATGATATTACTTGGTGCATTTTTAAAAATGCATAAAATTTGATTTTTTTTTTTTTTTTTTTTTTTTTTTTTTTTAATGAAAAATGCACTTGAAATATATTTATGTTATTTTCGTTTGTAAGTTTTAACAAGTACAAAAGCATATACTTTCTCTCAAGTATGAGACAAAATATTTCTATTTTTAGATTTTAAAGTTTCAAGTCAAAACAAAGATTTTGTTTTGTCCTGAAATCCCAAGTCAGCCTATGGGAAAATTTGAAGCTCGAATTACCTAATATAATTATTAAAATATGTTTTTCATCATCAGAAAGCAGACATCAGATGTCGACGGTATGCATTTTAAAAAGTTATGTATGTAAATTTAAAGTATTTTTAAGATGATAAAATTCGGATTCTACTGTGCACCTTTTTATATGATCTGTAGATTCGTATACATTATATGTAGTATGCTAAAATTAATGTAGTAACAAAACGCATAAAAAAGTTAAAAATTTACTTTCAGCAGTTTCTATAAATAAATGGAAACATACTAGAATTTTCTTGTACAGCTCTGTATATTACCGACAGATTTTCAATGCGTGCCACACATTAAACGGAAAGTTAATTCAGCCAAAAACATACTTAAAATTACTAAAATTATATTTTCAGAAATTAAATTCTATAGGCCGCCTTATATCCAGTTCTTTGCATGACCCCGTATGTGATTTTATTTATATTCTGCAAATACTCCTTCTCACAAGAAGGGGATAAACCTTGATAAATCATAGATTTTTATTATTTTAATATCTGTTGCACTGCAGAGATCCTTTAGCCTCAGGTTCAATAGATTTTACACAATGCTATTTAATTCTTGAGAAACAGAGAATTTAATATTATGATTATTGAAAAAAAAAAAAAAAAAAAAAAAAAAAAAGGACACAGTTGATCATAGCTCAGTTGGTATAGCTTTTGCTCGTTGACAGCAGTAGGCCAGACAGCAGACACCAATGGTAGAGAGTGGTGCAGGAGTACAGTCACAAATATTTTATCATAGTCTTCAGCTTAGTAAAAACTCTGAAATTATGCCATTAAATAAGATTAAAAATGTTTCTAAAATTTAGTGTTGTCATTAGGCTCCATTTCTGCGCTGGTTTTTTATTACTGCAGACAGACAACCCTAAAAAAAATCCAATTCATATACAATTTTCAACTATGTTGAAAAGTATTAAAAAAGAGTAGTTAACCTTCAAATTCATGAATTATTTTTAAACAGATGAAAACATATTTTGCACTTTAAATAGATTTGCAGAGGACTTTGTTATAACTTTTATAAGAGAAATAAATAAATATATGAAATAAATAAATTAATTAATTAATTAATTTAAAAAAATAATAAAATGTACACACACACACAGGTATATATATATATATATATATATTATTTACAGTTACTAGATAGCTTTTTCTGATAATTAAAATATTGGGAATTTATCACAAAATAGAAAGTAAAAGAAAAAAAAGTTCTGATGTGTAGCTTATTACAACCGCGATTCGAACCATGGCTATGAAGCTAGCCGTTGCAGGGATTTGAACCAATGCTTCTAATTTGCAACTCTGTGTTCTAACCGAAATCAGGGCCGTAACTACCGCCCCGGGGCCTCCAAGCCTGAGGGGCCCCAAACTGATGGTTAAAAAACTATTGATTTTAGTTTCTAGTCTAAGTTCCTATAAAATGTCCAGCACATACCTAAAAGTTAGTAATAAAAAAAAATCAAAGTGCTAGAAAAGATTTTTTTCCTTGTCTGTCAATACACTCCTTACACTTCGCATGCAAAAGGAGTTCTACAGCAGACAGCAAAATGTCGAGTCGAATGTGTCATGGTGCGCCAGCATGTTTGCTGATCCCACCGAAGCTAGTATAAGGAAGAAAATATGGACTTCTAATCCACTGAGTAATATATATATATACAAAGCATCTAAAAAATTCTAGAAAATCTTTCTTCTTATCTATACTAATAAGTTAACAAAACGCTCTGTTTGTGTATGTCTGCGTATGTGTATGTGAGTGTGTGACTGCGATGGTTAGCAAAATCTACCGCACATAGAAGTCTGAAATTTTAGGTGAAGATAGTCCAAGACAGGTCCTGATGCACCAGAGGCTCTGACTTTTAATATTTTAAGGGCCAGGGCCCTGGGCCCCTTACAATTTTTATGCGCCAAATTGTTAATAGCTTGACTCCTTTTTATCTAATCTTTTCCGTTTTGAGGTGCCTTTCTCCTTTTAGATATTTTCGCCTTTTTACTCTTCAGTTATGACCTTGGACTCTTGGGGCCCTTTTAGTCTTTGTGATAATAAATTGTTAATAAATTGCTTCCATTAATTTCGATCTTCATTTTTGGGATACATGTTCCATTTAGATATTTTCAAATTTTTACATTGCATATAAGACACTGGGGCCTCCTAGATAATCATAGGGCCGACCCAGGGCCCTTTGATCTTTTTGTGCGCTAAACATTTTTCACTCCCTAAATTTCTCACCTTCTTAGTGCAAATTTTTAAAGCTGAATCTTGGACTCTTATGTCAGGACCAACACCCTGATATTTTTATTCGGGCCCTGGGGCCCTTTTTTAACGCTTACCCGAACAATTGGTGCATTTAAAAAATATTATTCTTGCAAATAATTCATACTCTATACTTAATTTTGTCTAATTAAAGGTCTAACGCGTTATGTACTAAAACATTTTAACATGTTTTCATGTTAGGGCCCTGATTGTATTTGTCAGTTGGCTCCTATGGGGCCCTCTATCATAGTTCCCTTAAAAATGGCCGGATTCACTAGCTTTTTTAAACAACTTTTTAGGTCCTCCAACTACGACATGAACAACTAAAAAAAATTTTTCGACTTCAGCTACCACTATTTATGAATATTAATCGCTTTCTTGGAGCCCTTGGTGCAGCTTCTTTAAAAATGATCCAAATTGCTTTCAATTTTATTCAACATAGTCTTAGCGTCTTCCCATTATTTTAATAACTACACAAATATTTTTATACCCAACTACATGCGAAATAATTTCCTGGCCCTTTGGGGCCCGGTACAGGCCCCCTTGAAGTTTTTGTAATAATACATTGTCAATAAATTGCTTCCTTTTAATCTGATCTTCACTTTTAGGATTCTTTATTCATTTAGATATTTTAATGTTTTGACATTCTATACAAGACACTGTGTTCCCCTGTGGAATCATATGGTCCAGCCCAGGGCCCCTCAACATTTTGTGAAATAAACATATTCACTTCCTATATTTCTGATCTTCTTAGTGCAAAATTTTAGAGTTGCCTGGGACTCTTCTTTCAGGACCAATCCAGAAAACCTGATGTTTTTATTCGGACCCTAGGACCCCTTTTTAAACATTTGCCCAATCAATTGGTACATTTAAAAAATTATGTCATTCCAAAGAATAGTTCCTACTATATGCTTAATTTTGACTAATTAAAGATCTAAAGCGCTATGTACTGAAATATTTTAACATGGTTTCATATTAGGGTCCTGGTTTTAATTGTCAGTTGGTCCCTACAGGGTCCCATATTATAGCTCCCTTAAAAATGGTCCAATTCACTAGCTTTTTTTTTTCTATCAATTTTTTATGTCCTCTCTCTACCTATTACATGAACGACAAAAGAATTTCTCAGACTTCAGCTGCCATTAATTTTGCTTGTCAATTGCTTTCTTGAGGCCCTTGATGCAGCTTCTTTAAACATGAACCAAATTGCTTTCAATTTTATTTAACATAATTATAGCGTCTTTCCATCATTTTAATAACTACAAAAAATATCTTTATACTCAACTACATGCAAAATAAATTCCTAGCCCCTTGGGGCCCGTTGAAGTTTTTGTAATAATAAATTGTTAATAAATTGTTTCCTTTTAATCCGATCTTCATTTTTAGGATTCTTTATTCATTTAGATGTTTTAATGTTTTGACATTCACTCTCAAAAAAACTTCCGTCTTTTCACAGAAAATGTACTGGCAGCACTGCTGCCAGAAATTGTCTGTAGATTGACGATTTTCCGTTTAATTTTTTCTCCGTCAAAAGAGGAAAAATATCCGTCACTTGAAAAAAGTTTGGAAAAAATCAATGCGAAAAAATCAATCGAACTCACGACCCCAGCATTACAAGGCGAGCGTTTTTCCTCGGGGCCACAGTTGCTCATGATTATTGTGCTTTAAAATAGAAGTGTTCTTTTCATATGGGTGTGGTTTGGTGATTTCGTTACAAAGCTTTTAATTTTGCAGTTAATCTCGGAAAGATTTCATCTTTAATGAAACTGTGGCTGTTTTTTTTACGTTTAGTATTAATATAATATAAAAATGTGAATTTTAAATATATTACGTAGATTGTTAGAGAAAAAACATAAATGTTCTATTTTTATTCGATAAGATTTTTTTAGTTATATCAATATTTTTTTTGCATTTTATATTTTAATTAAAATATTTTTTAAATGTGTTCACTTAAAGTATATTTTATATGCGAATATTTATCATAGAAATAACTTAGTATATTGAACTTTATTCAACTTATCCAACTTTGAATAACAGATTGTGAGAATTTTTGAACGAATAAAGAAAGTAATTGTTATTTATTTTTAAATTCGAAAACATTTTTGTCTTTTAAAACTAAATTAGACATATTAATCAATAGAATATTTTTGTTTTTCATTTTAAAAATAAATTCGAATTTATTACTAACAGACCCAATGCGCATGCGTGCTAAATATAAACGGAATCTTTTCCTCATTTTTCGACGTTCGGAATGAACTCACAGAACAAATACGTTTTCTGGGAGAACAGAAGTTATTTGTGAAAAAATAACGATAACTTAGTGTATATTGACGAATTTTTCTGACAGTGTTCCATATAAGACATTTTAGCCTCCTGTGGAATCATAGGGCTCAGTCTAGGGCCCCTGAACATTTTGTGCGGCAAACATAGTTCAGTCTTTAAATTTATCCCCTTCTCAGTGCAAAATTTTTAAATTTGAGTCTTGGACTCTTCTTTCAGGGACAAGATTCTCATATTTTCATCCGCGACTAGGACCTTTTTTTTAAACATTTTCCGAATCAATTTGTGCATTTCGATAAAATATTATTAAAATGAATAATTCATACCCTATGATTAATTTTGACTAATTGTAGATCTAAAGAGCTAAGTAACTAAGATATTTTAACATTTTTTCCTGTTAGGGCCCTCTTTTTAACTGTCAGTTGTCCTTTTTGGGCCCTTATTATAAATCCCTTTAAAATGGTTCAATTAACTCCTTTTTTTAAACAACTTCTTAAATCCATTAGCTACTAAGAAACCGCCATAGTCTAGCTATCACCAATTTTGAATATTAATCGCGTTCTTGGGGCCGTTGGTGCAATTTCTTTAAAAATGGTGCGGATTGCTTGCAATTTTCTTTCACATTGCTTTAGCGCCCTTCTATTACTTTAATAACTACAAAAAATATTTTATACCCAACTACATGCGAAATAAGTTCCTGGCCCCTTGAAGATTTTGTATCATAAATTGCTATTAAACTGCCCTCTCTTAATCCAATCTTCATTTTTGGAACTATTTTTTCACTTAGTTATTCCCATGTTCTTACATTCCATTTAAAAGCCTGAGACTCCCTATGGTCTCGGCTCAGGCACCTTGAAATTTGTTCTCCATGCATATGTCACCTACTTATTATCAAACCTTCTCAATGCATAAATTTAAAGTTGAATTTTGGTCTCTTATTTCAGGACCTACACCCTGATGTTTTTATTGAGGTCCAAAGGCCTTTTTTAAAGCATTTACTCATTTTTTATGCATTTCTTTAAAATATTATTTAACGAATAATTCATATCCTATGCTTAATTTTGACTAATTGTAGATCTAAAGTGTTAATTGTTTGCTTAAAGTTATCATAACGTGTCCCGGGCAATGCCGGATGGGTCAACTAGTCTATTAATAAATATATAAAATCGAAAAAAAAAATTATCACAATCCATCTTTCAAAAGGTTTTTAAATAGAAACGCATGATTAAGTTACATATACTCAAAAATGAACCTAAATAAAATGCTCTTTAAAGTATTCAACTAATCAGAAGTCCGTATTTTCTTCCCTATGCTAACTTTAGTGGGATCGGCAAAAATGGCTTCGCCGCCAAGTGCCTGCCGAGTAGAGTTGTCCAATTCTACATTTTTTAGTCATTTTTGGTCTTATCATACTATGTTCATTTAAACAACGGTGTGCGAGAAAAGAAACTATGCCCGGGGCAAAGTTTCAATTTGCCCTCCCTGGAGGGCCCCCCGGAGGTTTTGCCCCGGGGCCCCCAAGTTTATAGTTACGGCCCTGACCGAAATATGCCGCTGCGACATTACTTCAATTTCCTTTCTGCCCGGGAGAAGTGGGTGCCATCTCCTTATACCGTTCATTGAAAAAGGATATAGCTTATAACAAACTTTTTAACAAAAATAAAAATTTTAAAATGTACTTTAATTGTTTATCCATTCAAAGTTACTCCTCCTGTTTCGACGACGAAACCTTTGTTCTATACCGCCTGCTTAATCTGCGCGGGTTGTGGTTTATGAATAAAAAGTTTTCTCATTGCGGTGTTAGCAAAGGTTATTATGAGGGTTCAAGCACCTGTAGCAGGATGTAGTTACCACTGCCAAAGTTCAATACTTTAAGATCTACTTGAACTAAATTTCAGTTACATTGTCTCAGACGTGAATTTTGATCAGCTTGTGAAATTTTGTTTATCATCATTGTGAAATTTTTGTTTTATTTTACTTAATTTGTAAAACGAATTTCAGGCAATGTTGTTAATTTAGCTCTAAATAGGCAAAATTTAGTCTTTTTTTCTAACTAATTTTCTGCCAAACAAACTTTTACTTAACCCTTATTTACCTATGTAAATTTCAAATCGAATTATAATAGATGATCGGTTAACGAGCTGTTCGGTTTGCGAACCGATCGTTTAACAAACACTTTCGCAAGAGATTTTATGTTCGGATAATGAATACTCAGAAAACCAAGAAGGAGCAATATAGTACAAAAACCAAAGTTCGGAATTGTCCAAAATCAAGAAAGGAGGAAAAAAACAAAATTGTTGAAACAAACAAACAAACAAACAACAACAACAAAAAAGGGTCGACAGTAAAGTAGTTTTATTATTCAATGTTAAATCGTGTCTATGTACAGAATAAAATAAACATTTCTTAATGATAAACCTAAGCAACAGCGCAAATATAATTAAAATGTTCAATAATTAAGTTAATTTTTTTCTTTATTTATATGTTCTTCTAAATAAAAATTTTTGTTTTAGTTTTCATTCTGTTGTGATTTATTTAATGAAATGATTGTTTAATTTAGGATTCAGGATTCGTACGGGTACCATTATTTTCAGTTTTTTTTAAAAAATAAATTTAGATAAAACGCGTAAAAATTTGCCTTATTTAATGAGAGATTTTCTATCGGAAAAAACTTGGTGCCGAAGGGCTTGGTCTCGAAATTCCTGGATGTACGAACCCTGGTAATAATAGTTATTATATGCATTTTTTAATGGATGAATGTCATATTTTACCTTTTCAAGTAATTAGATTTATGCTTCTGTTCATTGGAAAAGCAATATTTTTGATGACCTAAAGTTCGGAAAAATCCGAAGTTCGGACTTGGTAAAGTCTCAAGGATTCCGGACTTTGTACTATACTATGTGTCAGGTTCTGAGCAAACATCTGCTACAGATTGGAATTTCTGTTACTTCTCTATCTTAATATTTTATGTATTGTACCAGATGTGTACTGGAATTTTCAAGGTGACATTCTTTCTTTGTAAAGTCAGAATTGACTGGTGATCATGTGCAGGTGGTGAAGTGAGAATGGAATATTGCCGAGAGGCATATTTATCCGTCAGCGATATATGTGCAAACAAGGAACATGCCACAAATCAAGAAAGCAATGTGGAATGCGTCGAAGGGAGAAGCTCCACAGGGGGGTGTACATTGGGGAAAAGCAGTGATTTGAGAAGAGCAAGTCTTGTCTGAGATTTTGGCAGTTCGTATCTGGGCTCGTACCTAGAGAGCAGTGTAGGACAGAGGTCCTTGTGTAGAGTGCTCTGTGTCGGAGAGCGTAGGCTGAGTTCGTATCTGAAGAGCAAGGGACACAGACATCCTGGTGTGTAGTGCTCTGGGCCGGATAGCGTAGGCCGAGTATCCATGTATTGGGAGATTCGAAATTGATCTCCGGTAAAGTGTATCTAACGTGCATTGAGTGTGAGGGAGAAGGTGTAATTTGAACAGTACACAGCCAACCTTTACTGTATTTAATTTAATGTTGAACCGTATCATCTATATCCGAGTTGTAACTGTATATAATTGTAAATAGCGTATTTATTGTGTACATATATTCTGAATAAACTGTTAATTCAGTTAATTCACAGCGTCAGTGTTCATTTATACAATCCTCACAGTGGGTGACCGATATCACCTAATAATATTGGTAGTGGCAGCTATAACTACTACGGACTTTCTTCAAAGTTGTGCGGGCTGAGAGGAACGTCCGACATGTGTTTTAGAATTATCAAGCTATATTTAATTGCATCTATTTTCTATTTAGAGAGTGCATAATATAAACGGTCCTATTAATTCATGGACAACCGGGAGTTCGTGTCTTATATTTTAGGATCCCCAAATTAGAATGAACCAATTATAGTCCAAGAGCCGAATGCACAAAAACTTATGTCATCCAGCACAAGAAAAAATCCTTTATTTTATGGAAGAGTAGTAATGGGGGAATCTAGTCATCCATGTCTGCCGGAAGTGAAGTGGTGCATAAGCCAAAAATTGATACCACTAGTAGTTGGCTCGTAGACTTAGAATTGTGTTTTCCTACATCCAGTTTTTCATATTTTCATACTTTTGATTGCAGGACAAATACAACGCTAAACCTAAGAGTAAACCACTAGCGATATCAATTTTTGGTTTATGCACCATTTCACTTCCGGCAGACATCGATGATTCCATTCCCCTATTACTACTCTTCCATAAAATAAAGGATTTTTTATCGTGCTCTATCACATAGGGTTTTGTGCGGTCGGTTCTTGGACTATTAGGAACATTAATTTTTATCCTTTGTGTCCCTTTTTAAGAAATATTTCTAATTACAAATTAATTATTTTAATTAAAATTCAGTTCACATATTTTTAACAAGATCTAGGATGCACTTGAGGTTCTTTGAATCCTGAAGTAAACTCGACCTTTTTGAGAAGTATGATTGAGAGCCTGAAAATAAGTTTCCCAGGACGTCAGTGGATATAGGTGTGTATCAAAGTCCAACAATATAATGAGACTTAAAAGATACGACACAACTTTATTTGTCAACATATGTACAAAGCACGTTGAGATATTTGTCAATACCGCTTGATAAGCTGCAAAAAGCCCTCCAGGAAAACATCAGGGTTTTGCATTCGGACAAGCCGTTAAAAGTTTCTACCGTATGTAAAGCCCTGAGATGTTCCTGGGGGGCTTTTTAAAGCTCATCAAATACTACTAAATAAAAGAAACTGCCAATTGAATGTATTTGAAAGTAAAATTGAATTTAAAAATGAGTCATAAAATAAGAAATTTATTAATATTTGAATACATCCTCAAATCTTCAATCACAATCGCTTCGGAAAATTTTGTTCAAAATAGTTACTTTGACTGCATTTTAAAAAATATATTCTGCTTTTATTTAAAAATTGATTAATATGGCACATTATAGTTTCTAAATAAGAGTATCTGTGAATTGGATGCGTTTGAGAGCAAAATTAGTTTTAAAAATGAGTCATAAAATGAGTAATTTGTTATTTGAATACTTCCTCAATTTTTCAATCACTATCGCTTCAGGAAATTCAATTCAAAATGCCTTTTTTGGCAGCATTTTTTGAAATTTATTCTGCCTTTATCATGAAACTGGCCAATAAGTCACATTATATAGTTCCTAAATAAGAGAACCTGCCTTTATGATACATTTAAAATTAAAAGTAAATTTAAAAATGAGTCAGAATTTGAGGGGTTTTTTTTCCAAATCCTACTTTTTAAAAATTTATTTTTGTTATAAGAATTCGTCCTATAAAAAACTTGTCAGTATAAAATTTGTAGATATTATTGAGTAGATATACAATAAATTTAATCGGATTCGACAGTTTAAGAATTGACGAAGTTTTGGATTTTTTCTTCTTCCGCCCCCTTTTTTCTTTTTGTTTAAATTTTTTTTTCATCGCTAAAAGTTGGTAATATCAAAAACTTGCAAGTACAAAATTTTTAGATAATTTCGAGAACATTTATAAAAAATTAGTTTGGAATTGATATCTTGAGAATTGACGAAGTTATGAATTTTTTTTCCCAAAAGTCATGTTTTTTCGCCATTTGAGCCCATTTTTAATTTTATAAAATATCTGTCATGCATAAACTTTTGGCCCATTCCTTAGAAGTAAATAAACTTTAAACGGATTCGATATCTATTTTATTTAAGAAGTTATGGCGGTTTTTAGATTTTCACGGAAACCCTCCCTATTTTAATTTTATTTATCAGTTTGAAAGAGATTTGGACAGACTTAGAGAAGCTATCGTGTCCATAAAAATGATATAGACAGACAGACAGATAGATAGATAGATAGATAGATAGATAGACAGATGTATAAACTTTTTTACTGGTGGTAGTTTTGGGGTCTAGGGGTCATAATCGGCGTAGATCGGCAAAAAAAATTTCAACAATTCTAACATAGGAGCGACCGCAACAGGTAGTATTTCATACGAAATCTACCTAAAAAACACAATGGTAAACCTACGAGACAACAGTTAAAATCGGGTTTTTAGGTGTTTTTTACCAAGATATGATTTGGCAGATCAATTGCGTTATAATACGCGAATCAAGTTTTAAGTAATTCTGAAGTTTCAGCTGTGAACTCGATGAAATGTTTGTCTGTGCTGTCGCCTTCTTATGTAAGTAAGGCTGTAGTCAAGGGATGTAATCCTAAAACTTTTTACAAAAGAACGTTATTTATTTCATTTAAAAGAGCACGACATGGACAAAGCCAACTGAAAAAGATTTTTTCATATTAAATAAGAATTCATAAGAACCGCTTTATAAAGTGAAGATTTATACATGTTTTTCTAAATATTGTTTAGCTTTTATGAATAAGTTAATTAAATTCCCATACAAACCTATACTGAATTTACAGACGGTTAGCGAACAGTGTTGTGGAATTGATTAAGTTCGTTAATAGATCACCGCTGTATATATCATATGAAAGTACGAGTAGGAAACACTAAATTCCAGTTTTTCAGCCATGTTTAATTCATGCGAAAGTTACGTTTTAATAGTTGTTCGCGCTTTTTGAATTACAAAATATAACAACGTCCCAACTCGATTTTTCGTTTTATCAAGAGAAGCCTTGACCTAACTTGTTGTTACTTGTGTCTCTTTCACGTAGCGTTATATAAATATGAATGCAAAACATTTCACTCCCGATAATTGAAAAAATATTACTCTTTATGACATTTTATAGCTACATCATACAGTTTTGACATAACTGCAATAAAAAAGTGAAATTTTATGCAAAATAATATAAGCAGTAATAAAAGCAATTATCTGGGCCAAATAATTTAAACGAAAATAAAACTGCATCCAATGAAACAAGACAGAACAATCATGCATCGGTTTGTGAAATACTTTTCAATATTTTCAGAATTTTTCAACAAAACTTGCCGTTTATAATAAGATAATACCTAAATAAACATTTCAGAATTGTATAATGTATTTGAAAACTGTATTTTAGTAATTACTGTCCATAACCGGAAAAATACTCCATTTCTTTTATTCAGTGCTGTAAATGATCCATACATTCGTACAGATTCTACATAGTATTCTAAAAGTTTAGAAAGAAAATTAAGCGCTTCCTTGATTTGCCCGTACGTGATACGGGAAATGTGTTTTTGCCAATTATGATTTATTATTCTCACCAGCAAATTTTGATTGTAAATGTTGTATTATTTAACCTGATCATTTTCCTGATTTAATTGAGCAAAAAGTTTCTGTTTTGAAAAACCGGTGATAAAAGGTGAAAAATTCTGTAAAAGACATGAAAAACAAAAGCATTATTTGAAAGTTTTTCCCCAAAAATATTGATCAGTTAAGTGGTTAGTAACACGCTTAAAATTCAGTTCCATCAATGTCTACCAATAGACAGAAACGTGCTTGAATTCTTTCGTATAGCTTTGTATATCACATACAGGATTATATAAATGTTAAATGTAGCTGAAATTTGATTAGGCGAAAAAAAAAAAGTTAAAATTACTGAAATCATACTTCCGGGAATAACTATTCATAGACAGCGATGTATTAATTTCTTTGCGATGCTTTGTATATGATTATATATATATATATTACAAACATTTCTTACTATACAATATGTAATTAAGCTTGGAAATGCATAACTCAAATGAAAAAATACCTTAAAAAAATCACGTCCATTCTCAGTAATAATTACGATGCGCAGACAACAACAACACTTTCTGCCCTGGGCTCGTTTACTTAAGGAGTCAGTGGGGTTTTTAGCAAGAAACTGCAATTTTTCGGAGGGCTAAGAAACTTAGATAAAACTAAGATAAAATTTTGTTACACTTAATAAATGAGTATAAAGCGTTAGAGTAAAATTAATGTCAGGGGGTGTGGAATCCTAGTCACATCTTTCCTTAAAAGTTTTGTTTACTAACTTGTTTTGATGCCACTCATCTTTAGCAAACCTCTATATTTGGAGAAGTGTATGATTACGAATGTATTACATATAGAATTAACTAACTTAAGATTAGAATTTCGACAACGATATTAGTAAAATTCTATTCTTTTTTTTCAATTAAATAAGATTACATTTTCACTTTTTAGTCATATGACAAGAACTCCCACTGCTTGAACTACGCAGCATGTGTCTTACAGCACCACCTCTATAACTTCAGTGGGTTGCACGAATCAAGTTATCTTATTGCCTATTAGCGAATATATTTCCTAAAGTTCAAACACCTGAAGTGGGACGGTATTAGGTAATGCCTACAGCAGAACACAATTCTTCAATAGCTTTTCGTTTCAACTTTCAGTTATATGATCTAAATAAGATTTATACTCGGAATTTACAGTTTTTCTCATATTATATTACATTTTAACGCTTTTTAGCACAGTTGAAAAGAGTTTGACTTCGAGTTGTCTGCCCTTGCTTTCAATAATTTTTCGTTTCAACTTTCAACTACATGCACTATATAAGATCTATAATCAGAATTTAGTTTTACTCATAATAAGTTAGTTTTCAACTCTTTCCAACACAGTTGAAAAGAGTTTGACTTCGGTCTGTCTGACCTTGCTTTCTATAGCTTTACGTTTTAACTTTCAGCTACACGCTCTAAATAAGATTTATACTCAGAATTTATAGTTTTGTTCATAATATATTAATTTTTAACACTTTCCAACTTAGTTGAAAAGAGTTTGACTTCGGTCTGTATGACCTTGCTTTCTATCGCTTTACGTTTTAACTTTCAGCTACACGCTCTAAATAAGATTTATACTCAGAATTCATAGTATTGTTCTTAATATATTAGTTTTTAACACTTTCCAACTTAGT
The DNA here is from genome assembly GCA_964019185.1 of Maratus speculifer. Lineage (NCBI taxonomy): Eukaryota > Metazoa > Arthropoda > Arachnida > Araneae > Salticidae > Maratus > Maratus speculifer. The sequence goes on from OZ025297.1 coordinate 184,100,830, forward strand.
TGAAAAGAGTTTGACTTCGGTTTGTCTGCCCTTGCTTTCAATAGCTTTTCGTTTCAACTTTCAGCTACATGCACTAAGTAAGATTTATACTCTCTTTCCAACTTAGTTGAAAAGAGTTTGACTTCGATTTGCCCATGCTCAAACTCGAGTAACTACAGTTCGATTGCTTGAAATTTATGTATGTAATTGGGATTTATTGTGGCATGTTCGGTGTTGAAAATAAAAGCGCAGCATTTTCTGTTCATATATAAGGCCACGCAAAATATTTCCGTTACGTTATGGTCAATGGAGAAAAATCGTTTGCCGCGTATTTCAATAATGTTACAGCCTCTTAAACATATTGAAATTAATATACATCACTGTAGTGTACAACAAAAATAAGGTTTTTACTTTAGAATATGTTTACTTCATATTCTAAAGTAAAAACCTTATTTTTGTATTAGAAAGAATAATCGTTTAATTTATCGTTTATTTCCACACAGGGATACATAAAAGGATTTGTTTATAGAAAAAAAATGAGCAATAATTGAGCTAGTGAAGCCTGCGAACAGTAATTGAAGGGTTTGCTGCAAAAAGAGGCGACTCCTTTTTTGTATTTTTGTGAAAATATAAAAAACTTTTTTTATTATTTAAATTATAAAATTTTGTCAAGAATATTTTTTCTACTCATGTATTACTCTATACACTTATAAATGTACGGCCACAAATATTATCCAAAAATATCTTTTCTAAATGTTTTTTTTCTTCTAACAAACATACAAGAAAATGCACATTTAAAATTAAAGCCAACTCCTTTTAATAGCAAACCTTTTTATTGTTAGAATGTATTTTCAGTTGTGGTATGCGTTTTTAATTTGGACCATTTTTTGAAATATTACTTGTTATGTATAAATGTTATAGATCATATACAGGGTCGCACAAAAGTTCTTAACAACATCCGATTATTGACAGAAATTGGTGAATGGAAATTTTCAGCTGAGTAATGCGTTTAAGCGAACTAATTTTTAAAGCATATTACGTTGTATGCATACATATCTGTAGATTACATACAGGGCTGTAGAAAAAAATCCTACATTTTAATGATTATTAATAGCAGAAATTGGTTTTTCTTATGCGTTATGCGTTTTCCAAATTGTTCATTTAGACGTCATATTTCACCTTAGCAAACTGTAAAGTTTTAGTATAGTATTATATTGGTTATTTTTTTTTATAGTAGTGAATGTGTTGCAAAGTGTTTCATAATCTATGCTGTACGCATGATTTTTCATTCATGTTAGGTGCGTTCGTAATTATGTAAATATATAGCATACATAATCGTCGTTCAGTCAGTCCATTTGTTTGTCCGTCTCTCTGTCCATCCGCATATAACAGAGCAAAAACTGCCCATCGAATCGTTTGAAATTTAAGATATATAATTGCTGCATAATTTTGTCGTGTCACTTAAAATTCTATGAACAAATGATGTACGTTGCTGAAGTTTACGACAAGTTACTTCCTGCATAGTGGAAAGCAGATAATGGCCACACAAAAATATTCCATTGCATAATAGTATAGGGGGAAACATTGTTTGCGGCGCGTTTTAATTATATTAAACTATTTCACATTTTATGAAATTGATATCATTTCTGAAGTTTATTGCAAGTTACTTCCTGCATAATAGAAAGCAAATAGATTTTACAGGTACTCACAAAAGATTTCGGATACTATACTATATTCGAAGTACTGTATAAGCTATTACACCAAGATCTGAATATTTTTAAAACTTCGTTATAGTACGAACGCAACTCAATTGCTCTGCTTCACTTGCAATTTCAGACTTGTTTAGTTTTAATGTGCATTATGGAACAGAAGCGGAGCAATTTTATGATTCAAAACGAAATACCTTTATCAAATGCTTTGGAAAATATTCTTCGTAAAGAATAGACTTAACAAACTGATTGATGACTTTAAATCAGAAGATACTTTAATGATCTCTTGCCCTTTTTCTTTTACATAATTCGAAACCATTCTTTTCTTTTTTTAATCTTACTTTTTAATTGTAGATAAAGTCATCTAAAACCTTTGCTTGCTAACGTGACACTTGAATCTTGATTTGGTTTCACTCATCTTCTGCGAACCTCCGAATCCATCTGGCTTAAAATAATGCCGTAGTCAGTTTACAAATAATCAGTCACTCTCCCACTTATCTGGAGAAATATATGCAGAAGTTTTATTGTTTTTTTTTTTTTTTTTTTTTTTTTTTTCCTTTTAGAGTTTACTTTTTTCAAGTAAGCAGAATGAAGCGGTTGCTCTTAGAAAGCTTTTAAAAATATTTCTTTTCTTGGTGAGAAATATTTTCTTTATTTTAATGTTTATTAGAAGGATTATTCTAAATTTTCCAGTTTTTTTTTTTTTTTTTTTTTTTTTTTAAATAAGCTAAACAAAGAGTTGCGTATCTAGACTAAGAAACAGAGAGAAAGACAAAGCTGAAACTGGATGTACAATCTGGATGTATGTGAGTTGGATGTACAATCCCAAAACTTTTTTACTGTCACATACATGTTAATACTTCAAAATCACTTTGCCAAAATTAAATGACATTCTTTGGCATCATGATGATTTTAAAGATATGAAATTCTGTGCATTAATTCTTTAGTCATGAATTTTGCAAAAATTGTGTAGATCTTGAAAAATGCAGCACAGCAGCGCGACCTGTCGTTTGATTAGCACCAAAACTTAATCAGCAACAACTTATGTCAATATCTAATGGAATTGAAGTTTGATGAAAACCCAAGCATTAGTTTTAAGATAGAGCTGTTGAAGAAGCATAGCAGCTTACATAATCCAGACTTAATCTGGTAACTTAATCCAGAATTGTTAAAAAATATAATCTTCTCACGGGTAGCAACAGACAGTTCACTCGTTTTCGGCGCCATTAGAACAAAAACTCCCCAAAATCCCTGCTCCAGTTAATATATTACGTGACTTTAAAGTGCGGGGTTAATGTACTGCGGACTGATATGCTAAACATTTGCATAATGTTCACATTTAATGCCTTTTTTAACAGTCAATGCTTCGTGTGCAAATACTTTTTAGGTATGAGGAAATATTATATTTATTTTTTAAAATGTGTAATATTACTGTTTAAGGAAAATGGGTAGTTATTTTTATTTTTTACTTTCTTCTATCTTCAATAGAAGAAAGTATTGTAATCGAAATTTTTTTCGACTTCCGGTTTTCTACGGATTTACACGTTTTATGGGTCAGAGATTCCAAAAAACATGTTTTTACAAAATGTCTGTCTGTCCGTGTGTCTATGTGTCTGTGTGTCTGTGTGTCCGTGTGTCGCCATTCTACCATCAAAAAACTATGAAGATATGCATAAAATTGAACCAAATTTTTTGTGAAAGTTTTTTGGCTGTGGCAAGCAGGTCCTCCTTCAATTTTGAAAAATTCCGTGGGAAGGGGGAGCTGCAATCGCTATTTTTGTGCTATTTTCAATATTTACCGACCAAAAGTGTATGAAGGTATGCATTGAATTGAACCAAATTTTTTGTGTAAGTGTACGGCTATGGCTCATTGGTCCTCCCTGAATTTGAAAAAAAAAAAAAAAAAAAAAAAAAAAACCTTGCCGCAAGGGAGCGCTGCAATCGTGATTTTTGTTCTAGTTTCAATATTGTACCGACCAAAAGTGTGTGAAGTTATGCATCGGATTCAACCAAATTTTTTGTGTAAGTGTATGGCTATGGATAGTTGGTCCTCCCCGAATTTGAAAAAAATCCACCGGAAGAGGGCGCTGAAATTGCGATTTTTATTCCACTTTCAATATTGTACCTTCCCAAAAGTGTATGAAGTTATGCATCGAATTGAACCAATTTTTTTGTGTAATTGTATGGCTATTGTTTGTTGGTCCTTCCAAAGTTTGAAAAAAAATCCGCGGGAAGGGGGCGCTGCAATAGCGATTTTTATGCTATTTTCAATATTGCACCATTTAAAAATATATGAAGTTATGCCTAAAACTGAACTAAAATTTTTGTGTTTGATTATTTTTTGGTTTGGCAAGGAGGTCCTTCCTGAATTTGAAAAAAAAAAAAAATCTGCCTATCATTGTATTGTCTATCGGCTCGTGCAGAGACGGAAACTCGTTTTTACTCCGATTAATTGACTGAAGCAGAAATTTAAGATGAAAATAAAAGTTGGTATAATATTGAATTAAATTTTTAAAAAATTAACATCATTAACTATTTTTTTTTAATTTTAAAATGTACGTATGAGATAGAAGAAAGTTTTGGGATTGGCACATCCAACTAGTCTTCTTATTTAAATAAATGAATAATTAAGAGAATAGTATCAAATTTGCTTTCTATGATTACTGATGCAAAAATCGTCTGCTTGCAAATTTTTTTTGCTCACTGTATGTATGTTGAAAAAACACTGAAAAACAAGCTGAATCTTATATTTTATTAAGTTGTGCTTACTACAGCTTTGGACATGATTTTGAATCCTTTATTTTAGATCTCGAGTTTTGGTGATTTGAAATTCAAGTCCGCTCCAATCCGAAAGATTTTGAATCATCAGCGGTCGAATCCACTTGAATCCGATACCGAAAGTATGCAGAAGAAAATTATTAATAGCATTTAAATATTGGTTCAAGGTTAATTATTTCATTTTTAAATCTCTTCTTTCATAGAGCTAAGAATGTTTCGTGATGTTCACATTCTGAAAATATGTTTAAACAAGAAAGAAAAAAAATCATGCGTCAAGGTCAAGCAAAGAATATGAAACACTTTCCAGCACATTTAGAATAATTGAACGAAACTTCGCCGTTTAATTAGTTGAAATATCATATCTAATTGAACTAATTGGAAACTCGTAGCACATTTGAAAATCCGATTTCAACAATTCCCATCTACAGTCAGAAAATTATCCGAATTCTTTGAGTAGCCCTTTATATGATGCGTATTTATAAATTACATGCATGCAAAAATTTAGTTCAGTTAAGAAATTGCATAACACCCTCGAAAATTCTCCTTTAGCATTTTCAGCTAATTGGAAGAATGATGTATGAATTATTTTGTGCATTATTTTTGTACACTATGTTTAGAATTGATACACAACGAGTAACATGTATAAAAATTAGTTTAATTTAAAATTCCGAACAATTATTGCTCAAAGACAGCACTGTGTCTGTAGCGCTCTTTCTTATTCCCGCTATAAGCCTAATTGATTGTTATTATCACAATACTCAGTTATACTGTCAAATAATGCATCGAAACATTAATACACTGCTCAAAACAATTAAAGGATATTTGGAGTTTTATATAAAATAAAGATATAAACGAAATTTTTTTGACGAAAATAGAAGAAGAGAATCACAAATGCAAATTTTTCTGGTTTTCAAACTGTGGAGTATACAAATTTTGAGTTCGACGTCAAAAACGTCCCTTCAGCGGCAACGAATGAAATTTGACTTTCAACTGGATAAAAGAGAATGAAGACAAGGATGATCGGCATTCAGTGATTGCTTTGTTTCGATGAGTACGATGTTTCAGCTAAGTCATTTGATAGATTTAGAAGCTTGGAGAATTGTTGGTAGGTTAGAAGGGGGCCAAACTCAAGCCGAAGTAGCGCAAGCCATTGGAGTGTCACAAAGTGTCATTTCCAGGATCTGGAACCGTTTTTTGGAGAGTGGATGTGCAGGCCGAAGACCAGGGCAAGGTCGTAGACGGGCAACAATGCCCAATGAAGATCGGTATTTAGCGTTAACAGCTCGGAGACACCGAAACATGAACGCTACTCTTCTCCAACAACACCTTCGCTCGGCTACAGGCACCACGATTTCAACTCAGACTGTCCGAAACCGGCTCTATGCTGTAGGTCTGTATGCTCGCCGACCGATGGTATGAGTTAGATTAACATCAAAGCATCGTCGCGACCGCAGGGAGTGGGCAACCGAGCATGTCAACTGGAGGAGAAATGAATGGAGCAATATTCTGTTTTCTGACGAGTCCCGTTTTTCTGTGCATCCGGATAATAGGCTTATTTTCATCTGGAGGGACCGTGGCAGTAGGAATAATCCTGCGTTCGTGCACGAAAGTGTCAGATTTGGCGGTGGAGGAGTGTTGGTGTATGGTGGCCTCTCCATTGACGGGCGCACTGACCTCTACATCATTCGAGATGGAGCTCTGACTGGTCGCTGATATAGGGATGAGATCCTCAGGCCTATTGTAGTCCCTTACGCTGCAGCAATCGGAGATAACTTCATTTTAATGGACGATAACTGCAGGCCACATCGTGCAAACCTGGTGGAGGATTTCCTTTTCGGGGAAGGAATCGTTCGAATGGAATGGCCAGTGTGTTCTCCAGACATGAATTCAATCGAGCACGTTTGGGACGCTCTAGGAAGACGAGTTTCTGGCCGCCAACAACCCCCACAAACTCTCCAAGAACTGGAAAGAGCTCTTCTGGAAGAGTGGGGCAGAATACCCCAACTCGTCATTAATAGCCTCATTGAGTCCATGCCTCAAAGGTGTTCAACGTTGCTGGCCGCCCGTGGAAACCATACTCCCTACTGAAAATAATTTTCTTTGAAGAAAACACCTTTTCTTATTATTTTTTTCTCATATGCACAAATTGTGTTTTTTCCCTTTTGTACACAAATGCGCAATAAAATGCATTTTTTTTTTTTTGCCAAACATGTGTAATTTATTCTCATATAACCTACTATGTCTGTCGACCATGCATCAATCAGCTAAAAAGTTTCCCAGATACAAAATCCACCTAAAACTGCAATATCCTTTAATTGTTTTGAGCAGTGTATATTGCAGATAGGCAACAAAAATTTCTTGAGGAAAATTTCTTATGCAGCATAATTTCAGAAACCCAGCAACTTCAAAAATCCGGTCATCTTTTTCCTCCTTTTATTTATTTTTTTTTCTTACATTTCTAACTTACGGAAGACTAAAAACTAGCAAGATGAATACGCGTGTTTTCCTTTATATTTATTTATTTATAAGATCTAGTACGAAATTTTTCAAAGGTCAGGGAATGTTGCTTCTAAAATTAAGCATTTAAATTTGTCTATCTCAGAAAAGTGAACTTGTTAAGAAAGTTAATATGGCTTTGTGATAATTTTATATGCAGCGTATATGGAAGTGAATCGCTGATAGTCTATGACAGGCCTGTCCAACCTTTCACTAAGCTGGGGCGCATTTCAGCTTTTGGCAAACAATGAAGGGCGCCATCATTAACAGGGATCGTACATGCAACAAAATTACATCACAGTATTAGTACGATACACACATGTAAATGCATATCGCACTAGAAGACATAAGGCCCAATGTGGATCTAGATCTTCATGTAAAAAAAAGAAAAAAATCTAAATAACTGCAAATCGTAGTAAATTTTGAATTGTGTATGTGCATTTTTTTTGTAAAGCACTATCACAAAATTTTTTGTAGTGGAAGCAACCAGAAACTTGAATCTGGCTTTTGATTGAATTAAAATGGTAGTCAGAGATCATGTTAAATTTTTTAATGATGAATAAATACTCCTCGATTTATTTTGAAGATGTAAATATGTCATTATAAAAAGTACAAAAACAAAGACAGACATATTAATGACCCATGGGTGTTTCCAAAGGGATTGCCTGAAAGACCTTTCACTGGTTGAAACCATTTTGCACGATTAATTTATTTTAACAAAATAGGAAAAATACCAATCATCTTTAAGGTCTGGAAGAAAAATTAAACCCGTTTACCCATATTATAAAACTACAACAGGCCAGCATAACAGCAACAATAACAGTAACATCAAAAAAGCTAAATTTTTTGCACAAACGAAGGTAAAGGGGTGCGCCTATTTTTCTACATTTCATATTTTAACATATTAAAAAAGTTATTGACAACTTTTACAAATTTTTATTGTCTCAGTTTTTATAACATTTTTCATAAAGAATTACTATATGTTAGTAAAGAAATTCAATTACACATGATTAAATTTTTAAAATGCATTTTCATTTTTCCTGCTTGAAATACACTTACAGAAGTTTTAAAAGTGTCTCTTAAGCAAATATCAAGGAGTTTAAATAATGCATCTTTTTAAATGGACTTTTATATTTAAAAAATGTTAATAACAGAAAATCTTCAAAAGGGCGCCAAAAAAATCCTCAAAGGGTGCCATGGCGCCCGCGGGCGCCGCGTTGGACAGCCCTGGTCTATGACATTAAAAACGGAAGATAAAAATTCTACTCTTCTATACATAAAGTGACGTTGCGAAAGATTAAATAAATGTGAAGAGAAAAAGTACTCATGAAGTGAAAGCTTTAACTGTTTATGGGTGATTCTACGATAAGAGGTAATTTGTACGGCAATCCGTTTAAAACAGATTTTTTATTCTATGTGTTGCTATTTTTTGCAATAAATCGCATCATCTTAATATACTTTATTAAATAACATCACGATTGAATGCCTAATTAAATCAAATTTTTCTGAAATTTCTTACAAAGTCTAAAAAAGTCTCTCCCCTGGCATGTCCTCTTGCCGCTTTCAATTTAACTTTCAAACAATACATATATTTTTTCCGTCAGATGCTTAGCTAAAGTATGCTTAATTGGAATTTAAGTAATTATACTTACGTATTATAAAATAAAAAAGAAAATAATTTTGTTAATTTCAAATAATTTTTAAAATTAACTTTTGTCCCGCTTTTTTTGTGTATCTACTCTGTCAAATTTCGTTCCAATGAAACAAATATAAATTCAAGAATGGCTATATCGGAAGTAGCACTTAAGGACATCTATCGGCTTGAAGTTAGCAATACTAAACGCGCAAGCCATTTAAGCGTCGCCAATTTTAGTTGTTGCGACGCGACCGTGCTGTGTAGTGGTTTCGCACGGTCATCGTGTATCTCCCCTGGTAAGTCATAAAACTTATAATATTCATTTAATTCAATTGCATTTACTGCCCTAATTAAACAATACGGTAATAATTAAAGTGAAATACAAAATTAACCCAAAAACTAATTCAGTCAGTTAAAAAATTTGAATTTACATGAAAATGTCTCTTCCCTGTCGTATTCCCCCTGGCAAGATAACTGCCAGGGGAGCGAGTCACTGATCAGAAAAAGTTATAAAATATGTATAAAGTGACTTGCCCTTATATAAAAAAGTAAATAAACGGGACAAAAATCATAATTTAAAGGTTTTTTATCAAACTCAAACTTTTCTTTTTGGCCGAATTCTCTATGTTTTTGAAACCTCTTATCGTAGAATCACTCTTATAAGAATTTGTTTAGAAACATAGAAGCTTTCTTTTAAAATAAATTTTATTAATATGTATTTAGTTTTTTTTTTTTTAATTACGTTGTCATCACTTGATTATAAATTTAATTTTGACTAAAGGTACTATTTAAGAATATGAGAAATTCTTTTATAAATTTTCAGAAATCCGAAATTTTCAAATTTTAGGCTTACTCTCGTTCCTGATAATGCCGGATTTTCGAGTTATACTGTATTCGTATTTTCTGTCTTTCAGAGAAATTATAGAATAATGTAACGATGATGTAACCGCTAAGTAGATAGGACGATTTATGAATCATGCATATGCCGAAATATAAAGTAAGTCGCGATTTAACACCATATTTAAAGTGAATGTTAGTGCAGCGAATTGCGGGATATATAATTAAAATAATGTGAATGTCTAAGATTAAATGATTTTTAAAATTAACATCTCTTGACAAGTGGCATTTTAATTTTATATAATTGTTGTATAGAAACATTTAAGAATTGTGCAAGTCAAACGAAGTCTTCAGAAAGGATTTATTTTGTGCAGAGCGCAGCATGGTATCCATCAATGAAAATCCGGTTGTTGAGTGAAATTTGTGATGTAACGTTTCCCTGTGCATAAATTTGTAGTAGAATTTTAAGTCAGAAAGACTGTTAGTTTGTATACAGAAGTTTATTTTTCATCATTACTTGCTAACTAACTTATAAACAAATGTAACGCAATTTAAAAGCATTATTTTCTCTTACCAAAATCTGCAATAACGATTCAAGTATTTTAATTACTTTATTGTGATTATTATTATTTTTTTAATTCTTGAATATTACTAAAACTTCTAAACTGTTAAATTATAAATTGATTTTTCTTTTGAATTTTCAACACATAGAGGCTCTTTTGCCTCTTTTTGCAATGGTAATTTCAATCTTTCGGAAAGTATGAAGTATCTATATTATAATATGCAAATGAGACTGTCATAAACAATCATGGGCTGACAGTTTTGCTTTTTCATATAGCTGCCGGCCATTTTTAATCAAAATTACTTTTTCGAAAAAGGTTACGTAAAAGTTGCGTGGTCATAAAGAAATGTTGATATTTTTAATTAGCTGGGGGGGAGGGGTATCTCGTAAATACATTTTTTTAACTGGCCAGTAGCATTTTTAACACGTTCGAACATACTCTGGAGAAGTTCAATGTTTCACCAAGAAATAGGTGAAATCTAGTTGAAATTTAACTGCAACCCAGATATAGGTGCTAATTTTCACCGTTTCGTGATGCGTTCACAAATACCATTACATTAGTAAAATGTTGAACAATCATTAATTTTTTTTCTAAATTGTTATTTATAGTGAAAGGGTGAACCATAATTCAGGTTTTTTCCTTCTAAAGCGAATTTATGTGTAAGATTGAACCACGATTCAAGTTGCTTTCTAAATCGAAATAATGGTAAATGGATGAACCATTTTCCCGGCTTTTTTATAATCCAATATTATGGCAAAGGATTGAACCTTGATTTAAAGTTTTTTTCCAACACAGATTGAACCATGATTTAAATTTTTTTCCAAACTAAATTTGTAGCGAACGATTGAACCAAAATGCAGGTTTTTCTCTTAACTACTTTCATGGGAAAAGATTATGTAGGTTTTCCCCCTCGCATTTTGAATTAAAATGATGAACCAATAGTTAGGTTTTTAATTTGTCATTTTGTATTGCAAAATCAATCAAGATTTATTTTATTTATTATTATCATTTTTTTTTTTTTTTTTGCTAGATTTTGTTGTCCTAGAGAACATCAATAATTTTTTTTTACATTAAACTAAATATTATTATGTTAAAATTTTAATTATTGAATGTTGGTATTTGTCTTTTAAATATATCTAAAAAATAATTTAATGTAAACAAATGGTTCTAATTACGAAAAATAATCGCATATTTATTTATTTATTTTTTTTTCTTTCTTTCTTTTCTTTTTTTCTTTTTTTTTTTTTTTTTAATTGTTGATTTTTACCATCCTCGGGGGTTTTACTTTTCAGCGAATTTTCTAGGAGAAATACAAACTTTTTAAAAATTATTACTATAGAAGAATAAATCTAGGTTAAACGCACGAATTTTCGCCATATGTAATCAGGAATTCTCTATCAGAAAATACTGGGATCGAAGAATTTCTTGGTCGGAAAATTTTAGGAGGCACACGAACCCTGCATTCTACCTTTATAAATTCTGTGACACTTTCTCTATGCTTTTTAGTTATTTATAATGTAATTGCTTTATTGGTCTTTTATCCGCAAATATTTGTAATAAATAATATATTTCGCAAATAATTTTCTTAGATTTAAATAATATCTTATTTTATTATCTTTTAATTTAGAAGTAGAGAATAAAATATTTTTTTACTAACTTAGAGAGAATTTCTTAAAAAAAAAAGATTTTTGCACAGAAATTGAAATAAAAGCATCAGTGTAGAGAAAAGTCTTCCCCCCTACATTGCATTTGAAACAGCATTCTTTTATGGTCTGTAGACTTGAAATACCCTTTTCCTTTTGATACTGTTACTTTTTAGACTTTTGACAAGTAAAAATCACATTTCCTGTCCAAAACCCTAATTCTAAAAATTTACTATTGCATTTATTTAAGAAGTACTATAAAAAAAAAAAATACTTAGTGCAGATTTACTTAAGTTCTTTGACACCTATATAATAAATTATACATATGTATATTTTCTTATCGAAAAGTAAACACATTATATTGCTATCTATGTCTTAAAGCACATCTGTGAGTGCTGACACATACTGATAGCAGAGGTGCCAAGAATTATTACGGATATACAACAAAAGTTACGGCGTTACTGTCATCGAATAAAAATAACGGTTAAAAAAATCGCGAGTTTCGTCAAAGGATCGCTTCAAAAAACACGAATTTCGACATAGGGTTTAAAAAAAAAAAAAAAAAAAAAAAAAAAAAAAAAAACGAAATTTCGTCAAAAGATCGTGTAAAAAAACGTGAATTTTATCGAAGAGTCACGAGAAAGCACAAATTTAGTCAAACGATCGTGGAAAAGCGCAAATTAGTCCAATATATCGAAGAAAAATGCAAAATTAGTCCAATAGATAGCGTGAAAAATATGAATTTCATCAAAGGTTCGGGCAAAAGCGAGAATTTAGTTTAAAGATCGCAAAAAGTCCTAATTTTCTCAAAAGATCGCGAAAACCGCGCAAATTTCATCAACAGATCGCGAAAATCGCGCAAATTTCGTTAAAATATTGATATTGCAAAAAAGTGCAAAATTTGTCTAAATATCACAAAACGTGAAAATTTCGTCAAGAGATCGCAAATAACACGCAAATTTCGTCAAAAATCCTAAAAATCGCGAATTTCGTCAAAAGGTCGGGGAAAAATGAATGAACAAACTTTTGAAAATTTGAATTTACGCGAACCCCCTCCCTCTCCGAACTCTGGTTATTTGTAACTTTTATTGAAACTTGGCACTTCTGCGACAGTGACAAAAAATCATTTCTTCTTATCATCGAATTTAATAACTTCTAACAATCTAATAAAGCACACAACGCAATAAGTTATTTGAAAATTGTATTTCAATTTACTGATTTTTTATGATTTTTAAAATAATTTTCTAGCACAAGTCCTTAAAAATGATTCTCCATCAAATGCAACTAGATTAACTCATTTGCATACCTATAAAAGAAATTTTCAGGTATCAAGATTTTGTTATGTTACAGATGAAAGATATATTAAAAATTTTAAATGTATGATGCTTAGGAGTTAAAAAAAATCATTAGTTAAAATTGCATAACTAAAATGTTAACATCATGTGTTGCCAATATCAAAAGGACATCAGTGTTACTCACGTCTCATCTTTTTAATATTGATGTGGACTATCTCAAACTGAATAATTTAAAAAAAATGATAAGTTTAGACAAATTTCATTTGAAAGTACATTTCTTCACTATACAATGGAATACAAATTTAAAGTGTACGATGTTTAGGTGTAAGAAAAAAGAATAAAATCAGTAGCTAAAACTGCAAAACTGAAATTTAATCGTCATGTGTGGTCAACATCAAAATGACGTCAATGTTACTCACGTTTCATTTTTTTAAATAACGATGTGGACTATCTCAAACTGAATAATTTTTTTAAAATGATAAGTTTAGACAAATTTCACGTGAAAGTACGTTTTTTTATTATACAACGGAGTAAAAATAAAATGTACGATGTTTATATAAAAAAAAAATCAGCTAAAATTCAATAGTCATGTATTGCCAACATCAAAATGACGTCAGTGTTACTCACTTTTCTTTTTTTTACTCATGTTATATCTTTTTAACGTTGACGTGGATCGTTTCAAACTGAATAATTTTTTTAAAAAGGCAAGTTAATTCTACATAGGGAAATTAATGTAAAAGCATTTAACAACTGCGCGGGTCAAACAAAGTCTTAAAAAAAGATTTATTCTATTTTGTAAACAGGTTGTTTTCAGAGCAATTGAAATAAGGGTTGTTGCGGATGGTTGGGGATGTAACACATTACATTACAAATCACTTTCCTGGTGCATTAATTTAGAATAGAAATTTAAATCAAAGCGTATGTGGAAGTTTTTGCTTCATAATAAGTTAGACTTATCAGTTCTTATACTAAAATTTTCAGCTATATATTTTTTCTTTCCAAAATCTATATTATTGATGAGGTTTTTTTAAACCATGTTTTCCCATTAATGGATCTTTCTTGTTTTTAAATCTAAAATAAAAATTCAAAATAAGAAAGGAAAACATGAATAAAACATATATTATAAAATATTTTCCAACATTTCCAGAATATTTTAAGAAAACTTCTCTACTTAATAAAATAAATATTTTAGAAAAACGCATAATGCATTTGAAAACCAGGTTTCAGCAATTATCGTCCATAGTCGTGAAAGTTCTCAACTTTTTTGTCCAACCAATATTGTAGTCATGAAAAAAACCCAGAGGATATACGCTAGAGTTATGAAAATTCGTAGCTACAGCGTGTAGGGGAGAGTGGGGATACTTGATCATAGGCGATACTTGAGCCACCCCTATTATCTCTACCGTTGGTTATGTTTTCTTTTTAAAATAGGCAACATAGTAACATATTTATAGTTCTGAACATGTAAAAAAAAAAAAAAATCATATAACTAGGTACTATTTTGAATGTATGGTGATTAATAGTTGTTTTTTCCCTATCTGAAATAAATATATTTTTTTTTTCTGTAATTAAAGTTTTGTGTAAAGCTGCAACAATATAGATAGATTTAATAAGAATAATTTCAATTGTATTTTGAGTCTAAAATAGTTCAAATAGCTGCCTGCTTTACTTAGTAAAACTCTGATAAACAAAAATGGTGGTAATGGAGATACTTGAGCCATTGAGATTGGGGATACATGAGCCATGGCTCAACCATCCCTACTAGGAAATTAGACATATGGGTGAAACAAAAAAGACAAAAATTATGTCCTTATCATAGTCACAGATAGATTTTTTTTCTGGACAAAAGGAAGAAAAAAAAATTTTTCATAAAAAAATAATGATTTAGAAAAAAAATCTTTAAAAATGTATACATTTTTTAATGAAAATATCAATTTTATTTTTCATTTTTACTAACAAAATAGCCTGTCTAGATAAATGTAGGCATAGTTTTCAGTTTAACTTTTAACTTATTACATTAAAATAACTTTTTAAAACTGTTTTACAGGTCATAATCTCTAATATTTTAATTAGTTGGCTCCAACATATTAAAATATTTATTTTTTAATATATTATATTAAGATTAAATGTGGTATATTGAAATTGTAACCTCTGTTAATGATAGAACATGAAATTTGCTCGAAGAATTGCAAATTCCAAATTTAAATGGCCACCAACTGAGGATGTTGCTACCATCGATGAAACCCAAGTTGAAATGATCCTTCGACCACCAATTATTACAACAAAAAAATGATTGTGTTATTAGTTTTGTTTTCAGAATTCGTTTTGAAGGACTTTATGTTTCTTAATTTATCATTATGTAAAACATTTGTGCAAAAATAAAGCAAAAAACATTACTTTTGTAGGTATTTTTCCGTACTGGCTCAAGTATCCCTTCACCATGGCTCAAATATGCCTCTCATGGGGATACTTGAGCCACGATGTAAAACAAAAAGTGAAAATTTATTAAACATAGAAAAATAGTTCAAAATTAATTGAAAGTGGCTTTCAGTTGAAGAAAAAATATCAAATTTTCTTTTTCAATATTTTATTTTGTTTTAAAAAATTATAAAATATTTTAAAAAATTAAATTAAAAAAGTTGCTCAAGTATTCCTATCTTCCCCTACGTATGGCTTCTGAATGAAAACACTTTTAGAACTTTCATAAAACAAATTTCGATTAATTTTTATTAAAAAATATTGTTTTTCCTCGGTGCTGCGTGTTTGTAAAGTTTCGCGGTAGCAAAGACCCAATTTTTCATTAATAAAAATGTTCAGAATTTTTTGAGTTAAAAAAATATTTTATGAACTTTGGTTTTATCAAATTTTGCGATCCCTTTTTTTTTATGAAGTTTATTCTTTTCTTATTTATGTATTTATTTATTTTTCTATCTAGGAACGAACTAGAAATATGTAGATTTTTGAATAAAAACATTTCTTAAAGTAAAAAAAAAGAAAAATTTTATTAATTTTTATTGAAAAATAACTAGAATAACTTTTGGATTTGTTTTGCCACGGAATTGCGCGACATGTAAAATTCCGCTGTAGCAGAGATCCAATTCCTCTTTAATGAAAATTTGTAGAACTTTTTAAAATTAAAATATTTCAGTTGAAAAAAATTTTATGACTTTTATTTTTATGAAATTCTGCGGCCCTAAATTCAAGGAGATTGAGTTTAAAACGCGTTCTTTAATCAAGTTCTGAGTACAAGCCATAATAAAGAACACTTCACGTGTTGGCATACAGGCTAAATGTTTAATAATAATTCCGAACAAAAATTGAACATTTATAAATGAGAACCAGATTTGTATACTCTTTTGAGGTTACGGCTTAATTTGTTTAATTTATCTGTCTGGGAATCCAGCTCGTTAGTTACAACGCTCTCATGTTATTACGAAGAGATGTGCGCCTTTCGATGATGAGCTAAATAGAAACATCTGTCAAATACGCCATCATCATCAGTCTTCAATCTTTTTGACTGCTCTGAATAGAATTATTCCTGATATTTTAAGCCAAAAGTACAGTCCTGTAATTGCTATCATAATTTATCAACTTTATAGGCGGCGTAAAGGGGTTGGCAGGAATGTTAGCTCCTGGAGACTTGCCTCAACTACTGTCCAAATTTCGTTCTTACACGCCATTCCCTCCTAGATTTCAATTTCTGTTTTCGAGTGGAGTGATTTTTTATCGCATAAATCTCCTTGAAATAGTGTCAAAAGTTTCAGTCCTTTGCAAACGGGGAAGCCTTTGATGGGTCTTCATTACAGAGAACTTCTGTGTAATTGGATTGGGTATTTTAGGTTTGACTTTGTCGGTTGTTATTTTTTATAGCTATGAATAGGACAGATTAGTATTTTTTCGATTTTTTCTCAGCGAGGCAGTGTATCACGTCTGAAGAAAGTATGCATAAAGAAAAAAAGAGATTCTTAGTGAGTGAGAAAGTCATAATAAATTATGCGTAATTTTTCAAGAAAAATGAAACCTCTTATTTTGGATTAATTCCTGGAAGATAAAATATAAATTGTAAATAATTTCAAAATGTCTATGCGAAGCCTTAATTATGTCTTTTTCATGTAGCTCTTCGCTGTACTCAGTTCATTTTTTTTTTTTTTTTTTTTTTTTTTTTTTTTTTTGTAAACATATTTATTAACACCCACTATCTTAAACATCTATGTATATGTAATATTTCTAAATTATTTGTTATATTCTATATGGAATCATCTTATAATTTTTCATAATTTTTGTTGAATACTTTCAAAAATTTCGTAATTGGTTGTCCATAATTTTGTATGTGAAATTCATATACCATTTTAGAAAGCTTCGGCAGGCACAACATCTTCTTAAACCTCATAACGCGTCTGACTGATACGCCAGATCTATTAAGTCGTTTTAAATACAACTTTATTAATATACGTTGCAACAAATCTTATAACGGTTTCGTCTCTAAAACGGCTTAACCCGTAACTGAAGACTTGATTTTCTTACGCGACAGGGCTGTTTATGTTGTTTTTGGCTTTGTCATTCTTCTTTTTTTTCTTCTTCTTCTTATCATTATTGCTAGGAATAAAATATATTAATATGTTATTTATTTTAGGTTTCTACAGCGAGGCAATGTATCATATCTAAAAAATGAATCTCTATACTGTACAGAAAAACAAAATTATTATATTGTCTGGCTCGGGTAAGAAAAACCCTGAATGGGGTTGCTGGTTTCGAAGGTTCCAAATCTTGTAGGTAGGGAAGGGGGAATTCACCGGTAAGAGCGGGGTTGCCACATCGGCAGCGGTTTTAAAGATTCTCCCCCTTCTTTCTTTTCTTTTCTTCTTTCTATCTTATCCCATCGAAAGCGTCCGCCTTCACTTGGGATAAAAAAGTTTTCAGAACTCAGTTATAATCTTAACAGGAAATTTGTTAGATGAAATTTAGGAGAAAAAGTGATAAAAAAAAAAAAAAAAAAAAAAAAAGAATAAGTTAAAGATTCATCTGATTTCATGGAAAAGAAGCGATGCCGTTTTCGGGTTCATTTAGAGATTTTTAAATGAAGGAAAATATTTCAAATAATTAAATACAAACTACTGAATAGATTATTCTTTCTTAGAAATCTGACTTTCCTCTCAATCACGATATGAATTATATTTTTTAAATAAAAGTTCTTTTTTTTTAATCCATTTTTATAATTTTTAAATAAAAGTTCCTTTTTTTTATCCATTTTTATAATTTTTAAATAAAAGTTCCTTTTTTTATCAATTTTTATAATTTTTAAATAAAAGTTCCTTTTTTATCCATTTTTGTCATTTTTAAATAAAATTATTTTATTTTATCCATTTTTATAATTTTAAATAAAAGTTCCTTTTTTATATCCATTTTTAAAATTTTTAAATAAAAGTTCCCTCTTTTTATCCATTTTTATAATTTTTAAATAAAAGTTCCTTTTTTATCCACTTTTATAATTTTTAAATAAAAGTTCTTTTTTATCCATTTTTTACAATTTTTAAATAAAAGTTCCTTTTTTTATATCCATTTTTATAATTTTTAAATGGAAGTTCCTTTTTTTATCCATTTTTATAATTTTTTTAAAAAAAATTTTTTATCCATTTTTATAATTTTTAAATAAAAGTTCCCTTTTTTTAATCCATTTTTAGAATTTTTAAATAAAAATCCTTTTTTTAATTCATTTTTATAATTTTTAAATAAAAGTTTTTTTTAATCCATTTTTATAATTTTTAAATAAAAGTTCCTTTTTTATATCCATTTTTAAAATTTTTTAAATAAAAGTTCTTTTTTTATCCATTTTTATAATTTTTAAATAAAAGTTCTTTTTTTATCCACTTTATAATTTTTAAATAAAAGTTCTTATTCGTTTTTATCCATTTTTTAAATTAATACAGAGAGCGTTTATATTTTATTTGCATTATATATTACTATTTATTTTCAGTTTTCCTTTAATTTTACAAAGAAGCATGCACTCATTTTGTAAATCTTTGAAATAAGTGTATGTATTTTTATTTGTGCTTTTCTTTGCGCAGGTTTTAACATGCCTTGGGTTGATTACTATCATTAGAAACATTTTGTAACTTTTTTTTTACAAAATGTAATCAAATTTCTATTTTAAAATATTTAATCAAGCTAATTGTTATATATATACACAGAACAAACGAGGAAAATAAAGATTAAAATTAATGTTAAATCACATTAATATAAAAAATAAACGCCGAAAGTTTGCGTTTTTAATAGAATTTTCGGGCATAATAGCGAGAAAATGGAGAAGAACCAGCCGTCATATGACAAAAATCGCTTATGGCTCAGTGACTAATAATTTATTTATATAAAAAATGAAAAACAGATTTCGATTCTAAATCAATTTGAGAATCAGACTTAGCATTTTATTAATAGCAAAAGCGCTGAAGGTAAAACCGGTCTCTGTGGAAGAACAGGAAAGACTGCGATAATTCTCCGAATGACCGATTGAATGGGGAGGAATTGGCGAGAAATGAAAACGTCGGACTCCCCTAAAAAAAAGTCGACTGACCAGTTACCCTGGCAACAGGGCCAAGCCGAAACCGGTCTCAGAGTTTTTCTTATCTTGGACGGACAATAGACCGGGTGGCGACATCGAGTTAACCTCTGAAATTCCAGAATAAGTTAAAAGTAAAGTCGGATATTAAAATGCAACCCCTATGCCAAGTCATACCTTGGTTTAGTTTATCTTAGTCATAATTTGTCGAATTTGGTTTTCAGGTGTTTTACGCCAAGAATCGAGTTTTAACTATTTCTGAAATTTCAGTTGTGAACTCGATAAGGTGATTGCTTGTGCTGCCGCCTCCTGGTCTGTTAGCGAGTAGGAAAATCATTGTAAATTATACCGTGTGAAAGTATTCTTCGGGGCCCTATTTACATAATAGTACACTACGAAAGAGGAAAAATAGTGCGTTCTGCTCCCAAGTAGATGTACTTTAGGGAGTGCATTGCATTTCAATGAATAACTATAATTTCATTATTATTATTATTATTATTATTATTATTATTATTATTATTATTATTATTATTATTATTATTATTATTATTATTATCACTCATGTTTGTTTGTATCACTTCATGAATTCCTATCAATAATTTTATTAAATAGATGCAGAAAGAAACATTAAAAAATCGTTGTAAGTACATGTTAAGTTACCATTCCACCTTTGACAGATTCGAAAATGAATTTTCCCTCATAACGATTTAAAATGAGTTTGAATATTTTGATCAGGGCAAAGTTAAACTTGAGCTAAATATCAATAGAGGTGTGCATTTCAACAACTGCGTTTCTAAATGTGTTTTGCTTTATTTATCTTTACACACATAGAAAAAATATATCTGAAATTATTATTCTTTAGACAGGCCACACATGACTATGTGAATAAGTCACAAGTTACATAACATCAGTAGTTTGTTCCAATATAAAAATTGTTGATATTCCAAACTGAGTTTAAAATGTATAACATCATAATTATTTAACTAGTTTTAAACTGGAGGCTCTGGAACTTACCACATTCGTAAGGTGGAAAATCACCCCATGATTTAATTTATTGGGTTGGGGAAAAAGTAATTTCGTTTTTTCCCAATAGATAGCTTTAAAGTCACATATCACGAGTAATACTTACTCAATTAAGCCATACTATACAGCGTTTGAAAGGTTACAGTCTCTAAAAATGTCTAGATATAAAGGTAGCGTCATCTGTTTAATCAGTCAAAAGTTATTGCGTTTAAAAATAGAGATTCCAGGAGATAATTTTCGTCACACTTTAGTTTTTTTACTTCCAAAAAGGGTAAAATGTGGCGCAGGCTCATCGAAAATTGTGTGGTGTTTATGGTGATCAGTGCTTAGTAAAAGCCAAAGTCAGAATTGGTTTGCTCGTTTTCGTTCCGGAAATTTCTATGTTAAAGATGAACCTTTCCCTGGCCGGCCAATCCTTGAAAAAGGTCAAAGAAATTTAACAAAAAATCGAGGTAGACTGACATATTTCTTCCCGCGACATTGCTACGGAACTAAACATCGACCATAAAACACTTTTGAACCATATACATGAAATTAGATACCAAAAGAAACTCGATACTTGGGTTCCCCATGAACTTAAAGTGAAAAATTTAATGGACAGAGTTTCAATTTGTGAATTGCTACTGAAACGGAACAAAATCGAACCATTTTTAAGCAAATGATTATCGGCGATGAAAAGAGAATCACGTACGACAACAATGTGCGAAAAAGATCGTGGTCAAAGCTTCACAAACGTGGCAAAGCCCTGATTGACGCCAAGGAAAGTGATGCTGAGTGTTTGGTGGGATTGGAAAGGAATTTTCCATCATGAGATGCTCAAACCTAGCCAAACCATTAATTCAACTATCTACTGTGAACAATTAATGCGATTGAATCAGGCGATTAAAAAACTCTGTCAAAATTAATAGGAAAGGCATTGTCTTCCATCACGACAACGCTAAACCACACACATCTTTAGTCACTTAACAAAAACTGAGAGAGCTTGGCTGGGAGGATTTGATGCACCGATTGCCATTTGTTCCACCCTCTGCGGAACTCTCTTAATGGTGTTAGGCTAGCTTCAAAAGAGGCTTGTGAAAATTACCTTTTTCAGTTTTTTGCCCAGAATTCTCATAAGTTCTACATTGACGAATTATGGTTTTACCAGAAAATGGCAAAAGGTCATCGAATAAAACAGCACATATATTATTGATTAGTTTTTTAATTTATATAGATAATTCAGTTTGAAAAATACGAAAAGATGTGAAATTACTTTTTCACCAACCCAATATAAGTTGAAAATACAGACCAAGATAGCTTTGTCATAGATATCTTAATCATTCTATGTATTTGTCTGTACCGGAAATGTCTTCGAAATGACGCCATTGTAATGTATGAATTTAACACATTCGCTGCCACTCACGCCAGCGTGTGATGGGGGTGATGTCCAATAGCCAGTCACGCGCTGGTGCGGGAAAATCTTTCACTGATTCTTTGTTAGAAAAAGTAAATCGGCTTCTGGGAAAAATCCACTTCTACAGTGCGGCATTAATTATCATCACATCTTCACGTAAGCGGCAGCGAGCGTGTTAATGGCCTTCTGGTGCTACCGCAAACAATGATTTCGTGACTTCGATACTGCTAAATGTATCAAACTAAAATTAACGAAAAAGCATTTGAATAAATTAATTTGAAAATGAGCAAAGTGTTATGAATGCATTTAGTTTTAGAGCAGCCACAGTTAATTAAAAGGGCCGCATGTTTCTCGACAAATTTTTATATGTGTCCTAAGATATGTAATCATTAATTCATACATTTATAGTAAAAATGAGGTGTGCATAAAATGTTGTTACATATTTTTTCACTGGAAGAGAAATATGTCATGTTATTTATAATTAGTTAAAATTGTGATAAAGCATTATGCCACAAACTTAATCAAAAGTTTTTTTTTTTTTTTTTTTTTTTTTTTATTTAAAGTATGGAGTTTGTGCTACAGTTCGACAGTGCTATATATTTTTTAAAGGAATTTCAACACTAATCAAGTATTAATCTAAATTAATTAAACTTGCATTATATATTTTTACATAAAAATAATGTATGTGTATTTAATTCAGCAAAAGTCCTATTTATGAACTCTCTTACTTATACCTAAGCTTGATATGATGCCACTAACTGAAAAGCAGGTGCAAAAATCTCTTCCAATTAACTTTTATTTTGACTGACACCTTTAAAACTTAAAGATTTCATGTGTAACTCCAAATTCGTTTTATGTTTCGATAACATATGAAAATTGAAATTTCCCTCTTTCTGTCTTCATATCTTCATGTATACAAGATCGTAATGAGTTCTATACATAAATATTAATAAAAATACTTTTGAATGACCTATATTTACTTATTCAAAAGTTCTACATATCCCCATAGAAAGTCTCCATCTTTTTTGTAATAAAAAAATTACGTAAGATTTAGGTATTTTCTGATACGTAATTTTATGAATTAATCGTTTGACATTCTTCAGTTAAGATTCCCTATTTTTACATAAGACTTTTTTTTTTTTTTTTTAAGTGATATTTGATTTAAATTAAATTAAAGAAGCATGCATTTTGAGTTAGTTTCTCCCACTTGTTAAATGTACTGTATATTTTTGGCAAAATATAGTGTTTATTGCAAAATATTTTGACCTAAATTTGAAATGTTTTTTTTAAAGTTGATTTAAATTAATGATTTTTAAAATTGTTGATTTAAATCAAGCTGTTTTATATCAATGAGACCTGACAACAGTTAAGCTGAACAGTTGTGTTACAATTTTATTTTATTTTTATTTATTACAATCGAACCTCGTTAACATGAACCTCAAAGAGAGTGGAAATTTTATTCATGTTAACAATAATTTATCTTATCAGTATCATATCTTTGTATTCGTTTTTATAGGGGACTGTGAAAATAGTCCATACTGAAAGTAATTCACGTTAAGCGTGTTCATATTAACGAGGTTTGACTATATTATTTTTTTTTTTAAATGAAGGCCGATTATCTAAAGAGATATAGGCCTGAGAATTATTTTATTTTATTTTATTTTTATTTATTTATTTATTTATTTTAAATGAAGGCCGATTATCTAAACAAGAGATATAGGCCTGAGAAAGCCGGGCGCCGTCCGTTGGTCTCTTGGGAACCTAATCCGTATTTACGTAAGGATATCCAAGATTCGTAGAAAACCACGGAAAACTCCGAATGATTAGGCCTACGGGCGCGATTGGATTCTAATCCAGCAAGAATCTGTCGGCCACTCAGCTATAATTTTGAAGCAAAAGTATAAATTTTATTTTTTTATTATTTAATTTAATTTAATTTAATTTAATTTAATTTTATAAAATGAATAATGTCAAGTAAGGTACAAACTTCGTAAACTAAAGTATTCATGATTCGTTTTAAATTGTATTATTATCAATTAGTGAAGGTCTTTACGAATGATTTTGATATTCAAAGGAATCATTGCGCAAAAACATAGCTGCCAAATTTTGTATTCTTTTTAATCAATTAAAAGTAGAAATTCTATCAAAAAAAAAAAAAAAAAAAAAAAAAAATTAAACTGATAAATAAGTATACGACAGTTGTCAGCTACGCCCTTGCGCATGCTCGAACACCTCATTCGAATGTCAAAATCATTCGTTTAGTCCATCATTACTACCAATCAATGTGTTAAGCGAATTTTATATAACAAGTTTTCTTTTAGTGTACTTGATTGAATCATCGAGGCATAAAATGCTATTGGATCACTCTAAACAAACTATTCCTTTTTTGCGCAACTTATAATGGCATTTTAAGTTATCAATACGCGAAGTATTTCTTTTCTGTTTATTATTTTTTAACACCTCGTGAGGCGAATTTTAATATTGATTAGCACCAGAAACTTTTAACTAAATTTTACTTAAAAAAAAAAAAAAAAAAAAAAAAAAAACTGATGGGAAAAAAGTTTGAAAATTGTTTTTCATTATTTTGAGCTACATTTTTTCGTAAATTTCAGTGTGACATCAATACTACAAAAACAAAACTGCTTGCCTCTCGAAGGGTTAAGGCCAGGCAATTTCTAAGGCAACGTAATTGTAGAGCGTTTTTCTCTCTTGCACCATTACGAGGCAGATATATCGAGATGAAAATAAAATAATGTTGTTCCAACAGGTATATATATATTCACCAGTATAATGGTAAATAAATTTTTGAAATCGGTTCAGTGTTTTTGAGTAATTGTGATTTTAGAACATTTTTATTTCTTTTTTTACTCTTTTAATTCCATAGTCTTGAAATCCCCAATATTTGAAATCATATGAGAATTTACGTTTTAAAAGTAACCGTAGCTAGGAACCGTAGCTAGAAGTGAACAATAGGGGGAGTGGGGGGGGGGGGGTCAAGAAAATGTAAGGGAGGCTCATAATTTTTTTTTCTTACTCTCTGACGCTGAAAGATAAATTAGTGCATATTCACATTGCAGGTACTATATTTCTTATTAAACTGTTTAAATAACTTCATTTTATGCTAAGAAAAGTATAGGATGATGAAAATTTGGTGTAAAATTGACCATCATGTTAGCTTCATATGCACAAATAGGATGAGGGAGTGTTAAAATACTTATTTTAGATACAATTTAGTAATTCTGCGAAACTGTGAAAGGGTCTCAAAATTAAATTAGATTTTTGAACAGAATTTCATTTGAATTTTCGGGATAGAAATTGATTTAGTGACTTTGGAATCTTTTCTAGGGGGTTCAAAATATTTTAGAGGAGGGGGCTGAGCCGCCCATTGCGCCCCCTTAGCTACGTCCCTGTATGTCATTTTTCAGGTTTTTAACATGAACAGTTTCATAAACATCGTTATTTTAGAATGTTTTTTCGTTTTGACCCGTTCTTGGCATCAAGGGTACTAACAAAAGGAAGCATGTGCTGGGGCAAGATACATTTACCATTATTTTGCTATTATTATTTATCAATAATTCCAGAGATTATCTCATGCAAATAAACAAACAAGTTGTTTCTTCCTTGCAGTATTAGTATGGACTGTCGTGAAATATTGAAAAGAAATTGGTTAGGATCAAATTCTTATTTATGAGACGACATTTTTCCTTTTAACGGTGTAACAGTGTTTCATTTACTTAGCTACAAACTGAGATGAAAAGGAAAGTTTTATCTGCTGAAATCTCTGCCTTAAGAGTATATTTATTATATAATATTTATCTTTGAATTTATGACATAATTTTATCATGCATTGCTAACTCTGAATCATATCATTCTAATCATGCTTTCGAGCATTATAGTCCATTTACAACTTTTATCCTTAATTTGATAACAATGTTTCATTCTGAGTTACAAACTATGCTCTGCGTTTTGGCTCACATCTTGCGCCTCACTAGTGTGATAAATTTAAACTTCCGTCCTTCATAGCATTTCGACAAAGATTTTCAATTCATCAATTACGTAATGAGGTTCGTTTTGTTTAGCACAGGTGGCTAACTTATTTCGACTTTAATTTAATATTGTATATTCTAAATTTTGATTAGTTCTCATTTATGATCGATCGATTGTTTAGAATTTAGCTTCGACACCTACACTGTTTAACCTTCGTAATTTTCATAAAAAAATTAAAAATTAATGATATTATAAATTAAAATTTATTCGAAATGCATGGACACCGCTGAACAAAATATCCTGGGAGTGGCAAGGTTTTGGGACAGATGTGCCTATCAAGGCCATTTTATTATTTTTTAATGGGAAATAAAAATATGGAATAAAGTAAGCTAAAAAGTTTTTGACACAGCCTTAAATGCAAAACAATTTTACATATTAATATTACACTAATTTTTAAACATTCAAACATAAAAAGAAAATACAGACGTGCAACTAATAAGCCATAATAAAAATCAAAATATAAGCTCGTAAGGCATTTAAGAAATGCATAATTTAAGCAGTTTATTATTTTTTTCATCGGGGAGGCAAACTCCTCCTAAACCCCTTATTTAAGATAATTGTTTAGAATATTAATGTAAAGAGAAAAAAAACTGAAAATTGTTGTCCACAAGCAGTTTAGAGAGCTACTACTTTCTTCACCTCCACAAAAAGGCTTTAGTTCCTTTTTCTCTTAGACAGTAATTATTTTAAATCATTTTAGAAAAATAAATAAATTTTATTTTTCAAAGTCCTAGGGTAAAATGAAAATTTAGCTAATTGAATTTGAATCTTAAGGAAGGGCAATTACGTTTTACTACTTCCCCTTGAGGTCATTCTTGGTAATGAATATTTAAATATCTAAAATGCAATGAATAATAATAATAAAGAAACTGCTAATTATTTTCTGTTTAATACAAGGTCGCTGAAGTTTTTTTGCATAAGAACGGTGGGCGAAGTAAATTTTGTGTCGTCTATTAGAATTCTTGAGCCAAAAATGGATGTATTGATTATGCGAAGAGATAATTGTCTCGTCTTTAAGAGAAAATATTTTGTTTCTGTATTTGGCAACTCCTGTAAACCCACAACAATTCTCCAGGGTCTGTCTGAACAACCTGCCCTTTCTATCGCCCCACATACAACCGTAGGTGTGAATAATCCAGTCGAAAGTTATCGACGTAGGTGTGGTGTGACCGCAAAAAAGATTTTTTGAGAAAAGCCAGCAGTTTCCAAAACCTCCAATTTTCATTTTTAGGTAAACACTTATCATGAACTTTCCTGAGTATTTTTGTACTTTGCATTGTAAATAAAAGATTATTGTCACCGCTATTCATCCCGGTATTTATGATGCTATCGATCGCAACCGATCGAAAATCAGATGGAGAAAGAGATATATGGAGGCGTTTGTAGTGTCCTCATGACGCTCTCGCGATCGCGTTACGCTTGAGGTCACGTGACGTGGCGGGCAAATGATGCAATATTACGAGATCTTTTTTGTTTTTTACCTTTTTCCCATTTCGAGAGCGGACTTCCCTAAGAGCGGTGATAGAGAAAAAATATCGAGGCCAAAGGTGTTTTAGCTAGCTGTTCTATATTAAATTCAGGGTTGAGAAATGATCATTGCGTGTGTGTATATTTGTACTTGCCCAGGAAGGGAACATTCTAAAAAAAAAAAAAAAAAAAAAACTGTTATGTCAGGGTGGATTTAGATAGACATAACAAGTCAACATACGATAACAAGCAGAGAAAGAATAGGTCATCAAGGCTGTCCGTAAATGACAGGTGATTCAAGGATAGAGGGGGAAATAAAGGTCTTATAAACAAAATGATAACGAGAGACAGTATGAATCAGAATCACGGGTGGATCCAGGCAATTATCTTATTTGGAGGATGGGGAGGGGCTAGGAATATACAGTGCTGATCAGAAATCGGGATCTTGATTAAGACTTATTTGAAACTTTCTGAACTCCACCTAATTTAAAACTCTGAGTCAAGTTTTAAATTAATTCCGAGTTCGTGTAAAAGATAGGCACAAAAAAAAAAAAAAAAAAAAAAAAAAAAAAGCTGAAGTAATGTTTTTTTAGCCCCTTTGACATACCTGTACAACGTAATTTCCAATTCCATCTTTTACATTCGTCTGTTTCAAAAACATCTTACGCGAAGTACTTTACAGATTAGCAACAGTTCCCGATAGGAAAAAAAAAAAAATTCTTTTTGTATAACAAATCAGGCGATTTTAAGCGAAAATACCACATTTGAATAAAGAATTAACTGTGAAATAAAGAAAGCTTAAATTTTCCAATGAGTTTCTAACCCATTGGGGACAAGCGACATGTATACGTGATGCAAAAAGGCTTAAGAGTCCTTGTTCATCCCCAACAATAAAATTTTACTATAAAATTTGCCTTATTTGATCGGAGCATTTTTTTGATTAAATAAACCACAAATTTCTGTTTTCAAAGACCGGTGACATTAAAAATTTTGTAAAAGGCTCCCGTCGCGAAGGAGTTAAATTATCCTGATTAATTTTAAATTTTATTAATATATTTTCAACTTTGCAAAGTTAGGTGTATAACATTTAATAAAATTTTATATATCTGTTTGAATAATATTATAAAATATTTTGTTTATATTTATTTCTTTGACAGGACACATTTAATTTTTGGTTTTTTCCTTTTATCAGTTCCAGAAAAAGATATTTCATATCCTGTAAAAAGAACATTAAAATAATACAGATTACGAAAGATTGGATTCGTTTCAACTTTACATACAGATTTCCACTTTTACCGAGGTAATTTTTTTTTCATTGCATTGTGCGCACAACAATTACATTTCGTAGTTGTGTAAGTCTGAAAGTGTAGAAAATAAATGAAAGCCGTACTTAATATAGTTTATTTAAGATATTGGACCAGTTGAAAGATGCCAAGGTATACAAATTTGTAACCTCTGTTACCGGACATAAAGATGCAATTATCATACTTATAAGTACAAGCTGCCAAACAATTTTAATTACCATTGTATTTTATAGATGTAATTATCTAACTAAATACTGCATATTGGCAAAAATCTGTTTAACCTCTTGGGAATGAGCAACTGGTGTACGCGCCACTTACCCTTCCGGGCGCGGTGTTCCTAAAAAAAAGGACGCCTAATATTAATTTTATAGGCACCAAGAGTATTTAATTAAAATTTCTTTTTCATATTAAAAAATAAGAAGAAAATTAAAGTGAAAAAAATAAATTTGCTATTTTTAATAAATTTGATTATAAATTTTCGTGGAAGTTAATCATTTCAAAGAGGTTTACTCCGCGCATGAAAGGGTTAAGATGCTCAGAATCCTGTATTACTCTTACCAGTTATTTTTCATGCACATTTTACTTTATTTAATCAGAGAGTTTTCGTGATTCAATTACAGAAAAATTTCTGTTTTGAAAAGCTTTCGTTGCGACGGGGTTAAAGAAAAGAAATAAAAGGATGACTATGTGTTCGGTCGTTCGGAAAGTCGCGTCCATTTGTGAAAATTAATTCATTCCGAAAAGTTCTAACATTTAATTTTGATATATAATGCAGCGGCGTGTGAAAAGAAAACTGAGCCCAAGGCAAAGTTTAAATTTGGTCCTCCCCCCTTCACCCCGAATCAAATTTTTCTTACAACAGACCAAAAAATGACATCGGTAGAATAAACTGGACGCCCCCTAAATTTATGCACCTGGGGCAAACGCCCACTTCGCCCCCCCAACCAGCTTTTATAACAGGCCTAAAATGACATCTCTAGAATAAATTTAGCGCCCCCTACATTTCTGCGCCCGGGGCGATCGCTCCCTTTCGCACGGCGCTAATATAATGTATATTAATTAATGGGCAGAATTTTTCGATAAGAATTGATTTTCCAACGACTCTCCGAAGTACCCATTTACAAATTTTCAAAACTAAACTTTTTCAAAACTATTTTAAAAATTACTTTAGATCAAAATGGGTATTTAGTGATTGAGTTATTGAGAAAATAGATCTATTGACAGATTTCAAAATGATCAAAATTAAAAAATTTCAGAAACTAATTACTAGTAACCGAGGTTACATGATATAACAGAAGTTACATATAGTAGCTGAAAAGTACTTACACACACTTAATTTAGTAATTTTGTTTTCCTCGTATATTAGGAATGATAATTATAATTTATTGCACTAACATTTTTTGGAATTAAATACATAAATAGCTAATTTTGAAGAATAACATCTTCAATCTATGTTATTTAACAACAGAGGTTACACAACGCTCTGTTATTAAAACCATATTAAAATTACCAAAATCGATTTAGTAATTTTAGTTATCTCTAATATCTTAGGAATGATGTTTTATACTTATACACTATTTGCTTACTTATAAACATTTATTTATTTATTTATTTATTTTGTGGGTGTGTATGGTACATTTATTTGGCATGAATAGGAATAAGTTATAACAGATGTTTCAAAATCCTGGGACACCCACTTTTAAATAAAAAAAGTGCAAGAAAAAATAAATTTAAAGTATTAATTTATGTGATATTCTAACTATCATACTGTGTTCTTTTTATTAAAAAAAATGCTTGTATATGAAGATAAAAATGTTTTAGCTTAAAATAAATATCTTTTAAGAAAACTTCATCTTAGGACAACAGAAGTAGGTGATGAATTTTAAAATATTATTTTTTGCTTAGTAAATAAAGTCTTAAACATACTTAATGTTTTTTTTAATGAGCAAGTAAGCTATATTAAAAGTGGTAATGACCAGTGAGTAAAAACACTAAATGTTTTTCAAGTAAAAGTTTCTTTATTTTCCGGACATGAAATCTGCATGCAAAATTAAAATGACCCATTAAGGAAAAAATCTGAATGAGGGAAGTAAAGTGTTAGTTAATTTTTCGTATTTCGGTCTGCAACACAGGTTTGCCTTAAATAAATAGGAACGATGCTAATAATATTGCAATTTCAATTGAATATGAATACTTTAAAAGGTTATCACAAAAGATACTGTATAACGCCAAATCACATTTGATAAAATAGGGCATTAATATGATCATGTATCACCCAATAATTTACAGATCTCCAAATGTGCCTAAGGGTGATTTTAGAATGCTATTGCTTTCGCGTAGATTATCATGTACATAGATAAGATCTTACATCTAAAAATTATAAAATGTCCATCAAAATTTATTTTTTCGAAAAAAAAAAAAAAAAAAAAAACTGTAAAAACACTGGGTTTCTAACTTAAGTATAATTATAGTAGATTCTATGTAGAGTTTCATATATGAGATTTCATTTAATTTATCCATCGTGAGTGTTTAGTGATTGGAATGTAAGAAAATATTGCTATTAGAATATAAGGATAATTTATTTATTTATTTAAACAACATACATCTGACTTGTGTGCTCGACATGAAAGCCTGCTTATAAGTCATTGTCAATATACAAGGACGAGATAGCACAAGGAAATTTACATCACAAGCGAAATACAACCAGGAGCTCCACACAAAGTGGATGTGTGCAATGGAGCCAGCGGGAATCGAACCCACAGCCTCCAGATTAGCAGAGCCGCGTCTAAACTACTCGGCCACCGGGATAAATAAAATCCACTTGCGAATGGTGAAATGCGATTCATCATGAAAAAATACACAAATGATACTACATTCGAACTAGTTAAAAAAATGCAGAGTTTTTTAAAACTCACCATCTTCGTTACCTCTCCTTTACATATGTTAAACCAACTTTTTTTAATTATATATCACCAGATCTTCATTTCTAGTGTCAAAATGAAGTTCGTTTGAAATGTTCGTGAATGTATATCAGTTGTCGTTCTAAAACACTATTTTATCTGTACTAATACTATTTCTTATTTAACGCAACTAACATGTATCTAAAAATCTTTACTGAATATAAAATAATATTAACGCAATTCGCCTTTATCTAATAATTTTTTATTAAATTTATATTATATGTATTAAATGCAGTATGCAGTTATTTGAAAATTCTTATTCGTAATTTGTTATTGTTGTTTACTTATAGTGACTGTATCTAATAATTTCAGGTTATCCCGATATCTCGAACTTTGAAAACATTGTATCATTACTTATACGCAATCAAGTTAGAATTTTGTTTTGTCTTTTGTTTTTTCCTTCGATTCTTATAACTTTTCAGCAATATTCTTATTACCTCTTGATTTCTATGATAAATATGTCCTGATTTATTTCCATACTTCCAGAAATAACTTTCAATTTATGATCAATAAACCGCAACTGCTTTACATTCAACATAAAAAGAAAGTCGACCATTTAGTTTTCTATTTTTGAGACTTTTATTTCTGCTTACTGTTGCAGGTAAAATTATCTGCTTCTCCTTAAAATTGAAAATTAAGTAACATCAGTGTGCTTACCCATTTTTGGCGGTTAAAAGTAACAACAATTTCGTAATAGATGTAAATTACACTAGAGGTGGCTACCTTAATGATGTCTCGAAAATTTTCACGCATGCTTTCCTTTTCATGTCTGCACTGCATAAACGCTATAGATGCTTTGCTGACGAGCGAAAGTTATTCGTGACACGAAAATGACGCGGAATATGCAGCAAATTTTTACATATTTGGGTGTGGAACGGCAGGTAGTATTTGACAACAATGTGCGGATTCTTCATGCATAATTTATATAATCTACACTCGCGGCTTGTTCTACATTTTTATCCATGTTTCTCTCTTTTACAAGTGGAATGTAAATCACTAATGATGTCAACACATATTATTTTCAAATCGTGTTTATTCATAAAGACGCCGAAATTTGTCGGCTGGCTGTACTTAAAGTTTTTAATATTTTATTGTAATTATTCTCTTTGGTGACAGAATAGCTATTATCTCTAGTCACTGAAAAAATGGCGTCATTTCTATATTACAAAGAACAAGCGCGCCCGCGGCTAAAGCTCACATCGTTTTGGCGGTTGCAACAGTCAACGATTAAATTTAACTTTTATAGCATTTTCTAAATTATCTTAGAATCATAAATTTTCCGTTTTTACATCGTAAATAGAGGAAAAATATTTTTTCAACAAACACAATGTGTTTGAAATTTGCATTCGCAATTTACTCATTTTTTATGATTTTAAAAATTATTTAGTTAGGTTTAGAGTTAGACGTTTCAAAAATCCATTCCTAAATATTGAAATTACCAGTTTAATTGACTTGATTCACAAACAAAGGTAATTAAATTGATTTCAAAAAGCAACATTTACAGAGTAAGGAATAGCAATGACATAAAAAATAATATAAAAATATATAAACTTTGTGAGTGTATTTAACTTATTTATGTTTTCATAATTCACTGCATAACTGCGCATTATAAACCACCCTTTTGTCCAACTCATTTGTGTTCATCCTGTACATGATATTTTTAATTTATATCATACATATATACCATATAATATAATACTGATTTAAAATATAGAACATAATATAGACTTTGCTTTTACTCGATAGGCTCGAATAGAATTTTGATCATGGAAAACTTGTCAGAAATCCTAATGATGGAAAATAGATAAAGAAAAAATACAACGAAATTCTCAATTGAAAATATAAAAAACCTACATCAACTCACCAGCAAAAGATAAAGGTTGTGAAGACGGCATGAGAACGAAGGAAAAATGTATCTGAAAACAATAATTTGCAAGTTTTTACTACCTTTAAGATGACAATGGAGATTCAAAATCACGAAATTTGACAAAGTTTTAGATTTTTTTTCTTTTCGAGAATTATGAAACTAGATGTGCAAATCCATCTGATGAAAAAATAAATAAATAAATAAATAAAAGTTCAATTTTGAAGCTTTTTCTTAGAGGCATAAGCTTTTATGTTTGTAAAATACTTTA
Organism: Maratus speculifer; assembly: GCA_964019185.1. Taxonomy (NCBI): domain Eukaryota; kingdom Metazoa; phylum Arthropoda; class Arachnida; order Araneae; family Salticidae; genus Maratus; species Maratus speculifer. The sequence continues at coordinate 184,134,648 of OZ025297.1, forward strand.
TACCGTGGCCTTTCTCTATCCTGAACACTCATAGGACACACCAAAAATTTTCATATTTTGTGGGTGTTCAGTGTAGAGAGAGATTGAAAATCCATAACGACTATTAATGTGCAGGGTGATCGAGCCAGTAGTTGTTTAAATAAGGTCGGTTTTACAGGATTTTTATTATGTTTTCTTCCTTTTAAGTTTAAAAAGTAAACTAATATGACTGCCACAACCCAATGAATGTTTTATCATGGGCAAAAATTAAATCCGCTGAAATGAAATAGCAACAAAATTATAAGCAAATAGTTTTTTTAATTATAACTTTCCAAGTAGTTGATCAATCGATGAAATCAGTTGAAAATTCCAAAATTAATCTTTAAAATATTATGCTCAACAATAATTCATATAAAACTTTTATTTGAAATAAGCAAAGTGGAACTGGCAATTTTTAACTACCATAACTGTCTCCAACTAATCAAAAACTAAATTTTTACATTTCTAATTAAAAAAAAAAAAAAATTATAAAATGGATTTTCTCACATCAAATAGCTGACAACAATGTGACATTTTTGTTCCAACATTTAACTGAAGATTTTATCTGAAGTATTCAAACAAATTACAACTTCAAACACATGCTTAAAATGCAGCAGTGATTTTGTCTGTCTGTTTTTTTAATCTTGTTTGCTGAATTTTTTCATTCTTCTGAAACAGCTTCTCCAAATTTCCGTGATGAGAATTCAAATTCAGATTGCAAACACATGTTCAGTTTACAGAGAGATAGAGTAGAAATTGGGACCAAAAGTAGCGTTCATAATAGTGGGGCGTTCAGAATACAGAGAGTTCATCATTGAGTCTTTTGTTATGTCTATGGAGTTTTGCTGGCACCCTCTGAATGTGTTCATAATACCAAATTGTTCACATTAGAGAGTCCACTGTATATTTATACAGATCTATTTACTTAAAACACCGCTTACTCAAAATTGTAAATTTCGAATATTTCTAATCTTTCAAAGTTCCATGCGCATTCCTAATTATCAGATTTTTTTAAAATATATACTTCATATTCTCTTTATATTGATAAATAAATGTTAGCATAAAAAGTTGCATTTCAGGAATATTTTAATGTTGAAATTTATGTGAATATGAAAATATATAGCTATTTTTTTTCTTCGAAAAATGAAGTACAATCATCAAAATATTTTTTCTACTTATATATTCAGTAATTACAGTTCATGCCAACTTCCATTGTAATATATAATAAAAAGAATACTGCCCAGTTAAACTGATGGCATTGGGCTCACAGGCTACGTATACTAATTATACATTACAGCCTTATATTTTCAAGGGTTAATTCCGTTCGAAAAATAAATTAAGAAGGGGAAACAGCTCTCCCCTTTCCCCTTTTTTATACTTAATTATTGAACCTCCTAAACTATCAAGGACATGCTTTATCATATAAAAAAATCTATATCCAAAATTCAGAGAAAATCGGATAATTCTTAATAAAAACTCATTTGTATAATTTAAGAGGAGTTATCCCCCTCTTTTATACTTAATCATTTAACTTCCAAAACTATTCAGAGATTTAAACAAAATCTGACAATTCTTCTTGAAAAACCCATTTATATAAATTAAGGGGAGGGGCATTAGAACCCCCGTTACCCCTGTTTAAACTTATTCAATGAAAACCTAATAACAGTCACGGAATCGCCTCATCAGAATGATCCTATATCTAAATTTTGAACGAAAACTTAATTCTGCATGAAAAACCCACTTATTTCTTTTAAGGGGAGGGGCATGAGCCCCCCGTTCCCCCTCTTATACATATCGAATGAAATCCAAAAACTAATCAGGGAAGCACCTTGTCAGGATATTTTTATATACAAAATTTCAAGTGGATCGGGTATTTTTATCATGAGTTATCGCGTTACGTACGAACATACATACAGAACGGGCGGGCACATAAGGGTGATTCTCCATAAACAGGGTAATTTGGAAGTTTCAAAATACAAATTTATAAACTATGAAAAAAATAACTTTTTTCTTCATATATAGGTTTAAAAAGTGATTTTGTATTAGAATTATCACCCATCGTTCATAACTCCTAAAATTTAATATTTTATTTATAATTTAAAAAAAAACAACTTCCAGGGGAATGATGGTAGTGAGCAGGGGAATGATTCAATAATCTATAAAGCACTGCAGTCAACTATTAATGATAAAACAATTCATATCACTGAACATTTTTAATCAAATAAAGTAATATACATTAATTATTTAAATTACTGTACATAGTTTTCACAATAATGAATATATATACATAAGTTTCATTCTAACAACTGAAGAAAACTTTTCTTTTCGCTTCAGAAAATAATCTTCTTTTGACCTGGGACTCATATCTTCTGGCTTGCTGTTAATTTTAAATTTCAATCTTTGGTTACGTTTTTTATATTTTTCTAATTTTCTACTTAGAAATTTTATTTGATTTTCCATTTTTACACATTTTCTATGAAGTGTACTCCTGTTGCGCATTACGCGTTTTCTTCCAGATAATTTCCGTTTCTCGATTAAAGTATTACTTGATTTTGAATTAGATAAAGGAGCGTTGAGTAAATTTGACATTGAGCTTGTGTTTAACTCTTCATAATTATCATTTGTTGATGCTTCTTCAACAGTCAAAGCTTGATGTTTAGTGAGATTTGATCGATTTCGGTAATTTCTGGAATTATTTTTCCATTGTTTCCAATTGCTTCTTTTCTCGCGGGCAGTCATCTCTGCAGTAGGCTTTATTGCACCCTTCATCTTTTATTTTATTTTATTTTTTTTTTTTAGTATTTCTGTCGCTTTTTTTTTTATGCAGCTGGGTTATTTTTTTTTTTATCTTTTGATAGCGTTTGCGCTGTGGTTCTATTTTATTTTTTTATTTTCTCCTCTCTACTCAGTTTTTCTTTTACTTATGGCATCTTCCTGAAAACAAAGAGAATTTTTACAAGAAAAATCATTTTGTTACCAGTTTAATTTTGTTTATTTGTATTAAATTTTAGCATTAATCTTAATGAAAAGAATTATTTTTTTTTTCCATATTAACCATTTATATGCAACAGGATGCTGGTAAAGTAAAAGCTAATCTTTTTTATTTTGTAGGTATAGACATGCTTTAATTTAAAGTGGTACTTAAAAATATTTAAATTTAAAATAAAAATGAGATACATTCAAATTTAATGAAGTGTTTAAATTTAATCATACATTTAAAATAAAAATCTTAAACACACATTAATTTCTTTTTTAATTATGAAAATCAGTGTTGAATTCAGACTTTTTTCTCCGGGAGGGGGATATTATAGATTTCTGGGGGGGGGGGAATGCACATTTTGACCATTGAAAACTCAAAATTTTAAATTTTCCCCGGGTCATCCCCTGGATTCAATACTGATGAAAATTGAAAAATACAGATTTCAGATAAGTTACATTGAATTCTCCTTGAAAAACAACTAATAAAAAAAGTTTCCGATAGAAATTAAGTAAAAATAGCAATAAATGATTACATACTGTTTCAAATTAATGCAAAATATTGTCAAATTTTATGAAATAATTGAGTAGTAATATTAACTAAATTAAACATTTTTCGTTCTTTTTTAAATTTCCTAAATTGTAACAAACTAATATGTAAAAATGTAGCGTCTACATTTAAAGATTACCTAAAACTAAAGTATTTCAATTTTCATATAAAAAATCATTTATAGTTATCAATATTAAAAATTTTTGAATATTTTTAAATTTAACAACATTTAGTTTCTTTATTAATGTATTAATAGAGTTTATAGCCAATATATTAATAACATTTGTAAAATTTCATCATTCCCCTAACTAGAATCATTCCCCTGCTTTAAGAACAGGCAGGGGAATGATGCTAGGGGAATGATGATTTGACAGTAATATCTACCTTAAAACCACACAGGGGAACAAAAAAATTTTAAAATGATTACACATATTAAAAAACATGTATTAAAAATATAAAACAAAATAAAAAAAGCTTACCTTTAATTTATCCACAAAAAATTGATCCAGGGTAATGATGGCTAATAAAAATATTCGTTTTGGAACTCCACTTTTCAGCATCTGCACTCACAAACAAAATGGCTACAGTCTCCAAACTTTTAAGGTGTCTCATCCAAGCAAGTAGTTAAAATTGGATCAATGCCAAATTTGAAACCAGCGGCATCTATTGGTGTTTTTTAGAACTATTTTTGTAAGTGCAGGGGAATGATGCCCAAATTGATGGACATACTTCATTGTGTTTTTTCACAGAGTTGCATTATAGTATACCTCTACATATGTACTCCTCATATAAAGGAACAAACTGTGATACTATATTAATAATTACAATTTTTTTAAATCAATATTTAATAAATATTTGGTGGATTCAAAGTCTAATTCTGGGGTTGGGGACAGCCAGGGGAATGATATTTTACATACACTTATATATATATTTATCGTTTAGAATTATTTTTTAAGTAAAGGATATGAGTAGTAGATGGCAAAAAAGTACAGCTTTTAGTAAAAATAAACTTTATTGGTAAAATCGTTCAAAAAAAATTATAGAATCAAGTGGGACTTTGTTTTTTCCTATTCAATGAGAATGATCCATAAGCTCTCAGGCTATGATAGCCTGTGAGCTAAAAAGTATTCTCATAAATAACTATTGTCGTATTTTATCCAAAAAGAAATGCGTATGGGATATTTTAAAATCTGACAATTTTTTGTTATTTTAAAAATATAAAAATTGAATAATTTTAAAACTTTTTATTATTTTATCACCAAATTTTGAATATAACTGTTTAAGTTTACCATTAATACGCCTGACAATTTTCAAATGAATCCATTGAAAATAGAGGGATTTAGTTTTCAATTTTCACTGTCAAGGAAAGACAGGACTGGGTGTAATTCTGTAGAAAATATGCCAGCTTTAAGACCACCTTTTCTCGGAAACTACCCGACAGATTTTGATTAAACTTGAAATATCAAAAATATTTTAAAAAACTAATTAAAGTTTTTTAAAACTGTCTGCCTTATATAATCTTATATTTATGCTCTACAAAAAAAAAAAAAAAAAAAAAAAAAAAAAAAAAAAAAAAGGCTTGAGTACGTTTATTTCGGATTTTCATTTTGATCACTAGCGATTTTTTTCCTACAGATTTTACTCTCTAATTTTATTGTGTTTATTTAATAAAAATAAAAATCTACTAAGACGGATCCCTAGCAAGTTAAAATTCCGTTTCATAGAGGCTTTCTTTCTAACCGATGACCAGGCGCCTACCTGCCGAGTGAATAATCTCAGCTTAACGGGTTAGATACCTGGTATCGGGGCGGACGACCGCCTAATTGCCGCGAAGCGGCAATAAATGATAGCTGGTAAATGTACTTTTTCATCGGGACTGTGGACGTTTCCCTTTTAAGACAGGATTCCGTTATAGACAGGGTTTTTTCCAAAGGAATTGTTTTATGTTTATGGCTCCATATAGAGGCGGATATGTCACTTTTTCTGACTCCCTGTTCTACTTTTTTTATATGAAAGCAGTAGCGCCAACTTTTCAAAATTATTGGGTGAGCTTAAAAAATTTTAACACATATATACAGGGTGATTCTAAAATTTTTTTACAATAAAAGAGGGGTGATAGTACACATGAAGACAAACAATATTAAATAGACAAACAATATAACAATATTAAATAATTATTAAATTAAACAATAATAAAATTAATAAACAGTAATAGACCAAGGGTCCCAAACGTTTTCCAAAGGAGATAGCCGCCATTAAAGTTTAGGGACCAAAATTTCAAATAAACATAAAAACCGAAAAAATAGGTCGATTGATTTCCGGTTTTCACTAAAATTATTCTTTATGTCGTCATTTTGTTGAAGTTAAATAATAAAGATAAATTTCAAAAAATACCGATAGAGGGCGCTTTAGACTTTGGGAAAACGAACAACTATTTTTTGCCGGTATTTTTTGTTTATTAAATGTTTTCGTAAGCTTAGACTCAAACTTAAATTTTGAGTTCAAAATGTGAAAGTGGGAGTGGTTAAGTAGCTAAAACTGAACTGTGCTCAGAGTGTTCAAATTTCAAATGATTATAAAAAACGGAAAAATTGGTTAATTGATTTGCTGTTTTCACTAAAACTATTCTTTATATCGGTATTTTCTTAAAAATAAATTATAAAGATAGTGTTCAAAAAATGCCGATAGAGGGCGCTTTAGACTTTGGAGTAACGAACAAGTCTTTTTTGGCGTTATTTTTTGCAATTTATTAAATGCTTTCGTACGCTTAGACTTAAATTTTAAGGTCAAAATCTGAATAGTTGGGAGTGGTTAAGTAGACAAACTGAACTGTGTTCAGAGGATTCAAATTTCAAATGATTATAAAAAACGGAAAAATTGGTCGATTCGTTTGCGGCTGTAGCTAAAACTAATTTTTAAATCAGTATTTTCTTGAAAATAAATTTTAAAGATAAATTTCACAAAATGCCGATAGAGGGCGCCTTAGACTTTGGAGTAGCGTACAATCATTTTTAACTGTTATTTTTTTAATCTCATTAAATGCTTTCAAATGCATAAACTTAAATTTTAATCTCAAATTCTGAATCGTTGGGAGTGTTTAAGTAGCGAAAAATTGAATTGTGTTCGAGGAGGGGAAAGGGTTAAATTTCAACTCCTGAAGACACTTCAATTTGCGCTACTTAAATACTCCTAATTCTTCAGATTTTGAGCTCAAAATTTAAGTTTAAATCTAAGCTTCCGAAAACATTTAATAAGTTTTTGCAAGCATTTAATTAGAACAAAAAAAATAAAGGTTAAAACTAGTTGTTGGTTACTCTGAAGTTTAAGGCGCCCTCTAATAGAATTTTTTGAAATTTATCTTTAAAATTTATTTTCAAGAAGATACTGACTTAAAGGATAGTTTTATTTTAAACCGCAAACGAATTGACATTTTTTTCCATTTTCTATAATTATTTTTGATTTGAACCCCCCCCCCCTCCCCCCTTAAACACAGTTCAGGTTGCGCTACTAAACTACTCCCAACTATTCAGATTTTGAGCTCAAAATTTAAGTTTAAGTCTAACCTTTCGAAAACATTTAATGAGATGCAAAAAGTAACGGCAAAAAATAGTTGTTCGTTACTCCAAAGTCTAAAGCGCTCTCTATCGACATTTTTTGAAATTTATCTTTATAATTTATTTTTAAGAAAATACCAACATAAAGAATAGTTTCAGTGAAAACTGCAAATCAATGAACCATTATTTCCGTTTTTTTATAATAATTTGAAATTTGAGCCCTCTGAACACAATTCAGTTTGTGCTACTTAACCGCTCCCACTTTCAGATTTTGAGCTCAAAATTTAAGTTTGAGTCTAATCTTACGAAAATATTTAATGAGATGCAAAAAATACTGGCAAAAAATAGTTGCTCGTTACTCCAAAGTCTAAAGCGCCCTCTATCGGCATTTTTTGAAATTTATCTTTATAATTTAATTTTAAGAAAATGCCGACATAAAGAATAGTTTTAGTGAAAACCGCAAATCAATCGACCGATTTTTCCGTTTTTTATGTTTATTTGAAATTTTGGTCCCTAAACTTTAATGACGGCTATCTCCTTTTAAAAACGTTTGGGACCCTTGGTCTTCTATTTAATATTGTTTGTCTACTATCACCCCCCTTTTATTGTAAAAAAAAATTTGGAATCACCCTGTATATTTTTTTCTCTTAGTGTCTATGTGGATAAAAAAATTTGACAAAAGATTAATGTTGATATTTCGAAATTAAATTATGTTTTCCTATGAAACTTTTTAAATTACTATATTTATTATAATTTTATAAAATCATATTTTTATAAATTCTTTCTTATAAATATATATTAATATTTATTTTAAATAACATTGGAATTACTAATTATTGAAGTTCTAAAAATCTAAACAACAACAACAGCAACAATAAAAAACATATGTTTTAGCCACGTAAGATTATTATTAATTCAAGACGTCTAAATCGATGACAAACTAGTTGGATGTGCCAATCCCAAAACTTTCTTCTATCTCATACATACATTTTAATATTAAAAAAAAATAGTTACTCATTTTAATGCTTTAATAATTTTAATTCAATACCTTACCAACTTTGATTTTCATCTTAAATTTCTGCTTCAATCAATTAATCGGAGTAAAAACGAATTTCCGCCTCTGCACGAGCCGATGGACAATAGAATGATAGGCAGATTTTTTTTTCAAATTCAGGGAGGACCTACTTGCCTTATCAAAAAATAATCATATACAAAATGTTTAGTTCAGTTCTAGAACTAACTTCATACACTTTTATGTGGTGCAATATTGAAAATGGCATAAAATTCGGTATTGCAGCGCCTCCTTCTGGCGGATTTTTTTCAGATTCAGAGCGATCCAACTAGCCATAGCCATACACTTACACAAAAAATTTCGTTCAATTCGATGCATAACTTCATGTACTTTTGGTCGGTACAATATTGAAAATGGCACATAAATCGCGATTGCAGCGCCCCCTTCCGGTGGATTTTTTTCAAATTCAGGGAGGACTAACTAGCCGTATACAACATACACAAAAAATTTGGTTCAATTCCATGCATAACATCATATACTTTTGGTCGGTACAATATTGAAAATGGCACATAAATCGCGATTGCAGCGCCCCCTTCCGGTGGATTTTTTTCAAATTCAGGGAGGACTAACTAGCCGTATACAACATACACAAAAAATTTGGTTCAATTCCATGCATAACATCATATACTTTTGGTCGGTACAATATTGAAAATGGTACAAAAATCGCGATTGCGGCGCCCCCTTCTGGCGGATTTTTTTTTCAAATTCAGGGAGGACCAACTAGCCATAGTCATACACATACACAAAAAATTTGGTTCAATTCGATGCATAACTTCATATACTTTTGGTCGGTACAATATTGAAAATGGCACAAAAATGGCGATTGCAGCGCCCCCTTCCGGCGGAATATTTCAAAACTGAAGGAGGACCTGCTTGCCACAGCCAAAAACATTCACAAAAAATTAGGTCCAATTCTATGCATAACTTCATACACTTTTTGTTGGTAGAATGGCGACATACAGACACACAGACACACAGACACACGGACAGACAGACAGACATTTTGTAAAAACATGTTTTTTGGAATCTCTGACCCCTAAAACGTTCTTCTATTGAAGATAGAAGAAAGTAAAAAGACAGGAAATTTGTTTTCGTAAAAAGTTTACAATACATACACAAAAGGAATTTTTCAGTGCTCCTGTCAGTCTAATTTATGTCCTTACTATTTTTTGCGCAAAACAATTTTAAGTAAGTTAATAAAACCAAATTTCATTTCAACTATTAAATAATTAAAAAAAATAAATTACGAATTAAATCAATTAAAATTGTGAAATTAAATGGGTAGAGAGAACGAATTATCGGCTAGGCTCGTGCCCCACGGGCCCTTATAAGTTGGCAACACTGCATGACATTTATCCGTGGCACACCGATTGAGAATCCCTGCCATAGAGTGTTGTGTAAAGTAATGCATTCCTTAAAGTTTTGTTAGATACAGTGTCAAATCAAGCATGATTCATTACTAGTGTAACAGCATCTAACACATCTAACAACCACAAGTGAATTCAAGTGAAAAATTTTGGAGTGACAATGAAACCCATTGTTTTGGGGGATCTAAATTAGACCATTCAGATTGCACTTAACAAACACATTTATTTAGCATTAGCACTTATCAGTCTGAATTGCTTGTTATCAAGAACGGGAAAGGCCGGATGGTTTTAAATATGAGGTCGTCAAAAACAACAAATGTTCATTACTGATACTAGCGATTCCAATGTACGACTCCTGGGTTACGGTTACAGAATAAAGCCATTTTTACTTTCTTTATCTTTACTAGTGAAAGTATTGCATTCGTCAAATTTTTCAATGTCCGGTTTTCGACTGATTTATACGTTTTAGAAGTTCCTGAACACAATCTGACTATTTTTAGAAAATGTCTGTCTGTGAGTCTCTCTGTATGCGAAACAGATATTTTGGAAGCTCTATCTGAAGAAGTAATGCAAGGAATTTAATGAAAAAAGGTATTTAATTAGTCCTTGAATTAAATAAGTATTGTTTAGTTTTTGGTGCAAATCGCCCAACACGTGGCACTGCTATGTTGGATTTTTCACAATAACCTCAGTAGCTATATCTCAAGAACTAATGCACGGATTTTCATAAAACTTCAGTTTCAGTTAGTCTTCGATATAGCTTGGTGGTTATTAATTTTTCGTGTTATTTTATAAAAAATATTTCTATTCATCCGAACATTCCAAAATTTTTGAAGGGGATAAAAGATGCTGAAAAGAACATTTTTTTATATTAAGAGCTCTGCAAATTATAAACAAAAAACTTTTTTTTTTAATAAAAACTTTAATATCTCTAGGTGTATACATGTTATCCACATAAAAATGAACACAATTTATTACAATAATCCACTTAATCATAATCAGTAATTTGAACGCTTTTGCTACATTAGTTTTTACAAGGTTATTCAAAAGATATTCGTTATTTTTCAATTTGTTGACGGTCTCCTATGAAGTTTCGGAAAACAATCGTTACGGAAATGTATGACCTGCATTATTATGTTAATACACTAACTTTAATATCAGAGTTTCAGGATAATTCCTCATGTATTTTTCTAAATATTTAACAAAATGTCTAAAATTGCAAGTGGCTGCTCACCATTGGCCATATAGTGTATATATTTGTGTATGTATGTAAATAATGAAATCCAGGGGATGTAGTAAGTAACATTTAATATTTCTAAACTATATGATAGAATCAATATTTAGAGTTTAAAATTAAGGGGGATTTGGGGAAACTCTCGTCATTCCTACGCTGACACATTCGGCTATATTTCTTGAGCTCGATAAAAACATCTTCTTCGTATCGCATCTGGAATGATTCTTTGTGATTTTAGACTGTTGCCAGGATACTTGGATAAAAAGTTGTAGTCAGCGAATATACAAACATGAGCTGGGTTTTTATACGTCATTCGTATTCTGTAAGATAGTGCTGACGAAAGCTATTAGTCAGTGAGGTGTTTTGAGAAGATAAAATGACAACTGACACTCGGCCATTCGACAGTGAACGACCTCTCTTCACGTTTGGTCCAAAAGTAAAACAACTAAAAACACACACTAAAAGGTTCAATTTTGGAAAAGAGGTTAAAAAAAAATCCTAAAAAATACTTTTTCTTTACGCTGAGTGGCTATAACTGAATCCAGCTTGGAGAAACAGATAGAATCACCTAGACATAATAATATACATATACATAAAACATTGTAAAACATGAAAATACAGGAAAACAAAATATGTAAATATGGATACATAATACGAATTAACATACACAATAATAAGACATCAATATTGTTGTGATAAAAACACTGTTGAAAAAAAAAATGCTGTTGACCAACTGTAAAACAACAATAATAAAAAACTAGTTGGATGTGCCAATCCCAAAACTTTCTTCTATCTCATACGCACATTTTAATATTAAAAAAAATAGTTACTCATTTTAATAATTTTAATTCAATACGATACCAACTTTGATTTTCATCTTAAATTTCTCCTTCAGTCAAGTAATCGGAGTAAAAACGAATTTCCGTCTCTGCACGAGCCGATGGACGATAGAATGATAGGCAGATTTTTTTTTTTTCAAATTCAGGGAGGACCTACTTGCCTTACCAAAAAATAATCATGTACAAAAAATTTAGTTCAGTTCTAGAATTCACTTCATACACTTTTAGGTGGTGCAATATTGAAAATGGCATGAAATTCACTATTGCAGCGCCCTTTTTCGGTGGATTTTTTTTCAAATTCAGGGAGGACCAACTAGCCATAGTCATACACTTACACAAAAAATTTGGTTCAATTCGATGCATAATTTCATATACTTTTGGTCGGTACAATATTGAAAATGGCACAAAAATCGCGATTCCAGCACCCCTTTCCGGCGGATTTTTTTCAAATTCAGAGTGGACCAACTAGCCATAGCCATACACTTACACAAAAAATTTGGTTCAATTCGATGCATAATTTCATATACTTTTGGTGGATACAATATTGAAAATGGCACAAAAATCGCGATTGCAGCGCCCCCTTCCGGCGGAATATTTCAAAACTGAAGGAGGATCTGCTTGCCACAGCCAAAAACATTCACAAAAAATTTGGTTCAATTCTATGCATAACTTCATACACTTTTTGATGGTAGAATGGCGACATACGGACACACACACACATGGAGAGACAGACATTTTGTAAAAACATGTTTTTTGGAATCTCAAACCCCTAAAACGTGTAAATCTGTCGAAAACCGGAAGTCGAAAAAATTTTGATTACAGTACTTTCTTCCATTGAAGATAGAAGAAAGTAATAATAAAATATTGATAACCAAGATAAATAAGATACATTAATGATCGATGATTAATGTTTATTGCTGCAATAAATGAAATCAAATACTGTCCATATTCACAAAAAAGTTACAAAAAAGTCAAAAGTCAATAAAGTCTGTAAATGTCCAAGCGACGCAACATAAAAAATACGTGTTGCGTATATAGTAAAATTGGCAAAGCACAAAAAATAACGAACTACTTTGCATACCGGAAATAGAAACAAACAACAACAACAACAACAAAAAAGTTTAATACAAAACTTAAAAAAAAAAAAAAAAAAAATTACATAGCTTGCATTTTTAGAGAAAAGGTGTTAAACAGTCATCTTTGAATTTGGACTTATGTAAAAAAAAAACAGTTATAATTCAGTTGTGTCGCATGCATGAAAAAAAAATAATAAAAATAATTTTGCAGTGGTTAACAGCCATAACCGTAAAGCTGCCGTACTGTCATAGCTGTCATTTTTTCTTCACACCAAAATCGTAACACTTTTCACTAATTCAGAAAAAAGCAGATGTAATATTTAATAAAGTATTCAAAAATTCCATTTAAGAAACGTTTAGCATGCAAATATGCAACTAAAATAATAATAATAATAATAATAAAAGTAGGTAGGCTGAAATGTTTTATGCACAAAACTAATTTCGATTAATTTTCACAAGTAGGAAATAATTATAAGATTTCTCAAGTGTTAAGTATACACGATGCACAAATACAAAGCAAAATCCTGCAACGACTCGGGCAAAACTCGATTGTACACCAAATCTGACTCAATTCGTGATTTGAGTTGTTTAAGGTTCGAAATTGACCTGATTTCGAAAGAATGTCAAGAAAATGTCAAGTATTTTTCAATTGAAAATCAACAGTACTAATGAGTGCTTATATGTTCCCCTTTGTATGAAAAATATTAAATTGGTTTCAAAGATTTTATTGATACTAAGGATTTAGTTTATATTAAAAATTTAATTGTATGCTACTTTTCCGAAAGCTTATTAAAATATGGATTAACTGTCTTCCACTTCGGGTTCGAGCCGGATTCGTATTTGAATATTTTGGGTTCAGGGCCAGGCTGTACCCGATCCGCGGAGGATTCTAATACCAAGTCTCTTTTTAAAACTTTAAGCTTTTAATAGCCACATCTGACATTCCTTCGTATACGAGACAGCCCCTAATTAACAATTGTCAAATGAAATCATGGCTTTGTGCCACAAGTAAGTTCAACTTCATTTGAATAAAGGGATTTTTTGAAAGGTAACAACCTTTGCCTTTCTATTTGCATGTCGAGTTCAGTTACTAATTAGCCCTTTTTTAACTTGACATTATCGCAAAGATACTATATTTTAAATTATAATAGCAACAAACTATCATTTCTAGAAAGATAAAGTCCCTAAACTTTTTAATCAGACGTGATAAGGATAATAGTAATAATTCTTCGTAATGTTCGATCTTCTTTGCTGTAGAGGACCTCACTAACTAATTTTTTTTAGTCTTTTGAACAGATTTGTGGATTTTTTTTTTTAAAAAGGTTGCGTCAATTTTTTGTACGTGATATATAAAAATTCTGCTCCTGTTGATCAAAGTTGAAGTTAGTCATGGGTCGCATGGTTCTGAGATCGTGTTGATAGGTCATATGTATTAAAGACAATTAAATAACGGGATGCTACCTTCTAAAATGGGATTTAAAAACAGAAACATTTATCTTTCATTGTATGAAGTTCATGAGAACTAAAAAACTAAACAATATCTAAAGCACAATGCGTGTAATTAATTCTGTAATAAATTCTATAATCTAGTCAATGGATTACTTAGCAATATTTCCAAAATAATCAATGACTATGAATGAAACTCAAACAATGTAACAGTTAAAGCAAATAACTTTAGAATATAGAAAAAATAATTCAAACTTTCTATTTCTAAGTTGACAAAATTTTAGTAATTAACATTATAATAAATAGATTTTAATAATCTTGTAGGAGGAAGGAGAGGGGGGGGGTGTTTTTTGATACTGATATCATGTTTGATCCAGTCAAAATTTACGGCAATAACAGCCAATGAAATGTTTGGAAAACTGAAGATGAAAAAGCCTTTTCCCGTACAGCCAGTGGAAAATTTGTAAAATGAAAAAAAAAGCGGTACATGTGTTGCTGGAAATCACACGAATGGTAGATGATTTTTGTCGCTTGGAATTTTTGCGTGTAATAGCAGTTTAACATTTTAAAGAAGGCTTATGCATAAGATTTCCCCTATGACACTATAGTCCAAGAGCTGACCGCACAAAACCCTAAGTCATCGAGCACAAGGAAAAAATCCTTTATTTTATGGAAGAGTAATAATAGAGGAAGCTAATGATCCATGTCTGCCGGAAGCGAAGTGGTGCATAAGCCAACAATTGATACCCCTAGTGGATGATTCGTATATTTAGCATTCTGTTTGCCGCACGATCAAAAGTAGGGAAACATAGAAAACTGGGTGCACGAAAACACAATGCTGATCCTCTTCCATAAAATAGAGAATTTTTTCTTGTGTTCGATGACTTAGGGTGTTGTGCGGTCGGCTCTTGGACTATTAGGTAAAGCTGCTGTCAGATTCCAAACTTTTCGAGCAACAAACTTTTCAGCCGATTTTAACCCCAACTTTTTTCTGTTCAAAAGGAGAAAAAAGGTTACAATTGCTGTGGCTAAAGACGGAGGAAAACCAGTACTACTAGTCGCAGCCTTTAATATTTATAGCATATTCGTATCAATCGCTTATCTCTGATTAGTTGAAAGGTTGAAAGTTGGAGGAAAATGTCGCGGCTAGCGGAGACTTTTTTAGAACTGGGAAAAAAAGTTGGGGGATATTGTTGTTTGCTATCACACTGGGTGTTGAGACAATATTTCGCGAAAAGTTGAAAGAAAAGTGTTGGCTCAAAAATTGCTTGAAAAGTTGGTGAATCTGATAGCAGCGTAATAAGTCCAATAATAATAATAATAATAATAATAATAATAATAATAATAATAAAAATAATAATAATAATGATAATAATAATAATAAACTTTATCATTATTTCGAGATTCATAAATTATTTCAAATTTTAGAAAGCTTTATGCAATTCACACACTTGTCACATGCGACAGAAAAACTTTTGGTAGGAAAATTTTATTCAGCTTCTCGTTTTGTGTCTTATATTTGCTCTACCTCCATATTTCACGTTCCTTTAAATGACATCTTACGCGAAAATTTACCTGTGACGTATCTCTTCTCTTCTCTTTCTTTTTTATACTTTTTCGCATTTTTTAAAAATTTATTACAACAAATGATTTTAATTATGTTTTTAAATATACCAAGTTAAAGAGTAATAGAGAAACGTAAAAAATATGGAATATTAAAATTTAAAATTTGAGTTTCTACCCGTTTTTCTTCTTTCTTCTTTGTTTATTTTTCAAAATGAAAGAATGTAATTCTATTCTTTTGTTTTCCAAAATGTCCTTGCCTTTTTTTAAAAAGTAATTAAAACTTGTCTTGTGTATCAATTTCAGATATGTGCATGTGTGGGAATTTCATTCCCCCCCCCCCCCTTACGAAAGTTCTTATTTTCATTATTTCTTACAAGGAAGGTCTCTGTACTGTTTATACTCAAAATATTTTGACAAAAAAAAAAAAAAAAAAAAAAAAAAAATACTAATTAAACTACTTATGTATGTAATAAAGGATCAGTTAAATTTAATGGCGGAAATACAGAAGAAAGTCTGTAAAAAATAAAATACTTTCGAATATTTGGCGTGAAAAGACGCAAATGTCCCGTGATTTGGCTTTTCTTCATCAAAAGCAAACGATTTTAAAGTAACTGAAAATGGTTTATTAATTGATTTTTAGAATGCGTGTAAATAGTATTTATTAATAAATTTAAACTTAAACTGAGAGTTATATACATATATTGTATTACATATATATATTCCTTGTTGCTGCATTCGTTTTATTTATAACTGAAGAAAATATTTTCATATAAAAATTTCTTAATGAAAAAAATATTTTCATTCATTTAAGCCCGTTCATTTGTTTTTTTTAAAAGGCCAATTTTAAAAAGTCGCTCCTATAACAACGAAATTGAATCGGTAATGCTCAATTGGACTTAATATTAAGCTTCAAACAATTTCAGTTAATTAAAATTTTGAATTTCGTTTTGAATCGTAATTTTTTATAGTTAAATTTCAATTTAAATACATATAAATACCGATATGACAAAATTATAGTCAAAACAAACTAAAACTTTCAAAATTAAAGTTATTTACATTAAATTTATTTAAACAAGCTCAACGCTCAACATGAAACTTTTTTTCCTTAAAGTGTATTTGACATAAAAAAACTGTTTTTTTTTTTAATTGTATTCCATCGCCAACCGATGAAAAATCGCCAAATAACGATTTTTTTTAAATAAATAAATACACAATCAAGTTTCGGCTAAATTTTTTTTATAAACGTATATACCCTCATGAGAAGAACATTCAGTAATTTTTTCAGATTTTTCGGAGTATAACGTATGGAAATTTTCGCTTTGGATAGCAGAGATTAATTCGAATGCAGGCCGTTTTTTACTCTTTCGATTTTGGTTGGAGATATTTTTTTAGGAGGATGCTTTTGTTTTCCAAATTGGTTTCGAAAACGAAAGCGTCCTCATGAAAAATATCTGTAAACAAAATCCAAAAAGTAAAAAACAGTTTGCATACAGATTGATCTCAGCTATCCAATGCAAATATATATAAATATATTTCTATATTAAAATGCAAGATATCTTTATAAATTTCTTCCATAGTATTAGTATTAGCGAACGTGTCTTTTTATTTAAGTGAAGTAACCTCTTCATTATTCATAGTTACATAGAAAAAGTTACATTTTACTTTTTCGAAATCATCAGAGATAATATATATATATATTTATATATATATATATATGTTGCGGCCAATACCTGGAGCCTAGCCAATTCTAGAACTGGCTAAGCTTCCTGGCCAAAACCCGAAATACATGAAATGAATAGCATATTTCGGATTTTGGCCGGCCAATTCGCGAACTGGCCGGGAAGCCTTGGCCAACACCCGAACTATGATGCATAGGTACCAATTTTTTTTGTAATTGAGATAATGTAACATTTAAATGCACAGTAAAAAAGATTCCCATTGATTATATTGAAACGAAATATTTTTGTGTACCCAACTAAATTAACCAAAAATAGTACACAATTCCCTTTTAATACCGAAATTAATTGATAAACCAAATAAGATGACAATTACAAGTTAATCGGAACCTTTACTCGAGTTAGAGAACGGATAGGCTGATGGCTAGACTATTTGAATGCATAGACATTTTCAACAATGTTATAAAGAATTAAGTCGAGTGCATATATTTATTTTGCAAATTGACCAATCGCATCTGGCCAGTTTGCGAATTGTCCAATCGCATCTGGTCAGTTCTAGAATTGGCCAATTTCGGGTTTTGGCCGCAACATATATATATATATAGTTACTTAAAATCCAATTTTCAGAAAAAACCAGTGGGTCTCCTCTGTCTGCCTCGTTGGCACCCATGTCCTCACTTTTAGATGTGAGGCTATGCGACAAGGCCAGAAATAGAAAATGAATATAATTTAATAAATAAACTCATCATACTCCAAGATACATAAATTACTTTCACGCTCCAGAAGTCGCCATGCAATTTATACACTTGTCATATGCAACGGAAAAACTTTCTGGAAGCTTATTTTTAGTCTTAGCTTCTGAGTTTGGATTTTATATTCACCTCCCCCCATGCTGCACAAGTTTCTAAACGAGATCTTACATGAAGCACATCTTTTTTTTTTTTCTTATTCTCTTTTCATCACAAGGTACGCCGCTAATGATATATTTTCAGTTTCTCAACTCGATGCCCGCTGAGTTTATGCCGCTCAGTCAGAGATCGTCTACACAGATAAGAGGGAACTTTTCCTTGATTACTTTCTGAATTTCCAACACTTCTTCTTGAAATCAAAAACCGATATCCTGAAAGAGAATTTTTCTTGGGCGTACTGAGCAGCAACACTCGTCAGAAGCGTTTTCTTCATTTTAATTTTAATTATGAGAAATGAACTTTAAATGACCTAATAGTCCAAAAGCCGACAACACAAAAACCTTTGTCATTGAGCACAAGAAGAAAACCTTTATCTTATGGGAGAGTAGAAATAGGGGAATCTAATGATCCATGTCTGCCGGAAATGAAGTGGTGCATAAGCCAAAAATTAATACCACTAGTGGTTCACACTTAGGAACATCATTGTGCTTGTCCTACAAACAAAGGTATAAAAGCAGTTAAACTGGGAGCAGGAAAACACAATGTTACACCTACGAGTGAGTCACTAATATTATTAATTTTTGGCTTATGCACCACTTCACTTTCAGCAGACATGGATCATTAGATTGCCCTATTTCTACTCTTCCAGAAAATAAAGGTTTTTCCTTGCGCTCAATGACAAAGGTTTTTGTGCAGTCAGCTCTTGGACTATAAAGTCTTGTGTGCACGTCTCTTAATGCTACTGGTCGCTCACTTTCCGAAGTCCGCTCCGCAAAGTCTATGGGCGTTTGATGCATTCTTATATTTAAAACATCTCTTCAAGAAATTAGCATCTTTAACGTCTGTATTTTACACAAACTTCTTAAAAGATACCTCTTTTTTTCTTAGTTTTCAAAATATTTCTGAAATCTATGCTTAGTTTTATATGAAATGTTAAAATTTTACTTCCGATTCGTCAGTTTTTAACGCATAAAATATTAAATTAAACACAGACTTTAGAAATATTTTGAAAACTAAAAAAAAAAAAAAAAGTGAATTAAGAACAGAACACCGAAAAAACAAGTTAAAAATATTAATTTTCTGAGGAGATATTTTTTGTATAATGAAGCATCAAAAGACTTTACATTACGGAGGGAAATTCGGAAAGAGAGTGACCAGCAGCCTTAACATGTTTCCTGTACTGTAACTACAAAAATTTAAATGCAAAAATTTATATTTTCCATTTATTTGGATTTTTTACAGAGCTAGGGTTTTATTTAACCCTCTAATTTCCGTGGTAGAATACGTTCTGGAAAATCCGTATTTCTGAGAATCTGAATTCATACCAGAAAATTTCTGTATGTATCTATGCGGCATTTAATGGCGGAATCTGTTATTAAATTAAACAAGTATTTCTATTTGAAATTTATGCTATGAATTTGAAAAATCCGAATAAAAGAATTCACTAAACTGTAAATACATGCGTTGGCTTTAAACTAACAAATGAACATTAGAGGATTAAGGCGTGGTTATTAGAAAAAATATCCTTATTTACTGAACAAATAAACATTTTCTGGCTAACTTTTAAAATTTAAAACATGAAATTCGCCTACGCGGGCGGTTATTAAAATGATTTGTAATCAAGCAGTTTTTTTTTCAATTTTCGGCAAATAAATTATTTTTTCAGTTTTGAGATTTTCGTATCCTGTCGGCAGTTGTTTTTCTTTCCCCTGCTGCCTAGATCAGAAATTATATTCAAAACGCCAATTTTAACAGCGTTACCTTCTGCTCTTATCGAAAAATGGGTATATAAAAGGCTTCCAAAAGTTAGAGATAAAAAAGTATTATCATCATAAATCCCTGCAAGTAGGCGGCTACAGAAAGGCCAATATTACCACATGAGAAAACCGGATCACAAGAAATTAAACTTTCATCGTTTAAAAAACAATTTTTAAATGATGAAGTTGATTTAGCAGCCCAAGAGGGTAGTTTCTATTGGAAATATTCGCAACCATCAAAATGTTTTTGTAGCACCATATCATAAAGTGGTAAATTATTAGTGTGTGAGAACCCCGCCTAACAAATTTTTTATTTCACAAAAAAGAACCGCCACGATAATCAGGACATAAAAACTTTTTCCTCTCCCTTTTGTTTTAATGTATATGTGTCTTTATAAAAGCAAGCTAATGAATATCTTCCACTGAATGAAATTAATGTTAAAGCATGCTCTAACCTACCCTTTTTTCCTTATCCCTGTAAATGTACTTTGATTTTGGTCCTATTTCTTCATCGGTCATGTATAAATGTATCAACTGTACGGGAAGGATACTTTTCTCTCCCAGAATATTTTAAACATTATGTTATAATCAAGACAGCATAAAAATTTATTATAAATAAGAAATATGCTTGAGTTTATCGAAGACGGTCTCCACATGCAACATAATACACATAGATTTAATAATCAACTTTCTTATATTTACACTTTAAGTTTTATTGTGAAATAATCACCCAGAAAAAGGAATTGATTAAAACTATAAAAAACATGTCTTGTTGAGTACATTTTGGTTGTTTTAAGCGAAATTTTTAGTTAAAGTAAAATATCGGTTTTGTTGCTCAGGCAAAAAAATATTGTTAACACTCTTATAAAATTTTAAGAAATTTTAATCAATTTTATTTGAGTCGTAATAAAGGTCTTGTATTTTCAATTTGTATTTCGAACAAAATTTTGTTGTTTTAGCAAAATTTAAATTGATGTGCAGTAGCCACAATTCTCGCATGTAATTTTGTTAATTGATAGCTATAGAGGATTAACATACTTTTTGGATAATAAAAGCTTTTCAAATTGAGACGGATTAATGACGTTATTATTACCTTATTATGCATTTCGGGGGTAAATTGTAGACAAAAATTACAAAAAAAAAAAAAAAAAAAAAAAAAAAAATCAACAATAATTTTTTTTTTTTTTGTTTATTCAAACAAAATTTTCATTGACTGATATTTAAACGAAAAGATTTGTTGGATCAAACAAATTTTTGTTGATTCAACAAAACTTTTTTCTGTGTGTACATTGATTTCAACCCATGGATAAGCAGCCCAGAATGTGATTCGTATCTCCCGTTATTTGGATTACAGATAAGAGAAATTTCCATACTTTATCTTACTGATAAATTATAATTAAATATATATATAAATCGAGGCTCCTCTAAAAATATACAGCGAGATTATAATTAAAGTTACGATTTCAAAAATAGATAATTTTAAAACTACTGGTCAGAATGACTTGATATTTTAGCAGAACAATCGACAGGCAATGGAAACAAACAGTTCCGAAATGTGCCGATAAAGGGCGTTGTCAAGGTTCACATTGTCTATAGATATGCAAATTGTACGTGACATGCACACCGCAGACATAGTTGCTAAAAATACGGAGTACCAGCTCTTTACCTGAATGCTTCATCATGACACTGACTATGAAGGATACCGTTCTGCTCTTGAAGCTTTCTATAAGAACGATGACTGTGTACGTACAACTATCAAGAAGTTTCGAACATTAAAATTCACAAAAAGAAGTCCAATAACCGCAAATGGTTTGCGAAAAACGATTGCTGTATTCGAAGAAACAGGTTCGTTTGATGTTAAACGAGTTAGGGAAAGAAAATTAGTTTCGGCTGCGGCAGTTTGAAAATGGGGCTACAGCATCACAAGAACAAAGTAACAGTGATGCTGGAATCAGCAGTGCCCGAGTAATTAACTGAATGCTGGATATGCCGAAACGCGCGTTGCGCACAGTCCTACGGAACAATGGAACATCTTGTGCTGTTATCCGTACAAGATAGCTCATGTGCAGGAGTTACTATCTGCTGACGCGGAAACACGTCAGTCAAAAGATTGACGTGTTGTAATTGTAATGAAGAATCATTACAATTTCTGGCCGGATGGAAGTGGACAACAGATGGCCATGGAAAATTCCGTGGTCAGACGAAACCCACTTACATTTGCAAGGTTCTGTAAATATGCAATATTGCAGGATATGGGCGACCGAGAATCCGTCCCAATTACAGCCATTACCTCTTCAGCCGCCATTTTGTAACAACGCTACGTTCTCTCAACTTCAACTAGTGTGATTCTGACTTTGGTGGTACTTGAAGAACAGATGGATTCAGACGGATTATTTACAACAGACGGATTCAGAATGTCATCGACTTGGAGGCAAGCATCATACACCATACCCATTGCATCAGTACAGATACCCTCCGATTTGTTGTGGAGCATGCCATTATGTGCTTCCAATTATTAGCGGAATAAGGCAAAAGGCAATCGAACAACTTATGCTTTAATCATCTATAAGGTGTTTGTTCCATGAAGCTTTTTTTTTCAATTATCGTTGTTGAAAAAAAAAGATTGCCGTTGTAAACACGTATTATTGTCTTTTCGCTAATAAATTTTTAGAAAATCCCTGAACGCTATTTTTTTCCGTTTGGCTAGCAACATTCTTGTGTTTTACAAATACATTTTTGGTTTTTACCCTGACATTACCTTGACAGCACCATCTATCGTCACATTTTGGAACTATTTTTTTCCTTTGTCAAACAAAATTCCATTGCCTTCCCAGCTAAAAATGAACTGCAGTTTTTTTTATAGAAGTGAAGAGTTTTTGAAGTTTTTCTACCGTTGACAATAGATTTTCTATAGTGCAATCTCGACTCTGAAAATACTTCAGTTTTTTTGTGGCTAGAGTTTGGTGTTTTTGTAGTTATTTATTTCAAATATTACGTGAGTTATAAACGGCAAAAATTCTGTAGTTTTTGTAAAGTCCTTCTATAATCATAAATTTGTGAGAAAAAAAACTTGATATTTCCAGTTAACCGTAATTTTCCTTAATCGGAGAAAAATAATTATATTTTCGAAATCGAAGCAGGGACCTCCTTAACGATATTTTTTTAACTCCTGTTTTTTTTTTTTTTTTTTTTTTTTTTTTTTTTTTTGTAACTTGACAATTATAAATTTTACTAAATTAAAAAAAATGATTAAATTTTAAAATTTAGGCAGGAGAAATATCTATCCCATATGCTTCCTTCATTCTAACGTAAAATCCTTAGTTCTTTTTTAACCTTCCGTCTACCAGACAAAACACCCATTTATTTACGGCAACACCTAATTTTAATTCCAAACTTGCAAACGGCACCAGTAATATTTTAATATAATTTTGCTTTTACAATGAAAGCTTAAATTAAGGAATTCGTAATATCTAGACAAGTCCTTTATAAATTCCGGTGTCAATCGACAATTTCTCATTTTACCATCGACACCAGAAATATTGCTGTCGGGTCCAATGGACCCGTCTGGTAGACGGAAGGTTAATTATAAGATAAAGAAAATAAAGTTAAAATTTAAATTTAAGGGAGGAACAATGGTTCTCACCAAATGCCTCCTTCCCCTAACAGAAAATTCTTTGTTTCTTCAAATTATTCTAAATAAATTTTATTTTTTCAAAAGCTGAAAAGAAAAATTAAATTTTTATTAACATTTTAAAAGACAGGGAGGGGCAATATGAACTTCTCATCTCACCATTTCGCCCTTTTAATAGAAAATTTCTTAATTTTTTTTTAATTCTAAGTTATTTGAAAAGCAGAAATTTTTCTACGTTTTTAAAAATAGAAGAAAAGAAAGAATAATTAAATTTTAAAATATAGGAAGGGACAAGCTCTCTTCTACCTTTTTAGCAACAAAGAATATTCCTATTTCCTCTTTCATTTTAAGCTAATAGAGTAAAGATTAAATTTTACTGTGTTTTTCAAAAATGGGGAACAAAAATTAGTTTTATTTCAAAATTAAGGGAGGGGCAATGGCTAACCTATGCTACCTTCCCCTAACAGAAAATTCTTATTTTTTCTTATTTTAAGTTACTCGAAAAGAATAAATCATGTTTTTGTACATCGGATTAAAAAATAAATAAATTACTAATTAAATTTCAAAACCCAGGAAGGGGTGATGTGTCTCACCCCCCCCCCCCCCCCTTTACTGAAATGTTTTTATTTCTTTTCTGTTTAAGTTTTTAATTTACTCTAAAAATTTACATTATGTTTTTGAAAGTAAGAGACAAGGAAATTTTAATTAATTAAATTTTTAAAATCCAGGGCGGGACAATAGATCTCCCTTGCTTCCTGCCTCCCCCCCCCCCCCCATCTTCATAACTGAACAATTTTATTTCCTCTTTTATTTTAAATTACTCGGAAAAAATTGTGTTGTTCAAAATCGAAGAAAAAGAAAATTTAAAAATCAAGGGAGGGACAGTGGCTTTCCATTCTTTTTCATGGCGCCCATAATTCGAGCTTAAAAATACAGGGTGGGTTTATTCCTTACTCATTGCATAAATTGTCCTCATTCCATATGGGACATGACTTCCATTTTTCCACGTTTATTTCATAAAAAGCAAGATTAACACCAAAAGAATAATATACTTTTCTTTTTTTATTTATTAAGAATTCTTATGATTTCTTTTTCAAGCCCTTACAGTGCATTTCTGACTCCATGGTCTGTTTCCCCTGGAATAGACGTGCAACTCAACTTTCGGACCGGTTTATTTACTTGCAAATCCATCAACGCGCGGCGCCGGTGTCACCACGTTGTAATCTGAGATCGTAGAAATAGTTTAATTAGTTTATTTGCGAAGATAATTTGTTCTGTTTATTGAAATTAATTTAGAAGACGTGATTAATATTTTTGTAAACTAAATTAAATAATATTATTAAATATGGAAGACGTAGTGCATTTGAATTAAAGTTCGATTTAGTAGCATGCTTGCCTTTACCTGATGCTTTTAAAAATTGAGCGTTATTGAGAAATAAAATGTCTTTTTTAGGCAACCTTTCGTTTGGTGTTCTCTTCACCAAACGTGCCAGGGTAGCTAATATAAAAATAAAAATACTGAAGTGGAAGAAAAAAGAATCCACTTTGTTTAGAAAAAAAAAAAAAAAAAAAAAAAAAAATCCTATAAATATGTTTATCTAAAGTGTTATCCATTTTATTATTATATTTTTTTTACATGATTTAGTACTTTACTGTTCATAGTAATAATTAAAAATGTTTTATTTTAGATTTGAAGTTGGTCCAATCATTATAATCTTAAGAATGTTTTTTATTAATGTTTTCTATTTCTATTTAATGTTCAGTTATATAAAAAGTCAATACTAAACTAAAAAAATTAATTTTCATATTATAAATAAGTCTACAATAAATGCCATGGATTAGCATTTTATTGGTAAGTAACTTTTCTTTTTAGGAATCGAACAAATTGTGTGATTATAAAAAAGACTACCATGTGTATTACCATGTATATGCTGATTTTCTTACATGAAATGCAATATATTTCTGCAGAACATAAATTTCTTTTAAGATAACATGGTAAACTGCATATATGAAAAATTTTTCATTTATTTCTATCTATAAATTCGTCAAGCAACAGCGGACTATTTTCTTCAAAGAATGGCGAGCGATAGTGTGATTTCTGTGAAAGGATTACAAAAAAAAACCTTTAATTTTTGTTAAAGGATCACAAAAAACAGGCAGAACGATTGAAGGGGGGGGGGGGAATGCAGTTTTTGTGAACAGCAGAAAAATACTCTAATTTAGTGTTTTTGCAGAAAAATATTCTAATTTTGTCAAAGAGTAGCAAAAAATACACAAATTTTTTCGAAAGATTGTGTGAAAATGCATGAATTATGTCGCAAGATCAAGGAAAATATGCAAATTTTGTTGAAATATTGCAGAAAAATCAAGAATTTTGGTGGAAAAATCGACAAAAATATACAAAATTTGTCGGGAGATTGAAAGATAATTTTGACAAAAATCGAGGAAGATGATTCATTTCGTAGAAAGATCGCACAAATTATAGAAATTTCGTCAAAAGATAGTACGAAACAGACTTGTTTAAAACCAAAAACTTTTTACGCACGTTACATTGGGTCAAAAACTTTCTGCAAATTAATTTAACATTTAATAAAATTATGCATTATATTATGAAATTTCCTTTTATTATGCAATTCATGGGTATAATTCAAGATTTTTGCACGATTTTTGCACATAATTTGTGTTTTTCATGCAATTCATGAACGTAATTTGCATTTTTTAAAGCAATTAATGGATATAATTCACTCTTTTATGCGATTCATGGATGTAATTTGCGTTTTTTAAGCAATCAATAGACAAAATTAGTGTTTTTTGAGTGTTCTGTTGACCAAATTTATGTTTTTTGAGCGATTCATGAACCGCAATTCGCGTTTTTATGCAAATCATCTATATATTTTGCATTTCTTATGCAATTTATCAACATAATTCACTATATTTATGCAATTTATGGGTATAATTTGCATTCTTTGAGATTTCAGTTGACAACATTCGCGTTTTTTTGAACGATTTAAGACATAAAGGTAATTTGTGATTCATGGATGTTATTTGTGTTTTTTTATGCGATTCACGGACGTAATTTGCGTTTTTCAGCAATTCATAGATATAATTCACATTTTTAGAGCGATTCATAGATGAAATTCACATTTTTTACGCGATTCATGGATGTAATTCACGTTTTTTGAGTAATTCATGGGCATAATTCTAATTTTTCCAGTGCTTCATAAGTGTAATTCGCATTTTTTATGTAATTTATGCACATAATTTGCGTTTTTTGAGTGATTCATGGACAAAATTCATGTCAACAAAATTCTCGGTTTTTTTAATTAACGATTCATGAACCCCAGCAGCATAAATTTTTTCTGCAGTCTGCAACGCAAATAAAAACTTAAACTGTCTTCAGACCAATTCCTCTCATTACATCCACTCAAACCTCAAAAGTATTTGTGATAGACGTAAAAGAAAAGTATTCTTTTAAAAAGAAGTTGCCTTTGTTCTCAGAATTTTTACCACCTCATACATTGTCCGAAAGAGGGGGAGGGGTCTCCCCTTTGACAAAATTGCGGGTTTTTCACGATCTTTTGAAGCAATGTCATTTTTTGCGATCTTTGGACAAAATTACTTTTTTTGCACTCTTTTGACAAAATTTGCCATTTTTTATGATCTTTTGTCGAAAGCTGTTTTTTTCACGATCTTTTAAAAAAATTTGATTTTTTTTCGTCATATTTTGAAGAAATTTGCCGATTTATCGTGATCTTTTGACGAAAATTGCCGTTTTGTCGCGATTTCTTGGAGAAATTTGCCGTTTTTCACGGTCTCTTGAAGAAATTTGCCATTTTTTCGCGATAACAATGTTGCTTCATGATCTTTTCACGAAAACTGCCATTTTTTTCGTGAACTTTTGAAATTTTCCATTTTTTGCGTTTTTTGAAGAAATTTGCCGTTTTTGTGATCTTTTGATGAAATTTGGCGTTTTTTCTTTATCTTTTGAGGAAATTCGCCGCTTTTTGCGATGTTTTGAAGAAACTCGTCGATTTTTTTTGCGATCTTTTTGAAGAAATTTTTTGAACAAAATTGATTTCTTTTCGAAGACTATTTGTCGAAAATCACGATACAAAACATCGCAAATTTTGGATAAGGTCCAAAATTTTTTAATTTTTGCTAAATTTTTAACAGTTGAAAAACAGTCTGCAGACCCTCTCAAGAATCTGCGACGTATGTCGCAGCATTGCGCCGATTCTGCTCTCGGGTCATGAACGTAATTCACGTTTTTATGCAATTCATGGGAGTAATTCGTTATTTTTGTACTATTTGTGGGCGTATTTTGCACCTTTTTCAGCTTTTTTTCTGACGAAATTCATGTTTTTTGAGTGATTTATGGACATAATTCGTGTTTTTTAGCTATTTATTGGCATTATTCGCTTTTTTAATGTGATTTATGAGCATAATTCATGTTTTTTTGTGATTAATGGACATAATTTGTGTTATTTTATGCGACTCATGGACGTAATTTGCATTTTTTGAGCAATTCGTGGGCAAAATTTGCATTTTTGAGCAAGTAATAGATGTAATTCGCCTTTTTTACAAAATTCATGCACGAAATTCTTGTGTTTGATTTATAAATTTTGTCAAAAAATCAGGAAAATACAAGAAAATTGATGAAAATCGAGCAAAAAATATGTATTTTGTAGAAAGATTCCATAAAATATGTGACTTTTGTAGGAAAATCACAAATTTTATCAAAAAGTCGGGGAAATATGTGAAATATCATGGAAAATACTCAAATTTTGTCGAAAAATTGTGAATTTTCATAAAAAATCAAGGAAAATTTTGTCAAAATATCACAGAAAATATACAAATCTTGTCGAAAAATCTGAAAATCTGAGAATTTTGATAAAAATCGAGAAAAATAGGTGTATTTTGTCTAAAAATCATTAAAATTCACTAATTTTTTCGAAAAATCAGGGAAATGCAGATTTTCTCGAAATATCGCAGAAAATATGCAAATTTTTGCAAAAGATTGCAGAAAAATTGAGATTTTTGACGAAAGATCAAAGAAAATATGTGAATTTTGTTGAAAGATCAGAAAATACGAAAATTTTGATAAAAACTGAGGAAAATAGACGTATTTTGTAGAAAAATCGGAAAAAATTTGTGAATTTGGTCAAAAAGTTGGTTAAATGTGTGAACTTTTTCAAAAGATCACAGAAAATATGCTAATTTTCTTTAAAGATTGTGGCAATATGATAATTTTTATAAAATATCACAGAAAATATGCGAATTTTGACGAAAGGTGGCAGTAAAATATGCTCAACCGTTCTCAAAAAAGGCACTCTTGCATCACTTTTATATGTATAATTTAAAGACACTTTCACTGTTATTAAATAATTTTCTAATCTGCTACTAGAAAAGGTAATGAATTGAACAGCCACGTCAATAATGACAACAAGACTCAAGTAAACATTCTGAAAAATGACCTTTCCAAAATGCAATTCATCATGCCGTTTTGAAACGTAGGGGTATAACGTGTGGTCTGTTAAATATACAAATGCAAACTGTTGCAATATCCTTGTGAACTTAACTGGGTATTTTGTCTGTATAGAGGGCTATAATTTAAGTATCAAAATAGTCACCAGGCATAAAAAGTGAAGCAGTCAGTTCAGAACTGTTGAGGACAGTCACATGAATTTATAAGTTTTTATTTTGTAGATTGGATAGTAAATTGTGCATGTATATGGCAAACCACATTAATGTGAATCTCACAGTTTTAAATTTCTGTGTTTTCAGTAATTAACCATTTCAGGGCCGAAACTAGAAGGGAGCACATGCCCCGGGTGCCATCAGAACAGGTGACGTTATGCCAAATTAAGATTTTGTTTGGTGTGATTGATATAAAAAATGCATATATGTGGGAAATGGGGGCACCAAAATCCATGTTTACCCCAGGTGCAAAAAAGGCTAGTTTCGGTGCTGAACCATTTAAACGCCAATATTCCCAACTGGGAGCGTTCCATTATTTGTAATACATAACATATATTTTCCAACATAATAACAATAATAATAATGTCCTTATTTTTCCTTTAAAATATGAGGTTGATTTCAACTTTTGAAAAAACAAAGAAACATAGGTTTAAGCATTTATCACAGATGTATATGGAAAAATGTAAATTCATTATTTTGCATAAAAAATATGGTACTACTTGGTTATCCCATCGACCTAAAAACTACTACCAAACTTTAAATGCTAATAATGGATGATCATGAATGTCAAATTCAATAACATTAAATATGATCCACAATTAAGTGATTTTTATTTTAACTTTTTATTTGGTTTTTATTAATATTCTACTAATTAGTTGTTTTTTCATTATTTAAAATAAAAATTATGTCAATAGAATAGTATAATTTGGCTATTAGTTTGGCGATTTGTATAATTTGACGAAACTGGTTGATGGGATAACCAAGTAGTACTGAATATATTAATTTGTTTTTATCGTTTTCTCTATGTTACTTACATTTGACCGCTAGGAATTTTAATGTTTTTGCAATTTGAGAAAAAACTCAAGAACATCATGTCATCATACAATAGCATAGAACAGAAAATAACTTGTTACATTTGTATAGGCTGTTAATAATCATGTTCCAAAATGCGAAGACTAAAATGGAAACAGCAAAAAAATCTGTAGATTTTTTTTTGTTATTTTAAAAATTTGTATGCATAATTACACGCATTTGTCTTTAACACTGGGTCTATGAGCGACAACAACAGTTTTAAAGTATTGATTTATGTTTATTTTGCTTGTAGTTTTTAATTTAAAATAAGCATAACAAACAATGTTTTATGTGTTAAAAATGTTTTGCAATTGTTTCATTCTAAAAGTTAAAAAATTTAAACTATAAATTTAGATTTTTTAAAAGATGCCTCTTGACATTGGTAGAAATAGTGTTAAAAGGATATGTGCAATGTGGCGGAATTTGTGTATAATTATTTTCAAAGTCACCAGTAAAACTAATGCATATTGTATGTAGTAAACTGGATTTTATTAATAAAGTTGGGAATAAACGTATCTATAAAATCCAGTTTTATAGATCACAATGCTCTTTTAAATGCTATGTGGGTGTGATGCATAATGAATTAAGTTGCAAAATTTGAAAAAAGAAAATAATGGTCATCAAATAGGATAAAAAAAAAACTTCGTTGTTGACATGTAAAAGAAAGAAACCAATTAAGATTGATTTTGAAAGCCATAAAATTATTCAGCTAGTAATCAGAAACAAAAAAAGTTTCTTCCGGCATGTCTTGCTAGAAATAAACAGCAGAAAATTTAAAAAAAATAGTACAGTTGGAAAACTGCGGTGATTTGGCCGATTCCACTGTAAAATTTTTTAGGATGATACAACTACAAAATTAATGCAAAATTTTAAGGTAGATACAACCACAAAAGAACTGCAGTTTGAAGACTGCGGTGAATTGGCCATTTCCACTACAGAATTTTTGTGGTCGATACAACTATGAAATTACTGTAGTTTGGAAACTACAGTAATTATGTGGTTGTATCGACCACAAAAACTCTGTAGTGGAAATGGCCAATTCACCGCAGTCTTCAAACTGCGGTTTTTTTATTAATTTTCTGCAGTTCATTTTTAGCTGGGTTACGATTGTTCTGCTAAAATATCAAATTATTCCGTTCATTACTTTTACAATTTTGAATTTTTGAAATCGTAACTTTAATTATAATCCCCCGGTTTATTGTACTTTGCAAAATAAACAATTCAGTAATATGCTGGTGTAATTGTGAGTCAATGTAGGCAGACTGAGGTCAGTTAATTAGTCACTACTATGAAAAATATGTATAATTCTTGCGTGAAAATGCGCAGCAAATTAAAAATATGAAACTATTCGAAACTGTTCAAAAAGCATATGTAACTGTATGCAAATAACAAAAGTATAATCCAAAAATTAAAATATTTTTTTTACTTCTCAGAGACAAATTTTCCTTTCAGGTTGCCTATCGATTTTATTAAAAGGTATTTTTGTATGAAAGAAGTTTCCATTCAAACGTGCACTTGACCAGCGTAAATGAGGAAATTCCGCAAACGAGTTCAAACATTGAAATTTCAAAGAATGCGACTTTTAAATTTTCAACGAAATCGTAATTAGAGGTTCTAGGGAAAAAAAAAAAAAAACTTGTGTGTCTTTAAACCGTTTTCTGATCTTCTCAATACTTAAGGCGCGGCAATCAATTTAACGAGTCAGTGTCACAGTTTCGCAAAACAGCTGATCAAAACTTTAAAAAGGGATCTTCTTGAAATAAGTTTTTTTAATCGATTCACATTTGAACGCTTGAACTATTCAAATTTTCAGCGTTTTATGCTAATTAAAACTAGGCCAAATGTTCAAATATTAGGGCAAAACTTCAGAAAATTAATATCTTTTAAACAATTTTGAAAATGAAAAACTAGTAATAAGTAATTTAATTAACTTCCTTACCCCCCTCTTAAACATATTTGTAAATGCTTAATAACCTGTAAATATGTGAATTAAAAGGCTTTGTCTTTATTACTTCTTCCAATTTGAACTTTCCATGTTTTGTAGTTTAAGATTTAAAATGGTTGTGTTAGATGGACAAACAGACACAGGAATGATCTTATAATGGTTCTGTTTTCATTTTTTAAGTACGAAACGCTAAAAAACACCAAAAAATTTCTTTTGGGGAGTAAAAACTTAACACGTTCGCTGCCAATAACTCCGCCCCCTGTGTTAAGTGATTAAGAATTTCATGCGCTAGCGCGTGACCGACAGCGAAAGTGTTAAAGAAATACTATTACATGCATAACTAATAATATATGCATAAACATATACATAATCGCTGTAAAAAATACTTTTCTTGCACAGTACGTCTCTAGAAAGTAAAAATAAGAAAGTTTGATAACATTAGGTTTAATGTTATTCTATCTTTATTTCCGAAATAAAAATAGAAAAATAAATTTTAACGAAAATCTCGTTGTATGAAACAGGGATACGGAATTTCGAATTTTATTCCAAAAAATTTCAAGCATGAAATAAGGTTCTGATTTTTTAAATTCTTTTCAAGGTATTTAAGGATTTACAAATAAAGAACATTCAATTCAATTTAAATTGCTTTTAATTTTTCTAATTCCTTTTTTTTCATTTGAAAATGAAAGACAAGAATCAAAATCAAATATATCTTGAGTGACGCAGACATTCGGGACTATGACGGTGTTCGGGACCCACCACGTATTTTTCTAGGACTACCCCATTGGACTCCTCTACATGCATCATTCTGCGGGCCCTTTTTACCTCTTATGGAAATTACTGAATTAAGCTTAAGTGACTACAACTAAACTTTAAACATACTGTATGCATAAATTTCATAGCAGATAATATTAAGATCTGTACACTTAATGTATAAGAAAGATGGCCATGCTTTTAAGAAAAAATAATAATAGGGAAATTAATAGAAATATAGTAGAAAAAACGATAGATTAATTAACGGGCGTGTTTGTTTGCAAACTTTCCTTTTACTACGTATGTCATAAGATGTCTAAAAGATAAATGCCCCCATAATTAATGGTTATCATTATTGGATTTAATTTACATCGTTAAGAGGAAAATATCGGTAATGATTACATGTTTTAAACAATCGAATACAAATTATTATAGTAAAATTTTAATCATTGTAACATTAAATAATTTTTCTAATTATATTAAATTGTTACAAAATATTGCAGTATTTAAAATGCAACTTATTTTATACGCATTTTGTATATCGAATTTAATCCTAGTGATATGTATTATAAATCCTTTGAAAGCGTATTTTCTTTGCAAAGTTATTCTTTTACTTTTTATTCATATTTTTGTAGATTATTGACTTCTGTAGCAGGGATATCAAAGCAAGATTTTCGTCAAATTTATTTTTAACTAGTTGACTCGGCCGCAATGCAACAGAAACAGCCCAAAACTGTATTAAAAATGTTCGCCACGGGAAGCATCAGCGCAGTCACAGTTCAGCGCCTACGTTTAACAAAATTAATCGAGAAGATTTCGACGTGCAAGACGAGGGTGCTTGCGGGCGTCCTTCTGTTTTTGACGATGTGATATTCTAAACAAAAACTTTTCGTTTATTTGTAAAACTTTTCTTGAATCATATTTATTTTTTATTTTTTACATTGTATTTAACTTGTATACACTTTTCTATTTTTATTCATTTTGCATTAATGTACATATATTCGCACTGCCTTCAAATAATAAGGCAGTATTTGTAAGCTATTGTGTTCTTTTATGTTAAAATATATGTGTGCCACCCAGCCTGCGGTGCCGGGCAGCAAATAAACAAACACTCAACGTCCCAGCGCGCGCTTCACGCCAACCCCTCTAGCCAAGCGCTTTGGCGAAAAAATGAAGTTCGGCGTAGAACGTGAATGCTACATTCTATTCTAGTACCGTAATTTGAGGTTTAAGTGTGCAAATACTTGTATCCAATTAACTTGAATATTTTGGATACAAAATATTCAAGTAAAAGAATTATTATTTTTCAAAGAAAATGCTTTTGAACTTGCAAATTAATTTAAGTCTACACAAGTTGTTATTGATTAGACTAAGTGGAATACTGATGCTGTTACTATAAGATTATACTGTTACAAAATAAAGGCTGATGCTGAAAAAATTAAATTGCATGTTTCTAGCGTTATGAAGGTATACTAGTTGAAACAATAGTTGATTTAGTTCAAGATATTTCAACATAGTTCAAAAGTATTTACGAATTTGATTTGTCCTACATGTTTTTGGGTTTACGATGAAGTACTCATTAATGAAAATAAATTTTCTTTTTAGCATTTACGGTTCGCTTACACGGAGGAATTCCGATTCATACGGTCTGTAGTGGGAAAATCGTTTACGGTGTGTTTTATTTTTAATGATATTGCGTTATTTTAAGCATATTGAAATTTATACACATATGAGTTGTACTATGTAATGTATTCTACTATAAGGCGCAAGCAGGAGAATAGGATGAGCATAGAATTCATCGTTCATTTACAAAGACACACAAAAGATTTTGACAACTGTACTCCTCGAATAATAATTTCTGGAAGTGCGATTTTATTTGTGCTGCGCGTTTTTACTTTATTTATTATTTATTTTTCATATTACTTAAGAGTGTAGAAATTCTATATATTATATATATATAGATATAGATATAGATATAGATATATATACAAGGCTGTACAAAAAATCGCAAGTACAATTTCGTTTATTGATGGCAATTTTAAAAGAGATTTTCAACTTTGTTAACTAAACCACGTTTAACTGAATTAACTTTTAGCATACTATGTAGTAAATATACACATATAGATTATACACAGGAAGTTCGAAAAAAAAAAAAAACATATTTTTTTAAATTGTTGATGGTAGTTGCAGAAATTGGGTTTTCAAATTGTTTATTTAAATAACATGTTTCAGTTTAATAAACTGCAAAATTTTGTTACAGTATTCTGAGTTTGTTGGAAATTGTTTCATAGTTTATACTGGGAGCATGGTTTTTCATTCTTTTTTTTTCTTTTCTTTTTAATTTTCAGAAAATAATAGATTTATTTTTATACAATTTGTTAAGTATTGATAGTATAAAGTACATTCTAAAGGAATAATGCCGAATTGCAAGAATACCACAAATTCAATAACGAGCATGGTTAGATTTTTACTTTTTCAAATTCCTCATAATTAAGTATAATTTTTAATTTTTTTAAAATAAATTCGGTAGTAGCTCATAAAAGAAAAGTAAGTGAGCATTCTATCAATGTATACTGGTCTTGCAATCTTTAACCCTCTCGGGTCCTTTTTTTTCAGTTTTTAGAAAAAATTACTTTTACGTTCATAACTTTAACACTAGCTATCCATATAGATTAATTAGTTTTTAACGAATATTTCATTGTCTGAAAGATAAGATATGTTGTTGTTTTGCGTACTACTGAATTAATATTTATATGGCAAAAGACTAAGGAAGAATTTTTGGAGATGTTTAGAAGAAATTGTATTACAATAAGATTTAACTTGTATTACAATTTCCTAATACTTTTTTGTGCTTTATTACACACAATTCTTTCAGGAAAATAACTTTTATTTCAAATTTAATAAGTGATACATATGTTTAAAATAAAAGAATCGAAAACGGCGCAATGAGAATTCGAAAAATAATGATAATAATTATTATTATTAAATGCTGAAACATAAATAAAGTCATTTAGTACATGCATAGACATATACTCACATTACTACAATAAATAGAAGCAAAAGTATTTCTTTGAACAGAATAGTATTCCATTAAAAGACATGTACTATTACTAGTACATCAGACCCGAAAGGGTTAAAATAAAAAACAATTTTGCAAATGACAGCATAAATAAAATTCAAAGTTTTCTATTATGAAATATTTTTTTTTTTGCTTTCTAACTTGTTTAACCAAGATTATCAGCATAACAGCATCGTAGCGTACAAGGAGGATTCTGAAAGAAAATTAATAAAGGCTAAATTTTTATTTCTTAGTTATTTATGAGCCAAAAACTTTGAAAAGAGCCGACAGTGTGCATTATTGGATATTTTTAACCTGTTATCAATCGGCAACAAAGCACTAATTATAACATACTCTAAACCAGTAACTAATTTGATTATAAATTATTTTATTATTAAAAAGGTCAACTTATAGAGCATTCATAATGCATGTATAATTTTTCAAAAGGTGATGTAAGCATTTTTTTTAATTCGCACTCGTATTCTTACAAATATTCCACAAACAAGACGAACGCAGTCAAAAGGATGAAATATGAAAAATCGAAGAAACTTCGGGCTTGCATGTTCTTCGAAGTTTTTTTCCCCCCCAAAGCGCTTGGCTACGGAGGTTGGCGTGAAGCGCTGAGACGTTGAGTTTTTGTTTATTTGCTGCCGGGCAGACTTTTTTGCCCCTCGAGGACTTACTGTTCTTATACTTCGCGGTTGCCTGTCCACGAGTGGGTGATTTCTGTAAATTTCTGTTGTTGACGATGATCAACTGAAAGTAAATAGTCGAAATTGAATTAACCAAAACAACTCGAGAAATTGAGTATGAACCCAGTGTTGCCCATTCCAGTATCGTTCGTCACTTAGAGCAAATTGACAAGATGAAGAAACTCAATACGCAGAGGGCTACACGAGTTGTTCGTCAACTCACGACAGACAATTGACCTTCCAAAAGTTACACACGTTGGCCTACGAAACACTACCGCGCCCACAGTACTTACCAATTGACTACCACGTCTTCAAATGGCTAGGAAATGATAGATAATGTACAAGAAAATGGTTTTTGCTAGTCTGCAAAACATTACTTTATACGCAGATATTACAACTTTTTTTAGCGAAATTAAGAGGGGTGTGCGTAGTACAATACATATTTATAAATATAATTACATAAAAATGCGATTTTCTTATCCTATTTTGTGATACATAGAAACAGAGTTATTTGAACAAGCGATATAACGAATGGGCTGTTATTATTCATAACATATGTATGTTTAACCATACATTGCTGAATTTTATTCACTATTTTCACAACATTTTATTATTAATTTTTGCAAACCGTTGCACAGTATACATTTTGAACAAAGGAAGCAAGTTATGATCACGTGATTCTCAGAATGGTACACTCTCCCTCCCCCTTCGAAAGTAGCATCAGACTACTGATTTTTTGCATTTCATTACTCACTATATATGTATGTATTTTTATGTAGCATGTTACACTTTAAAGCGATTGCTGTAGTTTCGCTACTTGTGGCACGCTACTTTAACGTTAAATTCTTTAACATCTTTTCAAATCAGATGGGAATGACCGTATTTGAAATTTAAATGATAAAACATAGAAAGTTGATAACAGTATTATATACGACTTGACATAGACGACTTGAAAAGAGTTAAGTATTGGATAACTAACACTAATATGCACACACAGTATTAGTAAAGTTAATATTTTAATCAATATTGAATTTTTAAATGTTGAAGATGTCGCTAAGACTTTTATTTCTGTCTGTTTATTTTTTTAGCCGGTTTTATTTGTCTAAATGAAACTTAGAAGGTTCGTTAATTAAAAAGAAGTTTTATGATGGAACGCCTGTCTAAAGTTACATGACACATTATAACAAGAACCAGATGAAAGTCAGCGAAAAAGGTAAAAAACCATAAAATACTGAAAAATTCAACCAGCTAAATCTTTCCTGTTTACGCATTTCCTCTGAAATGTCAGATGAGGTTTTGTATATCTAAGTAGGAACTTTAAGAGCCTACACTAGTCACACGAAGAAACTCGAACACTAATGTTAAAAGAGCTTTATTTAAAAAATTTTCGCATGCATTTTAATATTTTTAAAGGATTTTTTGGCAAAGGATAACTGAGGTCGATATCTAATGTTGTAAGTTTGCATTTTCTTCTATTTCGATTGGTGTATTTTGTATACGCAGACACTTTTATTTTTAGAAGAGGTGGTAACCGAAACTATCTATGAAATACTGTATAACAGTACGACAACCTAACTCAACTTTGGTTGTCGATAACAAATTTCACTTGAGGTATATTATAATGAAACTTTTAACATATGCGCTCACTTTTGCTGTAATTGTGATACCATAAAAAATGGCAAAAGTTTCCACTATATGCTCCAGTAGTATGACTTGACTCTTCTTATTTTGGACTATGATTGCCATTTTATACCGTACCATCGAAAGAATGAGCATAACTATTCGTGGTGTTATCATATTTCATATTAAACGAGATACATATCGTTAGATTTTTATTGCGGTATATTTATTTTTCTTATAATTATTATCGTCAGCCCTAGTTCAATAAGGGTGAAACACCTATACTCGCGATCCCATATTCTATGGTATTTTTTCATAATGTTAATGACAATTGACTCACTGTCACTTCCCCTTAAATTTATTTTACCAATTCTGCAAGACTCTACATATGGACAGTATGTCGAATTATCTTATGAACTCTTTGTTTTGAAATAATAATAGTAATAATAATAATAATAATAATAATAATAATAATAATAATAATAAAATACAATACTGTATTGTCCAGAAATGATGAAAGATCAATAAATGAAAAGGATTGCATATTTTGTAAATTGGACCTAAAAAAATAATATAAGTATTCTTATGATACTTTTGATACTTTTTTTGTTTTAACAATGTTTACACGTATGATATTTTTTTTCTATTCTATAGTTATATTTAGATTGAAAAAGAGTTTGTCATGTCTTCATGGGTAAATTCTCGTGAAGTTTGCTGTTTCATATATTTTCAGTTTCATTGGAATTTGCACTGACATACATCTTTTTGGCAGAAATAAAAAGTAAGACATAGCTAAAAAAGAAATGCATGGTAAATTTTATTGTTTTATAATATGTAGCTGTAATAAGATATAAAGAAATGAGATATTAAAGATAAAAGCCGAAATGCTGTTATAAATCAAACGAATGATTTATTCACGCAAATATATTATCACAGAATGATAATAATGCGAAAGTGAAGCATTGTAACACTGTTAAAAAAAAAAAAAAAAAAAAAAAAAAAGCAGGACTTTTATTTTTTTTAGATTTTAGTGTCACCCGTGATGAGAATATAAATATATATACAGGGTGATTCAGCTCGTCGGTGACAAACTTTAAGGATCGATAGAGCACACCTAGACGAACATTTTTGAATAGGGAATGTAGGGTCCCTGACGCGATGGTAAGGCGCTAGGCGCTTTCGAAAATTTGGGTGCCGAAATTCGAAACGTCATAAAAACTAGGGAAATGGTTAGATTTTCTTGCTTGTTGCGTCGAAATGATTCTGTTTGTTTAGACTTTCTTCAGTACTAATTTGATAAGCGTATCTCTTAAAACATGGATAGGGGGCGCTGCAGACTTTGGAGAGCTAGACAACAACTTTAAGCCCGTTATTTTGATAATTTAACACATGCTCGCCAAAGTTTATACTCTAACTTAAAGTTTGAACCCAAAAGTAGAGCCCTGCAAAAAGCGTAAGAGCCGGAATAAAATGTCAAAGTACAGGGTGGTCGAAACTCGAAGGCTCCTAAGAGATAAACAAACAGATTTCTTGACTTATGGCATGCATTTTCATGATTCTGTTTGCTGGGGCTCTCTGAAACTCAGTTGAACGGTACAAAAAGAAACATCGATAGGGGGCGCTTTGGGCAAAAAACATAATTCGTTGACATTTCGGACGCTAACTGGAAACGGGGCGCTACGATCAGTTAGTAATAATGAAAACACATTTTCTACCTCTGCTCAACACTTCTGAATAAATTTAGACCAAAAACATCAATGATACTGGAAATTTATTTACAAAAAATAACACTACAGAAGATGCTCGAAATTTCGACCTTGGGCCATGATGCAGGCTTCGCACCTCCGTCGCATTGAGGAGTGTGTGTTTCCAACAATGCCAGGAGTATCTCTGATCTGCCCTGCAGCTGCCACAATGCGCGCCACAAGTTCTTCAGCACTGCTGACAGGTGTATGGTATACCTCGGCCTTCAGGTAACCCCAAAGGAAGAAATCCAAGCAGGTGAGGTCTGGTGATCGGGCAGGCCAGTGAACTGGACCCCCACGCCCGATCCACCGCTGGCCATACCTTGCGTTTAGATGGAGACGCACGTCGTTCGTGTAATGGGCCGGAGCTCCATCGTGCTGGAACCACATCTGGCGACGCGAACCTTCGGGTACGTGCGCCTCCTCTAGAAGCTGCGGCAGCACTTGATCCAGGAAAATCAGGTAATTTCCACCTGTCAGCCGTTCAGGTAACAAATAAGGGCCAATGAGGCAATCCCCCAGAATGCCGGCCCACACATTTACTGAGAAACGCTCCTGGGCTGCTCGGCTTCTGGTTTCATGTGGATTTTCATCACACCACACATGACTGTTGTGGGCGTTCCACATTCCCTCCCGGCTGAAGGTGGACTCGTCCGTAAACAAAATGCTGTTTACAAAACGGGGATCCCTGGATCTCATCGCCAAGTACCATCTTGAGAATTCCACTGGAGGACCAAAATCCTGCTCTCTGAGCAACTGCACCCGCTGGATGTGGTAGGGGTGCAGATTCCGGGAACGTAAGATGCGCCACGCAGTTGCTTGCGAAATGCCAACATGTCTGGCGATATCTCTCGTGCTAAGACCTGGGTTGTCCTCAACCAGGTTAAGCACAGCCTCTTCGTTGTCGGGGGTGCTCACTGATCGCTCCCGTTCAGGCCTGCCTCCGTCGAAAGATCCCGTTGTGGACAACCGCTGGTGTACTCGAGCGAAGAAGGCATGGCAGGGGATTTGCCTGTTGGGGTAACGCTCGGCGTACAACCGCTGAGCGGCTCGTCCATTACAACCAGCAGCGCCATACGCCAAATGCATGTCAGCCAATTCAGAGTTTGTGTACCGTTCCATCCTACTACCGATCTGCAGACAAGTAACCCGAAGCTTAAGTAGGTACCGCACGTTCAAAAGACGTGTCTGCGCATACAACTACGTCATCTCGTGTTGTCGTCTACGCATTACGTATCTTTTGCATATCGATATGGTACGATATCTTTTGCATAAATCAGCAAAAAGCACCTTATGTAAATTTTATTGCGCGCATTGTGCATGATTGAAACCAGCTATGTTTGTTAAAAAAAACAAACAAACTGCAGTTTTAATAGCTTCTTATGATAAGTAAATTACTCTCTTGTTTTGTTTCTAACTGATCGTAGCGCCCCGTTTCCAGTTAGCGTCCGAAATGTCAACGAATTATGTTTTTTGCCCAAAGCGCCCCCTATCGATGTTTCTTTTTGTACCGTTCAACTGAGTTTCAGAGAGCCCCAGCAAACAGAATCATGAAAATGCATGCCATAAGTCAAGAAATCTGTTTGTTTATCTCTTAGGAGCCTTCGAGTTTCGACCACCCTGTACTTTGACATTTTATTCCGGCTCTTACGCTTTTTGCAGGGCTCTACTTTTGGGTTCAAACTTTAAGTTAGAGTATAAACTTTGGCGAGCATGTGTTAAATTATCAAAATAACGGGCTTAAAGTTGTTGTCTAGCTCTCCAAAGTCTGCAGCGCCCCCTATCCATGTTTTAAGAGATACGCTTATCAAATTGGTACTGAAGAAAGTCTAAACAAACAGAATCATTTCGACGCAACAAGCAAGAAAATCTAACCATTTCCCTAGTTTTTATGACGTTTCGAATTTCGGCACCCAAATTTTCGAAAGCGCCTAGCGCCTTACCATCGCGTCAGGGACCCTACATTCCCTATTCAAAAATGTTCGTCTAGGTGTGCTCTATCGATCCTTAAAGTTTGTCACCGACGAGCTGAATCACCCTGTATACATTTTATTACGAGATGGAGTTTCATTGATTTATAATAAGCCTACAAAATTAGTTACAATAAAAAATAAAATGCATCGATTAGTCAATCTCACTTTCAAACAAATATTAAATCTAAAAATCACTGCTTTTCTATAAACATACTCTAAAATTTTCTAAAACTTTGCGTTTTATCGCGGTGTGATTTTAATTGCGTTATTTTCAAATATGAAGCATAGGTGGGTAGAGATGGGAATGGTCGGAAAAAAACCGGAAAAATTGGGAAAAAACCCGGTTTTTTTCGGTTTTTTTCCGAAGGCTTGTTTTTCAATTTTTCCGAACTGGAAAAATTGAAATTTCATTTATGAAATAATACAGCTCATATTCAAAATATTAGAATAATTACCTTTTTTTTTAGAAATTGAAAATATCGTTTGGTAATTTAATGTCTTTTAATGAAAATATGCAAACGATATTTTTATTAAGAACTTATTGTTGATTAAACTTACTTGTTATCTTAAATTTAATATCATTTTTGAAAAGATAAATTGCAAAAAAAAATATTTTGAAAAGTCAAAATATTAGAATATTTATTCAAGTGGTTCAAAATATTAGAATATTTCACATTAATTCTCTTTTAATTATTACCAATTCTTAACTGGTGGCATCATTGATTAAATTCAGACTATTTTATTTAAAATCAGTATTCTTTTTTGCAGTTTGTTTCTTTTTCGTCTTAAAATGGGCCGTGTGAGTGATATTCCTGAATCTACTAAACTTCGTATGGTTGATTTGTATCGGCACGGTAAAAATCAATGTTTTATAGCGAATTATTTACATTGTTCGCAATCGAGCGTTAGTAAAATACTAACACAATATTAAAAAATTGGAAAATTTCAAAATAATCGCCGAAATGGTGGCCGAAAACCAAAAACATCTGCTAGAGATGACAGGAAACTGAAGCGTATAGTTAAGAAAAACCGTTTTAAAAGTGTGCGATTCTTGCACCGAAAATGGAAAGAAGAAGGAGTTGAAGTTTCTACATCGACAACATTAAGGCGTCTCCATAAATTTAAATTTGAATCTCGTGTACCGAAAACAAAACCTCTCATGACTGCAAGACAAAAGCGTATAAGATTGAATTGGTGTAAATCAAGACGTTTATGGAGCAATGAAGATTGGAAAAATATATTATTTAGTGATGAAAGTATGTTTTGTGTTTCATATGGTAATCAAGGCATTCGAGTTTGGAGAATGAAGCAAGAAGCATTTGATAAAGAATGCCTTAAACGTTCCGTAAAATTTGCTGCTAGTGTCATGGTTTGGGGTTGTATGAGTGCAGAAGGACCTGGAAAGTTATGCATCGTCTACGAAAAGGTTAACTCTCTGATACATCAAGAAATTTTAGAATGTTACATGATTCCATCATCAGAAGATTTATTTGAAGATGATTTCATCTTTCAACAAGATTTAGCGTCCCCGCATACCTCGGTGTCAACTAAGAATTGGTTCCGCCAACGCAACATTAAGGTACGTCCTTGGCCACCAAATTCACCAGATCTTAATCCCATCGAAAACTTATGGTGTATAATGAAGAAAAAACTTCAAGAAAATACTCCTTTAAGTAAAACTGAGTTAGTGGCACGTATAAAGTCTATTTGGGCTAATATTGATAGAAATGTTTGTAAACACCTTGTATATAGTATGCAAGATCGATTGTACGCTGTTATGAAAGCTAAAGGGGATGCTACAAAATATTAACTACCATTTACTTCATATTCATAAGGTAATATTGTTGCGTAAAATGAAATATTCTAATATTTTGAACCAATCTAAATTTTATTCTAATATTCTGGTGTGTTTAAGGAAGCTGTATACCTAATTTATTGTGCTGTATTTTATATTTTATAAATGTTAAAATCTTATCTAAACATTCCAGATTTAATTTATAAGAAATTTAATTGCATTTACTTAGTATAAAAAATAAATAAATGACAAATAATTTTTTCTTATTACTTTTTCTCAATTATTCTAATATTTTGAATATGAGCTGTATAGTGAAAATTTTGTAATAGCTACATTCTCATACTTTTTATTTTATTTATTTTTATGTTGAATGTCTTACACGAAAATTTTAATGTGGGTAATCTGATCTCTGAGCAGAAATCTGTTTTAGAAGACTTGAAAGGATCTTCACATTTTTTTCTTGTTTGAAACACAAGACCCCTTGCAAAATTTTTCTTGAAAATAGACATTTCAGAAAAAGTTTAATCAACAAATTGAATCTTTCGCAAGTGCAGTGATTGAAGGAAAAAAAAAATCATGTCATACATTAGCTGAATCTTATTAAGTTGCATATATGTATGTAAATAACCTTATTAAAAATTTGTAAATAGGAACCTAAATATAGTAATAATTTCTTATTCAAAAATTCTGAATATATTTTGTACAAGTATATACAAAAAGTTCACAATTTCACAAAAACTTGATTACATGAAAAAAATCTAGATATGTAATTAAATGCAACTTCTCTTTTTAAAAATTAAAAATTAATTAAATA
Source organism: Maratus speculifer (assembly GCA_964019185.1). Lineage (NCBI taxonomy): Eukaryota > Metazoa > Arthropoda > Arachnida > Araneae > Salticidae > Maratus > Maratus speculifer. The sequence goes on from OZ025297.1 coordinate 184,179,262, forward strand.
AAAAAAAATTAAAAATTTTAAAAATTAATTTTTAAAAATTAAAAATTAATTCTTTTTAAAATTACATGTGTAAAATTATTGCAATAATATGCCGATTATTGGAAATGATAAAATTAAAAATTCAACATAAAATTTTGAAGTATGTATTTATTACTTTAATCTATCTTTTCAAGAAGTAAGTATTGAATTCGTGAAAAATTTGACTTCCAGTTTTTGGTGTATTTAAACGTTTTAGAAGGTCCTGAACATGTTTTGATGGTTTTCGGAAAATATCTGTCACTCTGTGAGTCTCTGTATGTGACAAATTTTATGGGCACTCTATCTCAAGAACTGATGCACATAATTTCACATAACTTTAGATTCAGTTACACCTTGATATAAACTCGAGATGTTTAGTTATTAGTGTATATTGCCAAACTGATGGAGCTGCTATGCTGCATTATTCGTAATTTCGACAATAGTTCTATCTCAAATTAATGTATGTATTTTTATAAAATTTCAGATTAAGTTAATCTTTGACATAACTTCGTGCTCATTACTTTTTGATGTAAATTGCTCAACAGATGACGCTGCTATGCTGCATTATTAAAGATTATCGCAATAGCTTTACCTCAAGGCCGACTTTTCTTTTTAAATCAAACTACAGCTTCAGACAGTTTCTGATATATATTAATGTTGTTTAGTTTTTGGTGTAAATTGTCCCATAGGTGGCACTACTATGTTGCATTTTTCAAGATTTCGTTATAGCTGATTAATTGAAAGTTTTTCAAGGTGTTGAATCTAAAATTGACCTCCATTTTACCTTCATAATGTACAGTAATGTTGCAAAAACATGGGCAGTTTGCATTAGAAAAGTAGAACTGCAATGAAAAAAAAAAAAAAAAAAAAAACATATTTTATTACAAGTAACTATGTTCAAAATTATACTTTCCTCTTGATTAAACTTTGAATTTTTGTAGTTTTCTAAAGCACAGTAGAAGTTTATCTCTGTATGTAACTGCTTTTGTTAATTCCTCAAATAGTGAGTATTTTCTATTTGTAGTGTTCTGTTTTCATAACTTTTGAGTTCTACTCTTAGAAATATAAAATTACCATGTGGAAACATTGTTGAATATGATTTCTTATTCAAGAATAGAATACCAGATTTCAGGGTAAAAAGAAAAAAATTACATTTAATTAAACTTAAAAAAAATATATATATATATATGTAATAAATATATGTAATTCGATGAAAATAAACTATGTTGCATAAATTCTAGGAATTCTCAGCAGCACGAGCAGAGTAGTCGCTCCGACAGTTGGCGAGCAGTGGAAGAATTTCATTGGGGGTATTTCCCCATTATAAAAACAAACACCATCAGTCTTCAAGTTCTTTATTGATGAACTCATAAAATAGATAAACTCTTCCCCGCAATCACCTTAGCACACATCGGCACTACAACTTTCGTTATCTAGTCCACATCATTAGATATTCTAATTCAGCGGAGAAATGAAACGTGCTATATTACCACCAAATTTTATTTTTTTGTATGCGACAGCTCTTTCAATATTAACGAAGAAAGTCGTCCGGTCACAAAAAATTTATTGTCTGGGGCGGTGACAGCGTTAATTACTTTTTTTAGAATAGAGAGACATTTTTGATCTTTGATATCTTATGGCTTTAAAATCATGTACTTGAAAATAAATCAAAAGAGCTTGGAACTTTAGTTTCACACATATTTGAATGCGTGACAAACAGTTTATGGAAACAAATGTTCGTGGGCGGTGCGAATCAGGTTTTCTTCAGTAGACGAACGGATTTGTCGTTGAGATTTAGGTTGGACACACGGAAATCACCACGCTTTGATCTGGGTGACGATTCCTTTCACGACCGGATAAAAAAGTGGAACTATTAGAGAATATTACGAAATTGCTTTTTATGCGAAGCTGCTTTTTATACAAACAAAGGTGTTTATTATTTTCAATCTGCGCTGAATTTATGATAACAGCATGGGTATCAATAGAGCAAAATCCAGGATGGAGCTTGATTTTAAAGCAGATGTGCCTCAGGTCCGCAGCCTTGGGCACATTTTACCAAACGAAAAATATTAATATAAAGTAAGATAAACCGGGATTTTTCTTTTCCCTTTTTATATTTTTTAACACAAACAAACTAATTGATAAATAAATCATATGAGTGGTTTTTTTTTTTTTTTTTTTTTTTTTTTTTTTTCAGTTGAATGAGAATGTGTTCAGACTGGGGTCTCGAACCCAGAATCTTTTGGCTTCAATTGCAAATTCTCTTTCAATTGGACGACATTCCTTCATTACCGATGCACATCTAACTGAGCTATCTGGATGACAGTCCCGGTTGTATCGTTTATTTATCAATCAATTCGATTGCATTGAATAAATAAATTAAAATAAATAAATAATATATTTGTAATAGAAACAATGGCACCAACATATATGAGCCCGTGGGGTCCGAGCCCACCCAATAATTTTGAATCATAGCGTACAAAATTTTCATTGTTCTAGTTATTTATTTTATTATTATTTTATTATTCATTTTTCTCCTTAGAATATAATTTATATTGCCAGTGATCACACCAGATGTTTTAATTCTCCGACTAACACTCATAAATCCCAAATGACTGAGATGTTTTTCTTCCATGTTTAACTTTCTTCTAATTCAATTTGTAGTCATGTTCATGATATTATGACATTACAATAAGTATAAGTGTCTTTATAAGGAAAACCGCATGAGAATATAATTTAGTAAAATTACATTTTTATTAAAACATGATAGCTTGACTTAAAATTGCCATCTTTCACCATCTGTTAACCTTTCAAAGAAAAACGAACTGATCAAAACATTTTACAAAAATATTTTTACCCCACCCAATATTTTTGAGCCAACCCAATATTTTTCAAAAGTTGGCGCCACTCAATACAATCCATATATTTTCCAACATAATAACGATGTCCTTATTTTTCCTATAAAATATAAGGTTGATTTCAACTTTTGATAAAAATATTTATGTTTAAGCATTTATCACAGATATCAAGAAAATGTAAATTAATTAATTTGCATGAAAAATATATTATTTGTTTTTATCGTTTTCTCTATATTACTTACATTTTACAGCTAGGAAACTAAATGTTTTTGGAATTCGAGGAAATACTCAAGAACAATATATAATAGCATATATCGAAAAATAATTTGATATATTTGCATAGGTTGTCAATCAATAATCATGTTCTAAAATGCGAACACTGAAATGAAAACAGCTAATAAAACTGCAGAAATATTTTTCTTTGTTATTTTCTAAATTTGTATGCATAAATTAAAGCATTTGAAGCTGTAATACAGGAAAAACAAAACTATAATTACACTGCGATATTAATTTGGCGCGTAAATGGTTAAAAACATGATTATTATTATTATTATTATTTAAGTTACATCATTATTTTTCAAGTTTTTACTTCAAATATTATTTATTTTTATTTAATTTAATATTTTAAAAATGCTGAATCAAAATTAAAGCTTATATATTTCTGTTTATTTATGTGAAAATATTGAAATTCTGCAAATAACATGTCAAGCTATAATGATTTTAATTTTCCCCACTTTCTTAAGAAATTTAAAATTAAAATTTAAAAAAAGTATAAGTTTATCACGGGGTTCTGTTTACTATTAATATGGTTAATCATCACAAAAACTTTCAAAATTTTTATTGAATTAATAAATATTATTTTAAAATGTGTCCAGGACCTCCCAAATCCCTTCAGCTAAAACTGTTCTTTCAGTATCATACTGTGCCTTAAAGAATCTTTAGAATAACATTGATCCTGTACACTGTCTAATTACCGCTGAGCCAAACTTTGATCAGCAGTTATGTATACCAATAATCTTTTATTTAAACGCCGAATTTCTGTCATTAACAAAGTAAAAATGACTATTCGGAAACAGTGGTGGAAATTTACCTCTGGGGTAATCATGCTCTGATCTTTTCTCAATCGAGGTACTTGCAAACACTAAAAAAAAAAATAAAAAAAAAAAAATCCGTTAAATTTACGGCAAAAAATGCTGGCATCAATGTTGCCAGAAGTTTTTACCGTAAAATTAACGGATTGTTTTACAGTGAAATGAAAGAGTGATTTGGCAACAGTTTAATATATCCTTCTGCTATATTGAATGTGTGAAAATTTCTTGTCATTTTCATAATAGTATTTGTTGATTGTGGTATTTTTCACAGATTTTTACAAAGCCTAATGAGTATTGTATAAAAGCATCGTGCTGAAATTCTTTTTTTTTTTTTTTTTTTTAATGGATACAAAGGTGATAAATGCAGCATTTCATATTGTCAAAAAATGAATGTTCGTAACAGGAAAACTACCAGTAAAAATTCAGAAATAATAGTCGGATGTGCCAATCCCAAAACTTTATCCCACCTTATAAATGTTAATATTTCAATATTCGCAAGCACAGTGCCAATCACAATCAATTAAATGACAATCTATGCCCGTCATGAGGAATCAAGATACGAAATTCGGTGCAATGTATTTCTTGAGATATGATTATCTTTAAAATCGAGTAAATTATACAAAATACAGTATAGCAGCACCTACTGTGATGGTTTACACCAACATCTAATCTGCAACAACTTATGCCAACGTCTAACAAGATCTTAAATTTGATGAAAATCCGTGCATTACTTTTTGAGTTATAGCTATTTCAAAAATTGTTAAAAACCCAGCATTGTAACGCCGCCTATTAGCCGATTGACACGAAAACCTAATCCTAATCAGCAACAACTTGTGTCGACCTGATATTAGGTAAAAACTTTTGCTATACTTCTTGAGATAGAGTTATTGCGGAAATTGTAAAAAATGCAGAATAGTAACAGCTTTTGATGGGCGAGTTACACTAAAACATGATCAGCATGAATAATTATCAAGTAATACCTAAATCTGAAGTTTAATAAAAATTCGTGCACTAATTCTTAAGATAGAACTATTACAAAAATCGTAAAAAATGAAATATGGTAGCGCCACTTGTTGAGCGAGTTACACCTGAATGTAATGAGCATCGACTCACATCAAGATCTATCTGAATATAGTTTTATGAAAATCCATGCATTAGTTCTTGAGATAGATTGTTCACAAAATTTTTGTCACATACAGACTCACTGATAGACATTTTCTAAAAACCTTCATATCGTGTTCAAGACCTTCTAAAACGTAAATCTACTGAAAACCAGAAGCCGCAAATTTTCACGAATGCAGTACTTTCTATTTGTAAAGATAGGAAAAAAGCTGGCCACACGACGTTGCAAAATAACGTATTTTACCATTCAAAAAAAGAAATTCAAAACTGTGGCAATCCAAAAAATTTCTACTATCTCATGCATGTTAACACTTTCAGAAAAATGGAGCATTATGCCGATATTTGCATCAAAATCTAATCATCAACAACTTATGTCAAAAGTTCTAATTGAATCTGAAATTTGTCTGTGCGTTGGTTTTTGAAATCGTAAAAAAATCTGGATAGAAGCGCCCTTTAATAAATAAAGATAAAGCCACCTTTTGAGAGATTTACTTGAATAATTAAAAGATACTAATTTATATCAGGAACTAATTGAATCTGAAGTTTCACGAAAACTCGTGCATTAATTCCTGAGGTAGAGCTAATACTATACTTATGAATAATGCCGCACAGCAGCGCCACCTGTTGGGCGATTTATACCACAACGTAATTAGCACCATATTATATCAAGGAGTAACGGAATCTGAAGTTTTATAAAAATCCGTCCATTAGTTCTTGAGATATAGGGTAGATGTGCCAGTAATGGACCACCTTCCAGTAATGGGCCACCTCGCAATTTTTAGTTTATAAAAAAATAATAAATAATAGTTAAGCTTTATTATTTTTTTTCTGAACCCCACTTTGCTTGCTTTATAAACTGAATTGATTTTTTACATTTTTCATCAAAACAATTAGGAAGCAGAAAATAAAGTTTCACAGTTTCGCTGTTTTTCATTGAAAATCTTAATGAACATGCTAAGAGCTGACTTTACTTACTTAGTTTGATATCTTTTTTATTTTTTCGTAAAAAGTGAATGTTTTTGTTTTGTTAGTAATATAAAACATTGAATTTAATATACCAATGGCAATTTGCAAAATTTTATTATTTTTAAAGATTTTAGAAGGGTTGGGCCATTACTGGAACGCTTAATTTGTGATTTTACAGTAATTGACCACACAAATGACCAACACAAAAGTGAAATTTCAGTAGAGATAAAATATTTTGATTTAACTGAAAAGCTAAATAATCAAATTTAATAAAATTTTACCTATTAGAATTTAATAAAGGAAATTTCTTTATAAATAGTTGTTTTTAAGAAGACATCCAAAATCGGTACAATAAACACGCAGAACATTTGACAAAATCTAAATGTGCTCTTAGAAAAGAAGTTGTTTTACGTTGGTTCAGAAATGTAGAATTATATTTGAAAGAAGATATTACTGATATCTTCTTCCAAATTCTACATACAAAGAGAATTTTCAATGCATTTAAAATTGGTTTTCTTTTGTGCTCTTAAAACAGGGAAAATTTTGGGACCAAAATAAGTTAAAGATGTGTTATTATGTAGTACCGAATAACAAAAAAGAACAAATCACTGTTATGGGATGTTTTTCAGCAAATAGTGAGATTGCTCCATTGATGATAATATATCCATATAAGTATCCCTCAAAGGAAATTGTGCAATCAATCTGTGCCAAATTGATGGGCTATATGATTATCTGAAAACGGTTGGATAGTGCAAGAATATTTATCATTTTAAATGCATTCTAAATTTCTGTATTGAATAGTTTGGACTGTTGGAAAGAGATGATAAAATTGAAGATTTGTTATTTATATTTCATATTTGCACAGCACATCATTTAGATAATGATATGAATGAAGATTGGAGACTATTTTTATTACCTTATTTTGTCTAAACTTGATTTCAGTAAAACATTGTCTTTATCTTATAAATCCTTTAAATTTAAATATTTTATTTTATGTCTTTACAATATAAATCCTTTTATGTAATAAACTTTTAATAATATCATTAATATTTTGTTTTATATCCACATTATAAATACTTGATTATAATAAATTCATAACTTATGTTTTATGTGTTTTCATCATAAATCCTTTAACACTAGAACCGCGGGAAATTTTACCCAAGTTTTATAAAATTCATTTGCATCAGAATTTTTATTTAAGTTTTTTTAACTTCTTTATTTTATATAATTTTTGTGCAGCTTACATGTAAATTATTTTAAGAAGACTTATCTGGTTCGAATCGGCATCTTTTCATTGAATACGGGTCAAAATGACCCGTCTCCGCGGTTCTAGTGTTAATGTAATGAATTTCTAACTTAAGTTATAATATTTTGTTTTATTAGTATGCTTTCATTAAGTTCTGTAGCAAAAGGCAATTGAAAAAACAATTATCTGTTATTTTTTGTAGGGTGCCTCATTACCGGAACGTAGGGTGTCCATTACTGGAACATAGGCAGTCCATTACTGGGCTTTTGGGTGTTTAGACGTATTCCTATTATTTAAAATTAAATTTTTATTTCTATTGGGAAATGTAATTATGGGATTAGTTAAATATTGTTGAACGATTAATACAATGTGAAAAAAATTGAAATTTAATAATTATAACTATTAATAAAATATTATTTTTTAAAGAAATTCCTCAAGGGGGTCCATTACTGGCACATCTACCCTAGCTATTGCAGAAATCGCCAAAAAGGTAGCATAGCAGAGCAACCTTTTGGCCGATATACACCAAAAACTAATCAGCTTCGGTTTATAATAAGGTCTAACTGAATCTAAAGTTTTGTGAAATTCCATGCATTATCTTTCGAGATAGAGCGTCCACAAAATTTTTGTCATATACATTGTGACAGACAGACTCACAGACAGACATTTTATTAGAATATGTTTTTTGGGTTCTCTCACCTTTAAAGTATGTGTCTGTCGAAAGCCGGTGATCGAAAATTTTCACGAATCCAATATTTTCTTCTTATAAAGATAAAAGAAAATAAAAAAATGTTGGTGACATTACAAAATTTTTTTGCCATATTACAGTATAACCTCGAAAATAATGTTATAGGCGTCGCTGATACTAAAACAATGTCGGATTTCTGAAAGAATATAAAAAGTACGTCTGACTTTTGATTTTCTTAATGATGCCTTTATTCATAATTTAATTATATAACTAAGGAATATTTATTTGGGAAAGCCAGAAAGATTATATATACGTAAAAAATACTGACTTTATTGCTATTTTCTATGTTACAAAGAAATTTTAAAGAACACTGAAGTCATTTCTGTCATGGCTCGTGCATTTCCAAAACACTGATGTAAATTTTATTTGGTTCAGTTTTTCGGGCCGTAAACAATGGCTTTAACAAGATTTTACTGGATTTTATACAAATGAAGAAATGAAGAATATCAGTTTCTGAAACAGAGACTCGTTTGCCTATAGCAGATGTTAATTTTCCAGTAAAATTTATTTGTTTTCCAGTGACATCTTTTTTTCTACCATCTCATCGTCCTCATTACTCAGAACGGCTAACAGCATAATCGGCGCAGCCTTTGAGCACAGCATTAGCGATCTCGCTATCCGCAAATCCATTGCTTTTTATCTGAAAGCTTTTAGTTCATGAACAATTGTTATTGTTCTTTCTTCAGTAAATTGCATTTGCAAAAAATAAATCGAGAGAAAGATGAATTTTATGCCGAATTTTATAGGGTCACACTGTATTTTAATATATTAATTTAAATAGCTATTGCATGTTACAATCTATCATGCAAATCCTAAGGGGGGAAAACTGCATAGCAGCGTGACTTGTTGAGTGCTATACATCCAAAGTTAATAAGCATCAATTTATATAAAGGTATAATATAATGGGAAGCGTTACGGAAATTCTGTAAGATAGGCCTTGCGATAGAGTACTCTAAAAAAATTAATCACTTAGCTACATACACACAGACATTTTCCAAAAATACTCAAATCACGTTTAAATCATCCCAAAATCATCAAATTCTTTAAAAAAAGAAGCCACAGTTCTAGTTCTTTCTTTTTATGTAATATATAAGAAGGTAAAATGAAAAGAGGCAGGTAAAAATTTGTGGCAAATGACATATTTTGCCGTCTTAATACAAGTTTATAAAACCTAAATGAATGCAAAGATTTTCTTAATAAAAATCGAAAGATTAGTAGATTTTTTATATTTCTACAATTTGAAGAATCTTTCAAACAAATAAAAATTTGTAATTACAGAACATGTAAAAAGAAAAAAAAAAGAAAACAGAAAAACAAGAAAGAAAAGAAAAGAAAAAGAGGGTAAAAATGTGCTGGAATTGAGACATTGTTGGGAAGAAGTTACGTAAGAAGAAAAAAAAAAACTGAACACGGAAAACGAGGGTAAAATTAGTGCTGTTATTTAAAATGATTAATTTAAGCATCCGCAAAAATTTGGCTGAAGAATGAAGCATATTGTGAAAGTTTTCTTTGACATATCAAAAGTTTCTTAACTTTGAGACATTGCGTTAAAAATAGAATAAGTAAAAATTGAAGATGATTCTGGAGGACAGCTACTCATTTCGTGCTAAACATAAAATTATTCATTTACAGGCATTGGTAAGTAAAGGAATGAGCTCATGGCTCTAAAATCCACCCCCCCCCCCCCATTCAAATCTAGACGTTTCTTCAAGTTTGTTGGCGCGAAGATTGTTACTTTTTATCTTTGAAGTCATATTTTTATTTTATTTTAGTCGTTTTCTTCAATATTTAAAAACATTCAGAGAGCAACTTCCTTTCTTTTTTTTTTTTACTTCCTTCTATCTTTACAAGAAGAAAGTATTAGATTCATGAAAATTTACGAATTCCAGTTTTCGACGGATTTACACATTTTAGGGGTCAGAGATACCAAAAAATTTTGTTTTTACATAATTTCTGTCTATGAGTTTGACTGTCTGGATGTATGTATATATGTGACATAAATTTTGTGAGTACTCTACCTCAAGAATTAATACGCGGAATTTCACAAAGCTTTAGATTCAGTTAGACCTTGATATCAACTGGATCTGATTAGTTTTTGGTGTATATCGTCCGACAGGTGATGCTGTTATGCTGCCTTTCCACAATAGCTATATCTCAACAACTAATGGACGGGTTTTCATAAAACTTCAGATTCCAGAGCACTGATATATTGATCAAGCAGGACGGCCAAGCCGAACTAGAAAAAAACTATGCCCGCCAAACTAAAAAATGCCTAAAACATAACGACCGTTTAACTGCTTAATATACTCGAGACAACTTCTCCATGTTACATCGACCAAACACGGCATTTTAAAATTGAAGATATTTTAAAAATAAAATATTGCAGAGTAATACAACGAAAGCTAGTAGAATCTAATGAAGAAAAACTTCAATTTAAGATCAGACACATCTTTATAAAATGATTATAAACAGAGATACAGGATTTTTTAAAAACCGTCGAGATACTGAAAATGATCACTTTTTTCTTCGTCAAACATTTTTTGTCAATCAAGGTACAGACTTAAGGGACAGAAAAACGTATAAAGTGCATTTTCGGACAGGTAATTATTCAATCTATGTGCTTTTGCAAAATTCAGTTTAAAAAAAATTCTATCTTTAAAAAGCAAAAAACTCTTATTTAGTTAACAAATTATGCCAAACTGGGATAAAGCTGCCAACGATAGTGTACTATCTACATTACAGTAGCTTAAATCAGTTTAGGTACCACCAACTGAAGTTTAACATGCCAAAAGGATATTTTTCCTCGAGGTCGAGATTAATATTATTATGTTTTTAATAAAACAGTGTAATTTTTTTAATAGATCTTTAAAATAAAATTAATTTTTGAGAGAAGAGATATCTTGTAAAATGTAGTCATTTAAAGTTATTGGCATTTAAAATTTCATTCCTAATGTAAACAAAATTTATTAAAAAAAATTGAGTTGAGTGTGATTTTTATGTAAAAAGAGGACCATGGTAAATAATATTCACTTTGTTCGTGAGTAGAGAATCAACACAGATAACTTTGACGTCATTGTATGATGAAATACGATTTTACCATAAAATGTTTATTTATAAAGGGTTATCTCTGAACCAATTTGAAAACTAAAGATGGGAAAATTAATCTGCCGACTCTGCTCCAACATAGGTTTTGTTTTATGCTGGTACTACTATCCCAGAGCACATGCATGAGTAAAAAGCGATAAAAAATTGCTATTAGTGTGATACCTTTAGGGAAATAATACTGAAATTTGGCATATTTGGTAGTTTTAAAATGTAAATGCTCACTAAGAATAGTTAAAAAAAAAAAAAAAAAAAAATTAAAGTGTAAGAAATAATTAAAAACATTACCAGATACGTTTAAAATGTTACCGTTAAAATGATTGTGAATTTTAAAATGTAAATGTTGACACAGAAGAGTTTAAAAAAATTCGAAATTTATTAAGCAATCCCATTAATAAAAAAGTTCTAAATTGCTATTCTTGTGATAGATTGAAGATAAAAACTTGTAATTCGGTATGATGGTTACTTTAAAAATATAAATACATCTTAATGAACTGTCTTAAAAAAATAATATACAAATAAAAATAATAATCAAAACGCGAAATGAGCTGAGAACTTCCTGAAAAATTCTAAATTTTCGACTTGTTCACGATTGTTATGAATTCTAAGATGGCACAAGTAATATTTTCTTTCAAATGAAAATGTTTTTACGTGAATAATAAAAAGGTAAGAAAAATTTAATGAAATCTACATGAGATTTAAACATTACATTTAAAACCTTTACCATATATATATATAGTTCAATGTTTCGCAATCTTTAAAAAGTCGATCAAATTAGCATGCTTTTAGAGTCTGTGGTGCTTGAACGGGGGTTGACGAGCGTAGCTGGTAGGGGACAGAGCCCCCTAGCTAACAAAGATAAAATATTTAAGAATTTAACTACAAAAATAAACTTAATTGTTAAAAAAAATGCCAAAACACAACTTGAGGATTACACATCCATACAACGTGGCAAAGTTTGTTTTATTCTTTTATACAGCGATCGGAATTGTAGATCAGTTGACATTAAGAAATTGATAACAGATTTTAGTCGATAGGAATAGTCCCGACCTCACAAAACGCTAAGTCATCGAGCACAAGAAAAAATCCTTTATTTTATGGAAGAGTAGTAAAAGAGGAATCTAATGAACCATGTCTGCCAGAAGTGAAGTGGTACATAAGCCAAAAGTTAATACCACTAGTGGCTCACTCGTACTTTTAACATTATGTTTGCCGTACAATGGAAGGTAAGAAAACACGGAAAACTGGGTGCAGGAAAACATGATGCTAAGTCTACGAGTCAACCACTAGTGCTATTCCTTTTTGGCCTATGCACCACTTCACTTCCGGTAGACATGGATAATTAGATTCCCCTATGCCTACACTTCCATAGTATAAAGGATTTTTTCTTGTGCTCGATGACTTAGCGTTTTATGAGGTCGGCTCTTTTGGCTAAAAAGCTACAGATAATCAAACGCGATACGAGAATTCTGACGATTTTTGTTCAATAAAAACTGAAATAGAGGTATGTGCCCGCTCAAACTGTTGTATGTGGAATAATGATTCGAGACAAAACAAGAAATAAAAGATTTTTAATGTTATAAGTATGCCTAATACGATATTAAAGTTCAATAATCAAAATTATAGAATTCAATCTGCAATATTTCATGAAGGTTCAGGCGTAGAATTAGGTCATTATAAATCAGTAATTCGCAAAGAAAACTGCTGGATAATAAATGACACTAAAGTTTATAAAATACAAAAATTGCCTAGAAACAGTAAAGATGTTTATCTTTTATTTTACAAAAAGATTTTAATCCAATAGTGTTATTGCTCTCTGAAACTATCGAAGTATGTCATTTTTGCTGTTTAGAACACCTTATGTATGTACATATATTTTAACAGTAACTTTAAGTCTAAATGTTACTATTATATTCGTAAAATAAGTAAATTTTCATATGAAGTTTTTTTTCGTGAAGCTTGACAAAAGGATGTAATCGTTTGTTTTCATTCGAGAATAGTGAGGATTATGTAATGTATGTATAAGGAGATATTTAATCTTACATTTTTCGGTTTTCTTTTTTATAAATTTAATTTAACCTAGATCGTGTCAGTATATTTGATTTGAATTTATTTTAAACATTAAATTCTGACTGCGATATTTCAGGATGTTAAAGATGTATAATCTGGTCATAAAAAATTATTAATTCGTATGAAAAAAAAAAAAAAAAAAAAAAAAAAGAAATGGAAAATTAAAATTATAAAGACTATACAGATCATATTTATCAATGTCCATTTGATAAGGAGGACAATTAGGGGATCAATAAAAAAAAATCAAAGAAAAATAATAAATATTGTGTTTGCTCACTATTTGCAAAGGCTATACGAAAACTCATTTTAATTAGAATGAGTAGAACTGTTTAAGTTACACATAATCTGCTTTTAAAAAAGAAATGATATCCACTAAAAAACAACTTTTCAAAAGTAAAAAAAAGAGCCAAGCTAAAAAAAAGAAAAAAGTTAAAGTTGTAGCTAAAAAATGATGTGATATCAAATTTCCTAGCTTATATTATAGTTCGTATTTAACCATTTTCCATTTAAAAAAAATACCTTTTGTAAGTCGAGTGCAAGCATTCGTATATGTTAATAGAAATCGTTTTTTTCTTATACTAAATACATCATAACGTGTTTCTGAAAATTCAAGTGTTTTAAAATTATGCATGAGGGGCTTGGCGGCCATCTTTCCATGTTTTACACAAATGTCTGAACACCCAAGTTCGTAAAGGAAAGCGCGATAGGTTTGTATTAACAATAATTTAGAACTTCTGATATTAACTATACGTACAAATAAATTAAAATATATATATTTTTAGAAAGGAAGTTGATTGTTACTGCTTTTAAATGATTAATTACTCTAAAAATGTAGTCATAAGAGGAATCGCGAATATATGTCACCATTATCTTAACACGCAATTTTCTAAGCACACTATTCCTAAAAGGAAAAGCACGAAATGTTTTCTTTAGTAAAATACCAAACTTTTAATTTCAAATGCAGACAGACATATTGAAAAAGACTGATAGTTTGAGAAAAGAAATTGATTTCCATCGTTTTCAAATAATTAATTATTCTATGAAATAAATTATAAGGTGAATCCTTTAGCTAAATCACTATTGTTTTATAAGATAAAGTTCTGTGAATAAAGCTTAAAATATCTGCTTAAGTAACAATTTTGAATTTCGGATTTTGACCATGGATTTGAATAGATAGAAATTTGTGTAAAATATGAAAAGATGGCCGCCAAGCCCCTCATGCAAAATTTTAAAACATTTGAATTTTCAGAAACACGTTATGATGTATTTAGTATAAGAAAAAAGGATTTCTATCAACATATACGAAGGAACTCGATTTACAAAAAGTTATTTTTTTAATGGAAAATGTTAAATAAAAACCATAATATAAGCTTGGAAATTTGATATCACATCATTTTTTAGCTACAGCTTTAACCTTTTTCTTTTTTTTTTTTTAGCTTGGCTCTTTTTTTTTTTTTTTTTTACTTATGAAAAGTTGTTTTTTAGTGGATAGAATATACTGATAGAATTCCAGTTTTCATAAAACTTCATTTAGAACTTGAAATAAGTTGTTGCAGATTAGATTTTGGTGTAAATTATTTAACCGGTGACGCTGCCATGTTTCATTTTAATGTAAGTATTAATGTGTGATAGAAGAAAGTTTTGGGATTGCCACATCCGCCTACTTTTAATGATTATTTCAATATTACTAAGCAGTTTCAGACGATTTAGCGATTGCAAATAATTACGTGAAATATGATTACATGCATTGAAATTACGAGACTGATTTTCTTCTATTTTTTTTGTATAATAATTCTTGAATCCTCCCTTGTTTTATTAGTTTGGGGGGAAAAAAGGAAAGGAAAAGAAAATGGATTAATGGTTCAAATTAATTTTTCCAAAATAATTAAAAATACAAACTGGAACAAACAAACTAAAGACTATGTTTATTACATTAATATTCAGAATTTAGAGTACTTTTATGTTAACTTGGCGATGTGATAAAAAATAGTGATAAAGTCTTCACTATTTAACATCACTTAAAAAATAGTGATAAAGACTACAAAAAAAAGTTAATAACTTAAAAATAAAATGAAATGCAGTTTTCAAACAAATTGCATTTAAAAGCCCCTTTTTTCCCTTGTACGAGGGTATAAAAATTGGAAATGTGCGATGCTTAGAAATTTAAAAAAATTCAGCAGAGATTTTTAGATGGGAAAAAGAAATAGCATAACGGGGGCTAAAAAAACTATTATAAAATATTAAAATCTGCATATAAGAAAACTGAGGTTTTATTTTTTCTTCTGTTTTATAAACAACATTCATCTTTTTTAAAAATGATATTTGCGGAATATTTTGTCTTGTTGTCAATACTTTCTTTTACACAGCCATTTAATAATATGCTAAAGTCCGTTATAAAAGACTTAAATAAATAAAAACAAGTTTGAAATTGAGCGTGATGCGAAGCAAATGAGGTGCGTTCGTACGATAACGAAGTTTTAAAACTATTTAGATCTTTCTGTTATAGAAGACAGTACTTCCGATACAGTATAGTGGTCGAAATCTTTTTGTGTTTCTGTAAATATGCAGGAAGTAACTTGTATTACACCTCAGCAACGTATATCATATTCATAAGAAGTGAAATAGTTTAATATAATTAAAACACGTCTCAAACAATGTTTCCCGTTATAGCATTACGTAGTGGAATACTTTTGTGTGGCCCTGTAATTTAATAATATAAATATTCTTTGCATCATAGATTGTACAAAATGTATATTTTAATATATATATACTTCATAGGTCCATGTCAATTCTATTATATTCGAAAGAGTTTAACGTAATAAAAATGTACTTGGAACTATTTTTTCCTATTGATTGTAATGTAATGCAATACTTTTGATTGTCCCTCTAATTAAACTTTATTATTTTATTTACTTGTCTAATTTTCCTAAAATTTAAAATGACTCGACAAAATTATGCAAAAATTATATATTTTAAATCTCGAGCGATTTGGTTGGACAATTTTTGCTTTGTTATATGCGGGCAGACAGACCGACGGACGGACAGACGGACTGATAGACTGAACGATGAATATAGGTGCTAGCTATTTATATAATTACGGACGCATTTAAAATTATTCAGATTTTGATGTAATAGTATACAGTATTTCGGATACAGTATAGTAGCCAAAATCTTTTGTGTGTCTCTGTAAATACTATCTGCTTTCTTTTATGCAGGAAATAACTTGTAGTATTTCTCAGTAACGTATAACAATCTCATAAAATGTTAAACAGTTAATTACAATTAAAACGCGCACCAAACAATGTTCTCCCTACACCATTATGTAAAGGAATATTTTTGTGTGACCTTGTAAATCAATAAAAAATTTTCTTTGCACCACAGATTGTGTAGAATGCATATTATAATATATACTTCTTAGATGCATATAAGTTTTATTATGTTCGAATGAGTGTAACACCATTAAAATGCATTTGAAACATTTCCCCTTATTGCCGTAATGTAACGGAATACTTTTGATTGTCCCTGTAATTGAGCCAATTATCCGATTTTCATAAAATTTGAAATGACTTGACAAAATTATGTAATAATTACATATTTTAAATTTCAAACGGTTCGGTCGGGTAGTTTTTGCGTTGTTATATGCGGACGGACGGACTGAACGACAACTATAGGTGCTACGTATTTACATAATTACGAATGCACCTAAAAATGCATGGAATACTTATTCTTCTTTAAAAAAAATAATCAGAAAGAATCTGAAGCAGGAGAGTTTGACAAAAGTATTTAGCTATTCTAATATGTGAAATAAATCTTTAAAACATGTGATCTGACATTAATTACACATTATGAAGCTTTATACTGCCACACCTAGATAATCAAAGACAATTTAGAGGAAAATACATATTTCTCATCACTATGACTAATTCACAATACAAAATTTAAATTACTTTAAACACATGTTTCAGGTATTAAGCATTGAGATGAATTTTTCTCCGTTGATAACAGCATGTTAATTACTATTAAGAGGGGCATTGATGGAAGAGGGGTCAAGGAGACATAATGAATAACAAATTTATGTTATTAAATATTTATCAAAGCTTACAGCTATCTGAAACTTAATTTAATTTTTATATTAACAAAGCACATTGGTTTTCGGATTGCATACAGGGCGTGCAGGATGTAGTTTTAAGAATATTTTTATTAATAACTAAAAAAATATGAAGTGACAATCACTTATTAAGGCATATTATAATCTTCGAAGCGCAATTATAATAATAAGGCAAGGAGGAATGTAATAACAATAGTGAAACCCTGTTTTCTTAATGTAGTTCAAGATAAAAATCTTATGCGGTCAAGCAGTAAAAGCATTTTTATTTTCTTTTATTCTTTTTTGTATAAATTTAGGAGCAATTTCAATCTTTTAAAACCAAATTCTTTTATTTTTGAAACTACTATATCTACTGCATAACACATTATCTGCTATTAACATACATTTGTATAAAAAAATGTTTTATTTGTGCATATCGATTAATACTTGAAATTTAATTTTGTATCTAATTGAATTTCAAATGGAGACAGAAGCAAATAATTAACAAGTAAAATATTTGTTTAAATCATAAATCTATAATATCTCATTAAAAAATTCCTGTAATGAACTTAAATAATTTTGCATAGATATTTTATTTATATACTGTTCGAACATTTAAGATTTGCATTCTATTGTTCACTTGAGCTTAATGTGCAGAATTAACCTTTTAAAAAATATCTGTAAATGGGTCAGTTTAAGAAAAATACTACAGCTATTTTTAAATTGTAAGAAAAAATGTAAAGCATTATATCAGAGTTTACTGTAATTCTGTATAGCCAGATTGCCAGCATTTTAAGCTGTAAAATCTAGCATTAATTAGTTATTTTTGTTGTAAAATAGGAATTATTACAGCAATTTTTGCTTTAAAATTCCATAAGTAAAGATGTTGATATAATTTGCTGTTAATATACAACAAAAAATTGAAAATTTAAATGCCTAAATGCATTTTCTGTCAGTTTATTATTAATATAAAATGATTTAATACAGGTACTGTTTTACTCTACCGGTGTAAAAATTTTATTTATGTATCAAAGTTGCTTCATTTTTCTACGTGTAAAGTGATATCACAAAACAACCAAGATATTTCTACAGAAATTATTAGTTAGTTAAATCTTTTAAATAAATCTCTAAAAATTATAATTTGATAATTTAATTACATTGCATAAAATTCTTTATCGCCACACACTTTTTTTTTAATAATCGTAGATAAAAATACACTTTTCTGATCACTATATGGAATTTAATTGTTTTAAGCAAATGTGTCAAATATTCATGTGATAGGATCAATATATTTTTTCCTTTTTAATAAAACTCTGATATTAAAAAAAGCATTGATAGAATATAGCTTAAAGGTATACAGATTTTTATTAATATTAAACATTTATCAAAGCCTATAACTGTTCGAAACTTAATTCTTTTTTTTTTTTTTTACAGTTTATACTGGTTAACAAATTCAGGCGTAATTCCATGCTTTTTTGTTTTCATTAATAGCAAAAGTTTGTCAGACTATTCGGTTTTATTTTCATTTTCGGCGTAATATTTCAGTTTTGTTTTCGAAAAAAAAAAAAAAAAAAACTGTCGAATATTTTTTGGTTGAAGCTATATGTATTCCAAAAATCTCTTTTCTTTCCTCGGAAATGTTAAACATCAGTTATCGATTTTGAGATGTATTAGATCAAATGAGAGCCTATTTATTTATTGCTATGAACTTCAGTGTTTATAATGATTCAATGCATACAGTACTAAATTTTGAAAATTCTTTCCACGTGCTGTTGAAAATCTGCAGACTTAATAGGAATAAAAAAAATTCACTTTGAATCGCAGAAATATTTTGAATGCACAATAAGGAAGAGTAGATTAAAAAACTGATAATAATTTACAAAGGACATTATGAAAAGTAAAATGAGGTAAGTATACCTAAAACATTTTTTAATCAAATGAAATTGCAATAATTAAAAAAAGTTCTGTGCTATTAATGAATTACATCTCATTTCATATGAAAAAAAAAAAAAAAAAAAAAAAAAAAAAAAAAAAATCAGACGTTTTAATCAGAAGCACAAAAAGCCAAAGTTTATAGAGAAAGTTTCCAAACAGGGCCGCATATAATAACTGTTTAATTGTTTGCTAAAAATATATTTTTAGGTAGCTTTCATTACAAAAAGTAAAAAGCTACTTGTTGCAGCCGTGCGTCCGGATAAAAGCACTTCCGGAAATTTTTGGTGTATTTTCACCGATCATGACCCCCAGACCCCAAAACCACCCTCCATTCAAATGTTGACATACACACACACACACACACACATATATATCCATATATATATATTCCCCCATGCTTAATGTGGTAGTTTTCTATTAAATTCAATGGTTCATATATTGTAATATAATTAATGGCTTTTTATACATATATATCCGATCTTTGTCATGTTGCAAGTATCGTATTTATGAGTAGATTTGAATGAAACTTGGTGTGTAGATAGTACAATCTAATGTCCTGACCGAGTTTGTTGACCAGCATCATCCATTTGATTTTTTTTTTTAAGCTATTGCATAGCTTTTATCACGGGCTTTGAGCGCGGCGACCGAATCCAAAAATTCCGTAACGAGGAAAATCCTAACACATCCGTAACGAAAAAACCTAACACTCGGCTAACGTCGTTTCAGTTCGGCAGACTTCGGCATGGTATCATTCGGTAGACTTCGGCAGACATTGACGCGGTATTTTTCAGATATTTAGAGGATATCAAGTCTCAAACTTATACTTCTTATTTCAGTTACTATAAAGCTATAGTTTCAATAATAAAAATTCCTGATAGAATATGTATAGAAAAGAATCGTCTTAAGATAAAACAAGGTAGGATAATGTAGCTTTTGGTGATTGGAGACCCGCCCAATGGTGAAGATCGAAAAATTTAAAATGCTTATAACTCGCGATCTAATTTTCGTAACGCGGCCAAATTTTGTTTGGCAATTTATTATGAGACAGTGTTAATTTTTGATGACAGGAGACCCCCACGGAGAGGGTCGAAAAAGTTAAAATGCTTATAACTCGCGGTCTAATTTTCGTAGCGCGGCGAAATTTTGTTTGGTAATTTATTATGAGACAGTGTTAATTTTTGGTGACAGGAGACCCCTCACGGTGAGGGTCGAAAAATTTAAAATGCTTATAACTCGCGATCTAGTTTTTGTAGCGCGGCCAAATTTTGTTTGGTAATTTATTATGAGACAGTGATAATTTTTGGTGACAGGAAATCCCCCATGGTGAGGGTCGAAAAATTTAAAATGCTTATAACTCGCGATCTAATTTTCGTAGCGCGGCCAAATTTTGTTTGGTAATTTATTATGAGACACTGTTAATTTTTGGTGACAGGAGACCGCCCCCCCCCCCCTCACGGTGAGGGTCGAAAAATTTAAAATGCTTATAACTCGCAATCTAATTTTCGTATCGCGGCCAAATTTTGTTTGGTAATTTATTATGAGAGAGTGTTAAGTTTTGGTGACAGGAGGACCCCCCCCCCCCACGTTGAGGGTCGAAAAATTTAAAATGCTTATAACTCACGATCTAAATTTCGTAGCGCGGCCAAATTTTGTTTGGTGATTTATTATGAGACAGTGATAATTTTTGCTGACAGGAAAACCCCCATGGTGAGGGTCGAAAAATTTAAAATGCTTATAACTCGCGATCTAATTTTCGTAGCGCGGCCAAATTTTGTTTGGTAATTTATTATGAGACACTGTTAATTTTTGTGGTGACAGGAGACCTCCCTCACGGTGAGGGTCGAAAAATTTAAAATGCTTATAACTCGCAATCTAATTTTCGTATCGCGGCCAAATTTTGTTTGGTAAATCTTTATGAGAGAGTGTTAATTTTTGGTGACAGGAGACCCCCCCCTCCCACGGTGAGAGTCGAAAAAGTTAAAATGTTTATAACTCGCGATCAATTTTCGTAGCGCGGCCAAATTTTGTTTGGTAATTTATTATGAGACAGTGTTACTTTTGATGACAGGTGAGCCCCCACGTTGAGGGTCGAAAAATTTAAAACGCTTATAACTCACGATCTAATTTTCGTAATGAGACAGTGTTAATTTTTGGTGACAGGAGACCCCCCACGGTGAGGGTCGAAAAATTTAAAATGCTTATAACTCGCGATCAATTTTCGTAGCGCGGCCAAATTTTGTTTGGAAATTTATTATGAGACAGTGTTACTTTTGGTGACAGGAGACCCCCCATGGGGACGGTCGAAAAATTAAAATGCTTATAACTGGCGATCTAAGTTTCGTAGTGCGGCCAAATTTTGTTTGGTAATTTAGTATGAGACAGTGATAATTTTTGGTGACAGGAAATCCCCCATGGTGAGTGTCGAAAAATTTAAAATGCTTATAACTCGCAATCTAATTTTCGTATCGCGGCCAAATTTTGTTTGGTAATTTATTATGAGAGAGTGTTAATTTTTGGTGACAGGAGACCCCCCCCCCCACGGTGAGGGTCGAAAAAGTTAAAATGTTTATAACTCGCGATCTAATTTTCGTAGCGCGGCCAAATTTTGTTTGGTAATTTATTATGAGACACTGTTAATTTTTGGTGACAGCAGACCCCCCCCCCTCACGGTGAGGGTCGAAAAATTTAAAATGCTTATAACTCGCAATCTAATTTTCGTATCGCGGCCAAATTTTGTTTGGTAAATCTTTATGAGAGAGTGTTAATTTTTGGTGACATTAGACCCCCCCCCCACGGTGAGGGTCGAAAAAGTTAAAATGTTTATAACTCGCGATCAACTTTCGTAGCGCGGCCAAATTTTTTTGGTAATTTATTATGAGACAGTGATAATTTTTGGTGACAGGAAATCCTCCATGGTGAGGGTCGAAAAATTTAAAATGCTTATAACTCGCGATCTAATTTTCGTAGCGCGGCCAAATTTTGTTTGGTAATTTATTATGAGACAGTGTTACTTTTGGTAACAGGTTAGCCCTCACGCTGAGGGTCGAAAAATTTAAAACGCTTATAACTCACGATCTAATTTTCGTAATGAGACAGTGTTAATTTTTGGTGACAGGAGACCCCCCACGGTGAGGGTCGAAAAATTTAAAATGCTTATAACTGGCGATCTAATTTTCGTATCGCGGCCAAATTTTGTTTGGTAATTTATTATGAGACAGTGTTAATTTTTGGTGACAGAAGACATCCCACGGTGAGAGTCGAAAAATTTAAAATGCTTATAACTCGCGATCAATTTTCGTAGCGCGGCCAAATTTTGTTTGGAAATTTATCATGAGACAGTGTTACTTTTGGTGTCAGGAGACCCCCCCATGGGGACGGTCGAAATAATTGAAATGCTTATAACTGCCGATCTAATTTTCGTAGTGCGGCTAAATTTTGTTTGGTAATTTAGTATGAGACAGTGTTACATTTGGTGACAGGAGATCCTCCATGGTGAGGGTCGAAAAATTTAAAATGCTTATAACTCGCGATCTAATTTTCGTAGTGCAGCCAAATTTTGTTTGGCAATTTATTATGAGACAGTGTTGCTTTTAGTGATAGGAGACCCCCCCCCCCCCCACGGTGAGGGTTGAAAAATTTAAAATGCATATAACTCGCGATCTAATTTTCGTAGCGCGGCCAAATTTTGTTTGGTAATTTATTATGAGACAGTGTTAATTTTTGGTGACAGGAGACCCTCCCCCCCATGGTGAGGGTTGAAAAATTTTAAATGGTTATAACTCGCGATCTAATTTTCGTAGCGCGGACAAATTTTGTTTGGTAATTTATTATCAGACAGTTTTACTTTTGGTGACAGGAGACCCCCCTTCTTCACTGTGAGGGTCAAAAAATTTAAAATGCTTATAACTCGCAATCGAATGTTCGTATCGCGGCCAAATTTTGTTTGGTAATTTATTATGAGACAGTGTTAATTTTTGGTGATAAGAGACCCTCACGGTGAGGTTCGGAAAATTTAAAATGCTTATAACAAGCGATCTAATTTTCGTAGCGCGGCCAAATTTTGTTTGGTAATTTATTTAGGTATTGCATAGCTTTCATCGCGGGCTTTGAGCGCGGCGAAAGAATCTAGAAATTCCGTAACTAGAAAAAAACCTAACACTCTGGCTAACGTCGCTTCAGTTTGTCAGACTTCGGCACGGTATACTTCGGTAGACTTCGGCAGACACTGACGCGGTATTTTTCAGATATTTTGAGAATATCAAGTCTCAGATTTATGTTTTTTATTTCAGCTATCATAAACGTATAGTTTCTATGATAAAAACTCCTGATTAACCTACATGTATTGTAAGATAATAAAAATATTTTATACGATTTTTCTTTCATTGAACTAATTCTCATTAGTACAATAAAAGAAAAAAAAATTGTTATCGGTCATCACGCTCAAAAAGTGTAACTTAAATTAATATCAAAGACAAAAATAAATAAATAAATAAATAAATAAATAAAAAAAATAAAAATAAAAATAAAAATAAAAAAATAAATAAAATAAAATAAATAAATAAATAAATAAAAAATAAATAAATAATTATAATTGCATAAGTTGATAAAATATGCTATGCAATAGCTTTACCGCGGCAGTCCCCGAGTGCCACACGTATTTTTTTTTAAAATTTTAAATTTTAAATTAAGTGAAAAATAGTTAAAGCTGAAAAATATTTTTCTTTTATGCGTTTGACGTTGATAGAAAGATTACAGAGCATTTTTTCTTTCGTCTATTTCTTAAAAAATGGCTGAGTTATAGCGCTTTGAATTTCTAGTGTGGATGACATTTGGAAATTGCATGATTTTTGTTACGTGATTACACGCGTATTTATGAACTGATTTGGATGTAATTTGGTATGTACATAGTAAATACTGATGCCTGGACCGAGTTCGTTGGCCAGTTTCATCCACCATCCTGTTTCAAAATGGCGGCCATTTAAATTTAAAAAAAATTTTAATTTAAAATTAGACAGATGAAAATGAGGAATTGAAAACTATTTTTCTTTTATATATTTTAAGTGATGCAAAGATATACAAAGATACACTGATTTGGGTATAATTTGGAGTGCACATAGTACATGCCAATGTCTTGACCGAGTTGTACACCAACTTCGTCCGCCATCTTGTTTCAAAATAACGGATTTTTATTTATTTATTTATTTTTAATTTAAACATAAAATAAAATGCAAAAAAAAAAAAAACCCTCATGTGTTTGACTTTGATAGAAACATTTCGGAGCATATTTTGATTCGTTTATATCTTTAAAAATGACTGAGTTATAGCAGTTTGAATTGCTAGTGTGGCTAACGTTTTGAAACGATCTGATTTTTATAACGTGATAATATGCGTGCTTATAAACTGATTCGTTCATAATCGACGGAGTTCGTTTGACAACTTCATCCCTCATCTTGTTTCAAAGTATCGACCATTTAAAATTGTCAAAACACGTTTAAATTCATAAAAATGTACAAAAAAAAAAAAAAAAAAATCTGAAGTGTGTAATTTTGATACATGGATACCTTAGTATTCTTTGTTTTGTCTTTATCTTAAAAAACAGCTGCGATATAGAAGTTTGAATTTCTCATGTGGGTGACATATTTAAAAACCAATTTGCCTGCGACAGCAGTCGTTTATATATATATATATATATATATCAACCGATATCGATGTGAGTGTGCATGTGCACATGATTAAGATTTTGACCAAGCTCAGTTATTTTCACCCATCATGTTGTTTTAAAATGGCAAGCTCTTTATAATATAATGTTCAGTATTGACAAAACTAGTATTAAATCTTATATAATCGGCTTTCACTAATTTCAGCTTCGTATGTTTGATTCATACAACTTGATTTAAAATAAATAAATAAAAATATAAGGAATGTTGATGAATGCTACCTTTTCTTTCCGGCACTGAACAGAAACACTTTTTATATGTATAATTAATTTATAGCTATATAAATATAATTAATTATATATATATATATATATTATTTATTAATATGTATTAGTTCCATGAAAATCAGGCAACTGAATCAGGAGGGTCTATAATCCACACACGTTTGTGTTTTTTGATATAGTGTATCAGGTCCTGTTTCAAATAATGTAAACAACTTCAAAACTGTTAAATCAGGCAGATCGTGTAAATTATACATCAACTAAAGAGCTTTGTAAGGGAAAGCTTTACCGTCAAGGTGTCTAAAAAAGCATCAAAATGAAATTATTAGATTTATTTATACCAAAAGCATAGGAATTAAGTGAGTATTTGTGTACTTTACTTTTGGCATTAAGTATTAAAGTTGCATGGATATTTTGGGGGAAAAATAAAGAGATAAATCTATGAACAAATGGTACGTAAGTATGTAAGCACTTCGTTCTCTTTTTTTATCTACCCCAAATGAAGTGCGACATGTCCATAAACCTGTGGAGAATGTAATTATATTTATATATCGAACAGAACTATTTTCTTTATTGGTTTCAATAATTTTTTAATAATGTTACTTTGTCTTATGCACATCTCCTCTTTTGTATTGTAATTTTTCAAAGTTTGCTATCTTAAAGAAGAAATTTGGTTTGATACCCCACAATGTACTTTTTAAAATTTTTATAATGCAATTTTAATAGGATATTATATAATTTTCCGTATTGCGAGAAAAAAAATTAAAAATAATGGAGAAATTAATTTTTCGTAGTAAGAGAAACTGTATATATATATATATATACAGGGTGTCCGAAAAGTCTGGAAACGGCCGAATAATTCGAGAAATACATATGAGATTGAAAAACGTAAATATACGTGTTAAATATTTTTAAATAAGCTACTCAGTGATACCAAATTTGACCTTCGCAACCGACCCCCTGGGGGTCAGAGGGGATCCAACTTTGAAATCTTAAATTATAACCCCCATTTTTTATTGCAGATTCGGATTCTACGGACAAAAATACGTAACTTTTGTATTTGATGTTTATTTCAAATCCTCGTTTACCACGGTGTATTCGAGCATATTAAATCGATACATATTTCGGCTTTTCCAACGGGATTTTCCCTAATCGAAACTGATTGGGCAGATTTTTTGACGTCAAATTCCCCGTTTTTTGCAGAAATAGCGTTTCCTGAAAATCACCCGTGGCGATTATTTCAATAGTGCTACACTGTTAAAAATCTGACCCATTTGCTGCAGCGTCACTCCACAGCTATTATAGAATATCTCTTTTGTGACCAATGAGAGTGCTCCATAACACAGTAAAGTAATCGTTTTCTATAAAAGTAGTGGAGTGACGATGCAGCAAAAGTGTCAATTTTTTACAGTGTACTTTACTGTGTTATGGAACATTCTCATTGGTCATGAAACAGATATTCTATAAAAGCTGTGGAGTGACGCAACAGCAAATGGGTCAAAGTTTTAACTGTGTGTAGTACTATCGAAATAATCGGCATGGGTGATTTTCAGGAAACGCTATTCTTGCAAAACACGAGGAAATTGATGTCATAAATTCTCCCCAATTAGTTTCGATTAGGGAAAATCCCGTTGGAAAAGCCGAAAAATGTATCGATTTAATATGCTCGAATACACCGTGATAAATGAGAATTCGAAATAAACATCAAATACAAAAGTTGCGTATTTTTGTCCATAGAATCCGAATCTGCAATAAAAAATGGGGGTTATAATTTAAGATTTCAAAGTTGGACCCCCTCTGACCCCCAGGGGGTCGGTTACGAAGGTCAAATTTGGTATCACTGAGTAGCTTATTTAAAAATATTTAACACGTATATTTACGTTTTTCAATCTCATATGTATTTCTCGAGTTATTTGACCGTTTCCAGACTTTTCGGACATCCTGTATATATATATTCATAACTATCAGTGTAACCGGACACAGTATGGTCCAGGTATTTCTGATACATGCCCCAGTTACCCCATTCTTGAAAAATTCATGGAGTAAGTGGGACCCTGGCCTTACATTTGAAACATGAAGTAAATGTATAGCTATCTAATAATGTTAGTGCGGTAATTTGTGTAATGTTTAAAATTAATGGTTGCTTAATAAAAGTACTTTTACTATTTTAATAAAAAACCGATGAAGTTCAAAGAAACTCATGTTGTTTTTCAAAATAGAAACCGAAATTTTCGACAGTACAGTTTTCGACAGCATAGACAGAATTCTGATTGATTTTACACACACGTTGTTTTAAGAAGTAGAGATTACGGGGCATCATTGACAAAAGCTAAAACTTAAAAGGCATCAACAGTTTTTTTATAAAACAGCCTACGGCCCAGTTACCTTGTGGGATCAGTTGTCCCAGCTAATCTTTACTAAAGAAGTAATATATAGTGTTCTTTTCGTAAAGATTATTATAATGTCTGCACTACATTTGAGGTGATAAGATAACAAGAATGCAATGAAAATTGAAAATGTTTTTCTTAATATTTTCCAACGTAGTTGAAAAATATTTATGACTTTGATTTATCCTCTCCTTCTGTCTGTGCTCTACCTTTCGTAAATATAATCGAATTCTTCTGTAATTTTAATAGGATATTGTAATTTACTATAGCATCATACCTATTTAAAATAAGGAATGGAGCAAGTTCGTTTACAAACATGTACAAAAATATTCCGTTATATTACAGTCAATGGGAAAAAAATCAAATTGACAACATTTGAATCATGTTGCACATTTTCAAATACAATGAAATTAGTATGAATTTGTGAAGTACACTGACATATTCTTTTTGGCGAATATGAAGTGCAAAACATCTATCATTTATTTATAGAGTTACACGCAAGAATTCTATTACGTAATGCTCCATAGAGATAAACTGTTTGCAGCGTATTTAAATTATGTTACATTATTTCAAATATACTGAAATTGATATAGATTACTGGGGTTTAATACAGATATAAATTAGTTTCAGACCATGTGCATATAATTTATCCTTTGTTTACAAGGATACACAATAGATTTAGATATGATACTGTATCCGAAGTACTGTCTATTTACTAAATTTTTAACCACATCAAATTGAAATATCGTGCTACTTTTTTTTTTTTTTTTTTTCTGGAACAACAAAAATTGCAGTCCTCAATTTAGGCAGGAGTTTAAAGATAAAAATTAACGGCTTGTATAAAAAATGCTTTAAGTAAAACTTTATGTATTTGTTATCTTTCAAACATACCATTTTTGCGATTTTCTTCCAGAAAATACGCATCGAATGCTTGTTGTGACTAAACAAGTGTTTGATACTGTGTCGAATTATTATAATTATTTTTTTTTTATCTTACTTTTGCTTATTTCCACAAAACCTGAGTCATTTCCTTCAGGGAAATATTTAAATAATTTCCTTCAGATATAGGTACACCCACAAAAGTAATATGAAATTAAAATGTTGTGTACGGAGGAAATATGAACAGGAAAAACATCACATTTCAAAATTTAGCAATTATCAGTACCAATTTGGAAAGATTGGTCCTATTTCACCAGTTGCTTTCACTCAGTCATTGCTGTAAAATTAATATATTTTTGTGTTCTAAATGGCAACAAGATATTGCACTTGCGTAAAATTAGTAAGTCAATGAATTTAGGAAAACCAGACATCTGTGTCAATTTCTGAAAAATAAAGATGACTTTGATTTTACTTACTGTAAATCATACGTTGAATTTCGTCATGTGAAGTGCAGTAATACTTTCATACTGTGCGAAATTCCCCTTAACTACAAATCCAGTTTATGGGAAAATAGATAAAAATAAAGTAAAGTCATTAAATATTTATCTTCATCAATTTTTAAATTGGTTTTCTATTATTTATCACATACATGCAAACTATTATAAAGCAATTAAGTCAATTATTTGGAATAGATTAAAATATTATATTTTATCTTTGTATATTATACTGTAGGGCAGGGCTGTCCAACCTTTTGGTAATTGCGGGCGCACCTCACCTAGTGTCGAACAGTGAAGGGCGTCACTTGTCTGTAAATATAGAACAATATTACCTCACTATAAGGCAGGGTTGCCAGTTTGACCACATATTCTTATTCAGAAATTCCGAATTCATGCCCAAAATTCTGATTTTTCTTTTTCTTGAAATAATTCTAAAATTTTCTCATTATAGGCAGGGAGGCAGCTGCACAAATTATCATCTGATTCAGTTGAAGATAACGGCTGAAATATCAGGATTAAGCAGAACTCAATCAGCATATTAAAATGCAATTGGTCTGCAAGTCGTATCTTGATGGAAACCATTTGCAGACCCAATTTTAGTGGTTAATAAGTGTGTTTATCACCGTATTTTTTCTGCATCAAAACCAATGCAAGAAGGGAGGGCTGAGAGCAGGTAAACAAAATGATAAACTTAATAGTCAGACACTTAAAATCGGGTACTTACTACCAATAAATAATAAGGTACAGCAGTTGCATTTCAATATGCAAATCCAGTTTCAACCAATCCCGGAATTTCAGCCGTCAACTCAACGAAGAGAAGATTTTTGTAGCCACTTCTCGGTCGATTATATAAAGTTCAAACTACTACTCACAATTTCTGATGCGAATTTAGATTTTCTTAATAAAAAAGAAGGCCATAGAGACAACAATTGTAGTGAATAACAATATACTGATGTCTTATAAAATAGACAGACACCGATCAATGATCCGTAAGGATTACTACTATGCAGAACTCGATGTGAAAAAAGGCATAAATCATAATAAATATAGCATTACATATTAAATAAAGAAGCCAATCAAAATATTTTTCAGAGAAAGGAACTGAAAATTTAACTCAGTCTTTAATTTAAAAAAAAAAAAAAAAAAAAAAAAAATGGAAGACTAATGATTTTAAAGAAGCATTTCTTAAAAATAGATTTTTTTATTAAAAAAATTCCTAGTAAAATGAATCTTTTGAAAGGGCGCCATGAAAACCCTCAAAAGACGCCATGGAGCCCGCGGGCGCCGCGTTGGACAGCCCTGCTGTAGGGTTTATTTATTTTATTTTATAATATATTTATATTATTCAGATTAATTTACAGTACTTAGAAGGGAAGCAAACAAATCCATGTAGTAAAAGCTGCAATTATATTTTTTAATTTGTGATTAGTGCACCATAAACCCTTATTCTGGATATACAGTGCTTTAATAAAGGGGAATGAACTATTCAAAAACATTGTCTGGTGACTAATTTTGCGTCATCTGCTATTTTCCCGTCTTCTTCTAATAATTATACCTCAGACGATTAAAACTAATTGCAAAACAAATTAACGTATTTTCTAAATTTGCTGCATTTTTTTCAGTAAATAATAAGGAAATAATGTCTCTCTCTCTCTCTCTCTCTTTTTTTTTTTTTTTTTTTTTTTTTTTGTTTTCTAAAGACACTTATTTTACTAATTTCTTTCCAAATATTCATAGACTTTTTACTGTGACAAAGCAAAGTGGTTTCTTTTTTCTTTTCTTTTTTCTTTTTTTTCTTTTTTTTCTTTTTTTTTTTTCTTTCTTGTTTCATTTGCGATTTGTGAGTAACAAAAACTACTTCATTTCTTTCAGTTATATATTATATGTCCAAAGGTGAGCGGCCATTTTCTACTTTAGACGTTTTTTTTTAAATATCAGAAAGTATGCATGCGGAACTATCCGGAAACTCCATGTGTATAAATAAAATAGTATAGGTCATACATTTCCGTGAAACATTTTTCGGAAAACCTCATAGGGGATCGACAACAAACTGAAAAATAACAAATATCTTTCTGATAAACCTGTCAAAACTGATGTAGCTAACTCATTCAAACGGTAGATTATGATTAAGTGGCTTATTGTAATACACTGTGTTCATTTTTATGAGGACAGCATTTATACGCATTGAAAAATTAAGGGTTTTCATAAAAACAGTCCTAAATTTTGCCAAGTTTTTTTTTGTTTATAATTTGCAGAATTCTTAATATAAAAAAATGTTCTTTTCAGGAAGTATGACAAGTAATAATGTACACAATACCTTGTTATCAGAACTAAAAAATAATAATAATTGTATGAAAAAGGAGCAGGTTAACTAAATAATTTCCCATTATGCATGCATGAATGCTATCAAAATTTCATTTGCTTCCAGAATTTCATTCTAGTTGCTCTATACATTTAATGCGCTATATAAAACAATATGCAAATGAAGCATTCAGTGAAAAATTATTTAGTAAACCTGCTCATTTTTCATACAATTTTCTTTACTTTTAATTCTGATTATAGGATATTTTGTGTAAGTTGTCTGTCATATTTTCTGAAAAGAGCATATTTTTATTTTAAGAACTCTGCAAAATATAAGCAAAAACTTGGCAAAATTTGGGACTGTCTTCATAAAAACCTTAATTTCTCTACGAGCATACGTGTTGTCCTCATAAAAAAGATCATAGTTTATTACAATAAGACACTTAATCATAATCTACAGTTTGAACGAGTATGCTACATTAGTTTTGACAGGGTTATCCAAAAGATATTTGTTCTTTTTGAATTTGTTGTCGATCCCCTATGGGGTATCTGGAAAAACTTTTCACGGAAGTATATGAACTATACTAGTAAATCTGCAGATCAAGAGCCTCAACGTCAGCTTTTCACATATTTTTTTTAAATACACTTAGCGTAATATTCAACTTCCTGGAAACTGTAATTTAAAATTTTCGAATTACGTAATTATTTATAAGAATAAAATAAGAATAAGAAATTTGAAGCCATCAAAAGCCGTTAAATTAAAAATTTAGTTATGTTAGAATATTCTGAAAAATTCATGATCTATTATTTTTGTTTTTTTATTATACCACAGTAGATTTCTTCAGGGGGGCTCCGCCCCATTGAACCCCCCGTAGTCTCATTAAATTTAAATTTCTAACTTTCTATCAATCTGCTAATGGTTATCGAATATCTTGTATTTCTTTCTACATTTTGATTTATAAGGATAAGTGGCAGTTTTAAGTGCATTTTTCATTATCCTCATACTTCTAGATACCTGCATACCAAAAACACCTAAATCTGATGTATCAGATTTTATGGAAACTTTGGAAAGTGTAAACTCAGTAATCTAGGGTTTTACAATTTTGTTTACGAAAAAAAGAAGTTTTGATTACATTTTGTGGCAGTTATCGGGGACTGACAGACAGACAGAAGAACAGACTGAGAGATTGAAAACAATAAATTTTGCGTCGCCAAAATAAGCCTTCACTGAAGTTTCGGCAATGACGTCATTATTCATGAGTTATTGCTGTCCATGTTTCTTGTATTTTTAACGAGAACTATAAAATACCTGTTTTATTTCAATTATGACGTCAAATTTTACCAACTGAAATATTTGTTAAAAATATAATTATTTTTTATTTCTTTTACTTCTAACTATGCCCCCATTTTTGTCAGAAAAATTCTTATTAACGAAACAAATTTCCGTGTTTAATATTTAACAAAATACTATTTTTATTTTTATTTTAATTCTGACGTCATATTTATTTTTTCTTAGTTTAATTTTCGAATGGAAATTGCTCAATTGAAACTTATTGCCGTTGAAAAATTATTCCAGATTTTTTTTTTTTTTTTGCAACGATAAAGGAAATTTGTTAAATTTTATCTAAAAAATCGCTCTTGATTCTGTATGAAAAAGAAGAAAATGTTGTATTATTAAGGAAAATATTAGAATAAAATTAATAAAACATAGCCTATATTCTTTTCTGGGCTATGTTATATTTATCCGCAAAGATATAAAGACATTAATTAATTCATCAGTTTTTAAATTTTCGTACACGCTTTAAAATTCATAGCATTAAAATGTAATAAGGATCAGGATGAATGGTTGCTTAGCAACCATTAAGAAAAAATAAAGAAAATGAAATAAATACATTTTAAATAAGCAAATCTCTAAAACAAATTAGTTAATATTATTGGAACACATTTATAAAAAATCTCCAAAATTTACAGTAATAACTTTAAAAATCTGACAAATGCATAGACGAAATTTCAAAACAATATGAATAATTTAACTGGTAAATTTCAGTGGCCATTTATCATTGAATTCCATTAATGAAATGTGTCATTTTCTCTCAAGGGAAAAAAAAAAAATTGAAAATCATTGGATTTGTCATAGAAAAGCATTATTGCACAAAATAAAATATTCTATATTTTACGAACGAATGAATCAAATATAACAAAAAACTATACAGCTAAATCCGAGTGCCTTACCAATATACCCACTTAATTTCAAGTCTTTCGGATGTTTTTTGCGGAAGTTATCGCGGAACAGACAGACTGACTGACAGACAGAAACCAAAAAATTTCGTGTCTCCACAGTAAGCCTTCACTGACGTTTCGGCAACTATTTTGCTTACAAACATTGGACTTTCAGGATAATTCGTCAGACGTTTTTCGAGATATTTAACAAAACGTCTAGAATCGCGAGTGGACGTTTACCTTTGGCCATATAGTGTATATATCTCCCAACATGCTTTCGGATAATTGAATGTTCTTCCTTTGTACGATAAAAAGGGACAGATACAATGTTCGTGTTCACTGTCTTCGTTTTGAGGTCTAACTTCGTAACTAATAACTCCTACTTTTAAAGATCTGCTTTGCACTGCTGTTCAACAGTAGCGCCAACTTTTCAAAAATATTGGATGGACTCAAAGATTTTTGAATAAAATAACGCATATATATATTTTTTATTTTAGTGTGCATGTGTATAAAGAGAGAGAGAAGGTAGGATTGAATGACAAAATATAATAAATTGAGATAAGATTATGTTTTTTCTAGGAAGATTTTTTAGTTAGTATAATTTAGTTATAATTTTATAAATAACTTTGCTAAATGATATTCTTATAAGTTCTTCCTTTATAAATACATTAATATTTATTTAAAATAACAAAGGATTCGCTAACTATTGAAAATGAAAAAAACTATGTGACAAGACAAGGAAGTGCTTTATCAGTTCAAGACAAATGGCAAAATATGCAGAAAATTTGTTTTCGTGAGAAATTTAATTATACATGTGCTAAAGAGATTTTCAGTACTCTTATAAATCTAACTGATGTCCTTATTTTCTTTAAAAAAAAAGCTATTTTTAGGATGTTAATAAAACCAAATCTCATTTTAGCTGTATAATAATTTAATAAATAAATTATGAATTAAATCAGCTGCAATTTCCAAGCTGAATGGGCGGAGAGTTCAAATTATTGGGTGGGCTCGCGCTCCGTGGACCCATATAAGTTGGTGCCACTGCTGTTCAACCATTCAAAATATTTTATATTTGTGCCGATTGAATTTACTGTGAAGATTCGACGACATAAAACTATAAAAAAAGGAATTTTTATAAGCGGTTTTTGCGATACTGAAGGGTGTAGCAACTTAAAATCTAGTTACTGATAAGATGTAAATGTTCTATAAGGACTGTTTCAAAAGTAAATGAATAAATAAATAAAAATCTAAATTTAAAAAGGTGAAGGAGGCAAAAAAAAAAAAAAAAAAAAAAAAAAAAGTTCTGAAAATTGTTTGTTTTAAATTTCGATTTTGAAGAATTGTTACAGATAGAAACTTGAAATTTAGCATGATAGATACTTATAAAAATGTACATATTGTCAAACAACAGTTGAAAAAAAAATAAAATTTAAAAAGATGAATTAAGCGAAACTAGTTCTAAAAATATTCTAAATTCCGATTTCTATTGAATTGTTAAAGATAAAATCTTTAAATTTGGCATGATCTATACGTATAAGATGTAAGGGCTCTTTAAAAAAGTTTCTAAAAGATTCGTAATTTAACCCTCTCGTCATCCTGAGCCTTATATGAGATTTCGAATTGCAATATCTGAAAGAAAAAAAGACGATTTTTTTCCTTTTGTTCAGTAATACCATTAAATTATTTAGAATACACAGGAAGCTTTTAAATAGTTGCATTAATCGTACTTAGGTGTCAGTACTAGATAATTTCTAGCATTATTTACAATTGTTGCTTTATTGTTTTGGAAGAGAAATGAACTAATTTTTTGAGCTGCTTCATTTTTTGAATTCCTTAATTTTTTTGCAAGGTAAAAAGATATCGATCATGGGGCTTAAGGTCTTCCCAACGGTCCGGCGAATGATTCTTGGTAAGTGGGCTTTTAATTCTTAGGTTTTCCGAGGCATCCCCCTTTTATTTCCTCTCTATCATGTTGTCAAATGTCCCGAACGTAATTATTTTGAAGCAAATAATAATTATGATTTTTATGATTTAGAACAAAGGTTCCCAACGGGGGCGGTACCGCCCCCCAGTGGGCGCTGAAGCCTTCCAGGGGGCGGTAGCGAGTCTAGAGAAAAATGGGGAGCGTTAGGACAGTCAAGGGGGGGGGGCGGTCATGGCGTACCTTTCTATAACTAATATAATGAAAATAGTTGATCGCCTCTGCATTGCCCGGTCCGTGACAAAAACCTTAAAAACTGTACCTTTAAATAGAAACCTATAAAGACGAACATAGATCTGAAGGGGGGGGGGGGGGTTATTGAATTTATTTTACTAATGTAAAAAAAAAAAAATGCCGTGGAACACATAGAAGGGCTAAAATCGTGGAGAATAAAATTTTATTATATTAGGCTTAAAAACATTGTAGTTGCAATTCTTTTCGTGGATGTCAAAATATTCCAGTGGAACACGAAAAATTGCTGTACTCACACTAAAAATCCGTATGAATTTAAAAATTGGGGAATACAAAATTCGCAATAGTTGGCTACCTAAGAGTTTTAAACTTAACGAATTATTTTTTATTAGCCTGTATTTCGAAAAATTCCGAAGTATGACGACACACTGTAAAAAAAAATTCAAGAGGTTACTAAAATTTTTTTAGTAAATTTGTATTCCACAGAATTTTTTAGTAACCACACTCTCAAAAAAACTTCCGTCTTTTCACAGAAAATGCACTGGCAGCACTGCTGCCAGAAATTGTCTATATATTGACGATTTTCTGTTTATTTTTTTCTCTGTCAAAAGAGGAAAAATATCCGTCACTTGAAAAAAGTTTGGAAAAAATCAATGCGGAAGAGGCGGGGATCGAACCAAGGACCCCAGGATTACCAGACCAACGCTAATCCATGGCGCTACGGCTGCTCATTAGGGTGGGCCGAAAAAAACTTTTTTTCGATTTTCGATAATGGCAGGTGCGGAAAAGTGGCCACTGGTGGCACTCAGTTCACACAAAAAATTTGAGATTTTTTGGACAATTCCTTACCCTGCCGCAAATGGCTTGAAGTTTTGCCAAAATGCTGATTTTTGAACTTTTTTATTAAAAACTTTTAAAATATTAAATTAAGTTTATTTTGGCTGTATTTACTTGGAAAGGCATATTTAACGTATCTAATGTTTAAATAAGTTCTCATAATGCATTATTTAATTGCTGTGTGTATTTTAAATCAGCCGATTATTATAGCTCGGCGTGCAGCTACGACATCCACGCGAGGAGTTCTCGGTTGTTTCGCGTTGGTACGGAACGCAAAACAAGTTAAAATCTGTACATTTTTAAAGAACATAGCACTAAACTAATGCATAATTAGAGGTTATTTAAACGTTTGGCACATTAAATACATCTTTTAAACTGAATACCACCAAAAAAAGCTTTTAATTTAATATTTAAATTTTTTTTGCTAAAAAAGTTCAAAAATCAGCATTTTGGCAAAACTTCAAGCCATTTGCGGCAGGGTAAGGAATTGTCCAAAAAATCTCAAATTTTTTGTGTGAACTGAGTGCCACCAGTGGCCACTTTTCCGCACCCGCCATTATCGAAAATCGAAAAAAAGTTTTTTTCGGCCCACCCTACTGCTCATAATGATTGTGCGTTAAAATAGAACTCTTCATTTCATATGGTGTGGGTTGGTGTATTTCGTTAAAAAGCTTTTAATTATGCAGTTAATCTCGGAAAGATTTCATCTTTAATGAAACTGTGGCTGGGTTTTTTTTACGTTTAGTATTAATATAGTATAAAAATGTGAATTTTAAATATATTACGTAGAATGTTAGAGAAAAAACATGGATGTTCTATTTGTGAGAATTTTTGAACGAATAAAGAAAGTAATTGTTATTTATTTTTAAATTCGAAAACATTTTTGTCTTTTAAAACTAAATTAGACATTTTAATCAATAGAATATTTTTGTTTTTCATTTTAAAAATAAATTCGAACTTATTACTAACAGACCCAATGCGCATGCGTGCTGGATAGAAACGGAAACTTTTCCTCATTTTTCGACGCTCGGAATGAACTCACAGAACAAATACGTTTTCTGGGAGAACAGAAATTATTTGTGAAAAAATAACGATAACTTAGTGTATATTGACGAATTTTTCTGACAGTGCATTACAAACTTTTTTTTTGCAAGTGAAACAAGCATTTTTTTTTGTAAACTGAACAAGAGAATTTTTTGTATAACTAACTTTAAAATTTTTAGTATGAGCCACCAAGCAAATTTTAGTAATAGCTCCAAAATTATTTTTAATAAGCATTACGTGCGCCCGAAGGACAGGAGGTTCCTTCGAGCTGC
Organism: Maratus speculifer; assembly: GCA_964019185.1. NCBI lineage: Eukaryota > Metazoa > Arthropoda > Arachnida > Araneae > Salticidae > Maratus > Maratus speculifer. The sequence continues at coordinate 184,217,053 of OZ025297.1, forward strand.
ATCCAGACTTCTGAAGCGGAAGATTTTCGGCAAAACTGCAACACATGGCAGCACCAAACATTGTAACTGATCTGACAGGATTTTCATAATCCCTTTACTAACGAGTACTTACACTACATACATTCGGGGCGTATTTGGCGCTGGCCAGTATCGAACCCGTGACCTTTTAGTCTGGAGTCCGTTACTATAACCACTATGCTATCAAGGCCACACCAAGTGACTTTTAGTAATAGTTATTAAAAATATAAAACTATTAACTCTCTTCGTTGCTAACTTTTTATAGTAATTCTTGCAGATTTTATTGTAACCGACTAAGATTACTAAAAATTTTTTAGTAATTACAAGGATCACTAAAGTTTTTTTTAGTAGATCGACACTTTTTTTTTTATAGTGCACATGCTTGAACAGATTTTTAAACGAACCCATGATTTGAATCAGTTCAAGAAATTTGTTTATTCTAAGTGAAAGTAATAAAAATCATCATATCTATAAATTTGTTCAAAAGTAAATTTATTTAAAATTAAATAAGGAAAAATTCTATATTTCAAAATATCTTAATCGAAGTAAAATTGCCAGCAGTACAGTATTGAGTATTTGAAAAATGGATCTACGCACTCTCCTACAAACCAATCGTTACCTATCTGCTTAATTTGCCAATTTTTTTTTTTCAAATGAAGCCATGAAGACTTCTAGGCTACAAGGGTATTTGAATATATGTGTGCTGATAGAAAAGACAAAGATATAGTGGCGGTCAAAAGTTTCCTGCCAGCAAAAATTTTTTTGTTAATTTGTAAGTATAACCATATGAAGAGGAATCTCAAAGTGATACGTATACATTTTATTGACATAATAGTTAACAACCTATTTATGGAATAACATATAAACATTAATAAATTTAATTGACAAAATTAAGTACAAAGGAAAACGCAAGTTCTCAAAAGTTTCCGGCCACCTTCGCAAGTGTGGAAAAAAATGGTACTGCAATAGAAAATTATTGTGATCAACAACATTTACAATTAGTATTTCATCTTTTTACCTTTAGTAATAAGTACTGAGGCAAATTTCATACATTCATACGTGACATCCATACATTCAACGGTTAAATATCGTCTATGGTACATTTTTTGCAATTTTTTGGAAATTTCGGCTGAGCTTGAATATTTATAGTTCCACACACATTTTCCAACTCATTTCTATAGATTTTCTATAGGATTAATCTCGGGCGTTTGGGCTAGCCATTTCAAAAGCGGAAAATTTCTGTGCAAATGCCATTGCTTTGTCGAGCTTGCATACATTCATTAAGTCGTTATCTTTTTAAAACAAATAGTTGCTACCATAATTTTTCTTCTAATAAGGCAACAAATATTCTTAAACGATATCCTTATACATTGCATCATTCATCTTACCGCAGATTTCAAGTAACGGACCAACACTTTTTGATGAAAAATCTCCTTACATTATAACGTGCCCTCCGCTATGCTTCATCACAGGAAAACATATGTAGAATCATATCTTTTGCTACTGGGTCATCGGATGTAGCGTTTGCTATAACTCCCAAAATAGTGTGAAATTCGATTGATGGAAAAATAGAACTTTTGTCCAGTTTTCACTTAACCAGACTTTCTGTTCCTTGGAAAACGCCAGTCGGGTTGGTATATTTTTACCTCTGTCATTTTTTTAACACCAACTTTTCCATAAAGTTCTGCATCACAACAGCATCTTGATACGGTAGATTGACTTATATCAGCAATATTTTCTTTCCGTAAGTCGCGGGATATTGCAACTGCATTTTTATCCGGGTCATCAACTGTTTTCCCCTGATAAATCCCTCCACAAAAATAGACATTTTCCGGGGTTCCCAGGACATCAGAAGGTATTGAAGACCATGGCCATCTTTATATAATTTTTAAATACAGTTTACAGTCGGTTTACCGATCGATAACTTTGCCGCAATATCTCGAGAAGATTGGTCCTTTAGCGACAGACTAATCACTCATTTACGAACATTAATTCTTCAATTTTTACTTTCTTCTATCTTTACAAGAAGAAAGTATTGGATTCATGAAAATTTTCGACTTCCGGTTTTCGACGGATTTATACGTTTTAGAAGGTCCTGAACACGTTTTGACTATTTTTAGAAAATGTCTGTCTGTGAGTCTGTCCGTCTGTCTGTGAGTCTGTGTGTCTGTCTGTGAGTCTGTCTGTCTGTATGCGACAAAAAATTTGTGGGCGCTCTATCTCAAGAACTAATGATCGAAATTTAATAAAATTTTATATTCAGTTAGACCTTGATATGAATTAGTGCCTATTGGTTTTTGGTGAAAATTGGCCTGCAGGTGGCGCTGCTATACTACGTTTTTCATGATTTTCAAGATTGCTATATTTCAAGAACTAATGAACAGAATTACACCAAACTTCAGATTCTGTTACCCCTTGATATACATAGACGCTGATTAAGTTTTGATGTAAATTGGCCAGCAGGTGGCGCTGCTATGCCACGTTTTTCATGATTTTTATGACAGCTATATCTCAAGAACTAATGCACAGAATTTCACCAAACTTCAGATTCCGCGATACCTTGAGATACATAGTTGCTGATAAGGTTTTGGTGTGAACTTCCCTATAGGTGGCGCTGCTATGCTACATTTTGCACGATTTTTGCGATAGCTATATCTCAAGAACTAATGCAGAGAACTTCATCAAATTTTAGTTTCTTTTACACTAGAATATATAACATAATTAGACGCTGATTACATTTTGGTATTAACCTTACAACAGGTGGTACAGCTATGTTGCATTTTGCACGATTTTTCCGATAGCTATATCTTAACAACCAACGCACAGAATTTCATCAAACTTCAGATTTTGTTACAAAATGACATATAACATAATTACACGATGATTACGTTTTGTTATAAATCCTTCAACTGATGGTGCTGCTGTGCTATATTTTACACTTTTTTTAAAACTAGATATATCTCAAGAACTAATGCACAGAATGTCATCAAACTTCAGATTCTTTTACACCATAACATAATTAGACGCTTTTTTACATTTTGGCATAAATTGTCCAAAAAATGGTGTTGCTGTGCTACGTTTTGCAAATTTTTTGTTATAATTATATCTCAAGAACTAATGGACGAAATTCCATCAAATTTCAGATTCTGTTAGGTCTAGACATCAATAGATGCTTATTAGGTTTTAGTATAAATTACCCACCAAGAGGCACTACTAAGCTCATTTTCTCAGAATATTAATTACATTTTGCGTTTTAGGCTTTTCGGATACCAGAATCTCATTAGGCTAGCTCAAATATTCGAGGAAATTCGATAATAAGTAACTTTAAAGTCACCACGTTTTTTTTTTTTATTATTTATATATATCATGTATTTATGAGATAGAAAAAAGTTTCGGGATTGACACATCCAACTAGTTTTATTACGTTTTGGCATAGATTGTCCAAGGTATGGTGTTGCTGTGCTACGCTTTGCAAATTTTTTGTTATAACTATATCTCAAGAACCAATGGACGAAATTCCATCAAATTTCAGATTCTGTTAGGTCTTGACATAATTGGATGCTTATTAGGTTTTAGTATAAATTACCCAACATGAGGCACTACTAAGCTCATTTTCTCAGAATATTAATTAAATTTTGCATTTTAGGCATTTCGGATACCAGAATCTCATTAGGCTAGGTCAAATGTTCGAGGAAATTCGATAGTGGGTAACTTTGGGGTCACTACGTTTTTTTAAAAATTTTAAAATGTACTTATGAGATAGAAGAAAGTTTTGGGATTGACACATCCAACTAGTTCATTTTTGTATTTAAACTATTCGATTTACTTTGATTCATTTACAAACACGACTAAAATCACTTTACCAATAGAAAAAAACTAAGGAATGATGAGTGGCCGGAAACTTTTGCACACACGAAATTCAAATTCTGCCAGTTTCCATGAAGTGTCTTCAGTATCCAACCAAAATGATCACGTGGTCAGAGGACCTTCACATATTCCTAACTTTTGAAGCAATTGTGCTTCTTCTTCACTGAAACCTTCTGATAAATAAATCAAAGACACTAACTGGCCAAAAACTTTTGACCGCCACTGTATCTCCTACTTCACATTCTTCTATCTTTACAAGAGGAAAGTATTTAATTCGCGATATTTTTCGAATTCAGGTTTTTGATGGATTTACACATTTTAGGGGTCAAAGATTCCAAAAAACATGTTTTTACAACATGTCTGTCTGTAGTTACATCAGTCAGTGATTCTCTCTGTCTGTGTGCATGTATAATAAATTTTGTGGGGGTTTATCTCAATAACTAATACACAGAATTCAATAAAAATTTACATTCAGGTAGTCACTGGTATAAATTGGTGCTTATCAGTTTTTGCGTAAATCGCTAAACAGGTGGCGCTGCCTTTTTACGATATCCGCAACTGGTCTATTTCAAGAACTACTGCACGGATTTTCATCAAACTTCAGATTCTGTTAGTCCTTGAAATGAACGAATTTTGTCTACATTTTGTTGAAAATTTCTCAAGAGGTGATGCTGCTATGCTCCCTTTTTCACGATTCTGTACCAGCTCTATCCCAAAAACTAATGCACAAAGTTTCACCAAATTTCAGATGATTTAGTTAGTTCTTGAAATTGATATTTATATAATGTACTGAATTTATTTTTAGTCCCTTTTGCAAAAGCAGACACAGAAGTATCATCATATTTGGAGTAGGAAATCGTGAAACTCATAGAAAATAAGAACTAAAAGTAAAATTCAGAAATGGGTACCAAGAGTTCTAATTTCAAAAGCCAATACAACTGTCTAGCCTAGATTGTGAGCGAGAGTACATAAAATTTTAAATGCTTTTCCTTCATCAGTTTCGGTTGAGAGTGGATTCCGTGCAGTAGCTAATTAACTGTCTAAAGAAAGGAACAGGCATACTTGAACATAACAATTTGTTACTGATGTTAAAAAAATTGGAATCCAACATGAACAAATTGTTAAAACTCTTTTAGCCTCAACTATTTCCTTTAAAAAAAAAATTCTTATTGGTTTTGTTTATTTTCAATTTTTAATAAACTTTTTTAACTACATTTGATGGTTGTTTTAGTTATCTTCTACTTTATTATTCTTAATTGATAGATAGACACATAAAGTATTCATAATATGCAACAATATTTTAAATTTTTTTATAATTAACAAGTATGGAAGAGGGGGGGGGGCGTTGGAATTTTTTTCTTTTATAAAGGGGGCGGTGGTCCAGAAAAGGTTGGGAATCTATGATTTAGAATATGCTTTATCTTGTGCTTAACGAAATAAACATTTTGTTTGATTCCTTAATAGTGTGTTCTTTGCATTAATTCAATGTTTGTGTTTCCTTTATCGTTGTGTACCGACTACCCCTGGGTAATTGAAGACTTTAATATTAATTTTCTTAAACGATCAATGGCATTAGAAGAGTATTCGGACACTAGACAAATGATTAAAAAAAAAGTAATTTATAGATAGACAACTTTAACTGTTTAAAATGTGCACTTTTATTTGATGGAGTTAATCAGACTGATTTCTGAAAGCCTCCTATTACGTACGACATGGATTAAACATTCATATTTCTGGACCCATCACAAACATATTATAAGAAATTTCGGTTTCACAATTTTCGGAACTGCAAATTTTAAAACTTCTAAATATCACACATTTTAAATTGTTACACCGTTTCGTAGAGAAAAAAATGCACTTTTTAAAGAAATTTGTTTGAAATCTCTATCATAATTTGTTTTTAAATTATTATTTTTTTGTAAAAGTTTTTTTTTTGCCATTGTGGAGACAGAAGTATTCCATTTTGAACATTAAACTTGGACCAATCAGGAAACGAATAAAATGAAATAAGTTGCGGAATTAAACCAATAAAAAGATTCTGATATACTTCAGATTTCTCAATTCTCTACCGAAAACAACAACTATTTTCCTAATAGTTAAAAAAAAAAAAAAAAATCGATCGCCATAAAAATGATGCTTATTATTATTATTTTTTTAAATATAGAATTTATTTATAAGTCTAAAATTTCAGTCTTTGAAAATATTATTTTCAAAATGGCCATTGTAATTTGTTAAATTATATTATTATTAACATTAAGGAAATTTTGTTACGTTGTCTGCCTTTCAAATATATAATTTTTAATTTCCCCCCCTCTTAAATATGCAGAGATTTTTTGTTATGACGAAGCAAGTGGTTTTTATCCTGCTTGCGAGTATTCCCACAAAAGGTGTCTCATTTCCTTCAGGTACACACCAACACACCCGCAGTAAGTCATTCAATAATGACATGCTGTCTAGTGGCTACGTTAAAAAGGTGTTTATGCTACACTTGTGGTTAGGTTATGAATGCGTCAATATTAAAACACCTAGCTGAAAGGCAATGTGGAAGTGAAAAATTTTGCAAAACAAACGTGATCAGGAAATGACATAATGCTGCTCCTTCTTCTTCTTTTCTTCTTTTTTTTTATTTGTTTACTCTACTTTTTCTTTTCTATTCTGCATTCAATATAGAATGTATTATATATGTATATAAAACATTTCTTGAATCCTTGAATGATAAAGCATAGAAAAAGAAACAAGTTGGAAATTGCACGTGAACGTAGCAAATGAGGTGCGTTCGTCCGATAACGAAGTTTTAAAAATATTCCGATCTTGCTGATATAGTGGAGCGTACTTCGGATACAGTATAGTAGTCGAAATCTTTGTGTTTCTGTAAATATGCAGGGATTAATTTTTATTACACCTCAGCAACGTATATATTATTCATAAAATGTGAAATAGTTGAATAATTAAAACACGCCCCAAACAATGTTTCCCGTATAGCATTATGTAGTGGAATACTTTTGTGTGGCCCTGTAATTTAATAAATATTCTTTGCATCCCAGATTGTACAGAATGCATATTTTAGTATATATTTCTTAGATTCATGCCAATTCTATTATGTTCGAATGAGTGTAACATCATTAAAATGCATTTGAATTTTTTTCCCCCATTGACCGTAATGTAATGGAACACCTTTGATTGTCCCTGTAAATGATCTATGCATCCGACTTTCATAACATTTGAAATGACTCGATAAAATTATGTAATAATTATATGTTTTAACTTTCAAACGATTAAAATGCATTTGAAATTTTTTCCCCATTGACCGTAATGTAACGGAATCCTTTTGAATGTCTCTGTAATTGATCTATGCATCCGATTTTCATAACATTTGAAATGACTCGACAAAATTACGCAATAATTATATGTTTTAAATTTCAAACGATTAAAATGCATTTGAAACTTTTTTCCCCATTGACCGTAATGTAACGGAACACTTTTGATTGTCCCTGTAATTGATCTATACATCCGATTGTCATAACATTTAAAATGACTCGATAAAATTACGCAATAAATGTATGTTTTAAATTTCAAACGATTAAAATGCATCTGAAACTTTTTTCTCCATTGACCGTAATGCAACGGAATCCTTTTGATTGTCCCTGTAATTGATCTATCCATCCAATTTTCATAAAATTTGAAATGACTCGACAAAATTATGTTATAATTATGTATTTTAAATTTCAAACGATTCGGTTGGGTAGTTTTTGCGTTGTTATATGCGGACGGACAGACAGACAGACAGACGGACAGACAGACAGACAGACAGACGGACAGACAGACAGACGGACGGACTGAGCGACAACAATAGGTGCTACGTATTTACATAATTACGAACGCACCTAAAAAGGACCAGACTAGACAAGAAAAAAAAATATCTAATTAAAATTCCTAAAATAAATTATGTACATATATTTATTTCACCTATTTTGAATTCCATAACATTGCTGAGAGGGTTGTGGTTCATAACGATATTCTATCCTGTGTTGTGTCCATTGGCTTGTAATGCCAATGGCGCAGATTCGAATCTTTTCCTGGACAATTTGAAATCTCCGTTGGTATTTCGCCGTATAGTAATTTAAATAAAATTCAATCACTTTAAAAAATTACGTGTTCCAAATAGATAATGAAAGTATCAGACGACTATTTCATGTGCTATGCATAAGTGTCACTGTTAAACGTTATTGTAATTAACGTTGATAGGCTATAGTCTAATTTCAAATCATTTGATGACGCAAATATTAACTTTACTAACGCGTAATGAATCAAATGATTGATTTTTTTTTCTCTTATAACGAAAGTTATTAATTTCTTTTTTTATACAGGCTGTTTCGCTACCAGACCGACAAACTTTGAGGGGTGATAGTAGACAAGCAGACAAACATTATTAAATGGGAAATCATGGGGCGCAAACGTCTTCTGTAGGAGCTAGGGGACATTAAAGTTTAAGGTCCAAAATTTCAAACGATGATAAAAAACGGAAAAATTATCGTTTCGTTTGCTGTTTTCGTTAAAATCATTCTTTATATCACAAATTTCTTTTTAAAAAATTCTAAAGGATATGTTCAAAAATTGTCGATAGGGGGCGCTTTAGACTTTAGAGTAACGAACAAATACTTTTTACCGTTCTTTTGTGCATGGGGTTGAAATCATTCTATAGTTTAGATTTTAACTTAAATTTTAAGCCCAAAATCGGAAACATCGGGATCGGGTAAGTAGCGAAATTAAACTGTGAACCGAGGGGGAGATTTTGAACGCTCATAAACATTGGACAAACTAATCGATTTTGTTGCGGTTTGAGTGTAGGTTATTCCCTTGGTAATTATTTTATTCAAAATAAAGTACAGCTTTGGTGTCCTCATTTTTTGATAGAGGGCGATTCCGATACATCTCCGACATTTCAATGGCATTACTTCTGGGTGTTTTACTACCAGACCAGCATACTTCCAGGAAGTGTTAGGGATGCAAAAATGACTCGGAATCACATAGGAATCTAACGATGAAAATGCCTTTTTTGCAAGTTATGGTTAAAAGAATTAGAGAAAAACGCAACAGAAACAAGTAGAGAAACAGCAACATGTTAATGTGACAGAAAACAGTTTATTTAAGGACTTTATGAGAAAAAGTGTTAGAAATTACGACCAGAAGAAGCCCGGCATGCTTGAAAGCAGTGTCGCATGGAATTCCTCACGTTTTGAAAGATTCCTGGCATCTTCGATAGATTTCTGGCAGCTACAGAAATACAAACTGAGAGGTCTTTAACTGATGGTACGGGAGTCTCATACATCTAACTTTTCATTTATCCCCATCAGAAGAAACCCATACTTGATAGGTCTGGCGATCTGGCAGGCCAGTAAACCGGGCCACCACGACCTATCCACAGCTGTTCATATGTTACGTTGAGGTGTCGGCGAACATCCTTGGTAAAATTCGTTTTTCCTTCCCTAACACTCCCTGGAAGTATGGTGGTCTAGTAGTAAAACACCCACGAGTAATGCCATTGAAATGCCGGAGATGTGTCGGAAGCGCTCTCTATCAAAAAATGAGGACACCAAAACTGTACATCATTTTGAATAAAATAATTACCAAAGGAATGACCTACACCCAAACCGCAACGAAGTCGATTAGTTTGTCCAGTGTTTATGAGCATTTAAAATCTCCCCCTCGGTTCACAGTTTAATTTTCGCTAGTTATCCGATCCCGATGTTTCCGATTTTGGGCTTAAATTTTAAGTTAAAATCTAAACTGTAGAATAATTTCAACTCCATGCACAAAAGAACGGTAAAAAGTAGTTGTTCGTTACTCTAAAGTCTAAGGCGCCCTCTATCGACAATTTTTGAACATAACCTTTAGAATTTTTAAAAAAGAAATTCGTGATACAAAGTGTTATTTTAGCGAAAACCGCAAACGATTCGATCCTTTTTTGCGTTTTTTATCATCGTTTGAAGTTTTGAACCTTAAACTTTAATGGCCCCTAACTCCTATAGAAGACGTTTGCGTCCCATGGTTTCCTATTTAATAATGTTTTCTGCATGTCTACTATCACCCCTCAAAGTTTGTCGGTCTGGTAGCGAAACACCCTGTATAACTCACCATTTGAGTATGTAATCGATAAATTAAAACGGGATCAATAATAAATAAATGGTACTACTCTGTTATCCCGTCGACCAATTTCGTTAAATTATACAAATCGCCAAACTAATAGCCAAATTATACATATTGACACAATTTTTATTTTAATTAACGAAAAAAAAAATAATTAGTGGAATATTAATAAAAATACGAATAAAAAGTCGAGATAAAAATGACTTAATGACACTTTAAACCAGGGTTGGCAAAGTAGGCCCATCCCAGAAAAACCCGGGTGGGTTTTTCTTGGCGGGTCCACCAACAAAAACCCACCTGGGTTTTTGTTAAAAGTGGGTTTTTGCTAAAAATCATTTCTGAATCTGCAAATCCCCCTAAAGGGCTGTGCAATAGGGTGGGCCGAAAAAAACTTTTTTTCGATTTTCGATTACGGCGGGTGCAGAAAAGTGGCCACTGGTGGCACTCAGTTCACACACAAAATTTGAGATTTTTTGGACTTTTCCTTACCCTGCCGCAAATGGCTTGAAAATTTGCAAAAATGCTGATTTTTGAACTTTTTTAGCTAAAAAGTTAAAAATGTTAAATTAATTTTTTTTGGCTGTATTTAATTGAAAGGCAGCTTTAACGTACCAAACGCTTAAATAAGTTCTGATAATGCATTATTTAACTGCTAAGTGTATTTTAAATAAGCTGATTTGCATAGCTTTTTCACGTACAACAGGCGAAAATTGCATTGGTTTGAATCGTTCGTTAATTTCTCTCTTACTTATGTTCCTTGGTCTTTAAATTTTTTCTATGCGTCAAAGGTCATATATTTGGGCAACGGACAGCAGTATAACTCAAAAACAAATCTGGAAGGTGAGAAGGGGTGAAGCAGGACTTTAAGCGCGCGCAACGCCTGATTGTAAGGCTGCGGGCAAATATCACTACTTTTTATTACACTAAAAGAGCAATAAATCTATCTTTGTTTCGGAACGGAACAAAGGTGAAACCTCTTTAAATGATTTTTGAGGGATTGACCCTACGGAATTGACAAAGGAAGGGAAAGTTTATCTCCTCCATCTTCAGTCGTAAAGCTGTCAACTGATTTCGAGTTCGATTTCTCTCTTGAAGTTCGGATTCAATGCACTGAAAGACCAATTTATACATCAAAGCGCCGACACGAAAGATCAAAAATAGCAAAGTTTGACGGCAAGAAGTTAGTTCTATGTGCCCGGTCCTTAATGTTGAGGGAGTTAAGGAGGAAATAAAAGAGAAGAGAAAATTGCGATAAGGGATTGTTATTATTTTACTATGCTCAAAACCTGCGACATAGGTTCAGTGTGGACGTGAAACCTTTTCCTAGAGGTATTCGCTACTTTTTGGATCATTTGGCATACCATTACAGTGTTTTGTGCGTTTTATTACGACGAGCTTAGAAATGGCTAGTATGAAGGTCCATGGCAATGTAAAAGACACACAACAGCATGAAAAGTATCCTTTTTGGTGCACCATGCGTATTGAAAGACTTGCAATTGCCAATTTATACTGAAATCATGCGCCACTACTACTGGTTGCAAAGCGATATGGCAGAAAATCGAGAAATCCAATATTAGTCAATAGATGATGTTATTAAAATGGTAGGTGAAAAAGTTACCAAAATCTGAAAAAAAGCTTCCATACCAGTGTTTTCCCAACGATCAATTTACAAAAAAGATTAAAAACTACTAAAAGGTTTCACCATATCGTACGAATTCTTCGCGGGTTGTCTTTACTTTCAAGCCCATACGATTACAGGATTTCTCTAATGATCTACACTTCTTTTAATAGTGATAATTTAGAATAATAGTTTAACGGTAGGTGAAAAAGTTTCTGAAATCTAAAAAAAACTTCCACACCAGTGTTTTCCCAACGATCAACTTACAAAAAGATTAAAAACTACTAAAAGGTTTCACCATTTTGTACGAATTCTTCGCAGGTTGTCTTTACTTTCAAGCCCATACGTTTTTAGGATTTCTCCAATGATCTACACTTCTTTTAATAGTTTTTAATCTTTTTGTAAATTGATCGTTGGGAAAACACTGGCTTTTACTCAGATTTCGGTAACTTTTTCATCTACCATTTTAATAACATCATCTATTGACTAATATTGGATTTTTCAATTTTCTGCCATATCGCTTCGCAACCAGTAGTAGTGGCGCATGATATCAGTATAAGTTGGCAATTGCAAGTCTTTCAACAAGCATGATGCCCCAAAAGGATACTTTTCATGCTGTCGCTTGTCTTTTACATTGCCATGGACCTTTATAATAGCCATTTCTAAGCTCGTCGAAATAAAACGCACAAAACACTGTAATGGTACGTCAAACGATCCAAAAAGTATTGAATCTTTCTAGTAAAATGTTTCACATCCACACTGAATAAATGTCGCAGATTTTGAGCATGGTAAAATAATAACAATTCCTTATCGCAACCTTCTCTTCTCTTTTATATCTTCCTTCACTCCCTCAACATTACGATGAGGCATTGCGCACGCCTAGAGTCCTGTTTTACACCCTTCTCTCCTTCCAGCTTTGTTTTTGAGTTATACTGCTGTCCGCTGCCCAAATATATGAGCTTTGCCACATAGAAAAAATTTAAAGACCAAGGAACATAAATAAGAGAGAAATTAACGACCGATTCAAACCAATACAATTTTTGTCTGTTTTACGTGAAAAAGCTATGAAAATCGGGTTATTTAAAATACACTTTGCAATTAAATAATGCACTATCAGAACTTATTTAAGCATTTGGTACGTTAAAGCTGCCTTTTCAAGTAAATACAGCCAAAATAAATTTAATTTAACAATTTTAACTTTTTAGCTAAAAAAGTTCAAAAATCAGCATTTTTGCAAATTTTCAAGCCAATTGCGGCAGGGTAAGGAAAAGTCCAAAAAATCTCAAATTTTTTGTGTGAACTAAGTGCCACTAGTGGCCACTTTTCCGCACCCGCCATAATCGAAAATCGAAAAAAAGTTTTTTTCGGCCCACCCTACTGTGCAAATATAACGTTAATTCAGGGAGAGGGGAGGAGGGTCTGGTGAATGATATCGTAAGTTATCTCTAGGGGGAGGAGGGGTTTGTTTTTTGATATCTATATCAATTTTGATCCAACCAAAATTTTCTTTTTTTTATTTGTAAGATGGTTTTTGGTTCAAAATAGTATGTTATTGTTTTTTATGAAAATGTTATATGTTTTCTATTTTTAGGAAAATAGAAAGTTTTTATTAAAATCACTAAATTATTATAAACATATTTAATTCTAAAATATGGAATGCCCCAAAATTTGATATCCCTAGTCTTCTTCATGTGTGTAGGCATATTCAATCACTGTTCAAGAAACCATATGTGAAGTATATTTGAAATGAAGTTTGTGTTTACTAATAAATAAAATAGAAAGAATGTTGCCCATTTGTTTTGTTGATTAGAATTTCTGTCTCTCCACCCCCTTTCTTCGTGCGGGGCAAGTTCAACAAGACATTGTTGTTGAATGCACAATGTAACAAAAAGGTCTTTTAAAATATTTAAAATATTAAAGATTTCTTTTAGGCGTTATATGATATAATGTGCTATTTTATTCACTTCTTTTCATTTGAATCATGATAAGGTCTGATATCAGAAAGGGGGAAGGGGGTCCAAAATTACCAAAAAGTTGATAACGTTATATATGCACAGCTCCTTATAGTATAATACAAATTTTCCTTTTAAGCCCAAAACCTAGGTGGTTTCTTTTACAAAATCACATAAAAAAAAGACAGTCATATAGTAATCAGGTGATAGTTTATTACAGAATATTTATTTATTTTATAAAAATATATTTCAAATAAGTTACGCAATGTAATAAAATAATTATAATTGATCTTTTTTAAAGTTTACCAATCAAAATCACATTCACTTTAATTTTTATGGTAATATTTATAATTTTTTACTAATTTTTCACACTGCTTTGGGTCTAGTTTGACTGTATCTTAGACTTTATGAATCCAAATGTAGAGAAAATCCTCTTGATGGACGCAGAGCTAGATGGAACAGAATGCAGATGCAGAGATTAGAAAAAATTACAAAAATCATAATCTAAGTTGTTTATTTTTTTTCTGTATTTTTCCTTTAAGAATTTCCCACCATTTTGAAGCTGAGAATTGTGGCATAATACTTTCTGAGAAAAGGGATTTAGGAAAATAGTCTATGTCTTTAATTTTAAATGCCAATATCGCAGGTAATCACTTTGAATGGTACTGCATTATCCATTCATCAGTTTCTTCCTCTGTTGTTAAATTAAGCCTTTCCCATCTAAACTTTGCATCCATTATGTTAGCTAAAAAAATGCTCGGTCCCGATGATCTGTTTGTAACATTTTAGCATAACTTTCTTGTGTTATTTCAATTCTTCTGATTCCATCAAATTTCTCCAAATCTTAACAGAACATGACAGTGTGGTTGTATCTTTTTGCAGCTCATCAAGAGCTGAAGTTTTAATTGTTAGCTGCTTTTTTAAGTTCAAACACTCCTTCCCTCAAATACCACTATTTTTTATTGTTAATTTTTGTAAAAATCTTAAATTCTTGCTTGATCTGTTTCAAACTGTAAGATATCTTAGCTTATAACATACAATAAAAATTTATATATATATATATAAAAATGCTGTGTCAAATACAGCTATTTTCTATAATAATGTTATTAATTCTGTAATAATATTTTCTGTAATTCTGTATGTTTCTTGCCTTAAAATGCCACTCTGTTGACTTATATGCCTACAGATAGGTTGTTTAACAGAGTTTTGTTCAAATACATTTTTGTTAAGATTATAGCACACTACCTGGTAGTGTGTGCACAGTATGCCTGCTATACAGTGCTGTATGCAGTTGGAACCTAGTTTGAGATATGTTCGACACGACATTTGCATATCAATTACAGATTTATTTAAAAGGAAGGATCCTTCCGTGCATGCGCAGCATCCTCTACATGATGTGGTAGGCAGCGGAGATACGGTTTGAGATGTGCATCTAAATTAGAGATTTGTTTAAAAGGAGGGGCCCAATAGTGCATGCTTTCGACCCGTTACGTGGTGGCATAGGCAGCAAGGATCCGGTTCCAAGTTTGTTCGCTTCGAGATTTACGTATAAAAGGACCAGCCCTACTATCAGGCAAAGCCAGCTAGTTTAATTATCATAGTTACTAATTATTATAAGTTTTAATTATAAAAGGACTATAAAAATAAAATTAATTATTCATTGTGATAGCTAAAATATAAAAAAAAAGTGATAAGAACTCACTTTTATCACTTAAAATAGAAATAAGTTAATTATAATAGTACTATTCTTATTAGTATTAATAATAGACAAAAATAGCATTAATAATAATTAACATGATTTATTAATAGTATGAAAATTATTTTATATCAGTTAATAAATTTATTCTGATATTAGTTTTAAGCTTTCTATTGATATTAGTATTAATATTAATATCAGAATAAAATAAATTTATTAACTTATATTATAAATAATATTAATTAGTAATAAGTAGATCAGATGTAATTAAATATGAAACTTAAGAAGTATATTTTTAAATGAGTACACACACACATTATACAAAAAAAAAAAAAAAAAAAAAAAAAAAAAAAAAATACAAATATACAAAAAAATAACTAAAACACATACAAAAACCCTTAAAAGCCCGCAAATACCCAGAAAACCCCACAAATACCCAGGAAAACCCACAAAAACCCGGGTGGGTTGGGTTTTTGTACAAAAACCTGGATTTTTGCCAACTCTACTTTAAACACGTGAATCGTATTTAATGTCATTGAATGTGACATTCACGATCATCCATTGATGGCATTTAATCTTAAAATTTGGCGATAATTTTTTGGTCGACGGGATAACCTAGTACTACCAAATAAATATAAAAAAAAGGTTCAGAAATTTAATTTTAAGGAAAGTTAGGCGGAATTCTTAAGGTAAGAATTATGAAAAATAGGATCTCAGCTTCAAAATTCACTATAGCTTTAAACTGATAACATTCCATGGCTGTAGTTAATGTTTAATATGAATCTCTATTTAATATTCAAAAGTAATAAATATATTTATTTAATACCTTTTTAACAATTTCCAAGAAAGTTTCCAAGAAAGTGTTTATGATTTCGGTTTGTCTGTCCGTCCGTCCGTGTGTCCACGCTTTAACCCTTTCCGGCACACTGTGCCCGGTCTGGGATACCTAATTTTAATATAAACTTACAAACGGCACCAGTAATATTTTAGAAAATTTTTGCTTTTACAATAAAAGCTTAGATTAAGAAATTCAAAATATTTAAAAAATTCGCTTGTGAATTCCGGTGTCAATCGATAATTTCTTATTTTATTACAGATTTTGCACGTGCCGGAAAGGATTAACTCTCGCAAATATACTCGGATTGTTTCTGAATATGATACTCGGATCAATGCATTTTTATGAGTTTTTTCAATAAAGATGAGCAATATAAATATAGTACATGTGTAAACTGAAAACATAAAATTATGGAGTTTAAGAAGTGAACGTACTTTTGAATCCTGGTGTAAAATATAAATGCGTACATTCAAAAATGTGTTGAACAGCCATTTTTCTGAATGATTTCGAATATGCGAATCGGCATAGATTAAACAAGTTTTTCCAACTGCCATATAGACAACTGGTAGGCTGAAAGTATAGCCATCTTTAAATCATTTGTGTTTTGAAATTGAAGTCCATCGCGATAGACTATTCGAACCACTGCACTCCAGTAATTTTCTGCGCAGTTTAAATCAGGGCTGCAGGCTGGCCAATTCAAGACATTTACAAACCAGCGCTGCAGCCACTCTTTTGTACTTTTTGCAGAGTGTATTGCTGCATTATCTTGCTGAAATACTCAGTTTACTCCAGCGATCAACGGTCCAAACGGCAAAAGATTATCTTCTAGTATTAACTGGTAGTCCTCTGTTTTTTGTTTTCCATTAAGAAAAGTCAGAGCAGTTTTACCATTCTGAGAAAAACCAACCCTCACCATCACGAGTATTCCACCAAAGCTTCAACTAAAAATATGCCTTTTTTCATGTTTGATATTGTGCAAGTAGTATCTTATGACATCTGGACCATCTAAATTAAACTTATTTTCATTTGACCAGATGACTGTGCTCCATTCTGTTGTCCATGAAATGTGCCGTTGTACATAGTGAAGTCTGGCTTTCATGTGATGGGGCTCAAGTTTTGGCTTAGCTTTCATTTTCCTCCATTTCATATTCGGCGCTCGTTGGAGAATTAGTCTGACAATTCGAGAGTTTACATTTAGCTTTAAAGTATTTACAATTCGGCTAGAAGAAGCTCCAGTACTAGATGCTGTTCGTAAGATAGATCTTCGATTTCTGTCTGTTATCTTTGGACGTCGACCACTCCGTTTTTCTTTCCATACACTGACGGATTCCTTAAAACGTTTTTTACTTCTTTTTGTGAACATTTAATTAGCAAAAAAATTTTGTGTTGCGTTTTTCCAGAAGCTCTGAATGCCATATTTTTACAAACTTGTACCTCTCTAAAAACCTTTCCTCGAGGCATTAGAAAAATTGTTGATTTTAACTATTCTAAGAATAACATGTAATGACGCACGATAAACAAGATGCATTATAAGAAAACAAAATTATTCTAAAAATAATTCAAAAGCATATAATAAATAATTTTTAATAAAATAATGGAAAGAATTGAAAATATATATAAATATCGTTTGCATTAATACCAATGTGAAAAATAATTTCATTGAATTAGTTTCTTATCGCAAAACACATTTATTATTTAGATAAAGTACCAGAGCATAGAAATTCCTAACTTTGAGTTTATAATTTTGTCCAGGTCTCACATAATGTTATTTTATGAGAAAAATTAAAGCATGTACTGATGTATTGAAATGTATTGATGCATAATGATTCCATATATTAGTTTTTTATCATAAAATACCTTTATTTATATCAAATATGCCAGAATATAGAAATTCATAACTTTGAGTTTATATTTTTGTCCAGGTCTCACATAATGTTATTTTTTTAAGTTATGTATTTTCTTATTTAAATTATTTGCTCCATTTTATTTATGAGTTATATTAAATTTAAATGTCTTATTATTAATATTCATCATTATTTTATTAATGTAAAGCTAAGCTTATTTATATTATGATGTAAACAATATAAAAATTTTCTGAGTTTATAATTTTGTCCAGGAGTTATATTGTATCCGAAACACTGTATATTAGCGCTGATTGCTGGAAGTACATTTTTAGTTGTGTTTATTTGTGATTTTAAGTTTAACTAAATTTTTGCATATTACGTTGTGTGTATGAATGCTATAGTTGATATACAGGACTACACAAATGTATTCGTAAAAGTTATTAAGTATGAGGATAAATTGCTTAAAGGGGATTTTTAAATGACTTATGCAATTTTACGCTGAACTGTATTGATTTTACCAAGAAATGCCTGTAAAATGTAGATAAAATGATATACTGGGCCATGCTAAGAATTAGATACATGGCCGTCTATGGATGATTATTTCTGGAAATGTGATTTTATAGCTTCAAAACTGTTTTACTTTGTATTAAATTTTAGCTAAATAGTAGCAGGTAATAAAGATACTAGGTAAATTACAAGACCAAACAAACGTATTTTGGTATGTTTCAGTCTATTAGTATACACTGTTAAAAAAATTCTGAAATTTACGAACATTTTTTTCCTGAATTTTACAGAAAAGGTCCCTTTTCACAACAAAAGAGCATTTTCCGTTACAAATCCCAAAATTCCACCATATTTTCTGAAAATAACGAAACTGATAGAAATAAAAACAAAAAACGGAGACACTCCGTTCTGTGGGGGATTCCATGGCCGAGTGGTCAAATTACCACGCCGCTAATCGCCTGCGAGCGCAGATTATGGGTTCGGGTCCCACTGGCGTCATGGAATAATGAAAACATAAAAAATCCCTTTTAAATTATATTTTTTCTGTTTATTTTTCTATTATTTATTATTAATTTTTTTTATAATTTATTAGCCAATAAATAAATAATTAAATAAATAAATAGTGTACGACAATTTCAAAAAAAAAAAAAAAAAAAAAAAAAAATTCTATATCTTTTTTTGTAAAAAAAAAAAAAAAAAAAAAAAATTAAAACTTTTTTATTCATTAAAAAAAATATGTTTTAAACAGTGATTTTTTTTTATTTAAACTATTTAAAAAATTAAAATTGATTTTAAAAAATAATAAGTATTATGCATCAGTCTAAAATAAAATAAAATAAACCGTTTAAAAATATTCTAAGGAATATATTTGAAAGGAAATCTTTAAAAAGCACAACAGATTTTCCCACTAACTCATAAAATACATACTTTGTACAAGCTGGCATCAGCAGCTTTGGCTCAGTTCATAAAACAGCAGTTTTGGCTCAGTTGTTCCGTAATCTACAGGTCCCGGGTTCGATCCTCAGGACGGCGTGAACTAAATTGCACAAAATAATAATTAAGTAAAATAACATAACAGCTTAAAATCAGTCGGTAATTTCGGATTCTTTGACGATTAATCGATTCATTAATTTTAAAAAATATAGTAAATTGTTATTATTAAAAATCAAACTTTGTTACGGAAAGTTACTGATTCTTCAAACGGAGTTTTCCCTTCTTGTATTTCCCACAACGGAAAATCTACTAACGGAACGGTAAAAGTTCGGCTACATTGCTGCCGGTAGTTTCACCGTGAATTCACAGATTTATTTTTAACAGTGTAAATTTCAGAAAAAGAAATTTCCTGTTATTAATTTTCTTGCTAAATTTCCGCGTGATATATTACCTGTATATCAACCTACAGATAAAATACAGGGGTGTTCAGAAGAATTGGAATATTGGAAATTCGGGCAGTAACTGCTGAAATCAGTTTTTCATACGTTTTATCTCTTTTCTAAAATGTTTACTTACTTATCTTAATTAACTTTACTTCTCTAAATAACGAAATTTTGTTAAAGATTTCAAGAAGCGTTGGAAAGTGTTTCATAATCTATGATTGACGAATGATTTTGCTTTCTTATTTTAGTTTTGGTTCATGAAATGTGAATTTTTTTAAAAAAAGGCAGAGTATTTGATAATTTCCCAGAAAATCTGTTTCGTTTCATATCCTCCCAGGTACACACCCCAATAAGTCATCAGATAACGGAATATTCTCTCAGATAAAAATCTGTACAAGCGCGGATGTAATGTTCATGTTAATGTTTACTTTCTTCGTTTTTGCGGTTGGCTTCGCACTTTGCAGTTCATGCCACTCGTTGCTATTTTATGAATGCGTCAAGATAAGAACACTTAGCAGAAATGCGTTGTGGAAGTGAAAGATTTGAAAAAGAAACTTGATCCTGAAATGACGTACTGCTGTTCATCTCTTTTCTTCCGTTTAATCTATTTTAATTTATTTTCCTTCAAATACAGGATGATTAT
Organism: Maratus speculifer; assembly: GCA_964019185.1. Lineage (NCBI taxonomy): Eukaryota > Metazoa > Arthropoda > Arachnida > Araneae > Salticidae > Maratus > Maratus speculifer. Next base: position 184,237,553 of record OZ025297.1, read on the forward strand.
AAAATTATGTATTCTGTTTGGAAGTATCTGTAGCTAAAATGAATAAAATGAGACTGCATTTAATATTTAGACTTTTGGAGGTTTGAATGTTTTGCGAGATGACTTCTGTAATGAGAAACAAACGTACCGTTTAGAACGAAAATTTTCGATAAGAAACATTTTTGCTATATCAGAGTAAAAAAAAAAACAGGCAAATAATATTAACTGTTAATAAAGTGGGTTGTACAATTTGCTCAGAAGCGCTTCTAATATCGTTTAAAAATGTGTCAGAAATTTTTAGGCGCATTATTTAATCGAACGACTGTGTGGTCTAGCTATCTTCATTATTTTTACCTACTCCAACGAGGTTATGAATGCACCCAGATAAAAACTCTGAACACAAATGGGATGTAGCAATGAATAAAGTTAATGCGATGAGAAAATTACATAATGCTATTCATTCTCCTTCCCCTTCTTCTTCTTTTTTCTACTCTGCTAAATCTCTGATGTCTATTTCTATTTATTTATTTATTTATTTGCATTTTAATAATATAAATTTCGTCAAATTCTGCAAACGAGAAAAGTTACTTCTAATCATTGCGTGTTTGACGCCTAAACTTTATTGCATTTTGAAGTATAAAAAGTAAAGAATATCGATAATACATGCCCGTCTCTTTTAGAAAAAAAAAATTCTTTCTCTCAATAAATATAACTTTTTCCTTAAAAATATAAATAGTCAGAAAAAAAAAAAAAAAAAAAAAAAAAAAAAACATGTTACAAACGTGTTACAACAAAATATTTTTTATGTTTAATATGAACCTCTATTTAATATAAAAACGTAATAAATATATTAATATCTATAATATATCTAATATTAATGTCTATCCAATATCTTTTTTAAGTTATGGGTCAAGAAATCTGAATTTAAAGAAAGTAGCGTATTCAATAATTTCTCAGACAATCTGTTTCGTTTCATATCCTCCCAGGTACACATCCCATCCCACCAGGTACACCATATAAAACAATCAGATAACAGAATATTCTCTCAGATAAAAAGCTGTACAAGCGTGGATGTAATGTTCATGTTGTAAGGTAATGATCTTCGTTTTGTGGTTGGCTTCGCACTTTGCAGTTCACGCCACTCTAGGCTACTTTATGAATGCGTCAAGATAAGAACACTTAGCAGAAATGCAATGTAGAAGTGAAAGATTTGCAAAAGAAATTTGATCATGAATGACGCAATGCTATCATCTCATTTCTTCCGTTTAATTCAGCGGCGCCAACTTCTATGGGTCTATGGGGCGCGAGCCCACCCAATAATCTGCTCCTACACAATTTTCATTGATTTATTTCATTATTTTTATTTTTATTTAAGGAGTCTCAGGAATCTTACTGTTTACCTGGCGGTGTAATTTAGAAACATGTCACCTTTTTTTTTTTTTTTTTTTTTTTTTTTTTTAACAGTCTCTATAAAATATAAATGCATACCTTTTTTAAAATAGACAAATTAATATATTTTCTATATAAAATAGTTTTTTTTTTCAATTTTCTATGTTGAATTTTTTTTAATTTAAATCTCATGAAAATTAATTTTTTTTTTTTTTTTTTTTTTTTTTTTGACTTGCATCTACAGCGCGTAAGATTGTAACAAAACTTTTGGTTTAAGATCCCCAAAAGTATTGATAATGATGTAAAATTAGTGTATCTTGAACATATATTTCATTTGTAAGCAATATATATATATATGTTTATTCATTAGTTTTAAATTTGAATTTAAATTATAAAATTTAAAAAAGTCCTTTTTTTCATTGTAAAATTGCTAATTCAAAATAAATAAATGAATAGATTAAAAATGAACAATACAATCAAGATATATTAATTTTACATCATTATAATACTTTTGGCGACTCTTAAATCAAAAGTTTTGTTACAATATTGCGCGCAGTGGATGCAAATCAAAAAATAATTTTAAATTTTTCATCAAAATTAAATATAAAAAAATGAAATTTTAATATATAACATTAAAAAAATTATTTTTAAATAGATGAGATATTAATTCGTCTGTATGGAAAACTGTATGCATTTATGTTTTAAAAGGACTGAGAAAAAAAAATACATTTAACTTTTTTTTAAATATATAAATAGTCAGAAAAAAAATACGGTACAAACGTATCATGTTTAATATGAACATCCATTTAATATATAAACGTAATAAATATATTAATATCTATACTATATCTAATATTAATGTATATCCAATACCTTTTTTTAGTTATGCCGATTTTTTTAAACAAGACAGCGTATTTGATAATTTCTCAGACAATCTGTTTCGTTAAAAAATAAATAAATAAATAAAAATAAAAAAATAAAATAATAAATAAATGTGAAATACTGCTAAATTGTACCGCCAGGTAGAAAATAAGATTACTGTGATCACTTAATAGGATAAATAAAATTTGGTATTATTGACGTCCTCAAAATAATATGTTTGGAAAATAGTAAGGTCATCAATTAGACTTACAGGAGAAGGGAAAACTTCTTTGTAATTAAACTTCTCTCAAAAACAGATTTCCTGCATATTTTATGTCAGATCTGCATTGTATTTTAGTTTCCCTTTACATAATATTTAATAGCCTCCAATTTTATATATTTAAAATTATTTATTTAAAAGTTGGCAATTTTTGTGCTATTTATAACAAATATTAATCTACTTATAAGGAAGAAATATTATTTCTTTTAATTTAACATAATTTAATTAAATTATAATAATTTTATACTTCGAAAAATCATAATTTGACTTCGAATTATCCTTTTTGTTCATTCTCTATTCTCCCACCCTTCTTTACACACACACATGCAGTAAGAAAATACGTTATGTCATTCTATTGAAAAAAAAATTAAGCCCACCCAATATTTTACAAAAGTTGCCGTTACTTGTTTAATCTATTTTGTCTTCTTTCAAATACAGGATGATTATAAATTAACGTATTCTGTTTGGAGGTATCTGTAACTAAAATGAATAAAATGAAATCTCATTTAATATTTAGATTTTTGGATGTTTGGCGAGATGTCTTCTGTATAAGGAACAAAAGTACCATTTTGTACGAAAGTTCCCGATAACAAAACATTTTTGGTCTATCAGAATTAAAAAAAAAAAACCCACACACACATAAGTAATAGTATTAATTGCTAGTAAATAGGATTATACAAATTGTTTAGTGAGCACGTAACAAAAGCGCTTTTAATATCCTTTAAAAATGAGTCGTAAATTTTCAGACGCATTATTTATTCGAACGATTGATATGTTCTGTTCAATGTGCACCTGTAATCTTAAAGCAAGTTTTGTAGGTAAATACAATAGTATGTAAAATGTAAGTTTAATATTTGACTTTTGATACAATAATTTTCGTTGAATTATCTACTTGTGCTTCCAAAATTCTAAATATAAAATGCTGCCTCATTATCTTCATTATATGTAGCTGTTTCGACGAGGTTATGAATGCGTCCAGATAAAAACACTGAACAGAAATGAGATGTGGCTGTGAATAAAGTAAACGCGATGAGAAAATTACATAATGCTATTCATTCTTCTTCCTCTTCTTACATTGTTTTACTATTCTGTCAAATACTTGGCGTTATTTATTTATTTGCATTTTAATATAAGGAAATACAGTAAAACCTCTAAATAACGGACACCTCGGGAACGCAGAAATTGTCCGCTATTCGGAGGTGTCCGCTATTGGGAAACCTCAGATTCAAAAACCGCTAAGAAATGTTTAATGTTTCATTAATTTACTTTAGATGTCCTAAAACCTTTATTATAATTAATCAGAAATTAAAATTATTTTTTGAGCAATAAAATTGAAATAAAATTGTGCACACTTTTATCCACTGTTTATTATATTATTGTGAAAAAAATCTGTAACAAAAGTTTATTTTTGCTCGCGATTACGTGTAATTTGTTTTTCTGTGTGATGTTATCGGACATTGTAGAGTTCCGGGCGAGGAGGGAGAGACTGCACTTTTTGACTTTTTAAAGCATAAAATTTTAAAATGTTCTTGGAAGACATGTCAATAGTCTGGGAAATTATTTTTCCCGCGCAGCCCCCTGTATTTTGCGCTGAATGTTGGTGGAGGGGGAGGGGGAATTTTCCCCAGCTCTTTATCTATATTTAACTGTGATCACAAAATTTGTGACACATTGTCCTGATAAATTCAGAAACTTTTTTACTTTTTTTCATTTTTTTTTTCAGATTAAAAAATAATTTTCCATCGTTTATCGCCGAATAAAGTGTGCGCTATTCGGAATGCCCGTTACTCAGAGATTAAACATACAGAATTTTAAGTTTCGGGAGTGGGGATTGGAAAACTGTCCGTTAAATAGAGGTGTCCGCTATTCGGGAGTGTCCGTTATGGAGGTTTTACTGTATTTTCAAAATCTGCAAACGTGAATAGTTATTTATAACCATCGGTTGTTTCACGTCTAATTTTATTGCCTTTTGGAGCATGAAAATAAAAAATATTGAAAGCACATACCCATCTTTTTTAGAAAGAAAATTCTATATATATTTCTTCTTTTTTTTCCCGTTAATATAGAAATAGTCAGAATAAACATGGTACAAATTTATCACAGCAAAATACTTTTGGATGTTAAGCCTTGCAGTAAATCTCTGTATTTTACGAAATTCTTGAAGTATGATTTATGAAAAATAGAAGCGATTTAAAAAATCCTACAGATTTAAACTAATAATTATTCCATAATTATTATTAATATGATTGGGAATTACATATTTTATTGAACATTTCGAAGAATAAGTTTCTGAACCAATATTTTTCTTCCAAATAATCTTAAAACACAATTTGTGACTGAGCAACAGATAATTTGAGTTTAACCAAATGTATTTTAAAATGATTTACCATGGAAGCAATGTACTGCTGTAAAAAAGAACATTTTATATAATTTGATACGAAATAGTGTTATAATTATTTTCTTTTTAATAAATAATTTCGAAATTTTACTGAAATTCTTGGCTTTAATCTTCCGATGAAACATTTAAAGTTAAGTTTCATTCTCAAGCTTTGCCAGTACAAATATATTTTACTATTCCATCTCGGTCACCTGTATAAACTATTAAGATCTGAAGATTTTTAGTAGAAATGAGAAATGTTGGTGTTTTCTCCGAATTATAAAAGGATCTAATTGATTGAAAAAAAAATCCCGATGTCAGGTTATAACTTGGAAGTAACTAAATCGCACTTTAAATCGGCTTTAAATCGTCTAAAAAGTACAAATCAACGAAACATCATCGGTTGTTGGCTTTAAAAGTTAAATGTCAAAAAAAATTTCAGATGCTGCTTTAATAAGTTCACAACTTTAGTCAAAATCTCGTATTTTTAGTTTTTCCAGTTTTACTTGCATTTCAACAGTTTGTATTTTTCAGCTCAAGAAATCAAAGTAATGTAAAAGCATGATTTGACGTCATTGCATGAATTTCGATAGAGTGTATAAAGGTATTATTCTAAATTGGTTTAACGTCATTATGTGATCGATGTTCGGCCAATCATAAAATTGTTTTTCAGAGATTTTTCGCTGTCCCGTTTTTCCCAACTAGCTGAAATTATGCAAATTTAATACATGATTTTCTTTGCTTTTTAAGACGTTGGCCGAAGATCGAAGGTTGGTGTTTTTCTCAGAGCTGGTTTTTCTTACGCATTCATTTAGTAGTGCCGATATGCTTACCGTGCATATTGAGATGCTGTCTGTACAGTTAAGATTAGTTAGTTTTCATCATGTTTAATTCTTTTAGCATCAATGTTAGTTTCAATGCCTTTTTGTGTTGTGTGGAGATTGTGATGTTAAAGTATTGTTAATAAAAAGATGTCTCCAAGAACTTTTGTTATTTCTAAGACTTCCACTTCAAAAACTCTGCTAGTTCACAATTAACTTTACATATATAAGAGGAGGGGGTCATCAAAGAGAATATTACTTTATATTTTTCCTTTAGGGACAACTACACAATTATGTAGGTCAGGTCTTAAAGCGATATACTTAATTTTTTTTAATACCTCGGTTACCTATCCTATATAGATAAAATTATGAAGTGTTTTGTTATTTAAAATATATTTTTATGTTCAAAAACGAAAGGGTTGAATTCAAAATCAAGATTTTTTTTTTAAATCTTAAGAGTTTTATTTAGATTTATTTATTTATATCATTAAACATGTTGATGTCATAAGCAGCTTTTAAGGCTCCTGTCATTGGCCGAGGAAGCGCTCGCGAGCTAATGCTATTCCTATGGGAAGGTTTTTTTTTCGAATATCTGGTTTGCATTTTTACATATTTAAACTTTTTTTTTTTCATTGGATAGCTGAGGTGCATGCCGATGTCGCTTCATTTTTACTTTTTTCTATTTTGAATGCAGATTTTTTTATAATGTTAGTTTCACTTTCAAAACCGATTTCGAAAATGAAGGTGCCTTTTTAAAAAATGTCCGCAACCATAATCGAAAAAGTAAAAAAAGAGCGATGTGAGCATGCCCCCCAGCTATCTAATGAAAAAAAAATTAAAAATGTCAAAATGCAAACCAGATATTAGAAAATAACATCCCCATAGGAATAGCATTAGCTCGCGAGTGCTTCCTCGACCAATGACAGAAGCTTTAAGAGTAAACATATGTTTTATCCTATTATTAGAGTACAAAAGTTAATTTTCACAGAGGGAATCAACAGATTTGCGCTAGGCGGATTTTGAGATATTTTGGCGGAATAATGAAAATGTATTTTTATTTAATTAATCATGATTTTATTTATAATTACAAATTCCATGATTTATTTTTTCTTCTGAAAATTTACATGTTTCATTTTTTATTTGCAAAAATGCGTCCGTAATGGATAAACATGTAAAATAAATTAAAATAATATTTTTTTAAGGTTATTCCGTAAAAAAAAAAAATATTGTGCAAATCTACACATCATAATTTATTTTTGTGTTTAATTTCTAGTCAAAATACTGAATAGTTTTTTGTAAAGTGTACGACAAAATGTAATTTGCGTAGCCTAGTATAGGATTCAATTAGCTCATCCTGACTATTAATTACTACCTTATTTTTATCAATAATTTATTGATAAAAGTCTTTAATTTTATCGACTCTTTTGTAAGTAATTTCTTTTGTGCTTTTTAATTTAGTTTTAATGCTTATCTTTTCTTATGGAAAAACCCGTAGCTTCAAATGGTCCCGTTTCAACATGTAAATTAAAATAACTGCCTATCAGTCTGTTCTTGGATATGTCTTAACTTTACAGAATTTCGTAAAAGCTGATAAATCGTTACAAAATTTTAATATGATGCACACAGCACAACTTTATGTTTTTAAAATATTTGTTATGTTGTGTATAGATTTTTTTATTTCATCTACTGCATTTATAAACGATCTTGACAAGAATGAAAATTTCAATTGAATGTGAATTGTAAGTACTACTTGAAGTCGGTTATAACCCAACCGACCCTGACTCTATGTGCGGTTTGGATTCTTTTTTTTAGCTCACAGGCTATCATAGCCTGAGAGCTTATGTGCCCGTCCGTTCTGTATGTATGTGCGTATGTGCGTAACGCGATAACTCATGATAAAAATATCGGATCCACTTGAAATTTTGTATATAGGTATATCCTGATAAGGCGCTTCCCTGATTAGTTTTTGGAGTTCATTCGATATGTATAAGAGGGGGAACGGGGGGCTCATGCCCCCCGTTAGTTGATATAAATGGGATTTTCATGCAGAATTAAGTTTTCAAAATTTAGATTAGGATCATTCTGATGAGGCGATTCCGTGACTGTTATTAGGTGTTCATTGAATAAGTATAAATAGGGGGAACAGGGGTTCTAATCCCCCCCCCCGTTAGTTGATATAAATGGGATTTTCATGCAGAATTAAGTTTTCGTTCAAAATTTAGATTAGGATCATTCTGATGAGGCGATTCCGTGGCTGTTATTAGGTGTTCATTGAATAAGTATAAATAGGGGGAACAGGGGTTCTAATGCCCCCCCCCCGTTAGTTGATATAAATGGGATTTTCATGCAGAATTAAGTTTTCGTTCAAAATTTAGATTAGGATCATTCTGATGAGGCGATTCCGTGACTGCTATTAGGTGTTCATTGAATAAGTATAAATAGGGGGAACAGGGGTTCTAATGCCCCCCCCCCCGTTAGTTGATATAAATGGGATTTTCATGCAGAATTAAGTTTTCGTTCAAAATTTAGATTAGGATCATTCTGATGAGGCGATTCCGTGACTGCTATTAGGTGTTCATTGAATAAGTATAAATAGGGGCAACAGGGGTTCTAATGCCTCCCCCCCCCCTCTTAATTTATATAAATAGGTTTTTCAAGCAGAATTTTCAGATTTCGTTCAAATCTCTGAATCGTTTTGGAAGTTTAATGGTTAAGTATAAAAGAAGGGGATAACTCCTTTTAAATTATATAAATGCTAAATGGGTTTTTATTAAGAATTATCTAATTTGCTCTGAATTTTGGATATAGATTTTTTATATGATAAAGCATGTCTTTGATAGTATAGGAGGTTCAATGATTAAGTATAAAAAAAGAGGAAAGGGGAGAGCTGTTTCCCCTTCTTAATTTTTTTTCGAACGGAATTAACCTTTGAAAATATAAGGCTTTAATGTACAATTAGTATTTGTAGCCTGTGAGCTCAATGCCATTAGTTTAACTGGGCAGTATTCTTTTTTTCTTTCGTTACAGGCTCCTTACTCCGAGTTGTGATTCGGGTTCAGTTTTATTATTGTGGGTCTGATTTGGTAACCCGTTTTTTTTTTCAAAAGAATTACTTTAAAATCGTTTAAGATGATAAAACTATACATTTTAATATATATGGATTTATTTATCCATCCATCTATATTTCTATATAGGGTAGATGTGCCAGTAATGGACTCCCTTAAGGAATTTCTCTAAAAAATAATTTTTTTTTAATAGTTATAATTGTTGTATTCCAATTTTTTTCATATTATATTAATCTTTCAACAATATTTAACTAATCCCATAGTTACATTTCCCAATAGAAATAAAAATTTAATTTTAAATAATAGAAATATGTCTTAACACCCAAAAGCCCAGTAATGGACCCCCTATGTTCCAGTAATGGACCGCCTATGTTCCAGTAATGGGCCACCCTACAAAAAAATAACAGATAATTGTTTTTAGGTGCGTTCCTAATTATGTAAATACGTAGCACCTATTGTTGTGGTTCAATCCGTCCGTCTGTCTGTCCGCATATAACAACGCAGAAACTATCCAACCCAATCGTTTGAAATTTGAAATACATAATTATTACATAATTTTGTCGAGTCATTTCAAATTTTATGAAAATCAGATGAATAGATCAATTACAGGGAAAATCAAAAGGATTCCGTTACATTACGGTCAATGGGGAAAAAAGTTTAAAATGCATTTTAATCGTTTGAAATTTAAAACATATAATTACTACATAATTTTGTCGAATTATTTCAGATCTTATGGTAATCAGATGCATAGATCAATTACAGGGACTATCAAAAGTATTTCGTTACATTACAGTCAATGGGGAAAAAAGATGCAAATGAATTTTAATGGTGTTATACTCATTCGAACATAATAAAATTGACATGAACTTATGACGTATATATATACTAAAATATAAATTCTGTACAATCTGAGATGCAAAGAATATTTATTATGAAATTACAGGGCCACACAAAAGTATTCCACTACATAATGCTATACAGGGAAACATTGTTTGGGACATGTTTTAATTATATTAAACTGTGCCACATTTTATGAATATGATATACGTTGCTGAGGTGTAATGAAAATTACTTCCTGTATGTTTATAGGAACACAAAGAGTTCAACCACTGTATTCGAAGTATTGTCTACTATACCAGGAAGATCTGTATATTTTTATAACTTCGTTATCGTACGAACGCACTTCATTTGCTACGCTTCACGTGCAATTTGATACTTGTTTCAATTGTATTTTGGTCCAGAACTTAATGAAAGCATACTAATAAAACAAAATATTAAAACTTAATTTAGAAATTCATTACATTAAAGGATTTATAATGAAAAAACATAAAACAAAATATTTAAATTCAAGTTATGAATTTATTATAATCAAGAATTTATAATGTGGATATAAAACAAAATATTAATGATATTATTAACTGTTTATTATTAACCAACATTAAAGGATTTATATTGTAAAGATATAAAACAAAATATTTAAATTTAAAGGATTTATAAGATAAAGACAATGTTTTACTGAAATCAAGTTTAGATAAAATAAGGCATTAAAAAAAAGTTTCCAATCTTCATTCATATCATTATCTAAATGATGTGCTGTGCAACTTATGAAATATAAATAACAGATCTTCAATTTTATCATTCCTTTCCGATAGTCCAAACTATTCAATATGGAATTTTAAAATGCATTTAAAATGATAAATATTCTTGCACTCTTGCAGTATCCAATCATTTTCAGATAATCATACAGCCCATCAATTTGGCACAGATTTATTCTACAATTTCACTTCAGAGATGCTTAAATGGATATATTATCACCAATGGAACAATCTCATTATTTGCTGAAAAACATCCCATAACAGTGATTTGTTCATTTTCGTTATTTGGTACTACATAATACACATCTTTAACTGATTTTGGTCCAAAAATTTTACTTGTTTTAAGAGCACAAAAGAAACCTTGTTTTAACCTTATTGAAAATTCTCTCTGTATGCTTTAGAATTCGGAAGAAAATATTAATAATATCTTCTTCCAAATATGATTTTACATTTCTGAACCAACTTAAAACAACTTCTTTTGTAATGGCACATCTAGATTTTCTCAAATGTTCTGCTTGTTTTTTGTACTAATTTTGAATGACTTTTTAAAAACAACTATTTATAGAGAAATTGCCTTTATTAAACTCTAATAAGTAAAATTTAAATATTAAAATTGATTATTTTGCTTTTGAGTTAAATCAAAATATTTTATCTCTACTGAAATTACACTTTTTGTATTGGTCACTTGGGTGGTCCATTACTGGAAAATCACGAAATAAGTAATCCAGTAATGGACCACCCCTCCTAAAATCTTAAAAATAAATAAAATTTTGTAAATGGCCATTGGTATATTAAATTCAATGTCTTAAATTGCTAACCAAACAAAAACATTCACTTTTTACGGAAAAATAAAAAAGATATAAACTAAGTAGGTAAAGTCAGCTCTTAGCGTATTCATTTTACGATTTTCAGTGATAAACAGAAAAACTGTGAAACTTTATTTTCTGCTTCCAAATTGTTTTGACGAAAAGCGAAAAAAATTAATCCAGCTTATAAAGCATGCAAGATGAACTTCAGAAAAAAATAATAAAAGCTTAACTATCATTTATTATTTTTTTATTAACCAAAAAGTGCAAGGTTGCCCATTACTGGAAGGTGGTCCATTACTGGCACATCTACCCTATATATATATAAATATGCACCTTTTCCTGCATAAAAGATAAAATTAACATTAAGAATATAATTACAAAATATTTTTTCAGAATTTTTTTAAAATAGGGATTATTTTTCTTCAGGTTTCAACTAATTTTTTAGGTTGACTTACTTTGTGTTCGGATCAGGGTTCTGGCTGACTTCAGATCGAATTTTCGAGTTTCGTTCCATATAACTCGATCCACACAAGACTCTAATGTGGATAACAATAAAGGATTGCCACAAAAACATGAATCTAAGAAGTATTCCCTTGAAGTATGTTTTATTTTTTGTTAAAAATTACTTATCTATTCGCAAGATCCGTTCTTACCTTCTGCAAATAATAGCACAATAGTATAGAAATAGGACACATTTTGATTGAAAATTTGCATATAAAAAGTACACGAGTGCTTAAAATGTGTGAAAAAATAATATATAAATTAATCCATTAATAACATAATGAATAAATTCTTTCGTTTTGAAATTAAAGGCAGACCTCACATATAGACTAAGAGCCAACAGTACAAGAACCTAAATTATCGAGCACAAAAATAAACCTTTATTTTATGGAAGAGTAGTAATACCGGAATCTAAGGACCCATTTCTGTCGGAAGTGAAGTGGCATAAGCCAAAAATTAATGCCACTAGTGGTTTATTCGTAGGTTTAACATTGCGTTTCCCGTACAATCACTTCATACCTTTGATTGTACGGCAAACACAATTATAAGCCTACGAGTCAACCACTAGTGGCATTAACTTTTGACTTGTGCACTACTTCACTTCCGGCATACATGGATTATTAGGTTTCCTTTTACTACTCTTCCATAATTTTTTTTCTTGTACTCGATTTCTTAGATTTTTGTGCTGTCGGCTCTTGGAGTAATATACACAGATATGACATAATACATATCTCAGTATCATGGCAAAGGAGCTGGCGCAGAAATCAAAAACTGAAAACTAACTCTGATCAGATTTAAAAAAAAATAATAATGTTTTTGAATTATTTTTAGCCTATTTGAGGAAACTTTTAAGAAATTTGTATTATGAAAGAACATAGAAAATTGACATTCCATTAGAATTTATTTGAAAGAAAAGCTGGAGACTTCATTTGTTTGATATAAAAAGATCACAAAATAGTCTTATTGAGTTCCTATAATTGTTTTTACTAATTTTAAGAAAAGTTAACAGGCAAGCCATCCTTTTTGTATCAACGTTAGTTAAATCCTATTTGGTGATTTTTTTGAAAAATTCCAAATGATATCAATTTCTTAATTAGACAATAGCTTTATTTGCTGAAAAAACGAACAAGTCGAATATAGCTATTTGGAATTAGTAGTACGTTCTGGAAAAAAAAAGAAAGAAAGAAAGAAAAAAATGCTCGTCTGAAGGACAGCACTAAACTCTGCCGACATTTGTGCGACAATTTAGACGAGAACAGCTCCCCGTTACAAGTTTTGTGATAAATGCGTCTCCGATTGATGCCAAAATCAGCAAGAAGTTATCCCGAGATAACAAATAAATCGTTCCTTCTGCAGCTGAATTCACATGATCTAATTAGCCTAAGTATAAGACAGCCTATAAAAAGAATCACTGCATAAAACATTTCTAAGAATCTTTGGGGCTAAGATTTTTTTAACTACCCAAATTGTTTTGAAATTGAAATAAAAATGTAAGCCAAGGTTGACATAGCACCTTGACAATGACACCACATATGCTGTGACTAGATTTCTTTTCTTTTACAGAGCACATATTCCATTTCCTTCTCCAAAATACTTCATACTTCAATTTTATAATGCACCAACACCCCAAAATCAACGATGTCTACGTCGTATCCTTACATCAGTGGAACAAATTAAACATTTTCGATGCCTTAAAATACATTTATATGATGCGCAACTATTCCAAAACAATTTTAATCGACCTCGTAGCATCATGAACAGCAACGGGAGGTCCTTTTTTCTATGTATATATCAAATAGTTTGTGCTGACTGACTGATTGATAATTAACGAACATCCCAAACTACTGAACGTAGAAACATGAAAATTAAGGAAAATGTACTTCTTATGTTGTAAGCGTGCACTAAAATGAGATTTTTGAAAATCGCTCCCTAAAGGGGGCAAACGGGGGTCTAAAATTATGGAACATCTTCCTGTATTTTAGCATCCATTTAAGGTAGCAGCGCAAAATTCCTGAAAATAAATCTACTAAAAATAATTAAATACACTTTTCAGCGATTTTAGAAATTGTCCCTCTAAGGAGGGTAAAGGGGGAGTCAAACAATTTAGAACATTTGGCTTATCTCAGCATTCATCTTAAATAGAAGCTCGAAACGGTAGAAAATAAATTTATTAAAAGAATAACGAAAGATGTGTTTCAACAATTTCAAAATTTCCACCCCCGAGGGATTAAAGTAGGAGTCGAAAAATTCCAAAGTTTTTTTGGACCCGTCATGTGACATGTTATCGGAAAGCCATCGGATCGCTCTTTCAAATTATGAAACTTTGTCTTCGAACCCCAATTTGCCCCTCTCGAGAGGGCAGTTTTCGATTTTTTTTAAATTGTAGTGTTTTATCATCAAAGACCGTGTTTTTTTTCGGGTCCCCTGATAAATATTTATAATATAAGAAAGTTTTAAAGGGAGGGGAAGGTTTTATACCGAGGAGACGTGATAGTTGGCATTCTTAGGGGTTCGGGCAATTTTCTAAATTTGGCCTACACCCCTCATGTGATATATAATTGAAGGGCTCTCTGCACGTTACTTCAAATTATATACTTCCAGCGCCTCTCCCACCATTTTGTCCCCGCGGGGGGCACTTTTCTAATTTTAGCCGTGGTACCACATGTAATATATTACTGGAAAGCTCTGTGACCACTTATTAATATTATGCACTTCCCGTGCCCTTCTCCTCAATTTGCCCCTCTCGGGGGTGCAGTTATCGTATTCCAGCGGGATGTTTTCTAATAATGGGAAAATCGAACTGATGTTAATGACGTAGAAAAATCAATAAAAAAAATGTTAATCCCTTATATTTATGAAAAAAATAAAGCCAGAATCCATCGTTTTTTGTTGCGTTCATTCGTGCGTAATAGTTTCAAGCGATCTTATCAAACAGGGAGGGACATACATTGAAATTCTGATTAGTTATTGTAAACGGGGCCTAATTTCACCACTATCTTTGAATAGCAATTTTTAGCATAATTATAAATACGTAACACCTATAGTCAGCGTTCAGTCCGTCCGTCTGTGTGTATGTTTGTCGGTCCGTTCGTATATAACAACGCAAAAAACTACAAAATTGAATCATTTGAAATTTAAAATATGTAATTGTTGTATTATATTGTCGAGTCATATCAAATTTTATGAAAATTGGATGCATAGTTCAATTACAGGGACAATCAAAATTATTCCATTACATTACGACGAACGGAAAAAAGCAGTTTCAAGTGCATTTTAATCATGTTATACTCTTCCGAAGGTAATAAAATTGACATGCGTCTATGAAATATGTACTAAAATATATATTCTGTACAATTTGTGGTGTAAATAACAGTTGTTATTAAACAGGGTCACACAACAGTATTCCACTACATAATAGTATAGGAGGAAACAATGTTTGGGGATGCGTTTTAATTCTATTAAACTATTTTACGTTTTATTAATTTGATTTACGTTGCTGACAGTTACTAAAGGTTACTTCCTGCATAATAGAAAGCAGATATTTCGGATACTTGTATCAAAAGTACTGTATACAATTACACCCAAGATCTGAATATTTTAAAAATCTCTATAGTACGAAAGCACCTCATTTGCTACGTTTGACATGCAGTTTCCGAATTATTGTATCTGCACTGATAACATTTGAGGGAAACACTTTGGTAGAAAACAGACTCCCATTATAAGTAGCGAAGCAGCGGTGTAGTTGAAGTTATACAATAGTATGCACATTATACCTTCTGGATTTTTTAAAGAAACTCCGTATAATCTATATTTCTTAAATAAAAATATAATATAAACTCTTTGCCTAAAGCTTATGTCTTCTGGGGTTTTTTTACGACTGCAGCACTGGTCACAAGCTTGGTGAATAATATGTCAGCGATTGATGCCAATATCAGCCACAAATAATTCACCCTAGGATAACACATAATTTGTTCCTACTGCAGCTTTCGCACAATATAAATTAGCCCGGGCACATTTCAAAATCTCTGCTACATTTAAGGAGGGCTAAGACAAGGGACACGTGGCACTAATAAGTAAAGCTTACTCAGAAAAACTACAAAAATATAAACTTTTCATTTTATAAGGAAAGAATAATTTTAGTTTTGCCAAGGACACATTAAAAGGTTAATATTTTTTTGACAGAGAATCTCTGTTATTCTCAGCTATTTCTTTTCTTATGAATATGCTGTTGGTTAATAAAGTTTTTTAGAAAGTAATATATGATCCTTATCAAACAGTGAGGGAGATAAAATAAAATTATATTTAATTTATTACAGACTTTTCTTCAGAGAAAAGGAAGAGAATAGATTGTGTCAACAATCTAATTACCTTGGGGCCTAGCTTTCACTACTAATTTTAAATAGCAATTCTTCACTTACTGAATTTATTACTTACTACACTGAATTTATTTCTTAAATAAGGCGAAAATTATTATTTGCATATGATGCCGAGAGTTGTACCCTTTCTTAATCAAACTAAATTGATTTCAACAGAGCCTAGTCAAGTTAAAACTTGCCTCAAGACCTGTTTTATTCGCATCCTTCATGCGAATATAATCGTAATAAACTAAACATTTTCGATGCCTTAAAAATGCTTTTGTCTATTGTACAACCATGCCAAAACAGTCTTCATGGCAATCTCATGAGCATCTTAAATTTGTTTTTATCGTTTTTAGAGAAATAACCAAGAAGCAATCCATCGCAACCGTATCAGCGCAAGCGAGATAAGGCAACAGTTTGGCAGAATCCAGATTCTGCATTACAAGCTTTGTGAATAACGCATCTTCTATTGATGCCAATATCAGCATCAAAGAATTTACCCAGGTTAACGAATAATTTGTTCCTTCTGCAGCTGACTTCACACGATGTAATTAGCCCGAGCATATGTCAAGATCTCTGTTACATTTGACGAGCACTAACTCTTGGTGGCCTTGACTCTTTCGCTCTCTAAAAAAGAAACGTGGAAGCAAAAAAGTAAGCGATGAGGAGCGCCGTCTGTGCCGTTAAAAAAGATTTCATGTTATTTGGTGTCGGAACAGTAAACGTGTGGATGAGAAAACTCTGTGCTTGAGGATCATGCCAAGTTCTGGTGCTCCCATGCGCTAATGAAAGATTTAGAAATAGACCAAAGGCATGGGCGGGAACGCACATCTATCACAGTTCTAAACTTTTCAGCTTCCGTGACTTCAGAATGCGCATAAAGAAACTTTATTGGGCGCTCAATACTTGGACGTTACCCACGAATTAAATTAAGAGAAATTAAATGGCGTCTGGACTAATTTCAGAAATTGCTTTGTATTTGGAAGGAGGAGCAGACTTATTTTGATTTCATGACGTGGTTAATTTAGGTAAGATGCTGCTCACGGATTACCCCCAACGGAGATAAAAATTAATGTTTTACAAACTAAAAATGTTATTTATATAGCATTTTATCAAGAGATAATTGTCAGTTATTTAGTATTTGAAAAGTTATTGGTATAATTACTTAATAAGTTACATAATAGATATATAAAAATGTCCTTCACTCTTTTTTTCCCTTACAAAAAACTCGAATGTTATTTTGTGCAAATTTAGATTGTGAATTTCAATAATTTCGGTACAGATAGAGCAATGTTGTGCATAAACATATTTAAATAACGACCAGTATTTAACGAAATGAATAGAATAATATTTATGAATGAATATTTTTTGTGAATGAATATTGCTATCGCAGAAACAATCTTCTAAAGTATTTCAGCCATAAAATACTTGGTAAAATTTATTTTAAGTTATTTTTATTTGTATACATTTTTTCTGGTGCATTTTTAACATATCGAACCAAAGTGTTTATATATATATATATATATATATCTTTTAATAGGAATGCATAGCAAATTGAGTTGTCACACAACAAGCCAGTTTGATCACAAACTTGTATTGGAAGAAACTCAATTGCCACCAATGTCAAAAAATTTTATAAAAGATATTTAAGAGGAAAATTAAAATATGAAAATGGGAGTATTTAAAACAATGATTGCAGGCACAGTAATTCATTTAAAGTGGTTAGTAGTTTCATTAAAAAAATAATTATCAAAATTGGTACAGTAAAAAGTTGAGGCCAGATGACTAAAAAAAAAGAACTTTATCTTTATAGATTACAAAAACAGGTACGGTTCCACCTGCTGCAATTTTTCTCCATAGCATGACCATCGACAAAATGACATTTAGGGAATTAAGTCTTATTTCTCTAAACGCGAGATAAGGCTTTATTTTTTGAACATCATACTAGTATTTCGTAAATCTATCTGACCCATCCAAATTTAAAAGGAAAAAAAACGAAAAAAAAAAGTTTTTTTCATTTATTTACACATGAAATATATTTTTTGGCGAACTGCAGTCAAGCAAGTTTATTCTGTTTTGTCAAAGGTGGGCAAGGTGTTAATTTTACACACTTTTTTTATCTGAACGTAAAATATTGCAGACTGTTGAACTGATATATAGTAAGTTTAAATCTATATGAGATGAAGAATTTCTTTTCTCACACGCCAATCGAATGCAGCTGAATTTCGGCGTCTTGAAAGTACGAAAGGTTTATCTATATGCTTGGCTTTTGCATAACTTAATTTTTAATTTGAAGGATCTTTTAACTCCCTGACTGCCGGGATAAAATTGTACTGTTGTTTTGTCTGTAATTTGTTAAAAAATATAAGACAAGAATTTTTTTCCAACATGACATAAAAACTTTTTATTACATATATAGTAATGTAAGCCTTCAGAGTATTAATACTATAAAAATGTTTTAAAAACGTGTTATATTAGTAAAATTATATTACATTAAATAATGCTTCTATTGCAGCGAAACCTGCAGCTTAGGGAACGAATATATCAGTTCGCAGCAGTCAAGATGCTTTAAAAACTTGTTGACAACAGTTTTTTATGACATTTAGATCTTGTATGTAATAGAAGTTTCGTCAATACCACACGCTTTCATGCCAAGAATTTTGACATATGCCTCGTCAGACAAATGCCTATTTTTCGGAATTCTTAAATTTCCAAATTTAGAAACAAACCATTCAATGCTTGGGGAACGCTTAGTAACTCGAGCTTTAAGAGTGCTTTAAGCGTGTACAAAATAATATTTACACATGAGTGATAAAACAGTTGCGACCTTATACTTTTTTTTTCCAAAATAAAGCACTGCAAAAGGGAGACGTTGCCTTGCTTTGTCGTCCATAGATCAGAAACTCTATTGAAATCTTGGCATAAAGGAGGATCTCCAAAGTCTTATTACCGAAACTACAAGGAGAGAAGAAGCGTGTAATTAGTTATGGTAATACGGTTTATGGAACGATAAAAAATTTTACAAATTTATTTTACAATAGTATATTTAGTAGGTATTTTCTTTAACAAATTACTTGAGTTATTAAACAAGTTTTTTCATGAGACGTGCTGTTGTTTTCACACAATTTAGGATTACGTTGTCAAGAGCTGTGTTTCCAGTTTGTTTAGTAGAAAAAATGGGGCATGTCAAAGTGACCCTCAGCTAAAGGTTGATTTTGCCCACCGCATTCTTTTTACAAAACGTTCAGAAACATGCGAGATAAAAGGCCAAACAAATTACAAATCACATCTACGGCTCATCTACTATATACTGAGGGTTTCTTTTTTTAAAAAAAAATGTGTAATGTTTCATATATTTTGAATTTAATCTGAAAACTGAGAAAATGATCTCGATTGATGGTGCACGAAAACTTTACTTAATTTATGGTGAATGTAATAGACTTTTCCGGAGCTTGGGGACACAGGTTCATTTTTTTCGAACACTCGAACCAAAATTTGATGATGAATTTATTGCATATAAGGTCGCATAATAATAAACCACTACTGAGAGACTCAATCAAAATCATTATATTTGAGTAAAGTTTGTAAAAAATTAATGTTAAATTAATATAATTGTACTACATACTTTACATATAAATTCATATTTTTTCTTTAACTGATTATATAATGGCCATACAAAAAAGAACTAGTTGGATGTTCCAATCCCAAAACTTTCTCCATCTTATACCTACATCTTAATATTTCAAAAAGTAGTTGCACATGTCAATACTTCAATATTATTAGTTCAATACTGTACCAACTTTGATTTTCCTCTTAAATTTCTGTTTCAGCCAATTAATCGATTTTTTAAAAAAATTTTTAGGTGGATCATGATATTTATTAAAATTTAACACAAGCTGTTAGCAAATAACCGGCCTAGCAGGACGCGAGTTTCCGTCTCTGTACAAAAAGATGGACAATAAGGAAAAGGCATGTTTACAAACAAACACTTCTGTCAACCAATCTACCCCCACATTTTTGTCATAGAGATCATTGTAGGAATCATCTTGACGACTTAGCCCAATCATATCATACTAACACATTGGCAAATTTAGACCAATCAAATTCCCTGAGCTCATCCGTTCAGTATCAGTCGTTAAAGAGCAGACATGTTTTTCCCGCTGATCCACAATAATTCGACCACAGTGACATCAGTGACCCTTTCCTTATAGGATTGCGAAGAATCGCGAAAATGATACAAAAATCGCTATCACAGTGCTCCTTTCCCTGTAATCCTTCTATAGTAAAAAAAAACTAGCCTTAAAAGGAATGACTCCTGGAATGATGCTGATGTGGAAGATTTCCGGAACTAACGAATCCGGGTTGTCCACTCCTTCCATGAGTCGAATAGACCAATCAGGAAATGGCTCCGTCTATGCATCGCCGTATGGGTTACCATAAAGAGAGGAAAGGCTACCATCGCCAACAATCGCCAAGTTTGTCGCCAACTTGGCGATATATCGCCAAATTTGGCGACCAAAATTAGTTGTCAAAAGTGACGCCAACTTGGCGATAACTGTAATATTTCGCCTAATTTTTAATTTCTGTAGAACACCAGTCGTTTGATACATCATTTGAGAGGTTTGCAACTGCTTATTCATATAATGGATGTCGTGTGTTATCCCCCATTCTGCTCCCCAAGGGGGACACATTTTTAATTTCTTTACAACACCAGTCGTGTTACACACGATTTGAAAGGTCTGCAACTGCTTATTCATATTATGGATGTCTTGTGTGTCACCCCCACACTCTGCTCTCTCCAGGGGGGTCACATTTTTAATTCCTTTACAACACCAGTTGTGTGACACATCATTTGAAAGGTCTGCAACTGCTTATTCATATTATGGATATCTTGTGTGTAACCCCCCCTCTGCCCTCAGAGGGGGCGCATTTTGTAATTTCTTTGCAACACCAATTGTGTGACACATCATTTGAAAGGCCTGCAACTCCTTATTCATATTATGGATGTCTTTTGTGTCGCCTCCCACTCTGCCCCCCAGGGGGACACATTTTTAATTTCTTTACAACACCAGTCGTGTGACACATCATTTGAAAGGTCTGCAACTGCTTATTCATACCATGGGGTATTGGCGAGCGCAGCAAGCAGGGGTAAACAATAATTTAGAATCGCGAAGCGATTACGCGGGGGGTGGGCGAGCATAGCGAGCAGGGGGGCGGGGCCCCCCTAGTAATATAAATATTTCCTAAATATTTCCAAATTCATTGAAGATCTGCTGGCTACAGGCAAAAACATGCCACAAAAAATTGGTCCAATTATGCATAGCTTCATACACTTTTCTATGCTACAATAATGAAAAAGACAAAGACATTGCTATTACAGCGTTTCCTTCCGGAAGATTTTTTTTCAAATTCAATAAGAACCTACTAGCTATAGCCAAACGCTTACATAAAAAATTTGGTTCAATTCCATGCAGAACTTCATACCTTTTTTTGGTGGTACAATATTGAAAATGGTACAAAACTCGCTATTACAGCGCCCCCTTTAGGTGCTATTTTTTTTTTTTTTCAAATTCAGGGAGGACCTACTAGCTATAGCCAAACATTTACACAAAAAAATTGGTTCTAGGTTATGCATAACTTCATATACTTTTCGATGGTATAATAATGAAAATGGTATAGACATTATTATTACAGCACCTCCTTCTGGCGGATTTTTTTTTTCAAATACAGAGAGGACCTACTAACCATCTTCAAATACCTTTAAAAATTTTTGGTTCAATTCTTTGCATAAATTACTTAATTTAATTTAATAATTTACTTAATTCGCATAACATATAATATACTTTTCGGTGATACAATAATGAAAATGGCACAAAAATTGCTGTTACAGCGCTGTTATAGTTGTCCTTATGGAGGTTTTTTTTTTCATATTCAGGGAGGACCAATTAGGCATAGCGAAAACACCTTACACTTACACAATTTTTTTTGTTTAATTCTATGCATAACTTCATACATTTTTTGATGGTACGATAATGAAAATGGCACAGACATTATTATTACAGCGCCTCCATCCGGCAGATTTTTTTTCAAATTCAGAGAAGACCTACTAGCCATCTTCAAACACTTACACAAAAAAATTAGTTTAATTCTATGCATAACTTCATACACTTTTAGGTGGTACAATATTAAAAATCGTACAAAAACCGCTATTACAGTACCTCCTTCCAGTGGAATATTTCAAAACTGAAGGAGGACCTGCTTGCCTCAGCAAAAAACATACACAAAAAATTTGGTTCAGTTCTATGCATACCTTCACACACTTTTCGGTGGCACAATGGCGACACATGGACATACAGACATTTTTTATAAACATGTTTTTTGGAATCTCTGCCCCCTGTAAATCCGTCGAGAATCAAAAGTTTCCGGGACCAGAATAACCGGTTTTTGACGGATTTACATGTTTTAGGGATCAGAGATTCCAAAATAAGTGTTTTTACAAAATGTCTGTATTTCTATATGTCTATGCGTCACCATTGTGCCATCAAAAAGTGTATGAAGATATGCCTAGAATTGAACCAAATTTTTTGAGTATGTTTTTTGCTGTGTCAAGCAGGGCCTCCTTCAATTTTGAAATATTTCGGAGGAAGGAAGTGCTGTAATAGCATTTTTTGTGCCATTTTCAATATTGTACGACCGAAAAATGTATAAATTTATGCATAGAATTGAACCAAAATTTTTGTGTATATTTTTGAGTATGGCCAGCAGGTTCTTTCAGAATTTGAAAAAATTCCACCGGAAAGAGTGCGTTGTAATAGCGATTTTTTGCTATTTTTAATAATGTACTACCGAAAAGTGTATGAAGTTAGGCATAGAATTGAATCAAATTTTTTGTGTAAGTGTTTGGCTATGACCAGCAGATTCTTATTGAATTTGAAAAAGTTCTTCTAAAACGGAGCACTGTATTCGCAATGTCTGATCCATTTTCATTATTGCATCATCAAAAAATGTATGAAGTTAAGCATAGAACTGAATTAAATTTTTTGTGTATGTTTTTGGTTAATATAAGAAGGTCCTTCCTAAATTTAAAAAAAAATCTACCAGGAGGGTGGACGCTGTAATAGCTTTTTTGAGCCATTTTTAATATTTTACCATCGAAAAGTATATGAAGTTATGTGTAGAATTGAACCAAATCTTTTGTGTATGTTTCTGGCTTTATGGCCAGTAGGTCCTCCCTGGATTTGAAAAAGTCCTCCGGAAAGGGCGCTATAATCGCTATGTCTATGCTATTTCCATTATTGTACCATCTAAATTTGTATGAAGCTACGCATAGAGCCGAATTAAAATTTTTGAGTATGTTTTTGTTATAGCAAGCAGGTCCTCCCTGAATTTGAAAAAAAAAAATGCCGGAAGGGATCGTTGTAAAAACGATTTCTGTGCGATTTTCATTATTGTATGATTGAAAAGTATATAAAATTAAGAACAGAATTGAATCAAATTGTTTGTGTGTGTTTGCGCCTATGGCCAATAGATCTTCCTTGAATTTAGAAATTTTCCGTGGGAAGGATGGGCTGTAATAGCAATTTTTGTGTCATTTTCAATATTGTACCATCGAAAAGTGTATAAATTTATGCTCAAAACCAAGTTTTTTTTGTGTATGCTTTTCCCTATTTCTTGTAGATCTCCTTTGAATTTGGAAATATTCCGTGTGATAGCGATTTTTATATCATTTTCTCGATTTTTCGTAGTTTCTGTTATCCATTGGCTCGTGTAAGAAACGAGAACTCACGTCTTCTAAACCGGATTTCCGCAAAAATCTGATGATAACAGAATAAGGAAAATTTATTAATTTTAATAAATATCATGTTCAAGATTAACTTTTTTTTATTCGATTAATTGACTGAAACAGAAATTTAAGATGAAAATCAAAGTTGGTAAGCATATAACTAATAATATTGAATTATAAACATCTGTAACTACTTTCTGAAATATTAAGAAGTAAGATATAGAAGAAAGTTTTGGGATTGGCACATCCAACTAGTTTATAACTGGAGTAGTCTAAACATAACATTGTGATCGAGTTAAAAAATAAGACTGGTTTTCTATTCAGCAAACTAGAAAATTTGAGGTAGAGGATACTTTAAGTCGATTTTTTTTAACTTTGTTTACAATTTTCTTTTAATTTTATAAGACATGAAATAGTTCAAAAAGTGTAAATAACATTTTCTGCATAATGATGTGTTACATAAGATTGCTTCAAACTTCAGTTTCTCTTTCTGCGTTTGTGTTTTCTTCCCGACAAAAGGAGGGGAAAAAAGCAAGTTCGGTTTAGAATTTAGGTAAGGTGCAGCTGCTCATTTCATTTATTTTGATGGATTAGGATCAAGTTAATTTTAACATCAATAGACAAACCGACAAATGAAGTATTTTTATGCCACTAGAAGAATCATTCATTTCATCCACATAAAATCCTGGCATGATTTTAACGAGATTAAGAGAAAAGAGTGTTTTGTGGAGTCTGATTCCCAACGTAAATAATTTATTCAATAAATACCAAAAGCGCATTATTCTAATGTTGCAACGTTGGAGAATTTCTCTTATTCAAAATGTATATTACTTTTCCGGTTAAGACGCCATTAGAGTCACTCAAAAAGACCCGCATGATAATGTTAAGTCTTTGGGGGCATTATTTTCAAATACCTCGCTCAAATTTTAATATTTTTACATGTTTTTTTTTTTTTTTTTTTTTTTTTTTTTCATAGGGTAGCTGAGAACAATCTGTAACCGGGCTAGTTTTTTTTTTTTTTCTTTTTTTTTTTTTTCTTTAATATATATTTTTTTATATAAGGATGGGCTCAATTTCAGAACCGGTTCTAACCGGTACCGTAATAGTCCGAGTGCTACGCGACAAAAATAAGGTGAAAACTGCAAATCGTGTTAAGAATATACCACTTGGTGAGTATGTACTTTATAATAATACAATACACATTAGAGGTGGAGGCATCGCGTAAAGTCGTCGGAATTCAAGATGGCGGTTGTCATTCAAAATGGCGTCATTTTCTGAATTTTCTTAATATGCATAATATAAATGTGCATTTTATGCCGATTTCGATGTTTTTAAAGTCAAATTTTCGTTTTTAACACTTTCAAACACTATTTAAAAGAGTGTATGAATTCGGTTTATCTGTCTGTCCGCCTATCTTTTCATGCTCTAGCTCGCTTATCAGATTGCCATGTAAATTTTATATGTTTTATGAAGTTTACTCAGATTGCCATGTAAATTTTATATGTTTTATGAAGTTTATAATAACATGTTCGGAGTAAAACATAAAGTTTATAGCTTTTATAGTCCATTTACAGGCCGCTGAAAAAATAGCATTACATTATTGTGCATGCGGTGAAGTCGTTTGCAATGTGTTTTAATGATGAAATACTCTTTTAAACACATTCAAATTGATATACATTAGTGTCAATACTGCAATGAACTACCAAATATCACATAATAAGGTGTGCATACTATTTATTGCTTATTTACAAAAACAAACCAAACAAGAAAATATGCGTTTGTAATTTGTATATAAATTTTATAAAGATATTCATGTAATTCAATTGTTATTAGTGAAGGTGCTATGAGGGATAAAACTTTATTTTGTGATGAGTATATCCCGAATAGTCAGTATCTATCTTATATTATTAAAATGCATATAAGAAAGTGAGGCATCGTATAAATTCACAGGCCTTCAAAATGAAAACTATTATTCAAATGTGTTTGCAGTTTTATTCCTATGGATCACACAAAAGTATTTCTAATGCTAATTTGCATGTTTATTAACTCAGAAATTCTCTTTTTAATATGATATTTTGAAATATGCATAAAATGAAAATAGGACAACTATTAAAGTAGCTTTGTCATTTATTGTAGAAAATTTAAAGGAATAAACAAATAATAAAAATCTTTTATTAATACATTACTTATACAATATATTAAATTAATGAAAGTCACATTTAACGCTATATAATATAAAAACTTCACTTGGTATCATCATATTTCTCACATTAACTTTTGCACATTAGTTTTTGGAATTGCACAATAATATGCAAGAAAGTCCAAACTTTCTACAGCCACATTTGTTTTTACAGAATTTACACATATATTTATTAAATTTTCTTAAGAGTCTGAAATCTCTGGATGTTTGGACTATTTTATTTTCCATGATAAATGATCCAACCACTATCCCCATTTGTTTGAAGAAAGTGGACGTATTTCACGCTGATTTGCTTGTCCTCAAATGTTTCCAGCTTGGAAAGCACATCGTAAAATATGTTGAAGTGGAAGTTGGTTGGTTGGTGGAAGATGCTCAAGAGAACTAATTTTTGTCATAAACAATACTTGTCTTGTGTTATTGACACATATGATATTACTTGTTGAACAGTACAACAGTACTTCGAAATTTTCTAAAATATTTAAAACACTTTCAGGAAACTTGTGGTTTGAACAAGTATAAAAATGCAGCAGTAGCTTCTTTAAAGAGAATCCATGTTTTCCAGTTTGACTTTTTCGTCTTTCCTGTGAAACCCGGATTGCTGTCGCACCCCGTAATACCCAGTTCACACTATGGATAGTTAAGATATCTCAGGCCTGGAACTCTCTCAGAGAGTTCCACAAACTCTCCCAAAGAGTTTCAACCAGTGACCTAAGATACTTAGACTCCACAATGGCAACCTTTTCATAGGCCGACATGTCTGCCTTCCGTCACGTGACGGAGGGCAGATTTAGCGCGCCAAACCGGTTTTTCTCCCGCCAGCTTGTAGTTTCGCTTCTATGTTTACATTTATTTTACTGCGAGAATGAAATCTGAAAGTTGCCAATAAAGCGATCACCGCCAAAAAACAGCATCTTTTCGCCAAAGATGTTGGATTCGAAACCATGCGGAGATAACAATGGGATGTGTCGTCTACGTATATTAGAAAGTCAATGGTTTCAACTCGCCCGGGCTTGATACAGGAACAACGACTCACTCTGATTGGCTATAAAGCTTCGCTTTTACTGATTGGCTCTTGCGGCCGTCCTTACTTCAAGCGCATGCGCATACATTACATTAGTTCAGTTCAGAGATACAGTGACCTTCGCTGAGATATCTTAGGTAAGTTTTTCAATGTGAACAGGCATCCAATTCCGGGAGGGTCCACTTCAAACACGGCGATCTTAAGATATCTTATGTTTGTTGTGCGAACAGGGTATAAATCCTACAGGGTTGTAATCCTAGTAAAGCCATTGCCTTTTCTCTTCCATTTAGGAATGGAATAAATTTATACCTTCCCCTGTTCTAAATGCAATCCAAACCATTTCTAAGCATTTATCTTTGAAAGGATAAAGAAATATGAAATCGCCAAAACTAAAACATCAGTGTCTATAGAGCGTATAACAATATTTTTCAGGCCTTTTTCAACCATGTCTTTGAGATGCAGTATTATTCCTAAATCAGCTTCTTCAGGACCAGGGAAAGTCATTCCAATTAAGGAACTTACGGCAGTCAGATTGCCTTTAACTTCTTTTCCTGAAATGGTTATAATGTGTATTTTTTAAAGTAATTATTGCTTTCGTTCCCAGTACACTAAAAAGCTCTTCTTTGTTATTTGGATTTTTTAAGAAATCTTGCCAATTTTTAGATAATCTAAAATGTGTAATGCTATCGAAATTGCATTAACATTTTGCAAGTGTTATACATCCAACATTACGTGAAGCCACATTAGCAATATTTGCAGGACAAATAATATTTTCGCCACTTCGATTTGGGCACAATATACAAATCGCCCAGTCAATATTTTTTGAATTCACCTCATAGATGTTACTCTCTGAAATTAATCATAATCGCATTGCAATATTTAGTAACGTGTTAAAAAAACACATAAGTAAGGAACAAAACCTAAAAAAATATACCAAATACTGTTATGTATGATATGCATTAAGGAAAATAAAAAATATTCCATTCTTAATTTAAAATTCTTTTTAAGGTGTAAAGTTTTCTTACCCCAATCTTTGGTTTCGAAATATTCTTTTAAATGGATGATGCCGATGAAAAATAATTTAGAAGCAAACACGAACTGTAAACATTTATGTAATACATCATTTAAACTTTTTCATTATACAAACGTGCATCCGTTCAAAAAATTTTATATAGAACAAATCTTTTATAAACAAAAGTCTTCTTAGTTTATTTCACAGCTTTATCATCTGCATGTCTATAAATCTACAAGACTAGTCAAAAACCGCAGAAAAAAAATCAAATTGAAATTTTGGATCACTTTTGATTCACCTCATTTTGGATGGGGATTAATCATAGTAATTACAATGCATATTTATAAATTGCATTCCAACCAATGAAAATAATTATATGACATTTTGCAATTCATACCTACCTAGTAAAGTTTTAAAATGCATACTGTAATTTAAAATGCTCATAGACAACATTGTGATTATAGACAGTACTGTAAACGTACTCTTTTTTGAGAGCTTGTAAATGAACTATAAATTTTATGCTCGCCATATTGTACAGGAAGAATTTTATACTGCACTTCACTGATGTGCATCAATTTCAATATGTTTCAAACAGTAAAACATCATTAAAACACACTAAAAAGGATTTTCGCCGAAAGGCCATAATGTAAGGGAATTCTTTTGATTGTGCCTGTAAATGAACCATAAATTCTATGCATTACATTTTCGATGTAGAAAATTCTGCAGTATAACACTTTTTAAAATTAGATATAGAGGTAACACATACATAAATTACACAGATATCCTAGGAAATTTAAACAAATAATAGCAGGGCCAGACTGACGGCTAGACAATTCATAAATACTTCGAGTAAATGCACTATAAAAGCTATACACTTTATTTTTTGCTCCGAACATGTCATTATAAACTTCATAAAGCATATAAAATTTACATGGCAATCTGAGTATATTTAAGCGAGCTAGAACATGGAAGGACAGGCGGACAGACAGACAAACAAATAGATAAACCGAATTCATACACTCTTTTAAATATTGTTGGAAAGTGTTAAAAACGAAAATTTGACTTTAAAAACATCGAAATCGACATGAAATGCGCATTTATGTTATGCATATTGAGAAAATTCAAAAAATGACGCCATTTTGAATAACAGCCGCCATCTTGAATTCCGACGACTTTACGCGATGCTTCCTCCTCTAATATGCATTATATTATCATAACGTAGATACTCACCAAGCGGTATATTCTTATCACGATTTGCAGTTTTCTGATGCGTAGCACCCGGACTATAAGTCAAAGTAATTTTTAAAAAAATCTGAAACCAAAATCGAAAAATTGAAAACTAGTCCGATTGTAGATCGTCCTCAACTGCCCTATGCAAAAAAATTCATGTAAGAATATTAAAATTTGAGCGAGATATTTGAAAATGACGCCTCCATAAACTTAACATTATCAGCCAGATCTTTTTGAGAGAGTAAGTGTGGGCTCTAAAAAGTCTTTGATTTATTTAATTACAGAGTCTCTGCACTGTAAAAAAAGGACGATTTTACGGATATATTATTGGTAATCTGGACGCCAGTACAATTTACTGTTTTTTAACGGAAAAAGTTCCGTAAATTCCAGAAAAAATCCCGAAAAAATGGAAATTTTTTTGGAATTTACGGAAAATTTTCCGTTAAAAAGCAGTAAATTGTACTGGCGTTCAGATTACCAGTAGTATTTCCATAAAATGGTCTGTTTTTTTACAGTGTGGCATTAAATAAAGAAAAAAATATTATTCTAAAATATCGGTGGACCATTTAAATATTCATTCTAGCTAATTTTTTCGGCCTTCCATACGCTACAAGTTGTGGTATGTGGGATGCTAGTCTTAGCTATTGGCAGATATTACTGCATTTACAGTGTTCTCTTGCAAGCTTGAAATAATTTCAAAAATATTGTTTAATTTAAAATACCTTTTTTAAAATAGTGCTTAATTATCGTAAATCATATAGATTAATTAATAAGACAGAATTGGCTGCAGAAAAATGATGACTAGCATTGACTTTTAGGTATATGACAGATATATAATACGATGATACAAAATGTTAAGATGTTAAATGCTTAGCTGTCTCACCTTTTAAGATAGCATTGCGATATAATATATAGCTTGTATTTTCTTTGGTTGTAGAATTTTTTTAGCAAGTTCATGCGATATACGGCGCGGCGTTAGCTAGAAATAAGCTGCCCTCTTCAGAGCACTCTTGGATCTGTTCTATTGATCTAAATGAGATTCAAATTTGAACTACAGCTAACTCAAACGATACGCTTTAAATTTATTAGACTAAAAAAAAATGATTAAGAAAATGGGGCTACCGTGGTTTTGGCCTCTGCATATAGTAGTGGGAGTTCGCCAGTTGTTTGCCGAGTACTGGATGTGCCGTATTCCACGGTACAAAAAAATCTTACGGTCTATTTTGCATTTTTATTGAGCAGTTTCAGTTTTTAATATTGCAGTAATATCCCGATTATCCGCGGAATTGAGTGGCACGACTATCGCGGATAAGCCGTTTCGCAGGTCATCCTCAAAATTACAAAAAAAAAAAAAAAAAAAAAAAAAAAAAAAAAAAAAGAGCAAATCAACATAGATATGCTTTTAAACAGTTTATACACACAATAGATAACATAAACATACATTTAACAATTTGTGAGCACAATAGGTAATGTAGACATATTTATTATTTAAAGAATAATAAAATTATTTTCTTCTTTACAAGTTTGTAGATTTGATTCTTTCAGAAAGTTTCTTTTTTATTTTCTTTCATTTTTTCTTTTTTTTTCCTTTTTGTATTGAAGCACTTTTTTTATTTGGAATTTTTTTTTTACTTTTTTTTTTGTCTTTTAGAACTATTTTATCACATTACTCTATATACTGTACAATGCCTTCAACGTAAGGTAAAGCTGTGTCGTGGCTCACTGTCTTATGTTTCTTATACCATTTTCTTCATTTCTCTTTTCAAAATTCATACCTAACGCTTCTTCTACAATTTCTTCATCAATTACATACTTGGAACCTGGATCTAATTCTGTATATATCAGTTTTAATTTATTCTGAACAGTTAATACAACTCTTTTCCTTTTTTGCGACATTTTTCAAAAACTGAAATTTAAACTCGTGGATAATCCACAAAGTCAATAATCTGCTCGCGGATAATCAGATTTTTATTG
Organism: Maratus speculifer; assembly: GCA_964019185.1. Lineage (NCBI taxonomy): Eukaryota > Metazoa > Arthropoda > Arachnida > Araneae > Salticidae > Maratus > Maratus speculifer. The sequence continues at coordinate 184,268,808 of OZ025297.1, forward strand.
TATTTATTATTTATTAGCTGAGCCGCTCGACGTTGCCCGGGCCCGTAATTATATTCTAAAACAAACCTGAAATTTGTATTGCAAAATGTCATAAAAAGACCCAATCTTGTACCGAATCCCCGCTGCCTACAATACCGTATAGCAGAAGTGCTGTCCACGCACGGCAAGAAAAAAAGGGTGGGGGATTCTGGAATTTTTCAGTTTCACATTTCACCACCAGGGGGCAAACTCAACAAAACTGTTTCTGGACTTATGAAAGATATTTAATGAAATTATTATTCGAAAATAGGAATAAGTACTTTTAAAATTTTATATTAAATAAGTATTTGTCTCTGGGCTTTGAAAAATCCGCATCTAAAACGATATGGTTTTAAATATTTGATCGCGTTCTTCCAAAAATAATTATTACCTTTCCTACCCATAATTGGACGTCCCCTACTCTTTATAATCTATTTTAGTGTTATAATCTATCTGAAAGTTTTATATTAAATAAGTAATATTTATCCCTGGGCTTAGTGAAAAGTCCGCATTTAAAATGGTAGAAAACGTTACAATTTTAAATATTTGACCGCTCCCCCTAAAAAAAAATCCCTCCACCCCATAGTTGATGCTCACTACTCTTTAAAATATTTACTATCTGTTATAACTTTTTTGAAAACTTCAAAACAATCGTTTTGTGATTTTTTTTAAAAATTAATTCGTGTTTCAGAATTTCTTTTCCTTTTTTAATAATTTCTAAATAGTTTTAAAAATTAAAGCAAACGCTTTTATATCAGGTCAAACTAAAAAGTTTTTTTTTTTTTTTTTTTGGGTTGCATAGTTACGATTTTCATATGTGTTTCAGTGATTGTCATGAGTCTAGGATGTCAGGTAACTTTTAATTTCTCAAATTGCTTTTGATCTGTTTATCCGGCGTTTTATTTTGATCTTTTTAACCGGCGACTATAGCCTATGTTCACCGGAAATAGTTTAGCTTTCCAACGGTGAAAGAGTTTTTCAAATCCGTCAAGTAGTTTCGGAGCCTATTCAATTCAAACAAACAGTCAAATCTTTCCTCTTTATAATATTAGCATAGATAAATCATGTTAAATGTTTTTATGTGTATTACAGTGTCCTTTATCGGCGGAATTTTGTATTTTTTATATTTTTGTAGTTTTTTAAATAAATTTTTTCTGCATCATTTAAATAATCTGTAGTTCCAATTCGATCTTATTTGAACCAATAGAATTCATTCTTTAGTCCTCTGATGTGGACAACTTATTTCGTGTCTAATCCTGTACTTTAGGCAAGGACAACTATGATTGTCTTTTAAAGTCAGACATTGTTAATGAAACAAAATAAAGTTTTCGTAACTTGAAAATTCATTGCAGTATATTTTGTTCAAAGAAATAAAATTACTCATGACAAATGATTCATTTGGGCGTGTTCCCCTAAATAAGTAAGAAACATGTGTTTGCTAACATTTTATTTGGCTTTAACTGCGTACATTTCTCACAAGGTGACATTAAAAAACAGGTGAACCGTCTTTTTCAAACAAGAGACAATTTCGAGAACATGGAATTGAGAATAAATTACAGAAGTTACACACACATATTGCTATTGATTTATTATAATTCCATTAATAAGGCTTTCGTCTTTTTTTTTCTTTTTTTTGACAATTAAAAAAGAATAATATACTGTTTCGAAAGAAGTTTTAAGAGCTTACATCTCTAGCCCTTCGAGACAGGTGGAAAATATTATTTAAATGGAAGACATTTAGACATTGCAATCTTTCGCATTTTACTCGAATTTGATCATGCTTTAGGCTTTAAAAACTTGCACGTTCGTATTTTAACGCTCGTTTCAAATTTATTTTATAAAAGAAAAGGAAATAAAAAGGTGACCTAATGTCAGTTACAAGAGAACTCACCAGCTAAAATTAAAAAAAAAAAAAAAAAAAAAAAAAAAAAAAAAAAAAAATCCAAAAATTACAAGCAACAAAATGCAGTCTTTATATATATATATATATATAACACAGTGAAAAAATGTCCATAATTTAGATTTACATGCCTGCTATCTGTCTCTCTATGATCTAAGTAACATAATTGTTTTGCCATGTAATTGAGATACGCTATAACATGTTCGCTATTGAAAATAAGGTGCATAGCGTGTTCGTTTACAGGCACACTCAAAAGAAACCCACTAACTATGATCAAAGGAGAGGGAAATTGATTAATCAATTAATTTTTATGATGTTATACTACTGAAAACGTCATTTTTATGCCTTTTGTTATTCCATTTAAAATTTTCTAAGAGTTTTCGCTAGAAGTACACATAAACTTGTCTCTAAGCATTTTGTAAAATTGTTTAAAAACATTTTTAAAAATCACATGCAAAGGTACTTAGATTTTGAAATGCTGATAAAAACAAGTTGGAAATTGCACGTGAACGTAGCAAATGAGGTGCGTTCGTACGATAACGAAATTTTAAAAATATTCAGATCTTGCTGATATAGAAGAGCGTACTTCGGATACAGTATAGTAGTCGAAATCTTTGTGTTTCTGTAAATATGCAGAAAGTAATTTTAATTACACCTCAGAAACGTATATCTTATTCATAAAATGTGAAATAGTTGAATATAATTAAAACACGCTTTAAAAAATGTTTCCCCGTATAGCATTATGTCGTGGAATACTTTTGTGTGGCCCTGTAATTTAATAATAAAAAATCTTTGCATCACAGATTGTACAGAATGCTTATTTTAGTCCATATTTCATAGATTCATACCAATTCTATTATGTTCGAATTAGTGTAACATCATAAAAATGCATTTGAATATTATTTTCATTGACCGTAATGTAATGGAATACCTTTGATTGTCCCTGTAAATGATCTATTCATCCGACTTTCATAACATTTGAAATGACTCGATAAAATTACGTAATAATTATATGTTTTAAATTTCAAACGATTAAAATGCATTTGAAACTTTTTTCCCCATTGACCGTAATGTAACGGAATCCTTCTGATTGTCCCTGTAATTGATCTATCCATCCGATTTTCATAAAATTTGAAATGACTCGACAAAATTATGTTATAATTATGTATTTTAAATTTCAAACGATTCGGTTGGGTAGTTTTTGCGTTGTTATATGCGGACGGACGGACAGACAGACAGACAGACGGGCAGACGGACAGACGGACAGACTGAGCGACAACAATAGGTGCTACGTATTTACATAATTATGAACGCACCTAATTATACGGTTCCTCAATGTAAAGGTCTACACGCGCCGAAATGTCCACGGCCCGATCCATTGAAAATAATTTTGGCCTGGACCGAACAAAAAAACAAAACAAACTACAACAACAACAAAAAACATTAGCCTGGCCTTTATCGTTATAAAAGTTAAAATTTTGGTCAGTATTCTGGCCAGGCCCGTTGAAAAAAAATTTATCATCTCAGCCCAGTATAATAACTTAAAACTTTTCCCGACTAGTGCCAGAGTGATTTTCTTCAGAACATTGATTTTACTCGTATGGAAGAGTTCTGACCGCAAAAACTTATGTCTCAGTTATCAATAATATTATTAATCCATTTTTTCATGTAATGGATACATAAAAATCTAAAAAACATGGTATAGAATAAAAGTAAAATCTTCTAAGACGGAATCGCATTGGAAAGAAAAAATACTTTATAGACAAGTTCCTTTCTTATAACTGGTGTAAATGCATTGTTTTTTTTTTTCTTTCTCGCGCGTATTATTGTATCTATTTTGCATAGATGAACAATTTAAAGAAGTTTAAAAGAAGTTTTCAGTTTAAAAGAAGATTCCTTCATAGGCAGGTTATTTTTCGTATGTTTAACTATATTTTAATTTAGCTATATTTAAATAAGCCTAGAAATCCACGATTCTTTATTAAAAAAAATAATGTTTAATTATAGAATAATGGCGATTTTAAAATAGGGTAGATGTGCCAGTAATGGACCCCCTTAAGGAATTTCTCTAAAAAATATTTTTTTATTAATAGTTATAATTATTGTATTCCAATTTTTTTCATATTACATTAATATTTCAACAATATTAAACTAATCCTATGGTTACATTTCCCAATAGATATAAAAATTTAATTTTAAATAATAGAAATATGTTTAAACACCCAAAAGCCCAGTAATGGACCACCTATGTTCCAGTAATGGACCGCCTATGTTCCAGTAATGGGCCACCCCACAAAAAATTACAGATCATTGTTTTTAGGTGCGTTCGTAATTATGTAAATACGTAGCACCTATTGTTGTCATTCAGTCCTTCCGTCTGTCCGTCTGTCTGTCAGTCTGTCTGTCCGTCTGTCTGTCCGCATATAACAAAGCAAAAACTATCCAACCGAATCGTTTGTAATTTGAAATACATAATTATTACATAATTTTGTCACGTCTTTTCAAATTTTATGAAAATCGGATGAATAGATCAATTACAAGGAAAATAAAAAAGAATTCCGTTACATTACAGTTAATGGGGAAAAAAGTTTAAAATGCATTTTAATCGTTTGAAATTTAAAACATATAATTATTACATAATTTTGTCGAGTCATTTCATATCTTATGATAACCAGATGCCTAGATCAATTACAGGGACTATCAAAAGTATTCCGTTAATGGGGAAAATATTTAAAATGCATTTTAAGCGTTTGAAATTTAAAACATATATAATTATTGCATAATTTTGTCGAGTCATTTCCGATCTTATGATAATCAGATGCATAGATCAATTACAGAAACTATCAAAAGTATTCCGTTGCATTACAGTCAAAGGGGAAAAGTTGCAAATGCATTTTAATGGTATTACACTCTTTCGAACATAATAAAATTGATATGAACCTATGACGTATATATATACTAAAATATAAGTTCTGAACAATTTGAGATACAAAGAATATTTAATATTAAATTATAGGGCCACACAAAAGTATTCCACTACATAATGCTATACAGGGAAACATTGTTTGGAGCATGTTTTAATTATATTAAACTGTGCCACATTTTATGATTATGATATACGTTGCTGAGGTGTAATGAAAATTACTTCCTGTATGTTTATAGGAACAGAAAGAGTTCAACCACTGTACTGTATCCGAAGTATTGTCTACTATATCAGGAAGATCTGTATATTTTTAAAACTTCGTTATCGTACGAACGCACCTCATTTGCTACGCTTCACCTGCAATTTCCAACTTGTTTCAATTATATTTTGCTTCAGAACTTAATGAAAGCATACTAATAAAACAAAATATTAAAACTTAAGTTTGAAATTCATTACATTAAAGGATTTATAATGAAAAAACATAAAACAAAATATTTAAAATAAATTATGGATTTATTATAATCAAGGATTTATAATGTGGATATAAAACAAAATATTAATGATATTATTAACTGTTTATTATTAACTAACATTAATGGATTTATATTGTAAAGATATAAAACAAAATATTTAAATTTAAAGGAATTATAAGATAAAGACAATGTTTTACTGAAATCAAGCTTGGATAAAATAAGGCATTAAAAAAAAAGTCTCCAATCTTCATTCATATCATTATCTAAATGATGTGCTGTGCAACTATGAAATATAAATAACAGATCTTCAATTTTATCATCCCTTTCCGATAGTCCAAACTATTCAATATGGAATTTTAGAATGCATTTAAAAAGATAAATTTTCTTGCACTATCCAACCATTTTCAGATAATCATATAGCCCATCAATTTGGCACAGATTGATTCCACAATTTCCCATCAGAGATGCTTATATGGATGTATTATCACAAATGGAACAATTTCATTATTTGCTCAAAAACATCCCATAGCAGTGATTTGTTCTTTTTCGTTATTTGGTACTACATAACACACATCTTTAACTGATTTTGGTCCCAAAATTTTCCTTGTTTTAAGAGCACAAAAGAAACCTTGTTTTAACCTTATTGAAAATTCTCTCTGTATGCTTTCGAATTCGGAAGAAAATATTAATAATATCTTCTTCCAAATATGATTTTACATTTCTGAACCAACTTAAAACAACTTCTCTTGTAACGGCACATCTAGATTTTGTAAAATTTTCTGCTTGTTTTTTTGTACCAATTTTGAATGACTTTTTGAAAACAACTATTTATAAAGAAATTGCCTTTATTAAATTCTAATAGGTAAAATTTAAGTATTAATTTTGATTATTTAGCTTTTATGTTAAATCAAAAAATTTTATCTCTACTGAAATTACACTTTTTGTATCGGTCACTTGGGTGGTCCATTACCAGGGGTCGGAGCATATAGGACAAATTTTATTGTTCTTACCAGAATATTTTATGAATAATCTTTAAGAAGCATTTTTGTAAGATATACAATAGGGATAATTCCTAAAGATTAGTCATAAGAAATTCTGGTCAGAACAATAAAATTTGTCCTATATGCTCCGACCCCTGCCATTACTGGAAAATCACAAAATAAGCAATCCAGTAATGGACCACCCCTCCTAAAATCTTAAAAATAAATAAAATTTTGTAAATGGCCACTGGTATATTAAATTCAATGTTTTATATTGCTAACCAAACAAAAACATTCAATTTTTACGGAAAAATAAAAAAGATATAAACTAAGTAAGTAAAATCAGCTCTTAGCATGTTCATTAAGATTTTCAGTGGAAAACAGAAAAACTGTGAAATTTTACTTTCTGCTTCGTATTTCTTTTGACGAAAAGTGTAAAAAATTAATCCAGCTTATAAAGCATGCAAGGTGGAGTTCAGAAAAAAATAATAAAAGCTTAACTATTATTTATTATTTTTTTATAAACCAAAAAGTGCGAGGTGGCCCATTACTGGAAGGTGGTTCATTATTGGCACATCTACCCTATATGCCATTTTGCAAAAACTTTTAGCGGGTCAACTGTTACTGATCTTCGAACAGCACTGGCCACATTGAAAAAATGATTTTCATATGCGATGTCTCAGTCGGGATCGAATATTTTGGTACGTAAAGACTAGGAAGAATGAAATCAGTCCCGGCTTGGTATTGAAAAAATATGTTAGGCCCAGCTCGGAAAGATTAGTGACCGGCCCGGCCCGAATGTTGTTAATGAAATTCAACCCGAACTCGGCCCGTGAAGATATTTATCTTAATGGTTTTCCAGCATCCAATTCTGATAGTGAACATTCTCGGATTTTTGTCCATGTTTGTCTCGATAATCGTTATCGGAATCCTTTGTTATATGATACTGAGTAACCCATGAAACAGCTAAAATTTTTAGAAGTGAGTAAAATGAAAAGGATAATTTTCTATGCCATTTTGCATGGTTAAATACGTACTAGCTTTTATTATTTATTTACCTGCTTAAAATGTGATAAATATTATTAATTTTAGCGACTACACTTTAACGCCAATAAAATTTATTTTAGAGTAAATTGAACTAACAAATGACGAAAAGATGAGGGTTAATGATAAAAAATCAGATTAGCGTCGTTTAATACGAGTGCGGCTTAAATGGACCGGTTAAAATGAATAATTTGAAAGTTAAAAACAGTTCATCCTTAAAACTATAATAAGATTTTTGTGTATTTTATGAGCTGCAAAAGCAAATCATAACTGGTACGAGCAAAAATTCAGTTTATTTCAATGTGATTTTCGGTGGAATGTAGGCTAGAATTAGGAAATAAATTATTATTTTTTTTTATTGAATAACAGCTTGCTCAACAATAATATTTCTATATTATAACAATCTATCAAAATGTAATAATTTATCTGTTTTATTAGATAAAATCATTAAGGAGACTCTCACTCAAGAAAATGCAAAGAATGCAAGAAATGCCAGAATGCAAAGAATGCAGAGAATGCAAGAAATGCAAATCCTCAGATTTTGAAATTTAGAAAGAAGGAGAGTGCAATAACGACATTTCAAATACCGCCTTTTTGTAAAATATACAACTGAGCCAAGTAAAATAAGCAGCTTAGACGGAAATCTTTATTTGTATCTTTCTTAAATTCTAGACTCTGGACCATATTAACGTTTTTTTTTTTTTCATTTTTAGAATTTGTGCATCGCGCGAAAGCTTTATAGTCTCGCTTCGTTGTCTGTCACAGTGCTCATACTCAGAAACTATTTAAAGAACTGTTTTTTTTTTTTTTTTTTTTTTTTTTTTTTTTTTTTTTTTAACATACAGATGAATACTCAGTATCGAAAAAAAAGCATAAAAAACCGATTTCAAAACATAATCCTAATGTCAGCATATTTTGCAGGGTGTGCATAGCACAGTAATAATGCGTTCATGTTCCACACATACCATTGTGGGTTCGCATTTGTCAGGTGGAACTTTAAAATTTCGATTTTTATTATTGTTACACTTTTTTGAAATGGATTCAATTAAAATAAAATTCATTATTTTGGCCATTTTAAAGGCTTATTTTACTTTTTTGTGTTTCTCTCTTTTTCAGACAGAGACAATCTAGAATTTTAATATAGAATGAATTTTTTTTTCTTTTTGCTCTTGTTATCTACCGGCCATTTTTCTGAACAATAGGTTTATATGGGCAACTTTTTTAACTTATCATTATAAGAATTATTCAGAAATTAATAGGTCTTTCTTTCTTTTTTCTTCCGAATTTTAATAAATGTTAACATCTTTTTGGGTGCCATCCAATAAGTGTGTGGAAAATCAAAGAATTGATATGGAATTAACATTGAATTAATATATTTTTTAATTATTTGAGCATTTTAAATATTTTTAAACATTTGTTCGCTTTTAAATTTTTACATTTTATTTATACCTACGCTTTTGAAATTGGTGAACTGAAAAATATTCGGTTTTTTGTAAATTTTATTCAAGTGAATTTTCTTAAATATTTTTAATTTGATTTTAAAATATTAATCGTAATAGTACTGCCAGTTATGAAAGGATTTATTAATTACAAAGTAAAAATTTTGATTTATTAATTTAAGGATAAAATATTTTAAAAGAGATATTAAACGAAACCCTTTGTGCGATAAAGATTACACTTACCCACTTATTCTCATTGTGCGAAATTATAAAAATGATATATGAAATCAATAGCTCGAAAATGGCATTGCCTATTGATATGTTAGTAAAGACTTCTTGAAAAAAAAAAAAAAAAAAAAATGGTTGGTAAGTTACATTATCGTACGTCGATCATGTTCTTTTAAACTATTCGTTCTTTAAAATTTTGACTGAAATCAAATAAAATAATTCAAAAAGTTTAGTTTTAATTTTAAACGATTTTAAGCGTTTTTTTTTTTTTTTTGTATTTTAAACGAAAAAAAAACAAGTTGGAAATTGCACGTGAAGCGTAGCAAACGAGGTGCGTTCGTACGATAACGAAGTTTTAAAAATATTACTCTCATATATCAATCTCATAAAATTGTAAATAGGGAATTACAATTAAAACGCTCATCAAACAATGTTCTCCCTATACCATTATGTAATGGACTACTTTTGTGTGGCCTTGTAAATCAATAACAAATGTTCTTTGCATCACAAATTATGTAAAATGTATATTATAATGTGTACTTTACATTGTATATAGATTCTATTAAGTTCGAATGAGTGCAACACCATTAAAATGCATTTGAAACATTTTCCCCATTGACCGTAATGTAACGGAATACTTTTGATTGCCCCTGTAATTGATCTATGCACCCGATTATCAAAAAATTTGAAATAACTCGACAAAATTATGTAATAACTATGTATTTTAAATTTCAAACGTATAAAATACATTTGAAACTTTTTCCCCATTGACTATAATGTAATTGAATACTTTTGATTGTCCCTGTAATTGATCTATGCATCCGATTTTCATAAAATTTGAAATAACTCGACAAAATTATGTAATAACTATGTATTTTAAATTTCAAACGTATAAAATACATTTGAAACTTTTTCCCCATTGACTATAATGTAATTGAATACTTTTGATTGTCCCTGTAATTGATCTATGCACCCGATTATCAAAAAATTTGAAATAACTCGACAAAATTATGTAATAACTATGTATTTTAAATTTCAAACGATTAAAATGCATTTGAAACTTTTTTCCCCATTGACCGTAATGTAACGGAATGCTTTTGATTGTCCCTGTAATTGATCTATCCATCCGATTTTCATAAAATTTGAAATGACTCGACAAAATTATGTAATAATTATGTATTTTAAATTTCAAACGATTCGGTTGGGTAGTTTTTGCGTTGTTATATGCGGACAGACAGACGGACAGACGGACAGACCGACGGACAGACAGACGGACAGACAGACGGACAGACGGACGGACTGAGCGACAACAATAGGTGCTACGTATTTACATAATTACGAACGCACCTAAAAAGTATTGGGGATTAGTGAGGAAATAGACATTGTTATAGAATTTCAGTGTGAAGAGGAAAATTCCGCAGCCTGCATTACATATAGGTATACATGCTTTCTTCCTTTATCATCTAAAAAATTCTACTCATCAAGATGAGTACATTTATGATTATAAGTTAATTTTAAGATTGGCATAATTAGTGCAATAAACACTTAAAATTAGTTTAATTATAAGTGTGTCTTTGTTATTATCTTCACTGATACTCGTATTATTATAATTACAATAATAATCAATTATAATTACAATTATAATAGCAATTTTATAATTGCTTTCTTTTCTCGCATTAACCGAGTTCGATTATATATGGGTATATCTGTATATCTGTGTGTGTGTGTGTTTGTGTTTATGTGTATAATCAACTCTCTTTTTTAAGCTTATAATAGAATAAATTTTTTTGGTTAAATTTGTATATTAATTCATGCATAATGTAAAACAATGTCTTAAATCTAAGTTAATTACAATGTTAAAATTACGAAGAACAAAAATTCAAAAGAAATATTTTTTATTCATTTTAAAAAGAAAAGCTTTCTAATATCGCAATCTTTATTTCTTAAAATTCAATGTTCTGAAGCTTTCGGCAGGATAAATAAGAGAAGGAATTGTCTCAGACTAAAAGCGGACTCGCTACAAAATGTGCACAAAAAAATTCAGTCAATTAGTTAGATAAATCTGTCTTTCATTTCCTTGTCTAAGTAGCGATGAGTGAAACGCCAAGCCTTTCCTTTTGCATGTTTCTTCAAGCTCTTGTTGTGCTAACTAAAGCGTGAAAGTACAATACCAAACAACATGTGGGCAATACAATAACACACATCAATCAAGACTACAACAATTAACGCTCTTGATTAACTATCAATGAATCCATCTTTTAGAAAACCAAGTAGCATTTAACTTTGCTTATAATTTATGCTCTAGTTATGTAGCACAATATCTCTGGTGTACGTTCAGCTATGATTAGTTAATTTCTGTTATTTAACTGGAAAGTTTACGTGTTAAATTTAGAGTCTTAAGCCTTCACACATTGAGTGGTGGTTGAGCAATTTTTTATAATATTTTTTATTGTCAGAATGAACACGTTGAAAACTAGCACAGGAAACTATAATAAGGTTCCTGTTATAGATGAGTTTGGGCTCACTTTTCGGAGCTCGGGTCCGCCCAAGTCCGATGGTTTCGAATCCAAACCGCCCGAGCCCGAAACACTCTATGTCATCAGAGCCCGAGCCCGCCCGAGCCTCATATTGAAAATATGCAATAAAAAAATCATAACTTAAATATAATAGTTGTTCTCAACGAAATCTCTTCTTTAAACAACTTATTACATAGAAATAACTGTTAATGTGTTTCTGCAATGCTCTATTTACTATAAAAGATGTACATTATAATTGATTCCTTCCTATAAAAAAAAAAAAAAAAAAAAAAAAAAGTTAATTATTGTATTCCTAAAAATCAGTTTAAATAATAATAAAAAAATACTGTTGTCTGAAAGATCCGATACTTTTAATGTTGTTTTCATATAAAAAAAAAATTATTAAGATTCGCACACGATACAAGTCTAAAAATTTGCAAACCTTAAGCTAATGTTGGTTGACTAAAAACAAGAGAAAACATTCATTTCCTATTAGATCTCTAAAAAAATAGTTATAAATAAACGTTCCAATTAAATATTACCTAAATGGCGCTTATAAAATCAATATTTTCGTTTCCGTCTATGTGAGACATAAATAAATACCACACATTTTCTTTTAAAATAGCCTTCTTATGCTTCAAATAAGGAAAAAAACCCACACAATTCTATTTACCTTTTATTTTGACCAAAATCGCATCAAAATGACTTGAATTGGAAAAAATAATTAAAAAAAAAATCTATACGAGGATAAATAAAACCGTATATTTTAGAAAGAATGAGCCCGAGCCCGTCCGAGCCCGAAGACTAGTATAAAAATCGAGGTCGAGCTCGTGCCGGCTCCGTGCTTTCGGGCTCGGACTGAGCCCGTTTCATCTCTATTCCTGACCCTGCCGGTGAAGACACTCATGAGCTGATGCTAATCCTATGGGGAGGTTATTTTCTAATATCTTATTTGCATTTCGACATTTTTTTTTCATTGGATAGCTGAGGTTCCTCTTAACATTGCTCCTTCTTTATTTTTTCAATTTTAATCGCAGATATTTTTTATAAAATTACTTTCACTTTCGGAACCGGTTTTGAAAGTGAAAGTAAATTTATAAAAAATATCTGTGACCAAAATCGATAGAATAAAAACAGAGCTATATAGAGATGCACCTCGCAGCTATCCAATGCGATAAAAATTATTTAAAAATGTCGAAATACAAACGAAATATTAGACTATAACCTCTCCATAAGAATAGTTTTAGCTTGCCAGTTTTTCGTCGACAGGGACAGGAGCCTTAAGTTGGAGAATTTCTTGGGAAATCGAAAACTTATCTTCTGAGAAAACCATCCAAAATTTCTAGATAGACGAAACAGCTTGACCAGAATTGGACCCCGTATAAATTTTCCAGTTTCCCAGAAATTTAGTCAAATAAACTGATGTTGCTGTCCACTTTTTAGATAAAATAAATAAAAAAATATATATATTGGTCTAGTTAACACTTTTTATTAGTATGCTTAAAAGTAGAAAATATTTCTTTTATTAAACATATCGAAGTCAAAACAAAAATTGTCAGATAGTGAGGCGTTGAAAACAGTATGTTGAGGCAACAAAACCACGATAAAAACTGTAAGGGAAAAAAATTCTAAACATATTCAATAAAAATTTAAGTACAATGTTAGGAATTTCATTAAAACTTCTATTTATTTAGAGTATTTTAATTATATATTTCTATTATATATATACAGGGTGATTCATAAAAGATGGGCAGAACTTTAAGGGGTTATAGTACACTTAAAGACAAATAATATTAAATAGGAGACTAAGGGTCCCAGACGTATTCCCAAGGAGATAGGGGGCATTAAAGTTTAGGGTCCGAAATTTCAAATGATTATAAAAAATGGAAAAATTGGTCGATTCGTTTGCGGTTTTTGCAAAAAATTTTCTTTATGCCAGTATTTTCTTGAAATAAAATTTTAAAGTTCAATTTCAAAAAATGCCGATAGGGGGCGCTTTAGACTTTGGAGTAACAAACAACTATTTTTTAACGTTATTTTTTGTATTTCTTTAAATGATTTCGACAGCTTAGACTTAAACTTAAATTTTGATCTAAAAATCTGAATCCTAACGAGTAGTTAAGTAGCGTAAACTGAAATTTGAAATTTGAAACCCTTCTCCCCCCAGAACAAAAATCAGTTATTCCCGATCTTTGTGTCGTAGATTAGGCTCTAACTACTGCCGCGTTTTGCTAAAATTATTCTTTATGTCAGTGTTTTCTTGAAAATAAATTTTAAAGAAAAGTTTCAAAAAATTCCGATAGAGGGTGCTTTAGACTTTGGAGTAACGAACAACTATTTTATACCGTTATTTTTTGTGTCTCATTAAATGCTTTCTAAAGCTTAGACTTAAATTTTCAGCCCAAAATCTGAATCGTTAGACGTGGTTAAGTTTCTGGGGAGAGGGGTTTGAAATTTCTACTCCTGAGCACAGTTCAGTTTACCATGTCCACACATTGTGTGCTGTGATACGAGGTAAAAAGACATAAATTAGGATTATGTTACCAAAGCATATTTATTAACATGTAATTACAATAAATGTTCAAAATTGTGACCACCAGAGGTTATGCACGCAGAACAACGGCGAAGAATGGAACGGCGAACATTCGCGAAAACATCAGGCTTTTCGAGCACTTCCCCTGCAGCGGCGGAAAGTCTGGCGACCAGTTCCTCGGGGGATTCAATGGGTGTCTCATACATAAGAGCCTTCAATTGTCCCCAAAAAAAGAAATCGAGGGGTGAGAGATCTGGCGAGCGAGCAGGCCAAGCAACAGGACCACCTCGACCAATCCATCTGTTCGGAAATGTGATGTCCAGATAGTTCCGGACGTCTCGTACGTAATGGGCTGGCGCTCCATCGTGCTGGAACCACATGACCCGCCGGATGCGTGGAGGAACAACGTTTAACAGGTCTGGCAGCACATGTTGCAGAAATGTGAGGTAGATTTTACCGTTGAGGCGTTCAGGAAGAAGGTACGGTCCGATTAGGTGGTCTCCGAGGATTCCTGCCCAAACATTGATGGAAAAGCGTCTCTGATGAGCATGTGGATACGTAGCATGTGGATTGACATCCGCCCATACATGTGCATTGTGTGTGTTAAATGTACCTTCACGTGTGAAGGTACATTCATCGGTGAAAAGCACAGTTCGTCCAAAATGTGGATTTAGCGCGTTCTGCTGCAGAAACCAGCGGGCGAATTCAATACGATTTGGATAATCCCCTGGAGACAGTTTCTGGACTCGTTGCACATGAAACGGGAGCAAATGTTCATCCTTCATTTCTCTCCAAGTCATGGACTGTGAGGTATCCACCTGCCTAGCCAGTGTTCGTGTACTTGTACTTGGCTGCGCCGCTACTACATCCAGAATGGCTTCTGCAAAAACTACTGATTCGTCCTTTTTTGCACGACCTGCATTCGACCGGGAAGCGAGAAATGATCCCGTCTCACACAACTGTCTGTGCAAGCGCTCGAAAGTTTTGCGGTTAGGCAACCGCCTGTTGGGAAATCGCTCTCCGTACATTCGTTGTGCCTCTGCACCATTTCCATCTGCCGCTCCGTAAATTAAATGCATCTCAGCCTTTTCCTTATTCGTGAAGGGCACCATCTTCCGATTCATAACTACAGCGACTTACACTTGACTCACCGTTCAGTGGTTTTTATGCCTGAATCGTGTCGAAATTTTGCATACGTGTTCTTCTTCTTCCTCATTTGACATTTGCATACTTTCTGTCTCCTTCTTCACCCGGTGACTAGCGTCAGGAATGGAGCTTTAACGTTTGCATGAGCGACGTTTCCAACTGTGCCAGTGCTTTTATGAGTGAATTCCGACTATGCAGTCCTTGACGAAAGTTGTATTTTTGCCTCGTATCACAGCACAGAATCGTTGGGCATGGTTAAGTAGTGCAAACTGAACTATGTTCAGAAGTTGAAATTTGAACCCCCTCCCCTCGCTACTGAACCACGCTCAGCGATTCAGATTTTGAGCTGAAAATTTAAGTTTAAGTCTAAGCTTTAGAAAGCATTTAATGAGACACAAAAATAACGGTATAAAATAGTTGTTCGTTACTCCAAAGTCTAAAGCGCCCTCTATCGGAATTTTTTGAAATTTTTCTTTAAAATTTATTTTCAAGAAAATACTGACATAAAGAATAATTTTAGCAAAACGCGGCAGTAGTTAGAGCCTAATCTACGACACAAAGATCGGGAATAACTGATTTTTGTTCTGGGGGAGAAGGGTTTCAAATTTCAAATTTCAGTTTACGCTACTTAACTACTCGTTAGGACTCAGATTTTTAGATCAAAATTTAAGTTTAAGTCTAAGCTGTCGAAATCATTTAAAGAAATACAAAAAATAACGTTAAAAAATAGTTGTTTGTTACTCCAAAGTCTAAAGCGCCCCCTATCGGCATTTTTTGAAATTGAACTTTAAAATTTTATTTCAAGAAAATACTGGCATAAAGAAAATTTTTTGCAAAAACCGCAAACGAATCGACCAATTTTTCCATTTTTTATAATCATTTGAAATTTCGGACCCTAAACTTTAATGCCCCCTATCTCCTTGGGAATACGTCTGGGACCCTTAGTCTCCTATTTAATATTATTTGTCTTTAAGTGTACTATAACCCCTTAAAGTTCTGCCCATCTTTTATGAATCACCCTGTATACAGACAATATAGGAGATAGGGGGGCACGTTTGAACTGGGAGCACCTTTGAACAGTCTAAATATATTCTTTCAAATAAATTGTTTTTAAAAAACGTAGATAGCAGCACATTACAACTACTTCAAGTATACAAAGTATACAAAGCTGCACCAATCTGTATGCAGGAAGCAGGACGTTTCGGTCCCGCCATTTCGGTCCCACCGTTTCGGTCCCGCCGTTTCGGTCCCGAGACATTTCGGTCCCGAGACGTTTCAGTCCCAAGACATTTCGGTCCCTGGCCATTTCGGTCCCGAGACGTTTCGGTCCCGAGACATTTCGGTCCATGGTCATTTTGGTCCCGAGACATTTCGGTCCCTGGACTTTTCGGTCCCTTCTCCATCAAGCTGAAATTTTGTGCACGGGAAATATCTGACATAATTTTATAAGGAACATTTTAGAGTGTTGAATTCAGGGGCAGGTCATTCCCCCCCCGGAGCTATCAAATGCCTCCCCCCCCCAGAAAATTTGAAATTTTGTGTTTCCAGTGGTAAAAAAGTGTAATCCCCCCCGGAGGCACAGAAGTCCCTCCCGGAGAAAAGTGTCTGAATTCAACACTGGTTTTTTAACTGAAAGTCGCATAAAATTTTAGTGTAATACGATTAATTAGAAGTAACAAGTACCCCAAAACTTGATCAATTATTTAGAAATCGATGGAGATTTCTGAAAAAAAATTCACAGATGAATGGCATTTTGTAAAATTGCCAGAATGTTTTGAATTCTTGAACGAGGAAACGGGGAAGTTAACTTGGAAACTGATAACTAAATTTATAAAATAACCCAATTAACTTATGATATTAACACACCCCCTAATAGTTGTAAAATTTTAACTTCTGAGATGCATGTTTCCTCTCCAGGGAGACAAAGGCTTTAAAATTGCCAGGAAAAAAGAAAGAGTTATTGTTATATGGAATTTATATTCTGACACTTAGCATATTATAGGATTTCATCGCTGAAGCCAATTTTTAGAATTATAAGTGTTTCATTATTTTGCATCCGCTACTCCTCGCATACGAGCAAAAATGTTGAAATAAATAAAAAACATCTTTATCTGGTGGTATTTTACCCCCTGTGCCAAAATTATCATTGAATCATCTTATTGTTTATGGCATTTTTTATATATTGTTTTTTGTTACTAGCATTTATTTTCCTTTTAAACTTTTCCGTTTTTAAATTAAGAAAAGAGTTTCCAGATTGCAACACGTGGAGGTAGTTAGCATTGCAATTATTTTATTACATAAATATATGACACGAACAGAAATAATTATTAAAATGATTTGTAACTTAAAGATTTTACATTTTAGAAAAATGAATTACATCTTGAATTATTAGCAATTATTTTTCCATGACAGCAGTTCTTTTTTTATTGTTATTATTACAATCTAGAATGTTTATTATATTGACGCTTCCCTGTTTTTATTAGTGTTTTCCAAAACAATGGCAACAGCAAAAAAATTATATTGCCATACTTTTATGCATATATGACATTTATACAATACATCTGTTAAATTTTCTAAAACCAGCTTAATGAAACTAATTGCAAAATTATTAATGTAATGCGTATTGAAATTTGTCATTTCATTTAAAGCTGATATTATTATATAAAACAACTATTTTTAACATTAAAATATAAAAACCCTCATAAAAATATGAAAAAAAAAAGCCTTCTGTCAAAGTAAGTTAAATTTAAAAAGTAACTTAAAATATTATTTCTAGGTGGTAAATATCTTATCTAACAATCTTATTTAGTTATGTTATAAGTTTTGAATATTTCAATGTCATTCATAAGCTGTAATAATAAGGATAGAAAATATTCCATTCTACTTTTTATACTGGTTTAATTGATACTAAAAGCGTTTGAAATGAAGATAACAGCAAGAGGAATAAAAAACACCGAGAAATGTTGTTCTTTTCAAAACATTCATATTTCTTCTAAAAAATGCCAGCGATTATGTGGGAGGTCCGTCCGCATTTGAACTCCAGAGTATAAAGGGCATTGTATAGAATAAGGGTTTCATCTGACAAGTGTATAAAGATCAAGATACGTAGAATAAAGCTAACTACCTAGCTCTTCTAGCTATCTTGTATAAAGATGACTATTTGTTCAGATGGGCGTTGACAATTGATTGACATGCAGAATTTTTGCTTAAAAGAGGTTAATCGTAGTACTTAGCTGATACTTATATGCATACATTTCCAATTTTATAGGAACACCAACATAAAAAAAAAAGTGTTTAAAAATTCTCGGCACACGGTTTTGATTTGTTATTTACTTAATGTTACACATTTTTTTATTAAATGATTAACATCATCTTAGAAAATTTGAAAGCATTAATAATTATGTTGTTAAATTAAAAAATTCTCAAAAATTAAATTATTTTTATCAAACATATTTATTAATAAGGATTCAAAATTATTTTAACTATTAATTGTTTAAGTGACTTATTTATCAATTACTTGTTTAAAATCTAGTACAAGAACTATATAGAAGTTATAGCAAAAATGAAAAAACATATTTTTTAAATTTCAGCTACTATAATGTTATTAACTTCATTAGGATCTATAAAAATGATAAGGATTCTCAAAATAAATATGTCATTTATTCATTTATTGGTTAGTTTATCATATTTTTCTTTCTCTTTAAATATAATAATTAATATATGATTGATTTTTGCGAACTGTAAACTATAACTTTGTTTCAAAAAATTTAAATCTGAATCTAAATAATAATGTTACCTAAACCTGTTAAGAAATATTTTTACCCATTGTTACAGTGTTGCATTATTATGTTTAATTAATTATTACGTTACGTTACTAATTGATTTTTCAAAATAATAATAATTTCCTTTTTTGAAATAAATAACAATTTTTGAATAATAACTTATGGTGATGAATAATTGCTATAAATTAAATCTCAAAACAGTTAGTGATTTTAAAATGAAAATCAAATTAATATTTTATTAAATTTATGTATTTTTAATTTAATGAATCTTTATTTAATTAAATTGATAAAATTATTAATATGCATTTCGAATTTTACTTTACATAAACTCAATAAATAATCTGTTTTACATTCAATTTATCATTATGTTTTGTAGTAGTTATAAACTGAAGCTTATCGTTTACCTGTTTATTTATTTTATATTTAAAGTTACTGAAATTTAAAACTATTAATTCAATTAATAATAAAATTAAAATAAAAATTGTCAATTTTTTTCTGTGAAAGTGGGAGCGAAAAGGTAATGGAAATAAATAAATAAACGATAAATTAAAAAAGCTTAGTTTTGTCAGTTAAAAATCGAAAATAAAATTATTTAAAATAATAGTTACATTATTATATAAAATTAAAAAATAATCATTTTATTACAAAGAAATAGGCCCACTTTCAATAAAATTAACTCACAAAAATTGTCTTCATAAGGTAAAAAAACTTAAAAAAAAAAAAATTGCAATTATCAATTATTACATAAAAAAAGGTCGTTGGAGCATTTTTATTTTTTTAACAAAAAATTTTTATAGCACGCCTAGTTACGAAATCACTAATTTAAAGATTCTAAGAAAGTGTTCAAAAACAATCAATAAAAATAAAAGTTAATCAATAAAAATAATAGTTTATAGTATAGATAAAATACTTAATACAAAAAATATATGATAAAACTTAAAATATTTATTCTGTTAAATAATAATAATAAAGACAGTGTAAAATTATATAACATTGTTTAATCAAATTTTCAACTCGCTGTGGTTTTATTATCACGAGTTACAATAGATTAAACTTATTGGACTATTATATTCAGCTTTGTATAAAATTTGAGGGAAGGGGGGGGGGGACAGAAGAATAAAAATATTAAAAAAGGCCCGAACAATGTTGAGCTTACAGCGTTTAGTGGCACTTCATCAATCAGAAACCAAGTTATAAAGTGGCCGGTAAAGAAATAGTAATGGACCGAAATGGCAAGAGACCAAAATGACTAAGGACCGAAATGGCAAGGGACCAAATGTCTCGGGACCGAAGTAACCAGGGACCGAAATGTCTCGGGACCGAAATGTCCAGGGACCGAAATGTCTCGGGACCGAAATGTCCAGGGACCGAAATGTCTCGGGACCGAAACGGCGGGACCGAAATGGCGGGACCGAAATGTCGTGTACCCCTGTATGCACAATACTGTCTAAATAAGGTATGTATTTTTCTCCTTCTTGAATCTAAACTTAAAAAAATAAATTTGTAAGCATTTAGTTAACAGTTTTGTATGCCTAAAATTTTAATTTATTGTTATTTATTGTATTTACGTAAAAAGTGTTAGCTTTGGTTTATAAGCTTTGTTTTATTCAAATTCTCAAGCCGAATTGAGTAAATAGTTGTAATGTTAAACTCCATGTGATGGGGCACCATTGAACAGAAAAGTTGTGGCATCAGTGAATATTTAGAACTACGAAGTAAAGAGTTATGAATGTATCTAAATAATATTTTTGGATATTTTTTAAATATAAAAATAGTTAATTAAGAATGGCAGAATATGGTCTTATATTGTTAACAATCCCTCTTTGCGGCACACATAGATTACAACCTCTGGATGTACCAGTGATGGGAATTTTTAAATCTAAATTGATGCATTGATGAATCTGACTTTGAAGATTTAATTACCGATACCGAATATCAAGAAGAAAAGATTCTTGTTCTAGAAGATTTACATGGGAATGATTTCATTTTAGTTCAATTTTGTACGAAAAGAATTACTCTTCATTACATTTCTCGGATTGAATTGCAATTGCTGAATAAAACAGAATTCATTGTCAGGTTTCTTTGTAAAAAAAAAAAAAAAAAAAAAAAAAAAAAAAGAATGAAAAATTTTATTTTCCAGAAGCATCAGATATAAATTTGGTGGATTTCAAGGATATTGTAAAAAGTTGCCACAACCAAACACCAAACATAACTCCGAGCCGTTTTAACAATAAGGTTTGACATCAACTTTGAGGTTAAAAATTTGATTAAATAATTAAAAAAATAGTAATTTCAGTAAAATGTAATTGCTTGATTTTATTCCCATTATTTTTTTATTTCTGAAAGGTATTCAGTTTTTCACAGAAACTCTTAATATTTTCATATTTGTTCATTTGTTCAAAAGTCCTCATACTTGTTCAAAGGTCCTCATACTTGTTCAAAGGTACCCCTACATGGGGCAAGTTTGAACAGAAATCTTTCAATTTTTTTAAATCCTCACAATATATTTAATTTATTTGGAAAACTTTCAATTTTTTGCTCATATGATGACGAAATGCATTGCTGTTATTATGTAATATTTAAAACGCATGGAATATAATTCAAATAAGATATGTATTGATTTTCTAAAGAAATGTTCAAACGTGCCCCCCTTTCCCCTATATAATCTAATTTAAAGTTTCTCAAATATATATATATATATAGATATATATTTAATTAATAATCTATTATTTGTTAGTTAAATTAAAATATTAAAATATTGTACTATCACGGAGAACACGAAACTGAATCTGATCTTCACACTAATTTGAATCACAATCAGGGATGCCAATTTGGCCCCAACTTATATATATATATATATATATATATATATATATATAAACTCGGATTTTTATCAGAAACTGCAAAAAGTATTTTCTGACTCATTTAATGGCCAACTTTCCTTTATAATATTTAAAGAAAAAAATCTTCTTAAAAAATGACTGAAGTCTAACTTTCGAGGTAATTTGGAGGCAAAACTTTCACCCCTGATTACTTCTGTAGTTTTGCATTGTTGAAAAAAAAGCGTTCACTATTACATAAACGCCTTTTCTTTGTTTTATTCTTTTTATGTTTAGTTTGATCGATGCATATGATCAAATTTCTCTCAAAATCAGTTGATTAATTAAAAATTAAGTTCTAAAAATATTAAAATGGTATATTGTCATCGTGATTACACAATTGTAATTTATGTCAGAACTCTAAGGCATTAACATGACAAACTGAATGAAAAATCGATTATAAAATTCCGTCTTTATAAACATGACTCAAGTTAATTTGAATAACAAGAATGGAAAATCGTGCATCAAGAATAAGTTTTAAAACACTTTCCAAGCTAATTGAAAATACAGCCACCAAGACATCACAGTTTAGTAAGGAGAAACATGATAACTAAATATACAAAGTTCAACTAGGTGAAAAGATCTACCCAAGGGCTAAAGTTATACTAGCACTACCCAGCAACGCAGATTAGATATCTCACACTTTATAATCTGACAAAGTTGTACAAAGTTTATTGTACAGATTATTTACAGTTAATTTCTTTGTAGGAGAATAAGTTGATAGTCTGTGGAAGTTGTAATGAAAAATTTACATACTAATGAAACTATCAAAACATTTAGTAAATTAGTAGCAATGTTTATTGAAATACATATTGATTATGCTCAATTAGTGTAACACAATACATAATTTTCAATGGTGTAGTAATAGCTTATTAGATATCCTTGGGAGCAGGCTGTATGTGTTGCGCCCCATTTGAAGAAAATCCCATTCATCTGGTGAATATTGAAGAAGAAATGCATTTAGTTGTTTTATAAGATATGAAGCTGGATATGGAAAAAAACCTAATGTCTATGCCTGGTGATGTGGAGCCAAGAGCTGCCTCTTTAAACCTTTCCGGGGCAAGATACTTGTACTCATAAAATGTTGAAATAACTTATTGATACCAGTATTTACAAGAAAATTTATTTGTAAACACGTAAAAGTGTATTTTCGCATATTTAATAAAGAAGAAGTAGTCTTTAAAATATTCGGGTGCCAGTGTGGCAATCACACTGTTAAAAAAAAAAAAAAAAAAAAAAAAAAAAAAAAAATCTGTTAAACTTACAGCAAAAACTTATGGCAGCATTGTTGTCAACAGTTTTTGGTGTAAAAATTGTAGTAAAACTAGGTGTAATAAAAAAAATTGCACATAATTTTACTGCATTTTTTAGGCAAAAACTGCTGGAAACATTGCTGGAAACTTTTTGCAGTAAATTTAATAGACTTTTTTACAGTATAGGCATTAAAATTATGTGATGCCGTGGTGACATCACTGCCCTTCAAAAGATTAAATAGTTTATCAGCAGTTTCATTCCCAGTCACTCCAGAGTGTTCACGAACCCACTAAAAGTAGAAAGACTTGAAGGAATGCTGCAGAGTTTGTATTATAATTTGAACTAGATAGTTAGAGGTATTTTGTAGTGTATATAGACTTGAATAACTATCGGAATGGATTGTGATATTCTTGTGATTCGAATGGACAGTTTAGAAAATACATAACACATTCAGAAACATAATTTCAGCAGCTGCCATCAATAATCGAAAAAATATCGGATTTTTTTTTTTTTTTTTTTTTTTTTTTTTAGCTTTGTGTAAGTTTTATAGGTTTGTATATGTTCTACCACTGTATACTAAAATTTGGCTTAGTTAGGAAACGTGAGCAGAGTAGAAAATTCCACTTCAATAATTTTCGTCAGGAAAGGAAATGTACTTGATATATTTTGTGTCGCTCTATATATGCTCCATAGAATTTATAAACAACTGGGGATTTCGTTTAATATCTCCTTCAAAACACATTTTTTCATTATATTAACAAATGAAAAACGGTTTTTCGGCGCTATTTTGGGATGTCTTCGCCAATTGAGCCAACCGGAACAGAATATTAACAGAATCTTCCCCTAAATGTTGCCTTGAGCGCATAGATTTGTTGATTTTTCTATCAGAATCTACAGATTTAGTGAAGGTACGCAAGTAAATAAAATTATAAATAAAAGTAAAATGTTGCAAAGCTTAGCATAAATTTAAGGGAGAGCAAACTGGTCACCTAAGGCGGCTCTTAACTTAAACGAATAATAATTTAATAAATAAAAAAAATATTTCATTTCGCGTGTCAAAATAGATGATAAATATAATTTAATATGATGAAATAAATACAAATAAGCACGTCTTTACGTGATCTATTTAATCCATTAATTTATGTTACATACATAATAATTTTATTTAAACTTGCGTGCAACAATTAGAAGAAATGAAATTTCAATTTTGCAATTTTCACTACTGAAAATTTTTAAGAATTTAAATATCGCACATTTTCAATTTTTACACCATCGTATTGGGGAGAAAAACGTTCGTTTAAATGCATTTTGTTTAAAAGCTGTATCTCAATTTATGTTTGATATTTTAAATTTTTTGTAGTTTGTAATACCAATTTTGTAATTGTGGCAACAGAAATACTCCATCTCTTTTAAAAGAAAGGGGTAAAAAATGAAATAATTTTTATATCTATTTAAACTTGCGTGGCAACAATTGGAAGAGAAAAACAACAACAAAATGAACTGATGGATTTAAAAAATATTTAAATTAAAATAATAGTTGTTGGACGTTCATCTCAGCCCCCACAACTTTGAAGAAAGTCCGTGGTAGTTATAGCTGCCACCACCGATATTATTATAGGTGATATCGGTCACCCACTGTAAGGATTGTGTAAATGAGCACCGACGCTGTCAATTAACTGAATTAACAGTTTATTTATACTATATGTACACAAGAAATACACTATTTACAATTATATACAATTACAACTCGGATATAGATGATTCGGTTCAACATTAAATTAAATACAGTAAAGGTTGGCTGTGTACTGTTCAAATTACACCTTCTCCCTTACACTCAATGCACGTTAGATTCACTTTATCGGAGATCAACTTCGGATCTCCCAACACATGGATACTCGGCCTACACTATCCGGCCCAGAGCACAACACACCAGGACGTCTGTGTCCCTTGCTCTCCAGATACGAACTCAGTCTAAGCAACTCTGCACTAGGACCTCTGTCCTACACACCTCTAGGTACGAACCCCAGATATGAACTGCCAAATCTCAGACGAGACTTGCCCTTCTCAAAATCACTGCGTTTCCCCAATGTCAATCCCCTGTGGAGCTTCTTCATTGGACGCGTTCTCCATTGCTTTCTTGATCCGTGACATGTTCCTTGTTTGCTCATCATCCACATACATCACTGACGGATGAACACGCCTCTCAGTAATCTCCTTTCTCTAACCTCACCACCTGCACATGATACCTGTCAATTCTCACTTCAACAAAGAAAGAATTTCACCTTGAAAATTCCAGTACACAGCCAGTACAATACACAAAATATTAAGATAGAGAAATAACGGAAATTCCAATCTGTAGCAGGTGCTGTCTCTGAGCCGGATGAATTGATGGATTTAAAAAATATTTAAATTAAAATAATAGTATTTTTCAAAATTTTATGATTTGTTGTGTGACAAGAGGTATTCAGCTGTAAGTACACAAAATTTGAACTCTCTGGCATATATAGTTTTGGTGTACGACTCTGGGACAGACAGACAGACACGAATAGGGTTTCTAAAGATGACGAGACCCTAAAAACAAGTAATATGCAAAACATAAGTTGCATTTAAATATACAGACTACAAATGAAAACGCACTTTTAGCATTCATTTTAATAGACAGTACTGTAACCTAACACTTTTGTGTGCCTCTGTGAATGAATAATAAAGGATGTGCGCACCTTGCTTTATAATGAACACACCAGTATTGAGTACTAATGATATACTTGGCGTTTCAAAAGTTCGGTGCGAAAATAAAACATGATAAAAAAGAGAAAAAACAAACTTGGAGAGACATGCAGTTTGCAAATAAATATCCAGAGTATTGCGGATTTTATATGACACAATCAACAAAATTCGTTCAAGATTTCGAGAATTGAGGGCGCTACTGCAGATAATTCCATATTACTCACACAACGCAAGAAGAAGATACGAAAATATTAGCTAATATTGAACATAATTTTTTGTATCCAAATATAGCCTCCTGTGGAGCAATATTCCATAGAAGTATCTACAGTAACGAACTCTGTTGTGAAGTTTTTGAACTATTTTTTTGTTGGTGTCATTTAAAATCCCGTACGACACTGAATATATATCTACAGCACGCATGTCTCTCCGACCCACAGATCTTTATATATATATACACAATATGGCCAAAGATGACCGGCCACTTGCGATTTTAGATATATTGTTAAATATCTTGAAAAATATATGAGGAATTATTCTGAAACTCTAAGTTATAAATATGACAGTACAGGTCATACATTTTCGTGAAGATTGTTTCTCGAAACTCCAATAAAGGACCGTCAACAAATTAAAAAAGAATGAATATCTTTTGCACAACCCTGTCAAAAGTAATGTAGAAAAATCGCTCAAACTGTAGATTACGATTAAGTAGCTTATTGTAATAAACTGTGTTCATTTTAATGGGGATAGAATGCATACTCGTAGAGAAAGTAAGATTTTTATAAAAACAGTCCCTTTTTCCAAGTTTTTTGCTTATAATATGCAGAGTTCTTAATATAAAATAATGTTCTTTTCTGAAAATATGACAAACAACACTGCACATAACACCCTGTAATCAGAATTTTAAAACAATAAAAATTGTATGAAAAATGGGTAGGTTTACTGTATAATTTTTCATAGCGCATGCGTCAATGATATAAAAATTTAATTTGCATATTTTGTTAGCTAAATGTATAGAACAACTTTTGTAAAAATTTCAAAATCAAAGCTTGAAAATTCTGAAAATAATCGCGAATGGAATAAGCTGAAAATCGGTTAGTCCCAAAATGAAGCAAAAACATGAGGTATCCATATATCCATTGATTAGTGTCAACATAGAGTACACAATATGGCACGTACTACTATATTTGAAAAAAAAAAAAAAAAAAAAAAAAAAAAAAAACAAATTTGTTTGCTTCATTTTGGAAAGAACGGATTTTGTGCTTATTCTATAGACGATTACTTTTATACTTTTCAAGCAATGATTTTGAGACTTTCGCAAAAGTTGTTCTATGCATTTAGCTAACACAATATGCAAATGAAATTTTGATATCGTTGACGCATACGCAGTGAAAATTTATGTAGTAAACCTGCTCATTTTTAATAAAACTTTTGTTATTTTTTTATTTTGATTACAGAGTATTATGTACAATGTTATTTGTCATATTTTCAGAAAAGAACATTTTTTTATATTAAGAACTCTGCAAATTATAAGCAAAAAACTTGGAAAAATTTGGGATTGTTTTTATAAAAACCTGAATTTCTCTATGAGTGTACATGCTATCCTCATAAAAATGAACACAGATTTTTACAATAAGTCACTTAATCATAATCTACGGTTTGAGAGCTTTTGCTACATCATTTTTGACAGGGTTATCCAAAAAGTATTCGTTCTTTTCCAGTTGGTGGACAATCACCTATGGAGTTTCGGGGAAAAATCTTCACGGAAATGTATGACCTATACTATTATAATTACACACTTAGATTTTCAGGATAATTCTTCATGAATAAATTCTAGATATTTAAGAAAATGTCTAAAATCGCAAGTGGCCGGTCACCTTTGGTCATATAATATAACTACATTTTACTTTTGCACCGAATTTTTGAAACAATCGGTGTAGAAGTTTTAATGTGTTTGAAATATCTTAACATCATTAAAATACATAGCAAACAATTTTCCAACACAGAGTGTAATTTAATGCCCTTTTTTCAATGTCCCTGTAAATGAATAATAAATGCTACACACATCATTTAAAATACCAATCGTGCCATAATATACCTCAAAAACATATGTAAAGGTCATGTCAATCCGAATATATTTTCACGAGTTAGAGCACGGACAGACGGCAGACAGACAAACAAACCAAATTCATAAACAAACATTTTCAACTAATTTGGAAAAACTGCATTATTTTACATATTGTAAATATCCAGTTCTATGTCAGAAGAAATAACTAACGCATTATTTGATATCCTTGGCGTATCCATTTCACCGTATATTTTATAATTATTAATGTATAAGAATAATGAAATTTGTCGAATTAAAACCTCTTATATTTGAGATCTGTTAAAAATAAACTTTAAACAAACTAATAAAGAAAATACCACATTAAAACGGATAGCTCATTTCACAATACGACATGTTATAAAAGGGATCTTATTTTCATGATACAACTTTCTTTTATCTTCGATTTCTCTAAAAAGTTTGAAGAAATTTTCAACCATTTTAATTTCTCATGAAAACGCAACTTTATACGAAATATTCAACCATTTTATAAGTGATTTTATTAAAAAATGATAACTACAATGTAAAAGAAAAAATTATACATCAACTTCAAGCTTGTTACAATAAATAATTAAAATTAAAAGTTGCAAATGTCTTCCTTTTTTTCATGAAAACGCTTACGTAATGGCATTGTTAACACGTTGAGTGCCACGTCAGTCACTTGGTGATTGACACTGATGTTTCCGTTTAGGCAGCGTCTGTCCCCAGGGAGTGACACTGAACTTTACGTTTAGGCAGCGGTGTCTGGCAGTATCGCATGCGATATATATAATAAATAAAGTTACATTCTAATTAAATTTTAAGTAATTCCAGGATTGTACCATGAATGTACTAAATATTTCTCTACAAAAAATGTTTAATGGGTTTTATTAAAACACGCAAACATCAAAATGGTTGTTTTTCCAAGTATTTTGCTTAGTTGTTATGTGGCCCCTCGCCATTCCTCTGTCCAATAGGCCGTAGTATTTTCTTTGTATCATACTTTACAATGCCGTCGCCTTTTAAAGACATTATTATTTTTTTTTTCCAACAGATTGTTTAACAGAATCTTATTTCGAGACACAAACGGAAAGACAGACAAAATATAAGTGTAAAAAAAAAAATTAAAAATCACAAATTTTTATTGGAATAAGCGAAGCAAATCCTCTACTAGGCTACACAAATTAAATTTTGTCGTACAATTTACACACACACATATATATACATATATATTGAGTATTTTGACTTGAAATTAAACAAAAAATAAGTTATGATCTATAGATTTGCACAATATATATTTTTAATTGAATGGCCATAAAAAAATTGTTATTTTAATCAATATATTTTTAAAAAAATTTCCGTCACAGACGCATTTTTGCAAATGAAAAAATAAAATACGTATATTTTCAAAATAAAAATAAATCATGGAGTTAGTAATTATTGATAGAATCATGATTAATTAAAGAAATAAAATATATCTCATTTTTCCGCCAAATTATCGCAAAAACTGTTTTTTTATTTAATTAAAGAAAAAATATTTTAGGACTTGATAGAAATAAAATATGATACATCAATTCTGATAATATTATTTTCTTATCGAATGATTAATATATATATATATATATATATATATATATATATATATATATATATATATATAATTTTATTGAGTAAATTTTTCCATTATACAGATTCATTTTTGTAAACGATAATGAAATCTGCGTATTTCCTGCAGTAAAAAAAGCATTGAGTCTGTAAAAATGAATAAAATCATGAATTATTAAGTATGTGAAATATTGTCGTTGCATCAATTTTTTTTTATTTTTGAAAAATTATTTAAATAAGGAAAGGAACCTATATAACTACATTTTGTGAAGACGAAACATTTTAAATATTGTAAATAACTGCAGAATTTAAATTTCAAACCGTAAAAGAACATTAAACTTTCTTTTAATAAAAATGTATGTTATTTGAGAGAAAAATATACGTTTTGATAGGATATTTTATTAAGATTGGTTGGAAATGGCGCATATTTTGGTGCTTATTCATTTTATTTACATAATAATTTCACGATTTCTTTTATGAAACTTTTTAAGTACCTTTTCATTAAAATTATAGAATATTTTTAAAGAATTAAAATTTGGGAAAATTTGATTATTTACATACAATTATAAAAGTATTCGTCAGCGTTAAGAATTCAAATACACACTTTATTCTTAGTGTATGAAATCACTTATGTTGACGATACTTACGCATTAAATATATATATATATATATATATATATATATATATATTATATATACTTTTTTTTTTGTAAAGTGGTAACAAAGGAAATACAAAAAATTATAAAAAAAATATAATTAATTGTTGAATTTGTTATAAAAAATGTTATTCGAATCTGAAGGTCGAAAATTGAACCAAATAAAATATATCTACTATTAAGAAGTATTTACTATTAGTATTATTTTTAATATCTTTGCCATTTAAAAACAATTTATGGAATTTGGCTGAATTTACATTTCTAAAATTAAAATGCGCCAAAACATAAAATAACGTTTTTGCTTAATAATGATGCAAAAATAATATGAAAAAGTATTATTACTTCCAAATATTTATCTCATGAAATAATGGTTCGCGATTCCAAACAAAGCACGGCTTTTTCTAACTTTTATAAATATTTAATGAAATTATATTCAAGCTTTGCTAAGACTAACTAATTATTTTGAAAAAGATAAAAAAGAAGAAAAAAAGATTAGATGTATTCTATATATATGTAATAGTAGAAAATATAAATTTAGTTAGTAAACTTAGCATGAATAAAAGAAATTAAAAAAAATAAACTTTTTAAACTGAGTACTTTATATAAGCGGATATAAGTAGTCATACCTTTATGTGTTCCTTGAAATGTTTTATAAATTGCTTATTGTATTAAACTAATTCAAATTAATAATTTTTAAATAAATACAATTTATTAAATTATTAATGTACAAACATTTGAACTATTACTATCACCACTTTTTTTCTTTTTTTATCATCTGTTTTCTTGGATATATTCATAGAATTTAAATTGCATTAGAAATTTATGTGTGTATTAGGATATTTGCTTACTGTATGAATATACTCACAATACTTATCAGCTGAGTTTAAATTACCCAGTTAAAACAGTCTGTCTTTTAAATTTGTTTTCTACATACCATGTTTACTAACTAAATTTAATTTTCTACCATATTGTGAACATAAAATGCATCTAAATTTATATTTTCTTTTCGAATTAATGCGTTTGCCTTTATACTGGTGTATTGGTGTTCATTATAATTTTATTAAAAATTATACTAATAAATAATGATATTCTTTAACCACATTTCCTAATAAAGGATACATTATTGTATATCCGATCCCATATGTATCACTTATTAGGGAATATTACTGTAATAAAATTTTAAATCGGATTAAATACTCTCTGGACTTCTTCCAAACAAGCAAACAATTAAAAAAAGGATTTAAATTAGGACCCTTTAAAAAAGACAGCCATAAGAATTACGATCCCATTGAAACTGCTAAAAATATACAACTAAAAAATGGATGCGCTAATGGAAATACAGCTAACAACCGACTAAAAAAGAATTTAAAAATAAAAGACAAAGATAAATTAACACCTGTCATTGTTTTTGGCAACACATACTAGATCAATTAAAATTCGAGTCTAAACAAAATATTAAAATGTTGCACAATTAGATGACAAATCGTAATTAGGAAGAAATTATTTACCTTGCTTAATTTAGTTCTTTGAATGTATATAGTAGTTAAAACCTTATGAAAGCAATATTTAATTATATTATTATTATTATTTTATACGTAACAAAAATGTCTAAAATTTTAGCAACTTGGTAAGCGCAAACACTACTTAATTTGAAAAAAGAAAGAATGCTATTTAATTGTATTAAAATACGAGTAAATACGAGGTCGAACCCGTCGAAATTCGACGAAAGAGAATCTTTAAAAAAGAACTGTTTCATTTATTTATAATAAATCTGCAAAATTAGTTACAGTAAAAAATATATCTTATAGTGGTCAGTCTAACTTTCAATCAAATATTATTTTAAGCTAAAATTAACAAAATACTATAAAACTCAATTATTCAAATTATTAAACGAAATAAAACCGAAATTCACCGGAATTTATAACAGACAAGTTTTAATTTCTATTTTTTTTTTCCAATTTTGAGAGAAAATGGAGCGATTTTGTTGACACAATTACAAAATTGGTACTAAATTTATTTAAAAAAATTTAATATATCAAAAATAAATTGAGATACAGCTTTGAAACGAATTGCATTTAAAAGTACATTTTTTTCTCTATACAATGGTGTAAACATTTAAAATATACGATGATTAAAAGTGTAAAATTTGCAGTACCGAAAATTGCAAAACCGAAATTGTATGAAAAATGTTGCGCATTTCAGTTTCATTAAAAAAATATATATGTATATATATATATTATTTTATTTTATTTTATTTTTTAAGAGAAAATGAGCGATTCTGTTGCCACAATTGCAAAATTGGTACAAAAAACTGTTAAAAAATTAATTCCTCAAAAATAAATTGAGATACAGTTTTCAAACAAATTGCATTTTAAAGTACATTTTTTTCTCTATACGACGGTGTAACAATTAAAAATGTGCGATGTTTAGAAGCGGAAAATTTGCAGTAGTGAAAATGGCAAAACCGAAATTGCAGGGGAAAGTGTTGCCATTCGCAAAATGACTTATGCGTTACGCACAGATACGTTTGGCCTTTATAATAGAGATGCACCTCATTCAATAACTTTTTACAATTTTATGTTTCATAAACTCTTTGCTGCTATTTATTCATGTATGCGGACTACCATGGAATAATTTTAGAGCACTTTAAATAAAACAAAATAAAAAAATAATTTAACGTAATACATTTTTTTTTTTAATTATGCTTTTCCACAGTAATGTTAATGTTCTAAAGCACTTTTAAAATTTTCACAAATAATGCAACTTTAGCATTGGTTTCTTTGCCTTGTTGATAAATAAATAGCAAAAATTACGAAAAGTTACATTCATACAACATATACTTGAAATAAATTCTTAATTTACAATAAATACATATATTTTTGCAAAATTGATTTATGAGCCCAGAATGTTTGTTGTAATCAAAGTACAATTTCTTGAAATACTATGCATAAAACTTCACTGAGACAGATTTAATTAACTATAATTAACTTGAAAAGAACCTATTAAGTGAAGAAATCATAAATTTAATTTCAAAATGGTGTTTCAGTAACTAAATAGTATGAGAAGATTACTAAAACTACACAAAAAGATAACACTTATTAAATATACCTTGACAGTAAAAGCTGCCCATTCACATATAAAAATTAAGACAAAAGATAAACGTTCCCTTACCTGGGATACTTTACTGAGGTACGTATTAGGGAAGTCTGTGTACAGTGCAGTACTTGAGAATATTTTTTAATCCCTTGGGGACGAGCGACACGTATACGTGCCGCAAAAAGGCTTAAGAATCGTTGTTTATCGCCACCAGTAAAATTTTACTGTAAATTTTGCCTTATTTAATGGGAGCATTTTCTAGATTTAAAATGGCAAAATTTTCTGTTTTTAAAAACCGGTGACAAAACATTAAAAATTTCGTAAAAGGCTCCCGTCGTGAAGGGGTTAAATACTATTTATATTACAATATCACAGATATTGAGTTAAATTATGTGAATTTCTTTAAATGTTGAATTTCTTTGAGTAGGATTGATTTTTATGCTCTAGAATTTGGAAAAACAGAAAGGAGGACATTAAGGTGAAGATGCAATAAAAAACTTAGTACAAGAGCTAAAGAAAGGTATGGCACAAATGCATGGAAGGACAAAATTGATGAAAAATGATTATAGGGGCAAGAGTGGGGGAAGGAGGGGAGATCTGATTTAAAAGATAGAAAAATATATACCATTAGATTGACATGCATTACTTAAAAAAAAATAATAAAAAAAATAAAATAAAATAAAATAAAGATTCTTTTTTTTCCTTCCTTGCTACTTAGTCTTTAAAAAAAGGGGGAAGAATAAACCCCAGAAACAAATACGGAATCAAAGATTTACTTTGTTTAAACCTTTAGATAATGTCTACGATCAAAATCGAATTATTAGAAATCGGCATGCAAAGATTTAAAATTTATAAAATGCTAACTGTTAATGCGCTATAAGATGCTTACTGTTGAATATCATGTGCATTCATTTTTCATATACAGGGGCACACAAAATAAATTAGTTATATTTCTCTCGATGAACAATAGTTGCTGGAGGTTTTCAGCTCTGGAACCCTTTTTTAAATTGAAAAAAAAATTGCATATTATTTAGTATGCATAAATTCTATAAATCGAATACAAGGGCTGTACAAAACACTTGAAGTACATTTTCGTTTATTAAAGGAAATTGCTGAAGTGGAATTTTCAACTGTGCTATGCGTTCCCTAACTGTTAAAAATTTTAGCATACTATGCATTATATGATAAATCTATACAGCAGGGCTGTCCAACGCGGCGCTCTTTGCAGATTTTCTGGGCGCCCTTTTGAAGATTTCTTATTATTAGATATTTTAAAAGCAAAATTCCTTTATAAAGAATACTTTCTTTAAAACCATTAATGACAATCATGCATATTTTTGCAATTTATAAAGCGTAATTATGATGGTTTAATTTCATAATAATTTGAAATAACTCTTTTTAAAAACTTAAGAAGTAACAAAAAAAAAAAAAAAAAAAAAAAAAAAAAAAAAAAAAACTTTTTTCACCTTCCTCCGCTCCTTTGAGGACACATGTGCATCAACATTTCGCTTTTTCTTTTTCTATTGTCACACTGGTCCAAGGGCTGTTTTATATGAGGGATAAATGGGCTTAATTTTTCATTCTTGATTTTTAAATGTTTAGGTTTTTTTTCTTTTAATTTGCTCAGAAAATTTAACAAAACAGTTCAGAATGATTTTCACCTATGAAAGCACTTATACACTGTCTTTCTGCAACCACCCGTATAGATAAAACCAGTCTCTGTTTTAGCTTTTTTTATAAAACTAAATTTATGTCATCCAAATAAGTCAAAATATTTTCGCATTCTAAAAGAAACCTGGCAATATCTCCTATTTCCATGTTTATTTATTCATTTATTTTTATTATTGTTGTTATTATAGACGCGAGTAAAGTATCTGGCATTTCATCGGACAAACATTTTTTAGGGGCTTTTTTCTACCTCTGTAAGCTTCATTTGTACAATGTTAAGAAGTGCGTACTCCGTGGCAGAGCCAGGGTGGGATGTCCAAATGCTATGGATACCATTAATTTTGTAAAGTTCTGCTCGTCTTATCTAATCGGAGAATTTTCAGTTATTATTCAAATAGAAGAAAATTTTACAATATTATTGGTATCCAGAGTATTTGGACCCCCTAATGCTTTGGCTACGGCACGGTGCATACTTATCAACACGTTGAGTATTATAGTGACTGACACTGAACTTTCAGCTTATTCCGCATCAGTCACCGGTGACTGACAGTGTAAATATGATAATAAAACAAAAAAAATATGTATATTGTTTTAAGTAATTATTAAGAAAGTATAATCCTTTAATAAATGAAAGTAAAGCACATATAATTTCTTTAGTAATGTCATATTTTAGGCTGTTAATCACCGGTGACTGACGTAGCATAAGTGCTAATATTGCCCCATAATACTGCCGCATGTTTTGAGTCATGTGAACAATGTCGCCCTTCACTGATGCAAAGAACTGAGATTCGCCTCTTCTTATTGAAAGGTTGGACAGCCCTGCTATACAGGATTCATATACAGGGATGTACGAAATTTTCATTTATATTTTGTATTTCAGTTAAAACTGAGTATCAGTCGAAAAAAACGTGTTATACTTCTTACAAATTATTACCAGGACATCGTTTTTTACATTATTAAATAATGAAGTTTTATTATAGTAGTACGAATGTGTTGAAAAATGTTTTAAAATCTAATTAACACATGATTTTACGTTTTTGTTGATAATTTTAACTATACTTTCTTAAGGGTATGGAATAACTATGTACTAATAACTATTGTTGCATTTTTATAATAACAAATCATAAAAGAATATTTTTTTCGAAAATTCTATTAGAATTTAAGGTACGAGACAAACATTCGGCAGCTTTAATGAAAATTTCTGCATTATATATTTTGTTGTACATTTGTCTCTGCTGTGATGTAACACATATTCTATTTTATATATTTCTATTAATTTTTCAAATGTTAGTTCCCCCCCTTTTAAAATTTAATTTTAAAAGAAAAGCATTTTTAATAGTTATTGTTATTGTGTGTTCGTCTCCAAGTGCATATAAAATAATAATAATAAATAAAAAAAACAAATGATAAATTAGTTTTAAAATATCATTCCATTTCTAGATTTTTCTTTCTTGTTCTTCAGTTGATTAAATATCAAACGACTGTTTTAAATAACTGCTATTTTTATTTCCCAATCATTTCATTTTGTCTTGTATAAAGAACTTAATTTGTTACCGATTGAGTAATTCTGTTTAGGGTTGCCGGCTGCTGCACGTTCTCGCCACGAGCGATAAAGACTATATTCTTGGCAACGCTCTTTTTTTAAAATTTCCCCTTTGCTTATCATGTAACGGTACTTTTTACCTGTACATTGTTTTGCTCGGATTGGGAATCTATTCTATGCCAAAAGACTTTTTGGCGTTTGTGAAAATGTGAAATTTTTGTCAGTTTTATGTTTTGACTTGGTGAAGGAAACACGCTTGATCGCTGTTGTCAAATTGACAAATATTTTCTTTATTATGTTCTATGCGTGCTGCACTAGTGCACCTTTGAGTGAATAAGCTATTTTACCGATGTTTGATGTGCTCAAAATTTCAAGTGTTCTTCAAAAAAAAAAAAATAATAAATAAAGACAATTTAGTTATGATATTTGTGAACTGAGTTTTCTTCATCAAAGTAATGCCTTATACACTTCGTTCCAGAAAAGAAGTAAAACATGAACCTGGGGTCTCTGCAATACGATACGGTCCTTGCAATACGATCCGACCTAACACATAATAAAACGTGCCTTTTATATCATTTTTTTGCTGTGATCTCGGGCTAACTCATAAAATGTGCCCTATTTTCCAAACTTCGCCACTACAGATCTATTTTCCCATCATATCTGCACAACGGAGCAATTTTTTAACCAATCGAAATTTGCAGCCAAGTAACGCATTTTGCATCAATTTCTTCTGAGATATTTACATACAACTGTCAACTTTTGGTCAAATTTGGTCAAAAATTTAAACATTTCGCGATTTCCAACCTTCATGACCCTTTATTTGAATTTTCCACTATAAACAAAATATTTTCAATCAAATTCACATTTTCGTTAAATTTTAAATTTTTTGCTGTTGCATAATGATTCAAAAATTTATTTATATGACTAAATTAAAGTCTGCTGACTTTGATAAATTAAAAATTTTATTTGAACTAAAATTTAAAAAATATATATTTAGAATTAATAATGTATAAACAATTCTAAAAACTAGGGCAGCACCTAAGAGAATAAACACTGAGATTGGAACAAAAAGGCAATAATCTAAACTACTTAATGATATCAAAAATCGAGCTTTATCATATAGCCTTTTGTGTATTAAATATAAAAAAATACTTACAATGCGTAATTATTAGGCTATAATAGATAAATAATAAATTAGGCTAGGGTAAAAGTCAACTTTTGGCCAACTAGAATCAGTAAATCACCCACCGTGCAATGGTACCACTTCGCCGAAAAAATTTAATATATTTTAAATAGTACGGAGCTTTATGATATAAATTTAGTGTTTAAATAACTAGAGCAATTAATAATAGATATTCATTTAATTATTTGTGTGGTCTCAAAATTTTTGTTACCTTTCCGAGTATTATCAGGGACGCTTAATACGGGAACTTTCATAATTTCTTTACTTTTTCCTATTAACCAAGTTCGACAGTACTTTGCCGTTACACAAGGAAATCAGCTTTCCTGAGTGTGAAAAGTTTAGGAAATTTCTGATTTAGGTTGTGTGCTCATGCAGACGTTAACATCTTGTGCTGCGGTTGCCGCCTTACCAACAAAATGTAAGTGAGAAATGACAAGCTGGACATCGTCCTAGTAGCTTAAATGGTTATTCAACAATTTCAAGCGTAATTTCACTGCTGAAAATTAATTGAAAAAATTAATTGTAATTAAAATGATATATTTTCACCGATGCTGGGTTATTTGTGTCTCATGTTACTCCACAGGTGTGTGTGCTCATGTACACGTTAACATCTTGTGCTGCGGTTGCAGCCTTACCATCAAAATGTAAGTGAAAAATGCTGAGCTGGGCATCGTCCTCGTAGCTTCAATGGTAGAGCACTTGGAGTGCTATTCCTGGGGTTTCGGGTTCGATCCCCAGATTAGACATTTTTTCACTACGTTGGTCCTACGACTTGTAAGCAATGTGATAGTCACATGTTAAATATTCTGAATTATAATTTTGCCGCAATATTAAAAGAATATAAATAAATAAAATAATTAATGAAAACGTTATTTCCGTTAGCGGTATACTTTCACAAAATATTAAAACTGTTTAAATTAACACGGTTAGTAAATTCATTAATTTGCGATGTTTCGTGGTCCTAATCAAGCATTATGAAAATGCTTTGCCAATTTCTTCTTTGTGTTTAAATCAAAGTGATAAATTGTATGTAACCATTGTTACAGAGTATGTTTCGGTTCAACAATTTCAGTCGAGCTGACGAAGATTTGCGAGTGTGAAATTTGTAAATGTGGAACTAAATTTAGAACAATCTTACTGAGACATACATGCTTTATCACGCCTTAAACCATCGAGAAAAGCTTTGAAAACTTGTGTATTATTTTGAAGAAGCTTTTACAAGGTTTCGTTATTTTTAATTCTTTAGCTTTCTTTTACAATAGTTTATAATTTCATCGCATTTCGATTAAATTGTTTGTAGTAAATCTGGCGAACATGGATGAGTGTGTAAAATTTGTGGATAAGAAACTAAATTTATAACAATCTGAGCTAAAGAATCATCGGAATGTGTTTCATTGTCAACGAAACAGGCGGAGAACCTTCTAATTTATTATTATTATTATTAGTAGTAGTAGTATCAACAATAATAGCTTAAAACCTATATGATTTTCTTGTAAATAAGAAAAAATGTTCATATTTTGAATAAAAAATTATAATAATAGAGATTTATTACCCAGGCGATCTCATAACTTTATCGTAATAATTTTTGGAATTCGATTTTCTTTCTATTTTAAAAACTATTGCGATTTATTAATGATTCAGCATTTTAAATTTCTTTAAAATTTTTTTTTCGTTTTTAGAAATTTAAAATTTTATTTATATCTCTGGTAATTTTTTTTTTCAATTTCAAATTTTCAAAAAATTTGGAATTTTGAATTTTTTTTAAATAATCTGGTTTGAAAATTTTTAATTTCGTTAAAATGAATAAATTCCTTTTTAAAATTAAATATGTTGGTGCTACCATCTATGTAACAATTTAATAATTATAAATTGACAAATTGGATTTCTTAATTAAAGGACAAATTGTTTTGAAAGAAATAATAAACGAAACCCTATGTGCAGTGTAAATCACACTTACCTACTTGTTTTAAAAACTAGACGTGATAGAAGAAAATTTATACCGGATTTGAAATCGGCTTAAAGAAAAACTGGTTTAAAAAATTTAAATATGAATTTAAGTCAAGAAAAGTTAATGGAAAAATTTGAAAATTATGTAAATTTGGCACAATATTTCACGGTCGTATGTCACTATTATCGCAGAAACAACATTTTTGCAAAGTAATCATAACATAAAACAAGTTGGAAATTGCACGTGAACGTAGCAAATGAGGTGCGTTCGTACGATAACGAAGTTTTAAAAATATTCAGATCTTGCTGATATAGTAGAGCAAGTACTTCGGATACAGTACTTCGGATACAGTATAGTAGTCGAAATCTTTGTGTTTCTGTAAATATGCAGGAAGTAATTTTTATTACACCTCAGCAACGTATATCTTATTCATAAAATATGAAATAGTTGAATATAATTAAAAGACGCCACAAACAATGTTTCCCCGTATAGCATTATGTAGTGGAATACTTTTGTGTGGCCCTGTAATTTAATAACAAAAATTCTTTGCATCACAGATTGTACAGAATGCATATTTTAGTATATATTTCATAGATTCATGCCAATTCTATTACGTTCGAATGAGTGTAACATCATTAAAATGCATTTGAAACTTTTTTTCCCATTGACCGCAATGTAATGGAATACTTTTGATTGTCCCTTTAAATGATCTATGCATCCGACTTTCATAACATTTGAAATGACTCGACAAAATTACGTAATAATTATATGTTTTAATTTTCAAACGATTAAAATGCATTTGAAACGTTTTCCCCCCATTGACCGTAATGTAACAGAATCCTTTTGATTGTCCATGTAATTGATCTATCCATCCGATTTTCATAAAATTTGAAATGACTCTACAAAATTATGTTATAATTATGTATTTTAAATTTCAAACTATTCGGTTGGGTAGTTTCTGCGTTGTTATATGCGGACAGACGGACGGACTGAGCGACAACAATAGGTGCTACGTATTTACATAATTACGAACGCACCTAAAAAGCTACTGTGGCTGTTAGGCTTTGTGCCTTAATTTGGATATAATTGTCGTAAAATTGCAAAATTCACATAAATCGAACTGCAAATATCTCATAAACTAGATCTGCTGGAGGAAATTTAAAACAAGATACACGCACAAAGAAAAAAAAATTAAATTAAACACAACTAATTTCGGTTTATGAAAGAGAAAAAACTCAACTTTGTTGATTAGCGTATAGTTTTGGCGATTAAAAAAATAGTCAATAAATTTTAACCTATTTATTTTATATTATAATTTCTAATACTATTTAACACAAACCCATTACATTTCTAATCTGGAATTTTCATTTTGCAATGTTTTGTTACTTTTCTTAAATCTGCTAACGATCTTCGTAAGATTATATCTTTAACTTCTATTGTTTTCAGTAAAAAGGACTACTGAATAAGTGTTTCTAATAGTCAGTTTAGTGAAATTTTCTGTCATTAAAATGATTTAAGCATGAACTAAATTTATATATCAACTCATTCTTAAAAGACATCACTAGCACAAAGAAATTTATTGTAATTCATTACATCATAAGAATATGTTGCAAGATATAAATGTACAAAAGTGTTGCTCAATTTTTTGTAATGCATTAAATAAAACAAATTTTCTCTCCTTTTTTTTTCGCTTAAAAACAACCGTAATTTATTAACATTTTCCTAGTTCCTTTCCACGTGGCAGAAGGTGCGCGACGCCGCAACGGCTTTTTGGGGCACATGCGGACTAAAAAAAGAAAAAAAAATTATGGGTTTTGACAAATGATCGCCGAAAAAAATCTTCGTCATTCGTTTTCATTTAAAAAAATCTTCAGTTTTACCGAATAATCATGGCAAAAACGTAAATTAGGTCAAAAAATTCTGAAAAAAAAAAACCGACGTAAATTTCATCAAAGCATCGCGAAATAATGCGACTTTCGTCAAAGGATCGAGAAAAAAACGAATTTTGTCAAAGGATCAAGGGAAAAAGCGATTTCATTAAAGAAATGCAATTAGAATGCTAATTTCGTCCAAGAATCGCAAAACAACGCGAATTTTGTCAAAGGATTGCGAAAAACAATACGAATTTCATGAAAGAATCGCGATAAAGCATGTATTTCATCAAATGATCACGAAAAAATGAATTTCGTCAAAAGATCGCGATAAAAACGCAAATCGTCAAAAGATCATGGGAAAAACGCGAATTTCATCCGAGAATCGCAAAAAAACACGAATTTCTTCAATGAATCTCGAAAAGCAACGCCAATTTCGTAAAAAGATCACGGAAACATAGATTTCTGCAAATGATCGCAAAAAAACTATTTTCGTGAAAAGACCCTGGGTAAAGCACAAATTTCGTCAAAAAAAGGTTGCGAAAAAAATGTGACTTTCTCTAAAATGATAGCCGAGAAAACGCGAAAATTGCCAAAGGATAGCGAAAAAAAAAAAAAAAACTATATTCATCAAAGGAGGATGCAAGTTCGCAAAATAATATGGATTTCATTAAAGGATGGTGGAGAAAATGCGAATTTCACCAAAGGATCACAAAAAAAATACCATTTCCGTTGAAGAATTAGGGTGTAAATCGGAAATTTTGCCAAAAATCGAAGAAAAAAATGCGAATTTTGTCAAAAGACAGCGGAAAAAAACATATAATTAACCCCGAGAGGGATTGCTGTAAAAATTCAAAAAATTTCCAATTGGAAATGGCGAAAAAAATCGTGAATTACATCAATCTGTTTCAGAATAAAAATTTTCAAAGTTATCAATTGACCTGGAAAACTATTGCAAAAGTTAACAAATAATTACTGTGGGAAAAGAAAAACAAACCGGAAATTTGCCACTTGATTGAGGGGGGGGGGGGTCGTAAATTTTATAATTTGTCTGCTAGAAAAATGTCATGATAGCGGTTATTTGATAGTAAGAAAATGTCGCAAAATTGGTCAGTTAGTCACATGAAAAAGATCTCGAAATTCGGCAGTTGGTCATAAGTAAAAATAACTTTTTTTCAGTCACACATGATAAAAAAAATGCGAATTTATTCAACCTGTCGCAAGATAGAACTGATAATAAGTCAGGAAAATATCTCGAAATTAGATAATTGGTCGTACGGCCTGTTATTTCAACGCTTACATAAAAAAAATTGAAACATGTTACTCCCGCATACAATCTTCATTGATAGAAAACTGCTGTCGCAGACACAAACATAACTTTCTGCAATTTTTTTTTTCGTTGTATTATGTGAGAAATTTGGATTCATTTTCCCTTATAGTCATTATTTAAAATCATCCAGTAATTTCTTTTTTTTTTAATTTACCCATTGTTACATGCTGAATTTATTACATACCCTCTTTCTGTTTTTAAGATTTTGAACAATTAATTCGGTTTGTCTGTCTGTCTGTGCTCCAACTCGTATAAATCTACTCAGATAGCCATGAAATTGATGCTTGTTAATGAAGTTACACATGTTAATGAAGTTGTTAGATCAAGAATTATGGTGTTGCTATTGAACTTTAAAATGTTAAATGAAACTTTAATGTGTAGATGACCTCCTATCACAAAATAAAACAACGCATGTATAAAGAGCTTTCTTCTAATACATATGATACTTTTCTCTCTTTTTTTTCTTTGCATAAAATACAACTAAAGTTGTAATGCACTATGTTCAAAAAAAAAAAAAATATTTCCGACTTGAATTTTTTTGATAATTTGGAACAGCAGTTCTAAAAGGTTTCCACTGCTAAAAAAAAATAAAGTTGGGTCTTTAAGTACAAATCTTTTCTTAGCTAAATTTCTCGAGCCAACTAATCACAGTGACGTTATTTAATTTCTTCTTACCCTTTGTCGGAAGCTATACAGGTCCTCTGGGAAAAAAGAAAACATGACTTCTTTTTTTCTACCAATGACGTTACGGTACCGAGGACTGTGGTCGTTTGCCAAAAGGTAATCTTCACCAGAGATGCAGCGTGTTGATCCTTTGTTTTCATGAGGGACACGTAAAACATTATGACTGTCACAATAAAGGAAATTGGTGATTATAAATGATAACAGACTAAAAAAAGGCTTATTTATAGATTTGAAACGCGGTTAGATTGACATTTCTGAGGTAATGTTAGAATCTTAATAGGAAGATAATGGCTAATTTTTAAGTTACAATAATGTTGTTTGATGTATAAACTAAGAACACCTGTGATAGATTTTTAAGCAGCTAAAATAAGCGAAATATATATTGACACCAACTGCGTATTCTCGAAACATGTGACATTAGCCAACAAGGGCTTTTGATAATTTAATGTTTATTTCAATATATGCTGACATATTTTAATGATAATAAAAAAATAACGAAAATCGTTGGCAGGGGTGTAGTCGTAAAAATGGCAGATGATATACGCTCTAAACAGAGGGTATACGCTCAAGGCAGACGGTATACCCTAGAGTGTGTATACTATAGCTTTCTGGAGAAGCAGAAGGCATACGGTGTTGCTTTAAAAAATCCAGAAGGTAAACGGCGTATTACCCTCGTATAACCCCCCCCCCCCCCACTAAAAATAATCTTTAGATTATCTGAAGAAATCGCCACTTTCTTAAGAAATTTTGCAGAAATTTGAAGAATGTTTGCAGATTTAGCTTTACTTTAAAAATATCTGCAGAATTTTTAAAGATATTTTTAAAAATATCTTGCATAATGGGCCGAATACCGACGGATTTCCCATAGATTTTTGGGGCAAAAACTTATAGATTTTCTACAGATCTTTTTCAGTGGGCCTCCACTACATCCCTGATCGTTGGGTATTTATAAAATAAACCGCATGACACGATTTTCTTTCTTTTTTTTTTTCATTCTTCCTTTTCTAAAATGCTTATTATTA
Source organism: Maratus speculifer (assembly GCA_964019185.1). Taxonomy (NCBI): domain Eukaryota; kingdom Metazoa; phylum Arthropoda; class Arachnida; order Araneae; family Salticidae; genus Maratus; species Maratus speculifer. The sequence goes on from OZ025297.1 coordinate 184,313,336, forward strand.
TTATTATTATTTGCTCCTCAATCAAAATAAATAAAAAAAAAATAAATCAAATAAAATAAAATAAATATATAAAAAAATAAATAAACAATTGAAGGTTAATGTAAGGTAATATTTAAGGCTTTTGTCCCCGTCCGGAGAAGCACATGCTAATCTTACGGGGAGGTTATTTGCTAATATATCTTTTGCACTTCAATATTTTTAAATAAAGTTTTTTTTTTTTTTTTCATTGAATAAATATGATACATAGCTTCATTTCTACATTTACGAACTTGATTGCAGATATTTTTTATAAAATTACTCTTATTTTCGAAAACAGTTTTGAAAATGAAAGTGTCATTATAAAAAATGTCTGTAACTGAAATGGAAAAAAGTAAAAAAAGGAGCGATATAGAGATGCCATTCAGCTATCCCATGCAAAAAGAACAAAAAATTAAAAAACGTTGACATGTAAACGAGATATTTGCAAATAATCTCCTCATACAACTAACCTGAGAGGGGAGGGAGGACTGTATGCTTTTTTGCCGATCCTACCGAAGCTAGTAAAGGAGAGAAAGTACGGGCTTCTGATTGTTTGAATAATTTAAAGAACATTTTTTTGGTTCATTTTTGAGTTTACGTTTTTAATCACTGGTTTTCGTTTGAAAACATTTGGAAGATAGATTTTGAAAAATTACCTTGTGAATTTACGTAATTTATTAATCGATAAAAAGAAAGATTTTCTACAATTTAGAATTAAAGAAGTTAATGATGACGTTTCTGCAAGGAAAATTAAAAATATTTATAAACTCAATTGTTCTTCTTACTTTAAAAAAATAATAATAAAACTGCTATTTCTTATTACTATTACTATGTTAACATGATATGTATATATATATATTCATAATTCGAACATCCACATTCAGAAAATTTTATTTACAAACAATAATCACATTTTCTTTTTACGGCATCAATTGCGCTATTTTTACAAATCCAATTAATCTATATTTATTTTTTAAAACAACTAGTCGTTGGGGGCCACCGTAATACTTACCCATCATCAGTGTTCTCGCTGTCGCTCGCCAATGCGCCAAATTGCGACTAAATTCTTCATTTGGCGAGTAATCAAACAATTAGATTCGCCAAATTGCTAAAGCTCAATATTTGCTTTTTTTTCATACATATGCATATTTATTTAATATATACATACTTTTTATATTTGTAGCGGATAGTTGAAATTAGATTAATAACAATCGCTGTCACAGTTATAAAAACTTGGGTTATTTTAGAACATATTGATAAAAAAAAAAGGAATACCTTAAAAAATTAAAGTATTTTTTTTTTTGTGTGTGTGTGTGTGTGTGTGCAACACGACGAATCTATTTGGCTAATATTTTCCTCATTTGGCGAATGTTTTTTATTTTTAATTAGCCAAATTACTAATGTTGGTCAAATGTCAGCGAGAACACTGCCCATCATATATATGTATATATATGAAAATAAAACTTTTGTAAACTATTTATAAAATGCATTGCAATTCCAAAACAAAATTTAAATGTGTATTTAAATATTTTTTTATGCATAGTAATGCTCTGTTAATGAGTTGCTGATGAATCTGTTTCGACAAATTATACAACACGCCAAACTACTCAAGTAGTACTGAATTGCGAAGAAGAAAAATCCTTATAACTCCAAAAATAATAATCTTATTAACTAACAGTTTATTGCGTCGGATTAAGTGTCTCATTTCCAATTAAAATATATCTTTGAATTGAAATTTGAATGAAATACAGGGTCATAAAAAATCGAAGAATGTGGAAAACAGGATTACAGATATCTTGGCAACTAATAATTCGATCAACTTCGTTCTTTATGCAAAATTTGTGTTATTTTATTGCCTTTTTTGATCACTCCTTAAAATAAAAAATTTCGAACATTTTTATATGCCTTTTATCAGAACGAATTTTTTGAGAGTCCGAAAAAAATAGATCCGGATTATCGAGGTTACTGATATTAAATAGGCTTCGTCCCATTCTTACATACTAAGTACATACAAAATTTCAAGTCTCTATCACAATTTGTTCTGGAGGTAGAGCGTTTACAGACATACAGTCAGACAGACAGACGGCAAATTTTTTTTTCTAAAAATATGTTTTTCGAAATCTCCAGTGTCTAAAACGTGTAAATCCGACAAGGGCGGATCTGGAGAGTCCTCAAAGGGGGGGGGGGCGATTTTAGAAATTTGGAGATTCGACTTTAATGCGTGGGTCTGGGCTAATTTTTTCACTGCAAGTCATGTTGCTACTATTTTTTGCCGCGGGTCCGATCTGGGTCCGGTTGACTTCTATTTTTTGCTGTAGGTCGGGTTTGGGTCCGGTTGACATCCTTTTTTTGCTGCTGGTTGGGTTAACTTCTACTTTTTTACTGGGTGTCAGGTTTGAGTCGGTTGACTTCCATATTTTGCTGTTGGTTAGGTTAACGTCTACGTTTTTGTTGTGGGTTTGCGTTTGGGTCGGGTTGTCGGGGTTAACTTCTAATTTATTGCTGCGGGTCGGGTTTCAGTCCGGTTGATTACTAGATTTTGCAGCTGGTCGGGTTTACTTTATCCTTTTTGCAGCGGATCAGGTACTTCTACTTTTTAGCTGCACAATGTGTTGGGCTTTATTCAGATTGACATATACAATTTTTGGGTTTGGGTCAGTTTCGGATTGGTTTTTCACTCTTGGATTCGGGTAGACCTGATTTTTCAAAAAAAGGTCTAAATATTTTTGAAGATAAAAGCTATATACAGTAAAAGCTCCATAACGGACACGCTCAGATAATTATTTAAGAATACTTTTAAATCTACAGAATTATGTAAAAATACTCAATTGGTAAAAGACTGCTTTTTCCTTTATATCAAAAATCTACTATGATTTAGTAAAGAACACTTTGAAACTTATTAAAGAACAGACAGAGTACAAATAACTAATAAATAAGATGCCAGCCCAACTTGGGCTCCGAGGAAAGAATTTAGAAGAGTGCACGAGTTGTAGTCGGGCCAATAATAGTTATTACACAGGCTGGGTTAAAAGTCTGCCCGGGTCGGAATTTCCGTGACTGGCCCATCGGGAATTTATTTCGCCCTGGCACGGCCCGTTGTAAAATTCAAAAGTTCACCCGAGTCTGGCTCGGCCCGTTCTGGCCGGACGCAATTTCTACTATTTTTTAAAAATTCAGATTTTTATTATATAATTAAGATTTCTATAAAGAATACTGCATACATATCTATGGAATGATTATACAGCATATTTTACAGGAAATGCACAGTAGCAACACAAATAATTACTTAGATTCTTAGACTTTTAACATTGATATAAAGATTCGTTAAAAAATTAATAAAGTTTAGAATAAAAGAAAAAAAAAGAAAGTTTTTCATATTAAAAGAAAAATTTTCAAATTTCTGTAAAAAGTGCACATTTTTAACTATAACCGTTTCCTTTTTGATAACAAGATCCTTCTCTATAGGGATGACCCAGAAATAAACCTTAAATTAAAAATTTTAAAGTTCAACACTTTTATAGGAACAGAGGAAACATTACTCTATTGCTTTTTATCGGAAGAATATGTTAAATATTTTTACTTACAGCTAAAAGTGACTTCATAAATTGCAGAATATAGCTTCAACACAGCAGAGATCCCTTAAAGAAATGATAATTATTACAATTATTTCCATATGAAGAGCGATTACGGATTGTAGACGTTGTGTATACGAGAAATTTAAATTATTCGGAAACCGCAAACTAAATAAAATCAAAAGCAAATATTATTTTCCCGTTAGATAATAATAAATGATCCAATTGCAAAATAATCTCTGCCACAAACAAAAATCAAACTGGAGACAAATTCATTATTCCCGCCTTTTTTTCGGTAGCGCCGGAACCTCGGCCGTCAGCAATGCTTGAAAATCTTTATATATAAAAATCTTCTGTGCGTGTGTATGTAACTGAACTCCTCCTAAACGACCGGACCGATTTTAATGAAATTTTGTGTGTGCGTTCCAGTGGATTCGAGAATGGTTTAGATTCACATTTCATTGAAATTGATTCAGTACTTTTTTAGTAATTAGGCAAAAACTAATAGTTAGTGATTTTTCGCTAATTAAAAATGCTATAAATATAAAAGAAGGTCTGGATTTCGTATTAATCACAGCACAAAAAAAATCTACTGAAACAAAAATCTTGGAAATAGGGGTAAAAATACTTCTTATAACATCGAGTGCCGCTAAGAAGGGATTTTCGAAAATCCCCCCCCCCTAAGGAGGGTAAAAAAAAGAACGAACTTTTAAAAAATTCTTTTAAAATCGGCTTTTGTAGTTATTTTTCAACTGATAACATATTTTAGTGCCTTTTTTCATTCTGAATCGAATGGTACTAAGCAAATTCGTTTAAATCCAGTAGTTCGTGAGATAAATCACATTTTCCTAATTTGGCGATGTCTTCGGCGCAAAAACCTGAAATTTTCGATGCTTATCTTTGTATATAAAAATCTTTTGTGCGTGTGTATGTAACTGAACTCCTCCTAAACAACTGGACCGATTTTAATGAAATTTTGTGTGTGCGTTCCAGTGGATTTCAGAATGGCTTAGATTCACATTTCATTGAAATTGATTCAGTACTTTTTTAGTAATTACGCAAAAACTAATAGTTAGTGATTTTTCGCTAATTAAAAGTGCTATAAATATAAAAGAAAGTCTGGATTTCGTATTAATCACAGCACAAAAAAATCTACTGAAACAAAAATCTTGGAAATAGGGGTAAAAATACTTCTTATAACATCGAGTGCCGCTAAGAAGGGATTTTCGAAAATTCCCCCCCCCCTAAGGAGGGTAAAAAAAAGAACGAACTTTTAAAAAATTCTTTTAAAATCGGCTTTTGTAGTTATTTTTCAACTGATAACATATTTTAGTGCCTTTTTTCTTTCTGAATCGAATGGTACTAAGCAAATTCGTTTAAATCCAGTAGTTCGTGAGATAATTTATATTTTCCTAATTTGGCGATGTCTTCGGCGCAAAAACCTGAAATTTTCAATCCTTATCTATATATATAAAAGAAAGTTAGGATTTCGTATTAATCACAGCAAAAAAAAAATCTACCGAGCCAAAAATCTTGAAAATTGGGGTAAAAATACTTCTTATAACATCGAGTGCCGCTAAAAAGGGATTTTCAAAAATTCCACCCCTAAGATGAGTAGAAAAAAGAACGAACTTTAAAAAAATTCCTTAAAAATCGGCTTTTGTAGTTATTTTTCAACCGATAACATATTTTAGTGCATTTTTTCATTTTAAATCGAATGGTACTAAGCAAATTTGTTTAAATCCAGTAGTTCGTGAGATAATTCACATTTTCCTAATTTGGCAATGTCTTCGGCGCAAAAATCTGAAATTTTGAATCCTTGTCATTATATATACAGGGTGATTCATAAAAGATGGGCAGAACTTTAAGGGGTTATAGTACACTTAAAGACAAATAATATCAAATAGGAGACTAAGGGTTCCAGACGTATTCTCAAGGAGATAGGGGGCATTAAAGTTTAGGGTCCTAAATTTCAAATGATTATAAAAAATGGAAAAATTGGTCGATTCGTTTGCGGTTTTTGCAAAAAATTTTCTTTATGCCAGTATTTTCTTGAAATAAAATTTTAAAGTTCAATTTCAAAAAATGCCGATAGGGGGCGCTTTAGACTTTGGAGTAACAAACAACTATTTTTTAACGTTATTTTTTGTATTTCTTTAAATGATTTCGAAAGCTTAGACTTAAACTTAAATTTTGATCTAAAAATCTGAGTCCTAACGAGTAGTTAAGTAGCGTAAACTGAAATTTGAAATTTAAAACCCTTCTCCCCCCAGAACAAAAATCAGTTTTTCCCGATCTTTGTGTCGTAGATTAGGCTCTAACTACTGCCGCGTTTTGCTAAAATTATTCTTTATGTCAGTATTTTCTTAAAAATAAATTTTAATGAAAATTTTCAAAAAATTCCGATAGAGGGCGCTTCAGACTTTGGAGTAACGAACAACTATTTTATACCGTTATTTTTTGTGTCTCATTAAATGCTTTCTAAAGCTTACACTTAAACTTAAATTTTCAGCTCAAAATCTGAATCGCTGAGCGTGGTTCAGTAGCGAGGGGAGGGGATTCAAATTTCAACTTCTGAACATAGTTCAGTTTGCACTACTTAACCATGCCCAACGATTCTGTGCTGTGATACGAGGCAAAAATACAACTTTCGTCAAGGACTGCATAGTCGGAATTCACTCATAAAGGCACTGGTACAGTTGGAAACGTCCCTCATGCAAACGTTAAAGCTCCATTCCTGACGCTAGTCACCGGGTGAAGAAGGAGACAGAAAGTATGCAAATGTCATATGGGGAAGAAGAAGAACACGTATGCAAAATTTTGACACGATTCAGGCATAAAAACCACTGAACGGTGAGTCAAGTGTAAGTCGCTGTAGTAATGAATCGGAAGATGGTGCCCTTCACGAATAAGGAAAAGGCTGAGATGCATTTAATTTACGGAGCGGCAGATGGAAATGGTGCAGAGGCACAACGAATGTACGGAGAGCGATTTCCCAACAGGGGGTTGCCTAACCGCAAAACTTTCGAGCGCTTGCACAGACAGTTGTGTGAGACGGGATCATTTCTCGCTTCCCGGTCGAATGCAGGTCGTGCAAAAAAGGACGAATCAGTAGTTGTTGCAGAAGCCATTCTGGATGTAGTAGCGGCGCAGCCAAGTACAAGTACACGAACAGTGGCTAGGCAGGTGGATACCTCACAGTCCATGACTTGGAGGGTACTGAAGGATGAACATTTGCTCCCGTTTCATGTGCAACGAGTCCAGAAACTGTCTCCAGGGGATTATCCAAATCGTATTGAATTCGCCCGCTGGTTTCTGCAGCAGAACGCGCTAAATCCACATTTTGGACGAACTGTGCTTTTCACCGATGAATGTACCTTCACACGTGAAGGTACATTTAACACACACAATGCACATGTATGGGCGGATGTCAATCCACATGCTACGTATCCACATGCTACGTATCCACATGCTCATCAGAGACGCTTTTCCATCAATGTTTGGGCAGGAATCCTCGGAGACCACCTAATCGGACCGTACCTTCTTCCTGAACGCCTCAACGGTAAAACATACCTCACATTTCTGCAACATGTTCTGCCAGACCTGTTAAACGTTGTTCCTCCACGCATCCGGCGGGTCATGTGGTTCCAGCACGATGGAGCGCCAGCCCATTACGTACGAGACGTCCGCAACTATCTGGACATCACATTTCCGAACAGATGGATTGGTCGAGGTGGTCCTGTTGCTTGGCCTGCTCGCTCGCCAGATCTTTCACCCCTCGATTTCTTTTTTTGGGGACAATTGAAGGCTCTTATGTATGAGACACCCATTGAATCCCCCGAGGAACTGGTCGCCAGACTTTCCGCCGCTGTAGGGGAAGTGCTCGAAAAGCCTGATGTTTTCGCGAATGTTCGCCGTTCCATTCTTCGCCGTTGTTCTGCGTGCATGACCTCTTGTGGTCACAATTTTGAACATTTATTGTAATTACATGTTAATAAATATGCTTTGGTAACATAATCCTAATTTGTGTCTTTTTACCTCGTATCATAGCACACAATGTGTGAACATGGTAAACTGAACTGTGTTCAGGAGTAGAAATTTCAAACCCCTCTCCCCAAGAAACTTAACCGCGTCTAACGATTCAGATTTTGGGCTGAAAATTTAAGTCTATGCTTTAGAAAGAATTTAATGAGACACAAAAAATAACGGTATAAAATACTTGTTCGTTACTCCAAAGTCTAAAGCGCCCTCTATCGGAATTTTTTGAAAATTTTCTTTAAAATTTATTTTCAAGAAAATACTGACATAAAGAATAATTTTAGCAAAATGCGGCTGTAGTTAGAGCCTAATCTACGACACAAAGATCGGGAATAACTGATTTTTGTTCTGGGGGGAGAAGGGTTTCAAATTTCAAATTTCAGTTTACGCTACTTAACTACTCGTTAGGACTCAGATTTTTAGATCAAAATTTAAGTTTAAGTCTAAGCTTTCGAAATCATTTAAAGAAATACAAAAAATAACGTTAAAAAATAGTTGTTTGTTACTCCAAAGTCTAAAGCGCCCCCTATCGGCATTTTTTGAAATTGAACTTTAAAATTTTATTTCAAGAAAATACTGGCATAAAGAAAATTTTTTGCAAAAACCGCAAACGAATCGACCAATTTTTCCATTTTTTATAATCATTTGAAATTTCGGACCCTAAACTTTAATGCCCCCTATCTCCTTGGGAATACGTCTGGGACCCTTAGTCTCCTATTTAATATTATTTGTCTTTAAGTGTACTATAACCCCTTAAAGTTCTGCCCATCTTTTATAAATCACCCTGTATAAATCTTCTGTGCGTGTGTATGTCACTGAACTCCTCCTAAACCACTGGACCAATTTTAATGGAATTTTGTGTGTGTGTTCCAGTGGATTCGAGAATGATTTAGATTCACATTCCATCGAAATTCATTCAGTACTTTTTTAGTAACTAGGCAAAAACTAATAGTTAGTGATTTTTCGCTAATTAAAAGTGTTGAATAAGTTCGATGAATAGAGTGCGGACAGAATTCCCGAGCGGTCTAAGGCGCCAGACATAAGCTCTGCTTCTCGAAGAAAGAGATCGCGTATTCGAACCCCGCTCCTGTCAAACGTGTATGCTTTACAGTAATATAGCCTGTATTATAATTTTGATTAACTGACTTCAGAAAATCGTTAACTTTTAACAAAAAAGAGAAAAATAAACTTTTCTATCAAAAATTGAACCGACTTCAAAAAATACTGAAGAGTGAAAAATAATTTCCTTACATAATTTAATAAGAAATTAAATTAAGAGCATAGTGTTTATCGTGCGTATTTCTATATTTAAGTACATTTATTTGATTTTCTGGTGTCAGTGCCAGGAAGGACAACGTCGGTCGGTGACAGGACAACGTCTGTCGGGTCCGCTAGTAAATCTGTAAAAGTAGACATGACTAATTGTTTTTTTTTTTAAATAGCATTCAAATACAAAATAACAACAACAAAAAATTCTACTTCACTTTCAATTTGATCAAAATAGCAAGATAATGGTTTGAAAAGGGATAAATAATTTTTAAGAGGAAAAAAGTTCTTTTAATTTTTTCTATTTTCATCGAAAAATAAAATTTTCCGGTTTCTGAAAAAATGAGCCCGAGCCGGTAGATCAGCATAAAAACAGAGTCCGAGCTCGTATCGGACACGGGCTCAGTCCGAACCTGTCTCATCTCTAATACAAACATCAAAGAAGAATGACTAAAAGGCCAGACTCGATCTGGAAGAAAAATAAATCAGGCCCGACCCAAATCTGCAGAAAAATAATGATCATGATAGTATCAAATAAATGATGGCCCAGCTCTGAAAGCGGGAAGACCAGACACAGCCCAAGCCTCGCGAATTTAAAAAGGCGCGGCCCGGTGCGGGTCGCGCCGGATTCGAGATAAGATCTTATTCATTTCCTGCGAGATGAATGTCCTTTTGGGAACATTTTATCAGCAAAAGGGGGGAGGACGATAGCCCCTTCGCCTCCCCCTAAGGCCCGCCTCACACCTGTGAAATATTGAACGAAAAAACATGCGACATGCGACAATTTCACCCTAATAACAAAGAAAAAAACGGTTTGACTGCGTCATGTTGCACGATTTTTGACGCATGTCTCTATAGTGTGTGGCGGGCCTTAGACCTACCATTGAGCCCGACCTAAATTTGAAGATTAATAATGATCACGACACGCAGCGCCGTGCGAAAGGGGATGGGGTGGGGGGAAGGGGCGGTCGCCCCGGGCGCTGAAATTTAGGGGGATCCAAATTTATACTACAAACGTCATTTTTGGCCTGTTACAAGAAAAAGTTGGGTGAGGAGGGAGCCAAATTGGAACTTTGCCCCGGGCGCAGTTTTCACTTCGCACACCCCTGACAACACGGCCTGGCTCTGAATGAGAGAAGACCTGACCCAGCCCGAGCCTCGCGAATTTAAAAAGGCGCGGCCCGCACCGGACCAGAGTTAGGTTCTGACTCATTTCCATGTGATGCATGTCTTTTTGGAAACTCTTTAATAGCCCAAGGGAGGGGGAGGCGATCGCCTCATCGCCCCCCCCCCCTTAGATCCGCCATTGAAATCCGTCAGAATTTTTTTTTTTTCGATTTTCAAAGCGATTGCAAGACTTACCCTATACTACGTATGATGGGTAAGTAATAAATTGAAACTGCCATTTCTTCTTTTTATTATTATTTTAACTACGTTCATCCATATTCAGAACGATTTATTTACAAACAACAAATGCTCTTTAAATTATTCAACCAATCAGAATCCCGTATTTTCTCCCCTATGCTAGCTTCGGTGGGATCGGCAAAAATGCGGACTGTACATGCTATTTTACTCAAAAAAAAAAAATAATAATAATAATAATAATAATAAGCCTACCAAATATTTTATAAAAGTTGCTGCTACTGTGTGCGAACCTATGCAAGGTTTTAAGGAAAGAAAAAAAGATAAATTCTCATCTTCTACTAAAATAGTTTTTTTATAAAAGAGTTAAAAAATGTGCAGATTTAAAAGATTGGCACATAGATATTCTAATGCAATAAAGCAGTTAATTTCAAGACATTTTGAGCAAAAAATACGAATCGATTTTCAAATATGGAAGAAATTCTGTAAGTATAGAATGGAAATTAACAGATATGCCATATCCAAAATCAATCAATTACAGTGCAAAAAAAATTCGTGAAATCGTATACTCAGATGCAGCTGATCCTATTTAAACATCCTTAATTGATGAAAATTCATACTTACTAAATTTTGTTGATGTATGTATGTAAAACTGATTTAATTTTTTCACTATCAAAAGTACTTCTTCTGATAAATTAAAACTACAAGTGTAACGCAAAAAAAAAAAAAAAAAAAAAAAAACTTCTGAAAAAACGCATTAAAAGTTTTAAAAATCAAAATAAATGAAGTTGTCGAGTAAGTAGAAAAGAGAACTGCTGATTGTAACTTAGATTTAAATTGGTGCGCATATTATCATACAGCAAATTTTTTCCGCAAATTTTCAGGAAAAAAGTATTAAATGTATTATAGATGGTAGGAAAAAATTAATTATCCGTGATTACGCAAGAAATTCCTGCTGAGATCTATGCTAATAAAACAACAAACCGCTCTGTCTGTTTGTGCGTGTGTGCGCGTATGCGATGGCTAGCGAAAACTACGAGGCTCATTTTTTTGTGAAGTTAATTCAAGCTCTCTCCTGATGTACCTGAAGCTTAGAATTTTTATTTTTTGATTAGTTTCTGAGATATTAGTTACGAAGCGCAACTCAGTGGCATCAAAAAATAATTTTTTCAATGCTCCGTTAACGAATACGCTTGCACATGCGCACAAGCACATTTACGCACCAAAACGAAGGAATAAACATTTTTCCAAATTTATTTCTGTTTCTGGATCATTTTGTTTAAACCCAAATCAACCAAACTGCTCAGCGCAGTAAAATTTGAAATGCATATTTCGAAAGATCGTACTTTTAAGTCTCAAATGCAGTAACCAATTCGAAAAAATGTTGCAGTTAACCCTTTGAAAATAAAATTTTAAAAAGGGTCGTTTTTACCAAAATCATTTTTCTCCCTTTTGTCAACGTCCCTCTATAGGGCACAATTTTTAAGGTATGAACAAACCAAAAATATGGTCTTAAAGTTTAAACTTACTTTTTTACTTTCTTCTATCTTCAATAGAAGAAAGTATTGTAATCGAAATTTTTTTCGACTTCCGGTTTTTGACGGATTTACACGTTTTATGGGTCAGAGATTCCAAAAAACATGTTTTTACAAAATGTCTGTCTGTCCGTCTATCTGTGTGTCTGTGTGTATGTCGCCATTCCACCAACAAAAAGGGTATGAAGGTATGCATAGAATTGAACCAAATTTTTTGTGAGTGTTTTTGGCTGTGGCAAGCAGGTCCTCCTTCAGTTTTGAAATATTCCGCCGGAAGGGGGCGCTGCAATCGCGATTTTTGTGCCATTTTCAATATTTTACCGACCAAAAGTATATGAAGTTGTGCATCGAATTGAACCAAATTTTTTGTGTATCTGTATGACTATGGCTAGTTGATCCTCCCTGAATTTGAAAAAAATCCGTCGGAAGGGGGCGCTGCAATCGCGATTTTTGTGCCATTTCCAATATTGTACCGACCAAAAGTACATGAAGTTATGCATCGAATTGAACGAAATTTTTTGTGTAAGTGTATGGCTATAGCTAGTTGGATCGCCCTGAATCTGAAAAAAATCCGCCGGAAGGGGGTGCTGCAATACCGAATTTTATGTCATTTTCAATATTGCACCACATAAAAGTGTATGAAGTTAGTTCTAGAACTGAACTAAACATTTTGTGTATGATTATTTTTTGGTAAGGCAAGTAGGTCCTCCCTGAATTTGAAAAAAAAAAAAATCTGCCTATCATTCTATTGTTCATCGGCTCGTGCAGAGACGGAAATTAGTTTTTACTCCGATTAATTGATTGAAGCAGAAATTTAAGATGAAAATCAAAGTTGTTAGGGCATTGAATTAAAATTATTAAAGCATTAAAATGAGTAACTATTTTTTTTTTTATATTAAAATGTATGTATGAGATAGAAGAAAGTTTGGGATTGGCACATCCAACTAGTTAATAGATGATATGATCGGTTTTAAAAGTTATGAATTTTAACTCTTTCAGATAAGGAGGTCATTTTGCGACTGACGGAGAGGATATTTCTACGAAGAAAATAAAATACCAAACAGCATATGCTTTCAATTCAATATCTTTTCGCGATTTTTTCATTTAAAAATACAAATTCTGACAAAATAGACTTACAGCTATAAAATTATACAAATTTCAGTTTCATCTAAGGGTAATTTAGGAAACAGATTTGAAATACATTTCAAAACTGAATAACATCACGGGCCCGGGCAACGTCTGGCAGGTCAACTAGTAAAAAAGCTTTTTTTTTTTTTTTTTTTTTTTTTTTTTAATTTGCTGTCATATTGCGAATTATTTGAAATAAAATGCTTTAAAGCTTTTCTAAATTGACGAAAATTTTAAATTCATTGGAAAAATTGAAAATGAAAGCTTTTAAAAGTGAAAGATTTAAAAGCATTTCAAACGAGACAGCAAAAACAAAGGAAAAAAAGCTGAATAAAGAAAAAAAAACCTTTTACTAGCATTACATTCTTATCTAAAGATGATGCTGATTTTCTTGTATTCATGTCACACCCATGTCTTAGCAAAAGTCATTAGTATAAATTAGGCTGTAAGAGTATAAAATATCAATAAAAACCGCACAGAAGCCAAGTAAATAATAATAAGAATAAGAATAAATGAAGCTTTCAAAATAAATTATTGATAACGCTTTAGATTTTTAAAAGAATATTCTATTCACCTACAACAGTAAATTATGTTTATGAGGTTACAGTGAGCGAAATCCAATTTAGACGAACTAAATTATTATTCTGCAATCTGCAAATGTGTGTGAGGTCTCCAAATGTAAAAAGTGATGATGGAACTTATTTGGTTTAGGGTAGAAAGGCTGAACTGGCTGGCAGTAATCTGAAAAAAATTCTTGATACTAGAAAAAATATATATTTATTGTTAAGCTATTTGTATCGATTTTAGCTTTAATTCCAATAAATATAAATGCGATAAAAAAAAATGCTTTCATTAAAATTCACAAAAATACAGAAAAAATAATTTTTTTAAATGCATTAAAAAGTAGAAAAGTCTTAAATAAATTCTAAAATCGCGAAGTTTAAATTACATTTCGGTGAGCTCGATTATCGAAGATTAATAGATTTAAAAGGGAATTTCATCAAATTAGCTAGCCATCACCAAGTTGACATCATATGTGGCAACGTATATTACTTACTTTTCAACAAACACCTCTTTTTTGAAGCTAATACTGATTTCTAAATAAATAGGAAATTAAAGGTAAGCATTAAGTATATTCACTATTATTGGTCCCTTTAGGGATTGAATTAAAAAAAAAATCAGTGTTTAATTCATGTATTATCCCCAAGAATAGATATGTATTCCAAATTTCAAAGCTCTAATGATCTATGTCAACATGACGCAGGGTTGTAGCTAGGAGTGAATAATAAGGGGGATCAAGAAAATGTAGGCGGGGGCTCAAAAAATTAAAGGGGGGGGGTATATTTTCTCTCTCTCTGTCTTTCTGACGCAGAAAGAAAATTTGCGCATATTGACACTGTAGTTACTATGTTACTCATTAAACTGTTGTATTAACTTCATTTTATGCTAAGAAAAGAATAGGATGATGAAAAATTCGAGTGTGTAACTAATGCAATATTAAACATTACGTTTGTTGTGTTTGGAAGAGAATGGGAACGCCTTTAGTTTCGTTCCATCATATAGGCCAAGATCATAGTGGAAAGAGTACATTGTGCTGAATGAGGGCCAGCAAACTACCCAAGAAGACATGACAAAAATATTATCTTAATTATTCTTCACAGAGATTTTCTTAATGATAATGATAAATCAAAAAAAAAAAAAAAAACACTTGTGAGAAAATAAAATAAATAAGAAGATATTACCTGATGCTTGAAGAATGATGATTAAGACAAAATGAAGAACAAAAACTACTTGAGACGATTTTGACAATTGAAGAAATAAACTTTTATTTATTATATTTGTTTAATGAAGAAAAATGAAGACATCGTTGTTATCTCATAATAATTTTCGTTATGAATTTCACTTGATATGATCGATCTATCATAATGTTATAGATCACATACAAATTCGTAGAATAATGAAGACATTGAATAATAAAGAATAATGAAGACATTGTTATTATTTCAATATAAATTTCGTTAAGAATTCACTTGATAGGAGCGATCATCGTAATATTATAGATCAAATACAAATTCGTACTTCTTCAATTATAAAAGGAAAAATGAACTTGAATAGCTCTCCTTTTCTCCTGGGGATGCCATCATAAATAGAATTACATTCCTTTTTTTTAAAGCGAATCTTCAAAAAAATATCAAAACTTCTTTTTGCCAGAATAATATATATATTTTTTATAAAATATTCAAGGAAATGATCTGCGTAAAAAAATGAAATGGAAAAGGAAAATCTTGAATAGTTGCAGATAACATTATTACCGGATAGTGCACATAAATCCATTCAATACGACTCAGCATATTCAAATTTTTAACGGCCAACAAACCACCAGAAGGATTAGGCCGGAGCCGTGGAGATGTCTTACTCACTACACTACATCCACTCGACTGACAACCGGCCGTCACAGAGGGGAGTGCAAAGATAAAGGGTTGCTGTAATCTCGCAACACGCCAAGTTGGCAAAGCTAGAATGAGCGAAGCGAGAGAGAAAAGTCAAGCTACGTAGAAATGCATAGGGAAATATGAATTTAATAGGATAAATATGATAGTACTTTTAAAGAAGGAAAGCCAAAAAGGTGGCCAGGAATTTAACTGCTTAAATCACGTCATCAGTAGAATTTAATTTCATAGGCCAAGGGGAGGGCTTGAATAAACGGAAGTAACCACCCATAGAACGTTGGAGAAGCTTCTAGAAGCATTTTAAACCGGAAGGAATGAATTCAAACAACATTTTACCGTTTTAGAACATTCGAAATGTTACGTAAGGAAGAAATATTTACAGGAGAAGGCATCAAAAAAGACGAAATCGAAATAATATTTAAAATGAGAACATTAATGAAAAAATGAATGATGGCTAATAAAATAGTTGATATAATTAAATTAAAATGAAATATGGCAGGGGTTTTCGAGTAACCACCACATATTTACCCGGGCTTCCCCAAAAGAAAATATTGGAGAAATGACAAAAATTCAATAATTTTTTCATCGAGACAATATTTTCTAAAGTATGTACAAAAATATAAAATAAGCATACAAAATAAATGAACTAGTAAAATTGTATGAATACCAATAATTGCTTTACATGGTATTAAATAATAATAAAAATTATTATCATAGTAGCAGTCCTTATGCTCATACATGAAAAGATAGCAAATATTAAAATAAAAGGTATACAATAATTAAGTTTCTTCCAGAAGTAGCTATCATGTATCAAACAAAATTGTTAGAGTCTATATATTTGCATAAATGACAGTCTTTAACTATTAGCAGTCTCTTGTTAAGCTGTGCAAATGCAATATAATAATTAAATTTTAGCATATGTAAAAAATAGTTGCGTATAAAAAAACAACAACATGTATACATATTCAGTTGACATCAAAATGAATCACACAATAACTGTATGCATAAGCAAATGGTTTGAAATGACACATGTTGACAATCATTAAATTCAATGAATTTCTAAGTTGAGAATTTTTTTTATGCTAAAGACTTGAAAAAAAATATACAAATGGTCAAGAGAGAATATTTAGGCTCTCATAAAAAATATATATCTACATATGGTACCTTTTTAAGACTTTAACTAATCTTAAGTGAATAATTTTAGTGTCATTCAACAACAATACTTTCAAAGTAAATATTAACAAATTCCAAAAAGAGCATATGCAAACTCTTAGAAAAAAAAAGACAATGTTATTCTCCAATAAAAATACCTTCAAAGTAAATATAAACAAATTTCAAACAGAGAATGTTTATACTCTCATAAAAGGATATTCTTGAACAATTTCAACATAAATTCAGAATAATTTCAAAAACACTTTCAATACTATATTCAAAGTAAATAAAATAAAGAGAGTATATTTAAACTCTGATAAAAGGAACTTATATGAATATATCAATCTAGCATATGACTTTGATAATGTCAAAATACAAACAAAAAATCTATTATGTCAAAAATTTATATCAAATATCTTGAATATGTTTAATTGCAACATTCAAACATTTTTAATAAAAACATGTGATCATGTTTTATTTGTCATATAACAAGTATTTGTTTTATATAAATATATAATGACTCAAACAAATATCTTTGGATCCAAAGTATGATTATAGTACAAACAAAAATCCTTTTTTTTTTGTTTACATCTTTATGAACTTGCAAATACTTAGAGACATACAAAAAAAAAATACTTATTCTAAATCATTTATTTATTTTTTTTTTTTTAATGTAAAAAAAGGTTAAATGTTAGAGCATGCATGCATTGTAAAAAATTATTATATAAGTCACAATAGGGAAATTGATGTCATGAGTACTCATGTTTACCTTATACCAATAACAATTTACTTTTCTTTTGTAGAATAAACATTTGTCAAAATAATTCAAATAATGACACAATATTTCAACAAGTATATAAAAGACAAATTCTTTCTCAATTTAACTCCAACTATTGAAATTAAAGGTTTTGTAAGGTTAGAAGTATCAGTATATGGCCTATTTGAGAGTATATATACGTATTACAATAATTATGGTTTAGTAGAAAATACAATGAATAATTAAAAACTTACATACATTTGCAGGATGACAATTGCATTGCATCAAGGAGAAGATGACTTAAACAAAAATAAAAAAAAATATATAACAGCTGCCTGCAGCTTGGAAGAAGAAATAAAAAAAAAAAAATTATATAGTCACTCTTCGTACTCGACTATTCAGTCGAACTAGTATTAACTGAATCTGTTACAAATCAAGAGTCATCCTGAAAAAAGAAAAGAAGATTAGTTTATTTTTTATACATTTTATGTGTGCGAGGGCGAAGATCATAATTTTTGCATTGAGTAGACTTGTTTCTCATAGCAGTGTGAGTGTTCTCAGCAGGAGCTATTACACATTCGAATCGTAGGAAACCAGACTTAGAACATTAATCAAGATTTTGTTTTCATACTTTGTTTCGTTGAATTGACCAAGCCTCAAATTCTGCGGCCTGTGGTCTTCATACATCTACCCTTTTTCGAACAGTAAGAACTATTATTTGAACTTTGTATCGCCTTGACTCATCACATTTGTAATACGCATTTTTCTCTCTGACTCTTCTCTTTTTTGTGAAATATGCAACCAGAGAGACATGTTCTTTTTCTCTCTCCCTTAAAATTGTCACTCTTTAATATTTTAATCAAGAAATTATTACGTGTTTTTATTTTTATTAAACACATACTTAAACAATGAAATCCATCATCAATGAGTGCAGTGTAATTATTAAAACAAATTACTAATAACATGAACTAAGTTTTTTGCAGCTGCAAGCCGAAAGTTGTGGTTAAAAGGATATATCGTGGATTGAATTTATCGGGATTCTGGGATGACTATAAATGAGGTAAGTGAACGATTTCCTTATCTCTTTATTAGATCATGTTGTTTTAAATAAAATAAAACAAAATAGAGGATCCTCCGCACCAGTATTTGAAATATAATATATAACAGATATATTTTATATTAGATTATGCGACCGATTCTGTCGCAACGCTACCGATAAGTGAAATCATTTTATTACTGGTTTATTATTTTGTATTTTGTGCTTACATAATATATATATATATACTGAAATAAAAATAAGTGACAATGTTTTTCTTTTCTGCTATGTTTTGAAAAAAAAAAAACGTAAGCAATTTCGAATTTGAAGCACAAAAATTTACACAAATAAAATAAAAATATATAAGGCAGTTACGTCTATATATCGTTACAATATGAGTGTGATAAATAATACTGTGATTGAAAAACTTAATTCAAACAACTATCACATTTGGAAGTTCAGGATGGAGATGTATCTCCAAAAGGAGGACCTCTATAGTGTAATTATTAATGAACCCCCAGATCCCGTGACAGATTCGTTTAAAAATAAAAACAGAAAAGCACGTGCAATCATAAATTTGTCAATAGAAGATGATCAAGTCATCCATGTTAAAAATTTGGAGAGCGCGCGCGACATCTGGACCGCCTTGAAAAATATTCATGAACGAACCAATTTAAGCAGTAAACTATTCCTTTTGCGGAAGTTATATTCGTCGAAACTAAATGAAGGTGGCAACCTCATCAACCACCTGAATAACATATATGAAATACGCGATCGACTTGCTGCCATTGGTGAAAACATTAACGATCAACATCTTGCAGCATTAATGCTGTGTTCCCTGCCTCCCAGCTACGATGTTCTCATAACTGCGCTGGAGGCTAGAGAAGAACGAGATCTTAGTGCCGCGTTTATACGCAGCAAACTTTGCGATGAATATTTAAAAAGAACTGACAATAAAATTGAGAATGAACCATCTCACACAGTATACAAAGTTAAAGGTACTAAACCGAAAATAAATAAATTTTGCAGGTATTGCAAAAAGAATTCACATAATATTGAAGAATGTTGGCACTTAAAAAATAAAAACAAAAGTGGTTCAAAAACACCACAATTCAACAATAGATTTTTAAACCAGTCACAAAAATCGGCTATATGCTCTCAAGGCAGTGCAGGTGCGAGTACAAACAAAAATAAAAATATCGAAAAGGAAACACCCAATAATAAATATGTTACATTTTTTGTTGGGGATAATGTAAAAAACTTATGGGTAATTGATTCTGGGTCCTCAACTCATATTTGCAATGATAGAAATAAATTCAATGATTTTCATGACAATATTTCTAGTGTAACAATTGCGAATGGTCAAGAGTTATACTCTGAGGGTTACGGGACTATAAAATTAGATACAGTAATGTCGGATAACACTCACAGCACGATAACATTAAAAAACGTATTGTATGTTCCAGAAATAGAAACGAACTTGATTTCTATAAAAAGAGCCACAGAAAACGGTTGTAAAGCCATATTTGAAAAACAATCTTGCAAAATAACTCACGAAGGTGTCACATACCTCGAGGGCTACGTAAACAACAATTTGTATGAATGTAAAATAAAACAAAATACATCTCACAGTATAAATATCATAAATGAATGTGAAAATAAAAATTGTTTGCACAAATGGCATAGAAGATTAGGCCACAGAAACGTTAACCATATTAAGGAATTAGTAAACAATGACATGGCGTTAGGGATTGAAATTGACAAATGTAAACACGGCGATACATGCGAAACTTGCATCATCTCTAAACTCACTAGTGATCCATACTCCAAAGCCGCTAGCTTTCGAGCTACAGAGCCCACAGAATTAGTGCATTCTGATCTGTGCGGGCCCATGCAAACAGCGA
Organism: Maratus speculifer; assembly: GCA_964019185.1. Lineage (NCBI taxonomy): Eukaryota > Metazoa > Arthropoda > Arachnida > Araneae > Salticidae > Maratus > Maratus speculifer. Next base: position 184,333,554 of record OZ025297.1, read on the forward strand.
CGGTTGGGGGAAAATACTATTTTCTGACATTCATAGACGATTTTAGCCGTTTTACTGTCACGTATTTATTGAGAAATAAAGATGAAGTTTTTCCGAAATTTAAGGAATATGTAGCAATGACTACAAATAAATTTGGTAGGAAAATAAAAGCTATCCGCTCCGATAACGGAGGTGAATATTTAGGAAAGGAAATTGATAGTTATTTAAAAAATGAGGGAATCGATCACCAGCTTACAGTTCCATACTCTGCGCCTCAAAACGGGGTTGCGGAGCGTAAAAACCGTACCTTGACGGAAATGGCTCGCTGCCTACTAAAAGATAGTGGTTTACCTAACTCATTCTGGGGCGAAGCTGTCTGCACCGCAACGTACTTACAGAATCGACTCCCAACCTCATCCAATGACCGTACACCCTACGAAAAATGGACTGGTCATAAACCAGACCTTTCGAACATAAAAACTTTTGGGTGTCGCGCATTCGCCTACATACAAAAACCCCTTAGAAGAAAATTGGATAGTACCGCGATCGAGGGAATATTCGTAGGTTACGACAATAGGAGTAAGGGCTACAGAATTTGTACGGATGGCAGAAAAATAATAATAAGTAGAACTGTAAAATTTCTAGAGAATGAAAGTCGAAACACAACCCAAAATAACATGTCGAATAAAACTATTGAAACGCCTAGTAATGATAATCTGCAACCAAAATTGCAATTGATCGAAGATAATGTATGTACCGAAGAAACAGAGCAAAATCAGATTGCAAATTTAGACACCACGCAGATCGTCCCACGCAGATCAAACAGATCGAACAGGGGGGTTCCTCCTGATAGGTTTGCTTTCCTAACAAATAATGTTAAGGTAGAAGACCCGAAAAGTTGGGACGATATAAAAAATATGCAAAACCCGATTGAAAAGGAAAAGTGGATAGAAGCGACTTTAGAAGAAATGAACTCTCTTCGCGAGAATGATACGTGGGAATTAGTCGAAGCCCCGCCAGGGACTAAAGTAATCGGTTGCAAGTGGGCGTTTAAATCTAAATACAATAGCCAGGGTGTGTTGGAGAAATTTAAGGCTAGACTAGTTGCAAAGGGTTTTTCCCAGAAATATGGGGTCGATTATGACGAGACCTTTGCACCAGTCGCATCTCATACGACAATTAGAAGTTTTTTAGCAATGGCATTGTATAAAAATTTGAGTTTAAGACATATTGACATTAAGACTGCTTTCCTACACGGGGAATTACAAGAAGACGTGTTTATGCATCAGCCTGAGGGCTATGTGGTTCCGGGAGAGGAACATAAGGTATGCAGACTTAAAAAGGCCATTTATGGTTTAAAACAGGCAGCCAGGGCGTGGAACCTGACATTGCACAAATCACTAACAAAATTAGGTTTTCACCAAAGTGAGGTTGATAAATGTCTATACAAACAAACAATCAATGACTCAACGACCTACCTAATTGTTTATGTTGACGATCTCCTCATAGCTGGGGAAGATGAAAATATTAACGAACTCATAAACAAATTAAATAAAGAATTCCCGGTTACTGATTTGGGTGAGGCGAAATACTATTTGGGGATAAACATAAATAGACCCGACAAGAACACGATGACACTCGACCAAATAAATAAAATCAATGAATTGGCAAATAAATTTAACTTAGAAAATGCGAAACCAACCAACATACCGATGGAACCCGGATATGTAAAACTAGAAGATAATGAAAATCTTCCAAATAACACAAATTACCGACAGGCCGTAGGGGCTCTACTTTATATTGCGACTGTGTCTAGACCAGACATTTCAGCAGCAGTAAACATTTTAAGCCGCAGAAACGAAAATCCAAGAGTTAAAGACTGGGAAGCGGTTAAAAGAACGATTAAATACCTTAAGACAACAGTAGACTTAAAATTAACTTACACTAATTTAGAGGAACCTGTCTTGAGAGTGTATTCCGATTCGGACTGGGCAAATGACAAATCGGACAGAAAGTCAGTGTCTGGAAATCTCTTCAAATTAGGAAAAAATACCATCTTGTGGACTTCGAAAAAGCAGAGCTGTATTGCTCTATCATCGGCAGAATCAGAATATGTTGCAGCTACATGTGCAGCTCAAGAAACAGTCTACATTCTCCAACTACTCAAGGAACTCGATCTTAATCAGAAACTGCCTATAATATTGTTCGAGGATAATCAGTCATGCATCAAGTTGGCTGAGTCCGAAAAAGGTCACGCCAGGACCAAGCATATTTCAATACGATTTCATCTAATCAGAAATTTAGTGGAAGAGGGAATAATAAAGCGACAGTATCTGCAGTCTGCTGCGATGACAGCAGATATTCTCACCAAACCTCTCCCCAAGCCTCAGTTTCAGTTACATCTAAAAAAACTGTTCAACATATGAACTTACACTTGTTCCTCCGATTCAGGGGGGATATTACACATTCGAATCGTAGGAAACCAGACTTAGAACATTAATCAAGATTTTGTTTTCATACTTTGTTTCGTTGAATTGGCCAAGCCTCAAATTCTGCGGCCTGTGGTCTTCATACATCTACCCTTTTTCGAACAGTAAGAACTATTATTTGAACTTTGTATCGCCTTGACTCATCACATTTGTAATACGCATTTTTCTCTCTGACTCTTCTCTTTTTTGTGAAATATGCAACCAGAGAGACATGTTCTTTTTCTCTCTCCCTTAAAGTTGTCACTCTTTAATATTTTAATCAAGAAATTATTACGTGTTTTTATTTTTATTAAACACATACTTAAACAATGAAATCCATCATCAATGAGTGCAGTGTAATTATTAAAACAAATTACTAATAACATGAACTAAGTTTTTTGCAGCTGCAAGCCGAAAGTTGTGGTTAAAAGGATATATCGTGGATTGAATTTATCGGGATTCTGGGATGACTATAAATGAGGTAAGTGAACGATTTCCTTATCTCTTTATTAGATCATGTTGTTTTAAATAAAATAAAACAAAATAGAGGATCCTCCGCACCAGTATTTGAAATATAATATATAACAGATATATTTTATATTAGGAGCCTGTGAATGTACTGATTTACACGAATATGAAGATGTTTGTTGGCACTTAGAAGAAGAGAAAATTCGAGATGTGTTACAAGCAGCATCATGATTAGAAGCTTGAGTAGGAAAATGTTGTCTCACAGGAGCAGAAGATGCACTATCAACAGCTGTTTGATCATGTGATGCATCTTTAGAAGAAAGTGAAGGATATTGCAATGCTTCATTTCTTTTTTGGAGCTTCAAGATTCGGTTAGTGTGAATCAACATTGGTGATGCATGACTATTATTATAATCTTGAATTTGAATAAGTACAGGAGAAATTATTTTCTTCACCATGTATGGGCCTTGTATTTTTTTGTTAAACACATTGGGAAATTTTACGTAAACAATATCATTAACATTGATGTTGGCAAATTTTAATTTTTCTCTTGATTTCTGGTACACTTTTTGTCTAGAAGATTCGTTATTTTTGTAAGCTTGATAGTATATTTTCTCAATAACATCCATTAATTTGTGAATTTCATAAGCAGTGTTGAGAATTTTCCAGGAAGCTTGAGTTTTGTAATTAGCATAAATGTCATTTACCTCTCTTCCAAAATGAAGAAGATTTGGAGTGAATTTTGTAGCTGGATGAAACGTAGCGTTGTATATGGATTGGTGAATTTTTAGAGCAGTTGGTACATCAAAACCTTGGGAAGCCATTGTATTCACAGACGATTTTATTTGAGTATTACATCGCTCACTTAATCCGTTAGCCTGGGGATGGGCTACAGAACTGTGTTCCAACTTTATGCCAAGCTTTTTATTGAAATAAGAAAACATATCACTAGTGAACTGAGAGCCATGATCAGTAAGTGTTAATTCGGGCTTTCCATGAGTAGAAATGTAATGTAATAGAGCTTTGGTAACAGATTCAGCGCTAATGTTATTCAAGGCATATAATTCTAAATGACGAGAAAAATGATCAATAACGGTCATGACATATTGGCGATTTCTCAATGGGCCAAGTAAATCCATCGAAACTTTTTGATTGGGAGCTGTAGGTAATGGTGCAGGTAAATATGGAGCAGTATTTTTTTATGATTTTTGTTTACTAAACGAATTTCACAAGAGTTGACATAATTAATGGCATCAGAAACAAGGGTTTTCCAGGTAAATCTTTTCTTTAAATTAACAATAGTTTTATGAATTCCAGTATGAGTAACATGAGCAATCCTTAAGGCTTTTGCTCTAAGTGACGAAGGTAAAACAGCTTTATGTAGCTCAATATCTTCTGAAGAAAAATGTCCATTGTAGGAAAGTAAATCATTATTTGGATTGATATAATAGCCATTTAAACTTTTAGATTTTTTGTTAGCTTTAAGATCTTCATAAATTTTCTTAATTTTTGGGTCTTTTTGTTGTTCAGAGAAGATGGTGTGATCAAAAATTTCTAATAATGGGTCTTCATTATTGACATTATTTGGAGGTGGAGAGTCACTTTGAAGATGACAGGTGTGGTGCGTTTTGTCAATTAAACCACATGGAAAATGAGGAATTTCATTATGTAAATCATTTTGATTATCAACAATTGGTAGGGGTTCTTGCGTAGAAACAAGATCTGGATTAGTATGGAGATCTTCAGTAGGAATGTGAGGTGTTCTACTGAGAAAATCTGCTAACACATTTTCTTTGCCCGGTACATGTTGGAATGTGTACGAGTATTCAGATAGTTCTAACATCCAACGAGTAGTGATGTCAGCAGGTGATGTTGCTTTTTTGTAATTATTGAGGGGTTTGGCATCCGATAAAAGAATGAAGGGTCGACCAAAAATGTAATATTTAAAGGCCGTTATACCTTTGTAAATAGCATAAAGTTCCAATTTGATGGCTGGATATTGTTTTTCAGACTGAGATAAAGTTTTGGAATAATACGAAATGGAACGCAGTTCACCGTCAAATTTCTGCATAAGAACAGCTGAGATTGCTGTCTTTGATGCATCAGTATTAACATAAAAGGTCTCATCCCAATTTGGAAGATTTAGCATAGGTTTTTGGAAGAAAATTTCTTGCAATTTATTAAATGCATTTTCTTGTTCAGATTTCCAACAAAACTTATTTTTAGGTTTGGTAACCTCAATGAGAGGAGAAATCAATTTATAAAAATTGGGTATAATTGATCTATAAAATGAACATAGTTTAATAAAATGTTTTGTCTGCCTCTTGGTTTTAGGCTTTGGGAAAGAAGTGATCTTTATAATATTATTTGTAATAGGAAGAATTTTATGATCTGTGAGTTGGAAGCCCAAAAAGTTAATACTAGTTTTCATAAATGAACATTTTTCAGGAAAAAGAGTGATATTGTTGGCAATAAGAGTGTCTAAGAGCTTTGTGAGCTTCGTGACCATCTCTTCAAAGGAATTAGCGCCAACCACAATATCATCTTGGTACGCATAACACGAATCAATTTCAGATAATTGAATAACTGAAGCAATCAATTGTTGAAAAGTGCTCGCAGCTGTCTTCAAGCCAAAAACGAGACGCAGATAGGTAAAAATTCCCCATGGAGTAGTAAAACTGAGTTTGTCTTGCATTTCTTTAGGGACTGCAATCTGCCAGTATGCAGACGGCAAGTCAAGAGTAGTATAATACTTAAATTTTGATAATTGCACCAATAGATTCTGAATTCTTAGAAGAGGATATGAAGATGGGATAATAATAGAATTTAGCAACCTTAAGTCCAACGCCAAACGATATTTTTGAGGCTTCGACATATCAGTTCTCTTCTTTTTAACAAGAAGCATAGGACACGCCCAAGATGAATTTGATCTTTCTATAATATCAGCATTTAGCATTTGATTAATTTGGTCAAGAGCTTCTTGCTCGAGTGCTTGTGGCACAGGAAAAGATAGGGTTTTCACTGGGTGAGAATTTAACATTGAAAATTGAGGATTAACCAGGTCGGTATGACCTAAAGTGTCCAGAGATTTGGAAAAAGCTAGAGCTTTACTGCACAATAATTTTGTTAAAGAGTCTCTTTCATGAGGAGGTAAGTGTTTTAGGTCAAAATCATTTGGAGACAGTTCTTGAATACGTTTTCTTTTAACTTCTTCAGATGGTAAAATTAAGTTACAATATTCATTTTCAAAATCTAAATCAAAGGAGTATTTTTCAATATCGTTCTCCTCAACATTAATGCACTCGCCAATAATTGAATTTTTATTTAAATGAATGTCCAGCTTTGATATATTCTGACATACAACCAAAAATAAATTATTTTGAATTGAAGAGTTAGAATGCAGTGATTCATACAAAACAAGACCTTTGTTTTTTAAAGCTGGTTTAAAAATAAAATATTCAGATGGAGAATTCAAGTACTTGACATGCAAATAAACAAAAGAATTAGGAGGGATTAATTCACGGTTAAGTGTTTGTACCATGTTGGAATTCACCAAAATTTTATTACCATCATTCAAATTAGTATGTTTTTCACCAATATAACTAATATCATTATCACTTTCAAATGTAAAATTTTTGTCAGGCACATTATTATTAGTAGATAAATAGTTCACAACATTACCATAATCAGTTGGAAAATAGTTAGGAAAATAAGTAAAATTACCATCAATATAGGGATTATGATAATTCATAGCAGTATTAGCAACATTATTTATAAATAAATCATTATCTTGAACATTATAATTGTAAGGGTAGGTTGCATAATCATTGCCTAATTGTACATTGTTGTCACCAGAATTTTCATATACATTATTAATATAAGTACCATTACTTAGAGTATTTGATATAGAACTTTCATAATAAGGCATTTTGTGTGAATCAAAAGAGTCTGGCACATTTATATTCTCAGAAGTATACTCAGAATTCATATAATAGCAAGTAGGGGATTCATTATGACTGTGAAAAGGGATGTGTTTATCCTTTATTAAGATAGACTTAAAAGTTGGCGATATGGTTATAGAATGCTTATTGATGAACTCAAACCCAAGAATGGCTTGAAAGTAGACGTTTTTTATATGTGTAAGATAAAAAACATGATGGAAAAAATATTTGTCTATTTTAAATGCTATTTCAACGCATCCTTTGAAAAAAACAGTAGAATTTATAGTTGACACAGAAACGTTTCTGGATAAGAATTTGTAGTGAATTCTGGATTTAATGCTATTAAAGCATTCTTTATCCAAAAGGGACAAACTTGAGCCAGTATCAATTAGAGTGGAAATTTCATTATGTTGTATATTTATAGAGATGCATGGTAGTGAATACGATTTATTAAATGAACTGCAGATGACGTGTCTTTCTTGTATACCCTCATCAATGTCAAAAGCTTGCTTGGATGTCTCAGAATTATAAGAGCATGAAGATTTATTAAGTTTAGGTGGTATAGGGGATGTTTGTACAGAAGTGGATGATACTAAGGTGACTGAAGATTTTTTGTCAACTTGACGCTTGTTTTTGTCACTACAGAGTACTGACCTTGAATGAAAATTATGGGAGAGAAGGCGGTCAGTAGAACCAGTCTCCCCTATTTGTTTAAATGATAGACATTATTTTTATTTTCAGAAGACGGAGTGTAGTTTTTCTTTCTGTGAGAATTAGACGAAAATCGAGATGAAGAATTTTGGTTAGAAGAATTGATAAGATTTTTAAATTTGTAGCATGTGTCCATACGATGATTGAATTTTCCGCAAAACGCACATTGCAAAACGTTTTGTTTGTGATAAAAGGATGCAGAGTTTTTTTTGTGAGAAAATTTGTCGAAGGTGGGTTGATAAAAAGGACGTTTTCGATATGACCTTTGTTGACGAAAATTATTTTTATGTTTATCTGCAACATCTTGTCTATTTGGAGAAGGTGAATACGTTCTAGCTTTTCTTTTTAGGTTACTATAAGTATGAGAATTTTCATTTTGAGTTTCAGATGGTGAGAAGGTAGTTTGAGAATTGATATAAATTTTATCCTTCGTATGTTTTATAGGAGTTTTATGGAGCACTTTAATAGAAGCCATAGAATTATCATGAGCTTTTTCACTATCTAAACAATAAACTTGATCATAATTCTCATGAGATTTTCAAGGAGGAGAATCATATATATCTTGAAGAAAATTTGCTCGTTCAAGAGCTAAAACAAATGAGGAAATATTTTCTTCTAAAATCTTTCTCTTGATTTGTTTAGGCAAAGCCTCAAGAAAATGAGTGAATTTTAGTGAATTTAGAGCAGCAGGATCCAATTTAGGATATGCAAGGCGAAGCTGCTTATCCAGACGAAATGCAAAATTTTTGACTGATTCATTTGAATCTAACTTTAAATTTTGCAAGGATTTGAGAGAAATAGCTTTTTTTGAGGGTAAAAAATAGTCTATAAAAGCTTTACGAATGGCTTGGAAATTAGTGTTCTTGAACTGAGACTGTGCTTCAAGAAAAAAAAATAAGGCACTACCTTCAAGCTTTGATTTGAAAAGAACAAAAAGTTCTTTGTCAGAAAAATTATTTAACTCTTGTAGATCAGATAATTGATCAAAAAAGAATTCTACAGTCTGTGGATTGCCATCAAACGGTTGTATTGCAATGTTTAACTTTGGTTTAGGAGGCATGATGAGATATTTAAAGTAAATGCTCAATAAATGACAGGTTAAATTTGGTTATAGACTGGTCATATAATAAACAATATATAAATTGACACATAATGACGAATTTCATTTACGTTATACACCATTTTTATATGTTAAAAAAAATGTATGACGAAAAGAAGAAAAATGGGAACATATCTCTCCTAGCATGGGATCAAGAATATAAGACCCAAATTTTTTTTATCATATCTTGCAATACATATGTTCTTATATTTATGAAAAGAAGAGAACAATTTATACAAAAATAATGAGTTATTTTGACCAGCACTTTCGTTAAATATTATATGATATCAATTATAAAATATATCAAGACAAAAAAAATATCACCAAATTATATTATTCATGTACTGTGACACACCTGCTTTATTAAATAACATATAGAATCTTCTGTTCTCAAAAAAATTATTTTTAGCATAAAATCAAAATATATTATATAATCATTTATTACACCTCTTTCAATAAAGAATAATCATAAAATATTGATCACTATATGAAGAACACAGATATTGAAAACGAAATTTACTTTTCTTTCAAACATATTTAGATAAACAAATCATAATATCATTTAATAATTGTCATGTCTAGAAGAATATTAATTGGTTCAAAGAGGTACATGGTGCCAAAAGAAGACTATTGGTTCACAAGGAAACACGGCACCAAAGAAGATTGTTGTTGTGTTTGGAAGAGAATGGGAACGCCTTTAGTTTCGTTCCATCATATAGGCCAAGATCATAGTGGAAAGAGTACATTGTGCTGAATGAGGGCCAGCAAACTACCCAAGAAGACATGACAAAAATATTATCTTAATTATTCTTCACAGAGATTTTCTTAATGATAATGATAAATCAAAAAAAAAAAAAAAAAAAAAAAAAAAAAAAAAAAAAAAACACTTGTGAGAAAATAAAATAAATAAGAAGATATTACCTGATGCTTGAAGAATGATGATTAAGACAAAATGAAGAACAAGAATTACTTGAGACGATTTTGACAATTGAAGAAATAAACTTTTATTTATTATATTTGTTTAATGAAGAAAAATGAAGACATCGTTGTTATCTCATAATAATTTTCGTTATGAATTTCACTTGATACGATCGATCTATCATAATGTTATAGATCACATACAAATTCGTAGAATAATGAAGAGATTGTTATTATTTCAATATAAATTTCGTTAAGAATTCACTTGATAGAAGCGATCTATCGTAATATTATAGATCAAATACAAATTCGTACTTCTTCAATTATAAAGGAAAAATGAACTTGAATAGCTCTCCTTTTCTCCTGGGGATACCATCATAAATAGAATTACATTCCTTTTTTTTAAAGCGAATCTTCAAAAAAATATCAAAACTTCTTTTTGCCAGAATAATATATATTTTTTTTATAAAATATTCAAGGAAATGATCTGCGTAAAAAAATGAAATGGAAAAGGATAATCTTGAATAGTTGCAGATAACATTATTACCGGATAGTGCACATAAATCCATTCAATACGACTCAGCATATTCAAATTTTTAACGGCCAACAAACCACCAGAAGGATTAGGCCGGAGCCGTGGAGATGTCTTACTCACTACACTACATCCACTCGACTGACAACCGGCCGTCACAGAGGGGAGTGCAAAGATAAAGGGTTGCTGTAATCTCGCAACACGCCAAGTTGGCAAAGCTAGAATGAGCGAAGCGAGAGAGAAAAGTCAAGCTACGTAGAAATGCATAGGGAAATATGAATTTAATAGGATAAATATGATAGTACTTTTAAAGAAGGAAAGCCAAAAAGGTGGCCAGGAATTTAACTGCTTAAATCACGTCATCAGTAGAATTTAATTTCATAGGCCAAGGGGAGGGCTTGAATAAACGGAAGTAACCACCCATAGAACGTTGGAGAAGCTTCTAGAAGCATTTTAAACCGGAAGGAATGAATTCAAACAACATTTTACCGTTTTAGAACATTCGAAATGTTACGTAAGGAAGAAATATTTACAGGAGAAGGCATCAAAAAAGACGAAATCGAAATAATATTTAAAATGAGAACATTAATGAAAAAATGAATGATTGCTAATAAAATAGTTGATATAATTAAATTAAAATGAAATATGGCAGGGGTTTTCGAGTAACCACCACAACGTTAGCTTCCTATGAGCAAATAGGATGAGAGAGAGTTTAAACACTTATTTTAGTTACAATTTACTATTTTTGCAAAACTGTAAAAAGGTCCTCAAAACTAAATTATATTTTTGAACAGAATTTCATTTGGATTTAAGGTGCATAAATTCATTTAGTGACCTTCGAATCTTTCCCAGGGGAGCGGTTCAAAATGTGTTAGGAGTGGCTGAGCCGTCCATAGCACCCCCTTCTGCCCTGACAAGAAGTGGGGGGAAATGAGTCACAAGATTTGATTGCCACAAACATCATTTTAAGTTAAAAGAAAGCATGTAAAAAGACAACAACTCCACAGAAAATGCTACGAATAGCAAAAGATTATTCATTTATGCTTATAATATTACGAGATATGGTTAGATTTTAGGTCGGTGCCACTACCCCAAAAAAGTGCGGGAACAAAAAACGCTCTAAAAATGCGATTTTTGTGGTTCTGAAGGGTTTAGATACATGAAATCTGGGATGGTATTTACTTATTAAATGTAAATGATCGCTAAAAATTTCTTATAAAATTCGAAATTTAAAAGGTTTGAAGTAAAGGAAAAGAGCGAAAAACGTTCTAAAAAAAGTTCTAAATTGCGATTTATGTGTTATCTCAGAAAATAACAAACATATTCCAAAAGTTATGGCTGCGAATCAGTTGTGACAGTTTCTGATCCCACACAGGATATATTTTATGCCAGTACCACTACCATATGGGTTGGGAATAACAGAAAACTTTCTAAAAATTTCTTTAAAGTTTTCCTAAATTACGTTTTCTATGGAATATTAGGAAATACCGAATCGATTTCAAAATTAATGTTGTCAAATCAGTAGTGACAGTTCCTGTTTCAACATAAGCATTTTATGTTGGTGTCACTACTTACTAACAAAGAGGTGGTAGACCGTTATACAAAAAGCAATACTGTGTAATAATGAAGTTTAGTCAATCGGTGGCTTAATAAATAGTTTTTGAATTATCTCTATAAGTGTAATTTCTTCTAATAAAAATTAAACAGACAAATAGCCTTTGGCATATTTCAATTATAACACGAGCAAACCCGCGGAGTTTGCTAGTAATATTATAAAGAAGTACTGTTTGTTTGCTTATATGGGGTAATTTCTGCAACTACTGAACTGATTTTCAAAATAATGCTGACAAAATGCTAGTGACATTTCTACTCTTACATAGGTATATTTTATATTGGTCAAACATCCCTTAATGGGTGAAGGAGCAAAATAGTTCTAAAATTTCGATTTCTGTTATATTGTTGGAACTAGACATTTGAAATTTGTTGCGATGATAGCTTTTAAGATATAAATACTTGCTATAAGCGATTTCTAAGAAAATTTGAAATTTAAAGGAAAGAAATATGCATAAAACATTCTAAAAATCTTCTAAATGTGAAATTACGATATGTTTTCAATTTCTGAGCTATTAACTCAGTAATTTGGCATGGCGTTCATTTTAGAGACGTAAATGCTCACTTAGAATTGTTTTCTAAAAATTTGAAATTTAAAAGCATGCAGGGAAAAAAAGTTCCAAAATTGAGATTTAAATGATACAGTTAGTATTAGAAGCCTGGAATCTGCGGTATTGTGCTTACTTTTAAGAAATCTTTTATGTTGTTAATGTTTTATAAGAACAATTTCTAAAAATTTAGAATTTTAAAAGAATGAAATGATCAGGAACACGTTCTAAAAATGTTCCAAATATGAAAAAAAGGTCTGTTTTCAACTTTCAGAACTATAAACTTAAAATTTAGTATGGCTGTTACCAGTGTTCTCGCTGGCATTTGACCAACGTTAGTAATTTGGCTAATTAAAAATAAAAAACATTCGCCAAATGAAAAAAATATTAGCCAAATAGATATATGTTCTAGATATATGTTTTAAAATAACCTAAGTTTTTATGTGACAGCGATTGTTGTTAATCTATTTTCAACTATCCGTTACAAATATAAAAAATATATATATACATTAAATATATACATATATTATGCATGTGTATGAAAAACGAAAAAGAAAAAGCAAAAATTGAGCACTAGCAATTTGGCAAATCTCATCGCTTGCTTATTCGCCAAATGAAGAATTTAGTGGCAATTTGGCGCATTGGCGAGCGACAGCGAGAACACTGGCTGTTACTTTATAGCCGTAAATTCTCACCTAGAAGAATTGTTATCTAAAAATTTGAAATTTAAAAACGTGCAAAAGATAAAAAGAGTTCTAAAATTTTGATTTATATGATGCAGTTGGTATAGAAGCCTGGAATTTGGAAACCTGAAAAAGCGTACGATTTCTTAACAATTAAAGAAAACTTGGAGACACATGAACTAACAGTGAAACGTGACTATGCATTCGAATTTTTGTCAGAAAAAACATCGAAATTATCTATGAAGAAAAACTTTCTCCCACGATACCTGAATTCAAAACGGTAAATATTTCATAAACGGATTCAAGTTCCCTTTCTTTTAGAGGATATTCTAAATCAGACTATGTTGAACTAAATTTCTGCTTTATTTAAATGTAGATGAGAGAATTTATCTTAAGAAAATCAGATGTGTTTTAAAGCTGCTGAAACACAATCTTCTCTAAACAGTAAATCATCATTTGTAGGTCATTGTGATATATTTAGCATCGTTTAAGCAATAAAGTAATAAATTTTATTTTTGAATGAGAATTAAGGATTGCCTGCAAAGCAAAATATATATACAATAATGAATCTGTTCGCCTCTGTTATCATCCAGTTGACTGATGCGCTGATTTTAATGCATTTTTCTATTTTACATTGTACCCCATTAGTCTGTAAATAAATCAAAGATAAATATTTGAGATTATTTTTAGAGGTTTGGAAAAAAATGAATAAATAATCATATAAAATACAAAAGGAAAAAATATTAAAAATAAAAATAAATAAATATTATATTTATTGGTTTATTTTCTGTAAATAGTTAAATTCTTTCGTGTAAGTTTTTACTTCATAATAATGCGAAATCCAATATCACCCTTCTTCATTTAGAAGATAGAAAATTTCTAGCAATGAAATTTTAAGGTTGAAAAATAGTTGTTTATAATCGAATATCACTTTATATAATAACGTCCGCAATTTTTAATTTTTTGTTTAGTTATAAAAATATCTCATGTTGTAAGGTGTCCTGCGGTAATAACGCCAAATGCTACTATTACGCGTACTTATGAAGGTATCCGGGAGCTGGCACTACGGGTTGTGCGCAGAAGGGCTCTAAGTCATATGAATCAAAAAAAGAAAAAAAATCACTAAATGTTAATTTGATCCGTTTGCAGACCTTATCGTTGGAAGAAGCATGTAAAAGTCAAAGCCCGATCTAAAATTTGGAAGGTAAGTTCAGTGATGTGAAAACTGCACTATGGCAAAGGTGACCGGCCACTTGCGTTTTAGACATTTTATTAAATATCTAGAAAAATACATGAGGAATTATCCTAAAACTCCAAGTGTGTAAACAGAATAATATGGCATATATTTTCGCAAAGATTTTTCCCGAAACTCCATAGGTTACTGCCGACAAACTGAAAAAGAACGAATAACTTTTGGGTAACCTTGTCAAAACTAATGTAGCAAAAGCGATCCAACTGTAGATCATGATTAAGTGACTCAATATAATAAACTGTTTCATACTTATGAGGATAGCATGTATACGCAAAGAGATATTAAAGTTTTCATAAAAACAGTTCCAAATTTTGCCATGTTTTTTGCTTACAATTTGCAGAGTTCTTAATTAAAAAAAATATATATATATCAGAAAGGATGACGAACAACATTGTATCTAATACCCTGAAATCAGAGTGAAAATAAATAATAAAAATTACATGAAAAATGAGCAGGTTTACTTAATAACATTTCACTGCGCATGCGCGAATGAAATCAAAATATAATGTACATAATGTGTTTGCTAAATGTATAGCGCAACATTTGTGAACGTTTCAAAAACATAGCTCGAAAATTTTAGAAATTACTGTCGATAGAATAAGCTCATTTTTTTTTTTCAAAATGAAGCAAAAAAGATGAGGGGCTGTATCCGTATATTCATTGATGAGTGTCAATATAGCATACACAATATTATACCTACTATATTTGGATAAAGATCCAAAGCTACCTTTACTAATCTTAAATCCTTCCTTATTGATCCTCGTAAACACATGTAAATTTAGGCAACATGCAACATATAATCTGATATTTTTTTATTATTAAAAAAGTTAAGCGTGTCATTTTTATCTTAAATGCTTAACGCATTTAAGGTCTAGTTCTATTTGTAATCTTGTATACACTTGTGTAGACTGTTCTTAAATTATCGAAATCATTCTTTAAAAAACACATGAATAGTCACATGTATTGTTACTTTGCGATATAATACACGTATAGAAGAAGATTTAATTATTATAATGTTTTAGAGCTGAAAATTCGAAAAAAAAAAAAAAAATTAAACATGGTATCAAAAAACAGCAACACAATGAAATTAAACTTGGGTAGGTTTTTAATACATAAATAATTTATTCAAAAAACATTAATGAGATGATCATTGAGCAATCACAGCATGTAATTTTCGTTATCACAGGTGTACAAGATTTTTGGACAAATTTTTATTTTTCAAATATTTGCGTATTCGATTTGCTTCAAATTTGGATATAGGTTTATTCTGATAAGGCGCTTCTCTGATTTATTTTGAGGAGTTTGTTGGTTAAGCATAAAGGGAGGAAACGGGTAGTTAATCTCCTATTTAATTCAAATAAATTGGTTTTTCATGCAGGCATCATATCCGATTTGCTTGAAATTTGGTAACATAGATTCATTCTAAGAAGGTGCTTCTCGGATTAGCTTTGGGGGTTCAATGATTAAGTATAAAGGGGGGAAATGAGGAAGCTAATACTCCTTAATTTACATAAATGGGTTTTTCAAGCAGAAATATCCGATTTGCTTCAATTTTGTACATAAATCCAGCAATATAGCACTTTTCTGACTAATTTTAGAGTTTATTAGTTAAGAATAAAAAGTGGAGAACGGAAGAGGGGGTTCTTTTAAATGCAATTTGTTAGAAAACTGCATCTCTGACTCTTTTTTTTTTTTTTTTTTTCTTTGAGATATTAATTCGTATGTAGTTTTTAACGTTTTTTTTTTTATATTGGCAACTGACAATAGTTAGCAACTCTATTTGTGTTAAAAAGTAAAGAAAAATAGTTAGAAAATAGTAGACTATAATATCTTTTTGTTACTATTTTCCATAATAACTAAAAAATGCAATTAAATACGTGGTATTTAAAAAAAATAAAAATGAATGATTTCTGATAAAACATGGAACTACTATAAACTGCATTTAATTTTAAGTTTCTACATTAATGTTACAAACAAATGAAGGCATCTGAATGATAAGATAACCGATTTCTTTGGTCGAGTTTCTTGAATGACGGCATCACTTTTTATTGGAAGTGTGTATCGCTTTGCGATAGTGACGTCATATGCGTACTTTCCTGTAGATATTGTTTAAGATGGAATTGTAAGTATGGCATTCAGGGCCGTAACTATAAATTTGGGGGCCCCGGGGCAAAACCTCCGGGGGGACCCCTAGGGGGGGGGAAATTGAAACTTTGCCCTGGGCATAGTTTCTTTTGTCGCACACCGTTGTTTAAATGTACATAGTATGATAAGCCAAAAAATGACTAAAAAATATAGAATTGGACAACTCTACTCAGCAGGCACTTCGCGGCGACGCCATTTTTGCCGATCCCACTGAAGTTAGCATAGGGAAGAAAATACGAACTTCTGATTGGTTGACTACTTTAAAGAGCATTTTATTTTGAGTATATGTAACTTAATCATGCGTTTCTGTTTAAAAACCTTTTGAAAGATGGATTGTGATAATTTTTTTTCGATTTTATGTATTTATTAATAGACTAGTTGACCCATCCGACATTGCCCGGGACACGTTATGATAACCTTAAGCAAACAATTAACACTTTAGACCTACAATTAGCCAAAATTAAGCATAGGATATGAATTATTCGTTAAATAATATTTTAAAGAAATGCATAAAAAATGAGTAAATGCTTTAAAAAAGTCCTTTGGAGCTCAATAAAAACATCAGGGTGTAGGTCCTGAAATAAGAGTCCAAAATTCAACTTTAAATTTATGCATTGAGAAGGTTTGATAATAAGTGGGTGAAATATGCATGGAGAACAAAAATTTCAAGGTGCCTGAGCCGAGACCATAGGGAGTCTCAGGCTTTTAAATGGAATGTAAGAACATGGGAATAACTAAGTGAAAAAATAGTTCCAAAAATGAAGATTGGATTAAGAGAGGGCAGTTTAATAGCAATTTATGGTACAAAATCTTCAAGGGGCCAGGAACTTATTTCGCATGTAGTTGGGTATAAAATATTTTTTGTAGTTATTAAAGTAATGGAAGGACGCTAAAGCAATGTGAAAGAAAATTGCAAACAATCTGGATCAATTTTAAAGAAATTGCACCAACGGCCCCAAGAACGCGATTAGTATTCAAAATTGGTGGTAGCTAGACTATGGCGGTTTCTTAATAGCTGATGGATTTAAGAAGTTGTTAAAAAAAAAAGGAGTTAATTGAACCATTTTAAAGAGATTTATAATAAAGGCCCAAAAAGGGCAACTGACAGTTAAAAAGAGGGCCCTAATAGGAAAACATGTTAAAATATCTTAGTTACTTAGCTCTTAAGATCTACAATTAGTCAAAATCAATCATAGGGTATGAATTATTCATTTTAATAATATTTTATCGAAATGCACAAATTGATTCGGAAAATGTTTTTAAAAAAAAGGTCCTAGCCGCGGATGAAAATATGAGAATCTTGTCCCTGAAAGAAGAATCCAAGACTCAAATTTAAAAATTTTGCACTGAGAAGGGGATAAATTTAAAGAATGAACTATGTTTGCCTCACAAAATGTTCAGGGGCCCTAGACTGAGCCCTATGATTCCACAGGAGGCCAAAGTGTCTTATATGGAATGTCAAAACATTAAATATCTAAATGAATAAAGAATCCTAAAAATGAAGATCGGATTAAAAGGAAGCAATTTATTAACAATTTATTATTACAAAAACTTCAACGAGCCCCAAGGGCCAGGAATTTATTTTGCATGTAGTTGGGTATAAAGATATTTTTTGTAGTTATTAAAATGATGGAAAGACGCTATCACTATGTTAAATAAAATTGAAAGCAATTTGGTTCATGTTTAAAGAAGCTGCATCAAGGGCCTCAAGAAAGCAATTGACAAACAAAATTAATGGTAGCTGAAGTTTGAGAAATTATTTTGTCGTTCATGTAATAGGTAGAGAGAGGACATAAAAAATTGATAGAAAAAAAAAGCTAATGAATTGGACCATTTTTAAGAGAGCTATAATATGGGGCCCTGTAGGAACTAACTCACAGTTAAAACCAGGACCCTAATATGAAACCATGTTAAAATATTTTAGTACATAGCGCTTTAGATCTTTAATTAGTCAAAATTAAGCGTATAATAGGAACTATTCTTTGGAATGATATAATTTTTTAAATGTACCAATTGATTGGGCAAATGTTTAAAAAGGGGACCTAGGGTCCGAATAAAAACATCAGGTTTTCTGGATTGGTCCTGAAAGAAGAGTCCCAGGAAACTTTAAAATTTTGCAACTAAGAAGATCAGAAATATAGGAAGTGAAATATGTTTATTTCACAAAATGTTGAGGGGCCCTGGGCTGGACCATATGATTCCACAGGGGAACACAGTGTCTTGTATCGAATGTCAAAACATTAAAATATCTAAATGAATAAAGAATCCTAAAAATGAAGATCAGATTAAAAGGAAGCAATTTATTGACAATTTATTATTACAAAAACTTCAAGGGGCCTGTACCGGGCCCCAAAGGGCCAGGAAATTATTTCACATGTAGTATGGGTATAAAAATATTTGTGTAGTTATTAAAATAATGGGAAGACGCTAAAACTATGTTGAATAAAATTGAAAGCAATTTGGATCATTTTTAAAGAAGCTGCACCAAGGTCTCCAAGAAAGCGATTAATATTCATAAATAGTGGTAGCTGAAGTCTAAAAAATTTTTTTTGTCGTTCATGTCGTAGTTGGAGGACCTAAAATGTTGTTAAAAAAAGCTAGTGAATCCGACCAATTTGAAGGGAGCTGTGATAGAGGGAGGGCCCCATAGGGGCCAACTGACAAATACAATCAGGGCCCTAGCATGAAAACATGTTAAAATGTTTTAGTACATAACGCTTTAAACCTTTAATTAGTCAAAATTAAGCATAGAGTATGAATTATTTGCAAGAATAATATATTTTTTAAATGCACCAATTGTTTGGGTAAGCGTTAAAAAAAGGGCCCCGGGGCCCGAATAAAAATATCAGGGTGTTGGTCCTGACATAAGAGTCCAAGATTCAGCTTTAAAAATTTGCACTAAGAAGGTGAGAAATTTAGGGAGTGAAAAATGTTTAGCGCACAAAAAGATCAAGGGGCCCTGGGTCGGCCCTATGATTATCTAGGGCGCCCCAGTGTCTTATATGGAATGTAAAAATTTGAAAATATCTAAATGGAACAGGTATACCAAAAGTGAAGATCGAAATTAATGGAAGCAATTTATTAACAATTTACTATCACAAAGACTAAAAGAGGCCCTAAAACGGGCTCCAAGAGTCCAAGGTCATAACTGAAGAGTAAAAAGGCGAAAATATCTAAAAGGAGAAAGGTACATCAAAACGGAAAAGATTAGATAAAAAGGAGTCAAGCTATTAACAATTTGGCGCATAAAAATTGTAAGGGGCCCAGGGCCGTGGCCCTTAAAATATTAAAAGTCTGAGCCTCAGGTGCATCAGGACCTGTCTTGGACTATCTTCACCTAAAATTTCAGACTTCTATGTGCGGTAGATTTTGCTAACCATCGCAGTCACACACTCACATACACATACGCAGACATACACAAACAGAGCGTTTTGTTAACTTATTAGTAGATAAGAAGAAAGATTTTCTAGAATTTTTTAGATGCTTTTTATATTATTCAGTCGATTAAAAGTCCATATTTTCTTCCTTATACTAGCTTCGGTGGGATCAGTAAACATGCTGGCGCGACATGACACATTCGACTCGACATTTTGCTGTCTGCTGTAGAACTCCTTTTGCATGCGAAGCGTAAGGAGTGTATTGACAGACAAGCAAAAACATCTATTCTAGCACTTTGAATTTTTTTTTAATTACTAACTTTTAGGTATATGCTGGGCATTTTATAGGAACTTAGACTAGAAACTAAAATCAATAGTTTTTTTAACCATCAGTTTGGGGCCTCCCAGGCTTGGGGGCCCCGGGGCAGTGCCCCGGCTGCCCCGGCGGTAGTTACGGCCCTGATGGCATTCTTCAGTGGATGCGAATAACATCATTTTATTTAAAATAAAAGTATGTGTTTTAAGTCCTAAAATTGAAATATGTTTTGCACTATCTATATTTATATACATATATATATATATACACTGGTGTGCAAAATTTAAGGACGGAGGGATTTTCAAGCAATAATTTTCATGCGAATATTCAGCAGGAAGTAATGTAATTCGAATAATTACTATTCCTGCATAACAGCTAGTCCATATAACATCTCATTTAAGTCACACATGGTCACAAGAGTCATAGTCACTACGGCAAAACAAAAAATAGGAAATTCCATGCTTCTCTTTTATGAGTCTCAAATGACTACTATATGTGATTCCACAGTCAGGTCACTGCAACTGCTGCTTTGTGATGAGTCACCAGGTGACTTTACAGCGTCGTTTTATTGAGACTCTCATGTGACTGTCATCTGGAGGCTCAGTTTCAAAGTCATTGTGAATGTTGCATTATTATAAATAACCAAATAATGACACATTAAAATCACATGGTGATTTTCTGTCACAAGATTTTGTCAAATGGTAACAGTGATCCTACTGTGAAGTAACCAATATGAAAAGTGGTGAAAACTCACCATGTGACTTTAATGGGATATTATTTGGTGATTTATCATAATGCAACATTCACAATGACTTTGAAATTGAACCTCCAAATGACAGTCACACGAGAATCTCAATAAAACGACACTGTAAAGTCACCTGGTGACTCGTCACAAAGCAGCAGTCGCAGTGACCTAACAGTGGAGTCACATATAGTAGTCATTTGAGACTCATAAAAGTGACGTATGAAATTTCCTATTTTTTTGTTTCACCGTAATGACTGTGACTCTTGTGACCATGTGTGACCTGAATAAGAGGTTATATGGACTAGCTGTTATGCAGAGATAGTAGTTATTCAAATTATATTTCTTCCTTTTGGATATTCGCGTGAAAATTATCGCTTGAAAATCCCTTGAAAATTGGCATTTTGGGACTCCGTCCTTAAATTTTGCACACCAGAGTGTATATATATATAACGTATATATACATTTCATCGAGGGCGTCAATAAATTCTGAAAAACCAGAATTTTGTTTTCTAGTATTTATGTTAGATCTTTTTTCAATGGTTTAAAAAACTATGTGCAGATTTTCAGTTCTATCTCATTGTTTATTACATTCCCCTTCGCAGAGAATATGACAGCAATCTAGATTTAGATGGTATATATTATCATGGTGAGCAAACTTAAATAATAATAATAATAATTTTAAAAATTCTGTAAAAAGAAGCTATGTATCTGGAATTTAATATTTTACATTTATTTAAGCAAACTACCCGCAAAAAATTTGATTTGGAACTAGTTCTGAATTTTTTGACTTCCGAATTCGTGCCTTCGTGCGTCGATTTAAATGATATCATCATGCAGTTGGCAACAGCTGTCAAAGCAATAACTTAAAATAACCTCTGATGATGAAATTTGCGAAGAAGATGGTAATTAATAATTTCGCCTCTTTTTCTAAGAGATATTTGGAAACTTCAAATAAATTAAAGGATAACTATTCAAAGTTGCTTAATATGGATGCTAAGCATCTGTTATCTCATACTTTACATCCACACGCCGTTTTTTCTTTCCGTCTGTTACAACACATTTTCACTCACGAAGTATGAATTTTGGAAGAGACAATATACGTCACTTGTCACATACGCGACGTGATAGAAAGACTTTTTATTTTTAGAGGCTACCAAAGAAGAAGCCGTCGCAACTAATCTCGTAGCTTTTTCATTAAACTGGGTGTTGAACACCAGTTGCGCCTTGAAAAGTTGCCAGGCGTGAGTATTGATTAATGGTATTTCTTTCGGCATAATATCTTTTCGTTGCTGGTGGCCAGTCTGTAAATGTTTCATCCCTGTTCTTTATTATTATCATTCATTTAACTGAAAGAAAAAATTCTCTTTAAAGTACGTGGCTTTAAAAATGAAAAAAAAAAAAAAAAGAAAAGAAAAGAAAGAAGGCATGTTTCTGTACGATAGAAAAGTCGTTCAATTTAAGTAATTGATATTTTGATATTACAAATCCGTATAAATTCTACAAATTTCCCATCAATTTTACGGAATTTTTCTGTATGCCTTTCAAAACAGTACAAGTTCCGTAAGTGATGTTTAGAAATAGTTATTCTGCTTGAAAGGCGAATTAATTGTCGAAATACTTTCCTAGCAGTGATATTATTTTCAATGAAACTCCTATATATTAGTTAATTGTGGTTCTATATTGAATTTATTCCAGTCATTCCCGAATATGTACTAAAAGTTTTGGTGATACATTCGTTTTTAAACCGATAAATATTAGGGCGTCATCTAACAGGTATTTTAAACAACTCGCTTTAATAATTTTCTTTTTTTTTTTTTTTTTTTTTTTTTCATAATAGAAAGCTAACATATTTTTACGATGTAAAAAAAAAATAATTAATTAAATTTTATTAATTTTTTTAAGTTTGAGATAGTTGTGAAAATGAAAGTTGGTTTATTTTTCATCATAATTTTAAAATAATGTTTGAATTATTTATTATAACATATTTTTAAAAAGTCTAGTTTGGACATATCCATAGGATATATTAAAATATCCTTCAAAATTTTTAAAATGAAAAAAAATTAATTTTAATATATTTTTGTAATTTTTTCACTTTAATAAATTCGTACATAAAACTTAAAACATATCTGAAATATAATAACGAAATTATTTTAATATTGACGATTATCTAAATTATAATAAGCAATCAAGGGAATTTATTTTAATAGCCCGTAGTGATTATCTTTATTGAGTTTACAGTAGATCGTCACACATGTAATTTGTTAAAATACATGTTTAAAAAAATATGTATGTTAGTATCCTTTCAAAAATAAATAAATAAATAAATATGAATAATATTATAATAAAATTTTAAAAATCTTCCGAAAAAAGGGGGAGGGGGACTCTTTATGCATTCCTTCAAGTATGTAATATTTTAAAGGCTAAAATTTATATTTTATAAAGCATGAAATTAAAGAGCTAAATATTCGAAATTATGGAAAGAAAATCTGTAAAACATTTAGAATTGTATACTCAATAGAAAAATATTATCTCTAAAAAAATAAATCCCATGTTTAACATCTTGCTTTTGCTATAAAACGTGTCAGAAATAACTAAAGATATTTGACAGCATAATTTGTGTCACCCTGGCGTAACGGTATCATGCAGTATGCTGCAACAGGAGAGTTTCTTTCTTCCTTTATTCGATCGCCTTGGAGGGTAAGTGATACTTCTTCACTGTTGTTCGAATTAAATGTATGTATTCTGTCCATTATGTTAACGTGTCCTTGAAAAATAAAAATTATAAAGATGTAAGTTTGCCTTTGTAACATTATTTAAAGGCCTTTCAAATGAAAATTTTTAAGTACAAAAATATGAAAAAAACGTAAATACTTTGTGAAAAAATGTATTTCTTTTTTTTTTATTTACAAGAGAAAGAAAAAAATTCCGGTAAAATACGGAAATAGTATTGGCGTATGGAAACGCCAATACTATAGTACAGTTTCCGTATTTAAACGGAAATTTTATTTACAGTGTGGATTTTTCGATTTTTGTTCATGCCGGTTTACTTCAGTCATGCGACTCACATTAACATGCATAAAACCGTTATGCTACAAATGACTTCCCTACATTGAAGAGTCCATCATGCGCAGGCCCTGACTATCGGACGAGCACCAAATTTCTGAGGGTACAAGAATTTTCATAATTTCATCTAAATATCCATTAAAAGTTTGAAAAAATGTGATATTTGATATAATAATACCATCAAAAGGTAAAAATGTATCTCACTATATTAGACCGCGAGACGTCAGCACAGACAATAATCTCATCGAGTCCATGGCTGAGATTCGAGAATTAGTTATTCAATTCGCATATTAAAACGCAATTGGTCTGCAAGTCATATCTTACAGAAAACGTCTAAAAACTCGATTTTAAAACTTAACTCGTACGTTTACCATTGTGTTTTCCTGTGCTCAAAAATATGAAAACTTAAAGGAGTGGGAAAAGAAAAATACTATACTAATCCTACCAGTGAACCTCTAAAATTTTGTTTTCAGATGTTTTCCATGAAGATATGAGTTGGCAGACCAATTGCGTTTTAACATGCGAATCGAGTTTCAATTAATTTTTTAGCCGTGTACTTGATTAGCTGATTGTCTGTGCTGCTGCCTCCCTGTCTATATGTTTAAAAACCCGTTTCAATAAATAACAGTAAAAATATTTCATTTTTATACCTAGTTTCCAGATAACATTTTTTTTTTTTTTTTTTTTTTTATTGACCATTTTCGAATAAGTGTATAGAAATTAACTAAAACTAGCACCAGTAAATCCACCAATCTAAAGTGGTACAAAAAATGCTAGTGCTCTGGTCACAGAAATTTGCTAGTCGGACCCTCATCATACTTGAGCAAAAACTTCATATGAATACGATTCTTTTCAATGCCATTTATATATTTTTAAAATTGTAAATAAGCATAATTTTGGCTGTTTGTAAAATTTCTTTTGATATTTTCTACTTCTATAACTAAGTACATATCAATATTTAAAATTGGGTATACTGAATACTCAAATATTCAATTTCGAGATTTTGCAAATCAGTAAGTTCATGTTTTCATTTTCAAAAGCTTTTTCTATTTAAAAAAAAAAAAAAAAAAAAAATCGAATATTGAAAGAGTTTTTATCTCATTTCAAAAAGTAGGACACATCATGATTTGAACTGTTAAAATTATGGGCCTTTGAACATACAGAGCAATGCTTCGTTTAGAAACATAAATATTTTACACGTTTTCTATTCTTCTTTTAAAGTCCAAACATATTACAAAACATTCTTAAGATTTTCCTCTTTTTTGCGAAGAAAAAAATTGCTATAATTTGTTTTGAACATCTTGATAAGTTGAAGTAAATACATCAGTTATTTTTAACAATTTTTAAGTCAACGAGATATCAAAAAGAAGAAGTGAAGAAGTTTTTATCTTAAAACAATGAAAACTAGTCAGATGTGAAAATCCTAAAACTTTCTTCTATATTATGCATGTTAATGCTTTCTGAAAAATACAGCATAGCAGCACCACTGGCTAGGTGGTTTAAATCAAAATCTAGTCAGTAGCATCTTATGTCAACTTATAACTGAATCTGAAGTTTGATGAAAATTCATGAATTAACTTTTAAGATAAAACTATTGCAAAATCTTTTTTAAAAAAAAGCATAACTTAAAAAATAATCAGCGTCTAGTTATGTTATATATTCTAGTGTGACAGAATCTAAAATTTGATGAAGTTCTCTGCATTAGTTCTTGAGATATAGCTATCGCAAAAATCGTGCAAAATGTAGCACAGCAGAGTCACCTATTGGGCAGTTCACACCAAAACCTTATCAGT
Organism: Maratus speculifer; assembly: GCA_964019185.1. Taxonomy (NCBI): domain Eukaryota; kingdom Metazoa; phylum Arthropoda; class Arachnida; order Araneae; family Salticidae; genus Maratus; species Maratus speculifer. The sequence goes on from OZ025297.1 coordinate 184,359,203, forward strand.
GGCAATGTATCTCAAGGTATTGCGGAATCTGAAGTTTGGTGAAATTCTGTGCATTAGTTCTTGAGATATAGCTATCATGAAAATCAAGAAAGACATGGCATAGCAGCGCCACCTGCAGGCAATTTACACCAAAACTTAATCAGCGTCTATGTATATCAAGGTCTCACAGAATCTGAAGTTTGGTGAAATTCTGTGTATTAGTTCTTGAGATATAGCAATCATTAAAATCATGAAAAACGTAGTATAGCAGCGCCACCTGCAGGCCAATTTACACCAAAAATTAATAGGCACTAATTCATATCAAGGTCTAACTGAATATGAAATTTTATGAAATTTCGAGCATTAGTTCTTGAGATAGAGCGCCCACAAATTTTTTGTCACATACAGACAAACAGACAGACAGACAGACTCACAGACAGACATTTTCTAAAAATAGTCAAAACGTGTTCAGGACCTTCTAAAACGTATAAATCCGTCGAAAACCGGAAGTCGAAAATTTTCATGAATCCAATACTTTCTTCTTGTAAAGATAGAAGAAAGTAAAAATCGTTGAAAATTTATCTAGATGTTTGAAAATGAATTATATGGCGTTGTAATTGCTAGATGAAATAATCTTGCATGATTTTTTAAAGATATTTTCTCCCTTTTGATGTTTATTAATTTATATCTTAACGATGCAGGTTTTTCTGTATTGATTATCGTGAGTTCTTTTGAAGCCTATATGATGCATTTCGCTATTTATTAACAAACTTTATAATGAAGTGTAGATGCTTATCTTTTTGCATTTGTTATTAGATGGAATATATTCCTACCCCTCTCTTACACACATATACATGTAGTGGCGGTCAAAAGTGTCCGGTCAGCAAAAATATTTCAATTTATTTGTAAGTATACCCATATAAAGCGGAATCTCAAAGTTACACTTATACATTTTATTGTCATAATATAGTTAGGAACTTACTTATAGAAGAACATGTAAATATCAATTAATTTAATTGAAAAAATTAAGTATAAAGGAAAACGCATGTTCTCAAAAGTTTCCGGCCACCTTCACAAGTTTGTCAAAAAGTGGTATTGTAATAGAAAATTACAGTGATCAACGGCATTTACAATTAGTATTTTATCGTATTACTATTTTATTAGCTTTAATAATAAGTACTACGGCGCAGCAACGTGACATAAATACAATCAACGGTTAAAGATCGTCTATGGTACGTTTTTTCCAAATTTCTTGCAATTTTGGAGAAATTTCGGCTGAGTTGGAATATTTATAGTTCCGCAGACTTTTGCCACCTTCTTTCCAAAGATTTACTATTGGATTCATATTGGGCGTTTAGGCTGACCATTTTAAAAACGAATTTTTTTGTGTGAAAACCATTGCTTATCGAGGCTTGCATACATTATTTATGTCGTTATCATATTAAGAAAAATAGTTGCGACCAAATTTTTTTCTCTGATAAGGCAGAAAATGGTCTTGCTAGATATCTTTATACATTGTATCATTCACTTGGCTGTGGATTTCAAATAACGGACCGACATTTTTTGAAGAAAATACTCCCCACGGCATAAAGTGTCCTTCGCCATGCTTTATTGTAGGAATAACATAGGTCGAATGATATCTTTTGTTGTTAGGTCATCGGACGTTGTGTCTGCCATCACTTTCAAAAATGTTTTGAATTCGATTAATGGAAGAATAGAACTTTTGTCCAGTTTTCACCTGACCAGACTTTGTGTTCCTTGGAAAATGCAAGTGGGGTACGTCGGTATTTTTTTTTACCTCTGAAAATTTTTTAACACCAACTCTTCCATAAAGTTCTGTATCACGTCAGCATCATAACACGGTAGACAAACTTATTCCAACAATATTTTCATTTCGTAAATCGCAGTATATTGCAACGGATTTTCATGCGGATATTCAATGGTTTTTCTCCTGATAATTCTGTCCACAGGAATAGTAATTTTCCGGGGTCTCCCGGACCTCTGAAAGTCCTGAAAGCCATGGCCATCTTTATATAATTTTTAAATATCGTTTATAGTCGATTTTACTGATCGATAACTTAGCCGCAATATCTCAGGAAGATTGGCCATTTAGCAACAAACTAATCACTCATTTATGAACAATAATTGTTGTACTTTCCAAATTTGAATTCAAACTATGCTATACACGTTGATTCATTCATAAACACAACCAAAAAACACGTCACGGATAGAAAAAAACTAAAGAATGATAAGCGGCCGGAAATTTTTGAGAACATGCGTTTTCTTTTATACCTAATTTTGTCAATTAATTTATTGATATTTACACGTTCTTCTATAAGTTCCTAACTAATATGTCAATAAAATGTATAAGTATCACTTTGAGTTTCCTCTTCATATGGGTATATTTACAAATTAACTGAAAAATTATTGCTGGCCGGAAATTTTAGACCGTCACTGTACATACATAAAGATATGGGTAAACAAAATTTTAATTGCGCTTTTCATAATTATTTCCCCTTTTTTTGTTGAAAGACAGAAAATATTTAAATATATGTAAAATATCTGTTAAAGTTATGTTAACATAAACATTTCATTTTTAAAATTTAAATACGGACTTTCAAAAAAAAAATTTTTTTTTGAGTAAAGTAATGTAAAACTACAGGGTTATTACAAAAGAATCATCGGGTTTCCAAACCGTTTATTTCGGAACATAATTAAGTTACAACAATGAGTTATGCATGAAAATAAAGCGAAAGTATATAAGATTGACGTTTGTGGTCACGAATGCAGCCTTTTAATCTTGATTCGTCAACAGTTCAATTTTTTTGGACAACGGATGAAAGTCTCTCTAACTCGGTTCATTGTTTCTTCAGTATCACTTCGTCTGCCAGAACTTTGGCCTTTACATAAACAACCGATTTCTTAGAACTGTCGATACTAGCGCAGAATGCTTTGTTGGGTTGTACTGATATGCCTTCCGGAATGCTGTCAGAACGGTTATAATTGATTCACAATTTGAAAATACTAGTATAAAAAAAGCTTTCTGGTATCCAGTCACCATTTTGAATATGACGTTCGCACAGCAACCATGGTAACCAGACACATATTGCACATACGCAGCGCAACATTGTAGTTAACGCCCTCTCGTTTGAGTTGTCATGGAAACATATACGTTTCCTAGTTCGCACATAGTAACGTATCAAAACCCGATGATTCATTTGTAATAACCCTGTATTTTAACAGTGATTATATTTAAGTAATATATTTTTTAAATCTTCCTTTTTCCTTATTTATGAAATTATTAAATCTCATGTCCATAGAAATTCTATTTACAAACTTTTATAAAATGCAAAAGAATTTTTTTCCTTTGCGACAACATTAAAACTTTTTAGTTTTAAATATTAACAGAAATTACGCAAAAAATACTTAATTCAAACACTTAACTCGGTCGGATTATCCCTCTTAATTTAGGTAAATGTTTTTTCTTGCAGAATTAACTGATTTGCTTCAATTTATGTATACAGGTTCATAGTGATAAGATGCTTCCCTAATTATCTGTGGGTATCTTTTGTTAAGCATAAAAGGGGTACTTCAGATTACCCCCCCCTTAAGTTTGATAAATGGGTTTTTCTGTAGAATTATCCTATTTGCTTTTAATTTTAGATGTAAATTCTTTCTGATAAAGTAAATCTCTGAATAGTTTTGGATGTTTAATGGTTAAGTATAAAAGAGGGGATAACTCCTCTTAAATTATATAAATGGGGTTATACTAAGAATTTTCTGATTTGCTCTGAATTTTGGATATGGATTTTTTATATAATAAAACATATCCCTATTAGTTTAAGGGGTTCAATGATTAAGTATAAAACAGGGAAATGGAGGGAGCTGTCCCCCTCCCCTTAATATGTTTTTCAAACGGAATTAACCCTTGAAAATATAAGGCTGTAATGTACAATTAGTATGCTTAGCCTGTGTGCTCAATGCCATCAGTTTAACCGGACAATATTCTTTTTATTTATTTATTTATTTTATTTTACTTTATTTATTTATTTATTTGCTTTAAAAATTTATTTTTATCATTTATAACAAATATTGAGCCACTTCGATCTTTTGAAGTGTGATATTTATGTATAATTTATAATAGAAATCATGTAAATTTTTTCAATGTCATTTTTTATTTAATAATTCCGGATTTTCGGAATGTCCTTTTACTTATGCGGCTACTGTTGCCGCTACTGCATATCATTTCTATTTTAAAGACTATTTGCAGTTGCTAGTTGAACTAAATAAATGGAAACAAAGAGTTGCTGTCAAAGAAAAACATCACGGTACATAAATTGAACTAATTCAGTTTCGTTTACCGGAATGATCAAGAAATCTAAAACGGGCCATTACATCAAGTTTGTCCAAATTTATGCCGGTTGCCCATTTGAATTACTTAAGCAGGTGCAGGCAATACTGAAAAAATCTTTTCGAAAATAAATGAGTGATCTGAACTGCAACAAAAGAATTATTGTTAGAGCACATTGTATCCTGTTTCTTTAAATTTATTTTCAACCTCATGTTAGGTCAAGTAAATGTTCAAAGAAAATTTAGAGAACACTGAATTTATGACAAGACGTCCGATATTTATCTTGCAGTTCAAAGTGCAAATATAATGCAATATCTATTTTTACTGGATTGTGAGAATTAGAAGTGTAAACAATAGATTTGATAATTTTTTGAAACCTTGTTAAAATGATTTAGTAATGTGAATAAATAGTTTTAATGAACAAGATATTAAGTACCTTTGTAACACGAAAAAGTTTTTTGACCATTTAAATGATGCTTTTTTGCAGTTTTCTTGCAAAAATTATCCCCTTCCCCACTCGCTTTGTTTTGTCTTTTTAATAATAAAAACAATGCATAACATATTTTTTCAAAACGTTTGATTTTTGCATTTTTTATACAATATGAATGGTAACTAATTACCCTTTTTTCCCCTTTAAACGAAGCTAGAGCAAATATAAAGGAATCTTTGCTCAATAGAATTTTTTTTATACTTGTTGTCATATTAATCATGATAAGTTATTTACTTTTTAAAAAATTGTTTTGAAATGTTCATTCTTCATAAATTTATATATGTCGATAGTATCATGAATAAACACAAAATATAATTAGAATACTTTCAATAAATAAAAATATGAAACATTTTAGAATATGACACAGTTTGGATGTGAAATTCTAAAATGGCACCCTGTACATAAACGTTACAAGGTGTTTAAAAATAGTGATGAAAAGGGTGAAACAAGGCAGTGACATTACGGCAATGATTCTCAACAAATATGTTTGATAGATTGGTATGTCGTGAGAAAATTTCAAAAAGGCCGCAAAAATTCTTAATGAAATTTTGTCAAGATTTTACAAGAATTTACAGAAGTTCCGTAAATTAGATCATTGAAAAAAGGTGCAGGTTTATTTTTAGGTTAATCCATATCTTACCCTTGCTTCAAAAATGTAACAACTCAAAAATAGGATTTTTTGAATTATGGCTGCCTTTTTATTGGTGTTTTACGTTTCTATCAATCACTTAAAGTAGCAGATAGTGCACTGAAAATCGAACTATCAGTTAGCACTTGTGTTTGCAAGATGGCCACCGACCCTTCCACAACCCGAAACAGCTTTTATCATTTTCTGAAAAACGAGGAGTTTTTTTTAGTTATGAAAATTTTAAAGCAAGGGTACGATGTATTGACTCCTTCCATCACAAACCAAATTTAGTTTATTTTCATCAAAAATTCAATTCCTTCCAATTCATTCTTAATACACAAGTGGTATTGAGTCAAGAACATTGTTTGAAGTTTATTTTTTTAAACATTCTCAGCTTAAGGTATCCGAGCACCTTTAAAATGGAATTTTCAATCAAAATACCCATGTTTCACTTACGCAATAATATTAAAATTGATTTTTTTTATCTGTCAAATTCTGCTTAAATTGTGTCTGTTTCTTAATTATAACCGAAGTTACAGCCGTTTAAAGCTACAACAATTACAGCTTTTGAATTGTGTTTAAAAGTTATTTTAAGCTTTTTCTCAAAATAAAGTTTTTTAGATCTTTACTATGCGCAAAACATCCTATTGAAGTGTCACGAAATTTTCTGTACTTCTTTTACAAATGTCTTTCGAGGGAATAGCTTATACTCATGATAATACATTAAATAGTTTTATGTTTACCCTGATATAAATGACAAACTTAAGACAAATATCTCGAATTTTTTATAACATTATTACTTTAACTGCCATATCATCTGACATAGAGATGCGATTATAATGTGTGTAGTCTAAGTCATAGAGAAAGATATTTTGTTTATTATGCAAATTACAAATTATCAATACTTTGTTTTATTTTTAAGTTATCACGTTTAGCAAAAGTGACATAATTTTGACTATTTTTCTCTTAACAAATTATTTTTGGGTAATTGCTAAAATTTTTATATTGTTTTGAAGGTTTTAAGGTAAATGTCATTATAAGAAATGGACAACAAGAAAAAATTTCAGAAATTTTAAACAAAATCACTTTCGAAGGTGTGCGGATACCTTAACCTTTTCTTAAGTGAATCTGGAATTTTCAATTGTTCGATGTATGTCTGCTGGAGAAACAGGAATAAGTACTTGCTTGTTCGATAATTGTCAAGTTGTAGTTTGTTGTTACGAAATCTACTTTACAAGAATTTTCTTCTGTCTTGAACTGGATTTTTGAGTTCAACGAGGGGATTTTTTGGCACCATATGATTCTCCCAGTTTAAGGCAGTTTGAAAATGAGCTTATGCAATCTCAACCGTAACTGTAAATGAGTTTATGCAATCTTTTTAATTATTTCTCTCATTAAGACTAATTAGAAGTGAATACAGAAGCATCTTTAATTTGATTTTCTTTTATACGTCATTATTTGCTGCACGTCATTTTTCCTTTTGTAGCTCACAGGCTGTCAAAGCCTGAGAGCTTATGTGCCCGCCCGTTCTGTCTGTACGTGCGTACGTGCGTAACGCGATAACTCAAGATAAAAATATCCGATTTACATGAAATTTTGGATTCAGGCTTATTATGATCAGACGCTTCCCTGATTAGTTTTGAGAGTTCATTCGATACATATAAGAAGGGGAACGGGGGCTATTGCCCCTCCCCTTAATTTATATAAATGGGTTTTTCTTGCAGAATTAGTAGATTTCGTTCAAATCTTAGATGTAGGGTCATTCTAATGAGGTGCCTTCATGATTGGTATTGGGCGTTAGTTGTATAAGTTTAAAGAGGGGGTAATGGGGAGTAGTATAAAGAAAGAAAATTGAGGGGGGGTACTTCCTTCCTTGTTTTTTTTCGAAGGGTATTATTATATAAGACTGTAATATACAATTAGTCTGCATAGCCTGTGAACTCTATGCCATCAGTTTAACTAGGCATCATTCTTTTTTATATTAAAATGTTAAACAGTTTCTATCTTTTTACTTTCTATCTTTTACTGCATTTTTACGTTAGCCATCATACGATGTATAAGGTAAGTCTTACAATCGTTTTGAAAATCGAAAAACTTTTTTGGTGGATTAACATGTTTCAGACACTGGTGATTTCGAAAAACATATTTTTACAAGGAAAAAAAAAATGTCGTCAGTCTGTCTGACTGTAAACGCTCTATCTCCCGAATAAATTGAGATAGAGACTTGAAATTTGGTATGAACTTAGTATGTAATAATGGATAGAAACCTATTGAATATCAGTAACGTCGATTATCTGAAATTATTTTTTAGGACTCTCGAAATATTCGTTCTGATGATAAAAATGATACACTTCATCCGATGCAGTAAGCTTTTAATTCATAGATGCATTATTTTTTGAAGCTATAAGGATATTTCTTTTACTACTTGATTATTCCGTCCAACAAAAAACTTTTGCCAAATTATAAGATTAAATGCCAATAATGTCTTATCGCAAATGTCACATCCACTTGATTTAAACACGCTACACATGTTTGGTTTGTCATCAAGTGACATTTAGTTCCATTTTTAACTTGTATTTTTATACAAATAATCTTTTACTAATTCATTTTTTTTTCGTTATTTAAAATAAAAAATTGCCAATTTGTATATTTACGAGTAGTTTGCCGATTTATATAATTTGTCGAAATTGGTTGAAGGAATAATGAATATGGACACCTTAAGGAAAATGTATTTTTTTCACCACCATGTACAAGTCATAGGACTTCAAAAATATGTGTCCACTATCCTTGGACTATTGACTATCATTATTAAAATTAGCGACCTTGTAATTATTCTGGTTTAATTTAAATGATAAAAACAAAAAAATGTTTACAAGTGTCCATATAAGGAACTACCTGTCCCTATTATGGACAGGTGTTTCCTTATTGACTTTCTACACAGTGTGTATGGAAGAGCCACTTTTCCAAGGGATTTTAGAGGAGAGGGAATTAAAAAAATGTATCTTAAAGTATTCGGAGGAGAAGGGGGGACAGTAAATATGTTCAGAACATGCATTTTAGAAAGAGGGTGGGGTCATTCTCAGTTTTTACCCTTCAAAGACCCATGCAAAGTTCCTTAGTTACTAGTAAATATTATGAAATAATATTGTTGGTTTTGCTTAGCTTTATAGCATCTGTCTGCGAATTTACATCTGTTATTACTCAGTCCTCACAGCATGGACAAATAGAAACTTTTTCACCATGGGCAGTAAGTCCCACATAATCCTCATGAACATATTTGCCACATGTGATGCATGGCCGCATGTTTGAAAAAGCAGCAATACTGCAAAAGAAGCAGTACCAGCTCTCCTTTGTTGAGGAAGTCATACCATTGGTACCCACGATTTCGCCAACAGATATCCTACTGGCGGGGAGGGGGGCTTCTTTTTATTTTTCTGCAAGGGTTTTTGGAGGAAGGTTTTGGAGGGATTGTTCAAATGGCATCTTGTTGAACAAAGATTTTACCACTTTGATGTCTTTTCAATTTATTGCTTGACAACATTGAATTTTCTTCTTTCCTACAGTTGAAGTCGATGGGGACATAAGCTGTGCATATTGGGAACCGGGCGTAGTTTTAATAAATTTTGTAACAAATGAATAAGGAAAATATTTTTAAGCAAAATATGCAATAGCAATCGAAAATATGTTTTATTAGCTTTTTAAAATACTCCACTTTTCAACATTTAATGTAATTTTACCATAGCTAATAAGAATTTAAGCTTACAAGTAATTAAGATCAGCACATCTCGAAACAACAAGTTTCCTCTTAAATGGCAAACAGCGCGCTTTTTTACACATTCCAGCCTTAATTATCTTTTCAACAGCTTTTCTTCGCGAAAATGTTGAGCCATCTCTCGATTAAAATTATTACCGTTAAAAATATTACAGGTGTCCATATTGAGAGCCCTGTCCATATTGAGAGCCCTGTCCATATAGGGTACAAATACCTTAGATCATTAGTATGTATTTAAATATATTTAAATACAGTCGAGTCTCTATATAACGAAATTCATCGTTCCAGTAAAAAATTCGTTATATAGAGAAATTCGATGTATAGAGAATGATGTCAAAAATCGTATTTAATATGCAAATTTTGAAATTTTTTTATTTTTGATCTTTTTAATTAAGAATTTGAAATGTTTAAAAGTAAATATTAACCTAACATTTTATTTCTTAATTATGTAAGCTGTTTCAAAAAAGAAAACAGACATTTATTTGAAAGCTTAATGAAAATTAAATGAGGAAGACTTGCATTAATTTCAGACGACGATATCTGTAATTTTTTGTTGTTTTGATTTTAAAATTGTTACGCTCTCAAAAAAGCTCAAATTTTAGCAAGGAATGAAAAATTGTAGTTAACATTTTCCTCCATTTGAAGGCCTCTCTTATGTGCCTCCCATTCATTCCTCTCTTATATGTGTAACAATCCAAATGACTCTGTTTTGAGAAGGATGCGGAAAGGTGTGTGGGAGGTGGGATAAATTCGTTGGATTTAAAGAACAAAAAGAGAAGTAATATTTAAAAAAAAAAAAAAAAAAACTCAGCACTGAACGATAAATCAAAAATAAATGATGGAAAATTGATTTCATATGATTTCGAAGCTTTTTTAAAACTGAATAAATTAAGACCAATTTATGAAAAAATTCGTTATATGGAGATAGATATTTCGCTATATAGAGACTGTTTTTAATGTAATCATGCAAAAAGGGGACCGTTCCTACTAAAAATTCGTTATACAGAGAAATTCGATGTATGGAGTTCCGTTATAGAGAGACTCGACTGTATACGTTTAAATTTTATTTTGGAATTGCAATACATTTTGTTTACACGTGTTTATTTTCATATTTTATATTATGCATGTCCATGATGGGAAAGTATTACGGTGGCCCCCAACGACTATAGTTAATTTACTTACTAGTGAAAATAATTGCTTAAATTAAGAGTCTTAACAAACAATAATTCAATAATTCAATTATAATACAATAATACAATACAATATTCAATTATAATACAATAATTCAATTATTTAATAATTCAATTTTTATTAAGCCATAAAATCTTATATTTTTAAGGTACTGAATCTAAATTCATCTAAATGACATATCATCAAACAAGAAAGGACATAGCATAATTTTCCAAATATGACCTTTTAATACCAAATACAATCGACTCTCGTTAATTCGAAATCGGATAATTCGAATCTTCGCTTAATTCGAACTAAACATGAGGTCTCGAAATTTTCAATGGCAGAATAACGTTAAAAATTTTCATTAATTCGAACTCATTTTCTCTTGACTTCGTTTAATTCGAACAAACGAGAATTCTGATTTTTTATTAGCCTCCGATGCTATTTCTTTCAGACAAGCTAAAAAATGCCGTGTCATCAGCCCTGAATTTTCTATTCAAACGATTTTGATAATTATTATTTTTTTTAATGAAAGCTATTTGTTTGTAGTTGTGCCCATTTTAATTATTTTTTAATTTATTTCCATTTTTATATTTTATTTTTAATTGTAAATGCTTTTTACGATATTTCTTCAAAATGGTGGCAACTCAGTTTAGCTTTTCTCTCGATAATAAAAATTAATTTTCCAAAGTGATTGCGTATAATTATGCACTAATTGAGGTAAAAAAAAATATATTTACTGAGAAATAATATTAACATTGTAAATAAAATAACAGAAAATAATTTATGATAAAAATTAATGCCTAAAGCAAAATAAGAAAAATTTTAAATGAGGAAAATGATGTCATTCAGCAACCAGATATATGGGAATTACAATATTATTACGGATGCCTTTTGCATATTACTAGTAACAGTAACTTAAAAAAAAAAAAAAAAAAAAAAAAAAAAAAAAAAAAAAAAAAAACATTCGAAGAGAAAATGACGTTACCATTTAAAGCATCGCATTTTTACTCATAACGATATTAGGTGCTACTCTGTTATCCCGTCGACCAATTTCGCCAATTTATACAAACCGCCAAACTAATAGCCAAATTATACGTATTGACATAATTTTTATTTTAAATAAAGAAAAAACAAATAATTAGTAGAATATTAATAAAAATATTAATAAAAAGTCGAAATAAAAATCACTTAATGACATTTTAAACACATGAATCGTATTTAATGTCATTGAATGTGACATTCACGATCATCCATTATTGGCATTTAATCTTATAGTTTGGCGATAATTTTTTGGTAGAAGAACCTAGTAGTACACAATATTACATTTCAATTTTTTTTTTTTTTTTTTTTTTTTTTTTTCATTATAGACACTGAGATTGAGATTTTACTTTCAGATGACTTCAGTTAGTGAAAATAATGTAATAGTAAAAATGAAATTAGTTTTTTTTTAATAAAACTATTTTTCTACAGTCTATAAAAAAGCGTTTAAACTAAAGAAAAAATCCGTTTTTGATGAATCTAGTCAATGAAGAAGTAGCACGTCAAACCGTATCTCTTTATTATTCCGCAATTCCAATGTCTCAGAGAGAAATTGCTATTTAATTGGGTATTTCATGCCGTTCTGTTTGCTATTATATTGATAAACACAAGAAAAATGAAGTTAGTTCATTGCAATCTAAACGGGGTCGCCCTTCTAAAAAACCTCTATCGATTTTTTTTTTTTTTTTTTTTTCCTAATTGGAGGCGAAACTGAATTCTGCAATGGCAGAATCTACATTCAACTTGTTTTTATTTTCTTTCTCACGGATTTCAGATCATTTGAATAACTTTCTTGTGAAAATTGTTTCTTGATTTTTGTGAAAATTGTTCCGAACGAGTATACATATAATACAATGCATTTGATATCCACTTTCTTAGAGACCACTCTGTCCATCAGTGACGCTTTAAATTTTTCTTCCATCGTGCTTGTTTCTAATCTTTTAATTAGTTTATGTATTTATACATTCTAATTTAATATTGTCATATTTTAATGATAACAAACGAAATAAGTTTAAAAAACACTATAACATTAATTCATTTGTAATAGTACAATATTAAATATGTTTTCCATAATTCGAACTTCGGATAATTCGAACATTTCTTGTGGTCCCGACGAGTTCGAATTAACGAGATTCGAGTGTATATTTTTCTATCCAAGTATAAATTGACACACTCCGTTCATGTTATCATAAGGAAACATTTGTTTGCAAATTTATTAATGTAGAATCTGTTCTTTCAATGTAGATTTAACGCCAAAACAATCTTTTCTATATCAATTAATTATGTTTTGAAAAGTAAATAGTCAAACTTGCATTAATTGTAGTACTTAAGAAGTTGTCTCATTTGCAGTTTTTAATCTAACTTGATAAACTTTTGTATGCCTTATTAAACTGTTTTATCTGTAATAATACAGAGTAAAAAAAAACTTTTGACTGTTTAGATAAACAAAAATAATTGCCAGTTATTATGTGGTTTTTTTTTTTTTTTTTATTAATTCTTTTATACATCAGTTTTTAGTCCGCGGCGTATAAAAAATGCTTCATTGTATCTTTTTAATTGAGAGGGCTTAACGTTTGAAATAGAATAGGAAAAGTTTAGAGTATCACATGCAAGGATCTAGTGGAGGATATATGGAGTATACGTCGTATACCCTCTATTTCTCAAAAAAGCTATAGTATATACACTGTAGGGTATACCCTCTGTTTTGAACATACCCTCTGCTTAGTGCGAATATACTCTGATTTTTTTACAAATACACTACTGATCACATGCCTTATTGATAATTTTCCAGATTACCCTTCTAAAAGTGTTATAATAAATCTATTTCAAAACAGTGTAACACACGCAGTGAAACAGGATTCTAAAGCTCTTGATCAACAATTTAAATGAGCAATGTAACTTAGTGTAATTAACCGTTCATGTGTGGAAAAAAATTTGAATCTTTTCATAAGCCATGTATTCTTACTATATGTGTGATAACATCTTAACACTTTTTTCTGTCCTCCAGCAAAAACTATATGTCGTAATTCTTCTTTTTTTTAACTTAACAGTTGTTTATCGAATTGTTTTTCCTTCCAGATTATAATAAAATAAATGTTAATTCCTGTTTTCGGTCTTCCTTTCCAGGTACTGAATCTCATTCAAGCCTGTTTGTTTGCTATTTTCATCCATTATTCATACTCGTAAACATATTCAATACCAATCAAAGAATGCTTTCTTTTCGCGAATGCATAATTTTATCATCAAATTACACCAGTTTAAATACTGTCAGGTGCTATTTTACATTATATTAATCAGGCCCGTAGCCAGGATTTCCTTTCGGGAGGGGCTGAATCTTGACATTTTTTTTTTCTGATCTTACAAAAATAATTTGTATAATTTACAGCAAAAATATTAAACAAATTTAAAGTGTGTTTGTGCATAGGATACTATATAACCATATCAAATATTGATATTTCATATTTAATTTTTTTCCATGTCATTGCGAGTGCGCGGTGTTGAAATTATTGATCCAAATGAAATGAATTTCTTTCGCATTATTTTTTCCAAAGCAAAACTAATATTTAATCATAAAAATCAACCTTGTATTTTATAATCTCTTATTATAAATAATTATAAATGCAGTACTCTTGTTACAATAAATTTACTAATACAACGGAAGCAATCATCGTAATTTCCTCTTAGCCATGGTGCTGCTTAACTTATCAAGATCTACTGGAATGTCCCAATGAATGAAAATCCTTGCAAAGTGACTCAATCTCTCATTGGTCATAATGATTTGAAGCAAAGATTTAATTATTTTCATTGTCGGAAAAGATCTTTCAGCACTGACTGTTGTTACGGGGTTTTCAACCAAGACTGTGAACAAGCGTTTGATATTATTGAAATCGTCACATTACGCAGTACTAAAACTTTTAGGACCTCTGTGTTGATGTCAAAAATTTGTTTGCACCCTAATTCATATTCAGCTTCAACTTGCTACATTGACACTTTATCATGAAAAATTTCAATAAGACTTTCTATACGGCGAATAAAGACTGCGATATTGTAATACTCTTCAGCGGATGTATTTTGAAAATTTGTCTGTCTAAATATTATCTAATGGTATTATCTAATGATAATTATCTAAATATTATCTGTTTTGATGCACAATAAAATATCTCGCAAAAGATTTCTATTGCATTTTTCGCTATATTTATGTAAAACAATTAGGACATTTTTAATTTAAGTTACAGCCGATATCATGTCATGAAATTTTTCTTGAAGAACTCGCTATAACTTTGTCAGACAGAAAACTTTCTCACAAACATACATGCTTATGAGAAAACCATTCTTCATTCGCCTGCCAAAAAAGCTCCAGCTTCCAAAGAAAATCCATGGGGAATCCGTGAAAATCCTTGTTTTTCAAAATATTTTCTGAGCTAATGCAATTACATGTAGCTCAACAAAAGTTAATATGCTTTCATGCCTCTCGATAAATTTTGTAGCACAAATGCGGAGAAGTCTTTTTCTTTTGTTTAATGGGGTATATTATGCAATCGCTTCTTGAAACCCTAAATTTGCCTTTAAATGACTTTTAAAAACATGTGTCACTGCTTTAACTAGTCCATGACACTTTCGGATTATAGGAATCAGCATGCTGTTAGACAAGGCAAGATTTAACACATGGCTTTCAAAACGAACGTATCTAATTTTTGGATACTCTGTAAAAATTTTAGAATGGACCCCGCTAAGATTTATTAAGATCAGATCTATTAGCTGCTTCACCATACGCCTTTGTGATGCATTTATACATGTCAAGACAAAATTCATCACAATGTTGTAATATTACTTTTCTTGAATTTTTGGCGGAGAAGACATTTATTGGAATGAAACCTAAAAGAATTTTTTGAATTATTTTGTTTTGTGACTTTTCTAATAGTCCACATATTTAACACAAAGGTTAAGCTATTCTGCGCTTGAGTTTCATCAGCAATTAAACTGCGCGTTTTGTTTGTACTAACAAATAATTTAATTCAATAACAAATAACAAATTTAATTCATAACAAATTCTTCGGTAACTGTATCCGAGGATATTTGAGTGATTTTATTCAAAATGCGTTGGCTGAAGTAAATACATTTCTACGGATATTTATAATATCGCGTTTCAATTAATTCTCTCCAGACATTGCTCAAAATTTAAAAAACTCTTAGCTAACAGTCTTTTTTATATCGATTTATCTACCGTTATAAGATCATCATCGTGGTAATCTCAAAGTGGCGTATTTTTCTTTGCACAAAATAAGATTGTTTCAAGTATTGGTCCAAGAGCTGTTCTGATTTCTTCTTTTCCTGAAGCTCTTTGAAAACTCAACAATGAAATATTAATTTGCTGTATTCCTAAAGAAATTTTACTTTTTGTTTGCTAAAATAACATCGGTTTGTGGTAATCTATTTGCATATGTTATAGAAATTGCATAAGAAAACACATTTAGTTTTTTGCAATTTCTAAAACATGTAGAAACTAGTCTTCCTGTTTTTTGTGTCCTTTCTGTACCTATTTTTTCGTGAAAAAAACAAAATACAAGGTTACAATAAATGCGTTTGGGAATATGTAAGAAAAGAAAATACTATTTCTGGATCTTTCTTCCCTTTTTCTTATTTTTGTTTCTTTCCTACAGTTATTGGAAAACTATGTTTTTTTGGAAAGTAAAATTGAACCAAACATGTTTATCTTCGTGGCATCATCTAAGTCATCTCAAGTTAAGCTGTTGTTGACATGTTCCTGAAGGGCAGGAGGGTTGCTGGAGCTTTCTTTGAACTGCACCCAGGGTTTAGAAAGACAGACTTCTGCACCGGAAGATGTTCGACAAAGTCTCGATAGATAGCAGCACGAAACATCGCCACCGCCTCAATTTCAATATGTCTCTGAAGGAGAGGAAAAGTTTCTCCAGAGATCATTACTCATGGTAACTGCTACGACCAACCACAGGACTTTCAGAACCCCTCTATTTAACGAGCGGGTACACTGCATACACTCGGTGGGTCTTTGGTGATGTGAAGCATCGAGTCCGGGACGTTTCAGTCGGGAGTTCGAAGCTATGACCACTACGCTACCTAGTTAAGTTAGATAGCAGTAACAAATCGAGTTGCTTGCCATGCTGTAAGCTCATAACGAGTATTTGACGAATCTCCACCAAAGTTAATTTGTTTCGAACACTAACATCCAAACAGTTGTAAATTTTAATTTCCAAATAAGATTTGCGGCCAGAAAAAGTTGATATTATTGGAATTGGCTTTACGTAAGTCAGTTCAAGATTTAGTGCCTCCATGGTGCTGTTTTGTGATTTTGCAATTTCAAGAAAAAAGTACATGTCTGAAAAAATATTTTTGCCATTTCATATCATATTTTCTAGTTACTTAAAAGATTCCATTAACAATCATTAAAATTTTTTTTCTTTCCATCGTATCTAGCCATTTGACAAAATACTATATTTTCCGTCATTAAATTCGTGGCTGAAAACGTTTATGTCAGATCCAGAAATTGTATTTGATAAAATTCGTTTTTTTAAAAACTCAGAATACATTTCACTTCAATTACTAAATTAAATTTTTGGCTGCAAACTGAGTCAGTGTTGTTGTTTAAATTTTTACTTCGTCCCTAGACACAATTCAAAATGTCTCTATACATGATTTTACAAATAGTCCTCCTAGCCCATCAGCACACCCGCCTACATCTGTAGACTGGCTTCACAATTGGTGTACATTTTATCCAAAAACGTGTGCCGACGGGATATAAAACTCTCTCCGATGGTATTATGAAAAAAAAAAAAAAAAAAAAAATCCTACATAGAGGTAACCATTCCTGAAGTTGAAAATTCTACAAAATACAAAGAAAATTAACCAGCCAAAGCAGCTACTTTATGCACATTTTCTTACTATTAAAGATTCACATGCAAATAATTCGCAGAAAATTTGTTCAGTGAAGAGTGTGGGAGATTGCACCGATGCGTTTTTTGAAGGTTTTTCGATACCATGTCGTTTTTCTTCGCATCATTATTTTTCAAAAGTACATTCTAATAGTTTCTTTTTAATTAAAAGCGTTTTACAGTTATAACATCATTATCAAAGGTTCTTTCTTTAAAATTATATTTTTTTCATGTGATTTTTCATTATAGGCGGCTATTAAAGTTTTTGGCTCCCTTCCTTGCAAAACATTTTAGCATTGCTCGGTACATAGTAAGTACACATAAGTTTCGTTTATATGCATGTGGATAAAGAAAATTAAGGAAGATCATAACATGCAAGTAAATTTTTTATATCTGTCTTCTAAAGTTAATACGCCATATGTGTATTACACTAATTTTTCTTCGTCAAATTAATGATACGGAATTACACTTAGTTAAAATTGCGTTTAAAAAAAACTTTATATTTTTTGTGGTACATATCGATGTAAAAAATATATATATCCAAATGACCGATATAATGAAGGATTACTGTAATTGAATAAATGGATATTTGTGCAGCTAAAAATACAATTAATTTTAATGTAATGAAAAATAAAGACAAACAAAATTTATTTTATTATAATAGAGATAATTTTGTAAAGTCTTTTCAAACTTTCGGGAGGGGCTTCAGCCCCCTTAGCCCCCTCCCTGGCTACGTGCCTGATATTAATCACTTTTGGCTATTCCAAACACTTCTATTGAAGACAGGAGAATTTTTACCGCATGTTTGCCAGTTTATACAGGCATTTAGTGCCTATCAAAACAATCTGTTGCCATCCACTCTTTTTCATTCATCAACTCCTTTTATTTCGTGAAAAGAGCTCTTTCTTCTAGTCTGTGAGCGACATGGATTAATGAAATAACACAGATTGAACGAAAAAAAATTGAAGCAGTAATTAACCAACAGATCTTTAATGCATCTCCTAAAAGGTTTTTTCTTCTTTATTCAGACAAATGACTAGATTTTTCTCCTATTTTATGCATATATATATATATATATATATATTGAGTTGTCCGTTAAATTTTATTTGACCTAAGCGTAGGCCGCAGAATCTTGAATAAGCAAATCTCAAGATGATTATGTTTCTAAGTTAACAGGATTTTCGACAGTTTAATGGATTTGAAGGGTGTGTTACTCACTCTTTTTAAAAGCGAATAACGAAAATCAAATGCTCTTAATAAAAGCGTTTTTGGAATGAAATTGTATATGATAGTTTAAAAAAAAGAAGCCCTAAATAGTTTTATATTTGACTGGATTATTTTAAATATTTTTTTTAAATAATGCATGAAACTGGAAATCATTAATGTCTGAAATAACCTACAATATAAAATCAGGAAATTTTTAAAGCGAACAATAATTTTTTTTTAAGTAATTACAGAGAATGTATTTAATAAAATCCAGGAAAACATTAAAGGAACATTTTGTTTTCTTCTTTTACTTAAACATCATACATAGTATAGGGTGAGTCTTGCAATCGTTTTGAAAATCGAAAAAAAAAATTTGACGGATTTACACGTTTCAGTTACTGAAGATTACGAAAAACATGTTTTTAGAAAAAAAAAAAAAAAATTGCCGTACGTCCGTCTGTGTGTGTGTGCTTACGTCTGTCTGTGTGTGTGTCTGTAAACGCTCTATCTTCCGAACAAATTGAGATATTGACTTAAAATTTTGTGTGTACTTAGTATATAAGAATGGGTCGAAGTCTATTTAATATCAATAATCTCGATTATCTGGAACTATGTTTTTTGGATTCTCGAAAAATTCGTTCTGATAAAAGGTATTAAAAATTTTCGAATTTTTTTTATTTTAAGGAGTGGACGTAAAAGGCAATAAAATAACACACATTTTGCATAAAGAACGAAATCGATCGGATTATTAGTTGTTGAGATATTTGTAATTTGGTTTTTCATATTCTTCTATTTTTCATACCCTGTATTTCATTCAAATTTCAATTCAAAGATATATTTTAATTGGAAATGAGACGCTCAATCCGGCGCAGTAAACTGCTAGTTAATATGATTATTATTTTTGGAGTTATAAGAATGATTCTTTTGCTCAATTCGGTTTTACTTGAGTAGTTTGGTGTTTTATATAATTTGTCGAAATTGATTCATCTGCAATTCAGTAATAGAGCATTACTATGTACATTAAAAACATTTAAATATACTTTTAAATTTTGTTTTGGAATTGCAATGCATTTTATAAATAGTTTAAACATGTTTTATTTTCATATATTATATTATGCATATCCATGATGGGTAAATATTACGGTGGCCCCCGACGACTAGTTTTGTGTAAATAACGGCTTTCAATGCTGTATTTTATTTTCAGCCATTGAGAGAGGCATCCCATGAAATACCATCTTGGCTAAATTTCAGCCTACCTTGATCACATTATAAATTTAATAATTAGCGGAAATGAGCCTATCTTGTAATGTGACAGCCAAGAGGGGTCGAAGTATCGCGTTCGCGTCTGTCTCTTTCGTTGGCTGCGATTTAGTACAAATGAGGTATTAATTTACATTTTCCTGAAATTCGATGCATCACTTAATGGTAACCAAATTTGCAAAGGTCGTCCACTTGTGAAATTATAAGATACAGCCTTCGTCAAAAATATAAAGCAGCCCGATATCTTAAAGATATCTTTAAATGTAATGGCCAAATACAAATGTGTATCTACCTGTTGTTCCTAGGAATTTTTTTTATTATTTACTAGACGGTTGCCCGCCCTCAGTAGCCCGAAGACTATCTGAATTTCTTCTCGGTGTTCTGGGGTTTCGTTTGCATATCTTTTTTTATTGTTAATGAAGAGGTCTTCCATTTGTTCTTCCATCTGTTCTTCTTTCTGTTCTTCCATCTGTTCTTCCATTTGTTCTTCCATTTGTTCTTCCATTTGTTCTTCCATTTGTTCTTCCATTTGTTCTTCAATTAATGAAGAGGTCTTCCATTTGTTCTTCCATCTGTTCTTCTTTCTGTTCTTCCATCTGTTCTTCCATTTGTTCTTCCATTTGTTCTTCCATTTGTTCTTCCATTTGTTCTTCAATTATATTCGACGATTCACTGTTTGAGAGCCTATCTGTCCTTTTATTTATAGAAGTTCAAAATGAAAAAAGATTTTCTTAGCAGACGATTTTTTCTGTGCCTCAAATAATTATTCAATTATTCAATTAATTATCCTCAGAATTCCTTTTATTTATAGAGATTACAGGTTGTAAAAAATAAAATTTAGGGGACAATGGGTCATTTAATTCATTTTTAGTGTTTTCTAATATAATTGAAAAGTGTATATTTGTTTAGCTTTCTTCAATAACTGTGCACCTAGCCGTCTGAACGTACTCTAACTCGCATGAATATACTTGGATTACAATGAACTTGACTTTAGTGTATGATATTGAGGCTTAAAATAGACCATTATCGATTGAAAATTAAGTGGGAATTATTTATATATCGTTTACAGCGATACATAGTAGAATTATATTGCATTGAGGAAAAATTGTTTACAGCATATTTTAATGAAGTTAGACTATTTTAAACTTAATGAAATTGGTATGGTATGGTATTCAGATGCAATGCAGTAAGCTTTCTGTAAAACATAGAGTGCATACTATTTATTATTTATTTACAGGCACATACAAAAATATCCCGGTACAATATGGCTTATGAGAATCGTTTTAAATTAACTTTAAAGATATTATAATATTTCAAATATAATTAGATGTGAACTGTTGGAATTTACTACTAGATATTTATTGTTGAAATATAGAATGCCTAGCATTTATTTTCTTGTTTACATATTATATACAATATATATATATATATATATATATATATATATATATATATATATATATAAAGAATTTGTGTATAGTTCTGTTTATAAGCGATAATATTTGAAAATGCTTCTTTAGTTGTGGTGTGTGATTTTATGTTTAAACATTTTAGCCAATTATATGGCGTGGATAAATTTTGCTCATAAAGAAAAATGCTTAAAAAGAAAAAAAATCCTTAAGCAATGCTGTTTATCAGCATGAATTGTTTTAAAATGTTGAGTGTTCGGTACTTGTGTCTTGCATTTTCAGCACACTATATTTCGTATGCTTGTAAACATAAATAAGTTCATAAACACAAAGAACTGGATATATTTTCTTCTACGGATGACAACTGATAGAATTGCAATTTTAGTTGTGCTATGCATTTTTTAAATGAATTCAATTTTAGCTTAACATGCGGTGTGTATAAAAATATGTAGGTCATGTACAGTACTGCACAAAAATTACAAGTTGCCTTCTATGGGCTGTAGTAAATGCTAAAAACAAATTTACAAATGTGTTAGGAGTATCATAGCTAAGTTAAGTTTTAGCAAATCTCGTGGTTGTATACAAATCTATACAGGGCCGTAACAAGCCTTTTTTGCACCCGGGGAAGACATGGATTTTGGCACTCCCCTCTTCCTCCAAAAAATATATTTACAAAGAACTTTTTTTTTTTTTTTTTTTTTTTACTGATTTTCTAATAATCGATTTTTTTTTTTTTTATTATTTAAAGTATGTAAGCATAATATATGTAATACTGAACTGCGCAATCTTGCTTTGCCAAATATTGATTCATTAAAATCTTGAAAATGTAATCGAAAAGAATAAGAAAAATTCAACTTTATACAGGATCCTTGGAGTAGTAATTTCTCTTCTTTTCCATATCATCCTTAGATTTTTCTTAGATGCTCTTGCTTTGGCATACACCAAAAAGAACAATTTTAACAATACTGTGCTAAACATAGTGTGAGAAAAATCGACAAATAAAATCTTTATATTTTCCTCCCTTCGTTCTGTCATTAGCGTTTCATTGAAAAACGAATATAAATCGTTGTCTAACATTTTGTAATAAACTGCCACCTTCTTGCCAAATTGTTGTTTGGAAAAATGACGGAGTAACTCAATGCTGACATAAAAATTTGATGTGTCTCTATTAATGAACCGTAATGTTACAAAAAAAATATCCATTGAAAGAAAGAATAAAAAGAGATCTGAGCGGTGTAATATCCTTTACTTTAAGGAATCCTTAAACATCAACATGAAGCATATAGCTGCACAAAATAATTCTATAAAATATATTTTTCTTTGGTTTCAAGATGTACAAAATTACTTTTGGAAAATTTCATGAAAAGTGAAAAACATGGTGCAATTTGAATTAAACTTTTTAAAATTTAATCTACAGCAGAGATGGCAACTTCTTAAAATCTCGGATATTTCAGTAATTCAGTAAGCAAAATAATATTTTTCCGGGTACGAATTGGAGCATGTTTCTAATTTTGTGGGGAAAGAATAGAAAGTAAAAGCCATTATTGTTAAGTACCTCCGAGCAATACTATCATTTTACACGCTTAAAATTTTTGAATCGGTCGAGTCAAAATAAATAAACAAATAAATAAAAATAACCCAAAAGTGTCAACAAGTCTTGGTAAAACAAATCTTCCATTGAAAAATGAATATCCATCATTGTCTAACGTTGTGTAGTAAACCGCCACCTTCTTGCGTAACTAAAGTTTAAAAAATAGCGGATGAATTCAAGACTGACTTAGAAATCTGATGTGCCTCTATTAATTAACCGTAATGTTACGAAAAAGCGTCGGATGAGAGAAAGGGAAGAAAGAGATCTGAACGGTGTACGTCTCCTCCCTCAAAGATTCCTTGGCAAGGTAACAATGAGATCTGTGTGAGAGATTTTCGAATCACGGCAGAAGTGAACTACGCAATTCGTAGCCGGTCATTCACCTGTCTTCAAGACAAAGATCAAGAGGTAAAATTTTTAAAGTTTAAGAATCAACGGGGAGACATCTTGGAGAGCATCATATGGTGTCTGGAAATTAAAAGTTGGAAAGGATTCTTAGAGGACATAGTTTCTTTGTGTAAAAGGTATCTTGGAAACAGGGGTAAATTGTCTGGTATTAACTACCGGTGACTAAAAGTTTAATTTGGGTTCCCAGAGGTGTTTCACCTGCTTGAAAATCATTCGTCATGTCCAAAGAGGATTTATGAACATAGAAAACTGGCGCAAATGTAGCAAAGTTGAACTATAAATAGAGATATTTGTGAAATAAATCTTGAAACATTTTTATAATCTATGAATGTTTTGTTATTTTGCATACAATTCATCATTCTCACAATTATAGACAAAGTGTGATTTTTTTTTTAAAGTTTGAAACGAGCAGAAAAAGATCTTGAAGAATCTTGTGTGGTGTCTGGATGTTAAAGTATAAAAAGGTTCTTAGGAGACTTAATTTCTTTGCACACGAAAAAAAAAAATTTTAAAAATAGAAGAAAATGTCTATTAGTGAATTAAATGTCTATTAACTATCGGTGACTGAAAGTTTAATTCGGGTTCCTAGAGGTATTTCACCTAATTGAAAATCATCTGTCATGTCCAAAGATCATTTGTGAACATAGAAAACTGGCGCAAAAAGTGATAAAGTTGAACTATAAATAGATATTTGTGAAATGTATCTTGAAACCTTTTTACAATCTATGAATGTTTTGTTTTTTGCATACAAATCATCATTCTCACAATTTTAGACAAAGTATAATTTTTAAAGTTTAGAATTATTAGGAAAAAATCTTGAAGAATCTTGTGCATAGTGTCTGGAAGTTAAAGTTGGAGAGGATTCTTGAAGTAGATGTTTTTTTTTTTTTTTTTTTTTGAACAAACAAGTTCTTAAAACAGAAGAAAGTTGTGTGATATATATTCCCTTTGACTAAAAATTTTATTCGGGTCCATAGAGGTATTTCACCTAACTGAAAATCATCCGTCATATGAACATGGAAAACTGGCGCAAAAAAACAATAAAATGGAGCTATAAATAAATGTAACAGTTAAAATATCTCAAGTTATATTTGTCTGTTTGTTTTTTTTATCAGAAAAATTATATTGTTAGGAATTAAAAAAAAACACTAATTAAGCTACAGTTTGACTAAACTTCATTATTATACTACATTTGACGAATATGAGACTTAAATGAATTAGAAGATTGAAACTAATTCTAAATAAATGTTAAATTAGAATGTATTTTCAAAGTTTTACACTCATTGACGTTTTCATTTGAGGTTTTGAATTTTTTAGAAAGTATTCTTAGCACGCATTGACACCTTAAAATCAACTATCATGCAATATTCCAAGCTTCTAGTCCATCTACCACCCCTCTGGTGGTAGTGACGCAAGAATGAAATATAGCGTATGTTGGAATATGAACTGTCAGTACGAATTTCGAATGTAAATTTGGTATTTCTTGAAGTTCTATAAGTAATGATAATAATTTTAAGAGTTTTCGAAAGGCTATCCGTGCATTTTAACTCATTTAAATTTTGAATCATTTAGAAATTATTCTTAGAGAACATTTATAAGTAACAATCATGCCAGATTAAAAAAAAAAATCTTTGACAATTCAATAGAAATCGTAATTTAGAACATTTTTAGGATATTTTTCATTTGTTTCATCCCTTTTAATTTCAAATTTCAATAGCTGTTCTTAGAGATCATTTCATCGTATAAGTAACTACTATACATAATTTCTAGTTTCTGTCTTTAATAATTAAACAGACATCGAAAATTAATAAATTCTTAGAACGCTTTTCGCTCATTTCATCTTTTTAAATTTGGAATTCTACTAATTGAATTATCTTGGACAAATCTCAACCCGGTGATCTTGTTAAATATTATGACATTCGATTTGACATAAAGCTCAACATAATAAATTGCAGGCAATGGAACTCCAGGAACGTTGGCTACTTCATTGCACTGTATTAATTTTAACACAATTATTTTAATCAAAATTTAAAAAAATTGAAAGCTTTTAGCTCATTTCATCTTTTTAAATTTAGAATTTTGCTAAATGAGTTATCCTGGACATCTGGCAGACCTTTCTCATCCAGAGGATCTTTTAAATACTATGATATCTGGTTTGATATCTGAATCAGCTCAACAGATTACATTGAAAATAAATAGAAATCCAGGAATGTTAAATATTTCATTGCACTGTATTAATTTTAACACAATTATTCTAATTGGTGAATATTCACCGGTTAGATTTAAATACCGATGTTTCTTTACCATTTAGAATATTTGTGTTAAAAACTACATAATGTAATTACCATGGAGAAAAAAGATAAATGAAGGTGCAGCATGCCACAAAATCGGTTTTTAATATGATGCGCGTAACGACGGGGGAGGTGGATTTAAAAAAAAAAAAAAGAAAATCACCATGTCTCATAAACCAATTTAAATAAAACCGTGAATCTTGACACGTCTATAATTAAATTTAGTAAACAAGTGTTTTGGAATTTTTCAAAAATTCCAAAGCTTCTATAAGAGCAAATGTGTGCGTGTGGAGGATAAGGGCACTGTCCACAGTGCTTCCCGTTTTCGAAAGGTACTGCAAAAACACCTTTTAAGATTACATTAACAGCACTAAAGTTAACACTAATTAAACTTAATGGTTACTGCAATGAGTATTTGTTAAAAAATATTAACAACAGGATTACCACAATAGTATCGAATTTTGACCAGCTTGGGAAAATATCGCCAAATTTGGCGATAAAGATTAACTTGCCATATATGAAGTCAACTTGGCGATAGCTGGCTAATTTCGAAAACTCTTATGCATGTTTATTATTATTATTATTATTATTATTATTATTATTATTATTATTATTATTATTATTATTATTATTATTTACATACAATGCATCATTTTCGAAATTTCATACAAAGTGCATTTTTTAAAGTTGACAATGAATATAAAAATATTTTAGAAAACCTTATGCGATACAGGAAAATCAAATTTGGAAAGGGTTCTTAGAGCATTGTTGCTGATACATATCAAAATATCTTACAAGTATTCCTTTTTCAAATACCTTTTTTTCTTCTTCTAATATATAGATGGTATTTGTTCTACGCGCAATAATGCATATTCTATTTCTCTGTATTTACGAAATTAGCTCAAATTATTCAGAAACTAATTCTTCCGATTTTCATAAATGAATTTCATACTTTTAAATTATTTAACATCAATGAAATACAACGCATGCCTTTAATCAAATGTCAGCGAGTTGCTGCTACAGAAGTAACCATTAGAAAAAATTTTAACACTTTTAAATTATTGTAAAATTTTGGATTTTTTAAGCATCGGATTTCTTTACACTTAAATTTACTCTATTTCATTTATAAAATACAAGCATGCAAAAGGGAGCAAATACACTGTATCTTTCGACAAAAAAGCGGAACATCTCTAGCCAACTCTCGTAATAAAACTTTCGACGTCATTTCCGCTTTGTTTGCCTTCTAATGCAGAAACTCCGCAAAAATAATTTTATTTCTTTAAAAAGAAGTTATATATAAATGTATTTTTTTAATCGTATCATACTTTCTGTACCTGATAAAAAGCAGTCAAATAAAAACCAAACACACACTAAAAAGTGATCACGGAAGATTTTTATTCAAAAGTAATTGCCAGAACTGTTAAGACATTTTATATCACTGGAAGACGAGACGATCAATTCTAATCTTGTAGAAAGAGTTTGATTGCTAATATATCTACAACCGTACCGAACCCATTCTTGCATTTCCTCGCTCGGATAAAGCAGACATCCGCAAATATTTTTCTTCAGGGGAACAAAATGGGAAATTCATTATACTTTTGATTTCATTATTAATTACATTCAAATTTCTTTTAAAAAAAATATAAACAAAGCAATGACCAGAAATCCGCAAAATTCTAAAATCCGCCCAACCTCTGGTCCCAAGCTGTGCGGATTTGAGGGAGTCTACTGCATTATCATTCTTAATATTCATGTTATTTCTAGAAAAGTGAAGCCATGATGGAAAAAACCTCAATTTTAATCGATTTCTTGAACTAGGGAAATTTTGACTAAGCATTTTTGGGAACCAATATGGGTAGTAATCTTATTTTCTAATGGTATTTTTTCGTTAATTATAACAAAAAAATCCTCCTTTAAAAAGGGTAACGGTTGCTACTCACAAGCAGTTCTTTAATGTCACATTTTTTCTCGTTCAATAGCAGAATTTTAATCGAAGATTGTTATTCGTAAATAGTAATAACAATCATCCAATAGTTTACCTCCCATTTTTTAAACCTTTGTCCTTATCTTCTATTTCGTTATGTTTACAAAATTCATTTGATGAACAAATCTTATTACAGATAAGTTAATGTAATCCTTATTATTCACAAACATTTGGTGAATATGGTATTTATAATAAAATATAACAACAAGTACTATAAAAAACGTTTTTTTCAATTCTTTTTCCCTTTTAAAACAAATACGATACTGTGGCAAAAAACTCGTTAAATTTACAAAGCTTTTTATAGGTATTTAAAACTTATGCTATTTAAACGAAGTAAAAGTATTTGATTTTTTTTTTTTTTTTTTTTTTTTTTTGAGCAAGAAAAAAATGGAGTTTTTTATTTTCAACAAGCAGAGTGAGAGTTAAATATATATATTTATTTATTTACTTTTAACATTAAAAGGTGAAGACAGGCCTGAATGAATCTTGCAAACAAACGAAGAACAGAAGGAAAGCCAAGTAATCCATTAATGTTTGCATCTATTAAGTTATAAACTTTAATGGATTACTTGGCTTAAAAGTTTGTTTCATCTACTCACTTTAAAAAGAATGATGCCACTTATTTTGATCTCTAGATTAGACCTACGTTTGAATAAATATAGAAACATACAACAACATTTCCTAGACATTGTACTCATACCCAACTTATTGTGCTTTGCATCTCGAAATTAAAATAATTTTCAGTTTCGTTGGGAAAAAAAAATACTAAGGAAAAAATGTTGTGAACAGAATATCTCAAAAAAGTTGCAGTTAATTTAATTTTTTACTTGCTGGACACTCGGACGAGCTAATTTTCAAAAATGCTCAAAAGAGATACGGAATAAAATTAAATTAAGCAAATTGATACAAAACTATTAATTCATTCTTGCTGTTAATCTTTTCATTTATAAGATGTTAGAAATTTGCATGGTAATACAATAAAAACAAGTTGGAAATTGTACGTTAAGCGTAGCAAATGAGTTGCGTTCGTATGATAACGAAGTTTTAAAAATATTTCTCTCATATATCAATCTCATAAAATTGTAAATAGTGAATTATAATTAAAACGCTCATCAAATCAATGTTCTCCCTATACCATTATGTTATGGAATACTTTTGTGTGTACTTGTAAATCAATAACAAACGTTCTTTGCACCACAAATTATGTAAAATGTATATTATAATATGTACTTTATATTCGCATATAAATTTTATTAATTTCGAATGAGTGTAACACCATTAAAATGCATTTGAAATATTTTTCCCCATTGACCGTAATGTAACGGAATACTTTTGATTGTCCCTGTAATTGATCTATGCATCCGATTTTTATAAAATTTGAAATACCTCGACAAAATTATGTAATAATTATGTATTTTAAATTTTAAACAGATAAAATGCATTTGAAACTTTTTCCCCATTGACCGTAATGTAATGGAATAATTTTGATTGCCTCTGTAATTGATCTATGCCTCCGATTTTCATAAAATTTGAAATGACTCGACAAAATTTTGTAATAATTATGTATTTCAAATTTCAAACGATTCGTTTGTGTAGTTTTTTGCGTTGTTATATGCAGACAGACGGACGGACAGACAGACGAACGGACAGACGGACGAATTGAATGACAACTATAGGTGCTACGTATTTACATAATTACGAACGCACCTAAAAAACAGCTTTATCATTGCCCTTTATATGTTGACCACTTCTCTAAATTAACCACTGAAGTGAAGCACAGCACGTGGTCAACTTACACAAGTGTTTTTTGTACATATTTCTAGACAAAGTCTCAAGTACATATTTCTAGATTTGCCAGTCAAAAAGTACCTGTCTAGGAAGGAATCCTGCCATAAGCAGAAAAAGGTGTTCTTCCGTGCAAAATGAATACAATAATTCAAACACTAATCATCAGAGATAAAATTTAAAATCACCTTAATTTTTTTCCCTGATGATGATTGTTTGAATGAGCCGAAAGCGCTTGGTTGTCGGCTTTTTTTTGTGTGTGTGTGTGCATTTAAAAGTTTTTTGCTCTTTTAAAATTTCATCGAAATTTAAGGGGCTTTAGCAGAGGTCGTATCCAAATTTAAGCCACTTGATCTGGAAAGACCTAACATTTATTTTAAAAGTATTTTTAAGAGGATATAGAAATTAAAACATTTGTTTAAGTAAAAATCTTAAACTTTATGCCAATTCTAAAATAATCAAAATTATACATTATAATTACTAAACTTTACTAAAAAATATTTTTAGCAATAAATGTTTCGAAATTATATTTTCTAGTAAAATTTTAGCAATATATATTTTTGTAAAATTCAATATGCTGATAACCGAACTTATTTTCTGATGCTGAAAATGAAAACTTGATAATTATATTAGTTAATGAGGGTTCTGTAATGCATGTAAATTTCACTATGGTTTAGCACGGAATTTGCTGTGTTCGAAATCCTGTTTCACTAAAACAGCTAAACTCAACCTGCAACTCGCGGGCCACATATGGCCCGGCAATATTTTATGGGCTGCCCGAGGAACATAATCATTGATCCATATGTATACAATCAATTTAGAAGCCCATAAAAAAGTATTTATAATCTTCAGTGTCTTTTTACATATTTTCATGGGAATATAATTACATAAAACAGGGCAGATTTGAAATGAAAATTGAGTTAAAAGATGTTTTCTTAGTAGAATGCTCTTTTTGCATGTAATTCTAATGTTCCATTTGTAATGTTACACATTTTTTAATCTTCAACAATAATAAAACATCATTCCAAATTTTCACTGTATATTACTATAATTATTGCATTTTTTTATTGAGCAAAATAGGGATTTATTAGAAAAAAATCTTTTTGGAAATTCTGCACTATTATAATATTATCATATCTATTATCATATCTATTTCGTATCTGTTTGGCTGCATAATTAATACTATTTCCTAGGGTTGAATTTTTGTCGCGGAAAAAAATGGCACCAAAAACATTTTACAGTACTAATTTCAAATAGCAAAATTTATTACTTGGAAAGAGTGGTGTTAAATATTTTGGTGATATTTCTTCCATAATAAGGGTTCTACCCTAATATTTACTTTTTTATACTGCATTGTTGGATTACTTGCGTTATTTTAATTACTTTTTTTTAATCTTTTTTATATGCGATCAGCCTAAAGTCGAAAACCCGGTCGGCTCGCGAGAAAAAAAGATCGAGTATGCCTACGCTACAGCCTCCTCTTAATATAATTTCGGACGCAAAAAAATTGCGGCAGAAATGTTATTGGAATTCTTTTTCGTTGATGCTTAATTGTTATTACCACGAAATCGATACGCTAAGTTTCTGTTTCTTTCTTCTTTTTAATCAATCAACTGCTGCTTTTTTTCCTTTTCCGAATTACGAAATGATTTTTCTCTGTACGTTTACCTCGCGGATTAACTCTCAAGAACAATTAAAGAATGCTGAACAAAAGCGAAAACCAGAAAATACACGAAAATAAAGTTGTTTTCTCGAGTTCACAAAGGTTATAATACAAATGATGTTGATGTTACTAATGACGAATAATTAAGATAAATACTTTGTTCTTTGAAGGCACATCTCTTGACAGCATTACGCCTTTTTGCTTTGCATGACATGAAATTTCTTTTTTATATAATTTTATTCTGTAAAGAAACTATTTATTCACATTTTTAATTGACGATAGAAGGACCTCATGCAGCTCTTACCACAATAATTGTACTTGTGAGGATTATTAAAGCACACTGTATTTAACATTGATTTTTCGTTTAAGGCTGTTTTTAAATCAAAATTTGATGCATTTTGCTATGGTTGAGTTCAGACAAATGTCATGGCGTTTCCTGGAAAAGCGATGTCTGAGCCTTGAAAGAATTTAGCTTATTAAATATGCAATAAAAATTTTCGTATAAACCGGACGAGAAAAGGTATCTTCTACTTCTTCGATTCGGCACCTTTCTCTCTCTTACCGAACTCCATGGGAGCTCGATACTTAATCCCTTCGCGACGGGAGCCTTTTACAAAATTTTTAATGTTTTGTCACCGGTTTTTTAAAACAGAAATTTTTAATGTTTTGTCACCGGTTTTTAAAAACAGAAATTTGTACCTAATTAAATCAAGAAGAAAAAAAAAATGCTCCGATTACATAAGGCAAATTTTACAGTAAAATTTTTTTGATGGAGATAAACAAGGATTCTTAAGCCTTTTTGCGGCATTTATACGTGTCGCTCGTCCCCAAGGGGTTAATAGCAAGAGGACAACACTGATTTTAAAACCAAATCCTGTTGCACTTATAGTCCACGAGCCGACCACACAAAACCCTAAGAAACAAGAAAAATTCCTTTATTTTATGGAAGAGTAGTAATAGGGGAATCTAATCATCCATGTCTGCCGGAAGCGAAGTAGTGCATAAGTCAAAAATGAATACCACTAGTGGTTGACTCGTAGACTTAGCATTGTTTTCCTGCACCCAATTTTCTATCTTTTCTTGCTTTTAATTGTTCCGCAAACAAAATGTTAAACGTACGAGTGAACCACTAGTGGCATCAATTTTCTGCTTATGCACTACTTTGCTTTCGGCAGACCATGGATGGTTAGCTTCATGTATTACTATTCTTCCATAAAAAAGGAATTTTTCTTGTGCTCGATGACTTGGGGTTTTGTGCGTTGGACTATTACATGAAAATAATTGTAATCCAGTGTTCCCAAGTGTTAACCTCTCGAATACTAATATCGTCCGATGCTGCTTAACTTCTGCAATCTAATGAGAACCGGCGCTGTACAACATCAGATACTGTGCGCCGTATTCTCTGTTGCATTCACAAATTATTTTCGCTCGTTGGTATATAAAATGGATTTTAAGAATCAGAACAGTGGAGTTTTTTTTAAATATAAAATTAGCAATACCGTAAACCCTAAGCTGTGAGAAAATTGCTGCACACGATGAAACAAAGATGGCCACCATGCACAAACAAAAATTAATAAAATTAAAATAATAGTCATTTTGAACTTCTATCACGTTAAAATTGTCGTACAAAAAATTTCAATTTTTTTTTAAATAGCTAAGCAACTAAAAAATCATTTTCTGGGCCGTTTGAAATGGATTGACTCGTATGAAATATGTTTTAATAATGTTATACATTTCCAAATGCCGTTATTTAATTATGCTATTCGGAAAATACATACAAATGTCCATTTGAAAATATGTGTCTTTATGTCCTCACTTATTTTAAATTTTACAACAAAAACGAAAAATGTCTACCCAAGCATAAATTATGAAATACTTTCCAACACATCCAGAAAATTGCAACGAAACGTCACCATTAAAAAGTGAAAGAAAATATTTTAATAAGCAACATAGAAAATACACAACACATTTAAAAGACATTTTTAGCAATTACTGCCAGTAATAAGGAAAATATTAGATTCATTTTCTGAAGTTTTGTATAGGATCTAGAGATTTACTTACAGTGCTTTTCTTAAGAAACGGACAAAATATCCCGCTTGTGATGCTTACATGTATACCTATATCTATTAGCTTATAAGTTATTAAAATATAAACTATACATTAAAAGTAACAAAACACCCTATACTTACACACCAGCTTAGTTGTTTTAATTTGAGAATGCACTAATTAAAAATCAATAATATGTAGAAAAACTGTTTTACACGTAATATGGAATAGCCCTTTAGGTTTAAAAATCCTCGCATTTTAAACCCAAGGTTTTAGTAAGCTGCCTATTTTTAATAATAAAAAAATAAATAATAAAGATAATAGATAATAAAAATATTCACATTTTAAATCCTAGACCTAAGTAGTTTGTTTGTTTCAGAACCTTTCCATGAAAAACTGACAAAATATTCTGCTTGAACGGCTTTTATAAATACCTATATCGATTGATTTATAAGTTTTTAAAACATAGACTGTACTAAAAAAATAACAAAAAGCTCCAGATTTTCATATTAACATGGTTGTTTTAATTTGAGGATATAATAGAATTGTTAAAACAGCATAAATATGTAGAAAAGCTGTACCACACGTCACATGGAATGACTCGAATACACTACATAGCATGCTAAAATTTAGTTCCGTTAAAAAAACGCATTACATAGTTGAAAATTATTGACAATTTTGAAAATAAACAAACATGCACTCAAATGAATTTCTTTATACAGTAAAAAACTCACAAAACAATTAAAAACGCACTTCAAGGAATTATCAACAATTATCAACAGCAATGTATCAATATCTTTATATAGCCCTGTATATGAATTTATTTTTATTCCATAAACTTCGTATATTGGATATAGTTGAGCCGGAAAGTGCATAACAGAATTGAAAACCACCCTTAATTTTTTTGCTATTGAACGTAATGTAAAGGAAGTGTTTGAGTACCTTTGTAAACGAATTACAAATATTACATACTTCATTTTCAATATCGAACTCGCCATGTCGAACCTCAATAATGTATATCAATTTCATAATAGTTCAAGATTGAAAAAAAAAAAAAAAAAAAAAAAAAAAAAAAAGATGAGAAAGATTTACAGATGGGCAGATGGTCATACAGACAGAACAACCAAAGTCATAACCTCTTCAAACCTGATGTATCAGGAAACAAATCTTCACATTTTTTTTTTTTTTTTTTTTTTTCACGTATATGAAGAATACTTAAAAGAAGTTGGAAATTGCACGTGAAGCGTAGCAAATGAGGTGCGTTCGTATGATAACGAAGTTTTAAAAATATCACTCTCATATATCAATCTCATAAAATTGTAAACAGTTAATTACAATTAAAATGTGCACCAAACAATGTTCTCCCTATACCATTATGTAATGGAATACTTTTGTGTGGCCGTGTAAATCAATAACAAATGTTCTTTGCACCACAGATTATACAAAATGTATATTATGATACATACTTTCTACATGCAAAATGCATTTGAAACTTTTTCCCCATTGACCGTAAAGTAACGGAAGGCTTTTGATTGTCCCTGTAATTGAGCTATGCATCGATTTTGAAAAAATTTGAAATAACTCGACAAAATTATGTAATAATTATGTATTTTAAATTTCAAACGATTAAAATGCATTTGAAACTTTTTTCCCCATTGACCGTAATGTAATGGAATACGTTTGATTATCCCTGTAATTGAACTATGCATCCGATTTTTATAAAATTTGAAATGTCTCGATAAAATTATGTAATAATTATATATTTTAAATTTCAAACGATCTTTAATCAACATATTTATAGTTCTGAACATGTAAAATAGAAATCACATACCTTGGTACCATTTTGAAAGTATGGTGATTAATAGTTTCTTTTTCCCTATCAGAAGTAAATATTTAGGTGCAGGGTTTTTTTTAATTTTTCTGTAATCAAAGTTTTGTTTAAAGTTGCAACAATATATATAAATTTAATAAGTATAATTTCAATTGTATTTTGAATCTAAAATAATTCAAATAGCTGCATGCTTTACTTAGTAAAACTCTGATAAGCAAAAATAGTGGTAATGGGGATACTTGAGCCAGTGAGCTTGGGAATACTTGAGCCATGGCTCAACCATCCCCACTAGGAAATTAGACATGGGTGAAACAAACAAAAAATAAAATTACGTCCTTATATTCCTGGTTAAAAAAGAGCATTTTTTTTAAATGACTTAGAAAAAAAATTGTTAAAAATGTATATTTTTTAAATGAAAATATCCATTTTATTTTTCATTTTGACTAACAAAATAGCCTGTTTAGATACATGTAAACATAGTTTTCAATTTAGCATTTATTACATTAAAATAACTTTTTAAAATTGTTTTACAGGTCATAATCTTTAATACTTTAATTGAAATTGTAAATATTGAAATTGTAACCTCTGTTACTGTAAAATTTTTTTAATCAAAGAAATGACTTCAATTATCCCCAACAGAGGGCACTACTGAGTTACCATGTAGGTAAAAGTAAAAAGATGTTTGGTGTTACAGCCATTCTGAATTTGTTCTTTAAACATGTTATTAAAGAGCTGAAACATCTGAATTCCAATATCAATTGGTTTTGAAGGACTTTATGTATCATAATTTATCATTCTGTAAAATATTTGTGCAAAAGTAAAGCGAAAAAAATTACTTTTGTGGGTATTTTTCCACACTGGCTCAAGTATCCCTTCACCATGGCTCAAGTATCCCCCTCACGGGGATACTTGAGCCACGATGGAAAACAAAAAGTAAAAATTTATTAGACATGGAAAAATAGTTCAAAATTAATTGAAAGTGGTTTTCAATTGAAGAAAAAATATCAAATTTTCATTTTCAATATTTCATTTTGTTCTAAGAAATTATAAAAAATTAAAAAAAATAAAATTTAAAAAATGGCTCAAGTATCCCCATCTTCCCCTACTTAGTATGTAACAATGTGAAGAAGCAACCTCGATTATCCAGAACTATTTTTTCGGACGCTGGAAATGTTCGTTCTGATGAAAGGTATATAAAAATTTTCGATTTTTTTTTTTTAATTTAAAAGAGTGAATGTAAAAAATAATAAAAAACATAAATTTTGAATAAAGAATAAAATCAGTTGGGTAATTAATCGCCGAGATATTTGTAATCCTATTTTCCACCCTCTTCGATTTTTCATGATCCTGTATTCCATTCAAATTTCAATTCAAAAATATATTTTAATTAGATATGAGACGCTTAATCTGACACAGTCAACAGTTAGTTAATATGAATATTTTTGGAGCTGTAAAGATTTTTTTTTCATTACTTCGTTATCCGTCGACCAAAAAAATATCGTCAAACTATAAGAAATGCATATAATAGCTGATCGTAAATGTCGCATCCACTTGACATTAAACACATTACACGCGTTTGTTACGTCATCAAGCGATTTTTAATTCGACGTTTAGATCATATTTTTATTAATCTTTAATAATTTATTTGTTTTTTCGTTATTTAAAATAAAAATTATGCCAATTTGTAAATTTTACGAATAGTATGGCTATTTACATAATTTGTCGAAATGGATTAAAGGGGTAATCAAGTGGTACCTGTAATTCCGTAATAGAGTATTACTATATACTATAGATATTTAAATAAATTTTTTCATTTTAATTTGGAGATACAATGCGTTTAATTAATAGTTTACACACGTTTTATTTTCATATTTTAAATTATGCATATCCATGATGAGTAAGTATTACGGTGGCCCCCAACGACTAGATTCCTTTTAAACTTAGCTTGACTGAAATTCAGAACGTGAAAATAATACTCATCATTTGCAGTTCGAAAAGTGGAATATGAGCCTTCCGAAAATATAACTAACCAAGTACGGGCTAGTGAAAAATAGCAAATCAACTTCAGATCAGAACATGGACACATCACTAAGGTTAAAAAAGGATATCAGTCAGTTTAAACACATGCAGATATAAACACTAGCAAACTAAACAAACGTTTTCACTTTTCTTCTTAATTATTCTCAGATCATCTTCCGCGTGTTCCTTCGAACATAGAACTTTTGGAACCGCACCAAAAAAACGCTTTATTCTTTTTCCCGATTTTGAATTGTTAGAAGAAAACGGTTTTTTTTTTCCTTGTTGATGTTTCATCTAAAAGTAGCACCAACTCCGACTGTTTCAATCCATCATAAAAGTATGACTTACCGAATTGGTAACGGCTAAATTTATAAAAGATAAATTTACAGGATTTTTTTAATTTCGATTTGCGTTAAGCTGTCAGAGAAAAATGGGGTGGTTGCCAGTGTCATCAACTAAATAATTAGTTACTATAGTATGGAGTATAATAATTAGTAAACATATAAATCAGCATAATTTTATTACGAAAATATTTATTGTAAAAATGTTTATATAATTCAAGGAACTGTAATTGATAAAACATACAATCTCTCATTTTAAAAATATTTTCACAATTTTGGAAAATTTACTACTCTTGTATTCTTCTTTTCTTACCAATTAAAAAAATAAAAAATAAAAGACTCTAAAAGGTAATCGTGGAATATTGCTGTATAAACGGGGCTGCAGTGTCGGGAAAGAAAATGGCCGATTCCGACTCCGGAGTATTCCGGGGTGACTAGTATACTACTGTTGCTGTTGGGGGGGTTTACAATTGTGAGGGAACGCAAGAAAAATAAAGCAAAAATTTTACTATTTCGGTATTGATTCAGTTCTTAGAGCTTTGAAAGAAAAAAGAAAAATATATATTTTCCTTTTTACTAATTTTTCAATTTTGCGTCCCACAAACCCGAAATATTCAATTATCGATATCTAAAGGAGAAAACAAAGCAGAAATTTTACTATTTAGAATGCGTGGACATGACAAGGAGAAGTTTTTATACTTTAGATGTTAATTTGTGTCCTCCAGAACAGATGAAAATCGATGGGAAAAAAAAATAAAGATGAAAATTTTACTAGTTCGGATATAATTCGGCATCTGCTGGTGTTTTTAATTAAAAGCAATTTTCATCTGCTGTGTACGCTGGACAATATGTTGGAAATTTGTTAATACGCTGGACAATATGTTGGAAATTTGTTAATACGCTGGACAATATGCTGGTTGTCTTTAATTTAGGTAGCCCAATATAAACCAAAAATAACAATAATAATACCTTTTATGAATTTAAAATTACATATAACTGGTTTTTTCGCTTCAAATTGTCTAACAAAAAAAGCCGGAGTCGACTTTTTAATTTAGCAATCCCGACTCCGCAGTCCTGCCTATATATATGTAACATTCGATTTGTTATACTTCTTTGCTATTTTTTGAGCGTAAGAGGTTAAATGATAATGCTGAATTTGGCAAAAGAAACAAAATTTTCAGATCGCTTTCTGACAACCTTTATTTATATTTTAGAAAGTCATCAAATTTTTACATATTTATGAAATAACTATCAATGCAACAAATGCTAAAGCAATTTGTTTCATTTTTATACCACTCAATACATTCGAGAACAATTTTATAAAATTTATACATAAATAAATTATATCAGTGGACCTGTACGAAGAATTCCCTTTGATTATATCGGCCCCACCCCGGCTCTTCGAAGTTTACAGTCTATTAAAGTGTTAAATTTCATGATCCAGATAAACAATTACTGTTGGTACATTTGTAAGATCCATTTAAATGTTTCAAAATTCTATCAATATTCAATCGAGAAGTATTATGTTTGAATTTACAACCTTTGCAAACATTTTCAAGCCATACTTTGACTGAAAAGTTGCAAATACGCCAGACGAAGTCTAGCATGCAACATGTTAATTGGTCGTGATCATCGTTTAATTAACCTTAATGAACGTTTAATTAACCTTATTTGCCCATACAAGAAGAGTTTGATTTACCCATCACTTTAAGTTTTTATAACACTAAATTTTTTAAAATGCAATTTCATATTATTTAATGGCAAAAATTTTTAGAGTAAATATTACTAATATTTTAGCTTGAAAAAAGTGGTGCTTATCCCATATTTTCAATTTATTTATTTTTTGTGTGAGGTAGGGAAGTAATTTTTTAGGACCTTATAGATTATTCTTAAATTAGCGATGGTAATTGAATATTTTTCTCAACTTTGTACCGAGACAATTTGACCCTAAATGGACATTTAAAATGCCGGTTTGTTAATAAAGTCAGTGTAAAATCTAAAACATCAAATTAATATATAAAAATATCACTGATTTGCAAAGAAATCATTAAGAAATTTTTTTTAAGTATTTTTCCTTTTAGAGCATCAAGTACAAATATTTTTTCCAAATAAAAGTTCCCCCCAGTTAAAATTAAAAATAGTAATCAAAACAACGACCGAAATGATACCAAACCCAATTCGGAAAGTGCTAAATATAAATAATTCAGCGGTTCGCAAACTATGGGTCGCGACCCACGGGTGGGTCGCAGCGAGTGTTTTGGTGAGCCGTGGAACAATCTAGATTTGTCACAAAAATGTTACTTTTATTTACTCTGTTTAAAGTACATAACAATTTTAACAGCAAACAATGTTTCAAGATAAAATTCTTAATTTTCATATTGATAAATATACCAGCGAATATCCACACATTTCTAAATTAAATTTGAATTCCTTGATGGGGTTCCACATGTAATGTCTGGTTCTACACGTAATGTAAGAATGTGATACTTTTACTTTGCTGTTTTTGTAAAAAACAAACTGCATGTAGAAAGTTTCTTGATACTAAAATTAATCAGTTTTAACCCTGATATAAGTGCACTCATCGGTAAACACCACTCTCAGAAATTTCCCTGACTAAAATTTACTTTTGATAATAATTAAACGTATTTTTATTTATCTTTGTAGTTTGTGTGTTGTTTTAATTATTATGCCATTTACACACATCTTGATTATTATTTCTTTTTCTTTTTTTTTTTTTTTTTTTTTTTTTTTTTGTTGATTTAAATAGTGTATAGGGTAACATCCCCAGTAATTGGCACATTAAGAATTTGTCTTTAAACTTACTTCAATTTTCATTACCAAGAAATAAAATATTTAGTTGCAAATATTTTTAAATCAAAGAATGCATATCTGTACATCTATTTTGCCCACTAAAAGCAAAAATTTTTTAAAAAGTATTTTTATAAAAATATATTTATAAAAAGTTGCTGTAGTCACCAGTAATTGGTACCTAGATCACCAATGTATGACACCTTGTGATTTAGTAATTGGCACATGGTTATATATATACAGGGTGATTCATAAAAGATGGGCAGAACTTTAAGGGGTTATAGTACACTTAAAGACAAATAATATTAAATAGGAGACTAAGGGTCCCAGACGTATTCCCAAGGAGATAGGGGGCATTAAAGTTTAGGGTCCGAAATTTCAAATGATTATAAAAAATGGAAAAATTGGTCGATTCGTTTGCGGTTTTTGAAAAAAATTTTCTTTATGCCAGTATTTTCTTGAAATAAAATTTTAAAGTTCAATTTCAAAAAATGCCGATAGGGGGCGCTTTAGACTTTGGAGTAACAAACAACTATTTTTTAACGTTATTTTTTGTATTTCTTTAAATGATTTCGAAAGCTTAGACTTAAACTTAAATTTTGATCTGAAAATCTGAGTCCTAACGAGTAGTTAAGTAGCGTAAACTGAAATTTGAAATTTGAAACCCTTCTCCCCCCAGAACAAAAATCAGTTATTCCCGATCTTTGTGTCGTAGATTAGGCTCTAACTACTGCCGCGTTTTGCTAAAATTATTCTTTATGTCAGTATTTTCTTGAAAATAAATTTTAAAGAAAAGTTTCAAAAAATTCCGATAGAGGGCGCTTTAGACTTTGGAGTAACGAACAACTATTTTATACCGTTATTTTTTGTGTCTAATTAAATGCTTTCTAA
This sequence comes from Maratus speculifer, assembly GCA_964019185.1. Taxonomy (NCBI): domain Eukaryota; kingdom Metazoa; phylum Arthropoda; class Arachnida; order Araneae; family Salticidae; genus Maratus; species Maratus speculifer. The sequence continues at coordinate 184,400,079 of OZ025297.1, forward strand.
AGCTTAGACTTAAACTTAAATTTTCAGCTCAAAATCTGAATCGCTGAGCGTGGTTCAGTAGCGAGGGGAGGGGGTTCAAATTTCAACTTCTGAACATAGTTCAGTTTGCACTACTTAACCATGCCCAACGATTCTGTGCTGTGATACGAGGCAAAAATACAACTTTCGTCAAGGACTGCATAGTCGGAATTCACTCATAAAGGCACTGGCACAGTTGGAAACGTCGCTCATGCAAACGTTAAAGCTCCATTCCTGATGCTAGTCACCAGGTGAAGAAGGAGACAGAAAGTATGCAAATGTCAAATGGGGAAGAAGAAGAACACGTATGCAAAATTTCGACACGATTCAGGCATAAAAACCACTGAACGGTGAGTCAAGTATAAGTCGCTGTAGTAATGAATCGGAAGATGGTGCCCTTCACGAATAAGGAAAAGGCTGAGATGCATTTAATTTACGGAGCGGCAGATGGAAATGATGCAGAGGCACAACGAATGTACGGAGAGCGATTTCCCAACAGGCGGTTGCCTAACCGCAAAACTTTCGAGCGCTTGCACAGACAGTTGTGTGAGACGGGATCATTTCTCGCTTCCCGGTCGAATGCAGGTCGTGCAAAAAAGGACGAATCAGTAGTTGTTGCAGAAGCCATTCTGGATGTAGTAGCGGCGCAGCCAAGTACAAGTACACGAACAGTGGCTAGGCAGGTGGATACCTCACAGTCCATGACTTGGAGGGTACTGAAGGATGAACATTTGCTCCCGTTTCATGTGCAACGAGTCCAGAAACTGTCTCCAGGGGATTATCCAAATCGTATTGAATTCGCCCGCTGGTTTCTGCAGCAGAACGCGCTAAATCCACATTTTGGACGAACTGTGCTTTTCACCGATGAATGTACCTTCACACGTGAAGCTACATTTAACACACACAATGCACATGTATGGGCGGATGTCAATCCACATGCTACGTATCCACATGCTCATCAGAGATGCTTTTCCATCAATGTTTGGGCAGGAATCCTCGGAGACCACCTAATCGGACCGTACCTTCTTCCTGAACGCCTCAACGGTAAAACATACCTCACATTTCTGCAACATGTGCTGCCAGACCTGTTAAACGTTGTTCCTCCACGCATCCGGCGGGTCATGTGGTTCCAGCACGATGGAGCGCCAGCCCATTACGTACGAGACGTCCGTAACTATCTGGACATCACATTTCCGAACAGATGGATTGGTCGAGGTGGTCCTGTTGCTTGGCCTGCTCGCTCGCCAGATCTTTCACCCCTCGATTTCTTTTTTGGGGGACAATTGAAGGCTCTTATGTATGAGACACCCATTGAATCCCCCGAGGAACTGGTCGCCAGACTTTCCGCCGCTGTAGGGGAAGTGCTCGAAAAGCCTGGTGTTTTCGCGAATGTTCGCCGTTCCATTCTTCGCCGTTGTTCTGCGTGCATAACCTCTGGTGGTCACAATTTTGAACATTTATTGTAATTACATCTTAATAAATATGCTTTGGTAACATAATCCTAATTTGTGTCTTTTTACCTCGTATCACAGCACACAATGTGTGGACATGGTAAACTGAACTGTGCTCAGGAGTAGAAATTTCAAACCCCTCTCCCCAGAAACTTAACCACATCTAACGATTCAGATTTTGGGCTGAAAATTTAAGTCTAAGCTTTAGAAAGCATTTAATGAGACACAAAAAATAACGGTATAAAATACTTGTTCGTTACTCCAAAGTCTAAAGCGCCCTCTATCGGAATTTTTTGAAAATTTTCTTTAAAATTTATTTTCAAGAAAATACTGACATAAAGAATAATTTTAGCAAAATGCGGCTGTAGTTAGAGCCTAATCTACGACACAAAGATCGGGAATAACTGATTTTTGTTCTGGGGGGAGAAGGGTTTCAAATTTCAAATTTCAGTTTACGCTACTTAACTACTCGTTAGGACTCAGATTTTTAGATAAAAATTTAAGTTTAAGTCTAAGCTTTCGAAATCATTTAAAGAAATACAAAAAATAACGTTAAAAAATAGTTGTTTGTTACTCCAAAGTTTAAAGCGCCCCCTATCGGCATTTTTTGAAATTGAACTTTAAAATTTTATTTCAAGAAAATACTGGCATAAAGAAAATTTTTTTCAAAAACCGCAAACGAATCGACCAATTTTTCCATTTTTTATAATCATTTGAAATTTCGGACCCTAAACTTTAATTCCCCCTATTTCCTTGGGAATACGTCTGGGACTCTTAGTCTCCTATTTAATATTATTTGTCTTTAAGTGTACTATAACCCCTTAAAGTTCTGCCCATCTTTTATGAATCACCCTGTATATATATAAACTTTATATTTTGCATTGGGTTTAATCGCTTTAAATGAATTTACTGTAGATGAAGATGCACTATTTCAGGTTTTTGAGAGTAAGAAATCTGCATATTAGTCTGAAATGTGAACACCTTAAAACAATACAATATATTTATAAAATACCCAGTAATTGTCATATGAAGTTTAATGAATTCCAATAACTGATAATATTTCATATTTCGAATAAAAACAACTGATAAACAAAATTAGTCTATAACTTTAAAAGTACTGCCAAAATAAGTGGTTTAATCTCAAATCTTGCGAGTTCCTTGTAATTGGAATAGGTTCCAATTACTTGGAACTAGCAAAATTGAAGCACTATTAATTGGCATCTATCATTAATTCAGAAATCCAAATATTTGTGTCAAAAATACTTTTATACAATAAAAGTAGCCCTTTTCAACTAAACAAAACTGTTGTAAAATAAAATTTAAAATATATTATAAATCAGATAATAATGAATTGAAAAGCATGCCTTTCTTAAGCCAGAGAAGAAGCATTTGCAACAAAAATGGCTAATTTGATACAAACCATAATTGTTTCTCTTTCCTAGGCACTATTGTCATCTAGTAGCATAAATCAAAGTTATAATTTTTAAAGTAAATGAGCATATAACTGGTATATGGACTTAAATTTTTAAAAGACTGAATATAAATCTTATTTTAGGACATGTTTGTAGATTGTGCCAATCATTGGTGCATGCCAATTACTGGGAATGTTACCCTACTTAATTAATTTTTAAAGTTCATACTTCGTACACCATTTAAAATTTTTCTTTTTCGCACAATAGGATGGCCAATAGCTTAAAAAGGTAATACAACAATTTCTATACGGATATACACTTTTATATTAGGCGGGTCGCGATTTTTTTTTTAATTTAAAGATGGGTCGCGTATTAATAAAGTTTGGGAACCGCTGAAATAATTTATGTTTAAACAACAACCGTAATCGATCAGAATTCTACGTTTCTAATTAGGTTTATTCGGACCAATTTTTATTTTTTAGTCGTTTCATCTTTCTGAGTGGGATGAAACAAAGTCACCCGGTTAATACGGAATCTATATTTTTTACATTAAGTGAAAAGTGTCGATTTTTATGCATGCAATGTTATAAAACATACATATTTCAGAAAACGTCTGCAATTTTTACCAAAGCTATTTTTTTCTCCATTTCTCGCACTTAAATAGTGTTTCACTCTCTCATTAACGTCTCCTAATAATTTCAACTACATAGCATAAGTCATTAAAATAGTGCAATAATTTATTCCTCATTTACATCAGTGCATTTACAAAGTTTCAATTTTTTTTTTAAATGTTACTTAATTTCTAATAAGCAACTTACTCATCAAAATTTCACAATCTTTTTACACCTCCAATTAGCTTGGAATAGAGCATTTAATTCATTAATATTTCCACATCCTCACACTTCGAATACCTTTTTCTTTATTTCCTAATACGCAGGTAAGGTATCCTGCTGCATAATGTAAAAGTAACAAGGAAAAGCAAAATAATTAATGAATATTTTTCCAAAGATATACCATAAACATCCTTTATTTCGACACGTTCGGGATTTGAGAGCATGCCGGATTACGAAATTTTCTGAATTACAAGAAGAATGTCGGGAAAAAGGTCCAGAAGTTAGAACTAAACAAAAAATGATGTAATAAAGCAAGCATTTTATTCCTTAAACATCTTAAATAGAGTAACAAACGGGGTGTAGTCGTAAAAATAACAGAGGATATACGCTTTGAGCAGAGGATATAACTTGAATGTGTATACTATAGATTTCTTAAGAAACAGAGAGTATACGGTGTTACTTTAAAGAATCCAGAAGGTATACCGCATATACCCCCGTATACCCTCTACTACATCCCTGGTAACAAATGTATACATATATCTATACATATGTATTTAATAATCTAAAGCACTACATATGTATATGGCAATAAATTAAAAATTTGAAACTGTAGGCCTACATAATAGGTCTATATTCTCACAAGCCATTTTAAACAAATTTTAAATATCAGTTATTTTGTAGTAACATTCTTTTTTCTTTCTATTTTCTTAGAAAGTCATTTTTGGCGATGTATAATTTCATAATTTCCGTATGGTTGATAAAAACTACTGCACTCCGAAAACTTCAAGACAATAGCTGTTTGACTCTAACTGATGTCGTTTGACTCGTCTGTATCATCTTCATCAGAGCTTGGGGCTATTGACTTGATAAAGCTCTTAAAGATGTTCTTATCTGCCAAAACTTCTTCTGTTTGCTAATCAAAATCTGCCTCAACACACTCCTATATTTTTTCTCAATCCAGTTGTGCTTCCGAAAGACGTGCCGGATTATCAGCATGCAAGACCTTTGGATGCCGGATTAGATGATGTTAACTATATAAATGTGCAATATTTTTATATCTTTCCTATTACCTCCATACATTTAAATATGCTTTTGTGACTTGTATAATTTTTGTGCAATTTTTATAAAGATATGAAAAGTTTAAAATTGTGTATGCATGGGAAAGAATTACCCTTCATAAATTCTCAACATAAAATGTCTAATTATTTTCTGATATGATACTTGTTTATTACAGAAAACAGTATAATTATAACGATGTGTGTACTATTGACAAAGAAGATAGATCTACATACGGCCAGACTCAGAAAATTCTGAAAAAATTCTAGAGAATTCTTCTCGTGTGGATAGATATGTTTATTTAAAAAAATTGGCTGAATCCCTTTAAAACATTCTTAATAAAGTAATGAACATTTCATTTATTTGGCGGTTTATCGCCTGTTAGCTGTGAAATAAAGTATTTTCAAAAAATACTTTTTCATATCAAATACTACTTTTTAAAGTAAAAATGTTTCATGTTGGACTTGTATTGAAAAAATATATATATTTAAATAACTTTAGTTTTGTCAGTTTTAGTTTGTTTTAACTGTAGTTTTACCATATATGTATATATAATGAAAGTTAACTATAAAATATTATGAATTAAAAAAATATTAAAATCATTTTCGATCTCAAAATTAAGTCCAAATGAGCACTGTCGATTCAACAAAAGGGGAAACAAAATTTCTCCAGTTTTCAAATGTATCACTGCAGCATTCTTCAACTGGTCTTTATTTTAGAATATACTTAAATATATGAAAACATTTTTTATAAATGAAATTATTTTTACAGTGATAAAATTAAATAGCCGCAGCAACAAGGAACATAAGTATGTAATACAAAAAGAAAATATATGCATGAAACTCCTTCATTGTCTAATTTTATATTCATAAATATCAAAATCAATTGATAAGGATTTTCATTTTCATTAAAATCTTTTGCTTTTGGCAAGAAAATGTGGTACTCGCCAAATCGAGTGACGCTTTCGTCTTTTCACGGCAAATATTCGAAAGTATTTTATTTTTTTACAGATTATTTACTGTCATTTCGCCGCTAATTTTGACTGATCCATTATTATATACATAAGTAGTTTAATTATTATTATTTTTTTCAAAATATTCTGAGAATTTCCAGTATGGAGACCTTCCTTGTCAGCAGCGACTTATGTACTGGATTTAAATATGAACTGACGTTCGCGGGTTTCAATCCACGCTGTCCGAATATGCAAGGTATATTTTAGTATTTTACTCGCAAGGTAACGAGAATTCGGATAGTTTTCTTTTAAGGTATCCGAACACCTTTAAAACGTATGTTTCAATCAATATATCGATGTTTTATTTGTGCAATGATAATTAAATCAGCTATTTTATCCGTCAAATTATGCTTAAATTGTATCTGTATCTTAATTATAACCAAAGTTACAGTTGTTTAAAGTTATAGCTATAATAGCTTTTGAATTGTGTTTAAAAGTTATATTTATATTTTTCTCAAACTGAAGTTTTTCATATTTTTTCTGCACGCAAAACATCCTTAAACAAAAAATTACGCATGAAATGCCACGAAATTTTCTTTATTTCTTTTACAAATGTCTTTTGAAGGAATAGATACTCATTATAAAATATTAAATAGTTTCAAATCTACATTGGTATAAATGGGAAACTTGAGACAAATTTTGCGAATTTTTCATTACATTAGTACATTAACTGCCATATCATCTGAAATAGAGATGCAATTGTAACATGTGTATGTGTAATCTAAGCCTTAGAGAAAACTATTCTGTTTATTTTGCAATTTACAAAATGTCAATACATAGTTTTATTTTTGAGCTAACACGTTTAGCAGAAATGTCAATTTTTGACATAATTTTGATTATTTTTCTTTAAAAAAATTATTACTGGGTAATTGCTAATTTTTTTTTTTCAAAGTTTTAAGGTAAATGCCATTATAAAAAATGGATAACAAGACAAAAATTCCTAAAATTACTTTCTAAGATTTGTGGATACCTTAAAGCCACCAATTTGTCTGTCTAATAATTAGGGAACTTTGTGTTCATCAAGGGTGTCGGGATCAAATCTGTGTTCGGGCAGATGTGGATGCTCATAGAACATCGGGGCTACTTCATTCTCGCAAAAACACCCCTGATTAATCTTAATGCTATAGAAAAAAAAATTCAAGATATCTCGTTCGCATTTCAATATTTTTATTTATTTATTTATTTTTGTTGTTGTTGTTGTTGTTTTTAATCTTTTGAATAGCTGAGGTCGATTTCTACAAGGACTATCTCTTACCTTTTTTTTTCTTTTTTTTTTTTAGGGATATGAGGATACTTTCATTTTCGAAACTGATCCGATAATGAAAGTATCCATTGGTTTTAATTTCTTAAGAAATTTTTCCGGTTCAAAGTGTGTTTTTTCAATTTAAAAAATACCAGAAAAGTGACAGCTACGCCATCCTTGTAATATGACTAGTTACGAATCCACAGCTGTCAAATATAGTTCAGTTTGGCAATTGGAAAGCCTCCCGCTTTAACCCCTTTTCATGAATATTTATTTTATTCCATGCGTAACAACATAAGAGAAAAGTCTGGCTGAGAAAGATACAGTTGCAAAAAGTCTGCCTAATCTACTTATAGCAGAGCCCTCTCGTAGTGAGAATCCAGAAATAGATATACCCAGAGGAGGAAAAGACTGGTGTTTGGGATGCATTTCCTAGCGAGATACAACTTTCTTTTTTCCTTATTATTGTGCTTTTTTACTCTTATAGAAATTTTGGATGTGCTCTGATTTGAGAGCGGAACAGCTGTTTGGAGATACTTCAGGGAGTGCGAGACGAACGTAATGACGTCTTCTTGGACGAGAGGGTGAAGACTTTTGAAGAAAATAACGTATGGGACTGTGCATATTTAACGTTATCATTTTAGATGGGAGGGGGGATTGGCATATGATATCGTAAGATATCGCTAGCGGGGGGGGGGGGGGGAGTTTATCGTTTGATATCGATATCATTTTTGATCCAATCAAAATTTCTCTTTTTAATTGTAAGATGGTCTTTGGTTCAAAAAATACATTATATTTTTTTACTTGATCATCTGTTTTTATGAAAATGCAAAGTTATTATAAAAATCTCTAAATTATAAAATAAAGAATACCCCCAACGTTTGACTTTCCTTTCCTTCTTCATATGTGTATGCATATGTAATCACGGTTTGAAAAACCAAATGTGAATTATATTTGAAATGAAGCTTGTGTTTACTAATAAATAAAAAAGAAAGAGAAAAAATATAGTCTACTTACTTTGTTGATAAGAATTTCTATCTATATCACCTCTGCCCCGTTCGGGACAAGTGCAATAGGACTTTATTACTGTTGAATGCATTATATAAAAAAAGCTGTTATAAAATACTTTTAAATAGTAACAATTTCTTTTAAGTGTTATTTGATATAAAGTGATATTTGATTGACTGCTCTTCATTTGAGTCAATAAAGTATACGAAAAATAAGTGCAACCAATTTTGTATATCACTCCAACCAAAAGAAATAAATTTATTAAAAAAATACACTTTGATAATGATATTATTGCCAGGGGGGAGGGGGGGGGGGGAGTCGAAGGATGCTAACGTATGATATCGGAAGGGGGTTGATAACGTTATATTTGCACGGCCCCTATCATCCAATTTCGCTTTACTTCTCGGCTCCCACTGAGTGGCGTAGCAATGAAAGGAGGCGCTCGAGAGAGAGTTCTCCATCATCGGCTCGACAAATTGGATTTTACCTAATTGTTTTCTTTCATTGCGGGCCAGACTGATTCTAATGGCCTTGGGTTCCTGTTGAGTTTTGACTTTGACAGGTATATGGGTCTGGTCAGTCAAATTTTGTTTTTTAAGTCTGAAATATTTTATTTGAAAAAATACATATTTGGAAGCGAATGAATATATACAGAGTGCTTGAAAATACTTCAGGGTGTGCGAGACGAACCTAATGACGTCTTCTTGGACTAGAAGGTGAAGACCTTGAAGAAAAATAAGCCTCTATATCATCCAATTTCTCTTTACTTCTCGGCTCCCACTGAGTGGCGTAGTAAGGGAAGAAGCTACGAAAGAGAGTCCTTTATTGGTTCGACAAATTGTCTTTTATCTAATTGGTTTCTTTCATTGCGGGCCCGATTGATTCTAATGGCCTGGGGTTCCTGTTGAGTTTTGGCACTGACAGGTCGTGTCTGGTTAATCCAATTTTGTTTTTTTTAAGTCTAAAATATTTTTATTTCAAAAAATATATATTTGAAAGTGAATGGGTATATACAGGGTGTTTGGAGATACTTCAGAAAGTGCAAGACGAAACGTCGTGTGGGACTGGAGTAGGCATGTCAAACACGATTACCATCGCAAGCCAAATAAGCATTGTACACGAAATCTTGGGCCACATTACAATTAAAAAACAATAAGCAGATTATTAATTTTTTAATTATTGCAGAAAAAGAAATTCGTACATTAAAAATCCAACCTTGTTTAAAAACCACAACTACAACAAAACTCTGCAAAATTTTAAAGATACATTCTGATAAAAAAAAAAAAAAAAAAAAAAAAAAAAAAAAATTAAAACACATCAGAAAATAATTTTAAATTATTTATTATGAAAAAAAATATCAATTTCATTAATTCCATTTTTTTTTTTTTAAATTCTGTAAGAATAAAAATGACAAATATTCCGTACAAAAGAATATTTTTACTAGTAATCTTCTTTTCATTTAATCATAGGACTTCTGTTATTAAATATAGCGAAGATTAATATTCAGTTATAGTGGTAGGTATTTTGAATGCACACATTCCCTAACATGGCAAATTTGCAATATCTGCAAATGTGTTCTTGCAAAATGTATTTTCCTTATCAAACAAGAACTGAATCAAACATAGGGGAAATGGCAAAGAATTGGCGGGCCACAGAGAAATTGCTAGCGGGCCACGTGTTTGACAAGCATGGACTGGAAAAATGAAGACCTTGGAGGAAAATAAGTCTCCAAATCCTCGTCCAAATCATCCAATTTCTCTTTACTTCTCGCTTTTCACTGAGTGGTAATGAAAAGAGGAGCGCGAGAAACAGTCCATCATCGGCTCGACAAATTGGATTTTACCTAATTTTTTTTTTTCTTTGGGAGGTCAGATTGACTCTAATGGCTTTGGGTTCCTATTGAGTTTTGACTTTGGCAGATCAATTCTAATTTTTTTTTTTTTTTTTTTTCTGTCTAAGATATTTTTATCTGAAAAAATATATATTTGGAAATAAATATGTATATACAGGGTGTCCACATGAAAAATTCCGCAATTCAAATTTTAATTGTACAGAAACTATGTGACTTAGAGATTCGTGGTTTGCGGTACCATGAATAGCAACACAACAAGTTATTTTGCTACACTGTTTTTTTTTTTTTTTTCGGAACAGTTAATTTTTGTTGTATGCATTATTAATGTGTCACAAGTTGATTTTGCTGCAAATGTTTATTTGTCTGAAAAAGTTACTTTTTTGTCTGTTTATGCATTTTGACATGGGCTCCGTTAGTATCTCTCAGAATGTTTAGACGATATTCTATCTCAATCCATGTGTTGAGCAGCATATTAGGTGCGAATGAATCGGAGGCTTCCGCAATTTTGTGGCAGAGATCACAAGCATCACGTGTTGTCAAATAATAATAATAATAAACAGCTAAATAAACTCGTCTTGTTATTCATAATACCACAAACCACAAATCTGTAGGACTCATAATTTACGTACAATCAACATTTGAAATCAGGGCGGTTTTATGTGAACAACCTGTATACTTATATAGGGTATATACATACAATATGCATATATATATATTTATAGATACCTACATATTTCGAAGTCAAAATTGAAAGGGCGAAAAACTACCGGACTTAGACTCAAACTGGAGATCGTTGACTAATGCCAGTGGACTTTTTACTCAAGGGATTTTTGAGTCTTGCCAATGCTCTGTCAATGAGTTACCACTGAGCTGTTAACTCTATCATTTGAACATTTTTGTACCATTATATATTCACATTATATACACATTTACTTCAACATCTTCAACATGAAAGAAAAACTTGGTATTAGTCATAAAAATTGCAGACAATTCTTCACAATTATATTGAAATAACAAAAATTCTATTTACTTTACGTTAAATTCAAAATTTATCGTAGGGACCAAGCAATTATTTCAAATAAATTGAACAATTAGGATTATTATTGCAATACATATGAGTACAATTACCAGGAATTTTAAATAACCCACTTTTTAAATATCAGTATTGCCTAAGATTTTTTAGTTTTAGATTTCTTTTCACAAAATTGTCAGAAACCTAACCAGAAGTAGATTTCTAGGGATTTTGTAGAAAAATAGCATGAACGTTTTTCTTAGAAAATACTTAAATTCAAAACGCAGACCATTGAAAAAAAAAGGTCATATTAATTATCAATATTATCAATCAATATTATCAATCAATACTGCAATCATTTTAAATATAGAATACTTAAAATACTGAATTAAAGCGGATTATGAATCAGCGGATATACTATCAAATTCACGTGGCAATATAAAGTTCAGAAGCAGGGTTCTCGCTGTCGCTCGCCATTGCGCCAAATTGCGAGTAAATTCTTCATTTGGCGAGTAAACAAGCGATTAGATTCGCCAAATTGCTAGTGCTCAATTTTTGCTTTTTCTTTCTTTTCTTTATCGTTTTTCATACATATGCATTAGGGTGGAGCGAAAAAAAATTTTTTTTTTAAATCAAAAACGGGTAGGTGCCAAAAGTTGCCTTTATACTAGTACATTAACTGCGTGAAATTTTACCGCTGAAAAAAAATGGCTTGAGTCTGCGCTTTTGCTCCAAAAATCGAGATTTTGGGTAAAATTTGTCATTTTTTGACATTTTTTCAAAAAAATTAAAAAATTCCTACTGGTTAGTATTTAAAAGTGTTGCTTAGACCTTTATATTTATCTGCTTAACATTTTTAAACTATAAAACAATATCTGTAGTCTGTATAATTGGAGCAAATCTGACAACTTTTTGTGAAAAATCAGCGTTAACCTCTCTATTGGAGCATACAACGAAATGTTCTTTTGAATGCATTTTTTACCTAGCTGCTTTCAAAGCTATTGTGTATATAACTCATAGAGGTGGTTGCATTATCCCACCCGTCTCAACCACCCAATCATCTAGGCCCAGTGTTTTATTTATGTATTGAATTGTTATTTTTTTCCCGAAGACGAGTATAAGTTTTCTATATATATCAAAGTAATTTATCTCTTCTTTGTATTCACAGACTTTGGATGATTTGGATCATGCTGATGTGACCTGCTGCACGTATATTTTTATACCATGTATAACAAAAGAGAAGCTGAGTAATGTATTGGGTATGTTCTTAATTGAACCTAGTCAGCAGTCTATTATCTTCATTAAAATTTCATGCATTTAGTACATTATGATTGGAAGTTCTGTTATCACAGCATTCTTTCAATCAATTACATTTTATATGCAATGATTTGCCTAAAAATTGATTGTATGAATTCAGTTTCTAGTATGCCATCCTTTATTGAACCTATTACATTGAATATATGCTGAGAAGTTAGCTGTTTAATACTATGACGATCGTCACAGAGGATTGTAAACAAAATTTGCGTGTAAAACAACAATATTTCTAAAGAAGTTTTAGTATGCTTTATGTCGTTCCTGTGTTGTTCCGTAGTCTAGTAATTTCTAATAAGATTTTAGATATATTATTTAGGTGTGTAGTACATTTGGTATAAAACATCCCGCGGTATAAACTTGGATTATACATTTGGTGAGTGAACATATAGACGCTGATTGCCAATCTGTGCTTATATAAAGCGGAAAATTTTATTAACTTTATGAGCTGTCTTTTCTGTGAGATGTTTTCTAAATTTCTATTCCCCATTCTTTCTGAGAAATAGCTTTCCTTATGAATTAGTTTTGCAATCTCCGACAGAAATTTCTAGTCTGTTCTGAGTATCTTTTTCTCAATTTGAGAAAATAATTTCTCTATTTTCTAAAAAAAAATTGCAATAGGAAGTGAATATTACGTAGACAAAGATTTTCCTTATTGATCCAGTGAATCCATGTAGCTTAGAACGTTTTATATCGACTTCTCTAATAATTGACGCAGAGGAAATTCACTGGAGTTGAAGTAGCGAATGATTCAACATCATAGACAATTCTAAGCTTACCCCATGCAAAATGTTCACAGTGACAAATAAAATTCTCCTAATTTTAAATGAGCACTTATAGTCGATATCCGTCCATTCCCTCATAAAGTACAATGCATTATAAGTTTATGCCTAGGACATTTCACCATCAAATGTTGTCCACTCTTAAAAAGGGGATCTAAAAGTTAATAGGAAATTAACTGGATACGAAAACACTTAGAAAACGGCATAAAACTAATGCAAAAAAAAGTTATTTACAACAGCGGTTGCTTTACACATGGAGAACAAATTTTCATTGCAATTCTCGCTGACCATCACCATCACATTAAACAGCTCGCTTCTCAACATATAAAAAATGCAAAAGTAGAATAAATGATGACATACTTATAGTTGAAATATCTTAAATCATCTTTGAAGCAAATCATTACGTAAAAAAAAATACAATTGACTGAAAAAATGTTGTGGTAACAGAACTTCCAATCATTTTTCATCAACTGAATGTAAGTTTGATAAATATAATAGATGGCCGAATAGATCCCTTTAATAATATTCCCGTGCATTACTCTGCTTGTCATTTTTTTTTTTTTTTTGTATAAATTGTAAAAATATACATGAAGATAGTTACAGCAGCATGTGGATGCAAAGAACTGATAAACAAGGTGGAAGCATCGAAAACATGCCAATTTTTTATAAAGAAAATCACAAATCAATGTATAAATAAAACACTGTACTAAGATGATCGAATAGTTGGGCTGGATGGCATAGGAAATATAGCCACCTCCACGCGACGCATGTCCAAGGTAGTTTTGAAAACAAGAGCTGTAATTAAAACAACAATTCGTTATATGACCCAATAGAGTGGTAATGCTGTTTTCTTACTAAAAGTTGTCTGTTTTGCTCCAGCTATAGGGAATAAACATATTGTTTTATAGTTTAAATATGTTAAGCAGATAAATATAAAGGTCTAAGCAACACTTTTAAATACTAGCCAGCTCTGTAGAAATTTTTTATTTTTTTTTTGAAAAAATGTCAAAAAATGACAAATTTTACCCAAAATTTCGATTTTTGGAGCAAAAGCGCAGACTCAAGCCATTTTTTTTCAGCGGTAAAATTTCACGCAGTTGATGTACTAGTATAAAGGCAACTTTTGGCACCTACCCGTTTTTGATTTTCAAAAAAAAAAATTTTTCGCTCCACCCTAATATGCATATATACGCATTTTTAATATACATATTTTTAATAAATTTGTAGCGGATAGTTGAAATTAGATTAATAACTATCGTTGTCGCAGGTACAAAAACTTAGGTTATTTTAGAACATATCGGAAAAAAGGGATATATTAAAGGATTTTTTTTTTTTTTTTTTTTTTTTTTCAAGGCGCTTCAAGTGTTTCAAGGCGAATCTATTTTGCTAATACTTTTTTCATTTGGCGAATGTTTTTTATTTTTAATTAGCCAAATTTCTAATGTTTGTCAAAAGTCAGCGAGAACACTGTTCAGAAGCTTCCCTCATGCAACAAAATGTTTTCATGAAAAATAAAAAGTTATCGAATATATCAGTGCCTGTAAGTGTATTTCGCATTACGCTTCGCAAGAATCATCATATCTCCTGAAAATACCTAGCAAAAGTCTAATGTGAAAGGATAAAATTACAGATCAAAAGTTTCAAATATTGAATACTGCAGCTAATCTGCAGATTTAAAATAACTTGGGGTCAAAAATGTTAGTTTAAAAGAAAGAAAAAAAATCAATTAGGTTGAGTTTTTTGGTTTTTTGTTAAAATACCGTAAGTACTTTTATTGAACAATTTCTTTCTTAAAGATTAGGCATATAAATATGTTAATATTTTTAGGTATCTATACACATTTACTTTCAACTGTAAGGCCCATGTCCCAGTTACATCATAATTTTTTCTAGAATGGGGTAACTGGATCACGTTCCAGTTCCAAACAGTTATAAATATATTTTGAGCTTCTTTTACAATGGGAAATTAATTTCTCCTTTTTTATTTATTTATTTATTTATTTATTTACTTACAGTTAAGAAAGTTATATAATACCTTGTTAAAGTTACATAGTAAAATTTTAAAAAAGCATATTGGGGAAGGGGGGAAGGGATCAAATCAAATTTCTGAAGTGAGATGGCCAAACTTTGAAATTTTACGATACAAATGAAGAGGTGCACTTGAGAAAAAGTGACATTATTAGACAATGATCGAAATCAATAAAAAATAGTTATGTTCAATATAAAAACATGGTTACATTCTCCACAGGTTTATTAGACATACCATCCTTTCATTGCGGTAAATAATAGCGAACGAGATACTTAAGTACTTCCATAGCTATTTGTTCATAGGTTATCTTATTTATTTATTTATTTATTTATTTGCCCTAAAATACCCATGTAATTTTAATGCTTATTACCTAAACTAAAGTACATAAATACTTATTTATCACCTATTTTATTTTGTTTAGTTAATCTAATAATTTCACATTTAGTGCTTTTTTTAGACACCTTGACAGCTAAGCTTTCCCTTACACCACTCTTTGGTTGATATATAATTTATATTATCTGTCTGATTTAAATTTTTTAAAAATATTTACACTTTTTCAAACAGAACCTGATGCCCCATATTAAAAAATACAAAGGCGTGTGGATAAAACCTACCTTTTACAGGGGCGACGGGATCTGCGATGAAAGAAAATTAAATACATATCTATTTTTATTATAAAGCCATAAAATTTATGATAGAGTGAACCTAGCTGAACACATTTACAGAGTTCCGAACTTTAATTCAAATGAACATTAGCTTTTAGAAGCTGCATTGCTAGAATCTCATTAGGGACATTGTAAAATCATGGCCCAGTTGCCCCACGTAACCTTACATGTTTGAAAAATAATATTTATTTCCAGTATTTTTATGCACATGGTTCATTTCTTAGAACTGAATTATAAAATACTATAGGCAGAGAATAATATTATTTGGGACAACATTCAAAAATCGCCGTTATTTGAATAGAAATTACTTGATCCCCATGATATCCACTCTTATGTACGCTACAAAAGAAATCTTTTAGATGAAGGAGTGAAGACAAGGAGAAAAAATATATATCTATCTTTATCAGCTGATTCTTTACTCTGTTACTACCTCAGATTTCAGCTTCTTTGAATCAGCTAAGAAAAAAAGAAAGGACAGCTTTCGTTTCTGGCTGTCGATTTTCAAATAATAGTTGTGTTATGCTTTTTCTTTTAAACAATTCCCATTGAGAGAGAGAAATAAATGTTTGTCTACCTTTTTTTTTCACAGTTTTTACAGTAGCCAACTAAAATAAACCGCCCTTTCAAAGAATTGGTGTTCTGGTGTTTTAAAACGTTATTCGTGGAAATTTTGGCAAAAGGAAATAGCGTTTTGCATGTTTCTGTTGAATGTAGTTAAAAAACATTATAGGAACATACTATAGTTTATCAGATTACAGATTCTATTTAGAAACTAGTATTCTATTACAAATGATACTAACTGGATGGAAATGATAAATTTTTAGAAATAGTGATATGCATTTTTTCCCACACAATTAATTATAAGCAAAACTGTAATTTCGAAAATAATTAATTTACGACTGTCTTCCTCAACTGATTAGAAGTAAAAGAGAGTTAAACCGTCGATGAGGAAACAGGATTCTTTTTGACACTTTAAATAATTAATTAGTGGTAATTAATATCTGTCAAAAACATACTTGTCTCTTAATTTATTACAAAGAAAAATAATAGTTGGAAAAAATGAACTCTGACTTTTGTTCAATTAAAACACACTAAAAAGACGCAAAAATCATTTTTAACTATTTTCTACTCAATGAAAAAATGGAAATTTTTTTAATATATCGTTAAAAAATCAATTGGGATAGATCACATGTTCGAAAAAATTCGATTAGAGGATTATTATTTCATTTTAGGCTTACTACAGGTCAATTAATTTTAACATGAATGAAAATTGAAACAATTGTTGAACAATTGGCAGTATAAAAAGTCGAAAAATCTGCAACATTTCAATAAATTTGGCGAAATGTAACGAGATTTAATGGGAAAATCGACTTTTAAGATTACCATTGCCAAAATACATGTTTGTTGCCAAATGAAAGAATGTTGTCAATTTTGGCGGCATTTGGCGACATTTGACGAAAAAATTGGCTTTCAGATGCTGAAGGAATTTTCTAGAAAATCCTAATAGAAGCCAAGATAAATGATTCAATTACAATCCAATTAAAGATATAATTTGAAAGAATGCCTTTTCATGGTAAATATTAAATAATGGAAAATTTTAAATTATATACACAGTTCTCTTTCCTAAATGATGCTGTTATAATGTAAAATGCTTTATAGCAATCATGCAGCGAGGATTGATTGTTAAAGCAAATGGAACACAAAGATACTTTTAACAGAATGTATAACTCGATCTTTTCCGCTGGTAATATGTTATTCAAATATTTACTATGTAACATGAAAGAAAATAACAAAAATTTTAAAACAGACGATAACTTTTTTGCATTCCATCCATTTCATTTTAACTATAAAACATTCAATTCATTTTAAATACTTACATTTCATTTAAAGTACATATCCCTACTAATATTACAAAAGAGTAACTTTTATGTGTTTGTTTATTTTTAGGGGGTAATCGCTGGAGCTACATAATCAAATAATGGTAGCAAATTTTAAAAAATATTAATTTCAGAAATATGTCCAACAAGTTAATGCTGATTGTCTCTGTTCCAACATAAACTTTATTTTATGTCGATGCCACTACACCATAAGGGGTGGAGAATTAAAAAAATTTTTAGAAATGCAATTTTTGTGTTACTGAAGGTCCTCAAAAACTGGAATTTCGCATGGTAGTTACTTACAAAATATAAATGCTCTCAGAAAACAGTTTCTGGAAAATCCAAATTAACAGGCACACAAAGGGGTGAAAAACGTTCTAAATTACGATTTACTACGCAATCTCAGAAAATACAATTATGTTTTTGAAAATTAAAGGTTGCTAAATGACAGTGATAGTCCTTGCTAAAACATTAGGCTATATTTTATGTCCATGCCACTACCGTCTGGGAATTGCAGGAGCAAAAAACTTTCTAAATTGCAGTTTTTGTTATGTTGAAGGAGCGAAATTGAAATTTGGCATAGTTACTTATAAGATGTAGATCTTATATCAGAACAGTCGAAAAAAATATTCAAAATTTATAAGAGGTTAAAATGTTACGAAAAGCACTCTAAATAAAAAAGAATATTGCCCAGTTATACTGATGGCATTGAGCACAGGCTACGCATACTAATTGTACATTACAGCCTTATATTTTCAAGGGTTAATTCCGTTGGAAAAAAAATTAAGAAAGGGAAAAAGCTCTCTCCTTTCCTCTTTTTTATACTTAATCATTAAACCTCCTAAACTATCAAGAACATGCTTTATCATATAAAAAAATCTATATCCAAAATTCAGAGCAAATCGGATAATTCTTAATAAAAACAAATTTAACATTTATATAATTTAAGAGGAGCTGTCTCTCTCTTTTATACTTAACCATTAAACTTTCAAAACTATTCAGAGATTTGAACGAAATCTGACAATTTTGCTTGAAAAACCCTTTTATATCAATTAAGGGGAGGGGCATTAGAACCCCCGTTCTCTCTGTTTATACTTATTCAATGAACACCTAATAATACTCATGAAATTGCCTCATCAAAATGATCCTATATCTAAATTTTTGAACGAAAACTGTTAATTCTGCATGAAAAACCCATTAAATCAATTAAGGAGAGGGGCATGAGCCCCCCGTTCCCCCTCTTATACATATCGAATGAACTCCAAAAACTAATCAGGGAAGCGCCTTATCAGGATATACCTATATACAAAATTTCAAGTGGATCCGATATTTTTATCATGAGTTATCGCGTGGAACATACGAACATACATACAGAACGAGCGGGCACATAAGCTCTCAGGCTATGATAGCCTGTGAGCTAAAAAGTTCTAAATTACGATTTTTTAGGCAGTGGTTAAGATAGAAACAAGCATTGTATAAACCTATATAATGTAAATGTTTTCTAAAATCATTTTTCTAAAATAATCCAAATATAAAAGGTTGAAATGAGAAAAAAGCTTTCGAAATATGTTTCAAATTACTATTTTCTTGAAATCTCAAAAAATGCATCTAAAAAAATTCTAATTTATGATTTTTACATATGAAAGGGATTAGAAACTTGAAATTTTGATTGGCTATTCCTTATAAGATATAATTTATCTCTCAGAACATTTAGTAAAAAAAATATATGAAACTCAGACTATGTCAAAATACGCGAAAAGTGTTTTAAAAACGTGTTAAATTGCGATTTCTATGCAATTTTTAAATACTTCAAATTTGGCGTCATAGATACGTATAATATATATACAGTCTATAAGGATACCGTCGATATTCTTCAAAAGAGCGAATTTCGAAATTTATAAAGATGAAACGAGTAAAAAGTGTTTTAAAAACTTTATCAACTATGACTTCTGTTGAATCTCAGAAAATACCAAACCAACTTCAAAAGCAATGGCAGCGAAATGATGCTGACAATCTCTGTTCCAAAATAGGCAATGTTTTTTGTCAGCGCCACTATCAAAATTTGGGATGTAAGAGCAAAAAATATTCTAAAATTGCAATTTTTGTGAGGAATGGGAATTTTCGGGATGTATGGGGAATGTTTGGATATTTTTGAAAGGGTTAGAATCTTGAAATTTGGCATGGTAATTACTTATAAAATGTAAAAATGATTTCTAAAAGATTTTTAACTTAAAAATGTGAAATAAACAAAAAACGTTTAATTTTTTTTTATTTATTTATTTTTATTTATTTATTTATTTTTTTTTTGAGGGGTGGATTTTTAAAGATAGAAATATAAAATTTAGCATGATAAATATACTTTTAAGACACAAATGCTTGCTAAGAATAGTTTCTAAAAGATTCGAGATTTAAAGGGGTAAATGAGTGACAAAGCTTTTAAAAACTTTCTAAATTTCGATTTCAATGTAATCTGAGGAAATACCAAACTGATTTCAAAATTTATTTTGCTAAATTCACGATGACAGTCTGTCTTGCAACATATACTGTATTTTATGTCGGTGCTACTACAATCAAAGGAGTGGTAAGCTGTTAGACTAGAAATTGGAATATTGCATGATGTTTATTAGGTGCGTTCGTAATTATGTAAATGCGTAATACCTATAGTCATCGTTCAGTCTGTCCACATATAATACCGCAAAAACTACTCAGCCGAATCGTTTGAAATTTAAAATATATAATTGTTGCAAATTTTGTCGAGTCATTTCAAATTTTACGAAAATCAGATGTATAATTCAATTAAATTAAAAGTATTCCGTTATATTTCGGCCAATGGGAAAAAATACTTTCAAGTTCATTTTAATACTATTACATTGTTTCAAACATAATAAAATTTATAGACATCTATGAAGTATATATTAAAGTATACATTCTGTACAATCTGTGGTGCAAAGAATATTTGTTATTAATTTATAGGGGCACTCAAGAGTATTACTTTACATAATGGTGTGGGAGGAAACATTGTTTGGAGCGCATTTTAATTATATTAAATTATTTCAAATTTTAAGAAACATATATACGTTGCTGAGGTTTACTAGAAGTTACTACCTATATAACAGAAAGCAGTATTTACAAGGACGCAGAAAAGATTTCGGATACTATTCTGTATCCGAGGTACTGTCTATTATTAGACAAATATCTCAATATTTTTAAAACTTCATTACAGTACGAGCCAATGGCGGATCTAAGGGGGGGGGGGCGATGGGGCGATCGCCCCCCCCCCTTGGGCCCATAAAGGTTTTCAAACCAACATGAGAGATCTTCGTGGAATAAGACTTGGGCTGAAGCTCAACGTCGGCGCGGCGCGGCCCGGGTAGGGCCGTGCCAATTTATGAACCAGGCAATAGCGGATCTAAGGGGGGGGGGGCGAAGGGGGCGATCTCTCCCCCTTGGGTCCATAAAGGTTTTCAAACCAACATGAGAGATCTTCATAGAATAGGACTTGGGTTGAAGCTCAAGGTCGCGCGGCGCGGCCCGAGTCGGGCCGCGCCAATTCATGAATCAGGCATTGGCGAATCTAAGGTGGGGGGAGAGATGGCGAAGGGGTGATCGCACACCCTAGGGTCGGGCTGGGTTAGGTCTTCTGACTTTTAGAGCCGGGCCGTGTCCTGATCTTTATTTTTCTGACGATTTGGGCCAGACCTGTTTCTTCCATGTCGAGTCCTACCTGGAGTCGGTCTTCCTAAATGTCTGTATTAGAGATCAGACAGTGCTCGGACCTGGACTCATTTTCTCTGAAACCTATAAATTTTATTTATCAATGAATAGAAAATATTAAAAGAACTCCTCCCCCCCCCCCCTTAAACATTATTTATTCCTTTTCAAATCACTATATTGACATTTTGATTAGAATGAAAGGGAAGCAGAAATTGTATTTTTTTTTCTGTTTTAGCATTAGAATGCTATTTTAAAAGTAAATTATTAGTCACTTCTAGAAACCTATTTTAGCCATTTCCGACGATGTTCTGGCGCCAATAAAAAAGCGGGCATAATGAATTTGTCTGTAGTTTGGTTTTTATCTGTAGCTGTAGAAGAGGTTATTTTGCAATAGGGTTGTTTATTATCATTATTATTTAGACATTTAATGAGAAGAGGATATTTTCTTCCAATTTTAGTTTGCTTTTGGCGCATAATTTAGATTACTATTGTACACAGCGTACACATTTCGTAATTGCCATTCATATGGAAATAATTTTAGTGATTGTTGCTTTTTTGTGAATTCGGACGATGCTGAAGTTGTTACTCTGCAATTTACGAAGTCACTTTTGGTCGTAAGTAAATTTAATTTCCATATTATTCAGATAGAAAGCAATTGAGCAGTGTTTCCTTTATTTCTATAAAAGCATCGGAATTTAAAAGTTTTGATTTAATGTTATTGTCTGGGTCACGCCTATCCCAAAAGATTCTTATGAGGAATGAAATGGTTATAGTTAAAAATGTGCCCTTTTTTTTTAAATAGAAAATTGATATATGTTGTTCAATTCAACAAATAATCGACAATAATTTCTACAAATTTTATGAATTTATTCGTGAAACACACCTTATTAACATGTACATAATATTTTCTTATTAAAGGAGACAAAATATGAGAATTTTTTTTATGTATAAAGTACATTTTTATTTTATACCAAACTTTTCGTTTGATAATATTAAATTTAATTTTTCGTTTAAGAGTAACATTTCTATGTAAAATGTAGTTTAAAAATTATAATTTTTTTGGAACATTTAAAAAAAATTATTATGCATTTTTTCTTCTACTTCCTTGCTTTCTCTCTCTTCTTGCTTTCTCTACTCTTCTGCTTCCTTGCTCCCTTACTTCCTTCTTACTTAACATGCTTTCGTTATCGGGTTCGGGCTCTAATAAAGCAAAATGTTTCGGGTTTGGGCGGGCTCAGATTTAAAATCGTCGAGCTCGGTTGGGACCTAATTCTGATAAAAGAGCCCGAACTCATGTCTTGTCTGTATTGATCAAAATTTGCAGGTCGAGGCTCGGCCCTGAGTAAAAGCTAAACATTTGTTCCGTGTCCGACCCAGCCTGTATGATAAGCATTACTGGCCCGACTGCGATTCGTGCAATTCTTCACTCCGAGCCCAATTTGGACTGGCATCTTATTTGTTATTCGTAAAATATATATTTATGTTGTACATTTGTTTAGCGAAATCTTAAGAAATACATTTTTAAATATTTACTTTTGTTCTTATTGTAGAGCTTTACTATTATGATTTATATTATAAGTAGAAGTTAACCCGACCCGCAGCAAAAAAGAAGTCAACTGGATCCAAACAGAACCCACAGAAAAAAAGTACAAGTTAACCCGACCAGCAGCAAACACACACACACACACACAAAAAAAAAAAAGTCAACACGATTTTTAGCAAAATATAGTCAACCGGTCTCAAACCCAACAAGTAGCAAAAAATACGAAGATAACCTTACCCGCTACAAAAAGTAGAAGTCAAACGGACCCAAATGCGAACTACAGAAAAAGTATTAGTTACATCATGGTGTGAAAGGGTGGGGGGGGGGGCGGTCGCCTCGGGTCCGGAAATTTAAAAGACGTCAAATTTATACTATTAAGTCATTTTTGGCCTGTCGCAAGAAAAGCCGTTTGGGGGGGGGGGGGCAAACTGATGAAAATTTGCCCAGGCGTAGTTTTCTCTTCGCACACCCCTGATTAGTTAACACGAGCAAAAAATAGAAATCAACTGGACCCAAACCCGACCCGCTTGAAAAATAGAAGTCGACCGGACCCAAACCCGACCCGCAGAAAATATAGGAGATAACCGGACCCAAACCCGACCCGCAGTGAAAATATTATCCCTGACCTGCGCATGAGATTCGAGTCTCCCAATTTTTAAAATCGCCCCCCCCTTGAGGACTCTCCAGATCCGCCCTTGGTACGAGCGCACGTCATTTGCTACGTTTCAAGTGCAATTTCTGACTTGTTTTTAAAATGTAGATATGTACTAAGAATGGTTTCTGAAAAATTCATAATCTATACTAATAAAATCCGTGCGCCTCTGTCTGCTTGAAGCCGATTAAACTTCGCAACGCGGGCGAGTTGGAAGTCGCGAGAGGTGTCTTTCGATTGGAAATATTCCGGGGAAGTCATTTCGGGCATTTTCGAGACCGTGGGACCAAAATTAAAAAAGTTATGAATTAAAAACCCCTTGGGAATCGGAACGAAATCTCAAATCCGAAACGGCGCTCAAACGGAGCTCAGAGGCAGAACACTGCGCGACCTTGCGGTGAAGAACCTAACTTTTCCCCTTTGGCTAAAATAAGAAACAGCCGAAAACCGCTTTTTCTACCGGCGCTAATTGCGTTTTTTTGCGCGTTTTTTCTTAAACCATCATGCAGACAGTTTTTAAAGTAGAAAAAAACTGCGTAAAACTGCGCAGAATCTGCGTAAAAATCTGCTTCTGATGAACTAAAAAATACGGAAAAATGTCTTAAGGGCGCGTAGTGCCCACCGTGCAAAACCAAATATTTTTAACGGGATTATGGGCGCGAAGCGACCATAGTTCCGATCCACAATCTTTTTTTTTCAAGTGCACGTGGCCCACAGTGCGAAATCACATATTTTTAACGGGACCATGGCTCTTTAATTTACTTTTTTTTTGTGCTTGAGGATTCGAACACCAAGACTTGCTTATTTAATGAATTTTTTTGCTTATTATATACTGCTTAATACCGAGGTTCGTTTGGAAAAAGTGGCCCAGCTAGCGGGCGTAGCTCGCTAGTCTATACTAATAAAATCCGTGCGCCTCTGTCTGTCTGTCTGCTTGAGGCCGATTACAGTTCGCAACGCGGGCGAGTTGGAAGTCGCGAGAGGTGTCTTTCGATTCGAAAAATTCCGGGAAAGTCATTTCGGGCATTTTCGAGACCGTGGGACCAAAATTAAAAAAGTTATGACTTAAAAACCGGTCGGGAATCGGAACGGAAAACATCTAATTTCCCAAACGGAGCTCAAACGGAGCTCTCAGGCAGAACACTGCGCCACCTTGCGGTGAATGACAAGAACTTTTCCCCTTCGGCTAAAAGAAGAAGCAGTCGAAAATCTCTTTTTCTCACGTCATTTTGTCAAAGAATGTATAAGAGAAAAAGAACTAATTGGTAAAAAATGTTAAACACGGTTTAATTAATATAATAAGTACAACTATTTAAGCACAGCAAGATATGTTCACTAAGAGGTAATAGTGTTGCTAATTAATATTTTGAGGATCTCAGATGTAACTGGCTATTCATATATTTATTCTGTATGTGAGTATTAATCGTTGTAGCTCATTTTCATGCTTTTTCTTTTTGGTAGTATACACGAATATTGTGTAACCTAAGATTTACGCGATTAATACTAATTTCTGTTAGTAAAAACGGAAAACGAGCTGCCAAAATTATTTGTTAGTTATGTTGTTTGTGATATTAATGAAATTACTTATTTTTTTTAATAGCAGTCTTTTGCAGTTTTTAATACCGAAACTTTTTTTGCGCGTTTTTTCTTAAACCATCATGCAGACAGTTATTATGATGTTATTTTTATTCCTAACAAATAAATTAAAAGAGAAATAAAAATATCTATATAAGAATTATTATTTCTTAAACTAACTTTATTCTTATTTTGTACAATTGCATCATTTTGGGTTTTTTTTTTTTTCCAAGCTGACAGACTTGAAAATATACTGGATTGTTTTTTTCTTCTTCGCTAGAAAATGACGTTCGTTGGTATAATAAATATAAAAATGTTTACTTTGAAAATTTTTATAGTGACATCCATTTTCTTTGCAATAACTGCATGAAAATAAAGGTATCAGAAAAAAAGTCGGCCTTTTGAACTAGCAGTAAATTCTTCCTACTTTCCTTATTTTTTGTTCAGTACTAGGGGTAACTAAGGAAAAAACGGATACATTTTTTTTTAATTGCATTTATAAGCCAGTATTTTCGACAGAATTTAATAAAATATTGCATAAATACTCTACATATCCTTTTACAATAACATAATAAAAATATGCTTTATTTTGTCACATTTTTATTTAAAAAAAAAATAAAATCAGTCCCTATCTTTGACGCTAGAGGAGCAAAATAGCATGATATTCATGGATGAAATGTTAAATTCATATAATAAAGGGATTTTTCTTGTGCTTGATGACTTAGGATTTTGTGCGGTCGACTCTTATACTGTTAAAAGATGCTGTCATTGAAATTCCACGTTACACAATTCACAATTGCCACACAGATTCAGTAATTCAAAAAGTGCAATGTATGATCATTTGATAATTTCCTTTAAGAGGTCTTCCTTTACAGATGATGAATGTCATCAACAGCGGTCGTCATCTTCAAGACTAAATTTCCGAACTTATTTGCAAAAAACTTTCGAACATCATCATTTTAAATATTACTTTGTCCGTATTTTACACAAATTTTGCAAGCAATCTAACATATTTACTTTCCGTGAGGTATCAGAGAATAATATGACGAAAATGAATTTTTTGGGTTTTCATTTTTAGTATTAAACTGAAACAAAAATTATGACATGACACTAACAAGAAGTATGCAGTGCAAACAGAAAAGGCCCAATATTACATATCTATATTATTCAAGATAGCTCCCTATCAGCAGTAGCAAAATATAAGAAGACGAAACCTCGCTTCGCTTTGAAAAACCGCAGAACTTTCCGAATGACCTAATACATAAATTACAAAAATATCAATATGAAGATATCGTGATGGTGGTCTGTTCAGCTTGCCTAAAGAACTATTCAATTATTATCTACACTATTAAAAACTTTTCTGTGAAATTACAGAGTATCTACCGATAATCCATTATCTTAAGACTTACAAAGATTACAAAAATTACAAAGATTAGAAAAACAAAGATTCTGTCAAACAACTGAGAAGTTATTCAGTAAATTTAGAATAAACTCTGTAAATTATAATCGTTAAGAATACCAAAGACTATGTAAATTTACTTTTAATGTTCATAATTTAATTTAGTTTTTAAAGTTACCTAATCCCCCAATCTTCAGCGAGCTTCAAAGAAATTGAATTTTCGGAATAAATTTGAACTTCTTTATAATTAAACCTTAACATAATTTATTTCTAGCCGTCCTGGGACTTGAACCCGAGACCTCTTGATAGTCAGTGGACACTTTACGGACTGAGCTATAAAAACTACTGCTATTGCGAACAAAGTATACTTCTTTTATGATTCAGCCGGGGAAATATTCCCACTAAGACGGATAAGATGATATTCGCTTTCTAAATTACTCTAAGTATAAATAAATAAATAAATAAATAAACAATCTTTAAACTGAATTTTCTTTTTTAATATTTCTAATAAAATTGTAAAAAAAATTTTAAAAGAGTGTATTTTGAATTGCAAAATTTATCAAAAATAAAAATATCTTTAAATAAACAAATGGAATTCCATACAGGGAATTAGGGGAATTATAAGATAGGGGGAATGTGTGTAAAATGATGAACAAGAAACTCAGTCGAATGCATTTAACCGAGAAATAGTATAGATTTACAGAAACTTTCGCTTTTTTCTGGTTTTTTTTTTTTTTTTTTTTTTTTTCAGAAATTTTTAACAGTGTACTAGAATACTGCTGAAATCGAATCAAAACTGAAATATCCTATTTCACCAAATTAAACAATTTTATCGGGTTTTCTACTTTAAAGGATCCATTTTAAAGGTCTCCTAAAGTAGTCGCCTACTGTATATCAATAGTTTTTCATAGAGAATTTCATGGAAGGTTTCTACAACATTTGCGGTAGAATTCGCTTTGAAAAGGGGTTTTTGCAAAATTTTAATAAAGATTTTAAAAAGAAAATTTTTCCATGAAAGTTGGAGTCTTGCCTTTGCAAAATAACGAAAACAAGTGTTTTCGTGTGCAGCATTAAAAAACTTGTTATAGTTTTAAGAATTTGAAACATTTCCTGTAAACGTTCACTTTGAGAATTATTTGATATCAGAAATTTGTTTTTAAATTATTCTCGGCATTTGTTTTAGATATACATACATGCATAGATGCAAATGAGAGATTTTCAGTTTTACAATTTTTGGTACTGCAATTTTTTAAACTTCTAAACATCGCACATTTTTAATTTTTTCACCGATGTATAGGATGAGAAATGCACTTTTAAATGTAATTTATTTGAAAGCTATATCTCAATTTGTTTTTCAGTTATTAATTTTTTGTAGTTTTTTTTTATATTTTTTTATGATTGTGGCAACAAAAGGACATTTCCGGACATTAAGCATAAGCATGGACCAATCAGAAAACGAATGAAATCCAGACATCACAAGGTCTCAGATATCTATATTCTCGACCGACAGAAACAACCATTTTCCAAATGGTTTTAAAAAATAAATAAATAAATAATAAAAAGAGAGAGATAGAGAGAGAGAGAGGGGGGGGGGCTTTCTGTAAATTTACATTAGTTTTCGGTTAAATGCATTCACTGAGTTTCCTAGTCATCGTTTTGCAGACATTTTCCTTTTTTTAATATTAATTTCCTGTAAGGATTTCTATGCCTTTATTTTAAGTATTTTTATCTTTGTTGTAAGCTTTAATTTAAAGTATACACTTTTGAAATTCTACAATTTTATTAGAAATATTAAAGAAAAAAAATTGGTTTAAAAATTATTTTATTAAAAATTAGAATATTTTAGATAGAGAGAATTCATCTCTGCAGAATTAAAAAGGATTTTTTTTTAAACCACAATTACTTTGCAATTGTCTCCTTCATCAAGTGCCTGAAGCTTTGTAATATTAAAGATAAACTGAGTAGTATATTTAAAAGCTATTATTGATATCATTATTATTATTATTATTTAATTGGTAAATGCATTATAAAAATATATTAAACTCTTAAAAGCAGGTTACACAAAATAAATGAAATAATAAAAGCACAAAAATTCATTTTTAGGTGCGTTCGTAATTATGTACATAAATACGTAGCACCTTATAGTTGTCGTTCAGTCCGTCTGTCCGCATATAACAGCGCAAAAACTACCCAACCGAATCGTTTGAAATTTGAAGTATATAATTCTTACATAATTTTGTCGATTCATTTCAAATTTTATGAAAATCGGGTCCATAGATCAATTACAGAGACAATCAAAAGTATTCCGTTACATTACGGTCGGTGGGGGAAAAAGCTTCAAATGCATTTTAATCGTTTGAAATTTAAATTATATAATTATTACTTAATTTTGTCGAGTTATTTCAAATTTTATGAAATTCAGATGCATAGATCAATTACAGGTTATTATGAGCTTTCCTTTAAATAGTAATAATAAAAACTACGTAACAACATATCTAATTAATATCTAATTAAAACTGAAATATACATAACACAGTTAAAAGGTGCAGGAGAGAATTATGCACATTTTTATTTGTTACGTAATTTAAGATATAAACCAGCCATCACACAACCTCTAAATGCATTTTGGCGCAAAATAGGTTAGATGTGCCGGCAACAGACATCCATAAGGAACTTCTTTAAAAATTGTTTTTTAATTAATAGTTACAATTATTATATTTTAGTTTTGTCAGTTCTAATATTAATCTATCAACAATATTTAACCATTCTCATTGTCTCATTTCCCAAAATGAACCAAAATTTAATTGAAAATAACATAAATATAATGGGCACCGTCTGGTCTTGTAATGAACGCTCTCTGTTCCAGTAATGGACACCCCATAAAAAATTATACATATATATATATATATATATATATATATATATATATATATATATATATATATTGTGTGTGTGTGTGGTTGCGTTTAGAACCAGAATTTAATGAAAGCATGCAAATGAAAACAAAACAGTTATTTTCAAATAAATTTAACAATTACGATACCAGTAATTAATAAAGTATTTGTGATAATCATTCACTGTTTCTGAAAAATATGCAATTAATTCTATGATTTCGTCAAAAAAAAGTATTAATTACTAAAAAAACAGTTATTTGAAAACAGACCAAAATTAAAATCATATCCTCACATTACCGTTTAATGGATATAGCTATGACCACAACCTTGGTGAAAAATGTTTTCAAAGCTGTTTGTTGTTGTTGTTTGTTTGTTTTGTTAGAAAAAGATTCCATTATACATGATTGCTATTAACATTTCACTATAAAACTATTTCAGTCATAATGATGAAAATACAGAGTTTGAGTTTTTGAATAGTTTGAGTTTTTGAACTTTATTCAAAAATCCCTTATATTCCGGGTTTTCTTTTGAGTAATACCAATTTGAATGCACCTAAATCCGTCTCCAAGTCATTTAGATATAACGATTTCTTGTAATGTTAGGCTTTGATCACTATGCTGGTCGGTTTCTCCAAATCAACCTTGAATCAAACACAATGTAATGGTGAATTTGACCTTGTGTTCTAAAGCAATATGGATCTTTACCTGAAATGTTCTTCCGCTTTGCCAAAAATGACACAAACGATATTTTACATTTTATTATTGTCTGTAACGTGTCAGACAAATTTTCGGATATTAATGACCAATTTATTTAGCTGATAATTTATAGTAGAATTTGGTAAAGAACGATAGAACAATATTCAGTATGGTTTTAACATGCTGTAATTATTATTGGTAGTTATTGTTAAAATCACCTCTAAAAAAATAGGTTAATAAGAATTTAATTTTGATTTTGTTCGATTTTATTATTTTATAAATATAATGAAACGTGTTCAAATTGGACACGTACGTACATTCCAGAAAAATAATAAACTGACAGAGGTAGTTACAAAACTTCAGCTCAATTACAAATCCATATGCACTTTTCTTAAGCATTATTAAGGTAAAGTACCCAGAGTTTGATAATTTAAGTAGAATTTGTACTTCAATATTTAATGATAATCTCGCCCTTAGAAAAACAGGGATTGGTAAAAAATACATTCCTTGGATTGTTTTCTTTTCAAAATTGTACTTGTAATTAAAACTTGTACTTGAAGCTTGTACTTGTTAAAAAAAATAGAAATGATTTTGTAAAAAAAATTACAAATTTAAAATGTCGTATCAATATACCCAGTGTTTGATATGCTGTACCCAGTGTTTGATATGCTGTACCCAGTGTTTGATATGCTGTATCCAGTGTTTGATAAGCATTTTAATATCTGTTATCATCAGATATTTTCTTTTAAAATAGCCATTTAAAAAGTTAATAACCATTATACTTAGATTACACAGACAAATGGAATTTAAAGAAAAAGATTAATTAGATTAATAAACGGAACTAAAGAAAAATATTGATCAGATTAATAAACAGAAATATTTCTGTTTATTAATTATTCAAACAATTAATTTTTCTTGGTTACCTTTTTATTTTTTGTGGGTGTTTCAGGCCATAAAAGGTAATTTTTCATAGGAGAGGGAACATTTTCCCTCATTAGTACCTGGAGACAGGATTTTAGCAAATTCGTGATATCAGAAACTTTTCTATGGGAAACAGCCCTAACAGGTCTATCAAGAAACATGAAATTAAGTTATTTTGTCTAATACTTTATAAGCTACAAAATTGTTTTATTTTAACTGTAAAATTAAAGGCCTCAATCACTGGAAGATTCATAAACCAGTGTTTCCAGTAATTTTGTAAACCAGTAAATTGTAAACCAGTAATTTTTTGCATATAATCGGCGAATGGGCAAATCTTTTAAGTAATCACACATGGGTCTAGGTTGATGAGGGAGATAAAAATGGACAGTGCTCATTTCTCTGTAGTTGACAAAATAAATAAATAAATAAATAAATAAAATAATAATGTCTTTGTAATTATTTTGCACCCATATTCTCTTTGGATTGAATTTCCTTCAAAAGTTATCAAACACCTAGTTATCAAACACTAGATAAATTGAAAGTTTTCTAAGCCAGTAATTGAAAGTGCTCTCTCTGATTTAAGGTTAAGGTTAGAAAGCAAAAACTTGGACCACATGAAAAAAGAATTAAAGTTTTTTACAATAGTATGTCCCATTATTACTCAGTTATTAAAATATCAAAAATAAAAACAGATATAACAAAACTTACCTCTCAGATTTCTTGTAACAATTGACTGTAATGACTGCAAAACTCCAGACTAACTTTTTAGAAGCTTAATTCCAAAACAATTTCTCAAAAAAGAAGAACAAAACTTCGATGTATATGAAGAAAAAGGCATGAACTATCATATGGAATTCAGAATAAATGACTATAAGGTCTGTAAACCTTAGAATAAGTTATTTTCTTGAAAATTATCAAACACTGGGTACTTTACCTGATATTGATTATTGTGTATACTCGTGTATAAGTCGGGGATTTTTAGACAAATTTGGGAGTTGAAAAAGGGGGAGGTGGTAGATTTATATACGAGGTAGTAAGAAAATATGTAATTTTTTGCATATAATCGGTGAATGGACAAATCTTTTAAGTAATCACACATGGGTCTAGGTTGGAGAGGGAGATAAAAATGGACAGTGCTCATTTCTCTGTAGTTGACAAAATAAATAAATAAAAATAAAAATCAAAAATCAAAAATAATGTCTTTGTAATTATTTTGCACCCATATTCTCTTTGGATTGAATTTCCTTCAATATCGTAAAATGGGATGAATAGGAACAGCGGGGTGAATAGGAACGAAACTTCCCGGTCATACAAATAAATCCACTATAAATATATGTGATGATATTTTTAGTTGCCAATTTTTTGTAAGAAGGTAATAACATTAAGAGTTGGGAAATTCAGTTTTGACATGTTGGCACCACTACTCGGGTATATAAAAAAATATCAAGAGGATCCTCAAAAACCTCATTTTTTCAATGTCTTCAAAACTTTGTATGTAACTACAGTTTTTTTCGTATTCTAAACCTAAGAAAAGGGATTTTTAATTAATGATAGACCTATAAACGATATGCCGTATTAAATTCTACTTATTTTTAAACTACATAATGAAAAAATGAAAAATGGCTTGTAACATCAGAGGTTTAAGATTTACGGGGTGAATCGGAACCCGTTTTCTCTCATAGTTTATTTTTCTATACAGTAATAGTTTTATGTAATATATGAAAACATATGTATGAATATGTATTGTAACAATATTTTGTTTGTTCTAATTACTTGAAGAGTTTAAAGTTGCCAAGAAATTACTTGGTTGAACAAAAAAGAAAACGCCTAATGAAACAGACATGGAACACACAATAAAATAATTTAAAAATAGGAATTTAGTTAGAAAAACTGCTCAAAATTATTCTCTGACATCCACAACATTACACAAATATCTCAACATGAAAAACCAAATGGAAAAGAGAGGGATGCAAACAGTACTAAGGGCTGGGTATGAGGGCGTATTAGTAGATCGTATTAATACATGCAGCCATTGGGGTTACTCAATAGATTCACTTACCCAATGACTACTATTAAAAGATAAAACAGAAACAGGGCTGAATTTGCATTAAATTCTACCTCAGCGATTAGAATATAATTTCTTAAAATAAATTTTAATTTTTCTTGATTTCAAAGTTGTTTTCTAATTTTTAAATAGGCATATCTTTACTACTATATAAAATAAAGGCTTGGTTTCACAGTAATTACGTGTTCCTATTCCTCCCTTGCTATTATTACCTGTTTTTATTAACTTTATTAAAGTTTGAATCGGAATAAATAAAGATTGTAATATTTGTTCCGATTCACCTCTATCTGTGGGGTGAATCGGAACACCATTAAAAAAATAAATAATATATATATATAAACAGTAAAAATGTTTCGTTTTTGCTTAAAAAGTAAAAAACAAAACAAGACCGAAGTTTCTAGTAGAAAAATAAAAAAAATAAAAAATCAGTTGTCGGTTTTTTTAATGTTAAAGTTGAAAAGTATTCCGATTCACCCCATTTTACGGTACAGGAATATTCCTTTCAACATTTAAATCCCCTTTTTAAAAAAAAATCGACTAGAGAATGCTTCTAGATATCTCTTCTGAAAGTCTTACAATATAAAAAAGGACTATATTTTAGCAGTCTAATAAAAAGTTGTTTACCCTTGTAAATAAGGTTTGAGTAGATTTTTGGAAGATTTTTTTTTCGTTTAAGTATCATTGAATTGATGTAACTAATTTTCAAAATAGTTTATTTTGTTTTAAATAATTATACAGTTTTTAAAACGTTTAACTTTTTAAAAAAGTCTGATTAGAAAGAGTAAAAAAAAAGTTTCTGATTTAATAAAATGTTTTCAATATTTTTTTTTTTATCCTTGATTACAAATCCTTTTTCAACATACTACCAGAAATGTGGTTTGACTTATACACGAAAATGCATTTTTTTTTTTTTTTTTAATTTTGCTTAAGATTCGAATGGATCGACTTGTGTACGAATATATACGGTGCTTCTAAATATCATACAAAACTTAAAAAAATTTGAGTAAGCAATTTACATAAAAAACGAAAATCTAAAGGAAATAGTATTAAAAGTAATAATAAAACATGCAATTAAGTAGAAATAATCAAAAGTAAGTATAATTTTTGACTTATTGGCGGTACAATTTAATTTGCTTTTTTTATGTAGTTTTATAATTCAATTTCTGCTTTTAGCACTTTCCAAAAAGTTCAAAAATGTTTATGCATTCGGTTTGTCTGGCCGTCTGTCCACCCTCTAACTCTAGTAAATATATTTGGTTTTTCATGCAATTGATAAAGCTTGTTTAGAGTCACCAAAGCATGTTTTGTATTGCATATGAAGTATGTACGATCAATGGTTTATTTAAAGGGACATTCAAAAGAATTCGATTGCATTATGGTATATGGAAAAAAATCGTTTGGAGACTATTTTAATGACATTATGCTGTTTCAAATGTATTCAAACTGACATAAATCACTGAATTTCACTATGATCACGTTAAAACAGAGCATTCATAGCATTTTTTATTAACTTACAGTGACATATAAAGGTAATCGGTTACAGTATTGCCTTTGCATCATAATTGCTGGAAAGTATGTTTTAAAATTCGATAAGCTATTTTAACCCTCCAAGCGTCTTGCAAATCGGTAAATTTGTAATGTTGTTTTCTCTGCATTTTGTCTTAATTGCTTATAAAATATGATTCTTTCAATATTACATAAAAAATCTTATTTAGGAATATAAATATAATCCTTGAGAGTCTTAATCATTCTTCAATGCTTTGAAAATTCATTAAATTTATAGAATTATAATATCTTAAACATTGCTTATATTGCAGTGAAACCTGGAGCTTAGTGTACGGAATATTACGGGCCAAACGCTTAGAGGGTTAAATGTAATTAGTTTCTTGCACATTGCACTTTATATATAAATTCTATACCTCCTATACTGCACTGCACAAAAGTAGTCGCATACCATTCTCCTTATTTGAGTAAACTGCTGAAGGGCAATTTTCAACCGAAATACATGTATCTCTTAAATGAACTAAATTTTAGAATGCATGTTATTAAATAGATAGAAATATATCACATACATGGTTGCTTGAAATTTGGGTGATTTTTTGATTGTAGATGGGAACAGCTGAAATTGTTTTGATATGCGTTATACGTTTCCATATGGTAAAATGAGACGTAATATTTCAACTTTTTAAACAGTGCAAATTTGTTACATTATTCTGAAAGTTTTGGAAAGAGCTTCACAATGTGTCTTTGACGGATGATTTTTTCTTTCTTGCATTTAATTTGGCAATCGCTGATAAAAAATTTGCAACAAGAGTATCTTTTGAGCAATATAAACGTTATTAGGCCGAATCAAAACTGAAAATTTTTAGTTTGGAAATAGAATTTTTTTTCCAAAATATGGTAGGTAAAATTTATTGACACTATAAAGATTGGTGTATTTACGACTTAATAGAAGATAGACAATTGAAACTGCTGGCAAAACAGACTTAAACGCAATGAACGTATCTCCAGCTAGTAAAAATTCCACACGTTTTGTAGTTTTATCATAATTTTATTTAAAAGCGAAAAGTAGACTTATTTACTTAAGAATCGTAATTTTAAGATTGAACACATAAAAACAATACACCGTTTATAATCAAATTTTGTATAATTAAACAACATTGTTTTAAACTGTCAAAAATTACTACTAAAATTCTACTTAAGGTTTAATATAAGCAATTGAAGCAATAGTAACATATCTTCCATTATCTTATTTCTACACAATATTACATATCTATCTGTTAAGTAAAGCCATACATTTGGCGTTCAAAATGAGATGTCACAAGCTACCAAAAAATGAAACAATTAGAAATTGCACGTCAAGCATAGCAAATGAGGTGCATTCTTACTATAACGAAGTTTTAAAAATATTCATATCTTGGTGTAATAGTAAACAGTATTTTGGATACTGTATAAATATCCGAAATTTTTTGTGAATCCCTGTGAATATGATCTGCTTCCAATTACACAGGAAGTAACGTTTAGTAAATCTCAGCAACATACATCAATTTCCTAAAATGTGAAATAGTTTAATATAATTAAAACGCGCCACAAACAATGTTTCCTGCTATACCATTATGCAGTGGAATATATTAGTGTGACTCTGTAAATTAATAAAAATTATTCTTTGCACCATAGATTGTACAGGATGTATATTTTAGAGTTCTTCATAGATACACATCAATTTAATTATATTAGAAAGAGTAAAACATCATTAAAACGCACTTGAAATTATTTTTTCCCATTGGCCGTAATGTAACGGAATAATATTAATAGCCACTATAATTGAACTATTCATCCGATTTTTATAAAATTTGAAATGACTTGACAACATTATGCAACAAGTATATATTTTAAATTCTAAACAATTCGGTTGGATAATTTCTTCTCTGTTATATGCAGACGGACAAACAGACAGACGAACAGACGACTATAGGAGCTACGTAATATAATTAAGAAAACACCTAAAAAACAGTTGCAGCAGCAGAAGCAGCGCAAAATGCGAAGTAACGCTACGAAATGTGAAGTGACCGAAAACTAAGTTAAAAATCAGCAATGTGTGGAAAACGCAGAGATTTTTGCCCGTAACTCCGGAAAAGGTGTTGAAAGAATTATCAAAACAAGGTGAAGGTAATTGCGAAAACTTTATATTTGCCAGGCTGTTTCTAGGCAGGATAAATTTTAATAAGAGTATTTCTTGAGCAGAGTAAAAAAAAAAAAACTATTCTGATTTTTTTCCACATTTAAATAAACCGTAAGTGCCTGACATACGGAATTTTTTTTTTTTTAATTTAGTTTTAATGCTACTAAGCTTCATGCGTATGATAAATGAAACAACTGCTAAGTGATTATCGACAGGGATGTTGTAGCAAGCAGTGTTGAATTCGGGATGTTGGGGGGGGGGCATTCCCCTCTGGAGTAATAAAATTCCCCACACACAGAAATTTTGAGATTTTGTGTTTTCACTAGTCAAAAATTGCAATTACCTTCCCCCCCCCCGCCCGGAATTGTATAATGCCTCCCCCATGAGCCACAAAAGTCCCTCCGGGAGTAAAGCGTCTGAATTCAACACTTCGGTATACGCCATGTACCTTCTGAATTTTTTTAAGGAACACCGTATACACTCTGCTTCTCAAAAAAGCCATAGCATATGCATTCTATGGTATACTCTCAGCCTTGAGCATATACCTAACGTTTTTTTACGATTGCATCCCTGATTATCGATAAAAATCTCCAATAAATCCGCAGACATATATTTACCCTTTCTAAAATATTTCAAATATTCTATTCGGGATTTTCAAGATAGTTGGACTTTCCTTGTAAAATCGGAAGTGGAATTTTGATAAAACTACTGAACGAGATATTTCTTTAACGAATCTCTTCTACGTAGTTGATCGGCGTTTTGAAAGAGCTTGGTTTCCATTGGGGAAACATATGAAAACTAGGATGGAATATGATTAAATGGTTATAAGGTACTCTGGGGTAATAACGCCAGGCGGGGTAATAACGCCAAGTGCTTATATTTTGCATAATTATGAAATAATCAGGTAAATGACACCCATGTGCTCTGCGCAGAAGGGTTTTGAGTCATATAAATCGCAAAAAACAGCTTCAAGTAAATTTGTTTCATTTTTAGGTCTTATTGTTTTTACAAGCAACTAAAATTAACGCTTGATCTAAAATTTGCGAGATAAGGTTTTTGATCTGAAGACTATATTTTTTATCCAGAAATACTTTGTTTGTTACATAAATTTGTAGTGTATTTCATGTACTTTCAATTGTAGAAGATTTTGGATATCTTCTCGAGATAATTTGTAGTTTAGGATTTACTGCGCAATAAGTATCCCGGGGTAATAACGCCAGGGATTGGCGTTATTACCCCGGTTGATTCCCAAAAGTGGCCGAACTATATCCGAAGGGGGTTTATATATTAATATGGGACAGCATTATCATCATTGTTGAAATGGTAAGATTAAAGGGGGGGGGGGTACCGAATACTTAAAAATAATCTCTCTATTTTATTTTTTATTATATATATATATTATATATATAAATATATATATATATATTTTTTTTTTTACTAATGTAAAAAATAATTTTTAACTCTTGTAAATAAAACTATATCAAAATGTTTTCGAGATTCAAATTCGAACATCTTCAAAATCAGGTTTCTATTAAATTTCCACTGGATTGTTCAATTGAGTTCGAAATTTTAACTGTTCGCTTTCTCAGCGTTCGGTTTTTCAAAATTTTATAAATTTAACCTTTAACTGATGTGACAGAAATTCTAACGTATGAATGTGATGCGGTTTATGAGACCACAAAATTGAAAGATGAATAAAAGGCGGAAATAACTCATAGGATTGTGTTTTTGTACTAAACTTTTTATACAAGAGAATTATACTTAATACTATTATACTATTGATATTATACTATTGATATTATACTATTTAGTCTCTGGTGATAGTACTAAAATTCCAAATGAAAGAAAATTTCGGTAGTGTTTGCAGTTAAACTGAAAATTACAAGTTAAATTAAAAAATTAAAAGAAAAATAGTGGTCTAACGAGACCGGTAACATTAGTTAAAGGCTAAAATGCGATCCATGATTAAAAATCATAGAATACTGTTCCTGCGCTTAACTTTTTGTACAGAATTAATTCTAATTAAATTTAATCTATTCAAATATTTCTGTGCGCTCCCGAAGTTTGATTAAGAGATCAGCGCCACCTAGCTGATAAATGATGTAACGCTCAGTTGAGCTTTGTTGTCCTTCGAACAACACGTCTGTATCGAGCGCCCTCGCTCTCAAATCAAAAGCTCATATAAATGTTTGCCCCCTGGCAATAATCAATAAAATCCTACGGTATAATAAAATCAGTCCACTTTTCTCTAACGCTGTCGACATATGGTCCTAGGCGACCGGAGAACAGCTAATTAAAAAATGACGACGTTAACTACTTTAAATCGCCAACGCGGCGTATTGAAAACTAAAGTAAATAAAATTACGAAATTCATAAACGAATACGAATGCATTCATCTAAAAGGATCGCAAGAAGAGCAGCAACAAGAACGACTCGTCTTAGAAAGCAAAAAGGTTTCTATTTTGGAAATTAAAACGTCATTACGCAATTTAATATTGTCGTATACAACTCTTCCGGAAGATGTCGACATAACTGATTCTTTGGAACTAGCAACGGAGATAGAGGAAGAACTGGAAGATTCAGAGGTAAAACTTAACATTATTCTTTCTAAATATGAATGTGTGAATATGAATAATGAAAATCCTACTGTTAGTAATAGCTTTAAAATTCCAGACTTACCTCTACCCAATTTTTATGGAAAATATGATGAATTTCAAAACTTCAAGTCTCAATTTATGTCTATTATCGGTAATAATAAAAATCTGAATTCAACTCAGCAGTTATGCTACTTAAAGGGTTGTTTAAAAGGTGAAGCCAAGAGGCTTCAGTCAGCTCAAGATACTTACGAATCGCTCTGGCAATCTTTAGAAGAAAGATATGAAAATAAAAGAGCTGTCATTGATTACCATATTATTAAACTACTTAATTTTTCAAAAGTACCCGATTCTCCTAATCATTTAATGCAATTAATTGATAATACAAAATGTAATTTGCGTGCATTAAAATTACTTGAATTTGAATCTAACGAGCTGTCAGATGCTTTAATAATGCACATCTTGTTTCAAAGATTGAATTCTGAAATAAAAAAATCGTTCGAAATGAAATTAAATAAAAACGAAATTCCTAAATTAGCTAGCTTTTTAAGCTTTTTGGAAGAAAGAAGTCGTATTCTTCAAAATACTGTTATTTCAAAGGAACAAAAAAAATCTCCGTATAATAACTGGAAATCTGGCACTAAGCCAAACATGGAAAAATCCTTTTTAACAAAATCAAAACAGCGAAAAGAGTGTATTTTAGGATGTAAAGATTCGCATTCTTTATATAGATGTGAGAAATTTGAACAAATGAACGTGATAAAGAGATCAGAAGTTGTTAAAAATAACAATTTATGTCAATCTTGCTTAAACAGCCATTTACCTAATCCTTGTTTATCTAAAAATAAATGCCTTTCTTGTAACAGCAAAGAGCATAATTCATTACTTCATCCATTAAATGAAAATAATAATATCAGAAGGGAATTCATTGTTGAAGATCAGACAGAGAGGCGCCAGGTGGATTCACCCCCCTCCCTTTCTCCTGATAATCAAACATTTTTCGCGAAGGAAAATGAAATAAATAAATCTTGTGTAATTTTAAACACAGCTGTGATATATTTGAAAGACGGTTCTGGGGAATTTCAACCTTTAATTGCTGCATTAGACAGTTGTTCCTCATCGCATTTATTGTCTTCTTATGCCGCAAATCTATTAGGATTGCGTAAACAAAAAACTCATATTTCCATTTCCGGACTTAATGATTTATGTTTAAATGCTAAATCATTTGTTAGTACAGAATTAACTAATGAAAACAAAACTAAATCTTATCAATTAGATATGTTAGTTGTTCCTAAAATCGCTAATCTACCACCCAAATATATAAATACGTCAAAATTAAAATTGCCGTCGAACATAGAATTAGCGGATAATAATTGGAATAAACCGAAACGCGTAGATGCACTGATTGGAGCGCAGTTATTCTATGAATTAATAGGGTCTAATAAAATTAAAATTGATGATTCACAATTAATGTTAGTAGAAACTTTTTTCGGTCACGTTATATCAGGAACTGTATACAATTCTATCTCAAATTTAAGGGAACATTCTGATTCTTGTTTTTTAGTAACAGATTATAAAAATTTGGAAAAAGAAATAAGTTCCTTTTGGGAAATGGAACAAGTAAGTGAATTAAAACCCTTAGTTAGTGAGGAATTAAATTACTGTAATGAACATTTTTTAAAGACTCACTATCGGAAACCGGACGGCAGATATGTAGTTGAATTACCCTTTAAGATTCAAATGTTAGATAATTCTCTGGGAGATTCAAAACAAATTGCCGCTAAAAGATTAAATCAGTTATGGAACCGTTTAGAGCGGGATCCCAAATTAAAGGAATTATACTCAGAATTTCTAAAAGAATACACTACTTTAGGACACATGGAAGAAAATTCCGATGACATAAATCCTGACAAAGGATATTTTTTCCCTCATCACGGTGTTTTGCGACCATCAAGTACTACAACTAAACTGAGGGTTGTTTTTGATGGGAGTTGTAAAACTACTAATGGGAAGTCTTTAAACGACTTATTGTTTAAAGGAGGGATAATACAGGATGATCTTTTTTCAATTATGATTCGTTTTAGAAAACATATTTTCGCATTTACAGTTGATGTAAATAAAATGTTTCGACAAATAGAAGTAAATCCGTCGCATACTAGATACCAAAAAATATTGTGGAGAGAAGGGAGGGAGGAACCTGATAAAATCTACACTCTGAAAACGGTCACCTACGGTTGTGCAAGCAGTCCATACCTTGCCACTAGAGTGCTCCAACAGTTAGCGGTAGATGAAGCCAACAATTTCCCATTAGCTGCCGAAGTTGTAAAGAACGAT
This sequence comes from Maratus speculifer, assembly GCA_964019185.1. Lineage (NCBI taxonomy): Eukaryota > Metazoa > Arthropoda > Arachnida > Araneae > Salticidae > Maratus > Maratus speculifer. The sequence continues at coordinate 184,441,707 of OZ025297.1, forward strand.
ATGTACATGGACGATTGCCTGTCAGGTGCATCAGACATTTCCGAATTTTTTGAAATTAAAAAACAATTAACAGACATTTTCAAAAAAGGTCAGATGGCCTTGCATAAATGGCGTTCTAATGTTATTGAAGAAATAAATCCTGATTATCAAACATTTCCCTTTAATCAAAATGCCGAAGAAACTTCAACAAAAACTCTCGGAATAATGTGGGACTGCACTAGTGATACATTTAACTTTAAAGTTATCATCAACAAAAGTTCTGACTATACAAAACGCGAAATTCTAAGTCAAATTGCAAGACTCTTTGACCCCCTTGGCCTGCTCGGTCCTGTAATTTGCCGTGCAAAAATCTTCATGCAACAACTATGGTTGCTAAAGTGCGACTGGAATGATAAAATTCCACTTCATGTTGCTCAAGAGTGGGACAATTTCCTCAATTCACTAGTTCTTATAGAAACCATCAAAATTCCCAGATGTATTCTTATTAAAGATGCATCAACTATCCTCTTACATGGGTTTGCTGACGCCAGTGAGAAAGCATTCGGAGCTTCCCTTTATCTTCAAACGAACACTGACTCAAATTCGCCTGTTTGCCACCTCATTTGCAGCAAAAGTAAAGTTGCCCCTATTAAAACTGTCAGCATACCGAGGCTTGAACTTTCAGCCTGTCTATTGTTGTGCCAACTTGCTCAAAAGGTAATTAGAGCTATGAAACTTCAAATCGACAAAGTCATACTTTGGTCGGACTCTACGATTTCCCTAGCATGGATAAACATGTCCCCACATCTTCTAAAAACTTTCGTAGCGAATCGAGTGTCTAAGATTCAAGAACTTACCAAAAACTACGAGTGGAGATATGTGCCGTCAAAACTAAATCCAGCGGATGTGTTATCCCGAGGTCAAGATGCAAAATCGCTTGCTACAAATAAACTGTGGTTTGAAGGACCCGATTTCCTGAAACAAGACATTGTAAATTTTTGTCCACAAAAGGACTCTCATAACAAAGACGAACATTTTTTAAAGGAACTAAAGTCAGTTCCGGTTCTCACTTCAATTATAAACTATGAATTTTTGAACTCTTTTCTTACCATTTCAAATAGTTATATTAAATTAATGAGAGTGTTAGCATTTATTTTCAGGTTTGTCCACAACTGTAAAACTCAGAGTAAACTTAAGGGTTCCTTAACTCTAGATGAACTAAAAGTTTCTAGAAATTTCTTAATTAAGAGAGCTCAAGGTGAGTATTTTTCATCAGAAATTTCGGCATTGAAAAAGGGCATGTCTGTCCCTGTAAAAAGTAAGTTGAGATTTTTAGATCCTTTCTTAGACAAAGATGATCTGTTAAGAGTGGGTGGTCGTTTGACCAACTCAAATTTAAGCTATGACCGATCTCACCAAATCATTTTACCCCCAAGCAGTAAATTAACTAAAATTATCTTTCTTTATTATCATAAAAGAGACTTACATGTTGGTCCTCAAGGGCTATTAAATAGTATAAGACAATTATTTTGGCCCATTAATGGAAGAAACATTGCTCGTCAAGTTGTACACGAGTGTGTTCAATGTTTCAAAATAAAACCTTCAATTGTAAGTCAAATAATGGGTAATTTACCCCCTGAGAGAGTAATACAAGGGCCACCGTTTTCAAATGCAGGTCTTGACCTATGCGGTCCATTTTTTATTAAATATCGCAACCAGAGAAAAGGGATATTTAATAAGGTTTATGTGGCCATTTTCATATGCATGGTTACTAAAGCAGTTCATTTAGAACTACTTTCTGACTTAACTTCTGCTGCATTAATTGCAACACTTAAAAGATTTTTTGCTCGCAGAGGCAAAAGTAATACTATCTTTTGTGACAATGCATCCAACTTTGTTGGAGCATGTGCAGAACTAAAGAGATTATTAAATTCTATAAATAAAAACAATGATGATGTATCAAATTTTCTGTCATCCGAGCAAGTTCTCTGGAAATTTCTTCCCCCTCGTTCCCCAAATTTTGGAGGACTCTGGGAGAGAGGCGTCGGACAGTTCAAATACCACTTAAAAAGAACTATTGGTGTTACGAAATTAACCATTGAAGAATTTTTAACTATTACTACTCAAATCGAAGGTATTCTAAATTCGCGCCCTCTTTCCCCATTATCCTCTGAATTAGAAGACTATGAAGTTTTGACTCCAGGACATTTCTTGATTGGTAGACCAATTAATGCTCTTCCTGAGCCAAATTTGATTAATGTAAGAGAAAACTTGCTCGACCGATGGCAGAAAACTCAAAAAATCGTGCAACTAATTTGGAAAAATTGGTCCAATTCTTATTTAAGCCATTTGCAGCAGAGATCCAAATGGCTCTTTAAAAAACAAAATGTTGCACCAGGTATGATGGTTCTGGTAAAGGATGGAGACCTACCAGTTTGTAAATGGATAGTAGGTCGTATTTCAGAAATCATCAAAGGAAATGATGACAATGTTAGGGTTGTAATAGTCTGGACTCCATCCGGAACTTACAAAAGAAGTATCTCTAATATTTGTGTTCTACCAATTGTAAATAACGAAAATATTAATTAAGCTTAACCTATTTCTATTGAATTTATTATTCCTTATTATTGTATTTATATTAAGTGCTTTATGTGTAACCATTAATTTGTAATAGTATCTGTATGTTATTGTATATTTAATTGTTGTGTATCATTAAACTATCAGAATACTTCAATGGGGGCCGGTATGTGCGCTCCCGAAGTTTGATTAAGAGATCAGCGCCACCTAGCTGATAAATGATGTAACGCTCAGTTGAGCTTTGTTGTCCTTCGAACAACACGTCTGTATCGAGCGCCCTCGCTCTCAAATCAAAAGCTCATATAAATGTTTGCCCCCTGGCAATAATCAATAAAATCCTACGGTATAATAAAATCAGTCCACTTTTCTCTAACGCTGTCGACAATTTCTAACAATATTACGAGAACTCCAAACGAAAGAGAATTTCAGTTGTGACTATAGTTAAACTGGAAAATACAAGTTAAACGCTATTTTTTTTTTTTTGGGGGGGGGGGGGGTACAGCGTATCAGATTGCTAACAGCAGTTAAAGGTTAATTTTGTTGCTAATATAGAGCTAATGATATATAACCATATGAATTATGTATAAAATTGAATAAGAGATCTCTTTGGGATAATATTTTTTAATCAAAAATTTTATTCAATTTATTAAAAATTTATTAATGCATGCTCTTTAAAACGTAGACAATTTAATGAGCATGTGAGATGCTAACAGCAGTTAAGGTTTAACAAAAATATTTATTACATATAACTCAAATTATTATAAAACTTCACATGATTAAAATATTACATTATGAATGGTTAAAACCATGCAATGTTTCTTATAATCATATTTAAGCGGGACTTTTTAAGCAAAGAGAGACACAGGGTGTTATATTCTGTTGAAGCTCCCCCCTCGCTCCTTTTTCTTCCCTTTCACAAAAAAATCAATATTTTCTATCGCATAGAATGCATACATGGGAATATAAATGCTTATTCAAATAATCCGTGCAATGTTTCTAATAATTCTATTTAAATGGTCATTTTTAAGCAAAACGTAGCTTAGAATCTGATATTCTTTTGCCTCCTCCCCCCGCCACCACCACAGCTTTCTTTTTCTTTCAGAGTCACAAATAAATTGTACATTTTCATTAGCTTAGATTGCAATTTGTCAATTTCTAGAGCTGTAGAGTTAGTATTTTTAAAACTGGGCAATCTACATGCCATTATTCCATCTTATTTTATAGTTTTGTTTGCATGGCGTTATTACCCATATAGGTGGGTATAAAAGCCAAATAGCATTGGTCAAGAAAAAACGCCATTTCATTTTATGAATAAATATCTGTTAAATTATTTTATTTTATATAGATAGTCAATGAGTTGCTGTATCAGATCCTATATTTGTTTGAAAAATACAATCTAAAACTAAGCCGTGAAAATTGGTAGAACCTTAACGTGGCGTTATTACCCCAGGGTACCTTACAATTGATTCCAGTTTTTCTTGTCAATTTTTCGTGATATGTGACTGTATTTTTAGTCGCATGTTTGCTCGCTTTATCCTCGTGGAATTCAACACTTTTTACATCCGTAGAATAAACTTTTGGAATTTCTTCTTTAAAAATAGGACTTGGTACATTGTTTTGATAATAAGTAGAGTTGATTTTGGCATTTTCCTCAAACCTTCTGATTTTTAATTTCATGTTGTAAGAGATTCCAGCAATGACCATAAATCCTTTAGAGAAACATTCTTTGTGATGTTTGAACCAGAGATGTAAAAGTCTTTTTGGCCTCTTTCCCGGTAATAAATCGATCTTTCTTAGGTACGTTCGTAATTACGTAAAATATGTACGATTGTAATTACGTAATAAAGCACCTATAGTCGTCGTCCAGTCCGTCAGTCTGTCCGCATGTAGCAAAGCAGTACCCAACTGAATCATTTGAAATTTAAAATATGCAATTGCTGTATAATTTTGTCGAGTCATATCAAATTTTAGGAAAATCAGATGCATAGTTTAATTACAGAGACTGTCAAAGTTATTCCGTTACATTACGGCCAATAAAAAAAAAAAGTGGCTTCAAGTGCATTTTAATGATGTTACACTCTTTCGAAAATAGCAAATCTGATATGCATCTATAAAGTGTATGCTAAAATAGATATTCTGTACAATTTGATATGGAAAGAATGTTTGTTATTAATGTATATACAGTATCCAAAGTACTGAATACTATTGCACCAAGATCTGAATATTTGTAAAACTTCCTTATAGCACGAATACATCTCATTTGTTACGTTTGACGTGCAATTACCGACTTGTTATTACAGTCATTTAGATAAATCCACGCTCCGTCAATTATTATTTTTTTTTCATTTATCATCTGTTAAATGATTTCCATGCACGGAATATGGATAATTCTCTACGGAAAAAGAAACTTGTTACCTTCATATAGAGGTCTGCACGGGCCGGAATTTCCAGGCCCGGGCCCGGCCTGGCCCGTAGGAAAACATTTTCGGCCCAAACCGGATCGTTGTAAAATTCAAAAGTTCGGCCCGGTGCCGACCCGACCCGTTTAAATTTTTATTTTTAGGCCCGGCCCGTACAGAAATCAGTGAAAACAGGCCCGCCCCGGCCCGGCCCATTTTGGCAAGTTACAATTTCTAAGATTTCTAAAAAATTCAGATTTTTTTTCACATAATTAAGATTTTTTTAAAGAATACTGCATACATATCTATGGAATGATTTTACAGTATATTTTACAGGAAATACACATTAGCAACATTAGTGATTGCTAAGATTCTTAGGCCTTCAACATTCAAATAAAGATTCATCAAAAAATTAATATGGATTAGAATGAAAGAAAAAAGAAAGAAAGTTAAAAACATCGTAACTTTTGAAGCTGTTTAATAAAAGAAGATTTATAAAAATATTTCTATTTCATTTTATTAAAGATTTTAAATCCAAATTCATTCGTTAATTCAAATATGCGCCTTTCTGATACATTTCTAAATTCATTTTTTTCTCAGAAACGCATAGTAGGTATCTTTATTCCGAAACTATTTAATCAAATGGCATTATTCGTTTTTTGATACAAGCAATTTAAGAATACTGAAAGAAATAAATTATTGTTATAGTTAGCGTTTTCAATAGAATTTCCGAAAGCGATAGCATGGGAGGGAAGAAAAGCCTGCAACCATTTGAGAAATTATTGTATCTGAACAAAGTTATGCAAGTATTTTATTCACCAAAAATGAAAAATGCTATTCGATTCCATATGCCTTCAATAGTCCGGCTTATCACTTTTATATTTTTACAATTAAAAACTAATCTGAAAATGTATCAAACTTTCGCGTTATTGAGAAATTAATTTAAAAAGTCCTTCCGGCAATGCCGGGAGGAAGAGGTAGCTTTCATATACTTATATATTTATTTATTTATTTTAAGGTAAGTTACATTGTTCAAAAATACTAAGCTCAAATTAGTGGAAATAATCTTATAAAATTAGTGATTTTATAAGATTGAAACTAGTTTTTGTCAAGACTGTACATTAATAGGAATTTTTAGAAATTAGTCATCTTTTATTCAACCTGGTTTTATTTTAAGCGATTTAGAGAGTCACCAAATTCCACGATATCATAAAGTGTATGCCATTTTAAAGCAACATTGTGAATCGTTCAGATCAGACCGTTTCAAAATGTCAGCCATAAGCAAAATTCAAAGTGCTATAACTCAGTCATTTTTTAAGATATAGACAAAATAAAAAGTGTTCTGGAATCGTTGTTTTAAGTTCTAACACGTAAAAGAAAAATATTTTTCAATTTTTAATTTTTTCGCACTTAATTTTAAATTTTAAATTTTTTTAAAAATTTAAAATGGCCACCATTTTGAAACAAAATGATGGATGGTGCTGGCCAACGAACTCGGTCGAGACATTTGTATGTACTATGTACATCCCAAGTTTCATTGAAATCGGTTCATAAATACGCGCGTGTTATCACGTGACAAAAATCAGATCGTTTCAAAATGTCAGACATAAGAAAAATTCAAAGTGCTATAACTCAATCATTTTGTAAGATATAGATAAAATAAAAAGTGTTCTGGAATCGTTGTTTTAAGTTCTAACACGTAAAAGAAAAATATTTTTCAAATTTTGATTTTTTTGCATTTAATTTTAAATTTTTAAATTTTTAAAAAATTTAAAATGGCCACCATTTTGAAACAAGATGGCGGATGATGCTGGCCAACGAACTCGGTCGAGACATTTGTATGTACTATGTACATACCAAGTTTCATTGAAATCGGTTCATAAATACGCGTGTTATCACTTGACAAAAATCAGATCGTTTCAAAATGTCAGCCATAAGAAAAATTCAAAGTTCTATAACTCAATCATTTTTTAAGATATAAACAAAATAAAAAGTGTTCTGGAATTTTTGTTTTAAGTTCTAACACGTAAAAGGAAAATATTTTTCAACTTTTAATTTTTTCGCATTTAATTTTAAATTTTAAATTTTTTAAAAAATTTAAAATGGCCGCCATTTTGAAACAAAATGGCGGATGATGCTGACCAATGAACTCGGTCGAGACATTTGTATGTACTATGTACATACCAAGTTTCATTCAAATCGGTTCATAAATACGTTAGTTATCGCATGACAAAAATCAGATATATATATATATATATATATGGTTATATATATATATATATATATATATGTCAACATTTGAACGGAGGGTGGTTTTGGGGTCTGGGGGTCATGATCGGTGCAAATATACCAAAATTTTCCTGAAGTGCTTTCCTCCGGACGGCTGCAATAGGTAGCTTTTTACTTTTTGTAATGAAAGCTACCTAAAACCATCAAGAAGTATATATCCAAAGATTAATCTAACATAAATTCTTTATCGCTCTTAATAATTTTACAGACCATGTTGTCTGCCCTACAGATCTTGAGAACAATTAAGTCTTGTTCCGATCCGGCAAGTCTATATGTAGAAAAATAATGCAAGCTTGATCTCGGCCCGGTATGAGTCAGCTAAAAAAATATTAAAATGGGTTACACACAATTTGACTGTCCGATGCCGATCTCACACTGTACAAGTTACATTTTTATATTGATGCTGTGAAACTAGTACGGCTCGTGACGCACATTTTTATTTATTCTCCTTAACACCATTTGCGTTGAAAATAGATCATATTTTATAGTTTCTGCTTAAATCTTCAGAACGGGTCGGCAGGCCCGAAATTTTTTTTATCGGCCCGGCCCGGCCCGTATGGCCCGTTCAATTTTTTTGCCGGCCCGGCCCGTTAAAAAATTTGAAACGATTCCGCCGGGCCGGGTACGGGCTACGGGCCAAACCCGGGCCCGTGCAGACCTTTACCTTCATAGCACTCGCTTCCTTCGCGTGTGCCATTTTAACAGAAGACGATGCTTTTTTAGCTCACAGGCTATCATAGCATGAGAGCTTATGTGCCCGCCCGTTCTGTATGTACGTGCGTAACGCGATAACTCATGATAAAAATATCCGATCCACTTGAAATTTTGTATACAGGGTTTTTCTCTACCAGACCGACAAACTTTGAGGGATGATAGTAGACATGAAAACAAACATTATTAAATAGGGAACCATGGGGCGCAAACGTCTTCTGTAGGAGCTAGCGGCCATTAAAGTTTGAGGTCCAAAATTTCAAACGATGATAAAAAACGGAAAAAAGGGTCGATTCCTTTGCGGTTTTCACTAAAACATTCTTTATATCACGTTTTTCTTAGAAAAAAATTTCAAAGGTTATGTTCAAAAATTGTCGATAGAGGGCGCTTTAGACTTTAGAGTAACGAACAGTTACTTTTTACCGCTATTTTGTGTATGGGGTTGAAATTATTCTAAAGTTTAGACATTAACTTAAATTTTAAGTCCAAAATCGGAAACATTGGGATTAGGTAACTAGCGAAAATTAAACTGTGAACAGAGGGGGAAATTTTAAACGCTCATAAATATTGGTCAAACAAATCGATTTTGTTGCAGTTTGCGTGTAAGTCATTCCCTTGGTAATTATTTTATTCAAAATGATGTACAGCTTTGGTGCCCTCATATTTTGATAGAGGGCGCTTCCGACACATCTCTGACATTTCAGTGGCATTACTCCTGCGTGTTTTACTACCAGACCATCATATTTCCAAGAAGTGTTAGGGATACAAAGACGACTTGGAATCACATAGGAATGTAACGTTGGAAATGACTTTTTTGCAAGTTACGGTTAAAGGAAGCAGAGAAAAAAGTAACAGAAACAGCAGAGAAAGAACGACACGTTAATGTGACAGAAAACAGTTTATTTAAAGGTTTTACGAGAAAAGGTGTTCAAAATTACAACCAGAAGTAGTCCGGTATGCTTGACAGCGGCGTCACGTGGAATTCCTCAAGCTTTGAAAGTTTCCTGACATCTCTGATAGTTTTCTGGCAGCTACAGAAATACCAGCTGCGAGGTCTTCAACTGATGGTACGGGAGTCTCATACACCCAATTTTCTATTTGACCCCAGCAAAAGAAGTCCATACATGATAAATCCGGCGATCTGACAGGCCAATGAACCGGGCTACCACGACCTATCCACCACTGTCCATATGTTACTTTGAACTGTCGGTAAACGTCATTGGTAAAATGTGGAGGAGCCCTATCGTGCTGTTCATCGTTCAAATACTTCATTCTGCTACCTTTGGAACCGGTTCGCGAATGATCATTTCAAAGTGATCTTTGCGCAGGCGCATTACCGTTTAGCGCCATCTACCGTCGCTGTCAAACTTGCCGGACTACTTCTGGTCGTAATTTCAAACACCTTTTCTAGTAAAACCTTTAAATAAACTGGTTTCTGTTACATTAACGTGTCGCTCTTCTCGCACTAACGTGTCTCTCTGTTTCTGTTACTTTTTTCTCTGCTTCCTTTAACCGTAACTTGCAAAAAATGCATTTCCAACGTTACATTTCTATGCGATTCCAAGTCATCTTTGTATCCCTAACACTTCTTGGAAGTATGATGGTCTGCTAGTAAAACACCCAGGAGTAATGCCTTTGAAATGTCAGAGATGTGTCGGAAGCGCCCGCTATCAAAAAATGAGGGCACCAAAGCTGTACATCATTTTGAATAAAATAATTACCAAGTTAATGACTTACATGCAAACTGCAACAAAATCGATTTGTTTGTCCAATATTTATGAGCGTTTAAAATTTTCCCCTCTGTTCACAGTTTAATATTTGCTAGTTACCCGATCCCAATGTTTCCGATGTTGGGCTTAAAATTTAAGTTAAAGTCTAAACTTTAGAATAATTTCAACCCCATACACAAAATAGCGGTA